>OX454417.1:20533351-22933351 GCA_949715475.1 Microchrysa polita
CGCTTAATAAGCGAAGAGTATAAAAATAACGCATGATCCAATTATGCTGCTCCTAGTGATTTTTTTATCTCATGAATCGAACATGTCCTACCGCCCCAAAGTCCTCCTCCTCGGCCGATTTTTCAGCGCTTTATAAAAAAATGCGAAAAATAGTACCCCCTTTGGAGTTTTATTGGTCTTGGGTCGCATCTTTGAACAGCTGTAACTTTCGAAAAGCTTTGAGCTGGCGATCGATATCCCGGTGCTGGGTTCTAAGACTCCAGCTCGTCTTTCATTCTCCATTTGGAACTCTTCATTCAGGTGACACTACGAATAAGTTGCCATATTCCTAACGGCCAGGTTTGAGGATCTATTTTTTTCTGCTATGAAGACCGGTATGCAAGGTATATTTGCAGCACATTTATATGATCTGACCCGCGAATATTGTAACAAAAACTTATTATGCCCACCCATGCAGGTTAGGCGTTGTAATTTGTCATACTTGATGGAATTTTGGTCAGTAACGGTAGTGGTTTCAGATAGTACAACATAAACTAAAAAAAATCTGATCACACCACTAACCGATTTCAAATTATCCAGCGCGAAAAATGTACTAATGAATGTCTTCCGTTGGTTAAAGATAGTGCTTTCGAATTTCGACACTTAAAATTATCCTACTAGGGGGATTAGTATATGTGTACAGCATTAGGCCTTCGGGAGTCTGGTCACCTTAGGTTAACCCGTTGCGTCACAGACTGTAAAAATCAGTTGTGATCACACGTACGTCTGACAGACGTATATGAGGGACACTATTTTATTTTCTTATTTTTTTCTGATTTATTCAATGTTTTAGTTTAGCAAATGTTTAACCATGGTCTTTTCATTATTTTATCAAAGTAAACAGAAAAAGAAAGACGTAGTTATAATATAAAAAATCAGTTTTTAATTTTTAAATAATTAATTACATATTATGCGTTTTCGGCTATTTTTCAAAATATCTTCACTAGAAAAAGAACGATTGCTTCGTAAATAAATATTTAAAAAAATGTTTCTAAAATAAAAAATAATAGTCCTACATAGAACACAAACTTATTTTTTTTATTATAAATTTTATGCGTGCTTTTTCGGATTTTATAAAAAAATGCATTAATATGTCGCTTCGAAATCTACATTTTAGTTCAATAACTTTGAAATACAAAAATTCCTTAGCATCAGTTTAAAAAAATAGGTATTTGCGCAATAATAATTATATCAGAAAGAGTAAAGTCCGTCACCATTTGAATTCCTGATTGTTGTTGCTGTCATTTTATACAGTTACAAAAACAATTTTAAGAAAATCAATTTCCAAAAATTGCATTCATTAGTGCATTTTAATATTTGTCACAAACAATAAGTAACCTAAATCAACCAAAGATGCAACTCCGAGTAAGAAGAATCTTAGACAAACAGAAAAAAAGTAGTGCGGATCACAGGCTACGTCTGATAGACGTATATGGTTTGCGAAACACAGTTACTCACGCCAGGGGGTAATGCTGATCGAAAAATTTTCTTCACCCCATTATCAGTAACAATTTGGTGAACGAATAGAAGAAAACCAGACAGTCGGGGTGGAAGGCTTTTGAGTTATAACGTTTTATATGCCGAGTATACGTCTACTGGACGTACCTGTGACGCAACGGCGTGGCGCTTTACCATTTTTCGGAAGAACTGTTTCAACTGTTTAATCTACTGCTATTCTGATGATTGTCTATGTATTGAAACCCTGACATGTCCATTCAAATAAAGTGTGCATTATTACAGTTTCCTAAGCACTAATGAAATTTTAAAATCCATTGAAAGTATTTCGGGAGGGTTTCGGACCCCTCCCCTGGCTATGTCCCTGCAGGGTGCGCCAGAGAAATTTCATCATCAATGTGGCACGATAGCCCGACGTCGGGCCTTGGCCGCCTGAATCGTTGACCTCCAATTGTCGCGGTTACGTGACCTTGTCCTCCAGTTTCGGAAGCCCAGCAGCTGGTGGGCGTCTTCACCTACGGAGTTCTCCCAGCGAGCTCTCGGTCGTCCACGCAACCTCGCTCCGTCAATTCGTTGTGCGTTCATAACTTTCTTTGGCATGCGATTGTCGTCCATCCGTTTTACATGCCCCGCCAATTGCAGACGTTGAAGCTTCACGATTTTCGATACTTCCAGCTCATCGTACAATTGATACAACTCATGGTTGTATCGGATACGCCATTGGTCTCACTCGCGAACGGCCCCGAAAATTCGCCGAAGGACCTTTCGTTCGAATCGGTCTACCAAAATTTCGGAGGCTTGGGTAAGGGTCCATGTTTCGCAGCCATAACATAGCACGGGTCGGATGATCGTTTTGTACACGCGGATCTTCGTGTTCCTGTGCGCAAGTTTCGAATTAATTATAGGGTGGACCGAGAAATATGTCTTATTGGCTAGTTCTATCCGTCGCTTAATTTCGTCGGTCTCGTTGGCGTCCTTTGATAAGTTACAACCCAGATAGTTGAAGTTGTCTACATACTCGATATTAAGGTCCCAAACTGTGATGCTTGAATTTGCTGGCGTCCTTGTTTTCGATTGCATCATGGCCTTTGTTTTGCTTTCGTTGATATGTAGTCCAACTTCCTTTGCGGCGTTATTGAGGTTATGCAGAAGGCTTTCTGCACTTTGACCTGCGAGACGGTATTAGTCATCGTCATCCTTGTGAGTCGCACTAACTTTGCCGGTATACCAAAATTCAGCATAATGTTGTACAGTACACTTCGATCGATACTGTCGTATGCCTGCTTGAAGTCGACAAAGATTTGGTATACGTCGATGCAGTGGCGGAACAACTTCACTCGGGGCCCTCCCGCAAACTTCTCGAGTGGGCCCCCCTACACCGAGGAAAAAAAGCAGAGTGAAAACACTCTTGAAGGTCGATCGACACAATTAATTTATCAGTCAGAGTCATTTTCCATGCAAGTTGACAGATTGTCAGTTAATTGGTTGACTGACAATCTGTCAAATTGTTTGGGAATGACTGTGACTGTGACTATGAGTGTATTCACGCACAACTGAGCGGACCAAAATTTTCACACGAATTCTACTTATATTACTCTCCCTCCAACAGAAGGCACTCAGTGTATGTGAAACGTAGCGCAGTGTCCTCTACCTAGCGCAAAATTTCTACGCTTCGCAACGAAGTAGCCATATATCAGAGTAGATGGCGGGAAAACAAATTTGAAAATTATGAAGAAATATATTGTGGAAATAATATAACGCAGATTATGCTCATCTACATATTTTTATGTGATTTTTGTCATAATAATGAATGTCGTTTGACATAAGTGTTACATTGCCTTCACACACCACCTTCGCCGCTAACTTGCGTGTGCCTTCTGGTGGTGGAAAATATAAGTAGGATTTGTGTTCAAATTTTAGTCCGCTCACTTGTATACGTGAATACACTCAATGATGACTAAAAAGTGTGGATCGCCTTTAAACCAAGTCTTTTGCAACATGATTTTGATGTTAAGGCCTGGATAGACCTCGGGCGGAATGAGAATGAAATTTTAGTCCGCTGCGATTTTCTCAATGAAAATGCATACATACTGTCGTGGAATATGTGGTAAATGCTGGGGAATTCCATAAACTAAAATCCGAGAATGGTTTCACAATTTGTCTCTGCCATTTTATGTGTTATTTTTCGATTCCCCGGTCATTAGATAATTTCCACGATGAACTCGTCGTGGACAGTGAATCGGTTTGACGTTTGCAAAACTCACCACGCCCGACGGAGAATATGCTACAGAGTCGACTCATTTTCACGTTGAAAGTGCATTCGGACAAGGGGGAAATTATTTTTTTAGTTATTATACCCTTCACTCGTAGAGTAAAGGGTATATTAACTTTGTCATGAAGTTTGTAACGCATTGAAGGAAGCATCTCCGACCATATAAAATATGTATATATATGATCAGCATGACGAGCTGAGTCGATTGGGCGATGTCCGTCTGTCTGTCTGTCCGTCTGTCCGTCTGTCCGTCTGTCCGTCTGTCCGTCTGTCCGTCTGTCCGTCTGTCCGTCTGTTGCTACGCGTTTTACTCGGCCAGTTTAAAAGCTATCGAGCTGAAATTTTGCACACATGCTTCTTTTTATTGCAGGCAGTTTGTATGTTTGAATCGCTAAAATCGGACCGTGGGGTCATGGGGCTGCCATACAAAGCTAACCCCCCCAATTTGGTTTTTCTAAGAAAAACTTTTTCATGCGTGCACCAATTTCAACCAAATTTCACACAAATGAGTTTCTATTGATAACATAAAACATATGTAAGAACAGATCAAATCGGACTATGGGGTCATGGGGCTGCCATACAAACCTAACCCCCCAAATTAGGTTCTTTTAAGAAAAACTTTTTCATTTCTGCATCAATTTCAACCAAATTTCACACAAATGTGTTTCTATTGGTGCCACAAAACATATGTAAGAATCGATGGAATCGAACTATGGGGTCATGGGGCTGTCATACAAACCCAGCCCCCAAATTGAGTTTTTCAAAGAAAAACTTTTTTATTTGTGCACCAATTTCAATCAAACCTCTTAAGAGTGCATTTCTATTGATGCCATAAGACATTATATGAAAATGAATGCAATCGGACTATGGGGTCATGGGGCTACCATACAAACCCAACCCCCCTATTTTGGATCTCTAAGAAACATTTTTTCTACACCAATTTCAAGAAAAAACTTAATGCGTCTTTGTCAAAAAAAAAAGTAAAACGAATGGAATCGTACTATAGGGCCATTCTCCCGCATCCCCCCAATAAAGTTTTCTGAGTAAATATTTTTATTTTATTACTTATTCCAACCAAACCTCACACAAATATTGTTTTGTCGACGCGACAGAATTTATCGATATCAAATATTATGCGAAAACAGAAGGACAAGAATGGGGAAGGATTGAACACAAGTCATAGGTCCGCCCCAAGAAACTTTTAGCCCGAGGAGAGTGAAGGGTATTCAAATTTCGGCCGCGCCCGAAATTAGCCTCGGTCTCGTTTTTAAGATGATTTAGGACATAAAACACCTTTGTAGCAATTTTCGAAGCTAAAATTTTAAATTCACCACGGTTTTTATGCCGGTTCATTACCGTTTCATTTTCATTCCGCTCGAACTCTATCCGGGGCTTAACACTATAATTACCTGTGCCTACAATGGGATTCGATCCCGCGAACCTATGATTTGAAGACAAGCGTCCAATCTACCCTATTGCCGCACACACACGGTCAATCCGAATCTGTTTTTGAGTTTTCGTTTTGTCAAAATCGAAGAAATTGTATGAATTTTCCTGAACGAATAATAATAAAAATGGATGCGGACGCTTCATGTGTGGGCGGCTTAAGTTTGCAACTTGCTAGACAATTGAAAAAAGCGGCACGTTATTAATTCAACTCTATTCCTTGTTTCAGCTTTAAATTTAAGTGTGATCTAATTGAAATCCGTCAATTTTAAGAACGATTGTACTTAATATTAAATTCAATACAGGAATCTTGACAAGACTCCTTTCAAACCAAAAGTCGCCTCTGCACCACAGCCCTAACGACCGTGTGTATACCGCAAGCAAGATAAAATTATTTTAGTCTTCAACAACATATACAGGCCGTACTAACTAGTTTGAACTAAGTTTAGTACCACTTTCAAAGTTTAGAAAAGGTACTATCATCAAAAATGTTTTAAGATAGTTTATTTGAACAGGGACCTAAACAATCTTTTTCCCCATATGGCAAGGGAAAGTGTGGGTGGATTACTAACCGCGGCTACAGTTACAGCAGCTATGCCAGGAGCAATTTTTTTTTGTGGAAATTTGATGATTCGAATTGTGTCATGAACTTTCCAAGATTTTAGGTCAATATTTAATTTGTTTATCTAAGGGACCTGGGTAAAGAGGAAAAACAAATATAGCATTTGCTTTGAATTCGAAAAGTGTATATCTCTTCTTGTTTAAAAAAAATATCTACGTCGGGGTGTTGTTTTTTACAGTCGTGCTGTTTTTATGGTTTGAGAAATTTTTCATGTGGCTTTTGGGCCCCTAAATCTCGTGGGCCCCCCGCCACGCGGGCCCTGCGGGCCCTTATGCGCCGCCCCTGCGTCGATGTTATATTCCCAGCACTTTTGGAGTAGTAGCTTCACTGTGAAAAGCTGATCGGTCGTTGAGGGACCAGGTCTGAAGCCGCCTTGATACTCGCCAATGATTCGTTCTGCGTACGGATGAATTCTCTTTTAAAGAATTCTCGATAATATCCTTTAGGCCGTACAAACTAATGATATGCCCCTGTAATTCTCACACTTCAGCTTGTCACCCTTTTTGTTTTTATAGACCTTTCAAATAAGTAAGTTTCTCTAGCGCACCCTGTATAATAGATGTGAAAATTTTATATTAATTTCAGTTGTTCATTTGAAGACTTGCAATACAAACCGAAAGTGTAACCAACTACCAGTATTAACTCTTCATAGAACTATCAGCACATCTTGTATTTTTCAATTTATTTTACTCACTTCGAATCAAGCCCAAATCATCACTTAAAACAAACCACAACAGAAATAAAGAAAGATGCAGAATGATTTGCTTGACATAATGAACCATGCAAAATTATGATGAATAGATTTGTCCTCATTTTTCTTATTCTGTGAGTACATATCTAATAAATTTTCTATCTTCTTATTCTCATCCGAACGGCCCACATACGAATATAATGAAATAATGGTGAAATTATTTTTGCAAGGTCGAATAGTTCAATTCACGCAAAGATGGCTCCTAAACGATGCGAATCTATTGTCATCTATCGTTTGTATTGAATTGGAATTTATAATAGAAATGCATGATGCCGGTCAGATTATAAAGAAAGTGTTATTAAGGAAAAGAAAGCTAATTGTTTGGACGAAATCGAAATTAGCATGAGTTGCGATCAAAATAAGGAACTTCACTTTAAATGTATATATGTAATTTGAACAAAATGTTTGGAAATTATTTATTAGGACCGCGGATATTTTACATGCAAACGGTGTACGGGTATTTACCAATAAAGAATTTGAGCAAAAAGAATCAATGGAAAAGAATCAAGTGTAGAATGCGAAGATATTCGGAGGGACAATGGACAAAGCTCTATTTAAGGATATTAGGGAAATAATGAGCAGTGTAGTGTTGGCGAGTATAAAAAAAAGGAAAAACCATACAGAAATATATTTTGAGGATCCCTAAACTTTATAGCAAAAACGCGAGAAAAGAAAAAAATAATGATCATTATTGCAGTATAACATATTACTATAGACAGCAAAAAACCTAATAATAACCGATGAATTATCTCTGTAAAATTGCTCTCATGCTCTCTCAATCATCAAATAAATGGCCAAAAATCTTCAATTTAATAATAGTAAATTGATTACTTTCAATTTCCCACTAAAATTCAGACAAAAATCAGAACAGTTTCTTCTATTTGCAAATTCCAATGATCCTCAATTATAGTTTGGAAAAATGAATTTAGTGCAATTATCTAATCAATTTTTGGCCACACTGCTACAATATTACTGACGTTTTAATAAATAGAAAAGCAATTCGAGCCAGCCAAATTATAGGCTATTACCATTATTATTTACTGGGCGGAGAAATCAGTTCAACATTCGCTCTCAATGAAAAATAATAAATTTCCCTCAAACCTCGTAAATGGGACCATTTGCGTACACGGAGAAAAAAAAATGTAGTGAAAGGCATTAAAACTGTAGTAAAAACTATTGCATTTGTAATGATTTTTGACCCTATTGCAACTGATGTAAAAGTTATTACATCCGTAATGAAAAATGTCATTGCGCTGTAATAAAATTAACAATTGGTTGGTAATAAAATTTGCCAGGAAGATAAATTGGCGATAATAGAAAAAAATACAAAAAGTGATTTTTCCTTTTTTATTTTTACCTTTTTTTTTAATTTTTACTTCTATTTTATCCTTAATTTCTTTTCCCCTATTTAATTTAACCTTTTTACAATTTGCTTCTACTGGGAATTGAACCTGGGAATTAAGACCTATCGTTTCGTAGTCCTACGTCCTACACCTAAGCTATCTAAGATTACAAGAGTTATGCGAATAAATTAGTCGTCTTATTTTTGACAGTTTCATAATTATTACGCGCTCTTGTTAATTTCATGTACAAACAATGAAAACTATTACACCATGCAATAATTATTATTACAGACAGTGGTGAAAATTACCATAAACACAAAATATGTTACTATCCATACAAATATCATTCAATGATTTTTGTCATTACACTGCAATCATTTTTACAATAGGCACGGGTTATGAATAGTGCTACCGTCTTTCCCGACGTGTCGTAAGAGGCGACTAAAGGGACAGGAGAGAATAAAACTCTCCTGAGCTTCGAACATATCTCTACAATTGTGCGCGCAGCAACTCTGTTTTGCGCTCAAGGGTTCAGATATGAACGAAACTTAACAAAAAATTGACCCCTGTGGTTTTGGGGTTAGAATCATACCACAGCTTGTCGTAAAAGGCGACTTGAGGGATAGGGTATGTAGGCTTGTATCCTGCGTACCTGAAACTTATTTTACACTCGAAACATTAAACGAGCCTCGGATACCTCGGACTAATTTAACGGCAACGACTTTTGGCTATAAACAACGGACTACGATCGGTTTTTGGAACGTTTGGACGATGTGGGGTGAGTGTAATAACACAAGGCTCGCAGAAGTCGAACAGGAAATGACCGCATACAACATCGCTATACTAGGACTGAGCGCAACAAGATGGCTCGGATCGGGCGCGACTTTATCACCAAGCTCTCGCACTGTATTGCTCTACTCTGGAAGTGAAGACGATAATTCACCTCGGCAAGCGGGCGTCGGAATCCTGTTGACTAGGAATGCACGCCGATCTCTTATCGACTGACTGGAAACCTATCTCCGACCGTATCATCCCAGCCAGATTCAAATCCAGAGTACGAAACATCACAATTATTCAGTGCTACGCACCGACTGAACCTGCAGACCAATCCGCAAAGGACGTTTTTTATCAGCGACTAGGCGACACCTTTGATAGGGCTCCCAGGGGTGACATCAAAATTATAATGGGGGATCTCAACGCCAAAGTCGGTACTGATAATTTAGGCTTGAAACATTGGCGGAACGTTGTTCAAGAATAAACCCTGCCACCTAACAACTTGGATTTCTCCTGATGGCAGAACAGAAAACCAAATTGACCATATTGCTGTTCTAAGACATGGAGAAACTGCCTCTTAGACGTCAGGTCATAGCGTGGGGCTGATGTTGGCAGCGACCACCATCTTGTTATCGCGAAATTTCGCTTACGAACGGCAGCGATTCAACGATCTCACAACACGCGAATCTTGCCACGATTTAATGTGCAAAAGCTAAGAAATTCCTCAACTAGAAGTGCATATTTGACCGCCTTGCACGAAAAAGCTTATGCAGCAACATCTCTTCAGAATCCTACAATTGAAGATAAATGGAATTTTGCAAAGGATTCTTTTATTTCATGTGGCGAAGCGACTGTGGGAAGATTGGATCGAGGTAGGAGACCATTTATCAGTGATGCTACTTGGTCTCTTATCTCAGCACGCAAAAGAGTTAAGGAACAGATTAACTCTGCTGCTGATGATTCAGCTAAAAATCAACTTCGTGCTGAATACCGTTCACTACAAAAAGGCGTGCAAAGAAGTGTGAGGCGTCATAAGCGTACTTACATCAACGTTTTAGCGAAGGAGGCAAATGATGCGGCTTACCGTGGTGAAAGCGGTACCCTATTCAAGCTAATTAAACCTCTAATTGGCAAATCGTTCACAACGGACCATCGGACTGTGAAAGATAAAGAAGGGTTACTGCTTGTTACTGAAGAACAGCAACTTCAGAGATGGAAAGAGCACTTTTTTGAGGTCCTTAACAACCGTTTTGGGCCTGCAAGTGCATCTTCATCGGTAGAAGAAGACGTCCTCCAGTAGCCAGTATTAATTCCAGACCACCATCTAAGACGGAATTAACCCTCATCCAGCGGGATAGGTACAGGTGTACCTTTTTCGTTTTTGAAACACCGTAACTTTTTTGCTATGGGTCCGATCGGTCTGAAATTTTCTGACATCTCTACGATTTTAGTTTAAAATAAATATTCCAAATTTCAGAAATGTGTGACCACCCATCCCCAAGTTAGGGAGCAAAATTAATCTTACACCCTTTAACGGCGGCAAAGGTACATTTGTACCTTCATATATTTTGTATGTAAGAAAATTTACAAAAGACGAAAATAAAATATTTTTGGTGAATGCTCATGCTTAGAGAGACTTATTATAGCATCAATAAGTTGAGAATCGAGTGATGTAAAGAAGTATTTGATTTACTATTTATATTTGTAACGATCAAGGTCCTTAGAGATATCGATCTATAAGGACTAGGCTAACTCATACAGCGGGTTTTGTTTATTTGACATCAATCTGAAGACTTTTACTGGCATACCAAACTTTTTGAAGTATGTAATGGCTAATACGTAATACATTGCGCCTTCTTTCCCCCCATAACATCTAGTAAAAATTAGGTTTGTAACAAATGCTAAAATTTTGGATGCCAAAATTTTGGATTTTAGCGGTTGATTTAATATACTACAAATTCCCATAATTTGTATTCCATCACCTAATATTTATGATTTGTATAATTCGGGACGTCCACCCGAGTTCCTTTTGAAGTTTCAGCTAAAAACCAGCAGCCTCCAACCAAATTTCTAAATGGATGTTTGGGTGGTACATAAACTTGGTGGAATTGTACGTCGGTACCATATATAGATACCGATAACTGCTATAGAATATGCCACATGTCTTCGGTTTCTTGTTTTAATTTTTCAATCCATACTTGGATTTAATTACATATACGAGAAAATATATTACAATTAACCAACAACAATCACAATTAAAATTTTAGATATTTTTCTACAACAGGAATTGGCCTGAGTTTAGATTTACAAAGATTAGAGACTGACAATTATACTAGCCGATTCTACTTGTTTGTTGCTTGACAGGACCTTTCTTTCGTATATTAACACATTTACTCATTTCTCCAATATATTTATTGCTTCAAATATTGTTGTTTTATGGAAAATAACGAGAATGTGATAATTTATTGACGTTTTTTTTTTCGTTAGCGATAACGGGTTCTAGTAACAGAATAATATATTCGGGGCAGGAGGGTAAATTTTAACCAAAGACTCCACAATTCGCAAATCAAACATACCAAATTCTTCTAAAATCATTAATGACTTAATTTGAACCGTTTTCTACTTTTCATTTGTAAATCAATTTTAGATTTCGTCAAATTAAAATTCCAAGCAACCCATTTTTTCAATTTTCTTTTTAAAATTTTGCCTATTTTCTAAATTTATCCACTCCAAAAATTAAATCCACATAAACCCAACTTGTTAAAACATTCACTTCGGCAAAAACAGTTACTAATTTGTGCCTAGTCAACATAATATAACGGTTTTACGGTCAAAATTCATACAAATAGTGAAGATTTTCATACAAAATGTACTAAGGTACAGGTGTACCTTTGCCGCCGGCAAGCGTTGTAAAAATCTGCCGCTGGATGAGGGTTAAAGCAGGTTATCGAATCTATGGATGCCGATAAGGCCCCGGGGATAGATGGAATTCCGGTCGAACTATTTAAAGCGGATTCGAATGCTACAGCGGATATTCTGCTTCCCCTCATCAGAGAGTGTTGGGAAACCGAAACTCTTCCAGTAGAATGGAAAAAGGGCGTAATTATTAAAATTCCCAAGAAGGGTAACCTTAAGAATTGTAATAATTGGCGCGGTATTTGCCTACTTCCAGCTGTATCCAAGCTGATGGCTAAAATTATTTTGAACCGGATCAAGGATGAAGTTGATCGCACTTTAAGCAATGAACAGGCTGGCTTTCGTGAGGGTTTTTCATGTAGTGACCATATAAACACCCTCCGAATTATTAATGAGCAATCCGCCGAATGGAGATCCCCATTACACCTCATGTTCATTGATTTCGAGAAGGCGTTCGATAGTGTTGATCGGGAGTATATTTGGAGAGCTCTTCGTAGGAGGGGCATACCAGATAAAATAATTTCCATCATCAAGGAATCTTTTAAGGGAACCCAATGTCACGTTTTCCACAAGGGTAAGCTTTCAGATCCTTTTGAGGTGCACAGTGGAGTGAGACAAGGTTGCATTTTATCACCTATTCGTTTCCTCATAGCCATTAACGATGTACTAGTGAGCGCGCCTCAAAACCAGAGGAAAGGAATCAGATGGAAAATGTTTGATTACCTGCAACAGCTGGACTATGCTGACGATATTTGTCTGCTTTCAAATAAAAAGGAGGATGTAGCTCAAATGCCGATGCTCTGCATTGCGGAAGTCGTAATGCCGGGCTCAAGATAAACGCTGCCAAGACCAAGTACTTGAGCTCCCATCCTGGGGGACAAAGCGGAATTTGTGTTTCGGGCCAGGCAGTCGAAAAAGTTGACGAATTCTGCTACCTCGGAAGCATAGTCACAGCAGATGGCGGCGCGGACGCTGATTTACAATCGCGTATCAATTAGGCTAGGGCAGCCTTCTTCACTTTGACTCCTTTCTGGCAAAATAACAACATTTCCAGGCGCACCAAAATCCGAATCTTCAATTCTATTGTAATATCTGTGCTTCTTTATGGCTGTTCAACTTGGAAGGTGACCAACGAGATAACAACTAAGCTGCAAACTTTCGTAAGCCAGTGCCTACGGCGCATCCTACAAATCCGCTGGCCGGAGGTTATTTCCAATGATGATCTCCTGAGTATCACAGGCCTGGATTGGATAGGCACTTCTGTCAAAAGGGGAAAGTGGCAATGGATAGGTCATACTCTCCGAAAAGGGCCAACAAATATTGCAAAGCAGGCCCTAGATTGGAACCCTCAGGTAACCAATGCTAGACGCCGTGTTGGACGACCAAGAAACACGTGGAGAAGATCGGTTAATAGCGACGCTGCTTCATTAAACAAACAGTGGTCAGTCCTAAAGACGATGGCACAGAACAGAACGAGTTGAAAAGTAGGCGTAGTTGATGCCCTATGCCCCACAAGGGGTTAACAGGAACCAGAGAGAGAGAGAGAGAGACATACAGCACCAGTAAAAACAACTGAATTGTATCACTACATTTTAATAACTTTCACTACAAATTTAGTGAAATTGTATGTTGTGAATTTCATTGTATGATTTTGTTGAATTCATTGTACATTTTTCTCTCCGTGTACTGAAGACTGAACTGACTTACTGACCTTATCGCGATTATAGCAGACTTACATACATAGGTACATACTTTCAAACTGCACTCACAATCACCGTCTAATTATATCAGTTAGAAAAATATTTCTCATCTCATAGCTACAATTTGATGCCGTCCCATCATCCTTCTGATGCATCCATGCTCTTTTATATGCTTGTTGTCTGTTTACGTTTGGCTAAACCGTAATATGCATTTCTTAGCATAAACAATCTTCTTTTATCCATTTCTCAATGTCAGTAACCTAAAGTTGAGTATGCAAACGGTCCTCGTCGGAAAAATTCAGTCAACTATACTTTTATACTACTATAGAATGCGAAGTGCCGTTTCGTTATTCAAGCATATTATTATAAAATCGAAAAATCATTAAAAATCCAACAAAAAAAGGCACCAAAAACTTGATCTCAAAAATTCGTGCTGAAGAAATCATCTACTACATACCTACATATTCCTGTTTCATTATTTTTCTTATCTTTTGCTTAGCATTTGATGAACTATTTTTGTTAAAATTTCAAATTAATGGGAACAACGTACTTTTAGCATCTTCATCGATTTCGGTCGGTATGAAGTGTGTTATAGGTACTCGATTATACTCGTGTAAGAACATGCTCGCAGGAAACGACACAACAAAAATTAATTCGATAGTACTTACTTTTGAATGTTAACTTTACTTACCGCCGAAACTAGGTAAAAGATACAATCACTGTGTAATACTTCAGATTATTTCTTTTTTGCCCGCGTCACTCGCAAAATACATATGTACATAGGGGAATCTCTGGAAGGAAAACCGATAATTGTTTCTTAAAAATCTTGAATCTATATTTAATGTTTTCTAAGATCTGTTTACGGAATGGATGAGAAGCAACGGAATAAGCTGCAAGAAAATCTCAATTCTCACTCCTTTTGCTAGTCACAATTGATTATTATTAAATGTGCAATTTTACTGTATAGTAAAAACCGTAAACAATTCAGATTTTACAGTGAGCCGTCGATGCATGATTTGCAAATTTTATCATGTTTTGCAACAATGACGCGCGAACATGTGTAACTTTCATAATGAGCGGTTCCCCGTATAGTTCTTTGGCATTACGGCGATCGACTATACTATGATGCGATCCTATGTTTTGAATGATCAATGATCGGAGTAATTTAAAATATAAATTACTACTAGAAGATCAATATGGTTGGGCAGATAATTTAGAACTCTGGTAATAATCTGGGAAAGTATATGCATTTGAGCTTCGAGGTTTTTTGTGACTTCTATTCTTGAGTTTGCTGGCTGGATGGGTTTTGAAAAGAAAAAAATGTTCACGGAACATGTAACTCAGTAAAGATGACATTAATTTTTATTGTTTTAGAACCGGTAGAGCCGCAGGAGTTTAAAACTCATTTCGCTAGGAAAAATATTGTCCCAGAAGGTTCAAAAAAAGGACGCACATTTATCTATATTCGGAGATATAAATGTGGCACATCAAATCAATAAATACGTCGACTGTATTACATTTCTTATTACAGGCTCTAAGGACTGCGTAAATTAGGTAAGGAGGATCAATTTTTAGTTGCCCATATTCTTAATTTTTATGTTATGAGAATTGAGTGAAAAGCTCACATTTTTAATAGATAGATAGATTAACGTTTTATTAGAATTCAATATTACGTCATACTATGCTGTACACTGTATTTTGTAGTTGCAAAAAAACAGTAATGGCGTGGCTACACGGTTAAAAAAATGGTATAAACTTTATAAATTTTGGTATACATATAGGTAGGTAGGTAGGTACACTCTAAAAAGTGAATTTACATTTCCGCTGAAAATGTGGTAATTTTACACTTTTTCCAGCTTAAAATCACATACAGAGTGCATTTTTCAACAATTTCTGTGTAAAATAAGAAAATTACACCAAAATCGGTGTGAAATGTATTTTTACGCTACACTTGTGTATAATTCAGATTTTCTGGTGCATTTTTACAACGTTTATGTGTTTAATTCGGATTTGTGGTGTATTTTTACAACGTGCTGTTGAAGTTTTACTCATTTTTTGTAGCGTGCTCTCCAGTTGTCATACTTCAATCGGCTGTACTTAGCACAGTGTAACACATTTTTCCAAGAATTTTCTGCATTTAGAACTCATGTGTAGACGCTCTGTGGCTCACTTGGTTGAGTCGCACTCTACGATGCTAGTAATCTAGAGATCGAATCTCGGCGTGGTGCAAAATTTCCGTACATGTGCAGATAGGAAATATTTAGTGCTTGCAACATTACACTCCGAAATGATATGCAATATAACGTTGACTCGAAATTGCCTATAAACGGCTGAGTTACGGTACTGAGAAGAAGAACAAGTGTGCAGATCGCACAAAAAAGACCATATTGCAACCTCCCATGTAGACGAAAAACTGATCAGCAAAACTCGAGCGATACTTGTTTATTTTTGTATATCCTTAAATAGTTTTATTGATAACTATATTATTTGTAAAGGTTCGCCACTTAAATCTTTACAAAGATACCACAAAAAAAGAAAAAGATACCACAAAAAAAGAAAACAGTTGATCGATTTAGAGAATGGAGGTTACAAAAAGTTTAATTTCAAGAGTAGAGGGTCGCCTAAACCCACGCAGTACAATTCAGGAAGTGAAGTAGCTCCCCTATTTTTGCCTTCGACGCATCCTCTAGGATACCAAAAAATGCACTACCAAACGTGCGATACCGGGATCTTGCGAGACCTGGGCATTTGCAGAGGAAATGAGTTACAGTTTCCCTCTCATCTGCAGCATCGCAGCTGCGACAGTGCGAGTTGTGGGGGATACCCAATCTGGCTGCATGGTATCCTATTGGCCAATGGCCCGTAATAACCGATATAAGTCTAGCGATATCTTTCCGTGGCCTACTCAGAACCTCAGATGTCCTATTCAAGTCATATGACGGCCATAGCTTCCTTGATATGACACAGGTTTTTATGTTCCGCCAATAGCCAGTTGCAATCGTGAGATAATGAAGGGAAATTTGTCTCTTGACAACTGCCATCGGAGTGAATACGCGTTCCACTTGGGAGTTGTCCAAAACGGCCCCCATTTTGGCCAACTCATCTGCCAGTTCATTTCCCTTTATATTCCTATGTTCCGGCACCCAAATTAGGGTGATTGAGTGCTTCCTTCCAAGGTTGTTCAGCGTCTCCTCGCAACACTTGACAAGTTTGGAGGATATCTCCACAGAGTTCAATGCCTTGATAGCTGCCTGGCTATCTGAGCAGATGGCTATGTTTTGGCTGCCACGAAGATTTCCGAGTGCGTTGCAGGCCTTCGTGATTGCAAGTAGTTCGGCCTGGAATATACTGGCATGGTCAGGGAGACGGTATGATTCAGAGATTTTTAGTGATTCACAGAAGATCCCCGCACCTACTCCCCAGTCCATCTTAGATCCATCTGTGAAAAACGAGATATCGTAATCTCCTACTATTTCACACCCTCTCCATTCACACCTGGTCGGAAATCTGACAGTAAAGTTTTTCCCAAAGCTTAGTGTAGTCACTGCAAAGTCTGTTGCAGCATTGATCCCAGCCAGTGGCAGCTG
The DNA here is from genome assembly GCA_949715475.1 of Microchrysa polita. Classification (NCBI taxonomy): domain Eukaryota; kingdom Metazoa; phylum Arthropoda; class Insecta; order Diptera; family Stratiomyidae; genus Microchrysa; species Microchrysa polita. Next base: position 20,550,257 of record OX454417.1, read on the forward strand.
GTTGAGAATATTAGAGTGGCCATACGGCTTAGAAGTCCAGCAACCGGACTCTTTAAGCCTGACCGCACTACATGCCGCAAGTTGATTGATAAAAATTTCGATAGGTAAGAGGTGCAAGATTACATTCAACGCATCCCTCGGGCATGTTCGCATACCCCCTGTGATACCAAGACATGCCGATCTTTGCACTCTACCCAGTTTTGTTATATTGTACGCCCTACTGAGCGCCGGCCACCAGACTAGTGCCCCATACGTCAGGATTGGGCGTACGATTGCTGTATAAAGCCAAAGTATCACCTTCGGCTTAAGACCCCACCTTCTATTGAGAACTGTCTTACATGAGTAGAAAACTACACAGGCTTTCTTTACGCGCTCTTCAATGTTTAGCTTCCAGTTAAGCTTGGGGTCAAGAATTACTCCCAAATACTTTGAACTGGGCGATAGTTTTGGAAGGGAGAAGAGTGGTATCTTGGTTTTTGTAGTGAACAACATCAGTTTTGTTTTACTTGGGTTTACGCCAAGGCCACAACTTGTGGCCCAGTTACTGATCAACCCAAGGGCTCTTCCCATGATCTGACTGATCACCGAGAGACACATTCCTGATACTAAGATCGCTACATCGTCCGCGTAAGCTACCACTTTTATACCCTCTTCGTCGAGTTTAGTTAAAATTTTATTGATAACTACCAGCCACAATAACGGGGAGATGACACCACCGTGAGGTGTCCCTCTGCAGACGTATTTAGTTAGCTGGCTGTATCCTAAGTCCGCATAAATTACTCTACTCCTGAGTAGAGTCACTATCCATTCACCGAGCCCTGCCTCTACTCCCGAATCCGCCAGGGCTCCGTGGATAGCTTCTATTCGGACATTATTGAAAGCCCCCTCTATGTCAAGGAAAGCGGCTAGCGTATATTGTTTATATTGACGACTGTACTCAATGCTTCGCACTACCTCGTGTAAAGCGGTTTCTGTAGATCTACCCTTAACATATGCGTGTTGCGACCTAGAAAGTATTGAGCTTTCCAAGTTTTGTCAGATGTGGATATCGATAATCCGCTCCAGTGTTTTTAATACGAAGGAGGATAAACTAATGGGTCTGAAGTCCTTCGCGTTTTGATGCCCTCGTTTGCCTACCTTCGGTATGAACACTACTCGCACTCGTCGCCAGGATTTGGGAACATAGTTGAAAGTCAGAAAGCTCCTGAAAAGTGATAACAGCACAGGAACTATAAGATCCTGCATTTCCTGTAGCATTATCGGTAGAATGCCATCTGGTCCAGGAGATTTATATGGAGAGAAGCTGTTGATTGCCCAGGAAATCTTCTCCTCCGTAATGACGGAGACAGCACTATCTCTCCAGCGGTAGTCTGCACTATGTAGTGCCGGTCTGGGTACGGACGTGCTTTCGCACCCAGGGAAGTGCGTGTTCAAGAGGATCTCGAGAGATTCTCCAGTGGATTCAGTAAAGGTTCCGTCCTCCTTTTTTATCAGGGACGGGCATGAATGTGCTTTTGGCAGAATTTTGCTAATCCTGGCCGAGTCCTTGACGTGATCCAGGGATTGGCAGAATTCGTCCCAGGCTTGGGCTTTTGCTTCCCTAATGGCTTTTTTATAGATGTTCGAACAGTCTTTGTATGGCTGCCAAAACTTGTGTTTATTGCAGATGTTGAGGATGTCCCGAGTAAGCTTCCTAAGCTTGGACAGATCACCGTTCCACCATGGTGGGAGTGTCTTCTTACTTCGCTTAACCGGACATGAACTTTTGAAGGCTGCTTCCATAGCCTTCTCTAACGCTTCAGCTCTCTGTTCCAGCTCCTCCAGGGAACTTATCCGAGTTATTTACGGAACCTGGGAATTTGTTTTTAAAGACCTGTCTGAACAGACAGACAGGTATACATATAGTTCCATAGACTTTCTGTATAAAAATTATACCAAGCTTCTTTATTAATCAAAGTTATCCGTCGAAGCTATACAGTTCATGCTAATCGCGTAAAAAATATTTTTTCTTCTTCCTTGCCTCGTCCTTTATACCGCCCCATGGTTTCGCGTTGCTCGACCTGCGGTGTAGGCACATCGCCCGTTTTGGCGGTAATATCTCAGCATATTTCTACAGGCAGCTCTATCTTGGAACGTGTCATCGCCAAGACCAATGCTTTGTTGTTGCTTTTTCATTTGACATATCCAGGTTATCTCTCTCACAAAAAAGTGCCGTGTGCTCCTGTTTTTTGTTGAAGTCAGTTTAGATAAATTACACACTTTTGCCATCTTGTTGGAAATGACGAACTATTTTAAAATAATCTAAATCGAAACAATGTTCTAAATCCTTCCAGAAAGAAATTGGGCTATCTTGGTTAATCAAAGTTCACTCAAGTGTGTTTCTAGTAAAGTCTCAAAACCGGGCTACGCAATAGGGCTGGGTCAGGAGTGTCAAACTCAAAACGTTTCCTGGCCCAAAAAACACTCTTTTGAATTTTGTGTATGCCGCAGGAGGATAATTTCAAAAACTTTTATATGATTTTATAAATTTTATTTGTCATGAAGTTTGTAACGCATTAAAGGAAGCATTTCCGACCATATAAAAAGTATACATATATGATCAGCATGACTTGGGGAGTCGATTGGAGCATGTCCGTCTGTCTGTCTGTCTGTCTGTTGCGACGCGTTTTACTCGGCGGGTATTGAAGCTAGGAAGCTGAAATTTTGCACACGTGCTTCTTATTGTTGCAGGCTGTTTGTATGTTTGATTCACCCAAATTGGATCACTGGGTCATGGGGCTGCCATACAAACCTAGCTCCCCAATTTGAGTTCTTCTAAGAAAAACTTTTTTATTTGTGTACCAATTTTAACCAAATTTCACACAAATGTGTTTCTATAGATAACACAAAATATATGCCAGAATGGATTAAATCGGACCATGGGGTCATGGGGCTGTCATACAAACTTAACCCCCCAAATTAGGTTCTTCTAAAAAAAACTTTTTTATTTGTGCATCACTTTCAACCAAATTTCACAAAAATGTATTTCTATTGTTGACACAAATCATATGTAAGAATGGATAAAATGCGACCATGGGGTAATGGGGCTGCCATACAAATCAAACCCCCCAAATTAGTTTCTTCTAAGAAAAACTTTTTGATTTGTGCACCAATTTCAACCAAATTTCACACAAATGTATTTCTATTTATCACACAAAACATGTAAGATTGAATCAAATCGGACCATGGGGTCATGGGGCTGCCATACAAACCAAACACCCCATATTGGTTCTTCTAAGAAACATTTTTTACACCAATTTCACAAAACCTTGAATTAATGCGTCTTTACTAAAGCAAGAAAAAAGTTCGAAACGAATGGAATCGTACTGTGGGCTCCGGCAACCCCAATAAAATTTTCCGAGTAAATATTTTTATTTGCCCACTTATTTCAACCAAGCCCAAAACTTTTGTCAAGACGGAAGAAAAAGAATGAGGAGGGGGATTAAATACAAGTCATAGGTACACCCGAAAAAACTTTTAGCCCAAGCGAAGGGTATGCAAATTTCGGCCGCGCCCGAAATTAGCCTCGGCCCTGGGGGTTGGCGAGCAAAGCGAGCAGGGGGCGAAGCCCCCTAGTTTTTTTGACTTAAGTTCAAATTTTTCTCACTACCATTTTTATCATTTTTCTGTTGAAACACATTGTGTTTCTTCGACATGGCTGCGGGCCGCGTATCCTAGCCTTAGGACTCTTCGACTTAGGACATTTTGACTTAAAACGCGTGAACAATTTAGACCACGACTCGATTTACAACAATTTTTGTTTCGACTTACAACGTGATTTGAAAAAAAAAAGATTCGCATAAAAACACACGCAAGTATTAAGACAGAATTTTCTTTTCTGTTTTTACTCAGTTTCTTTAATTTCTAATTTATTTTTGAGCTGATATTTAAAATGTAAAGGATTAGAACAGACATAAGTCTATCAAAAAATTCTGCGGCGGCTTCAAACAGTTCCTGATCAATCATTAAAACTTAAGAATTAAACATTTTTGGAACGCAGAGCAGCGTATGCCGGAAAATGGAGCCTACATCTAATGCCGGCCGCACACTGTCCGGAGTGCAGAATCTGTGTACAAATTAGGTATATTCCTTTATTTGTACCAAGGAACACGCATACAATTGAGAGTTTTAGCAAGTCGTAAAAAACGTGGTGCGGTACGACTTGGCAGTGTAGGTAGCGATAAAATTATGAATTTGTTATTGAATTTAATTTGTCTGCCTTAAATTAAGCCGAACACACCATTGCTATCCTAGGAAACGACAGCAAAGAAATATTTAAATTTTTATTTCAGTTTTTAGCATTTGCAGGACTTGCTGAAAGTCTAGCTGATGTGTAGCCACTCTAAAATAACCTTTTTTACTTATAGTCTAAGAAATTTGGACCAAAATATGGCCATTGAACGGCAAAAATCCTAAAAAGGGGGAAGGGGGCATTTTTTCGTTTTTTTTTGCGATTATTTCAAAAACGGCAAGAGATACACCAAAATGGTCGGAGGACGTAAAAACTACATAAAATTATATTTTCAATGATATAAAACACGTTAGAGTTTAATTAAATGTTTCGGCGCTAGCCTAAAAAATAAGTTAGAATATTTTCATTTTAGACCTTTTATAAAAGCTCCATAACTATACAATAGTAGCCATAATGTATATGTATAAGTATTCGCAATAAGGTCAATATCATTTTAAGGTAAACATTGAGTCGCTCCGATCAAGAACCCCCATTATCCCCCCATTTAAATTTGTCAAAACGGCATGTCCATAACTCCCCCCAAAATTGGAGCAGAGTGCCATACAAAGTGGCCCATCACGAGTTTGTTCTACGTACTACTCATTTTATAAACTGTAGAACAAAGTTGTCTTGGGTCACTTTGCATGGGAGGTACCCTTAGTTTTTAACCAAATGAGCTGATTTTTGGTGGGTAGGGTGACTATGACCTCCAATCGCAACAAATCAAAATTTATCACTGCTCAAATTTTGTGGGGAGTTATTGACATGACGTTTTGACAAATTCAAACGGGGGGATAATGGGGGTCCTTGATCGGAGCCACTCAGTGTTTACCTTAAAATGATTTCGAACTTATTGTGAATACTTATACAAAATTTTACAACTGAACTGGTATTCTTTCAAAAGTTATGGAGTTTTTAAAAAAGGTCTAAAATGAAAATATTCTAATTTATTTTCTAGTCTAACGCCGGAATATTCAATTAAACTCTAATGTGTTATATATTTTTGCAAAGATAAGTTTATGTAGTTTCTTTCGTCCTCAGACCATTTTCTGTATCTCCCCCCCTTTTTTAATGTTGCGGACCACCAATCAGTTGGGACTTTTAACCATAATCCAAAAAAAAAAACGATGTAGGATTTTTGCCGACCAAATATGCCATTTTTCTTAGACTATTGTTAGACTCCCTCTAATTATATTTCTAAAAAAATATACCTAACTTGTAACAGAATTTCCGACTTATAGTGTAGTTACTACGTGATAAACCTAGTACATCAGATTGCAAAATGTGGTGGAGACAATTTTTTTTTGTTTCTTTTGTTTTTTGGGGTGCTGAACACGAGTCCGTGTTGCGGAACAAAGTGAAAATTGCGAAAAACCTTAAAATTTTTGCTGTTTTTCTATTATTTGGCCCCTAACTCTGAAACTTTTTATTTCTGCGAAAAACTCTCCATGGACTTTTAGAGAGCACATAATTGCGCGAGTTACATTGACCTCAAATAGAACGAACTCCGGAAATCAAACACAGGCAATATACCGAGCACATATTGACGGTATATTGCCCCCATCTATGTAAATTGCGTACACAACATTTTGTTCACTGAACTTTGTGACAAAATGATTATGTACACAATTTGCTTACTAAGTAATAATGTAGATATAAGTAAAAATTGTAATTGCAATTAGTGCAGTAATTATTGGCTTATCGAAATAAAAGATACTATTAAAAAATATCTTCTCGTTTTGTCGTGTCTTATTGGTGTTGCGGAAAATAGATAAATCTGGCGCAGTCGGCAAACGGACTTTTTACAAACGCAAAGTGCATTTAGTATTGTGTTTAATCATAGAAAATTTTCGTGAAAAATTATTATCGCATTAAAACGGGCTAGTGCAAATAACCTATTGTGATAATTCATGAAATTTCAGTGAAAAATTGGCGCTTTATAGACTAGTGCAAATAGTCTATTGTATACAAAGGATAATTTGTGATCAATCTGGCGCGAAGAAATATTTTAAGGCCACCAGTGTTGGTAATCAACAACATGGCAGAAGAGCAACAACAGGATCCGCAAAACCACCAACAGCTACCGCAACAGCATCAACAACAGGACCGAGAACCGTACTCCCTTCGAAATTTGTTGGCGTACGTTCAAAGTATACCAACATTTCGGGGAGATGAGACGTACGACGTCCTATCGTTCGTTCAGCAAATTGACTGGCTTCTGGAGATGCCGGCAACCGTCCAGGACCAAAATACGGCGTATAGGATAGCCATTCAAAAAATACAAGGAAAGGCGTTAGATTCAATTAGAGGGACAGATCTGGCTTGGGCTCCCGTCAGGAGAATACTCGTTCAACAATTTGGCGTTCGGGAGGAATACAACGACCTCCTCACAAAGGTAAATAATACACACCTTAGAAGTTTGAAAGAGACCTACAATCATTTGCATTTAATTTTAAGAAAACTTAAATTAAAAAGTGCATTGGAACCAGTCGCTAATCCATTATATTCTGCGGTAAATACCGAAAAATATGTATTAAAAAAATTTATTTCTCTACTGCCGGATTATTTCTATGCATTGTGTCTTACGAAAAATTTTGAAACGTTAGACGATGCATATTATTATCTAGAACCAATTTTTAATCGACAAGGAAGTGATAAACCTAGGAAACAGTTCAATAGAAATGATAATAATCAACAAACAAGAAATAATAATTATCAACAAACTAGAAATAATAATAATCAACAAAGTAGAAATAATAACCACAATCAACAAAATAGAAATAATAATTATCACCAAAATAGAAATTTTAATAACCAACAAACCAGATATAACAGTAATAATAACAACAGTGGTCATAACAATTTTCATCAACCGCGAAGTTATAATGTGAGAAATAATAATCATGTCACACCATCTACTAGTGAGGATGTTTCGATGAGAACAGTGAGATCTCATCAGCCAATAGAAGTTGATATGAATATTACTTCTTCAACTTCTCACGCAAATTTTCGGAAAGTTGCCTCGGACGAACCCGATTACCAATAGTGGAATTAACAATCGGAAATCAAAAACTTAATTGTCTTATTGACACAGGATGTTCAACATCCATTCTTGATAAAAACCTTATTCCAAAGTCAGAAATAGTGAAATTAAAAAAACCGATTAATTTAGTTTCATATCGGAACAATGAAACAATCCACGATGGTTATATTTCATATTTTTTCCCTGAAATAAAAACACCCGGTAAAAAACCGCAAACCATCGAATGGAAACTTTCAAATCATAGTCACTCCTTATTCGATGCTATCATTGGCCAAAATATTCTCTCTCCCACTAAAGCTATAATTGATTTGGGTGAAAGATATGTAGAAATATTTAACACTCGTGTTTACTTTAAGGATTACAAACCCTCAGAATACGATTTTCATGCTTTATATACTTTTCCACCTGAAGGATTAAATACTGTTTCAGTCGAACATCTAAATGATGAGGAAAAGAAGGCAACTTTTAAGATTTTGAATTGTAATCAAGATTTGTTTTTCAAAGAAGGTGACAATTTGACCTCAGTGAAGGAAATTACACATAAAATTGCAACAACCTCTAATCAGCCAATTTTTGCAAAAATCTATAGATTTCCTAAAGTTCACGAGGAAGAAGTGAATCGACAAATTCAAGAGATGCTTGCCCAAGGCATAATTAAACCTTCTAAGAGTCCATATAATTCCCCATTGTGGATTGTGCCTAAGAAAATGGACAATTCTAACATAAAAAAATGGAGAATTCTTATTGACTACAGGAAACTAAATGATATAACTATTAATGACAAATTTCCGATACCAAATATCGAGTCCATATTTGACAAGTTAGATAGAGCTCAGTATTTTTCTACTATTGACTTAGCAAAGGGTTTTCACCAAATTTTGATGGACCCGCTAGATCAAGAAAAAACCGCATTTAGCACAAGCCATGGCCATTATGAGTTTATCAGAATGCCATTTGGGCTGAAAAATGCCCCAGCGACGTTTCAAAGGGTAATCAATTATGTAGGGGAGACCGGGGCTGGTTCTAACAGGGGCAGGTATTAACAGGCTGATAGAAGCCAAACTATCAGACTGAGAGACAAACAAATAATGATTGTCCTGTTTGTACACAATGCTAAACGTGTCGAGACTCGTCAGTTTAGTCTGCGCCGTCGCAGTAACGAGTTGTGTGTGGTGTGCCCATATGAACAGGTAAACGATCTTTTTTGCGTTTTTATTTTCTTGATTTTCAATCTTAATATAAATTTCAAAGATGTGAAACTTTAACTTATATAAAAAGTGTTTATTCAGCTATAGATGCACTCTAATTTCTTGCTGCTAAATTACGTACTTATTATAGTGCAATGTGATTTCTGAAAAATTGGGCTTTGGGGTTAGTTTTAACAGAACACACGGGGTAAGTTCTAACATGTTAACACTTACCCAAATCGCGAGTTAAGTTCCTGTGTTAGGATATTAAGGCTAGAGTTCCATTTTTTTTAATTACCTGTGATTGTTTTTCAAAGAAGATGTTTATTAAATTTTTTGAGTTTAAGAAAACTGCTATAAACGCTAAAGTTTTGTTATTTAATTATCTTTAGCATTAAAATATCACTCAGTACTGAATATGATGATACTGATCGTTGTGTTTAATTAATATGAGACTGAAAAAAAATAAAGCTTGATTTTGTAGATTAACTGGTGTTTAATTATTTGCAAAAAGTTCAAATTCGATGATTATCCTTCCTGTTAAAACTTACCCCAGGGCTGTTAGAACCAACCCCAGGCTGGGGTAAGTTTTAACATGTGAGTTTCTTAGGAAAAAAGCCTTATTATTCAGAATGTAATACGTTTACAATAATTTTAATAATTTCTATTTAAAGTCCTATTAATGACGCATTATATGGTAGAAAGTCATGTCTCTAACGCAAAAGGTTGGGTAGCTAAGAAGTTTTGTTTAAAATTTGTTAGAACCAGCCCCAGTCTCCCCTACTACAAGATTATATAAACAAAATTTGTGTAGTCTATTTGGACGATATTTTGGTTTTCTCAACTTCAATAGAAGAACATATAGATTCTTTAAAAAAGATTTTTTCTAAATTGCGGGCATTTAACTTAAAAATTCAGCCAGACAAATGTAAATTTTTTTGTAAAGAAACCGAATTTTTGGGACACATTTTAACTGATAAAGGTATTAAGCCTAACCTCAAAAAATTGAGGTTATAAGAAAATTAAAGCTACCAACTACCCAAAAACAAATTAAATCATTTTTAGGCATAACAGGTTTCTATCGAAAATTTATTCAGAATTATAGTAAAATAGCTATTCCAATGACGTCGTATTTGAAGAAAGACATAAAAGTAAATCCAAATGATCCAAATTTCATAAATGCTTTCGAAAAACTAAAAAAACTAATTATAAATTTTCCAATTCTACACTATCCGAATTTTAATAAGCCATTCACCTTAACTACGGATGCATCTAAATTTGCGATAGGTGCAGTACTCTCCCAGAATAACCACCCAATATCATATGCATCTAGGACACTCAATTCTCATGAGAAGAATTTCTCTCCAGGATTGAAAATCAAGAAATCCATTTTTTAGAAAAAGAATCCAACTCCCTTGATGTTGAAACAATACATACCCAGGAAGAAAATCTTAATGATCATTTTCCTATCGTTGATACAATCGTCAATAAATATAAAGTCCAAATACATCTTGATTCTAGTTATTCTGATATCTCGGTTAATAAAAAAGGGAAAAATAAAGTAATTTTTATACCTATGATTTCGATTTCAAACCCGTTACTTGAGAATGTACTTCGAAACGAAATCACCCATGGAAGTGTTGGTATATATACACCACTTGATTATCCGCAATACAATAAACTGCAAATGCTTTTAATTAAATTATTTTCTAATAATCCCAATATTAAATTTAAAAAATGTCGATACAATGCTTATGAGATTTCTAACGAGGAAGAGTTATATAAAATTATCGAAAAGGAGCACACGGAAAATAATCATAGAGGCATTATTGAAAACTTTAATAAATTACGTTACCTATATTACTATCCTAGATTAATTGACCATATTCAAAAATATATAAACAATTGCGAAATATGTAATCTCGCAAAGTACGATAGAAACCCAAGTGTAGAGGCTCAACGAATAACTGAAACGCCGACTCACAAAAACGAAATTGTAACTGGGGACATATTTCACGCGGAAAAGCTATATTTTCTTACCTTAGTAGATAGATTCACGAAGCATTTGTATTGTCATCATATTACAGATAAAAACTCAATAACAATAACCCAAGAGCTCGAAGTTAGGAATTCGTTGCTTGGAAAACCCGAAACTCTGATTCTAGATAATGAGTTCAATAATCTCAATGTAAAAGATTACTGTAGGAGAAATGATATACAATTACATTTTATTCATGCTAAAACTCATAATGGATGTGCAGACATAAATGCAGTACATTCCACTCTTTTAGAACATATCCAAATTCTGAATACAGTGAATCCTGAATTAGACATAATATCGAAAATATCTAAAGCAACTAAACACTACAACCAATCTTGGCATTCAACAATAAAAATGACTCCTATTCAAGCTATTCAAAAACCTGAAAGTAACACTAAAATATATGATAATATGAAAAAAGAAAAAGAAAATCGCATATTGAAAATTAACCAAAAAGCTAACCCAAAAGAAATACCCACAACAAAGGCGTTGTATATTAAAAATCCCTCTAGAGAAAGAAATAAAACTAAGCCATCTTACAAAAAGGTTAAAACCACTTAAACAAATCAAGATATAATTCAAACAAACACCAATTTAAAATTACACAAAAGTAGAATTAAACGAAAATTTAAATATTTTTCAGAAAACCCTCGGGATGAAAATTAAACTATTACTAATTATAATAGTGATATCGCTTCCATTGTCAGGCAGCTCTTATACATCAATTGAAACAGTGGAGTCACAATCCGGATTCAGTTTGATAGAAACTAAAAAGGTTAACTTTATAAATGACTATGAAACATTCTTGCATGTAATAAATCTCACCGAAATATCAGAAACAATTAAGCTCTTATCTAATATAAATGATAATAATACTTTCGATGTAATTGAATCCTCCCACCATCGACAAAAGCTTGAAGATCTATCAATCATGATAGAGACTCTTAAGCCACATTCAATTGCAAAACGAGGATTATTGAATCCTGTTGGTTCAATCTACAAAGTTCTATTTGGAACTATGGACGATGATGACAGGCAAGCAATAGAACAACATTTAACTACAATCGATGCAAATAATCATAATATAATAACGAACATGAATAAACAAATTCACATTAATAATGATTTGACATACAATATGAATCAATTACGGAATTCAATACAAATTAATTTCAACAAAACTAACAATATCTTAAATAAAGTATCCACTGATCAATTGGAAATTATAAGACGGATGAATAATATGCAAATGACGTCTGCGATTCTTCAATTAGAAATTGACATATCCAAAATTATAGATAATATCAATGCTGCTAAAGCTGGCATAATGTCCCATTCCTTTTTAACAAGTCAAGAAATATTGAATACCCAACTAAATATTAAAAAACTAGAACATCTTCGAATTGGAATTTTAAAAATTACACATTAATTTTCGTTTTAAGTATACCTGTATTTAATCAAATGGAAACGCAAATTTATAAATTTATACCTACACCCAATGACAAACATATCACATTGAACGAGGATATGCAAGATGTGGTAATTTTAAATAACAATGCATTTTATTTTACTAATCTCGATGTTAAAAAGCTAAATAAAACCAATAAATGTATTAAAGATTTGTTATTATTTCAAAACTATAGCAATTGTAAAACAATTACCGATACTGAAGAAAAAATCATTGAAATTGACAGAGGTCTATTGTTAACTGTAAACATAAATGCAAAAATTGTTCACAATTGCGACAAAACCGTACAAAATATTCATAAAAGGCATATCATTAAATTCGAAAATTGCAACGTACAAATAGGAAGCTCAAAATATACGAATAAATGGAATACATTTGAATCTCACATTTCAATACCAAACTATAAAATTTTAGAATCTGAAACATATCATATTAATGTTACTGATATACATTTCAAACAAATAAAAAATATGCAAGAAATAGAGGAAATTAAATTTAAAGTCAACATTAATCGTACTGTAACATATCTTGTAATTACGATCATATTTCTGATCTTTTTGCTATATTTCACTTACCGTTGCAAGCAAAACAAAACAAAAGTAAATATAAAAATGCCTGAAATTGTAAGAAAATCCGGAGATTTTCATTCAAACGTTGGGGGAGTTACATTGACCTCAAATAGAACGAACTCCGGAAATCAAACACAGGCAATATACCGAGCACATATTGACGGTATATTGCCCCCATCTACGTAAATTGCGTACACAACATTTTGTTCACTGAACTTTGTGACAAAATGATTATGTACACAATTTGCTTACTAAGTAATAATGTAGATATAAGTAAAAATTGTAATTGCAATTAGTGCAGTAATTATTGGCTTATCGAAATAAAAGATACTATTAAAAAATATCTTCTCGTTTTGTCGTGTCTTATTGGTGTTGCGGAAAATAGATAAATCTCGCGTCCAAAGAGACATAAATATTATGAATCGGTTGAGCGGTATTACTACAATTGATAATTTAAATTTGCCATTTTTAAAATAGTTCCATATTACGAATAAAATTTTTATATTGAACGGTTTTTCATTTTTGATCGCAAAAGTTGCATTTTTCCTGTACATTATGTATTTTTGGATGCAGAACCTGAATCCGTAATTTCCCACCAAAATTTCGTTGCAAGGCAGAAGCAAAATAGCAAAAATCGCAAAAAACGAGACGGAGTTCTAATCGTGCGAATAGCACGATGAGTATATACCCTATACCCATATACAGACCTAGAAGGCACGCAAAACCCAAAATATTTAATTTCATATTTTTTGTGTGGGAGGGAGGGGTAGATGGGTCGGACCTGGCACATCTTTATTATCTTATCAAGTCATCCAACGGCTACCATTTGATACTAATTTGAAGTTTTTCGCGACATTCTATCAAAATATATGGCTGAATATAACTTTGTAGGGGAGGTAGGGGTAGGGGTAGTAGGACCTACTCCACTTTCCATCAACTCAAAGTATATGTCAGAATGAGACATTGATCAACATTTCAAGTCGATAGCGATATTCTACCGAAAGTTATGGCCGAATTAAAATATCTAGGAGGGGTAGTTTGTATGGGAGGTAGGGGAACCCATGGTCCGATTTGGCCCATTTTCAATACCGTGCAAGATTTTAGCAAAACAAACATTTGACCAAAATTTCAAACTGGTAGCTTCATTATTTCGGGAGTTATCGTGCTAACAGACAGACAGACAGACATGACTTATTCGATTCAGGGACCGACCCTGATCATTTATATATGTATATACTTTGCCATACCTCCGGAGGCTCCTTCAAGGTGTTACATAATATTGGCGTAACAAAAACCATATACCCTATACCATCTTATGGGTATAGGGTATAAAAATACTATCAATTGTAGCAATACCGCTTAACACATTTTAATGATTGATGACGCGTTGGACCCGCAATTATATTTTCTCTAATATTTTAATGGACAGGTTTTCACAGAAATGTACACTTTCGGAGTTATAAACAAAACAAACGAAAAAAACATATGAAACAAAAAAAAAAATTCTCTACCACACTTTGCAATCTGAAATCACCTAGTAACTACATTATTATGGAAAGAATGAGGAACAGTGTCTTTAGATGTAAGAAATCTAAAACCCTCTGCAAATTTTCTTCAATGTGTATATGTATTTGAATTTGAAATTATTTTCTTCATAAATTAAATATCTGTTGAATAGTATGAGGTTATATTTTGCTCATCCGTATCACCTTTGTTTGTACTGAACTTACACTTTGGAATCGACCTCCATTTACCAATGGCTGTACAGCAAATCAACTTCTTTTCTATTTTCGAGATTGACTGTATGCTGCCCGATTTTTTTTACCAGCAGGGGCTTAATCTTTTACAATGGTATTGACTTTTACCTTGAGCCCGATTTTTCTTGAAATTTAAAACGATCACCTCAACAAATAATAAGAAGTTTTCTATTTTTCTAAATTAAATTGTTAGAGAGGAAAAGAGAATTCAGCCTAAATAATTAAGTCACTACAAAAATTGACCTGACACGTCTTCGCCAGTTCACAAATACATATCAAGCAGCAGCAGCAGCATCAGCATCGCGAAATGTCAAGCACAATGCAGATTTAACATTGCTGACAAAAATACTGGGCAGAAAGCTCGGCATTCAGCATTCTGACGATGCAGTTGCTTCTGCGCGATAATATTTCAAGCATAAGAGAGCCCAAGAAGGGATATGAAAAACATTACGCAAATTAGTTAAAGCTTATGAGTACATGCATATTTATTTCGAATGTTCCTTTTTCTAATAAAACTGCATCATTAACTAAAAAAATAAATTTTCCTGGAACAAATTATCGTCCTAAGTCGAGATATGCTTCTACTGATATGTACATGTTTTTTTATATTCCTAGGTAATTCGTGAAAAGAAATATATTACCCAACCCTAAAACGAAAAATCGAAAATTATTCGTATTTTCTTATATGATTTTTTCAACAAAAAAAATTAGACCGAGGCTAATTTCGGGCACAGCCGAAGTTTCAATTCCCGTCACATTTCAATGAAGCTTAAGCTTCTTTTGTGTTAATAATTTCTACCGCAGCCCTATGACATGTTCGGATTCCATCTGTTCCTGGATACGTTAAGGCTAAGTCAGGAACTCACTTGGACGAACTTTGGTTAACATTCAAAAATAACAAAAGTTTTTCTTACAAGAACCTAATATTTTGGGTTATGTTTGTATAACATAAATATGCATATGATATGCTTTGAGGCTCTACTATTAACACATTTGGATGAAGACTTAAGATTAGTTCATAAAGAAAAAAGTTTTTCTCAGGGGTGGGGTTGTATGACAGCCCTATGACGTTATGTTCCGATTTCATCCGTTCATAGATATATTTTGGAGCTTTACCAGGAACACATTTGAGTAAGGTCTAGTTAAGGTCAGATTGAAAAGAAAACAGTTTTTCTTAGAAGAACGATTTTCAGGAGTTGGTTTTTATGGCAGCCCTATGACGTAATGTTCCGATTCTATCTGTTTCTATGTTTTGAGGCTTTACTATAGGAATACACTTGGGTGAAGTTTAGTTAAGATTGGTACATAAAGAAAAAAGTTTTTCTTAGAAGAACCTAATTTTCAGGGATTCGTTTCTATGGCAGCCCTATGACGCCGTGGTCCGATTCCACTCGTTCCGCCATATATATAGCGTACAATAAAAAGAAACTTGTATACAAAATGTCAGCTTCAAAACTTAGGGACTAGTTTAGTTTACGTTGCAACAGATGGATAGACAGACAGACGGACATTGCTCAATCGATTTCTCTCGCCACACTGATCAATATTATATGCTTTATATAGTCGGACGTGCTTCCTTCTGTAAGTTGCAAACTTCATGACAAAATTAATAAATACCCTTTCACATTGTGACGGGTATAAAAACTCTTCAACCATTTAAAACTTATCCTACCAGTACTCGTATAACACTCAACCGAACCGAAACAAATTATTCTCTAATTCCAATCTCAAAATGAAAATTACAGAATGAACAGCTAAGAACTTCAAAGAACACTCTAGTCTCATCTCAGAAAGCCATTTTCATATCCTTCCGTCCTCATCACATCGTAACTCACTACTTGACTTGTTGAATTTGCACAAACTTTCATTATTAAAATAAATACTTAATGTTTCGTCTTTCCGCTTCATCAGCATTTAGATTTTCAGCTTGTCTTGTGTCTTATAAAATGATAAGAAGAAGACAGATAGATTTTTGTGTCTGGGTAAAAGATGGAAATACGGTTTTGGAATTATCCATATCTACCAGTACGTGATATTCTTATGTAGCTATACTGTCGGGATCTGAAATTTCTGAGAGCCATTCGACTTCATTTTTAGCTGCTGCTGTATTCGAGCGGTGCAACAATCGTATGGCAAACTGCTTAAAGCTCATTTAATAAATAGGGGATGAACGGCTTATGGTATACTTTCAATTTGGACGAAATTCACTTGAAGCGACTGAAAAGCTAAAAGAGTTATTAGGACTTAAGCTTAAGATAATTCATAGGAAAAAGGTCCTGAAGCGTTTTTTGAAGTTGATGTGGAAATTTTGTGGACGTCGTATAGTTGAGTGGGGCGTCCACAAACTGAACTAAATACATAGTTTGAGATATTACTAAATTATTTAATGTCACGAAAAATAAAAAAAAATAATAATTTTGTACTACTCGTAAAATTTTAGTGCATTTGTGGATTTAAATTTATGGTTTAATAACGTTCGGCTTTATGAATTTTGATGAATTCGAATGGGAAGTTTTGATAAATAAAGATCAAGCAGTGTTATTTATTGCACAAACAAAATGTAAGGACGTTAAATATTTTTTTTAAGTATAAAAAATTAGTACGAATCAATTAAAGTTTTCAGAAACTGTATTTTAATAGGTTTGTTTTATTGGGTTAAAACAGGATAGAATAGCACCACTTCCATGCAAATTTGATCGGAGTTTTTCTTTATAGAACAGAGGTATGGAATTTGTATGATAGTTGTAGGTACTGTTCTATCCTCTCCTGACCCAATAATACGAGCTTAATATTGCATTCTACCTATATCGCAGATATCACAACTTTGCTCTGGGCCAATCTAAACACTCGGAGTTTTCTCTAAGGTGTGTCATCACATCCAAAACTTGGCAAAACTGAATTAACGCAAAATTTGGGTCACTGGTATTAATTAAGATGTACATATCAATAAACTATGACAGCTTCCATGAATAAATCTTTGAAGAATTACTATTCCATATTTAATAAAACACCAAAAATATGGGTGACTGACCTTAGTCAATATTATTGAATTTCTTTTCATACAAGTTCATTTCAGTTCGTCATTTAATCTGATTCGATTTCTCGAAAATCATTTCACATAGTCCAGGTCGAAGCACTCTTTTATGTTCGGTTTGTTTATACACGATTACCATTTTTTATTCAATCGCGCGCAGACTATATAAAAATTTAACGGATTACTAATTTTTTAGCATAAATTTGAATAATTTAATGGCACGTTGAGTTGACACACAAAAAAAAAGTGTGATTTGATAACCGTTAGATATGTTTCATAATGGCAGCAAGGCCGTAAGAGTGACGTCTATCTATAACCTATGAATAAAAAATAAATTTTCAAGTAAGAATGTATTGTGAATAATGTGATGCTTCTGCCAAAACTGGATCTTAAGTACTGGTGCTGAAATACTGTAAATGTGAGTAATACACGAGAGGCACAAAATTGATGTATAACAATTCTTTATTATCTTTCACGGCAAAAAGAGTACAAAGTTTATACAACGTGTAACGACCGAACGCGATGGCAACTAGACTCGCTGTGGTTCGTCGTTTTCTTCTTGCTCGCGATGCGCTCACTACGCCGAGCCGTCGGAACGTTGGAGGTTCTCTGCGGCGAGAGAGCGGGACTTGGTAGCGACTCCCCCTCTGGAAGTTGCCTGGCTTGAAGGCAACTCTGCATTTGAGAACGTTGACGACTGTTCAGCTGGTGGAGCGTCCTTCGCATCAGGCTTAGGCACATGAAAATGGACTCGTCGAGGTGGTTGATTTACGTTTGCATTTGGATAGTTTCCGTCTGTAACGTAACCGGGAACCAGTAGTTCGATGGAGATGGTAGCTGTTCTGCCGTCGATGTCAATGATGTAGCGATGGTCATCTAGCCTCTGAAGTACCCTGTGAGGACCTGTATATGGCGGTGTTAATGGTGGCTTCACTGCAACTATTCGCTTGAAAACGTGCGAGCAAGTGCGGAGGTTTCCGTGCATGAAGACGTTTGCCTTGCTATGGTGCGCTGACTGTCTCGGCTGCAGTGTCCTGAAATGGCTTCGCAACTTTTCCAGGAAGGATTCGGGTGCGACTGTCGACTCGGGCATTGTGAAAAAATCTCCTGGGACTCTTATTGAGGTTCCCAGTAAGAGTTCGGCTGGTGAAGCTTTGATGTCATCTTTGTACGCTGTTCTGAGAATTAAAAGCACGACTGGTAGGGCTTCAATCCACGGTGTGTGAGGTTTGCACATAAGAGCCGCTTTTACGGTTCGGTGCCAGCGCTCTATCATGCCGTTTGACTGCGGATGGTATGGAGTTGTGCGAATCCTTTCAGCGCCCATCATTTTCGCCAGGGAAGTGAAAAGTGCTGCTTCGAACTCAGCTCCTTGGTCAGTTGTGATTGTAAGCGGCGTACCAAAAAGTGCGATCCAGCCAGAGAAGAATGCTGCTGATACTGTATCTGCCTGTTTATTTTTTAGAGGAATCGCTTGCGGCCACCTGGAGAAACGATCAATTATTGTGAGGCAATATCTATATTCGTTTACCTGGGGCATGACGATGAGATCGAGGTGGATGTGGTTGAAACGAGAATCCGGGACATTGATGTTGTTCGGCTGATTTCGAGTGTGTCTATGGATCTTCGCTCTCTGACATGCAATGCATTCGCGAGACCACTGGAGCGCTTGCTTTCTTATTCCTGGCCACACAAATTTTTCTTTCAGCTGTCTGCAAGTTTCTCTGCCACTCGGATGAGCTTGTCCATGGACTACGTCGAATGCAATTTTTCTGAGCGACTGCGGCAGGAAAGGGCGAACTACGCCCGACGAGACGTCACAAAGGATACGAACGCCTTCGATTTGTAGAGGTTGAAGTTTGAGAGACATTGTCTCTTCCTTTTCCAGGTTTGCGTCAGGATCGGCTTGAGCCTCACTGATAGTTTTTGCGTCGAGTCTGGTCGGCATTGTAATTTCGTAGATGCGCGAGAGTGCGTCTGCAACCGTATTTTCTTCGCCAGGGATGTGGACAATGTTAGTGCTGAGCTGACCTATATAGTCAAGCTGTTGCATTTGACGTGGAGAGGCTTTTTCCGGGCGCTGCTCGAAAGCTTTGGCTAAAGGCTTATGATCGGTGCGAATGATGAAATCTTTGCCTTCGACTATGTGTTCGAAGTGTTTGAGAGTTGCGAAAACCGCCAGAAGCTCTCGGTCGTATGGGCTGTAGTTTTTTTCTGCTGGCGAGAGCTTCCTCGAGAAAAATCAAAGAGGACTGCGCTTTCCATCGATTAGCTATTCTAAGGAACCACCTATAGCCGTTGACGATGCGTCAGCTGAGAGTATAATGGTAGCGTCTGGATGCAGGAAGCTAGAAGACGTGGCGTTGGCTAGAACTTTTTTCGACGACTCGAAAGCATCTATGAGATGCGGAGTCCAGTCAATTTTCGATTTATCGCGTTTCTTTGCGCCAGCAAGCTGGTTGTTGAGCAGAGCCTGGGCCTCGGCTGCGTGTGAGATGTGCGCTCTAAAGTAATTCACGGCTCCCAAATATCTTTTGAGGTCATACTTGGTATCTGGTCTTGGCCAGGATACAATAGCTTCAACTTTCTCCGGCGGTGGCTTGAAACCACGTGAGTTGACCGTGAACCCTAAGAAAACCAGTTCTTCTTTGGCGAACTCGCACTTTTCCCAGTTTACGCGAAGTTTGTTCTCTAAGAGGATGTTGAGAACAGCATGCAAGTGCTCCATGTGCTCTTCCACTCTGGAAGATGCGACGAGAAGATCGTCCAAGTAGATGGTGACGAAATCTAGATGACCCAGGATGCTGTGCGTAAGCCTCTGAAAAGTCTGTGTCGCGTTTTTTAAACCTAGTGGCATCCCGATGAACTCAAACAGCCCGAATGGAGTTGTTACTACCGTCTTCTGTATGTCCTCCTCTGCAACGGGGATCTGGAAATATGCTCTTTTTAAATCTATTTTGAAAAAAATGGTTTTACCATGCAGTTGCAGCAGTTGATGGTAAGTCCTCGGAATTGGGTACCTGTCAGGCACTGTTTGGGCATTGAGACTTCGATAATCGCCTGTCGCTCGAAATTTTCCGGAATTCGTGGGCGCCATGTGCAGAGGACTCGCGTACTGACTGTTTGAGGGTCTTATGACGTTTATTTCTTGCAGCGCTGTGTATTCTGCTTTGGCAATTTTAAGTTTGTCTCCAATGAGTTTACGAGGTTTGCAGAAAACGGGTGGGCCAGTTGTCACTATGTGGTGCTTCACTTTGGCTGTTGGTCCTGTGATGTGTCCTTCGTTTGCAATGAAACGTTTGAAATATGCTGCAACCATATGTTCAATGTCTTTTTGTTGACCGTTGACTGTTGAAGCTTTGATTGGTGAAAGCGCGGAAATGGTGTGGTCGAGAGTCGTTTTGATCTCTCCAGGTGTGGACACAAGCGTTGTCTCGTCAATAAGTCGTCGCCTCCTAAGATCTGGCAAAAGTCCATAGTAAGAGAGGAAATCTGCTCCCAAAATAGGCGTTTTTATGTCTGCAAGCACGAACGACCATGTGAATGAGCGGCGAAGTCCTAAATCCAAATGTGCTGCTTTTCTTCCGAAGGTTCGGATGGCTGACCCATTCGCTGCTGCGAGAGAAGGTTCTGAACGTAGTCCTTTATTGTCGTGCACTATGTGCGGTAAAATGGACACGATGGATCCACTGTCGATGAGGAAGCGTACACCGGATACGCGGCCGTAGACGTGAAGCCGATTTTCTTTCCAAAGTTTATTTGATGATGTTTCAGCGACGACGGTTTCATTACTAATTTGCGAAGTATTGTTGCTTGCGTTTGATGATGCTTGACGAATGATGGTGTTGCTTATCTGTTCAGTTTGGATACAGGAAATGCTGCTGCTTGGTGCATTGCCAGGCAGCAGCTCAATCGGTTTCCCGAAGCCGACTGCTGACTGGAGAAGGTGCATGGTAGATTGCATCGTGTGGCTGCTGCTCCGAAACGGTTGTGGTAATAGCAAATTCCATTTGTGTGTGGACGCGCCCTTGAGTTTGAGCGGTCGCGTCTTTTGTTCCTGTCTTGATCTGTCGCCCTTGGTTGCCGTTGCATGTTGTCGTTGGATTCATTTACTCGCGTGAGAATCACTCTCGAAACAGAAATGAGTTGAGTTAGCAGATTTTTAATCTCGGTGAGTTCCGTTGAACGATTTTGGACTGCAAGCACTTGAGGTGGAGGTTGTATCGCAAGGGACGAAGGCGAAACTGGTGTGTCTATGATGGCGTCTGCTGCGTCGAGTAGCTCCTGGGTACTGCCAGCCTTGAATATTTTCAATATGTGCCGCACATTTGACGGGAGTAATGCGAGCCATTTGACCTTCAGAAGTTCGTCTGAAGCATTGCTGCCTGCCAATTCTGCCATTTGCCTGTAAAGCTGTGACGGCTTTTTGTCCCCAAGTTCGAGCTTGTTTAGCATCGTCTCCAACTTTTTTTCCGCCGAATCGCCAAATCGAGACAGAATTCGGCTTTTGAGTGCTTGGTATTTCTGTGTTTCGGGTGGTGTAGCCAAAATGTCGGTTATTTCTTTGAGAGCATCGCCGGTTAACGCGCCAATCGTTAAATGATATTTGGAATCATCCTTGGTTACTCTGTTCACCTGGAACACCGATTCCACTTGGTAGAACCAAATTTGTGGTTGCTCACTCCAAAACTGTGGGAGTTTGACCGATGACACGGCTGAAACGTATTCGTCATTTGTCTTGTTGTCGGTTGCCATGCTATCGTCCGAATGTCTCAACTTGCTTGCAATTGAATGAGATTCTGTTGATGATTGTGTCACTTGTTGTGCAGATTGTTGTTGATTGTTATCTGGCTGAAACGCTAATTCGATGCTTGGACAAATTTGCTGTTCGGCTATGAGTTGATGTTTCACTTCGTTGTTTTTCTCGATGAGCGGTAACGATTTGTCACTGTCGATGACGGGTGTGTCAATTTCTCCGTAGCGAAGCGTTGCGTTGAGATCGACGGTACGATTCCACTTCGGAATTTCGTCAATTCCAGGGAATGTCGTTAAATGTGCGTTTGTGTGTGTCGAGAGATCTGGCGACGGAGTGTCGTCGTCGGACATTCCGGTCGTCGGACATTCACACTTGAACAAAATATGCAGGTTTTGGGCGAAATCCAATGGGGCCTTTTTTGGGGTTATGTTGCGCAAACGCGGGTCGTTTTTCGCGCGAAATTGGTTTTTTGTGCTGGAAATCACTCACAAGAACGTTTTAACTTTTTTAAGGGGTCACCAGTGTAAATTTGAGTAATACACGAGAGGCACAAAATTGATGTATAACAATTCTTTATCATCTTTCACGGCAAAAAGAGTACAAAGTTTATACAACGTGTAACGACCGAACGCGATGGCAACTAGACTCGCTGTGGTTCGTCGTTTTCTTCTTGCTCGCGATGCGCTCACTTCGCCGAGCCGTCGGAACGTTGGAGGTTCTCTGCGGCGAGAGAGCGGGACTTGGTAGCGGCGCTACAATACTACGCTTCTGAAAACCGTTAACCTTGCACTAGTTGCAGAATTTTAAAATTTATGAAATGATTGGGAGTTTTATAAATGCTAAATGTATTTGTCGAAATTTATTGCAGTCGCATTCATTAATGAGGTAAAAATAAATAAATATTTCCACCAAAACTATTTCATTATTATTAATAACTAATTTTATCAAAGTTTAAACAAAAACATAATTTTTTACAATACTTTGAACCACAAGTGCAGTCATATTAGCATTTCAAATAAAAAAAAAATAGAGTAAGGCTAATTTTTGTTGTTTTTGAACCAGGGCTCCCAGAAATTTACAACTGATTTTGCTAAAAAAAATTTTTATAGGAAAGGTTCCAAAAAGGACAAAAAAGAATACTCTTTAATCCTTTACCAGAGGTGGGCATGCGGGGTATCATATCAAAGGGGACGTCGAGTACATTACATATCCGGTGGTTTTTCCTGTTTCAAGGACCCTTGACGGAATAAATCGAGCTTAAATGGAAAATTTTCGCGTTTCCCGTGTATCTTTTAAAGGCCATAACTAAGAGAATAAATCAAGTTGTCACTACTTTTATCACTTTAAAGAATATATAATAGCTGAAGATTCTACCATTAAATTTGCTAAGAAAAAAGTTGATCGGAAAGCTCTGAAAAAGGACATAAAAGGACACTAATTGCACACCTTAGTCATGTGGGGTGTCATATCAAAGAGGATGTCAAGTACATTCCATATCCGGCATTTGTTACTTGTTCCAAGGACCCTCAAAGGAGAAAATTAGGCTCAACTTAAAAATTGTTGAGTTTCCCGTATCTGTATTTTTCTAAAGCCGTAATTTTCGATTTAAGCCCGACTTATTCCATTTAGTGTCCTTGAGACAGGAAATAAGCACCGGATATGCAATGCACTTGACGTCCTCTTTGATATGACACCCTACATGCCCACGTTCGATCAAGGTGTGAAATTAGTGTCCTTTTATGTCCTTTTTCAGAGCTTTCCGATCAACTTTTTTCTTAGCAAATTTAACCCATTAATGTCTGATGTTACATATATGAATTTTAATGTTTTTAGAGTCTCCGCTACTCGAGGAAATTCGCCGTTAGAAATTCCGTGCAAAATGCAAGCAGTTTACGGAAGGAGATTGGCTGCATGCAGCGAACGACATTCACTGGAAAAACACTGCAAATGCCACAAGAATTTACCCGCCACCGAACCCTTTCCCTGCTGAATAATCTATAAATGAAATGAGAATCCAATTGGAATAAAAATTTTCTGCTACATTTTGTGTTCGCTGAAAGCAACCAATGAGTGCATTCAGCGAACGAAAAATGTAGCAGAAAAGTGCTCTTCCAATTAGATTCTCATTGCGCATGAGGGCTTTTCAGCGGAGAAAGACAGCGGTGGCGGGGTAATTCTTGTAGCATTTCCAGTGTTTTTCTATAGAAAAACACTATAGTAAATTTCGTTCGCTGAATGCAGCCATTGTCTTCTTTCAGCTTGTGTTTGGCGTCCATTGATTGGGTCTTAACTTGAGAATTTGTCTTGTTGTTTAAAAATCGTCCAATAAATTTGTCTAGTTTGCTATAATGACTGCCAGAAAGTATAATACACTTTCTCTTTCGGATAAAGTTCGCTTAATTGAAACTGTTAAAAAACCGATGATCTCGTTCGAAAGCTGAAATCGCCACCGAGTTCAAAATTCCGGCGAATCCATTGTCAACGATTAAAAAAAAAAACAACGACAAATTTCTGTTAAGAGCCCAAGCCAATCAAAGGGTCCGATGGATTTCGGTTTAAAAAAGCTGAATTTCCGGACATTGATAAATGTTTAGTCCAGTGGTTTGAAAAATGTAGAAGAAAGAACGTTAGCCTAAGTGGCCCACTGATGAAAGAAACAGATCTTAATTTTACCCGAAATTGAATCATCCAGAATTTAGGGCCAATAATGGCTGGTTGAACTATTTCAAAAAGATGAATTCGATAGTATTCAGGACGTTTTTTGGCAAAAGTGCAACAGTTTATGACTGTATGCAATGACTGGAAGAAACAATTGATTCGTTCAATCTAAGATTATTTACGAGAGGAAATTTACAATGCCGATGAAATAGGACTATGTTTTCGTTGTACACCAAACAAACCCCTGACATTTCGAGCCGATCCCTGCTGTGGTGGAAAAGAGAGCTAGGAAAGTCTTACTATTCTACTTGCTGTCAATTCAACTGGAACATAAAATATAAAACCCTTGGTAATCGGAAAATATAAGAACCCGTGATGCATGAAGAACGTTAAGTCTCTACTAGTCTTTTAAGAAGCTAATCAGAAGGCTTTAGTTTGGTTTAGGCTCTTTAGTTTTTTCAAAATGGCTGAAAGATAAGATAAGACTGGGATAAGGAGCTGCAAAACAAAATTCAGCGAGCAATTTTGTTTATTGACAACTGCTTCCGCACATTATTCCTGACGGATTGGAACAATGCAACATCAATATTCCTCGTACAACCCCTAGATCAAGGAATCATCAAAAATTGTAAGGTATTTTACAGGCTGGAACTTATAAGGAAAATTGCTTCAGGGTTTGTGGATTTCTCTCTAGCAATGAAGAACCTGTTGAAATAAGTTCCAATAAGATTGACAACTTTATCTCGATCCATAGATATTGGAACGACTTCCTTCGAAGAATTCGTTGCAGTAGAAGAATGCTTAGCCACAGACGATTTTCAAGGAAGACATAATTGCAGATGTAACAGTAGCTATGGAGAGATCGGAAGATAACGTTGAAGAAGAAGACGAGGAAGTATCGGAAGTATTTTCTGTACTGACCTCTACGAAAGCCCGAGCAGCCACACTCGTAATTCGTGTTTATTTAGAACAGTGGTTCCCAACTCAGAAACGTCTGCGGACCACTTATCCTGAAAATAAATCTCGACGGACCACCATTCAATAATAACGAAACGAATTAAGGTTTCAATTTTTTTGTCGAGGTATTGTATTCAAAAGCTTACGCTCTATCTCCCATCACAAATTGTACTTATTATTTGGTTTGTTTGTCATTTCCTACTTCAAAAAAAGTGCAAAAGCACTGATCATATAAAAATCCTTCGCATATCATACACATACATACGTCATCTGGGTGCTATAGTTTGAGGAAGATTACTTACTGAGAATTAGGTTCGGCTTCCATCTCTTCGAAGGAGGAGTCCTGGTGCAACCGATTGTCATTACGCTGGAATTTGAATACTAATAACATCTTGCCAGGTTGAGAGAAGGGATAAAAACTCTTTTGTTCGCGTCAACACTAGCCTCACCAGTGGACATTTTTCTCGCAAAGGTGTCTTGTCTCGAAGAGCTAACTTCGATTAAAAGTTATCCAGTAATCGGCATAGTTCGGTCTTTAGACTGGGATTTGTGACAATGTTCAGCGCGAAAATAAGTTATAATAATTTTGCAATTGGGCTAAGCAACGAACATAAGGAACCCATCGCCTTCCCATAATCACGGACCATGCAGCAAAGTAATTACTGGATAATCTGTTACATGATGATGAGAGCGCGTGTTTGGCATGTGACTTTAATTAGTCAGAAGAAAATATAACTTGTTTGTAACAAGTCTCCAGGGTATCCCCGCGGACCACCTACGGGGCTCTTACGGACCACCGACGGTCCGCGGACCACCTGTTGGGAAACAGTGATTTAGAAGGTTAAATTTCAAAGCCTATACATATGAACTATCGTTATATTTTCAACGATATGATAAACTCTCTTATATTTCTTTTCATCTCTCCTAAATTTACTTTGTTGTATTGACCAATGTACTTGCGTTCTTCATTTTGTGAATTAAATTGATATCACTTAATTTTGACTTTTTATTTAAGCATTTATTTGTATTTCAGGGATACACTCGATAAGTCGAAGTTTACTCTTTGCAAGCTACGGTATCTCGAATTTTGATAACTCGAAGTATACATAACTCGAAGGAATTTTTCGGTCCCTTGGGATTCGAGTTATCGAGGTCCGACTGTATGTACCTTCCGTCCTGATATGGGGAAAATGCACTCCTCGTATACGAGGTATATGAGTATGTACTTTTTAGTGTTTTTTTTTATTTTATGAATTTTTTACACTCTTGACGCGATAGTCCGGATTAATTATAAAAAAAAAGAAGTCCGGATTCCCAAAAAAATCCGTATTAACCCTTTCATGCCCAAATTATGGATTTTAAGCGGAGAATTTTTCTAACAACATTATGTGGTTCAGTAGGCATCTTTTATGATATTTTCTTGAAAATAAAAATTTTAAGCGCTATAGTTAACAAATTAGAGCATGATGCCATATGGCATCATTGGGACTGAAAGGGCACTTAGCAATTTCCGTGTGAACAATGAGATATTTGGTCGGGAAAAATCCTACATCGGAAATTTTTTTGCAGAATGGTTGGTGACGACCCCCAGATTATGGGAAAAAAAGTCCCAACCGATTGGGGGTCCACAACCTTAAAAAAGGGGGAAAGGGGGAAATGGGGGTCATTTTTCGTTTTTTTGCGAGTATTTCAAAAACGACAAAAGATATAGAAAAATAGTCTGAGAACGAAAAAAACTACATAAAATTATCTTTGCAATGATATATAACACATTAGAGATCTATTCAATGATTCGGCGCTAGCTTAAAAATAAATTAGAACTTTTTCATTTTATACCTTTTTTAAAAGCCCCATAACTCTTGAAAGAATGTTAGTTCAGCCGTAAAATTTCGTACAAGTATTCACAATAAGTTCGATATTATTTTGGGAGAAACATTGAGTCGCTCCGACCAACGACCCCCATTATCCCCCCATTTGAATTTGGCGAAAGGACATGTCCATAACTCCCCCCAAAATTAGAGCAGAGTGCTAAATTTTGGTTTATTGCGATTGGAGCTCATAAACACCCCACCCACCAAAAATTAGCTCATTCGGATAAAAATTAAGGGTGTCTTCCATACAGCTAGCAACTAGCATTTATATGAATAGGGGACTTCCTGATTTGCCTTTCACGCCCAATGATGCCATATGGCATCATGCTCATGCAAAACCACTTTACATGGTTTTCCTAAAAAAAAAAATCAAAAAATCTTTTGATTTTCTCTTAAAACAACCTCTTTACAAAATAAAACCATTAAAATGATTTGCATAAAATGATTATTATCAGGAAATATGGGGAAATGTATAAATCAGTTTTTCGGCCTTACGACAATCGTCAAACCTTCTCTAAAATTTCATTAAAAATAACATCCCAAAACCAAAAAATTCACGCTGGAAAAAATCAACTAGGTATTACACTATTGGGAGAGTCTAATATCACACAAAAAGTTAAAATTTATTTCTTACATTGTCTATGAAAAATCATTAAAGTTCATGATGCCATATGGCATCATTGGGAGCGAAAGGGTTAACTAAAATTCCGGATTTTAACAAGACATTTTTAACTAGGAAAATAGCATAAATAGTCTTCATAAATGTTAAAATTTAAAAGAAAAAATTGCTATTATTTAGATTTATCCTTAAAATTAGTCATGTCACATGATTTTCTAGAAGACCCTTTGTTTTCATGAGGCCAAGGATTAGTTATTCTGTTTAATTCTGCTAATATAATATTTAAAAGGATATTTTGTGAGCTACGAAAGAAGAAATGGTTTCTAATGTAGGCCAAATTTTAGACAAGGATTAATTATAGGCTCTTTATTGAGTCGTTTTTAGACAAATTGGGCGGATGGACAAATTGACATAAAAATTGAAACAATATTTTATAATTTACTGGCAAATCTTCCATAATCCTCAAAATCTGTATTGGTAACTACTGTAGTTCTATAAACTTTTTTCCCATTCAAAAACTGTAAAATCTATTAGTTCTGTGGGTGTTCAAGAAACTTCTTAATAAAACAACAAACGCAACAAAAACACATATATAATAAAATAAAATAATACAATATTTGGCATAATATTTTTGTAAGGCTGCTCAATTTTCGCACACATTTCGTATTATTTCTACATTATTGTTGCATTATCTCTCTCTTCACTTACCGTAACTCCTAGTGGAGCATGGTGCGTTGATGACTACCGTGTGTAGTCATCAACGTTACAAAGACAACTGAATTCGGAGTGTGATACGGTTGTCAGCCATACCACTTCCTAGTCGCGTTGTTATTTTATTATTCTACGATAAGAATATTTCTTATCATCTTCTTCTGAATAATAAACTTGCGACGAGTCGTGCCGAGTTTGGAAACTCGTTTCTCTATGAGTGTCTATTTCACAGCGTGCCGACCGAACGTTCACGGCCACAGAGCACGACATTGCACGACGTTGCATTATCTACATTCCAAAACTCATGTAAAATATCGGCTTTCATATATTTTTCGGTTTATTAAAAAAAATGTACTAAAATGTTTTCTTTTTGAAAAAAAAAATCAAAAATATACTTTGAATACACTTTCCCCGTATCATGCCTGATGTTACATATATGTAACACCCTCGAGTACCTCGATGTTACATATATGTAACAGTGCCGGGAGCCCGAACTCCGGGGGCATCCGGGGAAAAATGTGTTTTTAGTCATTTTTAGCCGACGTGGAAATTTTCAGCTCAATCGGTAAGATTTTAGGGTCTCGTCGTTAATGGGTTAATGGTAGAATCTCCAGCTATTATAGATTCTGGAAAGTGATAAAAGTAGGGACAACTTGAATTATTCTCGTAGTTATGGCTTTGGAAAGATACACGGGAAACACAATAATTTTGCATTTAAGCTCGATTTATGCCTTTGAGGGTCCTTGAAACAGGAAACGAACACTGGATATGTATACTTGACGTCCCCATTGATATGATACCCCGCATGCCGACCTGCGGCCAAGGATTAAAAAGTATCCTTTTTGTCCTTTTTGGGACCTTTCCAATCAAATTTTTTTTTAGCAAAATGAGTTTTAGATTCCTGGAAGCCCACTGATTCAAAAACAACAAAAAGCAACCTTACTTTATTTTTTTCTATTTGGAGGCCTGAATTAGGATATTTTGACTGCACTATCATACGGTTAGATACAAATCCAAATAATTGAATTTCAATGACTAACAAACCAAATCAGAAATTAATCAAACATAGCCTCTATTGCTTTGCTAAAAATATTAAAGCGTGCACTTTCCCTGTCCTAATCCTCATTATATTCATTTCTTAAATCGTGCACAATTATCGCCTGGGGTTCATTTTTTTTCGCGTTACACCTAATTGCATTTAGCTCATGGTTTAAGATTGATGCTATGAAAGAAAGTTGACTTTTTTTAAAACCTATCAAGTGAATCGGTAGCCTGGTATTTGAAGAAACGATAAAAAAACATCTTGTGAAGATACAGCAAAATGTTTGTTTTGTTTTGCGGTTTTAATCTTAATCTTAGCGTTGAGACTATCTAATTGAAAATATTCGGTTGATGCATAGGTTATATATATTTTCGTTGACGATAAATCCACTCACAATCTTCTTAATGACCGCAGCCAATTCCTCTATGAATCGGAATCGAATGCAGAAAAACGTGAATAGTATAGTAACTGATTCCCATATCACTTTCCAAAAACCTTTCAAGAAATCCATCATTTTTGTTCTAACGGCAACCGTATATCCATTACAATCTCCAAACGCCTACGAATATTATGCACTTTATTTTCCATGTAGCAAATCCAATCTCTTAACTTTACTCGAAAGCATGTAATACAATCCATAAATCCTCTTCAAAAAAAAAATACCCACAGGAGTTAAATTAAAAAAAATCTCCTCAGAATATTGGCGAATACGCACACATTTCGGTCATCTTGAGATTAACAATTACCCGGAGGCCATAATCAATTCAATTAACATCATATTGCGGTATATGATGGAAGATTGGAGCATCCATACACCATCATGATGGAGTACGGTCCGATAAAAGGAAATTATGAATTATTAAGAGCGCCTGAAATTGCATGCATGCTTACCAGTTCTATGAGCTGTTAAAGAGGCGAGTAAATTCGATGAATACCTCCAACGAGCAACGCCATTCTCATGAACTATTGAGAGGTCATGGTAGTCAGTGAATGACCCAACTGAAAAATATTTATTTCATGATTTAGGAAAATGTTTGTCAGAATTGATTTTAGCAAAACCTAAGTTGTACCGTAAATGAAATGTGCAGGTATATGTTACGCAAATTAGCGAAGTTAATTTTGATGAGAAATTATGATTGTTGCTAGCAATGATATTGGCAAAGAATTTGCTATTTCGTTTTCACTATTGTTTAGCTTAGTGGAAGGCGATTTGTTCCGAGGCGAATGTTTCCTTTTTCTCGCTGTAAGAACATTTTCCAATTTTTTACGTGGTGCCATAGTATTGAAATTAATCTACACGTTAAAACTATTCTATTCTTCTTCTTCTATTTTCTATTCTATTCTATTCTCAAGTAAAATAAATAACTCTCCGAATCGAAAAGATAAATAGTAAAGATAAATCGAAAAAACGCTCAACTATTTCTGTAATTTTTTATCCACTGTAACTGCAAATCTTAGTATTTCTCAAATTTTCTTTTCGCACTGCAGCAGCATCAAAATGCTCCATTACCTACACCACCCCAACACGAAAAAATTGTTATCCGCGCTGGAGGGAAAAAATTCGAGCATAAATAAACTTAATACTTTTAATTAGACCAATCCGAAAATAGATTTACTATGTATCATGGCTACACATATTAACTGAATTTATTAGCTGTAACTCCGGTACCATTACTTGAAACTGTAAAAAAGCAACTGACATGAAATGTACCCATCGTGTTCTTTCATTTGAGTACCCATACGTCCATGTCCGATAAAAACTAAAAAAGTGGACTTTTTCACATCTCCGGGACATCCTGTTAGCTTTGTCCTACCAACGTCTAAGTATTTCATGCTAAAGACTGTGACGTTCTACTCATTCCTACCAAATTTTATTACGATCGGTTAAGCCGTTCACGAGTTATTTAGTGAAAAAATTTTCAAATGACCGGGACACCCTGTTATCTTTCCCATACCAACTTTTAAGTAGATAGATAGATAAAGTGGTTTATATTTTTAAAATTCGGTTCAATATAAATAAGTAGAATATTATTTACAAAACCAATAAGTCATGGCATAGTGCCGTCTGCCTGAGTTGATTGAATTCAATTTTCAAATACAAATATTTTTTATTTTTTTTTTATTTTTTTGTTTATATCCATTTTATTTTTTTTTCTCTTAATATCTACATTATTTCAATTCATATAATTATTTATCCGATTTTTATACATATATAAAGTATATCTGTTATTACTTATTTATTATACCCATAAGATGGTATAGGGTATATTGTTTTTGTTACGACGATTTATGTAACACCTCAAAGGAACCACCGGAGGTATGGCAAAGTATATATATAAATGATCAGGGTCGGTCCCTGATTCGAATAAGCCATGTCCGTCTGTCTGTCCGTCCGTGTGTCTGTCAGTTCGCACGATAACTCCCGAAATAATGAAGCTATCGTTTTGAAATTTTGGTCTGATGATTGTTTTGATAAAAGCTTGGATGGTATTGAAAATGGGCCAAATCGGACCAAGGGTTCCCCTAATTCCCATACAAATGACCCCTCCGTGATAGTTTAATTCGGTCATATTTTCGACAGAATATTGCTTGCGACCTGAAATTTTCAGCAATGCCCAATTGTGACATATACTTGAAGTTGGTGGAAAGTGGGGAAGGTCTGACTACCCCTACCCCTACAACCCCTACAAAGCAATATTCAGCCATATCTTTTGATAGAATGCCGCGAAAAACTTCAAATTAGTATCAAATGGTAGCCGTTGGATGCCTTGATTAGATAATAAAGATGTGCCAGGTCCGACCCATCTACCCCTCCCTCCCCTACAAAAAATATGAATGTGAATATTTTAGGTTTTGCGTGCCTTCTAGGTCTTTACATGGGTATAGGGTATATACTCATCGTGGTATTCGCACGATTAGAACTCGGTCTCGTTTATTATTGTTATTATTTTTATACTTATTAGGTTTACGATTTAATTACTATGGTTTTTATTCGCCGGTTAGTATTAGGTATTATTATGAGACGTACGGGGTAGGGTGATGAAGTTCACACAACTCCAAATTCTGCATGTTCATCGACCCTACCCCCATGTCCCTGTATTAATTAGATATCTCCGTTGATAATTCCGTTGCGATATCTCAAGGCAATTTCGAGGTAATCATACAGTGCGTCCCAGTTGGACCCATTTAGCAATTCGTTTACTTCGAAGTCGTCTAGCAGGCCTTTTCCCAAACACGAACGTCTTATCTCTTTGAGTACAGGGCGACTACCGATGAAGTGTTGAGAGTCCTCCCTCGCCCCTCTATTACACAATTCACATGCTATCGGCAAATTTTCGCGGTGAGGTATATAATTTATTGGTAAAAGCTCGCCTCTAGCTTTAAATATGAGAGATATTTTGCGGATAGTATAACCGTTCTGGAAGTAGGTGTTCGCCTGTAGGTAAATCGTGGTTCAAGTTGACGTAAATCCTTCGGTGTTGTGACGCTCTCGCTTCTTCCACGTTAGCTCGTATGTGCATACTCTTAACATCCTGGATGAGTTTGCTGAGTATGCATCCATTTCTACTTGATCCATCCCACCTAAAAGTCGTTCCATCTTTTTCCGCGAGCATCTCCAGATCGCTATATAAAAGGGTCCTTCGATTAACTGCGTACATTAGAACTTTCTTAGGCAGCCGGTCAAAGCTCATTTGTGCAACCTTCGCCAGATAGTTTATATGCGTTTTCAACGTCTCTATGAATAATGGTGGTAAGCCAGTCTCACGCAGTAGCATATAATTTGGTGTTGTTGTAGGCAAATGAAATGTCCGTTTTAGGAAGTAGCGTTGTAGCTTTTTAACTTCATCATAAGTGCTTCCACCCCATACCTGCGCACCATATAGCAGAATAGACTGCGCCACTGCCTTATAGATTTTATATTTCGCCGTGTTTGCAATATTTCTGTTACTAAAACAGTTCTTCCATACTGAGCTAATTGCCCATTTCGCTTCCTTTAGCTTATCTTCCAGATGTTTTCACATACTTGCATTGTACGATATTAATATCCCAAGGTATCTGTGCTGTTTGACTATTTCAATGCAGCTTCCTTCAAAAGTCCATTTCTCGTTCCGTGCAAATCGAAATTTTTTCTTAAAAACCATTATTTTGGACTTCTGGAGATTAACAATTAATTTCCATGTATCGCAGTAAATTTCTAAATGGTTAATCATGTGCTGCGAATCCTGTGGTGACTCCGCAAATAGCACTATATCATCTGCATACAACAGCCCCTTTATTAGCTCTCCAAAAGCTTCTACTCCTCCAGGGCAATCGTTCAAAATATCGTTAATGAAAACCGCAAATATATCCGGGCTCAATTTGCATCCCTGCCGCACACCTACGTTCGTTTCGAATGCTGCCGATAGCTCATTCCCGCTCCACACCATCGCCGTTGTTCTTTCGTACAGTATTTCCAAAAAGTTGCCAAATTTCGCTGACATTCCAAAATTATACAGCTTGTAAAACAAGGCATTACGATTGATGGTATCGAATGCAGCCTTGAAGTCGATAAAGCACGCGTACAATTTTCTACCGTCATTCACGTATAAATTTGCCAGATTTTGAAGTACAAAGATATGGTCGGCCGTCGAATATCCTTTCAGAAATCCCGCTTGGTTTTCCGATATCTTCTGTTAATCACATTTCGATAACCTTGTCTGTAGAACCGTTGCCAGAATTTTCGCCGTTGAGCTCAAAAACGAAATACCTCGGTAACATTCCGGATCGTTAACATCGCCTTTCTTGAAAATGGGGAATATGATCGCTTCCCTCAATTCGTCTGGTATATTTCCCGTATCAAATATTCTGTTAGGATACTTGTCAAATTTTCACCGGCATATTTGTAAAACTCCACGGGTACACCACTACTCCCAGCCGCCTTCTTATCCTTACACTGATTAAGGGCTTTGCGGACCTCATCTGACGTAATTTCCGCATCCAATATCGGTTGGACCCACTTCGGCCTTGCAAATTGTACCCATTCGTTCATGTCCGCACCTTGTAACATTTGCCTGAAGTGTGATTTGAGCTGCGCCGCACTTAAAGCATTTTCAATTTTATATGTGTTAATTTTGTTCATGCGGTTCGCTATTTGCCAAAACTCTCTAGAACTACTACATTCTTCCAATAGTCCCGCTTGCTGCTGGTAGAACAGTCGCTTCTTTTCATTACATAAAGACTTAAATGCTTGATTTGATTGAACGTACGCTTTCCTTGTAGTCTCATTTGAATATTTCTTAAATAATTTCAGCGATGCGAATGCTCGTTTCCTGCTTCTTTCACATTCAAAATCAAACCATGGTTGTTTGAATGTTTTCGGATTGCTTGGTCTGTGCGCAATATCAAAGATTATTTGACTGAGTTGTTCGATGGTTATGCTTGTTCGTTCTGATAACTTTGTGTTCAAATCTCCGATATAGTTTCTTGCGTTCTTCTTCCTCCATATGATTTTGTGCAGTAATTTCATGGACTCAGTTTCAGTTCCTCCGATGCAATCTAACCCAATAGTGGCAAGTATTGGGAGATGATCGGAGTACTGCTTATGTGCTAACTTTTAAGTATTTCGTGCCAAATACTGTTACCATACTACACATTCCTACCAAATTTCATGACGATCGGTTAACCCGTTCGCGAGTTATTTAGTGTTATTTTTGTTCTACCAACTTTTAAGTATTTCGTGCCAAAGACTGTTAGCATTCTACACATTTCTACCAAATTTCATGACGATCAGTTAAGCCGTTCGCGAGTGCGAGAGTGAACAGACGGACGGACAGACGGACGGATAAAATCGATTTCATAAGGGTTTTTTTTTTTGAAAAATATAAAAAACCCTAAAACCCTGGTATTGCAGGCGTACCACTCTGTACGCTGGTATTATTCTATGTTATTCAGAATGTGATACTTTATTGATTTTCCTCAAATTCACTGACAAACAAGTGCACAACTCAAAAGATTTTCCACATCATTTCTTCGTAAAAATTTCAAACGGAAATTGAAAAGTATAGGTTCGTGGCATCTTGTCATATGCGACAAGACGCAGCGGCTACAGACATCCGCGTCCTTATCATCAGCAACGAACTAACCATAGCACATATCCTTTGTCTCGTCGACGACATCAGCAGCGTCATCTTCGCAAAACTTTGTCAGATTTCAGCCTTTTACGGGGACACTTTCCGAAAATTGCAGCAGCGCGCGAATGAAGAAAATTAGAAAACAGCACTTTTCAGTGGCATAACATTCTGTGTGATATGTATATAAGTAGTCTAGTTTTGAGTTTCGCGCGACACGACATAGACTACTGCGAACGACGTGCAATTGAGGAAAACTAAAACTTATTCGCTGCCGACTGCCATTTTTTAGGGATGCAGAAGTGAAACTTGCAGGAATCAGAAATTGAGCAACAAACTGACGTGAGTACTCCGCGGCGTGTACTTCTGTGCATGACGTGGCACAAGGAGATAATGTAAAAGTGATGACTCAGTCGAGTTTTTGGTATGGTTATACCCTTCACTTTATAAGCGAAAGGATATAGGTATCAACGATCTCCCATCTTGGGCTCGCTGCGCTCGCATTCTCTTTCAAATCGAATAAAATTGAAATGCTAAATTTAATTTTGTGAAATGCGCCACAGAGCTCAGGAGGTACAGACAAAAATTTGAGAAGATAAGCTGCATTAATAATTTTACTCCTGGCAAATTTTCCAGATGTATCTCCTATTGAGGGCAGAACTCGTTCAGGAGGGTGGTTGTGGAACTTACACATATCCGCTCATCCGACAAAAGGAGGAGAAAGTGGACTGTTCTCTTCGTCAATTTTCCTTTAACTTTAACCCTTCTGTCGGCACCTACTACAATATGCATATTCTATACCCAATAGGTCTGGCTGGACCTACTGAGAAAATTTTTTTATTTTTTATAAAAAGTTAAATTTTTATCTGTATAATCATTCTACCCATTCTTTACAGCCATTTATAAACAATAAAAGCATTAAAATCTTTTTTGTAGATATACTAGAAGCGTTTTTAAGAAGACATATTTTGAGGTGGTATTTGCACAAACATGTTTCTCCCTTTTTATACCCTTCGCTTATTAAGCGAAAAGGGTATATTAACTTTGTCATGAAGTTTGTAACGCATTGAAGGAGGCATCTCCGACCATATAATAAGTATACATATATGATCAGCATAACATGGGGAGTCGATTGGGCGATGTCCGTCTGTCTGTCTGTCCGTCTGTCCGTCTGTCCGTCTGTCCGTCTGTCCGTCTGTTGCTACGCGTTTTACTCGGCCAATTTAAAAGCTATGGAGCTGAAATTTTGTACACATGCTTCTTTTTGTTGCAGGCAGTTTGTATGTTTGAATCGCTAAAATCCGAAGAGGGGGTCGTGGGGCTGCCATACAAACCTACCCCCCAAAATTAGGTTCTTCTTAGAAAAACTTTCTTATTTATGCACCAATTTCAATAAAATTTCGCACAAATGTGTTTTCATTGCTGACACATAACATATGTAAAAATCGATCAAATCGAACAATGGGGTCGTGGGGCTGCCATACAAACTTAGTCCCCCGAATTAGGTTCTTCTAAGAAAAACTTTTTTATTTTCTCATCGATTTCAATCAAGTTTTGCACAAATGTGTTTCTAGTGATATCACAAAAGTTATGTAAAAATGGACCAAATCGGACCATGGGGTCATGGGGCTGTCATACAAACCTAGCTCCCCAAATTATAAGTTCTTCTAAGATTTTTGTTATTTATACCCTAATTTCAACCAAACTTCACACAAATCTGTTTCTATTCATGACTATTCATGACACAAAACATATGTATGATTAGATGGAGTCGGACCATGTGGTCATGGGGCCACCATACAAACCTAGCTCCCCAAATCAATTTTTTCTAAGAAAAAACATTTTTATTTGCACACCAATTTCAATCAAACCTCATGGAAATGTATTTTTATTGATGTTACAAAACAATGCAAAAATGAATTAAATCGGACCATGGGGTCATGGGGCTGGCATATAAACCGAACCCCCAAATTAGGTTCTTCGAAGAAAAACTTTTTTATTTGTCCACCAATTTCAACCAAATCTTATAATTAATGCCTCAAACATACGTAAAAATTGATGGAAAGGCCATGCGTTCATTGGGTTGCCGTACAACCCCCCCTCCCCCTTTGGTTAATCTAAGAAACCCACGTCCCCCGCTTCCCCCAATAAATCGTCGCCCCGGCACTTATGTCAAAATTCAAGGAAAATCATGGAAGCGGGGAGGACTGAACACAAGTCATAGGTACGCCCGAAAAAAACTTTTAGCCCGAGGGGAGCGAAGGGTATCCAAATTTCGGCCGCGCCCGAAATTAGCCTCGGTCTCGTTTTCTTCTATTTTTGCTTCTCTTTTTTCATTCCGTATCCGTACAGAAAGTTTGATCAAATTTTCCAAGTCCAATATCTTTAAGGAAATATTTGGCACTCTGTTGGTAGATTTTATCGCGATATTAGTCTGCAGATTTGGGAAAATCGATAGATAGAAATAGGGAACTTTCAACCGCAAAAATCATTTCATTCTAAATGTTCCGTAAATATCTCAATTAAATCTATTAAGAAACACCATCGTAAGTCACCAATACTTAGCTCATACTATTACAAAGGAAATAAAACTCTTTCGATTTTCCTAGAATCAAATCTCAGTTGCTTAGGTGATGTTATAAGACGGGATAAAATTAGGCGTACCCAATTTGCGAACTTCACGGCTTTTTAAAGCAAAATCTCAGAAAATTTTATCGTTTATCGTACAAATTTAATTTTAATGACTTTATTACATTATAAATAGGAGATTTTTAAGAGAATTTAATATTTTCACTTTTTACCTCAAGACGAAAATGGGGGGAAAAACTATAGGTCTGGCCAGACCTATTGGGTATCAAAAAGCAGTATAAATTGATAATCATCAAAAACATGCTCAAAACTTCAACCGATTTTTTTTAAATTTTTGCAAAATGCTTCTAAACATATTATTCTAGGATATCATGAAATATGAAGTCGCTGCGATTTCATCTTCTATACTTTTTTGACCGATATATTGTGCCAAAGGTCTGGCCAGACCTATGTGCCGACAGAAGGGTTAATGCTAATCGAAGGTGAAAGTTCTTCAGGTTGACGAACGGGGAGTAATTTACTGAAATATACTAAGTCCTTAAAAAAATATAGCCAAAAGCTTGGAAAAAAGAACTGCTAATATTTCATGAACTTTTAGACGAAGGGTACTGAAGGGGTGAAGTGGTGCAGTGATGTGGCGACAATTTAATTAAGTATGACACTTTGATCAACACACAAACACAAAAAATTGAGAAAATAAACTGCCTTCATAATTGATCTCCAGGCCAATTTTGCAGAGGATTAAATGCGTATTTTGCTTTTGAGCGCTACATTTTTCAATAGTTATACTGATGTTTTCGGGTAGAGCCCCATCCGGTAGGGTAAATTTTACAAATTTATTTTTGAAGTCCCATTTGGCGTAGCATTTTTACCAGAATCTGCTTATCCGCTCAGGAGATAAATGCAAAAGTGTCTAAAAAAGAACCGTCTCCATAATTTTGTTCATTGTGAATGTTGTGCTTGTTTTAATTTAGCTATTCGGAGTGCAGTATATTTCTACACACACCTCTATCTTGGATTGTGTCATCACTGAGACCAATGCGTTGTTGTTGCTTTCCCATTTGATATCCCAATCCCGTGGTGCAAATTTTTTTCAATATTGAATTAGTTCAGGAGATATAGACAAAAATATTTGCAAAAAACTTTTTTTATGATTTTTCTTATTGTGAATGTTTTGCATATTTCAATAGATACATCCGGTGGAATCAATTTACTAAAATACTGCAATTCGTTCAAGAAGTACAGAACAAAATTATGTGAAAAAGGACAGTCTTCATAGTTTTGCTTATTGTGAATTTTCTCCGAAGTTTTCAATACTTATTCTGCTATTCGGGAAAATCTTCGAAATTCCGCTAGCATGTTCAAGCAATTCAGACAGAAGTCTGTGAAAAAGAACTCATTATGAATTGCGACGCAGGGTTCAAACAAGAATCATAAATTATTAATCCCTTAACGACCAGGGTGCCTATAGTAGCATGACTTAGTTTTTTTTAAGAAATGGG
Organism: Microchrysa polita; assembly: GCA_949715475.1. NCBI lineage: Eukaryota > Metazoa > Arthropoda > Insecta > Diptera > Stratiomyidae > Microchrysa > Microchrysa polita. The sequence goes on from OX454417.1 coordinate 20,590,438, forward strand.
AAAAATCACTTTGATCAACATGTTCTTCCCAATTTATCCGAACTTGCTATATTAATTATCGTATTCGGTACCGACTCAAATACGTTGCAGCAAATATACTAAAACCCCCTAATCCGTTCAAAGTGGCCAAGGGATAGGAAAAGAGCTTCCGTCAACATTTTGCTCATCCATTCCGTATATCCGACTTTGGAGACAAAAATAGTTGAAAAGGAACTGTTTTTAATATTTATTCTTTGTGATTTTTCGCATATTTCAACAGTTATTCTGGGTGTACACCAATCCGCTGGAATATTTTGACTGAAATCTGGTAACTCGTTCAAGGAATACAAAAAGAAATATACGAAAAATAAATCTTTATAATTTTGCTCATTGTAATTTGTTTGCATGTTTCAATATTTATATATTATAATATCTTCCGAAAATCCGCTAAGAAGTTCAAGAAATATAAAAAAAAATGTGAAAAAAAAGTCATTGTGATTTGTTGCTCGTTGTGAATTTTCTGTTTACTTCAATAGTTGTAGGTATAGCTATTCCGGTCGGAGCCTTGTGTAGACCCATAAGGGGTCAACCTACTGAAATCCTATAATTCGTTCAAGAAAGACAGAAAGAAGTATAATTGTGAATTTTTCATATGTCTCGATGTTCTTGTCCTGTTACTTTGGGTGGAGACCAATCCTGTGGAAGAAATTTACTGAAATCTGCTCATATGTTAAGGAAATACACGCAGAAATAGGTGAAAAAGCATCCATTGTAAATTTCAGCTCATTGTGAATATTTTGCATGTTTCAAACCCAAAATCATGAAAATCTGTTTAGCAGTTCTCGAGTTTTAAATGGTGTAACTTAGGCACGTAGCCAGGGGAGGGGTCCGGACCCCTCCCGAAATGTTTGCAGAAATTATCGGAGTCAGCGTTTTGATAATATAATTTTGAAAAAGATTGACGTCTTCTTAGCTCCGCTATTTATTTAGACATCATTACTCATGCACCTAAATAGCAGTCGATTTCAGAGTTTAATCAGTACCTATTTTCAAAGTGTTAGCTTAGTTGAAAGTGCCACTAGTAGTGATTCGGCTGAACACTACTAATTATGTGTAGAAAATTACTATTCGCATTCGCATGCGATAGGGTGGCCAGACATCTCTCTTTAGGTGGATATGTCCTGCTTTTACACTCTGTGCTGCGCGCCTTGATCTAACTTGTAGACCGTTGTGACATACATTTAAACCCTCCCTCGTCAACCACAATTCTGTAAAGAGTGATTCTCGACTTGCATTCTTACGACGCTAAAAAAAATGAAATTTGCATCGAAAATTATTGTGAATGCAACGGGAACTATATAAAAACACCACCGTAGCATCATTACTGGAAAATAGCACAATCATCAACTTGCGACAGCAGCTTCAAATGTCCAGTAACATGGGTGGCCTTAGCCATTTCCAGGATAAGATCCAAGTTGTGCCACTGGTTGGAGCTCTAATATACAGGGTGCCCGGAAACTGCCGCATAAGCGCACCGGATTATGATTTCTCAGTTGATTTCCAGCAAAAAAGTTGTACGGAACATACCCCCTCAGCTTAACCCTTTAAAAAAAATGATGTAGGAAAGATATGATCGTAAGACTATGCGCCAATTCAATTCAAAAGAATCGTACAAGCACCTCACCTTGGCAGAAGTTGGAGAAAATTGAGTTGGAAAAAAATATTGTTTTTGGGTCAAATCACGCAAATTTGACTTTGAAGCTCTGTAAAAACCAAACCTCTTATCCGATGTTAGTGTGATTAGTTTTATTTTATAGGTAAATTTGTTGGCTGTAATAATCATTTTGTTTCACTATTCTGGCTTGTCTAGCTTTGGAGATATTAAGCTTTAAGTTGTGCAAGAAAATGATTTTTTCAAAAATCTTTAAATGCCTGTGGCAGCTAAAGGGTTAAGCTGAGGGGGTATGTTCGGTACAACTTTTTTGCTGAAAATCAACTGAGGAGTCATAATCCGGTGCGTTTATGCGGCAGTTTCCGGACACCCTGTATATTTTTTCTAACGACGGACCCTATTGAAATAACCATAAATTTAAATCTTCCTTTCGGTGCTCCTAACAAACCCCGAAAAAGCCTTTCCCTTCTTTTTAATTTAGAATCTTTGCTATTAAATACTGTACCGTTCTAGCAAAAGATCTCCAGTAACACATATTTTACAAAATCACACTGTTCATTTCGAAAAGGACTTCCCCTTAATTTCTTTCGGGACACATGCAATCTTGTAGTAATTCTTAGTGTACTACCCTGTTAAAATTAACCTAATAACACAGACCATAATTTCAATTTAAAGGTTGAAATCGTTTTCATCAAATTTATAGAAAACAAAAAAATAGTACGGGGGACAATATTTGGACCCCTCCCGAAACAAAATCCTGGCTACGTCCCTGGTGTAATTATATATATACATAGATATATATACATAATTGAGCAGTACCTATGACGAGGGAAGTCCATTGGGCCATGTCTATCCGTCTGACCGGCCCTCTGTTGCGACGCCATTTACGGAGCCAGTTTTAAGGTACGTTGTGCTCGACACGACTGCATCGGCTCTAGCGACAGCGACTCGCTCATTTCATATAAAAACTCGTTTTTAGAATGAGAGAAAAATGAGTTTTTATATGAAATGAGCGAGTCGCTGTCGCTAGAGCCGATGCAGTCGTGTCGAGCACAACGTACCTTTAAAGTTATCGACCTGATATTGATTGATTTCTGTTGCTGGCGTTTTGTATGTTTGAGTCACTAAAAGCGGACCACGGAGTTATGGGGCTGCCATATAATAACCTTGCCCCCCCTCCCTATGCTGCTGCCAGAGAAACCGTACCCAAAAGCAACGAACGGGAACGGAACACAAGCCATAGGGACGTCCGAAAAAGTTCTTGTTAGTCCGAAAAAAGTGAAGGGTATCCAAATTTCGGCCTCGCCCGAATGAGCCTCGGTATCGGGTTTTCTTCAGTCCGAGCATGCTGCGAATGCGGTGAAAGTTCAACGTAAAAATTGAAAATTATCAGCAGGATGTGATTTTGCTGGGCGAAAACGAAAAACTTGAAAATATTGCACTGGCAAAGTTGACACATTTTTTTAGCTTGCATTTGGATACTCTAACGATATTTACAGAATTACTAATTTTGATATATTTGCTTCTTCATATAGCTTTCAATTTAGAGACGACAGGAGTGGCTCCGAATGAAATGAAAATTATTCATTATCCCTCTTTTAAACAAAGATAACTGTTTCTAAAAAAAAGTCTCCATCAAATATACAATAAATAATAATTGCGTTTAAAAGTTACCTATAGTGCACACACATTTTATTAATGCTTCCGTAAATTCCATCTCAAGTCATTAGAAGAGGCATGATGGGTTGACCAAGTCAGTGAGGTAACTTTCCCTTTATTTCTCCGACATCTTACGTTGTAAACTTTTGTTATTTGTATCCGCATCCATAGTCATACCTACTAAAATTTACAAAAGTGAACTTTGACTCATAATAATAATTGATTTAAACCCTTTCTCTGCCTACACATTTTTCCCAATTTATGTCCAATATTATCCAACACTTGACATTGTTCTGTATAGAAAGTCATGTTGCCATGACTTGCCGAAAAATTACTTTCCAAGAAATGGGAGCTTCTTTTCGCCATACCGTATTCGATTGAAACATTTTTGTTTACCCATTTAACAATAGAATCAATCGCGAATACTATTTTCAAATTGAATTTATTAATAAAAGAAGAAATCGCGCCATCATCACGATGCTGACCCACATTTTTTATAATGCTTTCGGACAATTCAATCAGACCCAAGACCCGCACAAGCTGACGACGAATCGATGACAATGGTCATAGATCAATTTATTATATTTGCCCCGAGAGTTTCTTGACCTTGATATTGACCATAACAACGCGTGAATCCAGCAGCAACGGCCGCTGAATGGTACACTGTTTTGGAAAAGATGCATTCAAAGTCAAGACTGTAACATGACCATGACCATCGTTGAAGCTGTTAAGGTGCTGGCGAACTACGATGGCATGTTTACCATTAAGTTATCTAGTGGGTCATCAGTCATCACTTCGTCAATGTTGAGGTAAGTTTCGGCTCGTTCGTTGGCCTATTGCGTATGTACAGCTTGCATTTGGGGGGTTCATCCATTGTATGAAATTAATTGCATCCAATTAGGCCCATTTCATGTTCAAACACTCTTGTAAATATAATCACAAGTGTGGAACAGTTTACCAGTGAATACGCTTTTTACAAGCCGCGGCGTACATGATGACTTTCATTTAGAAAGAATGTCATTCTGGATGTCATCCTTCTCTGTGCCTTTCTTCGCGAGAACATAGTCGCCGCATTGCTATACCTACCAGACTCTGAATACATCTATCATCACAAAATTTGTCTAGCCAAATAATAATTCTAATAGACCCCGAGAACACCTTGTTTGTATGTTGAGTACAAACCATTCTTTAGAGAACTCTCGAAAACATCTTTTCTCAAGAAGATGATGATTTTTTTGCTTCCTAATTTTCTGCTTTGTAATGAGCTTATATTGACGGTCCGACGAAAGACTTTTGACCCTCCATGATGAGACTGTTGTATGGATGCCTATTCATGCGGTAATTTTTACATTTTTCGTCCAAACGTTTCTTGGTTTATAATTATACGCGATTTACTATACATAGTTGAAAAGAAAGCCTCCTTGAGGTAAGAAAAGAATATCTTCCTCTATCGTACCTAAAGTATACATCTTGTGTAATCCCTTTTTACAACATTGTACATACTCAGATTACCAAAAGTCATTTCAGTTCAGTTGTGTGCAAATTTGTAAGATTTTTGTGTAAGAATACCTCGGCAGGCACACTATAATGTATGGCAGACAAAATGCGATGATATTTACATTTAAAGCATGACAAACACTTTTTGTACTCTCACAAGAGTCAATAACCTAAAACGAATAAGAATCTCCACTTTAGGTATACTATTATGGTATAGAATAGAAAAAGATTTTCACGTGAGGGCATCACTTGACTCCATTTTAATCTGACACACTCGCCGTACGAATGCTCTTAGAGGAGGAGTCCTTGATTTTGAATAGAATTTTACAATGGCGGAAATGTTTGCGAATAATTTGAAGGGTAGACAAGTGTCGATTGAATTTCGATGATTTTTTTTTTGTATTTAGAAGCAAAATACCTATTTATTGTTCATTTCGATAGTTTTAATTTTAACCCTAGAGAGATCATCATATTTTTACCCCTGAAAAGATAATCATACGTCGAATCGACGTGAATAGGTGACATCCTTATAGCTTCTTCGTCAAAGGTATAACATGTTCCTAGAAGGTAGATAATGATCATTTGTGTCTAACATATTATCCTATTTTAAAATTAACCTTTGTTTATATGGACCGCTTATTTTGAAAGTGGCTTAAGTCCATTTAAGTCGAACCGAGATATTTAAGGTTTTGCGTTCTACTGAATTTAAAAATATTGAGGGGCGATCGGAAAAATATTTTTATGATTTTATTATGAAAAGACATTAAATTTTCAAACAATAAAATTAATATTAAAAAATAATTTAAAAAATCGAAATTGTCTTCAGGTAAAGTGGCGTTTGTAACTTTTTAAAGAAAACCGAAAGTAAATAGCATCAAAAATTAAACATTTCTGGATTTTTATTAAGTAGACTTTTATGGTAGCATTATAAAAACTTATTTGCTGAGAAATTATCGCCAAAACGGGCGATGTGCCTACACCGCAGGTCGAGCAACGCGGAACCATGGAGCGGTATAAAGAACGAGGCAAGGAAGAAGAAGAAGATTATAAAAACTTATTTTAAAGAAAATAAAAAAAATTCACTGAGTTTTTTTTTAGTTCATATTTTTTACCATGATGTTGTATGAGTAACAAGAAAATAGTGGATAGTTTGTGTGAGCAAATACGAAATTTGAATACATATTTATTATTTTCAGTTCGTTTTTTCTTTGCTTTATTGAACAAAATTATCTTAAATTAAAAAAAAAACAATAATCCATAAAAATATAAAATTCATAAAATTCTAAATAAATACACTAATAAGATGCATCGTCGTCAATCAAATCAAGTGTTGTCTCTTCGTTAATAAGGCTTCGAAAATATCTGTGGTGAATCGGAGGGATGTAAGGAAGCAAGTCCATCAAATCTTTATATTCTTTAGATGAAACTGGTCGAATTTTGGTGTACAATGGAGTCAAGTCTATCGTTGAGAAAAATTTGGGTCTTCCTTTCCTTGGAGATAAGTCTAATGTATGAAATTGGTCATTTTCGTCGAGTGTAGAACTTGTAGAACATTTTATATGGAGTATGGTGATAAAATCGTACCCAATGAATTTTAAGCCAGTTGATATTATTATTTTCTGTATTTTTTTTCTTTTTGAAATCGACGTTTCCAAATTTTTCGTAGAAAAGAAATCTGTTTGTTGCACATTGTTAGTAGTGAAAGCTTTTTTACTGCATTTTGATATTATATTATATAATTCACTTGGAGTATATAATATATTTGTTTTTTTTTCAAGGCCATTTTAATTACACCGAAATCGCGGTCATTCGGTAAGTATGAATGACCTGAAATTAAAAATTTATGGTCGACAATTTCGATATTATTTTCTGTAGACTGAACAATTTTCATCCATGTCAATGCCATTTTTATATTTCGGTTTTGTCCTGTACAGGCGTCGCTATACGCAATGCAGTGGCGGCTGGCCCATATGTGCACAAGTCCACGTGCACCCTCTGAGAAAATTTACTTCTTCAAATCAAAAATGTGTACCTCAAATCGCACATCTAGCCCACATCGCGCCCTTATTCTGTTAGAGATCTACCTAGATCTAGATACACATTTCACCCACTGAATCTGCCATATATGTATGTATATATGTATCTATGTATGTACATTGCCGACTGCTCACTGCACATACGACATGGTTACGACACTGCGACCAACAACCTGCAGCTGTAATTACGATGGCTGCACAATCTGAGAAGAGGAGCACACGCTCCAATTTCAGATATCTTAAAGGTTTTCGGGGCAAGGGGGTAGTGCAAAATTTATACTAGAGCTTGTGCACAAAGTCGTTGTGCACAGCGCCTTGTAAATCGTATGAATTAAATTCTAAAAGAAGAGAAGTTGTGCCGCATGCATGCGTCTGTTCTGTTGAAATCGCGATGAATGAAGTAGCAACGGTCAATTTCTTTAAAGCAAATTTAAAAAATCTTCTAAAAGAAAATAAGATTAAAATATAAAACTCGGGAAGACCTACACCCGTGATTTCTTTAGTGCAAGTGACGGAAAATAACAATTTCCTTGTGAACCTCCGGTATTTTCCATCACGAGCCGCCACTGACGCAATGACATGCCTCTGAGAAGTCACACTCTGCAAATGTTTTACTTTACACAACATGATGCTACTTCCTGCGAACCCCTAGAGGCAATAGTTTCGTCCCAGAGATACATGTGAATTTGGTCATCATGAAAATTGTGAATGCCTAAATTCATGGCGTACATATTTCTTTTGTAGTACGATAACGAAGTAGTCAACTTTGGGAAAGCCAGTGCTTTTTGGAAGTCAAAGGAAAAGGCGAAATATTCCTTTGGCATTTGTTTTGCCTTTGCTTGATCTTGTGCTAAGCTCAATCTGGCTAATTCAGCCGCTTTTAAATGAAAATCATGTTGAGCTTTCAATTGTATTGTTTCCCTATCATCTTTGCATGAATCAATTTTCATTTTAAAATTGTCGCATTTTTGACACGTATCTTTCCTAGGTTGATGAAAATGTAAATTAAAATCATTTTTAAATATCTTTCTATAAACCCATTCATTGACATACTCTTTATCGTGATTTTCATATTCTTCCACATACAGTCTGTACATTTTTCTTATGCTTAAATCGGGATTTAGGTATTGTCTGTTTGGATTATTTGCCCTGGTATAATGGCTACTAAAGGCTGGAAATCTGTTGATGTGTTCCTTTACACCAGCTATAAGAAGCTTATCAACCGACCTTCTTGAATTTGCAGATCATCCGCGGAGATCTCTCCCGGGCTCATCCTTTTTAAGAGCACGAGCTAGCCGTCCCTCCGAAATATTGAAAGTACTCATAAAAAAAATCTTACATACTAATACATTTTGGCTTCCAAACCTCAAAAAATACTTATACTGGACGTTTCTAGAGTTTTTGTTATTTCTCGGTCTTAGTCTTTTCGGGATACCTTGTTGTACAATTGAATTCAAAAACAAATTTTGCTTGCTGAAATCACCTAATTTCCAAAAGTTTTCAAAAATCAATTGCTGCATCGAAGCGCCAAGTTTGTCGCCACAATTTTTTTTACAACATGATCCAAAGATAGGTTTTTTGCCATTAATTATTTTGGAGTTAGCTGTTGTGTAACGTTGACCAATGTTTCTTTTGTATTTTATGATATTTTGATCATAGTTTTGTGGATTTCGGCAGCCTCGTTTCCTTTGCCTATGATTTTCTTCAGTGAGCCCTAAATCGTCTGATTCTTCATCCGACGAAATAACAAGCCTATATCGCTTCCGCGTTACAGGAAATATTTATAAAAAATAGCTTTGTAGCAAATATCACTTCGGAACAAAATGTTATGATTTTATACCTGATTCGTTTTCTGATTCCATTCTAAATAATTAAAACAGCAAGTAAAGTGCGAGGAGTTATCACAAAATTGCTTTGCAGAACAAAGGAGAAAAACAACTGAATAAAAGATTAAAACGATTCCGTTATTAATAACAAATATTCTCAATCTACAATCCGCTCTATTTTCCATTATTATGATTTGAGTGAAAATAATTACTCACATTCACTCGTCATGGTTCAAAAGCTCCAATAGTTCCAAATAGGAAATAGGTGCCAAATCTCGTCGTTCCATTTTCTGCAATAATGAACCGTATTTTCACTCGCGCTCTCGAGCAGTGGCATGAAAATGACAGTTGAGAAAATTGTAATAAGTTCGTTCTGCGGAATCAGTTACGATTCTTAATTCGAAGTTTAACGATTATTAATAATGTTTTTTATTGATAAAAATATTATAAACATTGGTTGTGGCATTCACAACCGCATTTGTTATCCATAGTGTAATCAATTTTCGGGATAATTTGCGAATATTTGCATATAATATACATAATGTAAAATTTGAAAAACTGCAGTTGTAAACCAATGAGTTTACCAAAAAATAGTTTAAACTCCTTTTAGCTTCCACTTTGATTACAGAAACAGTACATGAACAAAATTGAATTGTATTGCTTTTTATGAAGCGAGCATTCCTGAAATTAGTTTTATGAATTTAATTTTAACGTTCTATTTTTGTTTTATAATGTTTATAGAGAAACAATTGCTTGAAGATGTCCCTATAGTATCTAAGTATGTATAGCATATCAGATCAGTATTAGTAGGGATATTATAAGAACAAGAAAATCATTTATCATCTTCGGAAATAAATATTTAAAAATTAGCACGAATTGCGAAGGTGTATTTATTAAATTGTACTTGCGTGTATGTATTCTAGATTAAAAAAAAAAACTTTCCAGTAAACATAATTTTGATCATTAATACAATAACCAAGCAAAGTACAATCGTTTAAAATCTTATGATGCCATTAATCGAACATGGACTTACGCCACTTTCAAAATAAACGCTTGGAAGTTGGTCTTTACTAGTGATACTTGTGGATATGAAAAGAACGGATTTTTTTTTTAGATATAAGTTTAATTTTTTCGTCAATGATACAGACCGTCAAAGTAACAATTATGCCATCATTATCTCAAATTTCATGAAAATGGACTTAAGCCACTTTCAAAATAGGCGGCTCATAATAAAGGGTGATTTTTTAAGAGCTTTCGGATTTGATTTAGAAAAAGACATAAAATTCAGAAAAATGTATGAAATCTTTATTTGAATCGAAAGAACGATCTATATAATTTAATGTTTAAAAATGGTTTCGTGTTAATGTTGACCGCGTAGCGCCTCCAATGGTTCATACGCTGGGTCCAATTTTTGCATACTCTCTCCAACATATCGGCCGGTATCTCACGAATAAATTCTTCAATAGTGGCTTCCAGTGCGTCAACCGTTGCGGGCTTGACGCTATAGACATAAGCCTTAACATAGCCCCACAAGAAATAGTCTAAAGGTATATAGATATATAGATCGTGTGCTATACGGCCAATTGACCGGCCCCAAACGTGAAATAAACTGTTCACCGAACTCGCCTCGCAATTGGGCCCTGGTTTCGGGTGATGTGTGGCATGTAGCACCGTCTTGTTGAAACCACATGTCAGTCAAGTCTACCTCTTCCGTTTTGGGCAAAAAAAAAGTTCGTAATCAACGCACGGTAGTAACGTTCCGGCCTTCGTCGTTTATGAAAAAGTACGGTCCAATGATGCCACCGGCACTTAATCCACACCAAACTGACTTTTTCGGAAAGCATTGGCAGTTCTTGCAATGCTTCTGGCTGATTTTCACTCCAAAAATGGCAATTTTGCTTGTTGACGTGTCCTTTCAACCAGAAATGAGCCTCGTCGCTGAACACTGATACCGACCATAAATTTTGATTATAAAATTCAATAATCTGCAAGCTTTGTTCGTTTGTAAGTCGATTCATGGTTAAATAATAGACCACACTGAACATGTTTGACAGTAACACAAAGCACGAAACCCGCGTGAGCTGCCAAAAAAAAAGTTCCTAAAAAATCACCCTTTACCTATTATTTTTTAGGAGAAAGTGAACTGTCCTTTCTCGACGTATGATTTTTTGTTTCTTATGTTTTTTTGGGTGCTGTGAGCTTGATTTCGGAGCTTCCCAAAATTTTCGAAACAGGTCCACAACCGCAAAAATCTCCAACATTTTCTGAGTTTTTCCGTTTTTTTGGCTTATGACTCCGAAACTGTACATTTCTGCGAAAACCAGTCCATGAACCTCTTAGAGAAAACATGATTGCGGCTCCAACACAACATGAATCTTCAAAAGGTGTGAAGCGGTATCGCTACAATTGATAGTCATTTTTTGACGTTTTTATGCCACGTTGACCCCGTTTCGCAACAAAATGCATGAAGTAGGTACAGGAAAAATGCGTTTGCTTTTGCGACCAAAAATGAAAAACCGTTCAATCTTAAAATTTATTTCATAATTATGGAACTATATGTTAAACATCTCTCTCTGGTTCCTTTTAACCCCTAGTGGGGCATAGGGCATTGACTACGCCTCTTTTCCACCTCTGCCTATTGGCAGCCATCGCGTTTAGCTGGTCCCACGATTTGCCTATAGATTTTCCCTCTGCCTCAACAGATCTTCTCCATGTATTTTTGGGTCGTCCCACACGACGGCTAGCGTTGGTTCCCTGAGGATTCCAATCTAGAGCCTGTTTTGCAATGTTTTTTGGCTCTTTTCGAAGTGTGTGACCTATCCACTGCCACTTTCACCGTTTGATGTCGATGCCTATCCTATTTTGCCGAGTAATTTTGAGGAGGTCGTCGTCGTCGTTAATTTTTAAGGCAGCACTTAGACTTTCACGATGCAAAGCATGCGTCATTTGAGCCAGATGATCTGGTGTGTTTGAGAGAAGGCAAATGTCGTCGGCGTAGTCCAGGTGCTGAAGGTAATCAAATAACTTCCACCTGATACCCTTACTTTTATGGTCGCGTAGAGAATCGCAGATTACATCGTTGATGGTCATAAGGAACAGCATTGGTGATAAGATATCAGCCTTGTCTGACTCCATTATTCACCTCAAAAGGACTGGACAATTCACCCTTGTGCAAGACATGACATTGGGCTCCATTTATTTTTTTATAATGGAAATAAGTTTCTCTGGTATGCCTCTCCTACGTAAGGCTGGCCAGATATAAGCCCGGTCAACGCTGTCAAACGCCTTCTCGAAGTCAATGAACATAAGATGTAACGGGGATCTCCATTCAGCGGATTGTTCAATTATAATTCGGAGGGTGTTGATATGATCGCTACATGAAAATTCCTCACGAAAACCGGCTTGTTCATTGTTTATTGAGTGCGGTCGATTGTTGTCTTGATCCGGTCTAAGATTATTTTGGCCATCAGTTTAGAGACTGCAGGGAGGAGACAGATTCCACGCCAATTATTGCAATCCTTGAGATTTCCTTTCTTAGGGATTTTAACAATGACGCCCTTCTTCCATTCTTGAGGGAGAGTCTCGGTTGTCCAACACTCTTGGATCAGGGGTAGAAGAATATCCGCTGTAGCGTTGATATCCGCTTTTAAAAGTTCCATGGGGATACCGTCTGCCCCCGGGGCTTCACCAGCTTCCAATGATTTAAGGGCCTTAATTATTTCCAGCTTGGATGGTAAACCGGTATTGATTCTGGCCATTTGCGGAAGACTTGCTGCTTCCGGTGGAGGTGGGCTTGATGGGTTGAAGCTGTTGTTAAGTACCTCCATGAAATGCTCTCTCCAACGGCGCAGTTGTTGTTCGTCGGTGACTAGCAGAGACCCGTCTTTATCTTTCACAGGATGCTCATGGGTAAAATATTTGCCAGTCAATGGCTTAATGAGCTTGTAAAGGGTCCCACTGTCAACACGGTAAGCCGCATCTTCTATGCCTCCACCGCTAAAGCGTTGATGTTTTTGCGTTTATCACGTCTTACGCTTCTCTGCACTCTTTTTTGAAGAGAATTTTACTCGGTCTTTAGTTGTTGCTTGACTGTAGTGTCAGTAGCCGAGTTCAATTGCTCTTTAATTCTCTTCCGCGCAGTTATCAGAGACCATGTATCATCACTGATAAATGGTCTCCTACCTCGCTGAAGTCTGCCCACAAATGTTTCGCCACACGATATAAAAGCGTCCTTCACAATGTTCCATCTATCATCAATTGATGAAGGAGTATCTGGCGTTTGTGCATTAGCTATCTCGTGCAATGCACTAGAAACTGCACGTATTGTTGATGGATCTTTAAGCTTTTGCACATTGAATCGTGGCGATACACGCTCGTTTTGTGTGCGACGAATAGCAGCGGTCTGCAAGCGAATTTTCGCGATGACAAGTTGGTGATCGCTGCCTACATCAGCACCACGCTTAGCCCTGACGTCCATGAGACAATTTCTCCATGTTTTGGAGATGGCTATACGGTCAATCTGGATCTCTGTTCGGCCATCTGGAGATATCCAGGTTGCTAAATGGCAAGGTTTGTGTTTGAACAGGGTGCCGCCAATGACAAGTTGACGAGAGTTACAGAGCTCTACGAACAACTCACCATTGTCGTTCCTAACACCCAGACCATGATTGCCCATTAGATGTTCCAATCCAACATTGTCAGACCCAATTATGGTAATGTTCCCTACTCTGGACTTGAATCTGGCAGTTATTATTCGGTCGGAAATAGGCCTCCAATCTATAAGAGATTGGCGAGCTTCCTTGTTCAAAAGGATGCCGACTCCAGCCATTCTAGGTGTGGCTTCAAGTTCACTACCAGAGTAAAGCAGCACAGTTTGGGAGCTAGGTGATAAGGTCGTTCCCGATCCGGTCCATCTTGTTTCGCTCAGTCCTAATATCGAAATTCTATATGCGGTCATTTCCCGTTCGACTTCCGTGAGTCTTGTACTACTGCACTCGCCCCACATCGTTCGAACCTTCCAAAAACCAATCGTAGTCCGTTGTTTGTAGCCAAAGGTCGTTGTCGGTAAATCAGTCCGTGGTATCCGAGGCTCGTTCAATGTTTCGAGTGTAGTATAGTTTCAGGTATGCAAGTTACAAGCCTACATACCCTATCCCTCAAGTCGCCTTCTACGACAAGCCGGACCCGCTGTGGCATAATTCTAACCCCAACACCACAATGGTCAATTTTTATTAAGCTTCGTACATATGTATAAAATTGAACGCAATCAATGTCGCGCGCAATTGTATAGATTTGTACGAGACCCAGGAGAGATTTATTTTCCCCTGCCTCTTTAGTCGCCTTCTACGACACGCTGGGGAAAGCGGTGGCACAATTCTTAACCCATGCCACAAGGCACATATGTTAAACATGGCAAATTTAAATTATCAATTGTAGTAATACCGCTCAACAGATTTATAATAGTTGTGTCTCCTCGAACGCGCAATCCTAACTAACACATTCCTAGAGAAGTTTTCGCAGAAATAAATAGTTTCAAAGTTAGGGGCCAAAAAATCGGCAAATAGCGAAAGTTTTAGGATTTTTTCGCCGATTATGACCCTGCCCTGTTTAGCAACGAATTTTTGGTGGGAAAGAATCTGGAATCGTGCTCAGGACCCCAAAAACCTAAGAAACAAAAAAATGTTCTCCAGCACATTTTCCAATCTCAACGAGGTTTATCACCTAACTTTCTACACTAATTGTGCTTTCTTAAAATTTACTTTGTTTAACACCTTTTCTATCAATACTTTTAGGGTCGACAATATACAAAACTGACGGGAAACCTTAATTGTTGTTTGCGATTTCAAAATGTAAGTATGTATATCCTCTGAAAAAAAAAATCCTGGATACGATCATGGAGTTGAAAAAATGTTGGGCTTGCGAAATCCAGGCTACGCCCATGATATCAGTTACTTTTTATCCGGTTTCGAGTAACGGTAACGGAGTTGAGTGGTTAAAGTCGATTTTTGGTTACCCTCTTCGTTTGTATAAGCCACTGTATGTACGGATATAAAACTTTCTATAGAGATTGGTTCGTGTGCAATATTAGCTTGTGCGTGTGAAGCACCCTTAGGTTTGCCAATCTGAAAATGTTGAGGATTCTTTGGAAATTATATAAGGAATATGTCTGCAAATTTTCATTTGAATAGCTTCATCGAAACTGGAAATATAAGGAATCTTAACCTTGGTCAGGGCGTTACACAATGCCAAGCGTCTATTCACTCACTGAATATTTCGTGATCGGGTCAACTCAGTGGGAATGCATAGTATTTGACAAGAATAATTTTAAAGTGTGTAGAGCTAAGTTGACCGGTTCTCCCTGAATGGGTGTAAAAAGATATTTTTTGAACATATTATGGGTACCTTAGAGAAAGCATAGCAACCCATGTGCATGAGTTAGTCCAGAGTGGACATACGAGACCGTTTTCACACTATCGTAGTTCACACATCTAAATAAAAATGCCGACGTGATAATTAACCCTTGTGTTGACGTATAGATCTAGACAGACCATTGGTACTATATCTTGGTGAAATATATCGTTCAACAATATTTTCCGCCCCTTTACATATATTTCAAAGGGACTGACGGCCACAAATCCGATCAAACGTTCGGTGAGATATAAACTACATTTGTCTAAAGAAAGAAAAAACGGCGTATCATCGTAAGACATAGCATGTAAACTGTTTCTAGAACCAAAATTAAACCTCTCCAAAAAATAAAATTAATTTCACAGAAAATTCAGCTACACCTCAGGCATAATAGGTCGTAGGCGGTGACAGAAGGGTTAATAATTGCATCGACAACTTTTTGACATTTGAATTAATTTGCTGAGTGTAGTGAAATAAATTTGGGGTCAAACACATATGGATTGTCTGCACATAACCGCTCTGGACTAACATGGGTCACTATGCTTTCTCTAAGATGGGTACTTACTCATATCAAAGCGCGCATCGAAGAGATTTCTCATCGGGAATTTTTTGTTAATTTGGAACAACGGTACGGCAGTTAGGGCTATTAAATTCAGTTTTTGTGTCTGTAGCCATGTCCTTACGTATGTAAGTTCTTTGTTGGCAACTCTGTAGGAATGATAAATCAAAATTGTATGTACCCAAAAAGGATACAACAATTACTATGTACTCATAAAAGTTCTAAAAAAATCATATTTCGGGCACAGCCCTCGGTACGCTCCGCTTGCTTCATTTCTATATCAGATGAGCTATAGCTGCGTAACAAGTTGTAACTGTGACAGCTGCGGTTCTATGTATATGACACCATCCGCTACGTAGCCACTGAAGACCATGGATGTTTGTTTCTTTTATAAAAATGCGCCTACGGTAGACGATTTTTTTATAAGTTACCACTTCAGTTTTATCCTTTCTTTTCTCTTATGGCTCGTCCAGACGACTTCAAACTTGTTTGGTCAAACTTTTCCCTCAAAATTGTCGCAAGCTGGAAGCCCAAGTAACAATTCCATCCCTATAATACTTCGTAAAATATTCTCTTCTAACATTAATAGGGGTACTTTACAGGGTATAACCACTGAATAACAGTCCAATAATGGCATTTGGCGCCGTTTTTTCATCCAATAGAACCTTATTGTAGCACTAAATTATGCTTCAAAAAAGGCGTACGTCATTTGCTTTATATCATCATTTTTTGTCATTGAACGAATTTGCAAAAAAAAATTCCGCAGCTAGAATCGAACCCGTGTCTGTTGATTGCCCGTCCTACACGCTATACCACTCAGACAATCTCACATATAGTGAGCATTGCTCGTAAACACTACATGTGGATAGTTGCTTCTATAGAAATGCTTGACAATTCCTAATCGAATTTTCTGCAATGCACCCTAAATCTGTACATTTATCAATAAAATAAAGTCAATTTCTGCGCAGAGATCACCCTAATTGGTTTCGAAGATAACAATGAGTGCGTACACGGTAACAAATTTTGGGATAAAAGATAAAATTATTTATACCATTTTTAATATAAAGTTATATATGCCAATTTTAGAATACATTTTTATAACGTTGAAAGTATAAAGTCAGTGTATACCAAAAATGGTATAAATTTTATCAAAGTTCTTATGAACTTTTCTTTTCGTTGGGTTTTATACCAAAACTCAGATAAATTTTATACAAAATGGATTAGAAAGGCTCATCTATACTAAGTTCATATTTATTTTATTCTTTTCTACGATAAAATTTTGTGCGTGCTTTCGGTCAATGTATGGTATAAATTACAAACTTCATCACTCATAGAGTCTGGTTGGTCTAGTAGGTAAGGCGTTGGTCTCCAAATCATAGGATCTCGGGATCGAATCCCACTGTAGGTAGGTAATTTATTATGCAATTTAGAGCGTAAAGAGGTTAATAAAATATAGAAGAGGTCAATGAGATATAAGATTTATGAGTTACTAGGGGGCTTCGCCCCCTGCTCGCTACGCTCACCAACCCGGCGTTCGCGCTCTGCGCGCTCGCGAATTTTTTTTTTATTTTTTATTTTGCAATCAAGTGAAAAATTAACTAGGTTTCATACTTGTACTGACTATGACATGATAGGCTGAGAATCATGGGGTAAAATAGTTAGTATTCTTCGATTTATACCTGTTCTCTTATAATTTGTATAATCTGTCCTATAACCAGGATCTATCGATTCTTTATAATTTTTATACCAAATTCATATAAAACACTTCTAAATGATTTCCTATAAAAAATAAACCATTGGTATTGTTGGATTTACACTATAACTCCTATTAATTTTATCGTTTATAGAATAAATATAATTTATAAGATTGAAACTTATAAATTTAATACAAATTTTCCTATGGACCTATATAGATAAGAAAATTTATAAAATGTATACCAAATTTTTTTAGTGTGTACGTGTGGGTTTCATGCAAGATTTCAAGGATTTGTAATGAAGAAATTATGTATTTCAGAACTCAAGTGTCAATTCATTAAAATATCACAAAGTCCATCCTTCTATAAAACTACGGTGAACAATTTATTGGATGACCATACGAATGTCACACTATAAAAATGACACCGACTGTGGTAAAGAAGAATATACATAATGCATGTGTGTGCTTTAACTTAGAGAGACTATTGCATGTGTGTGCTGTATCATCCAATAAACACAAGAGTGGAGTATTTGAAGGAGTATATTTTTAGGTTAACGTTTAGAGACAGTTTTATCACCACCATCTTTAAATTTATTCCATAATGATGATAGAAGCTTTCCGGAAAATACTTTAAGGATATTTTATCGGATCAAAATATTACTTTAACCCTTTCATGCCCAAATTATGGATTTTAAGCGGAGAATTTTTCTAACAACATTATGTCGTTCAGTAGGCATCTTTTATAATATTTTCTTGAAAAAAAAAAAAAATTAAGCGCTATAGTTAACAAATTAGAGCATGATGCCATATGGCATCATTGGGACTGAAAGCTTAGCAAGTTCCGTGTAAAAAATGAAATATTTTGTCGGCAAAACTCCTTCATCGGATTTTTTTTTGCAGAATGGTTGGTGACGACCCCCAGATTATGGGAAAAAAAGTCCGAACCGATTGGGGGTCCGCAACCTTAAAAAAGGGGGAAAGGGGGAAATGGGGGTCGTTTTCGGTTTTTTGCAAGTATTTCAAAAACGACAAAAGATATAGAAAAATAGTCTGAGAACGAAAAAAACTACATAAAATTATCTTTGCATTTATGTATAACACATTAGAGATCTATTCAATGATTCGGTGCTAGCTTAAAAATAAATTAGAACTTTTTCATTTTATACCTTTATTAAAAGCCCCATAACTCTTGAAAGAATGTTAGTTCAGCCGTTTCGTACAAGTATTCACAATAAGTTCAATATTATTTTGGGAGAAACATTAAGTCGCTCCGATCAACGACCCCCATTATCCCCCCATTTGAATTTGGCGAAAGGAAATGCCCATAACTCCCCCCAAAATCAGAGCAGAGTGCTAAATTTTGGTTTATTGCGAATGGAGCTCATAATCACCCCACCCACCAAAAATTAGCTCATTCGGATAAAAACTAAGGGTGCCTTCCATACAGCAAGCAACTAGCATTTATATGAAAAGGGGACT
The DNA here is from genome assembly GCA_949715475.1 of Microchrysa polita. Lineage (NCBI taxonomy): Eukaryota > Metazoa > Arthropoda > Insecta > Diptera > Stratiomyidae > Microchrysa > Microchrysa polita. The sequence goes on from OX454417.1 coordinate 20,609,249, forward strand.
TGCTGATTTGCCTTTCACGCCCAATGATGCCATATGGCATCATGCTCATGCAAAACCACTTATTGGGGTTTCCTAAAAAAAAAATCGAAAAATCTTTTGATTTTCTCTTACAGCAACCTCTTTACAAAATAAAACCATTGAAATTATTTGCATAAAATGATTATTATCAGGAAATATGGGGAAATGGATAAATCAGTTTTTCGGCATTACGACAATCGGCAAACCTTCTCTAAAATTTCATTAAAAATAACATCCCAAAACCAAAAATTTCACGCTGGAAAAAAATCAACTAGGTATTACACTATTGGGAGAGTCTAATATCACACTAAAAGTTAAAATTTATTTCTTACATTTTCTATGAAAAATCATTAAATTTCATGATGCCATATGGCATCATTGGGAGCGAAAGGGTTAAGCGATGTCACACGATAAATGAATTTCGTGGTACTATATGATTGCTACAGTGTCAAGTGCTTCTTTAAAGCAAACGAATTGTTGCTTGGGAAGCTGTTCACACGATGCGATATTCTCTTCAACTCAAACAAGTCGTTCATTTTGTTTGCCGAATGAACAGCCATTGGAGCGGTCGTAAAACGTTATTAGCTTTTGTAATACGTATTAGTACAGGAATTTGCTTTTTCTTTTATTTCTTCGTAAATTTTTAAAACATTGAAGGAAACATGTCCGAATAAGTGTATATGAGAAGTACCAGATATTTTATGATTTGATTACCAGGGCAACATTCTAACCCTTACAATTTACAAAACAAATGAAAAAACCGTTCGGTTAATTAATTTTTTTTATTAAAAAGTATATGTTGATATTTCGATCGAACTACAGTCAATGTAAGCAGAATGCAGATGTTGGAACTCACACAAGTTGTCCAACTTATGTTCAGACGGTTCAACTTGTTTGAATGCTCTTTCAACTTCAAACTTGTTGTCTAACTTCTGTTCGCACGTACGATAAGTCTTCCAACTTTTTTGAATGCCAAAAAGTTGGACAACAAGTTGAATCGTGCGAACGGCACCTTGTAACCTAATACGAAACTTCTCATCAGTGATTACAATTTCAGAAATTAATTTTTCATATTTATACTTTTGCAGCGTATTCCGCATTTCATCAATGTGTGCCAAATTTATTTATCATAACGCGCCTATACGTGGGGCAATCAAGGAATCGCTTATTGCGGCGCGAGCACGTGCAACAAGCATCCTGCGGAAGTATGTGGGCACGATCTTCCAATAAAACATATTTTTTATGATTATTACAATCATATCGTTGTCTGCATTACAAAAATACACATCAAATTCCTATCCCTGAAAAGTATTGAATTGACTTTGGGACGTTAGGTCTACGCCACCACTTTCATACCAATTGCCCTAAATACAAATATGGTGTGTATTTATATATTTTTATTTCCGGAAATAATCATGTCGGAAATATCCTTAACGAGAGTGGTATGAAGATGAAGTTAACCCTCGGCGATGGTAGACGGATATTTTTGGTGTTAACCATATCAGATAGGCTCACAAGATGGCTAATATTAGTACCGAATATCATACAAGAAAAATGGCAGTCTATCCGCATCATAGGCTTCCAACAATGAAAATGTGAGTGGAAGGAAGAGATTTTGTGTCGGGCCAATTTGGGGAAGTGTTCATATCTTTACTGCCGTGCACGTGTCACACGTATTGGTATTATTGAAGCTACTTAAAATTAAAGGTATGCGTTTTTTTTAAGTTATATCGCTGGAGACTCTGGAGATTGTAAAAAGTTATGTCCGAACTGTAGTTCTTAGTTTGTTGCCATAGAAACCTTAATGGAAATCTGACAGAATTCCTTCCATATTATAGCTATATGAACACAATCAGTAGCCACAACTGAAATAATATTATTATGACCACCTGTCGGCGGCCTTTTAACACGTTGGCTGCGGCAGTCATTTTCGGTATCTTCTTTTCTGTGCGGCACATGCCCCCGGGGGCATGTAAGTCGTTATTATTCATGTGCGGCACATGCCCCCGGGGGCATGTGGCTACTGCAACAGTAAATGAGCTCTCATATCCCGGAATTTCATTTCAATCGATCAAAAACTAGATAAAATACTTCCTTGGTACAAACCTGTCTTCAGTTCAGCCAGGAGCCGATTCCAAACAATTATAATAATAAATTGTAGTTTTTAGTTATTTTTCACCTTTTCTTTGGCCAATTGACCATGCGACGCGAGCGTTCCGACATGTTAACACTAAAAAAAATGTATTTTCGCACTTCAATTCAGCAATAGACTACTAAATGAACACGATGGAACCAAAAATTAATTCTAACGGTGTTTTTTTCTGGCACCCCATTAACAAGAAATACATGCCTCCGGGGGCATGTGCCGCATATGAGTAATAATTTATTACTCCTGTGCGGCACATGCCCCCGGGGGCATGTATTATGTTTCTATTATAGTATTATAATATAGGGCGAACTAAGTAAAATGCTCTTTGTCTCGCTAAAATCGGATGAAAATTAGAGATTTTATAGCCTTCGCACCTGGAGAATGCAAAGCAAATTTTTCAGCCGCACACAAATAATAACTATCACATGCCCCCGGGGGCATGTGCCGCAGCCAACGTGTTAAATGAATACGTGCTCGGATGTGAGTAGCATACCTAACGGCCATTGGGTCATCTTACCTGATGCTGATCCTTATACACAAAATTGCTATACCGACACCACAATAATCTCACTGGAATGGGAAACCAGCTAATTGTGTCTCTAGTTTCCATTAGTTTAATGAAATAAACGAGCCAGATGGAAATTGTAACGTAAGTAGGGATTGTGGTAAATAGGCAGAGGGTTCTACCGTCATAGATTTATGTATCTGTACATCACATTACTTTCCCTTATTGTTACGAGTCTACCTTAATCAAGTTTTTCCTAGTCGGGTTGAATGGTTTGAATAAAAAATTAAAATAAAATAAAACAGAGTATTGTGACAAATAAGAGAAAGTTTCGTCAGCTGCACTGCGAAAATAAATTGTTTAAATTTTACAATATTAAATATTGAAATTTTCTCTTTCTGAAATTTCAGTACAAATATTTTTATACCCTTCGCTCATAGAGTGAAAGTGTATATTAACTTTGTCATGAAGTTTGTAACGCATTGAAGGAGGCATCTCCGACCATATAAAAAGTATACATCTATGATCAGCATGACTTGGGGAGTCGATTGGGCGATGTCCGTCTGTCTGTCTGTCTGTCCGTCTGTTGCAGTGCGTTTTTCTCGGCCGCTATAAAAGCTAGAGAGCTGAAATTTTGTTCACATGCTTATTATTGTTGCAGGCTGTTTGTATGTTTGAATCGCTTAAATCGGACAAGGGGGTCATGGGGCTGCCATACAAACTTAGCTACCCAAATTAAGTTCTTCTAAGATAAACTTTTTTGTTTATGAACTAATCTGAACCAAGCATCACAAAAAAGTTCTTCTATTAATACTACAAAACATATGTAAAAATGGGTGGGATCGGACTGTGGGATCATGGGGCTGCCATACAAACCCAAACAAGCAATTGGGTTCTTTTAAGAATCATCCTTTTTGCACCTATTGCAGAAAACCTTGTATTCGTATATCTTTACCGAAACAACCGGAAATGCAAAAAATAAAAGAAAACGTATTGTGGGACTATTCCCGTATGTTTGATTCACCCAAATTGGATCACTGGGTCATGGGGCGGCCATAAAAAACCTAGCCCCCCAATTTGAGTTCCTCTAAGAAAAACTTTTTCATTTTCATTCATTCATACGTCGCTTAGCAGGAGTTGCAGATGTCGGGGGTTCAAATGCTTTTCTTTAATGGTGTAAGTAACTGCGGACATGGTATTTCAAAGACGTGATTTTTGTGCAAGTGGTCGTGGATTACCAGTTCTTTCTGAGATATATGGCCATGCTAGTGCGGAATAGCTCATAGTTCAGTTGCCATTCCAGATTGATGTCTTTATTTATTATAAAGGCATTCAATGCGGAAATATCTATTGTGTTAGAAAAGACCGCCGTATGCCATCCCTGAATAGATTTAGCCTTTGCATTTGAGTGCCTCAATATAGTACTTTCAATTCAATTGATGGTGTGAAAAATAACATGAAGATATCTTGAATGTCACCTACACGGGATTTTGCAAATCTGGTTGTTCTAAACTGAAGATTACATTTGTATTACATACATACATTTTCATTCCGCAATCTTCCCGATCCCGCTGCAAGCAGTAAGGGTTGTGTATGCCAAATATTTCCATCCCTGGATTTTGGTCAACTTCCTCATTCTCTTCACTACTTGAACTACTGTCTGCATCAGCATATTGCTCTTCGTTGATTTCCGAAACATCACTTTCACCTTTACTTTCACTGTCACCGATACTATCATTGGAGGATTCTTTTTCCTCGCAGGGAACGAACCGGCTGATGAGCTGGCACGCATAGCAGCATCATCCCCCTTCTGCGGACCTGAATCCTTCTGCAGCATCTCTTCCTGTATAATAAAGAGAACATTCAAATACCAGGTACGACTCAAGGCAACTGAGCACTGGAATAAGCTACCTCGGCTTAGACAATCTAAACTGTTCGTAGCAGGGTATTCCCACAAAAGAAAAAAGTACGTATCATCTGTGGCATTCTAACAGGGCACTCCTGTCTAAGATCACTTTTACGCACAATAAGGCTTGTGCAAGACGCGAGCTATCGATTCTGTGAAGAAGACGACGAGACCTCTTTCCACGTCCTATGTGAGTGCGATGCACTGGTCCAGCGCCGCTGCTCACAATTTGGAGTGGCCTATCCAGATCCGGACGACATAGCTTCGACATATACACATATGGCCAAAAAAATAAGTACACCCATTGGAATTTTTCTTATCACCCTGTAGCCAAGTAGTTATTTGAGTAAATAAAATCATATGGAAAGATTTAAATACTTAATTGGTGAGGAATCAAATAATATGTAAATTAGCATATATTAATAAATAACAGGTTTCATCTACCTTGAAAAAGTACGAACTGACTAAAATAGGCTGGACAAAATAATAAGTACATGTCAGTTAATTTTATTAAGACTGGTTTTAATTAAAATATTATGTTCTGCATCGACAAAAATTTGATTTATTTTATTATTTAAAAGTAAATGATCCATTCTTTTGAAAAAAAAAAAGGTTTTTGTTGGCCCTCTGGTGAAGAATTACTCTTAACCTTCATCTTACCCTGAAAAAAACTTACGTTAAGTACCCTCATGTGTGGATTTTCACACATATGCAATTTTTATGTAATATGGGCGAATTTCTTAAAGTTAGAAATGTGCTTTGTGTTGAATTGTCCACTATTTCGGTTATGAGAAGAGTATATTGTTGACATTTGACATTAAGGGTCGGTTTATCAATGCCATGATAAGCCGCAGTTACGTACTACTACAGTGGACTCATTTATATTTAAGCTCGATTTAATACCTCGAAGGTCCTTGAAACAGGAAACTAACACCGGATATGTAATGTATTCGACGTCTCCTTTGATATGATACCCCGCATGACGACCTCCGTTCAAGGATTAAAGAGTATCCTTTTTGTCCTTTTGGGACCTTTCCGCTCAAAATTTTTTTTTACGAAAATGAGTTTTATATTTTTGGGAGCCCATTGATTCAAAAACACCAAAAATTAGCCTTACTCTGTTTTTTTTCGTATTTGAAATGCTAAAATGACTGGACCACCAGGACCTGAGTCTGCATGTTTCAAAAGATTTTCAATTATGGTGTGTCCTAGACCAGAATTTCATCATGAATCACATTTTTCACATAAATAATTTACTCCAAACGATAACGACTCATGCATTCTGTAAAAAAGTAGACTTCGCAGTATTATTACGGTAAAAACAAAATTCACCCATATAAAACCCACAGCTAATACCATATGTGTGAATTTTCACACATGAGGGTACTTAACGTAAGTTTTTAAATATCTAAAAATAAAAACGAAATTTTTTTTTGAAACTTATTTTTTTCTTTTTAAAACGATGTTTTAGGAAAAGTCAAAACCAGTTATAGGTATCGGTTGGAAAAGTCATGGGGAAAAATCGGAAATAAAATGCGTTTGTGTGATTTTTCACACAAGGGTAAGATTAAGGTTAAGTTCCCATACATCCATACATCCAGTTACTTCCAGGAAATTCCGTATTTGGTCCGTTTTGTGAAAACTTTGTTTCTAGTTCATTGACTCAACTCTCCCTAAACATTCTGGATTCAATTTGACTCTAGTAACAACGTGATTTGGTTGAAGCGGATCCTTGACCTCTTGACCAGTTTGTGACGTATGGTTAGGGTTAATATCCTGCTGGAATCCCTATTTAAAGTGTATGGCCTCATCAGTAAAATATTCTGGGACTATCAACTAACATTTCTTATATGGAAATTGCCTCATTGTAACGGTTATTAGGTATATTTGAACGAAACTAAACTATGAAAATTAAACCATAGACCACGTTTTTTTTTTTCGCCTCCATGGGAAATAGTCAGTAGATGTAGCATATATTATATTAGGTTTTTTCTGAATGAAGAATATTACGTTAAGAGTAGTTTCCAATCAAATTTATTACGATCTCATAAATAAAACAGAATATTCTGTCAGTTTTCATTGTTCGGTCTGGAACAAGAAAAAATATCCCTCCCAAATTTTCTTGAACCGTCAACACTTTTTGACGTCGCCATGGAAACTTCCAAACTTTTTGTCAAAACTGCTTTACTTCTTGTATTCTTAGATTAACTTTTCAAAGGGATTCTATATTTTAAATATTTGCCGTGAAAATCACCAGGAGAACTTTTCTCGCCATAGTGATAATAAGACCGACAGTTGTCCGTAAGGACCTTACATGGACTTAACTGTATTTGAGACTGTTTATATTTACTTTTTAATGAATTACACAGTAAATACAATGTTTAGCTGGTTTATTTCGTTATTGAGAGAATAATTTTTCCGCTATATCAAAGTTTCGAACTTAAACTTCTTTTTTCGTACCTATCATGCGTTTTTCGCCCCCTTAAGTATTTTTGTTTGTTTTTAATTTAACGCTTCTTGCATACACCAATTAATAAAAAAACAAATCCTTACGGAAAATAGCAACTTGTTGTCAAAAGATTAAAAAAACCGATGGTGTACTTATTATTTTGACCAAGCTGAAAACCCACTTCAAAGTTAATATCGGGAGGGACTAAGAAAATAGGGGATGCCATTTAGTTTTTCGGTTCCGTTGGCATTGTAGTATCCTAATTGTTGTAATGACTATCTATTTGGAGTAATTCAATTTTAAAAAGGGTATGAAAATTTGGCATAAAAAGGTACATGAGGGGTGTACTTATTTTTTTGTCCATATGTGTATATGCGAAATCAGCTCCTATCTCCGCAGGATCAACCTTGATCGTCAGGCATAGTATTGCCCATCCACGACTAGGGCGATAGCACAATAGGCTCACTGGCTTCAGTGCTGCGAATCCCTTCGGGTTCATGCCCCTCTACAATCTGAAAGATAGGACGTCTAGTACCTAGTCAATTTTACGATCTAGTTTTGAACTAGCTTCGATTTGAATAAATGCATGCACAGCTGTCACACGATGTGCAATCAATGACAATTCTATGCAAATCAAGGCCAGACAGACAGTCTGCAATTTCTTATATGCGTAGAAAACTACGCAAAGAGTCTAAAACGTATGTTTTTTGAATGTGAAGAAAAACTTTTTTTATGTGTCGGGAAGCATATTTCCTTGTTTAGAATAGTCATAGTTATAAAGTCAAGAAGTTTCATGAACATTTTCTTAAAGGTTTTTGTAAAAAATTTAAAAAAGTTTTCAGTATGCGTAGATTTCTACGCAAGGAGCAGATTAGGGTTAATATGTCTTTATCAAAGCAACTAAAAAGTTCAAAACGAATGGAATCGTACTGTGGGGTCATGCTCCGGCAACCCCAATAAAATTTTCCGAGTAAATATTTTTATTTGCCCACTTATTTCAACCAAGCCCAAAACTTTTGTCAAGACGGAAGAAAAAGAATGGGGAGGGGGATTAAATACAAGTCATAGGTACGCCCGAAAAAACTTTTAGCCCAAGCGAAGGGTATCCAAATTTCGGCCGCGCCCGAAATTAGCCTCGGCCCAAGGGGGTGGCGAGTGTAGCGAGCAGGGGGCGAAGCCCCCTAGTTTTTATTAAATCAGTATTGAAAATACCCAGTTCTTATTGAAAATATACACCACCTACGACATCGATCGCCATACTAGTAGATGAAAGTGTTGACAAATAATAATGATTTGATAAATTTTCTTGGCAAGTATTGAATGCATCCATTCAACACTTGAAAGATGCAAGGATTCTATGTGTCCGTAATCCGATGAAAAGGTGTACATAAATATATATATATATATATATATATATATATATATGCATATATCTAAAGTTTTAGTTAGTTTTCGCTAGTTTGCAGGTGCATATCTATCATTTTCACTCTATTCTCCAGTTAATGTAAACAACCGTGTTCCGCGTACGAGAACGACATTGGTCTTGGCTAAAAATACACACCGCACATCCTTTCGTATCTGCTGCGTCTTTTTTTTTGTGCCCAACATCCTTCCTCCAGTTTCTTTACTAAAAAGTAGCATACGTGAACGTGTACTGCTGACATTTTCGCTCTATCGAAGCTGTTCGATCGTTTTTCTTATGTACATCCTTTTTCATACAATATACGTAGGTACTCGTATTTTCTTTTCTCTTGGATATAACATAATACACTAGCGGTGCTATTAGATTTGTACGTACCGATTGCATACATAGTATGCACTATGCAGCTGGTATTATGTTGTTATGCTATACTCGTAGTATTATCCTGTTTTGCTCTTGGTAACTACAAACAGGACATACACGGACGAATGTAACAAAAAACTTCAGAGAAAAAGAGAGAGCTTTTGTTAATGCAGTTGCAACTCAGCACTTTCATTACTTTTGCAACAAATCGAGATTTAGTGTCGTAGAACGTGCCTGCTTCATTGAGTTTAAGTTGAAATGATTCACTTTGGATTTTGTGAAAAAAAAACGGAGTGAAATGTTTTTTTTTTAATGCTACACTAGGTTTTGAAGGGAAAATAAAGAGCTATTCATAAGTAACGTCACATTTTCTGTTTTATTAGCTGAGTTTTTATACCCGTCACTATGTGCAAGAGTATATTTACTTTGTCATGATGTGTGCAACGCATAGATGGAAGCACTACTACGACTATGAAAAGTATATATAGGTATGTTAATCAGCGTGAGGAGAGGAATCGATTGAAATCTGTATTTTCCATCTCTTTCAATACAAACTACTCGCTGCTTTACTTTGATAGTGGCACAACTCCAAAAATTGGGATTTCCTGTTTTTGGGCTCAAATGATGACAAATGTGGCATTTTTTCATTTTACAAATTTTCCCAATCCAATCTTTAGTAGATTTCTTGTAAAATGTAAAATGTACTTGTGCCTATATCCAACTGCCTCCGGTTTTCCATGGATACTGGCATACAAAAATGTGCCCGTATCCAATTGCAATGAGTTGTTTTAAAATATCTTAAATTTTTCAAGAACACTCGCATAAGAATATAACTTTAACCGTGGTGATTATGAATAACCGCTTCAGTAGGATTTCTTGATTGAATTATAAAATGCATTCGTTCATAAACTCGTTTAGATGTGTTAGGACTATTAGTTTCTAATAAATTGTGTATTATAGTGATATAGAGAAAAAGAGGATAAAACATGTTTTCCGTTAGCCTAAGAGGGGATTCACACTATGGACAGGATTTATTAAAACCACTAAATTTATTTATTATTTATTTAATCTAGTAGGCGGCTGTTGACTCGATTAATTTAGTGGATTTAGTAAATCCTGTCCATAATGTGAATCCCCTCTAAGGGGCGTACAAGTAAGTGCAAGTACATTCTACGATGCATTTTGAATTTAATGTCATACGATTTCATCTAGTAGGCGGGTTTCCACTCGGATAATTTAGTGGTTTTAATAAATCCTGTCCATAGTATGAATCCCCTCTAACTCATTTAAAGCTTTCTCTATGGGTAACGTTTGAATAGGTTATGTCGAAATAAGAATTATCAAATGTCCTTTTATTGTAAAGAAAATTCGAATTTGTTTATTTTTTTAAATTCCAAACTTAAATTCAGAATAAGCGAAAGTGGCTTACATTAATTTAATTTTTTTCTAATTGGAAGAAACTATTTGGTAAAAATTAAATTAAGTCATAGTTTTCAACTAATCAAGCGGTATATATGGGATAACCGGAAAACACAAACCAAATAATTTCCTTAATAATGAACCCAAATTCATCAATCTTTGACGGCAGGTGACCTTAAATATGGACATTTTCATTAATTTAATATGATAAGATAGCCTCACGTCGAACTTTTGCCACCTGAATCGTTGACCTCCAATTGTAGTGGTGGTGGGCGTCCTCACGTACTGAGTACTCCCAGCGCGCCCTCGGACGTCCACGCAATCTCACCTCTTTGGCATGCGATTATTATACAGTCATTGTAAATGATTTTGCTTGAATTTCTTTTGCGGAGAGATTATGCAGATGGCTTTAATCGCTTAAACCCATTTCTTCCCAGCGTTGCATATACGCAACACGAAGTTTGACCTCTGTAAACACCACCAAATTTAAATTGAAATGGAAAAGGGATCATGTAATTTTTAATGGGCATTTCTTGGCTCTATTTCTGCATATTTGCTATGGTGAATCAGCGATTGGGTCCTTGAGGATATAAGAAAAAGGAATAACATGTTTTTTAGGACATTTTTTGTAACAATTTTAAAAATATTTAAATATCTTAAAATCAATATCCAAATGCACTTTCTATACGGCAAACAATTGCTAATCATTGGAAAAAGGTTGATCCTTGCTGCAGGAGCATGTGTTAAATATAGGTGATGCGTTCACGCAGCGTTGGGAGTTTCCCGGTACAGTAACACTGGGGCAAAAGCATAAAGAACAAACTATTTTCTTGCTATGTAACGCAAGTTTCGCATCAGCAATATCTTAAAATAAGTTCTAAATACCTCACTATCTACGAGACACATGCGACTCATGGTATATCCAGTACTCTTTTGTGAGTCACATGTGTCTCATTGAAGAAAAGAAAACAATAAAAGAAGTTGCGGGACAATGACAGCTAGATACTTGTCAGTTGGTATAAAGCCATTTTCCAAATACATATTTCATGATGGTGTCAAGATATCCAAAAATGTTTCAAGGATTTCTACAGTGGGTAAAGGGAGCCTTTGTAGTGAATGTATGAACCCTGAAAAGTTTATGAAACTATTGGTACAGTCTTCAGTCTTCACTCGACGGTATGGTCTGAAGTCAACAAGTATGGGATCAGAAACCTTTTCCATTTAAGGGCAGTTTTGTTAGAACAGAGCTACTAAGTAAATGTTTGCTTAACTTTTCTGTAGTAAATTTTTCTCTTGCACTGAACGCAAGAACATATTTATTTCTAGTCAAGTTACTATTTTGCTTTTGTCACAAGGAATTGTGAAACAATCCAGAAACGCTAAAAGGTTGTAAGACAGACCTCCCGGCGATAATTGTGGCTAGCAGTGTACATGTTAAGCAGTTCTATGTATTTTGGCTATTGACTTAAGCACCTAAATTGTAATATACCTGTTCAAATCTGAAATAGAAAATACCAAAAACAAGCGACATCCGGGACGAAGCCGACCTCCATTATAATACAAATGGCCAGTTACTCGTACATCTTATCTAATAGTTAGTCTTTGCATATAGAGAAGATTCAAACAATTTTCAGAAAGCTTTACAATATATTGAAATTAATTTTTGTTTATTTTGCATAGGTCTGCCATATGTTCCTTGGTTATGCCATTGTATGAAATTGTGCAATAATTTTTTAAATTTCAGATGTAACCAAGCAAAATATGGCAGAACTGTCCTCACGAGCTTGTGACGGACTAGGATCTCACTCAGATGTTAAACGAGTACCCATTTATGGGGATAAGTAACACTGCTGAGCGTGATGCTGATCTCATTACCTCAACAAAAAAGCAGATCTGGAAATAGGATGTCACAAACACATCCTGCGGCCTTGAACTAGATAAGTTGTACGAAAAACCTGCCAAAAATTTGCAAAAAATGTCATCTATACCGCTGTAGTGAGTGTTTCAGGATTTTATCACTAAATTTATTATTCGACATATAAACCAACAATTTTTTGCAACACAGAAGTTTAAAATTTAAATTTTCGTTTACGTTTTTTTTTACCAAGAAACTCTCAACGTTGCGTCAACGCAACATCACGTTGGGAGCCACTGATAACACTTACTGAAAATTTTAAATTTTTTTTTTCTTAATTGTGTTGTAATTGATTGGAATTCACAAAAAAACTTCATAGTTTTAGCTTATTTCTATCCTTGGGAAGAAATGGGTTAATCTTCAACACATGATGTTGATATCATCGGCGTACACTATAAATTGTCACGACTTGAATATCGTTCCGCTGCTGTCCATATTCATGGCCCGAGTGCGAGTTTTGGAAAGATCAGTAAGTCTATACAGGGTGTCCCATTCATGGTGGAGAATATTTTAATAGTAGGTAGTGTGGCTCATTTGGAGAAAATTAATGTACAACGGGACCCCTCTATTTTTAACCGTTACAATGTTATAGCATTTTTTGTCAAAATGCACGACTTGCTGAATTAAATCAAAATTTGCCACACCACCAATCATTTCATCCGAGATATGACTTCACTTTCTGAAACTACATAAAATTTCCAATAAAACGACACCTCGCCCGTTACAAAGTTTCTCGTATCTTCCGAGATCCACTCGTTCAAACTTTAAAGAAATTTTAAAATTGCATACGATTTTATTATTTGAATTTTTTATGAAAAAACCAATTTTACAATTTCTTTAAAGTTTGAACGGGTGTATCTCGGAAGATACGAGCAACTTCGTAACGGGCGAGTTGTCGTTTTATTGGAAATTTTATTTAGTTTAAGAAAGTGAAGTCATATCTCGGATGAAATAATTGGTGGTGTGGCAAATTTTGATTTAGTTCAGCAAGTCGTGCGTTTTGACAAAAAATGCTATAACATTGTAACGGTTAAAAATAGATGGGTCCCGTTGTACATTAATTTTCTCCAAATGAGCCACACTACCTACCATTAAAATATTCTGAATGGGACACCCTGTATAGCACACTGAAAAGAGAGACCGAATTAGTCATCGTCACCTTTGTCAGCCGCACTAGTTTTGCTAGTATGCTTTGTTCTCCGAACGGATTAATTCCAGTGGCGGCCCGTGCCTCCTTGCACAGGATGGGCACCTTCACGGAATAAAAATCTTTTGGAAACACCTAAAATTAACGACTTTCCACATAAATTTCGCATTGTATTAAATGGGACCATCAATTTCCGCTTCGATTTCACAGTTTTGCAACGATTTTTTTGATCAAGCTATAATTTTTTAATTTTGGATCATTTTGTTTTTAAATGCAGTGCCATAGTATATAATTATTAGACTATCAAATAGATTTGCGGGAACATGCGAATTAATGTTGTGCGCCTTTAGCATTATCAATGCGAATGTACATAGTCTAAAACAAAACAAAAATGCTAAAAGTGCACAACAATAATGTTCATGTTCCCGAAAGTTTATTTCACATTCTAATACATATTACAATGAACACTTCAAATTCATTAATCTAATAATCATCATTACACAAGAAATATCCCAAATCCTCCCGTGAAACACGTTGTCCTACATAGCATTGAGCAATCGTTGGTTTTTTATTCATTTTGACTAGCTCATGGTAACCCCAAAAATTGTACTTTTAAATTATCTACGTTATCATCATTCTCATTCTTATTACACTGATTCCATTCGAGCTGCTTTAGGCCGGCCTACCTTGTCCGTATTGAATTCGATGCCACCGCTTCCAAAAGTTTCCTGAATTTCGAATGATTTGTTGTTGTAATTTGGTCACCGGCGCAAGTGGCCTACATTTGGGCCATTTGTTTCGTCTTTATTTCGATGGTAAGTAGATTGTCAACAATACCTAAAGGTTTGAATATGCGAGTGTAATATTGCATACACATAGGCAGTTTCGATTTTGATCGAACAAAAATAGCCTAAAAGCAGCCTAATTTGTTGATTAATACAAACACCGGAAATGTTTTTGTTCAGTGGCTCCCAAACAGTAATTGATAGATTTGATAAATTCACGAGAGACTTGGTAGTACTGGGAAAAAACTATTAATATGAATGATGTTCACCTAATAGTCAAAGGTAAAATTTTGCTGTACATTTCTACTGATGTTAAAAGATTTGAATATACAAAATCGTAACGGTTCTCTTGATATTCATTGTCAAATTTTTTTTTTCGATAAGGCAAGTTCAGTATTTTGATAGGAAAAGATATTTCAGCTTTACTAATTGGTGAAAGTGTTTGATGGAATCAAGTCTATGTTTTAATTTGATTTAGTCCCACTACAATAGTAGATAATTTTTAGCAATTGGGCTAGATGTTGATAATATGAATTGTCAAAATATATTTACAAACAACAATTGTAAAGTTTTATAAACTAGCTGGAAGTAAAATGTTATTTTCAGTGTACTGCTATTGATTCACAACAAACTGAGGCAAAAAATACCCCCCAATTTCCAATTAAAGACTGAACTACCCCAAAAAAATGGCAAATTTTGACACTGAATATCTGGAGAACCGTTATGTTTTCGCGAAAAATGTTTGCAGATTCGATCGTTTCAGACTAATATTAATGAAATAACATCATCAAAATTTAGAGCTACAGATACGGAAATCGTGCTCAATTTCGTCTTAAATTAACATGGCTAACTACCAATCATACCCCGAAATTCTATCATTCATTTTATAATAATCTGTAACATTTTATGTACTATTCACAGGATATTATCTTGTGTACGAAAATAAAACAAACGAAAAATGAAATACTTTTTCATTAATAATGGCACATTTTAGAAAAATGCAGTTTGTCCTAAAATTTATTTATTTAATTACACAAATCATAGTGAAAAATTAATGGAAAAGGTTGAACGGTTGAGCGCATATTTGAAAAAAAACCTTTTTCGTAAATCTTTAATTGCTTCTCCTGAAAAATTGCATTTTTCGAGTTGTGCCACTATCAATATAAAGCAGCGAATAATAGTCAAAATTTCATATTCGAGTGATTTCCTTCAACAAATACATGATTTCCGGGTCTTTAAAGCTTGGCCTTCTTCTCAATTAAGTCTCAATCCAATTTCACGAAGGGCTTAATATTTTCCTCAAATAACCGTCAGCACATTGTCGAACATAGAGGGAGATTTCTAGAAAGCCACTGACCCCTTGACTTGTTTTAAACGATTTCCTCGACATGAGATACATTTTTTAGGGTTTTCTAGATTTTTTTTTTTCAAAAAACCCTTATGAATTTTTTTTGTCCGTCCGTCCGTCTGTCCGTCTGTTCCCTAAATAACTCGCGAACGGCTCAACCGATTGTCATGAAATTTTGTAGGAATGTGTAGTATGGTTACAGTCCTTGGCACAAATTTTTCACAATCTTAGAAGTTGGTAGAAAAAAAAGATAACAGGGTGTCCCGAACGTTTGAAAAAATGGTTTTTTTAGTTTTTATTGAAGATTGACATATGTGAATTTAAATCAAAGATCTAAACGAGTACATCTCATATCAGTTAAAATTTTCTAGTTTCGAGTAACGGTAAAAAAGTTATTGGCGTTTAAAGCTAAACTTCCTTTTCGACCTCCGTTTTTTTAAACCGTTCTAGGGATCGATATGAAACTTTGTACAAAGATTGGTCAGTATGGCCTTATATACGTTAAATATTAAGTCTGTTATAATAACAGTCTTCTTCATCTTCATTTTACCGTAACTCCTAGTGGAGCATGGTTGTCATAAACGTTACTAAGACAACTGAATTCGGAGTGTGATACGGTTGTCAGCCATACCACTTCCTAGTCGCATTGTTAGTTTTTATACCCTTCACTCGTAGAGTAAAGGGTATATTAACTTTGTCATGAAGTTTGTAATGCATTGAAGGAAGCATCTCCGACTGTGGGGTCATGGGGCTGTCATACAAACCCAACCCCCCAAATTGAGTTTTTCTAAGAAAACCTTTTTGATTTGTGCACCAATTTCAATCAAACCTCATAAAAGTGCATTTCAATTGATGCCACAAAACATATGTAAAAATGAATGGAATCGGACATTGGGGTCATGGGGCTGTCATACAAAACCAACCCCCCAAATTGAGTTCTTCTACGAAAAACTTTTTTATTTGTGCATCACTTTCAACCAAAACTCGTAAAAGTGCATCTCTATTGATGCCATAAGACATGTGTAAAAATGAATGGAATCGGTCTATGGGGTCATGGGGCTACCATACAAACCCAACCCCCCATTTTAGATCTTCTAAGAAACATTTTTTTCACACCAATTTCAAAAAAACTTAATGCGTCCTTTAAAAAAAAAAATAAAACGAATGGAATCATACTATGGGACCATGCTCCCGCATCCCCCCAATAAAGTTTTCTGAGTAAATATTTTTATTTTCCCATTTAACCAAAACACACAAATATTGTTTTATCGACGCCACAGAAGGAAAAGAATGGGGAAGGATTGAACACAAGTCATATGTTCGCCAAAAAAAAAAACTTTTAGCCCGAAGAGAGTGAAGGGTATTCAAATTTCGGCCGCGCCCGAAATTAGCCTCGGTCTCGTTTTTTTATTATTCTACGAAAGAAATATTCTTTCTTATCATCTTCTTCTGAATAATAAACTTGCGACGGGTCGTGCCGAGTTTTGAAACTGGAAATAACAGTAAATTTGTAAAATCTCAATTTGTTTGTGTGTAGCCCCTCTTAGGTTTCCAAATATGAAAGTTCCGCTAAGGGATTTTAGAAAATTACATTGGGAATCGTATGTTGTGCTCTGTGGCCGTGATCGTTCGGTCGCCATTCTGTGAAATACACCCAGAAGAATAACGTCCCTTAAAATTCAACCGATATCACTTTGAAATCGAGTTAAAATGCTATTAAATATAATCCTTTCCTTTTAAATAGATATCGCTTTAATTCAAACTCATTCTTTTTAAAATAATGAGAAATCCCATCAATCCAAATTTTCAATGGGAAATCTTTTTAAAATGAAATGAAATCGCTTTGTTCACATAGAAAATTGTTTGTTAAAGTGATTATAGATAGACCATAGACTTTCAAAAGGAATATCTTATTAGTTCAAAGGGAGATCCGTTTGAAATAAAGGGATTATACAATGATTCAAAGGGAAACAAATATGAAGCAAAATCATATTTGAATCCCCTTGAATCATATGCGTATTTTTTGAATATACAGGATTTTTTTTCTCGGTGATAGAAACTCATAGAGAAACGAGTTTCCAAACTCGGCACAACTCGTCGCAAGTTTATTATTCGGAAGAAGATAAGAAATATTCTTATCGTAGAATAATAAAATAACAACGCGACTAGGAAGTGGTATGGCTGACAACCGTATCACACTCCGAATTCAGTTGTCTTTGTAACGTAGATGACTACACACGGTAGTCATCAACGCACCATACTCCACTAGGAGTTACGGTAATGAAGAGAGACATAGGGAATACGAATTTTCATTCGAATAACTGTATTCAAACTGGAAATATAGCCAACTAAGTATTTGGTAAGGGCCTTTCACAATGCAAGGGAAGCCTTTTAAGCATTTCTTCAATGCATATCGTTTAACTTGATGAAACAATGAACATGAAATTTAGTGGAAATGCATACAATGGTAGTAGTGTTTGCCACAAATATTTTTGAAGTTTTTAGGACCAAGTTAACAGAGTGTCCCTGAATAGCTGCAAAAGTATACTTGTTCAATACTCCGTGGGCTCTTATGTCAGGGGACACAATGGAATCATTTCATATATGTTGCTTATAGTAACAGTGGATTTACAGCTAATAATTCAGTTCATAAGCCCAGCCATCCTTACGTTTGCCTGGGTTTCTTTTTGCTCAAAGGCCATCAGAAATCTTAAATCGGAAAATGCCTGTAGATTTGCCTTGTAGTACTTTTATACAAACTGGGTAATAGAATAGTGATTTTAGCTCTTGACCCAAACATCAAAAAAAGAGCTGACTTTTGATGCCAAATTGTTCTATGGCCTGACCGCATTACGCAGTAAAAAGTTACACTTTTTTTCGCGTCACATTTGGGGGGAGGGTTGGCCAAGGGGTGAAATTATGATTTTTCGCCAATATCTTGTTAACTGTAATATTTACAGCAAAATGTTCTGAGAATAATTTAAACTACTAAGGCTAAGTCCCATTAGACCTTCCATCAAATATTACTTCGATCAGATTAAAACAAAGGGTAAGGGTACCTCCCATACAAAATGACGCTATATGGTAAATCAAATTTTCTATTCGGCCATCAGGAGATATCCAGGTTGCCAAATGGCATAAGTTTTGTGGACCAATGACAAGCTGACGATAGTTACAGAACTCCACGAACAACTCACCATTGCCGTTCCTGACACCCAGATCGTGGTTGCCCATTAGATATTCCAATCCAACTTTGTCAGCCCCAATTTTTGCATTGAGATCCCCCATAATAATTTTAATGTCACCTCTTGGAGCCTTATCAAAAGTGTCGCCAAGCAGGCTAAAAGGCATCCTTAGCGGTCGAAAATAGGTGTCCAGATTGGCGAGCTTCCTTCTTCAAAAGAATACCCACTCCAGCCATTCCCGCACCGGACTGGAATTGACTTAAATAAAAATAAAACTAATGGTGAAAGGTCAATTTTTAAATTTAATAAAATCTAACACAAAAAAGTACTTTTTTTTCAATTAGTCGAGATTTTCAAGGCTATAGTTTGTCGATATTGTCAACTTTAAAGATATTGTTTTATTGGTATTGAGGTTTTCAAAAATTTGAGATTTTGAAAAAATTTAGAATTGGGATGTCGAGATTTTAAAAGTAGACTTGTAGTACCCCTCCCAAAATACATGTCTGTTTCAATCTTTACATATTTATTTATATAAAAATCTGTTGAGTGTCTATTCTTAGTGATTTCCTGCAAATACAATAGCAACCACACCACCAGGACTCATGGAAGGAAATTGAAATTCGCCCGTCCAATAAACAAGGTACAGCAGCTATCATATCCGAACTGAAACGCGAATAAGATACCAAATTCAATCCAATCAATATTATATACGATTTTCGTAAATCGAATTTCCGAAAATGCTTCATAACTCTCCGCAGGAGAGAAAGTGATATTTCAATTTCCGTATGCCATCAATTTATTGTCGGTGCTGCTTTGCTCAGTTTTACCTTTACAGAGATGACGTTTTGAATTCACAGGCGATAATACAAAATACTGTAAAGGTATACGCCGTTGGTAGATACTGTACAAGTACTAGTCAAGTCAATACCAACTCTATCTGGGATGATAACGTTCCATTAACTTTATAACTTTTCCTTCCAAAATTATAATCCGTTGTCGTTTAACATGAGTACTTACACCTGTAACAAACAAGTGTGTCCAACGCCCCTTTCTATTGCCATGCCATCATGCATGTCAGGAATACTTCCGTCATCTATCAGATTACGTCAATTAATGGGTTGGTTTCTCATTCATTGGCCCTGTCCACATCTTTTTCTCTTTCGTTCGTCTTCAACAATTTGACAAATGAAACTTGGGATATGTGTATGTGCTATTGAAGAGATGAATTCATCTTGACAGCAATTACCAATGTTCAACACACGTAAAAATCGAGAAGGAATGGATCGAAATTTTCAACCAACTCAGATTGGGTTTGCCTTTGTTTTGGTTTGAACATTTTTACAATTTGCCGCGTGGGAGGAATGTGAAATAAATTGCTCACCTCTCTGACTCGAGGAAAGCGTGTTTTCATTTCTAGAAGATTGGATAAGTGCTAAAATGTGTTGACATTTAATTTCAAAATTGAAAACAAAAACTAGTATCGCGGAATCTACTCCTTTATTACAAAACACACAATCATTTCATTATTAAAAGAATCTTTTCATTAACAAAAGAACCAATTATTTGCGCGTTCTGGAACAAGTAGCGACAAATATCTTCTACGACGAATGAGGATCAAATGTGGACAGAATGTTCACTTTATACAATCAATGACAAGTTCAATGTTGAAACAGGAAACGGATCTTTAAGACGATAGGAAAAATGAGCCGCACAGGTGTGGACATAGCCATTCGCAGCTACTACTCTTACAATTTGACATACACGTGTATGTCATACATATGTGGCATATTCGCAATTATATCTAATTGAGCATTGAAGTAAGAAGCTTGGGGAACAATAAATCTCCAATCTCCAGGAAAATTTCATTCTGAAAGTTTCGTGTTAAACATGAGAGCTCTTTAATTAGGTTTCCTTAAAGTTTTCGACAAACCAGACCATAGAATCAGCTTCAACTTTCACTGCTCGGTAACATAATTAGATATGTAAGTATGTGTTGTGTATAGTATATGTACCCATACAGTATGTACACTTATTTCTAGAGTTCATATCCTCAAGCTCATATTGTCTTCTCTAAAGAGCAAGCAAGCAGTTGGCTATGCGTTGCTGGTCTGGTACCGTTGAACTTCTTGCTGTACCAACGTATACATATACGTACGTTATTTATTGCATCACTTCCTGCAAACGATACTTTTTCGTGGTTCTCTCAAATGTAACTCCAGTCGACCAGGGAAATGGTTACAAACTCCTTGACGAACGGAGGAAACCCAACAAAAAAGAGTAGGAAAGAAGCGTATAAGCAAACCAGAGATATTGCCAAGAAGAACATCCTTTACGCTACCATTGTAGATATCCGATATCATTAAGAAGAAAAGGTAAGCTTAGTTTCTTTCACTGAGAGTCCTTGCAAATATACACCTACAGACACACATATCCATATCGGGTGCAGATATACGAGTGTAAGAGATAAAGGAAGTGCAAAGTCTTACAAGTTTTCTTAATTAGCTGCATACACACATTTTACATGAAATTTTAACTTTAGTTTCAGAAGAACTATACTAGCAGGCTACAATGGTAGATAACTTGGAAGGATATAGATAAATTCAGACAGTAAAGGTTACGATATGACTTTAGATGCCTAGTTAGTGAAAGTAAGTAGGTACGTACCGACTATGTACTATGCGAGAATTTTGTCTCTGTTCAAATATATTATAGGCGATGTGAAAAGAAAGATAATTGGTACGTTTAGGTATTTTTAGGTTTTCTTCATACTCAGGATATATTATGGTTTCATTGGGGACAATAAAGTTCAACGTCCACCTTAAACTAAGATGTACACAAATGATTAAAAATTCAATTAACTTTCTAGCCGTGAAATAATTTTATTAATATAATTCTTACGAGTAGCATTGGGCTGAGAATGAATGTTTTTGCGAATGGTAGAGATTATCTGGCTTACACAAGAGATGAAACCGCAGAACAGATAAACCGTACATAACATAGAACACACGTCTAAGAAGTTTCAGAAGAAGAATACGATTGAAAGCTCTATAAGCGTTATAAGTAAACTTTTTATTTTTGTTGGTTAATTCTTATTTTTGTATTTTGGACGCCTGAAAATATGTAGGCGTATAGTAGAATAGAACAGAAAAATGAACTCAAAAAAATCTTCTTTGTACGCATTACAGAACCTAAAGAAGAATCAGTACAACAGAAAAATTGAGAATGTGTAGTTTACTTTTGCAATATGCACTTGGGGATTAATAAATTGATCTTTCTGCAAATCGGCACACTTGTAGAGGAAGTGGGTGTCCACATTATCTTCTCATTTGAAGGCCATGGCTATCTGCATTCGAAAATTAGAGTCGCAGTCGTCCAAAACGCACCTCTATGTTTTGCGGTCAAACAATTTTGGTAACTCGGAAATTCATCGGATTTCTACGAGAGTTACTACAAAAGTTTCTAGAAAATAAATGAAAACGTTTTTTCAAAAATGTTTTTCCTATTTTTCAAAATATTCGCCATGGTTATATACACTTTTGCATGCACTCAAACCAATTTTCGAAGCATTTTTTCCACTCCGATGGAGACACCTCCAAAATATGGCTTCTGAATGCTTCAACAGTTGCTTCGGGTGAAGAAAACCGTTCACAACGTAATTTATTTTTAATAAATGGGAAAAATAAAAAATCATTCGGGGCCAAGTCAGGGCTGTGGGATAATTCGTCAATTCAATGTTTTGTTGGGTTAAATAGGCGCTAGATTGAACTGA
Source organism: Microchrysa polita (assembly GCA_949715475.1). Lineage (NCBI taxonomy): Eukaryota > Metazoa > Arthropoda > Insecta > Diptera > Stratiomyidae > Microchrysa > Microchrysa polita. The sequence continues at coordinate 20,631,627 of OX454417.1, forward strand.
TGTGTGAGAGCTCGCATGGTCATGATGAGAAATGATTCTCTTGTTCGTGTTGCGAATTCCCCCGAAGACTTTGGGCAAGTAGAACACTGGCCTCAGGACCCATTTGGCCGAAGAAACAGAACACCATTTGCCTCGCAGTGCTTCGTGCGCAAAAAACTTTCCTTGGATTGGGCTAGTCTTGGATCACCCACACGGTCGACTGCTCATAGGCATAGATCCATGACTCGTCACCGGTGACGATTTTATTCACGTCATTTTTTGCACCCTCATGGTATTTTTTTATCATTTTTCTGTGCCAAACGACACAAGCCTTTTTTGAGCTATTGTCAAATATTGGGGGATCCAACGGGAAGAAACCTTTTTTACGGCTAAGTGTCCATTCAGCATCGAATGTATGGCCGGAGGAGAAATGCCCAAGGATACCTCTATCTCGCGGTATGTGACATGTCGGTCTTGCGTAATCATCATCATGCACGGCATCCACGTTTTCTGGCACAATGTCTGTTTTTGGACGACCTTCACGAAACTCGTCCTTGAGTGAGTTACGCCTACGTTTGAACTCGTTAAACCAGTTATTTGATTTTATTTTTATTCACCAAACAAAGCATTTAACAATCATAAATACTTAATACTAGTCGTAAATTGTAATTGGGTGGGAAGGTTGGGTGAAATTGGACTTAAAAGGTTGGATGGACTAGGGTGATTGAAGGGCCTTAGTCAAGTTAAGCTTAAAGACAGATTTACACATGTCAGGACAATAATGCATACTGAGTGAGTTAAAAGTGCGGCAACATCTGTTAATTGGTTCGTTGAAACCATAGACGGTAAAGTATTGGTATTCTTTAAGAAGAGTTGTATGCCTAGTACGTCTAAAAAAATAGGTTCTCAGCTTCCGACGTTGCCGTAACAACTACTTCGTCATAACAGTTAGTGAAGATCATATCTAACCATTTACCATGTTGGTTGGGGATCAAAGAAACCTGCTGTAAGTCATTACCGTAGAAAGTTCCGATGATGTTAAAGTCGGGATTATCTAGTAGATTTATAGGAAGAAGCCGATCATCATTGTCATCTACAATGAACCTTATGTTTGGACGATTGTAGTCACCAAAGACTATAACTCTGTCATCAACATTCATGCTAGCAAGGACACTGGAGATAACACCACACAAATCATTATAAGACTCTTCAGCAGAACAGGGAGGTATACAGGGTGTCCGGAAACTGCCGCATAAACGCACTGGATTATGATTCCTCAGTTGATTTCCAGCAAAAAAGTTGTACGGAACATACCCCCTCAGCTTAACCCTTTAGCTGCCACAGGTATTTAAAAATTTTTGAAAAAATCATTTTCTTGCATGACTTAAATCCTAATGTCTCCAAAGCTAGACCGTCTAGAATAGTGAAATAAAACGATTATTTCAGCCAACAAATTTACCTGTAAAATAAAACTAACCGCACTAAAATCGGATAAGAGGATTGGCTTTTAAAGAGCTTCAAAGTCAAATTTGCGTGATTTGTCCCAAAAACAATCTTTTTTTCCATCCCAATTTTCTCCAACTTCTGCCAAGGTGAGGTGCTTGTACGATTCTTTTAAAAATTGGCGCATAGTCTTACAATCATATCTTTCTCACATCATTTTGATATAGCTCCATTACTTCTAACAGTTTTTATACGTTAAGTGTAGAAAACTAGGGTTAATTTTAGCTCGAATTCAATACAATTCAATTCACACTGCCCCTAACGATCTGCAATTGGTAAAATCCATTCAAAGTATGTCGAAATCGAGCCAAAATTAACCCTAGTTTTCTGCACTTAAGGTACTAAAACTGTTAGAAATAATGAAGCTAGAATAAAATGATGTAAGAAAGATATGATTGTAAGACTATGCGCCAATTTTTAAAAGAATCGTACAAGCACCTCACCTTGGCAGAAGTTAAAGAAAATTGAGGTGGAAAAAATATTGTTTTTGGGTCGAATCACGCAAATTTGATTTTGAAGCTCTGTAAAAACCAAACCTCTTATTCGATTTTAGTACGGTTAGATTTATTTTATAGGTAAATTTGTTGGCTGTAATAATCATTTTTTTTCACTATTCTAGCTGGTCTAGCTTTGGAGATATTAGGCTTTAAGTCGTACAAGAAAATGATTTTTTCAAAAATCTTTAAATGCCCGTGGGAGCTAAAGGGTTAAGCTGAGGGGGTATGTTCCGTACTTTTTTGCTGGAAATCAACTGAGGAATCATAATCCGGTGCGTTTATGCGGCAGTTTCCGGACACCTTGTATAAACAACACCAACATAGAGGAATTGTTTCTCAAAGGGGATTTTGATAAATGTGTGCTGAAATATAGGGTTGTGCTCAGTTGAACAAGTTCACTAGGAATATAATTGTGCACATTAAATTGGTAAGGAACAGTTTATTGGTTTTACCTCTCATACCACTGCAATTGTGGTAGAGTAATCTTCTTCATGTCCTCACGAGATCTTTGCAGTCGAGAAAAATATTTTACGCTGAGTATACATTTTAAGATCACGTTGAACCTGCTTTTGGGACACACCAAGTTCTTCGTGATATTGGTTAAAGAAATTCCGTAAAGAGTTCACCTCAGTGGGTAACCCTTCTTGCTGGATCAAAACTTTAAGATTAGTTTTGGTTTTACCGTCGATGCATGTAGTTTCAGGTGCGTCATGTAAATATGAAAGGAAGAGACGGACATTGTTGTAGATCTTATGGTCCTTGAATCTAGATAGTAAATATCTGCACTCAAGGCCATCATTAGAGTTTTTAGTAAGCCTAACAACAGGAGGAACAGGTGGATCCAGAAAGTTTAGATCAACAGATATGTTCGGCAAATGGATTGAAACAGAGGTTGATGGAATTTGGGGAGAACTTCGAACGAAATTAGTATATTTCGTAGCTGCATTTGGACCGCTTATTCCTAATTGCGTAGGTGGAATAGTCGAATCCGTATTGACAAAGCTTACAAAGCAACCAAGCATACTGTGAGGGTACAGTTAATTTGAAGCATCTGGTAGATTTAGGACCATGTCGAAGACGGCGCGGTGCCGGGGGGATCTTTCACAGGTGCAACCTTTGATGTGAAGTTCGTCTTTCAAAAGTCTGCACAACCAGGTTTCGTCTAAATTGTCTGACGAGATGGTGCTTCATTCCCAAATGTAGGGATGTCAAAAACCGGCCCATAACCCGGTTTTCGGTTGTTTTGGTTTTTAGGGTTTTTTAGAAAATTTTTTTTTCAAAAAACCCTTATGAAATCGATTTTGTCTGTCCGTCCGTCTGTCCGTCTGTCCGTCTGTCCGTCCGTCTGTTCACTAAATAACTCGCGAACGGCTCAACCGATTGGCATGAAATTTGGTAGGAATGTGTAGAATGGTTACGGTCTTTGGCACATATACCTTAGAAGTTGGTAGGAAGAAGATAACAGGGTGTCCCGAACGTTTGAAAAAAGTCGACTTTTTTAGTTTTTATCGGAGATTGACATATGGGTATTTAAATCAAAGAACTAAACGAGTACATCTCACATCAGTTAAACTTTTCCAGTTTCGAGTAACGGTATAAAAGTTATTGACGTTCAAAGTTAAACTTCCTTTTCGACTTCCGTTTTTCTAAACCGTTATAGGGATCGATATGAAACTTTGCACAAAGATTGGTCAGTATGGCTTTATATACGTTAAATATTAAGACTGTTGACTTTTGCTAAGGAAAAGTAAATAACAGTAAATTTGTAAAATTTGAATTTGATCGTGTGTAGCCCCTTTTAGGTTTCCAAATATGAAAATTCTGCTAGGGATTTTTAGAAAATTACATAGGGAATATGTCTACGAATTTTCATTCGAATATCTGTATCCAAACCGGAAATATAGCGAAGTTAGTATTTAGTAAGGGCCTTTCACAATGCAAGGGAAGCCTCTTAAGCATTTCTTCAATGCATATCTTTTAACTTGATCAAACAATGAACATGAAATTTGGTGGATATGCATAGAATGGTAATAGTGTTTGCCACAAATATTTTTGAAGTTTGTAGGACCAAGTTAACAGGGTGTCCCTGAATAGCTGCAAACGTATACTTGTTCAATACTCATAGGAAAGCTTGCACGGGCTCTTATGTCAGGGGACACAATGGAATCATTTCATATAAGTTGGTTTTCCTTGATTTAAGAAACAGTAACAGTAGATTTACAGCTAATAATTCAGTTCATATATAAAGCCAAGCCGGCCTTACGTTTGCCTTTTTGCTCAAAGGCCATCAGAAATCTTAAATCGAAAAATGCCTGTAGATTTGCCTTGGAGTACCTACTTTTATTCAAACTGGGTAAATAGTAAATCTATTTTTGGATTGGTCTAATTAAAGGTGGAACAGAATGAAAGGCGCTAGCCTTTCATTCTGGAACGCGTTTATTTAGACCAATCCAAAAATAGATTTACAGGAAGCATTCCATTAATGCTGTGCACAATTCTTATCTATTGCTTTATAAAGTATATGTACAAAAAATATTCACTATGCATCAAAATTCTAAAAAACCCTCGTATTGCGGGCGCAGCCCTCTGTACGCCGGTATTTTTTTTTTACAAAGCCGGTTGGACCGTCCGGTTTTAACCGGGCTCGGTTTTCCGGTTAACCGAGTCTTTTCATTGATTCGCTTACAATTTTAGTAAAAAAATGCATACACACTCGTATTGCTGGTGCTCGTATCATATGCACGTATTATAGGGTGCGCAGAAACTTACTAATTGGACTTCTAATTGGAAAAAAATCCCGAGGGGTGAGTTGGGTGGATAAAGGGGTAGGAGGGGGCGCATCGGGAGGGGGGGGTCCCCAAGTTTGTTTCCCAATGTAGTCAATTGCCATCATGCTCTGATCTAGAGAGCTTCTTTTCTAACGGTCCCTCACTTGGAACATGAACGAGGATTTTTTTCCAAGCCTCGAAAAAATGAGCATTAGGGATGTGTGGTTTCAGCAAGATGGAGCCACAGCACGAGGCTCAATGAATTTGTTGCGACAGTTTTTCCCCGACCGCCTCATCTCTCTCAAAGGCGATCTCCCATGGCCGTGGCATGCTCTTCAGATTTGACGGATTTTATTTGAAATCCTGGGTTTATGTTGATCGACCACGGACCATAGCTCACCTCAAGAACAACATTCGCGACGCCATTGTCAACATACCGATTGATATGCTGCAAAGAGTGGAGACGAACTTCAAAAATCGACTTAATCAGTGTATGCACAATGGGGGTCGCCATTTAACCGATGTCACTTTTAAGACTATTTGAAAAAAACTTGGGATAAAAAATTAAAACCATATCTGAAGTACTTTTGCTTTTATTAACTTTTCAATTAAGTAAGTTTCTCTGACGTACCCTGTAGCAATAAGGTGAGTGCTCGAAAATATGTTTTAGGGCTGAAATGTGAAAACGAAATTTTTCACAGGCGACAATTAACAGAATTGCAGACTGAAAAATGAAGAATATATACAAAATTGTATGAATTTTGAAAGATTTTTTCCGGTTTTAACCGGATGGACAAACAACCGTGCGGGTTAAAACCGGGAGGAGGAAACAACCGAAAATAGACCGGTTAACCGTTCTGTAAGTACCGGTTTTCGGACTAACCGTCCGGTTTTTGTCATCCCTACCAAAATGCAAAATCAAGCCGATCGAAACACTGTTCTTGTGATAATCCAACTTTAAAATCGTGGAAAATCATTGCACGAAAATTTTCACGTGTTAAATCCATTTTTTTTTTGCTAAATTCACTTTTTTAACTACACTGTAAAAACAAGGTTGAATTTTACATCCAAAACTCGTTGAATTTTACACATTTGTCTGTTCTGTCCGAAGTGCGTTCGTGTGAGCTAATATGATGCCCACATGACCGCACTTGTTGTTGTAGCGCTTTTTTGCTCTTGAATCGAAGGCGATGTGGCAGCTCTTTGCCGTTGGAATAACGGGTAGCTCCAGGACGATTTACATTGAAGAACCGGCTGCCGTAAATATTATAAATTAATTACATAGACCCGGGTGTAAATTTACATATTCGCCGTTGTAAATTTTCATTTCTTCCAGTGCAAATTTGGATATTTCTGATTTAAATTTACATAAGTCTAAGAGTAAGTTTACTTATTTATGTGTGCAAACTTACTTATTAACGTTTGTAGATTTACACCAATTTTGTAGTACCTTAATTTTTACACCGTAAAGCGTAAAATTATTCTCGTTCATATCGTGGTGTAAATTTACTACAATAATAGAAGGAAAAAAAGTTTCCTCCTGTTATTGGAGTAAAATTTTTTCGAACCTTGCACGAGTATCACTTGTCATCAAAGTGCAGAGCAAGCATATGCTAAAAAAGGTCAAACTTTCTGATGGAAATAACATATTTGACGAAAACGTACTAGAACATGCCTATTCTAAAAACTTTTGTAGTAGTCTACGTATTTGCTGAAAAGATTCTAGCTATCAGGGATAAACACAACGGGCTGTTTCGACCCTACTGTCAACCATTGTCTCCGGCCATTTGAATCCACTTCGGGGCGGACCATACCCGTCTTATCAAACGGCCAATAGTTGCTAAAACATCTCCCTGGCAGGACGCTCGAATGTCTCGATGCAGGAAGGATGTGTTTGTGTCTGTGTGGACTCCATTTATTTGTTCGTTCGTCTTATTGGAAGCATTTCATCTCGGTGGGACTGCTCCCATATTTTTTTTTATACGCGACGGTGTTAAAACAAATCCTGGCCCAAGAAGGGGTAGTATGGATTTTTAGTGTCTGCAATCGGTCCGTATGCCAGGTCGCTGCAGTGTAATTGCTTTTTGGAATGGGTCCATTTGAGGAGAATGGGTCAGTAAAATGGATTGTAGGTTGGAGGGGGTTGTAATGTACATTTTAATTTCAAATTGACGAATTCCCAAATCATGTTGATGAATTTCCATTTCAAGATTAGGAGTTTCAAAATCAAATTGATAGATTTATATTGAGTATTGATGCATCTCCGTCACAAGGTACCACATTTCCTTTTTAAATTGAATACTTTACAAATCTTGTTGACGAATTTCCATTAAAAAAAATTGGCGAATTTAAAAATCACGTTCAACAATTTCCATTTCAAATTTGCGAATTCAAAAATCGAAATAGAGACATTTCTATTTCAAATTGTCGTATTTTTATTACAAATTGTCGAACTCCCATCTCTTTTTTAGGAATATCCAAATCATATTGACGAATTTCCATTTACACGTTGGCTACGGCGCCGTTTTTCATGCTTTTCTTTCAGTGCGGTAGATGCCTCAGAGGGCATGTAACCTGTTTTGATTCATGTACGGCACATGCCTCCGGGGCATATAGGCAATGATCAAATTACTATTATCCTGTTTCGAAAATTAATTTTATTTGGATAGAAATATGAAAATCTATTTCCTTTCGTCATCATAATACTTTCCATTCAAGCAGGGCGTATATCTGCCTGTTTATAACCTAGGAATCATGTAACAAATATTTTTGCTGAGATTCAATGTAGTATCAAAATAAAGTTGGCGATTTTTAGGGTTTTTTAGATTTTTCAAAAAACCCTTATGAAATCAATTTTGTACGCCCATCTGTTCACTAAATACCTCGCAATCGGCTTAACCGATCGTCATGAAATTTGGTAGGAATGTGTAGAACTGTAACAGTATTTGGCACGAAATACTTAAAAGTTGGTAGCACAAAGTGAACAGGGTGTCCCGGATATTTGAAAATTTCTCCACTAAATAACTCGCGATCGGCGTAACCGATCGTCATGAAATTCGGTAGGAATGTGTAGAAAGGTAACAGTCTTTGGCACGAAATACTTAAAAGTTTTAAGGGAAATGATAACAGGGTGTCCCGGACATTTGAAAATTTGTTCACTAAATAACTCGCGAAAGGTCATGCATCGTCATGCAATTTGGTAGGAATATGTAGAATCGTAACAGTTTTTAGCAATACTTAGAAGTTGGTAGAGCAAAGATAACAGGGTGTCCCGGTGATTTGAAAAAGTCAACTTTTTTCGTTTTTATCGGACACGGACATATGGGTACTCAAGTTACAGAACTCAATGGGTACATTTCATATCAGTTGCTTTTTTACAGTTTTGACGGTAACGGAGTTATGGGCGTTTCAAGCTAAGCTTTCTTTTTCACCTCCGTTTTTCTAAACCGCTATAAGTACCGATATATACGTTAAATACTAAGACTGAAAAAAAATAACTGTAAATTTGCAAAATTTATATTAGTGCGTGTGCAGCCTCTGTTAAGTTTGCAATTTTGATCACGGTTTTAAGAAAATCACATAAGGAATATGCCTGAAAATATTTATGTGGTAAAAGTTGATAAAAACAACTTTAACCAACCAACCAATATAGAATATTTATTCGAATATCTTTATCGTAACCGAAAATACATATTCTTCTTCTCAGTACCGTATAGCCCCATGTGGGGCCATGGTGCGTTAACTCAGCCGTTTATAGGCTATTTCGAGTCAACGTTACATTGCATATCATATCGGAGTGTATATAATGTTGCAAGCATGTACGGAACTTTTGGACCACGCCGAGATTCGATCTCCTGACCTCTAGATTACTAGCATCGTAGAGTGCGACTCAACCAAGTGAGCCACAGAGCGGAAATATAGGGAATCAAATATTTAGCACAGGCGTTTCACAACACCAGGGCAGCGTCTGAAGCATTTGTGCACTGCAAATCTTGTGACTGGACCAAACAGTGGACATGAAGTTTAGTGTGAATACATAGAATGGTAATAGTGTTTGTCACAAATACTTATCAAGTTTGTAGTACCAAATTAACAGGGTGTCTCTGAATAGCTTCAAAAGTCGACTATCCTAAAACTCGTAAGAAAGCTTTGGGTGGGCAACGGGCTCAGGAAAGCCATTTCATATAAGATCTTGTTTGTTGATTCGGAAAAACGGTAACGGATTTACAGCTAATAAATTCAGTTAATATGTGTAGCCATGATAAATAGTAAATCTAACGCCTTTCATTCTGTAACAGTTTTAATTACATCAATCCAAAAATAGATTTACAAGAAGCTTTTCATTAATATTGTCCATAATTCTTATTTTTTGCCTACATAAAATATATGTGAAAAATTACTCACTATGCATGTATCCAAAATCTAAAAAACCCGCGTATTGCGGGCGCAGCCCTCTGTACGTCTGTATTTTTAGTATAATCCATTTAATTCAATAATTCAACAGTAATAAATATACATGTAAACGATTGAAAAGTTAAGACTTCTTACTAGTTATGTGCCGCATAACTGGTTTCCCAGGACAGTCTTACAGAAAGTGACTACTCTCTTCACTTTGTTGTCTGTTTCCCTGCTGGACAAAATTTGTCTTAGGACTTGATTGACGACATCCTTTACACGGCGTGCGTTGTTTTCTGCCCGGTCCCTCAGGTTTCGAAAATGTGTGGGTCCTCTTTGTCAGACGCCTAGGCCCTGGTGGAGGTCTAGTCGTGTCCTGAACTCGGTAATACTTAATTTTGTTGGAGAAACCGAATTGAAAAGAATCCACTCATTTCGTCATGCACGAGGAGGACCGATATTCCCAGTAAAAGCTGAAACATGACTTTTCTGAAAAAGAAAATTTTTCCAAAATTATCGTATTAGTATGTATTGAATTGAATTGTATCACCTGTACCATTTCAAACTGCGCCAAAGTACCTACTGAATGGTATGACATGAGGACATTTGGTCCGGATAATCTACATCTTTTTTGCTGCACTATACTCAAGAACAGCTTGGGGTTTCAGCTGATGTGCTCCTGTTCTGGTCTTCTATCCGATATTAACCAAACGAATATCATGATGAGGCCAGGATGTGATAATTACTTGGCGTTCATCCATCCACTTTATCAGTTTTATATTCCCTTTTTTTTGTCCATAACTTCGCCGCGCTTAATAATCATAATATTGCTTCCAAATTCTTTACGTATTCCTTTTCATTTTGAGTTTAATGTTCCACAGTAGTTCATACCCTCTCGATGTAGGTTTTCTACTAGGGAATGATTCCAGAATAGAAATTATCCGCATTCAAAATTTTACCAAATTTATTCGGAACGGCTTCCAACAGTTTCAAAACAATACTATGAGAATGTCACAAATCCAGATTGGTATCTCCTTTGCCACTGTATACTTTTACATAGGAAGTGTAACCTTCAGACGAGCATAATTTAAATATAAGTGTTATTGGATGAACATTTTCAACCAATGTTGTTGTTTTGCCGGAATCGCTGCTTGTCTTCGATGTGGTTAAATAATTTGACGCCGTATTTGTGGCTCTTATTTGGTATATATAGCCGAAAGTGTAATCTTCCCCGGAATGGTATCATCGATTCATAAATTCCCAAAATATTATCAGGTTGATCATGCACTTTGAAAGTTTCTAACAATCTTTATACCCTATACCCATAAGATGGTATAGGGTATATTGTTTTTGTTACGCCGATATTATATGTAACACCTCAAAGGAGCCACCGGAGGTATGGCAAAGTATATATATAAATGATCAGGGTCGGTCCCTGAATCGAATAAGCCATGTCTGTCTGTCTGTCCGTGTGTCCATGTGTCTGTCTGTTAGCACGATAACTCCCGAAAAAATGAAGCTAACGGTTTGAACTTTTGGTCGAATGTTTGTTTTGCTAAAATCTTGGATGGTATTGAAAATAGGCCAAATCGGAACACGGGTTCCCCTACCTCCCATACAAACTACCCCTCCTTGATATTTTAATTCGGCCATAACTTTCGGCAGAATATCGCTATCGGCTTGAAATTTTGAACAATGTATGATTCTAACATAAACTGTGAGTTGATGGAAAATGGAGTAGGTCCGACTACCCCTACCCCTACTTCCCCTACAAAGTTATATTCAGCCATATCTTTTGATAGAATGTCACGAAAAACTTCGAATTAGTATCAAATGGTAGCCGTTGGATGCCTTGACAAGGTAATAAAGATGTGTCAGGTCCGACCCATCTACCCCTCCCTCCCCCACAAAAAATATGAAATTGAATATTTTGGGTTTTGCGTGCTTTCTAGGTCTGTACAAGGGTATAGGGTATACAATCATCGTGCTATCCGCACGATTAGAACTCGGTCTCGTTTTTAATACGTTTGAAATTTTGTACAGCCGATTATTGCTGTTTTCTCAAAATGTAAAACAGTCAGCAACACTCGATAGTGATCACGTGTCAAAACGCCCGAAATAAACTCATTGTGAAACATTGTTTCTTTGGACCAATAATTATTTATATTGGGTAATTTTGTCAGACCCATGGCAAATGTAACATCAACAAAAGCTCTGAGTTCATTTTTATCGGGTGGACTCCACTGTTTCATTTAAGATTTTCTCGGTGGCATAATTGTTGGTGTCAGCGACAATAATATCCAAAATTTCATCATTGATTAAACTATAGAAAGCATCAAGTGGGTTTTTTATTGTTGTAACATCTAATGTCGGCAACAGTAGATGGCTGGTGGATTTTGAAGGAAATATTTTTAGCTTCTAATTCTTGCCAATTGTCGACAACAATGCTCTGTTTGCTATGTTTTCATCGATACCAGAAAGAACACATTCATTTTCAATTTAATGGTGGCTCGTAGTTCGCATCCTGGAGGCTGTCGTCTCTACTAAAATCACTTCCAAAATTAGACGATTCGCTTCAGTGGCGTAGATAAGGGGGTGATCAAGGGGATCAATCCCCCCCCCCCTTCGGCCACACATTTTGTATTATGTATTACTTTAGGTATATGTAAAACAAAGCAATAGTAACCTTACTCTGGAGTTACGCACAGGCAAGCCCTACTGAAGTAATCTAGAAGTGCTGCTAGAAAAATTAAATGTAAGCACTGTTTGAAAATTTGTTGCCGGAAAATCTTAATCTTCGGTTCAACGGTTCGGTGGAACACGGAGTGCTCTTCCACTGGAGCGCAATTTCTAATGGGGAAATATACAATACACAAGATTATAAAGAGTGGAAAGCTAATGCAAATGAAGAGATAGCGTTGCAAAACTGCTTCCAATTTTTCAGCATCCTTTATTGATTGAGTTTATCAACATTATTTTTCCCTTTTTTAAGTTAAAATTTGACGAAAGGTTTCATCGTATATAGCAGGGAAAAGCAAGTTTTGACTTTCCCTAGCTATTCGCAATTTTATTGAAATTAATACGAACTCTCAAAGCTATAACCAGGAATATTTTTTTTAACAAAATCTAAATGTAGAAACTTCCAAAATTGAAGGATAAATAGTCTTATGCAATAATTCGAAAACAAATTAACAAACAAACAAATGGCGTTCCGCGGTACCTTAGCGTTCCGTGAAAATCTCTCAAGGGTTTCGGGAAGAAATCAAAAAATAGGAAAAATGTAGAAAAAGCTTAGGACAACAAAAAATCCTTCCAAAAAATTTTTGTAAGTTTTCAAATTCCCAAACTGTAGAATATTTGACAAGCATCAGAGACTCGACCGATTTTCTTTTACCATTTACCACTATATGAAATATACACTGCGTTTCACTTGAATAGCACATTCCGTTTTTTCATTGTAATTTGCTTATACAGGGTGTCCCGTTCATGGTGGAGAATCTTTTAATGGTAGATAGTGTGGCTTATTTGGGGAAAATTAATGTTCTACGAGACACCTCTATTTTGAACCGTTACAATGTAAAAGCACTTTTTGTAAATTGTGTCAAAATACCTGACTTGCCGAACTAAATCAAAATTTGCCAAACCACCAAACATGTCATCCGAGATATGACTTCACTTTCCGAAACTACATAAAATTTCCTATAAAATGACACCTCGTCCGTTACGAAGTTGCTCGTATCTTATGAGATACACCAGTTCAAACTTTGAAGAAAGTTTAAAATCGGTTTTTCATGCAAAATTCAAATGATAAAATCGTAACGGTACTTTGAACTGACAAATCCGCAAAGTTGAAAAAATTGCCTCATTATGTTAGCTCTCGAACGACATATAAAAATTAAGAGCTCACGATTTAAAAATTTGCGAATTTAATGTTTCAAAGGTAAAAAAATGTGGTTTCAATGTAAAGTTTTTTCGCCCAACACAATGAACTGTGTTGATCGTACAAATTTATCTTCATTATATCAGATGAGTTGCATTACACGAAAACCACATTTTTTTACCTTTGAAATGTTAAATTCGCAAATTTTCAAATCGTGAGCCCTTAATTTTTATATGTCGTTCGAGAGCTAACATAATGAGGCAACTTTTTTCAACTTTGCAGATTTGTCAGTTCAAAGTACCGTTACGATTTTATCATTTGAATTTTGCATGAAAAACCGATTTTAAAATTTCTTCAAAGTTTGAACTGGTGTATCTCGGAAGATACGAGCAACTTCGTAACGGACGAGGTGTCGTTTTATAGGAAATTTTATGTAGTTTCGGAAAGTGAAGTCATATCTCGTATGACATGTTTGGTGGTTTGGCAAATTTTGATTTAGTTCGGCAAGTCAGGTATTTTGACACAATTTACAAAAAGTGCTTTTACATTGTAACGGTTCAAAATAGAGGTGTCTCGTAGAACATTAATTTTCCCCAAATGAGCCACACTATCTACCATTAAAAGATTCTCCACCATGAACGGGACACCCTGTATATCAATATTCTTATGACTTTGCTAGTACTTTTTTTTTTGTCTTGTTGGTGTGGGTTCCCCAAAAGAAAAATTATACTCTCCAAATTTACCGTTACCTTTTTTCACCAATTTGCTTCAAAAGCGAGCCGATTTTTTGTTTCACTAGAATAGCAGAGTTGGGTTTAAGCTTCAAATACGTGGTGCACGTGGTCACAATATCACAATCTATAGTCGTTTTGAGTAATTTAAATACGATTCGTTGATTTTAAAAAATTTTGGGTCGTGGTAAAGCCTTAACAAGCGAAGAATAAGTTAAAATAAAAAATTACAGGGATTGTGACTTTTCAGTGACTAAAATATCGAAAAAAATTGGAAAAGGCAGAAACGTGATTTACAATTTAATTAAAAATTGTGAAAATTATGGAAAAATATGAAAGGTCGAGTGAGCTGTGTACGCTCTTATGCAGATAAGCGATCTATTTTGCGTGAAGCATCGATTTCACATATGATTCTGTGGACAAAATTCGGTTAAAAGTTGGTCTCAGTGCGAGTAAAACAACTGTATGGCGTGCTAATTCAAAAGCTGAACACCTAAAGCGTCTAAAATTAAAAAAAAAAACACCTCTTAACCCCCTCATAAACAAGCTCGGTTGACTTTTTCGCGTACCAACATGTCATGGACCAAAGAGTGATATCGCGTTGTTTTTTCTGATGAGAAGAAATTTAATTTGGAAGGGCCCGATGGATATAACTGTTATTTTTATGATTTAAGGAAGGAGACTCACCAGTTGGATCGTTTGCACAGTCGAGTTTGCGGCGTTATGGTTTGGGGAGCCAAATCCTACTACGGCACTTGTGAACTCCAATTCTTAGACACCACTATGAATGCTAAGTCGTATCAAGGTGTTTTAGAAAAGGCTTTTCCGACATTCGAAAGTCTCTTTGGACCATTGCCGTGGACTTTACAACCAGACAATGAACCAATACACACTGCCCGTGCCGTAAAGTCGTTTATCGAGTCCAAAAATGTTACTCTTTTGAACTGGCCACCATACTCGCCGGATCTAAACATAATAGAAAATGTTTGGAGATGGCTGGTTAGAAAAGTTTATGAGTCTGGTAAATAATTTTCAACAAAGACTGAAATAATTGAAGCCATTCTGCCATCATGGGCTACCATTTCCCTTGCTTACATCAAAAGTTTGTACGATTATTTGCCTAATAGGATCTAGGAGGTTATTTCAAACGGGGGAGGCTCAACCCATTACTAAAATTGCTGATTTTAATTCAAATTGATCTCAACTTGTATTCTGAACAATAATAAGTTATCCTCACTGCATAAAAAGTTAATTAAAATAAGTTTAAAAAAAAGTGTGCTATTCAAGTGAAACAGAATTCCTGTGTTTTTTCATTGGTGTTTTACATTTTTTTTCTTTCTAAGATTACATGTTGGAAAAATTCGAATTCTTTTTATTTCAAATTATAGCTAATTAATCAAATGGCAAATAAAAAATACAAAATATATGTTGTCTTCATTTTTTTTAAAGATATTGAGAAAATAAATCTAATGTATAGAGTGTGCTATTCAAGTGAAACGCAGTGTAAAAGGAAGTACAGGCATACCTCGAGTTAGGACGCTAATTGGTTCCAGGAAAATGCATCCTAAGTCAAAAAATGTGTAACAATATCGCACGTAGGCAAAAAGACGGTCACACTCCAAATTCGACACTTTTCAGTTAATGATACCGTTTTATAAGGACTAGAGGTATTTAAAGTATAGATTATTTTCACCTCAACAGCAACTAATTTGCTGAATATTTTTCAAATCTTTCTTTGGTGGTCTTTTATTCTGAACTGGGGAAGAGCTCGGGCATTTTTTATTTTTTTTCTTAAACTCATTTAAGCACTGGTGATGGAAACTTATCTGCATATTATTTGTTGAGCTCATTGTTTTATATTTCAAAAATAAATTCTCATCGGTGGTTCGGAACAAGAATGCAAAATTGAGCAATTCAGTTCGAATCTCTACTCAAGGTAAAAATCCACGCTCCTGTGAGAGATTAGGCCTAACTGGTGGACACAATTTTTGGAAGCAAACATTCCCTTATAAATTCCACCGAATGGCGGAAAATAAAGATCGATTCCAAATTGACGACCGAACTGTATTCCTGAAGTTTAGAACAAACGTTCAGTTAAAATTCAGTAAGTAATTAAGAACGCACTTATTATGTGCGCGTTCCTCGGTACAAATAATTAATTTTGCTCATATCTACGATCTCCGGTATCAAACTCAGAATGTATGCTTAAAATTTGCTTTGTTAAATCATTTCTCATTTCTATTTTTAATTTGCTTCATTTTGTAAGTTTTCGTAATTTAGCAGAAATTGTTTGCCGCCAGATTCGTTTAAAAAAAAAGGCCTAATCCTTTACACAATCGTTGAACTCTACTTGGAGGTCCTCAACGAAATTAGGCTAATTGCCATTGACAAAAGAAAATTCTTGAAGCAACGGCCCAATAAGTAATAAGAAGCTTTATGTATCAGGAAAGAAAAAGTGTAAGAACAAAAGAGCTAAAGTTAACAGGTGTGTTTTGAAAAAAGCAAAAATTTGAGCGAAAATTGGAATAGTGTGGATACACTCACCATGATAAAAAAATGAAAATTATCGATGCAATATTTTCAGGACTCTGTTTTTATTGTATGGCAAAATTGCTATACCAAAATTTGCTCCAAATAAAATACAGAAATTGTTATTCTGACACTCAGCATTTGATAACCGTAAAAGTATAAGTAATCTTGCAAAATGATCCCCCTCCTCTCTGAAAAGCTATCTACGCCACTGATTCGCTTTCACTTTCCAATTCCCCTTGTTGGTGAATCAAAACTAATTTCTTTCTTTCCGCCTCCTCTCAGGCCATTTGCACCATACGACGCGACCGACTTGACATGTTTGCCACGACTTAACTATGTATTTCACATTCACGAGTTTACTAACAACGCAAGCGTCGCGAACGTTAACATAACGGTATTTAGAATTCATTTAAATTTTCTTTACTTCTCCAATCGCTCCCGGGACATGTACCCCTTTTTCTATCTAGGTAAATAATGTGCATAAAATTGAATTGGCTAAATTGAACGAAAATTGCAGGTTTACGGCTTTCGTACCTAAAGAATATTACAACTGTTTTCCAGCCGTACCGAAATCATTATATGCCCCCAGGGGCATGTGCCGTAGTCATCGTGTAAAAATTGGAATTTAGAAAATTGGGTCAAGAGTTTCCATTAAAAATTGGCAAATTTAAAAACGTTTTGACAAATCTTCATGTCTATTTGATGAATTTTCAAATCTTGTTAGCGAATTTCCGTTTCATATTACTGAATTTCCATTTCTGATTCGTTTAATTCCATGTCTAATTTGCGAATTTCAATGTCAAATTGATTAATTAATTGATCAAATAACTTTCACGAATATCCAGATCAAATTGACGATATACCATTTTAAATGGATCTTAGATGCTCAGTTTCCGCACAAGGCCTAACAGGATGCTGTTGTTGTAGCCATTCACAGAAATTGAGTTAAAGGAGGTTTCGGCAGCTCTTGGCCGTTAATACAACGCGTAGCTCAGGGAAGATTTACATCAAAGAACAGGCTGCCGTAGGCATCCATGGTGGTAGTGGTGCAGCACGAGTTCTGTCCCGGCAATTCAGAGGTAGAGTGTCCAATCTGCGTACTGAGCTACCGTGTGCCCAAAGTAAGAAAGGAACGATTGATTAACAGAGAATACCAAATCCAGTCAGCGGAAAATGTCTGATTTGGGAATCAAAAATTGAAAACTCGACTGCATATGAAAAGAATCCCCGCTTTAACTTCGAAAACAAAAAAAAAAATTAAAAACGTCACGCCGCTGGGTTTAAATATACAATTTTAAAAATAGCCCTAGCATATTTTTTTTGCCTTGAATATAATAATTCATGCAATAGAAGGTTTAAAATATGCACCTGTAAATTCTAGTGGAACAAAAACGCTTAACAAATTTCAACATTTAATTGCATAGTCACTTTGCGGTAACTCATACACAGATTGATTCCAATCGGACCTCCACGCCCAGCTTAAGTAATATCAATTACACGCAACCATAGTATAGGGAACAGCTTGTCGATAGATGGCAAAAAAAGCACTCGTCAAGTCAGTAACTTATATCTCCAGTACTATGTAATATCTTTCGCGGTACCCGTTTTAATTTCACCCATTGGGAATTTCCAAACTCCCATTGAATTGCTCGATTATAGCGCAATTTTTTTACAACAACGAAAGCAACAAGAATCGCATCATGCCGTCCGTCGACCTGTTTTTCGTCGTCCACTTCACATGTAAACTTTTTCCGAAAATTTTAATTCAACTGAAAGCACGAATGGCACTTGCAAAGTACCAAAGCAAATAATTAATAATGGACCAAAACCTCATTTATGGATTTCGGACAAAGCATCGTTGTGCCGTTCATTAGTGATTAGTCTAATCAAAAGCTAAAGAGCCTTTCATTTTGCAAGAGAGTGCAGCACTCCATTGATTAAAACGAACAATCTTCCTGCAGATAGACATTGAGGAGCTATGAGAAGCATCATTGTCTTATTTTCATTTTTATGAATGCAATTCTTTTGGTTGGTCTTTTGTTGGCTATAGCTGTTCTGAAGAACGTGCTTCAGTACAATATGGGTGCTGAATGGCAAAACGTTAGTTATATTGTACTCATATGTATCTTTTTTATTTTTTTATTCGATACAATGATGAAGCCCTCTATTCTACATTCCATCCATTTGTAGAGCTACATCATCGATCAAAGCCAAATAAGAACCAATTTGACAGCATATCTCTAAAACAAGACTTCTGACTGACATGACAAATAGATTTCTTTTCATCTGGTAGCATAGATTTAGTGAATGTTTTGGCAACATTACAGCAATTTTTAAACGTGTTTACTTTAATCGAGTAACAAGTTTTCGTCTTTTTATTGGACTTGAACGAATATGGGTTAATCAGTTGTTTTGTATTGAGATTGTTGATTGTATATTTTGGTTGATTTGTTGTTGATAAATGGTGGAGACTTCATCAGATCAGAATGGGTCGATGCTCGATGTATGTTAATCATTGGATATTATTAGTAAGATGAATAAATTTGCACAAATAATTTGGGGTTTCAAGTAACATACTTATTGCGTATCTTGTTGCGGAAGAAAATACTTTAATTATATTTAAATTCAGAAATTGTGAATGTTGAAAGCAGAGAAAGTTTTTATTTTTGGAAGTTGTCACGATTTTATTTATTTATGCATGCCCACGCCAAATGACGTGGGTTACGAAAAATGCCACTGTTTTTCCCTAAAATGTTGTAGAAGGCTACTAATGGAGCAGGAATGAAGAAAACTCTGCTGAGCTTCTTACAGGTGTGAACATCATGTCTACACTTTGGGGGCTCGCATACGCGTGTTTAGATGTATAAGAAGCCTAACGAAAAAAAAATACCCCTGTGGCCAGGGGTCAAAATCTAAAAAAGTGATCCTGGATTGCCGAACAAGGCGTCTAAAGGGGTATGTAGGCCAGCAACTTGTACTATCTGAAAATTTAATATGCTAACGAATGCCTCGGATAAGGATAATTACTTAACGGTTATGACTTTCGGTTATCGTACACTAAGATCGGATTCTAGAATATTCGCTCTCTCCTCGACAACGGAACAGAAGGTTCCCAGATCGCACGGTTTATAGAACTGCGGTATTCTACTGTACAAACTGTCAACTCTTGAAAATAGTGAGATAATATGGCGGAACAGTGGGGAATTTATTTCTCCTATACGTATTACCGTAATGTTGAATTCGGGTAGAGGCGCCGGAAGTGGTCATGAGGCTATAGTAGGTTTTCTTTTAACCAAATATGCCACGAAAATGTCTCATGTCATGGAAACCTATCCACGACAGCTAGGTTTCGCAATAAAATGGGAAATATTAATGCGAAAGATACCTTATATGAACAGAGTAACTAGAGAGTAAGAATAGTAATAATAATAAAAGTAAGAAGGGGAGATATACACGATAAAGCGGGTGCAGACAATAATGGGCTAAGACATGTAATGGGAAGACACGGTACTGGAGATCACAACGACAAGAGTGAAAGATTTGTAGACTTCTGGAGTTTTGACAGTCCCATTAGTTGCGGTACAATGCTCGAGCATAAGGACCACTACAAGGTTAGTTGGTCTTCTTTTGATCGGCGAAGAACCTAAAATCAATTTGAACAAAAAATTACATTCTGGACGTTCGTAATAAGTACTGCCAAGTAAGAACTATC
This sequence comes from Microchrysa polita, assembly GCA_949715475.1. Lineage (NCBI taxonomy): Eukaryota > Metazoa > Arthropoda > Insecta > Diptera > Stratiomyidae > Microchrysa > Microchrysa polita. Next base: position 20,651,624 of record OX454417.1, read on the forward strand.
ACCATAGTACGTCAAATTTAAGGATCCCCCAAAACTAAATGTACGCAAACGAGACCGAGGCTAATTTCGGGCGCGGCCAAAATTTGAATACCCGTCACATTTGAATGAAACTTAAGCTTCTTTTGCGGTAATAATTTCTACCGGAGTCCTATAACGTGTTCCGATTCCATCTGTTCCTGGATGCGTTAAGGCTAATCTAGGAACACATACTTGGATGAATAGAAACTGAAAACTGCTTTGGGTAGTTGATCGATAAAGATTAAGCTACCGATTGGAGCAACAAAAACTAGTCACTTAATCTGTCAGATGCATGCCCGAAGGTTAACCAAATATACCACGAAAATGACTCATAATATACGTAATATTTTGTGGTTGGTTTGTATGACAGTATGACGTAATGTTCCGATTCCATCCATTCGTAGATATGTTTTGAGGCGTTACTAGAAACACATTTGGGTGAAGTTCGGTTAAGATTGGTACATAAAAAAAAAGTTTTTCTTAGAAGAACCTAATATCCAGGGGTTGGTTTGATTGACAGACCTATGACGTAGTGTTCCGATTTCATTCGTTCCTATATATGGTTTGAGGCTTTACTAAAAACACATTTAGGTAAAGCTTGGTTAAGGTCAGATTAAAAAGGGAAAAAGTTTTTCTTAGAATAACTTATTTTTCAGCGGTTGATTTGTATGGCAGCCCTATGACGTAATGTTTCAATTCCATCTGATCCTAGATCAGATCAGATCAGATGCTAGTTTTAGGACTTTACTAGGAACACATTTGGGTGAAGTTTGGTTAAGATTGGTACGTAAGCAAAAAAGTGTTTCATAGTAGAACCTAATTTTCAGAGGTTGGTTTCTATGGCAGCCCCATGATCCCATGATCCGATTCCATTCGTTCCAACATATATATTCAAGTACAGCGTACACTAAAAAGAAACTTGTATACAAAATTTCAGCTCGATAGCTTTCAAGCTGAGGGACTAGTTTGTATTGAAACAGACAGACAGACGGACATCGCTCAATCGATTGATAGATTAGATCGTCACACTAATCAATAATATAATCATGTACTTTATATAGTCAGAGGGGCCTCCTTCTGTGCGTTGCAAGCTTCATAACAAAGTTAATATACCCTTTCACATAGTGACGGGCATAACAACTGTTTACAGGGCCGAAAAGTTTATATAGATAGATAGATAGATAAAGTTTTATTTAAAATTCATTATATTACAAACTAGATTGATTTTCATAAAACAGGTGGTATGGCATGGCTATTTAGCCGTCTGCCCGAACTGCAAGTACATATATTATTTACTAATTATTCATTTAAAATTTACATTACAATATATTTATTTCATTATTTATTTTAATATTATTTTTAAGTTTTTATATTTGCTGTATTAGACTATATTTTATGTAGGTATTATTATGTTTCACTCGCGTATTTTTCCTTTATATTGTGTTTATTGGTGGATTATTATTGTGTTTGGTAAATACTGGGTGATAAAGTTCACACAACTCCAGATGCTGCAGGTTCATCTACCCAGCATTCACCATCACAGGTTATTCAGAAGCTTTCGTTGATAATTCTTTGGCGGTATCGTAGCGCTGTGCTGCAAAACTTATACAATTGATCCCAATCCGATCCATTTAAAATTTGTTCCACTTCCACAGAGCATAGAGTGTTTTTGTTGAAACATGCTTTTCTAATCCCCTTAAAAATAGGGCAAATACCGATGAAGTGCTGGCTATCCTCTCTCGTCCTCATGTTACATATACTGCATAGCACAGGCAAATCTTCCCTGTGCGGGATATAGTTTAGCGGAAGCAGTTCACCTCGTGCTCGAAATATTAAGGATATTTTGTGTGCCGTAAATTGATTTAGAAAGTATGTATCAGTTTGCAGATTATGGGATAGCCGTGTGTATATTTCCCTGTGTTGTGAGGATCTCGCTGATTCCAGTGACGCTTGAGTTGTGGCTTCGTTTACTTCGCTGACTAGCTTGTATAGCGCGTGGGCCGAGTCGACTGTGCCATTGATGACAGTCCCATTGTCGTTTGCCAGCGTTTGTAGCTCACTATAAAATACCGTTCTCGAGGCGACTGCATGTAACATCACTTTTTTCGGTAATCGTTCGTCTCCCATATCTGCAATCCTTCGTAGATAGTTTACGTGTATTTGTAACGTTTCCAAAAACAGTGGAGTAAGGCCAGTTTCCTGTAATAACATGTACATAGTTAGGCGTTTTCATTGGCAGGCGGAAAACTCTCTTGAAATAAAAACGCTGTAGTTTTTCCACTTCTTCATATTGTTTTCCTCCCCACACCTGCGCTCCATACAGCATTATCGACCTGGACACCGCTGTAAATATTTTATATTTGGCAGTATGACACACATCCTGATTGGTGAAGATCTTTTGCCACACTGAGTTCAAACCCCATTTTGCTTCTTTAATTTTTTTTTGAAGATGAGGTTCCATTGAGAGGTTGCTCGCAATTAATATGCCAAGATATTTATAAGTTTTGACTACTTCAATCTCCTTTTGCTCATACGTCCATTTCTCTTCTCGCGCTAGTATGTGGCGTTTTTTAAAAATCATTATTTTTGACTTATTTAGATTTATAGTCATACTTTTCAAGGTGATCTATCATTTTTTGTAACTCTTGCGGTGTGCTGGCGAAGAGTACAATATCATCTGCGTATAACAGACCCTTGAGCAGAGTATCGAATGCATGAACACCACCAGGCATATCTTCCAGGATGTCGTTGATATAAACCAAAAAAGCTTCTGGGCTGAGTTTGCACCCTTGACGAATGCCTATCTTTGTATCGAACGATTCTGATAACTGATCACCAGTCCATATTCTCGCGTTAGTTTTGTTGTACAGGTTTTCGACGACCATTCCGAATTTTGACGACATTCCATTGTTGTAGAGTTTAAAGAAAAGCGACCCGCGGTCCACAGTATCAAAAGCAGCTGCAAAATCGATAAAAAATGCGTACAGTTTTCGTCCTTCGTTTAAATGTAGTCGGGCCAGGTTGTGGAGAATAAAAATATTATCACTTGTGGAATATCCTTTTCGAAAACCAGGTTGACTTTCCAAAATTACATGTTCGCTGATTAACCATTTCGCGAATCTTTGCTGAAGAAGTGTCGTGAAGATTTTGCCCGATGCATTCAGGAAGGATATAGCACGGTAGCACGCCGGGTCGTTAGCATCTTCCTTTTTAAAAATGGGAAAGATTATCGCCTCTTGAAATTCACTAGGTACATCTCCAGTATTAAATATTCTATTATACTCTTTTACTAGTATATCGACTAGGGCTTCTGTGCCGTACTTGTAGTATTCTATAGGTATACGGTCATATCCCGGAGCTTTACCGTCCTTACATAGTTTCAAAGCCTCGAGTCCTTGGTCCTTGGTTATTATAGCGTCGAGTGTGGGATGACTCCAATTCGGCCTAGCATACTGCATCATGTCATCGTTGTTACGGTTTTGGAGAATTCGACAAAAGTGGGTTTGTAGCATGTTGACGTTGATACCACATCCAATTGTAAATGCCTCGATACCTTTGAGTTTTTTCGCCCGTTGCCAGAATTCCTTAGAATTAGTGCAATTCTCCAATAGCTTGGCTTGTTGTTGATAAAAAAGACGCCTCTTTTCCTTGCACAGCGCCTTAAATTGTTTGTTCGCTTGGACATACATTTTCCTCGTGGCGTCACTATTACATCTCTTAAACTGTTTGAGCCATGCGAATGAGCGACTTCTACTTCTTTCGCACTCATCATCAAACCAAGGGTTTTTAAAAGTTCTTTTGGCTGTTTTCTGTTTGGGAGCACTGTCTGCGATTATATTAGCCAAGTCTTCGATATTGACATTCGTATATTGTGCGATGAGTCGATCTTCCTTAGTGTTGTACTGTTGGGCTAACTCCTTCCTCCATGCAATTTTCGGTAGTAATTGTAGTGTCGTCGCTCCTGTTCTGCCGATGCAATCTAAACCAATCGTTGAAATTATTGGTAGATGATCGGAGAACGTTTTATCTTCTACCATGAAATCCCAGATGAGGGGAATCCAGTCCCCTCCGGCCAGGCACATATCAATGACTGTATTACTATTATGAGCAATGTAGGTACATTCGCCCTCGCGATCACCATTAGTACAGCCATTCAATACTTTCAAACCAAATGAGTCTATTAGGTCAAGCAGTTTTCTTCCACAATTGTTCAGTGTTCTATCTTTAGATTGACGTATCGCTCCCTCATTACTATTTGATATAGGCATCTCTGTACCAATTCTTGCGTTGAAATCGCCCATTACGAGGACATCATCACTTTCTAGCTCCACCAGTATATCCACTAATTGGTTAAAATCGGTACTCCAATTATTGCAGTTAAGGTACGTAGGGAGTATAATGTATTGCTTATTTTCAATTACAAATGTTAAATATAACCATTTATTGTTAAATGAGTTAATCGAGCACACATTACTATCAAAATTCAGTTCTTTCTTATAACCAACAAGAGATCCTCCACTAGCTCTCCCTCTGTCATGTCTTCTTTCCGCTGTAATCCATTTTACATCAAAGTTTTTTAATTTTTTCTCATAAAATTCATAATGTTCCGTGACATAAGTTTCCAACAGTATAATTATTCAAAATCATCTAAGTATTCATAAAAATCGTTCAAAAGGCTCTTATTTTTTAAGCCAGCGATATTATAAGATAATATTTTCAGTTGTTTAGTTTATATGTATCCACTTTCGAAGAAGGGACGTCAAACATTTTCTGAAAGTGGAAATATCTTAAACAGCTCTTGTGACAACTTGCTGAATACATTCTGTTGTAGAGCGGAGTTTTCATGGTAAACACTGATATGAGACACACACTTAAGGTAAGGAAGGTGACCAGATTCCCGAAGACCCAATGCTGTACACGTACTGCCAAAATTCGGTTTTCAAGCAAATCCTCAGGCATACTACTTCACACGGATTTGGAGGAAGAATAATATCTCACCAGGCTGCCACCATGATGCTTGTCATAAAATGGTTTCATATTCTTATTCATTTCAGAGGTGACATCTTTATAAACAGAATTGAGAAAGAATAATATGAACATGAGAATGTAAGGTTCTCTTGATACTAAACAGGGAGCCTCAATGTTCACCTAAGTGTTCACCTGGCATTGGATACATTTCGTAACCATATCTATGCCATCCACAAGGGGATTTCCGAATGAACCCTTTTTGCAATGTTTTCAATTGCATGATTGTTTCTAGCGTATACTGGCGTGCATGAGATTTGGATTTCTTTAAGCGTTGTTCTTCCGATAGTCCGACTGCCACAACAGATCAGGTGGAACTTACTAAGATAATTTTGCATTTTAGCGAAAATCAGTATTGTGGGATTTCTAGTGATACAATAGGGTTCCAATTGTGTGGTATGCTGGACTAACTTGCTTGAACATTACTGCTTCATGCTACCCGCTATACAGTTATGTTGGATTTTTATCTCGAGTAAAATCACAATCATCTCATTCGCCGATCCGCTGGACCATCTTTCGGTGTTACTTCACAGGGGCGGCCTCAATGTCTTTACGTCCTGCTTTTTCGCTTCGCAGAACATTATTGCATGTGGCAGACAAATCACTGACTGAGGTCAATTTTTGCCGCATCCATCTCCGGTGCGAGAATGATTCTTATAGCATTAACATTTGGGCTCGGTATTGCAAGTGAACCTTCAAATTTAGCTTCACCCACAACCTGACTGAAGGATTTTTTTATTCGGTAGAAAAGCATAGAAGCAAGATTGTGGCGACTATTGCTTAAACGTAAAGGAAGGGTACTCGAAATAAGATTTATACGCATAGAATAGAAGATATATTTCAGAAATTTCAGGTTTCTGTAAAGACGTCGGGAGTCTGGCGTCTGGCTTTTCATAATGCCTGAAAAATACCAACTTATATAAAAGTTTCGTTTCGTTTATTGAAATAGATTAACTGATACCTCATTGGGCCAAGAATTCTTAAGCTGGTGGGGGCTTTCCAGGCACAGTTTCAATGTAGCTCACGGTAACAAATTTTGGGATAAAAGATAAAATTATTTATACCATTTTTAATATAAAGTTATATATGCCAATTTTAGAATACATTTTTATAACGTTGAAAGTATAAAGTCAGTGTATACCAAAAATGGTATAAATTTTATCGAAGTTCTTATGAACTTTTCTTTTCGTTGCGTTTTATACCAAAACTCAGATAAATTTTATACAAAATGGTTTAGAAAGGCTCATCTATACTAAGTTCATATTCATTTTATTCTTTTCTACGATAAAATTTTGTGCGTGCTTTCGTTCAATGTATGGTATAAATTACAAACTTCATCACTCATAGTCTGGTTGGTCTAGTAGGTAGGGCGTTGGTCTCCAAATCATAGGATCTCGGGATCGAATCCCACTGTAGGTAGGTAATTTATTATGCAATTTAGAGCATGAAGAGGTTAATAAAATATAGAAGAGGTCATTGAGATATAAGATTTATGAGTTACTAGGGGGCTTCGCCCCCTGCTCGCTACGCTCACCAACCCAGCGTTCGCGCTCTGCGCGCTCGCGAATTTTTTTTTTATTTTTTATTTTGCAATCAAGTGAAAAATCAACTAGGTTTCATACTTGTACTGACTATGACATGATAGGCTGAGAATCATGGGGTAAAATAGTTAGTATTCTTCGATTTATACCTGTTCTCTTATAATTTGTATAATCTGTCCTATAACCAGGATCTATCGATTCTTTATAATTTTTATACCAAATTCATATAAAACACTTCTAAATGATTTCCTATAAAAAATAAACCATTGGTATTGTTGGATTTACACTATAACTCCTATTAATTTTATCGTTTATAGAATAAATATAATTTATAAGATTGAAACTTATAAATTTAATACAAATTTTCCTATGGACCTATATAGATAAGAAAATTTATAAAATTTATACCAAATTTTTTTAGTGTGTATGGAGTGGAGTTTGAGGAGAACCTCCAGAGCAGTGGAAGCTTGGCATATCCCGGTTGCGATAATTCTGGAGAAGAGTATGCTTTCCTCCATTACATTACATTAGTGATGCTATGTCGGTTCCTTGGGTTCTTAACGTCATTTTAACGGATTCGAAGGATATTTTGTTGGAAAATACTTCATCGAAAAACCATTGCATACTTTTTTTCATCTTTAGTATGCATTTTACTATAGAAGTTGATAGGGAATCAGATGGAGTACAGTAACTGATTTTTCATTGGCTTTGAATTAGAAAACTAAATTAAAATCGTATTTTTCGTCGACTGTAACATCCGAACCTTGACAGCTAGCGCCTTGAAATTTTCCCTAATTATGCACAGTGCGGTGCTTTTAAATATCAAAATCTATCGCTTACGAATGTGCGAGTTATGAACAACTTTCAATTAGAAAAATCAAAATTCCAAATTGGACAGCCGTAACTTCCCAACGCGGATAGGTAAGCCCGTATAATTTGAAGGAAATGTAAGTGCCAAGTTGCTCTACAAGTGTGCTAAAAAAAAAAATTTTTTGTTAAAAGCAGACCTTACCCTTACAGAGGAGCTTATCAAATAGTGAATTAGATTTCATTAAGTGGCAGTGGAATATTGTACATTTCCGAATGCTGTACTGTACAGCACAATGCTGTACGTCTGGTCAGCTTAACTTAAGGGTAGTTTTTAAGGGGGGAGAGGTAAAGTCGACGCTACCAGAGTGGTAGTTCTAGCTTGACTGTCATATTATGTTAACACTTCCATTTTTTTAAATACGCACGCGACAATTTTCTTCTTTTCACAGTGAATCGCGACAAAATCGCCACATTTAACCCTAGAGTGGGCGCGTCTTTCCGAGAAACTTCAGTGAGCGCGTGGGGAGAATTTTGCCGCACCTTTTCACTGACCATTTTAAGCATGTGGACAGCAATTGAATCAATTTTTTTTCTCACGATTAAAATAAAGAAGAGCTCCTCAATGTACCATCAACATCCCCCACGGAGCCAGCTCTTGAGCAGTTAGCCGAACCAGGCCCTCCCGTTCAACCCCCAGTAGTAGAGGAAGTGAGTCTCGCCATACAATCGTGGCAACGTAATAAAGCGACAGGGGTTGACGAGATCCCAGCAGAACTACTGAAGCATGGTGGAACGTGCCTGACCAACGCTATACATGTGCTACTGCTGAAAAGATGGAACGACGAGGTAATCCCCGAAGATTGCCGCAAAAGTATAATCTGCCCAATCCACAAAAAGGGTGACAAGCTGAAGTGTGAGAATTACAGGGGCATATCATTAGTTTGTACGGCCTATAAGATTTTATCGGAAATTCTCGAAAAAAGCATCAATCCGTACGCAGAACGAATCATTGGCGAGTATCAAGGCGGCTTCAGACCTGGTCGTTCAACGACCCATCAGCTTTTCACAGTGAAGCTACTATTCCAAAAGTGCTGGGAATATAGCATCGACGTATACCAAATATTTGTCGACTTCAAGCAGGCATACGACAGTATCGATCGAAGTGTACTGTACAACATTTTGCTGAATTTTGGTATACCGGCAAAGTTAGTGCGACTCACAAGGATGACGATGACTAATACCGTCTCGCAGGTCAGAGTGCAGAATCGACTCACTGACCTATTTGAAACTCGTACTGGACTCAAGCAGGGCGATGAGCTGGCGCCGACGCTCTTCAACCTTGCTTTGGAGTAGGTAGTTCGAGCCATGAATATGGACAGCAGCGGAACGCTACTCATCAAGTCGACTCAATTAGTAGCTTACGCCGACGACATCAACATCATGTCTCGAAGATTGGGTGATGCAGAAAGCCTTCTGCATAACCTCATAACGCCGCAAAGGAAGTTGAAATACATATCAACGAAAGCAAAACAAAGGCCATGATGCAATCGAAAGCAAGGACGCCAGCAAATTCAAGCATCACAGTGGGGGACCTTAATATCGAGTATGTAGATAACTTCAACTATCTGGGTTGTAACTTATTAAAGGACGCCAACGAAAACGACGAAATTAAGCGACGGATACAACTAGCCAATAAGACATATTTCTCGGTCCTCCCTAAAATTAATTCGAAACTTGCGCACAGGAACACGAAGCTCCGCGTGTACAAAACGATCATCCGACCCGTGCTATGTTATGGCTGCGATATATGGACCCTGCCCCAAGCCTCCGAAATTTTCCTAGACCGATTCGAGCAAAGGTCCTTCGGCGAATTTTCAGGGCCGTTCGTGAGCGAGATCAATGGCGTATCCGGTACAACCATGAGTTGTATCCATTGTACGATAAGCTGGAAGTATCGAAAATCGTGAAGCTTCAACGCCTGCAATGGGCTGGGCATGTACAAAGGATGGACGATAATCGCATGCCAAAGAAAGTGATGAACGCACAACGAATTGACGGAGCGAGGTTGCGTGGACGACCGAGAGCTCGCTGAGAGAACTGCGTAGGTGAAGACGCCCACCAGCTGCTGGGCTTCCGAAACTGGAGAACAAGGTCACGTAACCGCGACAATTGGAGGTCAACGATTCAGGCGGCCAAGCCCCGACGTCGGGCTATCGTGCCACATTGATGATGATGAAGTAAAACACAAATAAGCAAGAAAAAATTAACTTATGTATTGAAATCTGTTTTAGGAACTTTGGTTTATAAGAGATTTTGGAAAATGCAACGCATTTTAATAGGCTTTTAACATATTTAGGGTTATCAGACGTCCTGGTTTTCAATGACATGTTCTGGTTTTGACCCACCTTACGTTAGTTTGAATGTATATGGAATTTCAATTACTGTATAGGACTGCCTAAATAATTTATTAATACATTTTGCAAATTTGTTGAAGTGTCTTTCAAGGAACTATTGTACCAGAGCAAGACATGGTGGTTAAATTTAATGCCAGTAGTGCATCGTATTTTGGGGATGCTCCGTGATTTAATGATTTTTTTTTTTTTTATCGCAAGAAAAACCGCCAACAATTCTTAGGGAGTTTGAATATTGTGGACGCTCTTGTCACAAGCGTTGATAGACAGAATTGAAGCAAAGTTCCTTCCACTTGCCGTAAAGTCAATTCTTTCGAAACTGCGCAATGAGGGTAAGATCCGAGAATACGACGAATTTACAGAGAAGGTCATGATGGTTATATGGAAACTTAAGATTACTTGCTTAAATGGACCAGCTCTCTTGAAGAATTCCGGATATTTTAATTTTTTTAACTAATTTGAATATTTTTTTTTATTTGATATTATTAAATTGAATTTCGAATTTTCAAGTGGCTAGATTTTCAACGTTGTGTGCCATTCACTTTAAACTGCGTTGAAGAATCCATTAAGTTTCTGCCAAAAAAGGAATCATTCTTACCGAAACAAAGCTTTTGGATCAATGCATGAATCTGCCAATTTTTATTAAAAAAATAGGAGGAAGAAGCTGGCATTATTTTTTTAATTAATGCTGCAGTAATAAGATTTATATCAATTCTTCTTGGCCAATAACCAAGGCATTGAGGCGTTCGCAGAAAAATAGGAGAATATTTGTTCTCGATCTATGGACACAGTGCGAATTGCGAAACAGTTTTTCCCTCGTTAAAAGCAGTGACGAGCGCAATCGACTAGGCGTGAAAACCGTTCGCGATTTCATGATTGTATGCGTCAATTTTACCGAATTGAACTGCAAACAATTTTACAAATATCTTATGGATCCCAAAAACACAACTTTAATATCGAAAATCGGCGACTCACAAATATATTTTGTTTTTTTTTTTCAGTTATTTGCATATGTACCTATATCTTCGAAATATCTATGAATAATAATTTAAGGGTGCTGAATTCAAAATAAATCAACTTTAGTTATGATTAGAGATGTTTCACTCGTTATATCTGATCATCTAGACACTCAAATACCGGCTTAAGAGTATGGATGTAACAACCCCCCCCCCCTTATAGTTTTCAGCGCCCTGGATTTCGATTCAGCCTGTCTGGTACCTACCCCAAACCTATTCTACATTATCATATGTAATACTCATAAAAATGGAAATTAACAGTGTTTTTATAGTTTCTGCAATAATGCACCATAAAACATAGCCGACATTGCAACTTTGCAAAAAAATATGTTTTTTTTTTATATGTGATATTTTTACTTACGTGAGAAGGCGTGCGATGAGCAAATTGCCGCCTAGCGACACCTGGTGGTAACAACCTCTATCTCTAGCAGCACTCCGCGCACTGACGTCGTACAGTCTTTCGGCACGATTTGTGAATGAAAATGGGGACAGCTACTAAAAAACGCAAACTTAACGAAGAATTATTTTACGAATTATTAAGGTTTTTTTGGTGAGGGCGCCCAGTCTAGGGTTAATGTCGATTGTCGAAGTTTTAGTGGAGAGCTAACTTGACAGATACTCAGGTTAAGCACACTTACGGAATGCTGTCCAAAATCTGGCAGAGGAGCTACTTAAGGAGAAGCAGAAATAAATAAAATCAGTTGTAGCCCCGTATTTAATTTTATTTATTAATAGGCGTTTTTTTGCACTCCGGTTGGGGTTAGTTTACCTAGTGTAACTTCATGGGGTTACAATAACAACATAACCTATGTAGTGTAGTTACACTAAACTAAAACTAACCTACACCGGGGTACAAAAAAAAACACGCCTAATAAAGGGTGGTCCAACGTGAATGCACGTGACAAGTGGCCCCATCCTGTTGGAACCACATATCGTCCAGGTCCATATTCTCGATTTCTGGCCACAAGATGTCCGTTATTTGGTCGATTATGTTGACCAAAAAAATCACGAAGTGCCCGAAAAGCATTTTTATTTGAACGTCCATTTTCGTAAAAGGCTTCAACGACCTTAACGCGCTGCTTAATTGAGTAATTCTCCATGGTTGAATTTGCCAAACACTGAAGCAAAGAAATGTCTAATAAGGTTGGGCGAGAAACTTACCGTTCAGGTGTGACACATCACATTAACATCGTGCATCCTAGTTTGACCACCCTTTATTTATACACAAGCCTGACATCAGCATTTTTTTACAAAGTCTCCTTTAGCGGAAAAGTTTATACAAATATCTATTTTCCAATATGTGGGCTTCGTATTAGCAATATTTTGTAAAAAAAAAAACAATTCTTCCAAACTTTTAAACAAAATTTCGAGTCTCGTGTAGGCCTTTGCACGGTGCACTGGTAGCGCAACGTCCAAGCCGGTTTTCACCTCGAGTGAATCTAGTCCAATCCCGCAAGTGGAAGTTTGTGATATCAACTTCGTTATACTTTAATTAAATTCGACAGTATAATTTATCACCGTAAAATCCGTGTATAATATCTGAAATAACAGAGTCTCGGAAAAGACCCATCGGGGATACGTCCCCAATCATGTTTCTAAGAGACAAGTTAAAATGGCCACGAATTGAATCATCTTCGCAACAACTGCATAACTACGCAAATCGATTTCAATTGCTCGCCGATACTGCTTCAACCAACCGAAATGACTCCAATTTGGAACCACAACAGACTGCAAAGAAGGTAAAAGTGCCCCCTATCACCTTTCCGATATTGTCCAGGGAATCCATAATCACAATTATGAGTGAGCTCAAGATAACCAATTTCGAAATTAAAATAATAACATTGACACACATATCTTCGAATGACGGAAATACTTCATTATGACGAAAATTTACCATCATTATCACGAATTCCAAATGACACATTTGGACCATCATTTGCTCAATAATGACAGGGTACGACATCTGTTGCAAAATTGAACAACAAGAATGTTTGCAAAAATATTAAATTTTTTATCAATCTTTACTTTTTTCTATTCAAATTCTTCAAGAAAAGTGTCTTTAAATTATTGAACAGAATATTCATCAAAATATCGCTGTTGTTAGGGACATTTTCATCATTTACACAAACGTCAAAAGTAAATGACGAATCCTAATGACGAAAACATATGTGTCACCTCAATTTCGAACTTTCATCATTATGACGGATTATCGTCATAATGATTTGGATATCTGTCATAGGCATAATGTCGATCAGTCGAAGATTGTTTCTCAGCTCGGGTGTTGAAAACGATATCACCTGTAGATATCTCGTATCCAATTCCATCAACACACATCGTCAGTCAGATTTGCGCCCAACAAAAATTATTTTATCCGGCCTGCACGATATGCCTTGTGTCGAATTGAAAAAGCATTTTGACGAATGTCTTGGAACGAAGTGCGACGATATTAAAAAATTCACGTCAAATCAGCACAGAGATGATGTCCGTTATCTACTATATTTTCCGCCTAGCACCAAGTTGACTGAACTGCGATCGCATAAAACAATTATGCATACGATTATCCGTTGGGATTATCACAAGAGGCGAAACTCCGGTCCAACACAGTGCCGAAATTGTCAAATGTTTGGACACGACTCCTCACATTGTCATTTACCGGTCAAATGCTTAATCTGTAGCGGCAGTCATCTGTTTACTGAATGTACTCTGAAAGATGATCAGCTGGACAAGATTAAATGCGCCACTTGTGGTCTTCAGCATTATGCCAACGATGTCAGCTGTAAAAGTAGAGAAAACTATCTCCAAATCAAATCGAAACTTCAAGGCAGTAGAAGCCGGTCCACTTATCACACGACGTTTACATTGCCTCAGAATACTGAAAAACATTTTCCCAAGCTCTCTAACTCTCCGACAGCAGTATTGAACTCCCAACACACAGCACCCTCGTCTTTTAGTGAGGTCACTAGAAAACATAGTCCATTATCATTAAATAATGTTAGCGACGATTTATTCTCTGCTGACGAACTTTTGCAAATCTCATCGGAATTGATTGCGAATTTGGCAAATTGCAAATCTAAAAAAGATCAGTATGATGTTATCGTTAAGTTATCGATTAAATTCTTGTAGAGATAAATGTTTAAATTAGCCTTATGGAACGCCCAAAGCATAAAAAAGAAAATAATTGAAACCATTAATTTTGTGAATTCTTTGCATATAGATATTTTTGTTATAACCGAAACTTGGCTTAAACCAAACGATCGACTATTTACTGTTAACTATAATATATATAGAAACGATAGAATAGGTTCAAGAGGGGGAGGTGTTGCTATTTGTATCAAGGATAATATTAAACATAGCGAAGTAAAAGTTCTTAAAACGAAAATAATTGAAACCCTATCCATTACATTAACAGACGAAAACATTCAAATAGTGGCTGCGTACTTTCCCGGAACGAATTTAAATAGAGAAAAACTCAAAATGTTTGAGGATGATGTTAAGACTTTGACTAGAACGAATCGGAAGCTAATCTTGTGTGGGGATTTAAACGCAATGCATCGATTCTGGAAATGTTTAAAGGCAAACCAAGCCGGAAAAATTTTGTATAGCCTCTCCTCTAGACGCAATATTACAATACATGTGCCGGATGAGCCAACTTTCTTTTCTCCACAAGGTAGAGGATCATATCTTGATCTCATTATAACAAATGACAACATTGAAGTATTAGAGCCCACTACCCTTGATGCACTGTCCTCCACACATTTACTTGTTGTGGCAAAAATATATTGCTCAAATTCACATCAAAGTGTTCGTCAGGCTGAAGAAATTAACTTTAAAGAAACCAACTGGCTTCAATTTCGTCAAATTTTAGATGATTCAATTTCGGTAACCCACTTGGACCTTAGTTGCATAAATGAAACAAATATTATAGACGAAATGATAACCACGTTAAATAATAACATATCCTCTGCAATCAATCAATCTGCTCCTAAGAAAGTCTTAACAGTTAAAGCGCCCACGTTAAACTTAGAAACCATGCGGTTAATTCGACAAAGAAACGCTGTAAGACGACTCTGGCAACGGACTCGTGATGTCCACTATAAGTCTCAGGCAAATCAGTTAACTAAAATAATTGGATGGAAAATTGTTACACAAAGAAACCAGAGGTGGAATCAAACCTTGGCTAATCTTCATGAAGGATCACCAAATGTGTGGAAGCTAACAAGGGCCTTAAAAACTAAACAGAGTCGCTATTCCGGCCCATTGAAGAATAGTGATGGAAAAAGAGCTTACCAAGACGTTGAAAAAGCTAACCTTCTAGCCGAAAACTTCTATCTTTCTCACTTATTAACTCGAGATATGGGAAGCTTCATTCATAAAGATATGGTTCAAACTCCCTACTCGTCCTAATCTGCCAGAAAGTAATCATTTATCTGAATTTCATTTTTAATTCTTGTCTTAAGTTGGCATATTTTCCAACACAGTGGAAAAACGCTGTAACTGTTCCCATTTTGAAACCCGGGAAGCCTCCTGATTGTCCCAAGAGCTATAGGCCTATTAGCTTACTGCCCAACTTTAGCAAAGTCTTTGAAAAAATTATCTTAAGTCGTATCGAGTCTTTTCTAAATACAAACTCAATTATCCCTACGTTCCAGCTCGGCTTTAGAAAAGGTTTGTCAACTATTCACCAACTACATAAAGTAACCTCTTTTATAAAAAACTCATTTGAAGAAAAAGCTTCTGTCGGCATGGTAACCATCGATATCGAAAAGGCCTTCGACACAACGTGGCATGAAGGTCTGTTGTTCAAGCTAATTAAGTATAACTTTCCAGTGTATATAACTAAGATAGTACAATCATTTTTATCGAATAGAACTTTTAGTGTCAGAGTGAATAAAAGTTATTCTATCACCAAACATATTTTAGCAGGTGTACCTCAAGGTTCATGCTTGTAGGGCTTAAGCATGAACCTGTTTAATATATTCACATCCGACATTCCTCTTGATAACCGTTGCCAGCTTGCACTTTATGCAGATGATCTGTGCATATACACAAAATCGAGCGACCCGACTGTAATACTAACTGCTTTAGAAAGTAAGCTAGAACAACTCTATCAGTACTACTTTAGATGGAAGATTAAAATAAATCCTGAAAAAACACAGTGCATCTTCTTCACAAGAAAACGGAAAACAAGTAATCTTCCTGACAGATGTCTTGACTTCTTAGGGCAAGATGTCCCCTGGGGCAAATCTATTGTGTACTTAGGTATCAAACTTGACAAGTTGCTCACTTACAAAGATCATGTTGATACTGTATGCTCAAAAGTCACAAACTGCTTGCGTTCGCTGTACTCGTTGTTAAATAGAAAGTTTAAAATGAATTATCATAATAAGCTACTCCTATTCAAAATGGCTATACAGACAATAATTTCCTATGCTGCCGCTGTTTGGGGTAAATGCGCCAAATACCACAAAGCCCGATTACAGATTTTACAAAACAAATGTCTTAAAATCATCCTCAACAAACGTTGGTACTTCTCTACCATGGTCTTACATAGGATAGCTGGAATCAATTATATAAACGAAATAATAGACAAGCTTACTTTAAACTTCCAAGTTAAAATAGCAAATCACCCTCTCTTTACCAATGTAGCAGTTATTGTTTGACGCCACTGCTACGTCCAAGATTAGGTTAAGTTAGGTTAGTTAGTTTAGGATAGTTTTAAGTCATCTATGAACAAGGTTTTTTGAAAGTTTTCCTTGGAATTTATTTGTTATATAAATCAAATTTAAAAAATTAACCTGCCTATGCTAAGCGTAAACCATAGTTGAAAAGACGTATAGTAAGTCTGTATCTCTTAAATTAAGTCTGTAACCACTACTAATGAATTCAAATAAAGTATTATCTTATCTTATCTTATCTTAAACAAAATTTCACCAGACTCGCAAATTTTTATATATGCATAATGTCCTTTTGCACAAAAATTTGTGCAAAATTTTGCCATTGTTAAGCAAGCCTTACATTAGCAAAATTTGTTTAGGCCCTGCAGCTTGCCCCAATTAATTTCACTTGTAGCATGTAGCATGTAGCGACGCGACACTTCGTAAAAAATGTTAAGCCAATTTGTCATGCAAATATTTTCTAGTAAAAAAAACATTTGAGCTAGATAATATACAAGCGTTATATTCTTTGATTTGATGCTATAATGTTACATAATGAGTCACTATCGCAGAAATTCCCATTCCAGGATATCATTGGGTTAATTACTAGATAGAGTCCTGTAAGTGATCTTACTGACCATTTCAGCTGAGAAGATAAGGTTCCCTGAAGTCATTAGAAAAATATTAGCCCAAAATCAGTCAATTTACATTATAGACCCACCGCGATCTCACTCTTTGTGTGCGGTACGAAGAAAATAAAAATGGCCAACCGAAATCTAAGCCGATGTGCGATGAAAACCAATCCGCCCTAACGGTATTGAGCCAGGATTACGGAATCGGCTGTTGCACATGATTAGTTGCGTCCTGCCTTTCTTAATGCGCAACTTTTTGTTTGACCATTTGCCAGGTAATAACTTCTTCTGAATGCAACGGGGCGTACAAACACCACCTTCCACGATAACACATAGTTACGCCACTGCAACGAAGATCTAAGTCGGCGTACGGGGCAGATGGAAATCGACGAATTGATACGCAAGCGCAAATGGCTCCATAGGTAGCACGTTGCTCCACATGCCATGAAATGGAGCGCTGGCTCGTATCAAGGCCGACCGAGAGTGCGTCCGACCCAAGCGCACATATCGTAGATCGTAGATTCATGATAGGATAAGTTAAAGTAATAAGAAGAAGGTAAGGTGCCTACGCGAAGTGAAACACAACTTCAAATTATCCAAAGTCAAAAAAAAAATCATATTAAAATGAAAGCAAATCTGAAACCAAATTTCTCATTTAATTTTTCTTCCAAAACATTCATCCAACATTTTATAACAAAACATATTCCAAGAGTAACAATAATTTCCAACATAAACGAGGTCAATATCCAATTTTGAAAATTTCATTCGACATTACAACGGAACCAACGAACAAGATTCACAAATGTCTCGCATAAATTCAACCGAAGATTAGGGACCAATAACAATAAGACGAACCATTTCAAACTAATGGAATATCCTTTTCTATTTCACCTGACCATTTTCATCGTCCCGGTGTATCCATTCACTTTATATACGTCCTCTTGCGAAAACTTTTACTCAATGTCTTTTGTTATGTCGCCCGTCCCGTCCATTGACGAAAGAGAGATAGAGAGAGAGAGACAGATTTCGACGAAGTGTGGCATCCAGTTCGCCCGAAGATAGATAGTGGAATGGAGATCCTATCGTATCGTTGAAATGGCCCAAAGAATGCTCCTTTGCTGGAGATGAGCGAACAAACCATCCTTAAATGCTCGTACTATGGTGTATTGTTACTATTGAACGGAGCATCCTGAAATCGGTTGTCTTCAATATTTCCTAGATTATTGTTTCGTTCTAATTGCTATTAGTGTGTATATAGGCCGAGGAGGAATGAACGTGCGGATATCGAAACGATATCCGATTGTGTGTTGGCTTTTAAAGTCCAGAATGAAGGACATACGGTTGGTATGATTTTGGACCGAGTTGGAGATGCCATCTCTAAAAAATTCAATATTGTCGGAATTTGAAAGACAAAAGCACAAAAAATGGAATGGCCTTTATCGGCACCAACATCATCTCATCCAGCAATGTAATTAATCTAAATCTAAACATCTCATCATATCAGCACACTTCTGTGTCTATACGCACGACCTAAAGAAACCATCATGGGTCATGGCAACTCGCACCGTTCTCTTTGTGCCGGAATTCGTCTTTGAAAAACGCCTGAACCGCACAATCACTCCCCCGAGGACGTGGACTTGATTCAATTTTGAATCCCTTCCTCTATGGACGTCGTCCTCGTCTGTTATCGTTGCAAATTGTGTTCGGATAAGACTAAAATATCTTAATTAAACATCAGATATTTTGGAAGGATATTCAATAGCTGAAAAGATTCGATGAGAAAAGAGCCTCGAGAAAAGATGCTCTAGCTATGCTTTCATATTATCTTTTGCGGGCATTTGGCAAGGATTTAAAGGCTTCAATAAAATAACAGGAGAGTCAGGCTGGCTAGCAAGGCAGGACACAAGTACACAAGATAGACACGAGCAATAACAAATCAGACCAAATAGCATTAAAATTAAATGCGATAGAACAAATGAAATTTGTGTGTTTGGCAAATTAATGAAAAAGGTGAAAGAGGTTTCATGATTAGAATCTGGTAATCTGGTAAGAATGGATTTTGTTGAGAATGGGATATCGTGCAGATCTGAGGAATTTCAAGTTTTATCGCCTGGCTTGATGGTACTATGTATCCCAGGAAATTTAGCCTTTCACTTAGGAAATAATAAATTATGCATGGGCCTCTCTTTTTAGGTTTCCATACATACCCTTTCTCATCTGCTCGTGGCAAAAGTTGTAGTTTTAGTTTTAGTTTTAGTTTAGTTTTTTTTGTTTTTACTTTTTACCAAAGTAGGCAAAACGAGCTTTCACATAAATTCAATTTGGGCTTCCCGAAACTTTCCTTGAATTGTCTGTGTGTCGTCAAAGTAGACGAACGTTATTTTTTGTGGAATTTTAAAAGCTATTTTTAGAGCTAAAAAATTGGCGAAGTATACCGTTATTTGGAAAAGGAAAAATACTGGTGAGTAAATTGGAATGTGTTCTTGAGGATCTTTTGAGATTTTGGCCAAAAAAGTCACTAAAGCTATTGTTTGCACCGATTTTGCAACGTACCATATATGGTACACCATGCAATGGGACATATTGAGAAATATCTAATATGTACATACATTCCGATCGTTCTTAGCTGATGAAATCATTCTCCTTTAGTCTTGGGTAGGGTAGGATATGTTCATAAAATTTTAATTATCAGCTCTTTCAACATTATGGCGCGTTTTATTGGGCCCAGAATAGGACCAAATAACATAAATTTTCATACTAATTATGTCACCAATCCATTTTTCCAGCACATTTACTGCCATTCTTATGAAAGCTGGGTTAATCAGTCCTGTTCAGGATCCAAGGAAAGCTGTCATAGTTGATTTAGAAGAATCGCTTTTGTCATTTTCTTTTCTACAATACACCGGTCAGGGCTTACGTTTCTGTAGCGGCTTCTTATAAAACCAATCTTTTTAGCTGGCAAGTATACTAAAAAAATTGGTCACATCTTTTCTTTTGTCCTTAGGACACGTCACTAAAAAACCGAGCTTCCGTACTTGACATCTTAGTAAGATACTTGGACTTTCACCAGGACTCAAGCAGCTGCGCCTTGATATCCAATTTCTTACACCATTTGATTATGACAAGTATTGTCTTGTAAGTCAGGATCCTCAGTAAATGTGCTTCTAGGATCAACCATTTCATATAGAAGACTATGTGGAGTACCACATTCGATAAACAAAAAATTACATGAATGCAATTCTTGTGGACATGTCCTGGAACCTGCACAAATTTGGGTTATAAAGCAGGCTGCAGGTCATTTCCATATTCATTCCTATCAAAGTCAATCCAATCCATATACTTTTCAAGAAAGGAATTAGGAATCCCAAATCAAAAGTCTCGAAATATTCGTTTCACAGTGGAACATGTTTATAAGGAACTTTTATATAAAAGATTTATTTCATAACGAAATCTAATCGCGCTAATAGCAGGATTAGTACATAACCTATACCCCATCTACAGAGCTAGACGGCACGCAAAGTCCAAAATTATCAATTCCATGTTTTTTTTGTAGGGGAGGAAGGGGTATATGAGTCGGATCTAGCGCGCTTTTAATATTTTATAAGGACATCTGACAGCTACAACTTGACACACATTTGAATTTTTCGCTACATTCTATCAAAAGATATGGCTAAATTTAGGTTTGTAGGAGTAGTAAGACCTACTCGACTTTCCATCAACTTCCAGGATATATCACAAATAGGCACGATACAAATTTCAATAAGGAATAGGAAACTAATCACGCACCAACCTTTAAAAAAACTTAATATTCGCGATTTTCTATAAAAATTACAACCTTTCCTTTAATGAAGAGGAGTTCATTATATCGAGTTTCCACTATAATTTCGATCAAAACTCTCAATAATCATTATCCTTCCTGTTTTGCACTGTCCCTATTAAATTAAGAGGCAGATTAAATAAAATTTGAAAAATTCTTTCATTTACACATCAATGCCTGAATGCATGGCGTACCATATTTGGTACACAATTCAAATTCTACTATTTTCACTTTTCTGGGAAAACGGGCTATTTCCTGGGGAAATGAAAGCTGATTCCGTGTTCAGTGACTGATTTTACATAAGGGGAGGTCAGTTACGAAAGTGGGTTCAGGCCCCATGCAATTAAGGGTTATTTCGAGCCCCCAAAGAAAAATTTTTATTAATTAATTAAAATTATAAAGAATCCTTAATTTAATAAATTATGAGATTTTTGAAAAAAGAAAAAATGATTTAACGGTATCGTTATCAAGAAATCGTCTTTGACAAGTTTGAAGCCTCTTCAGCGTCAACTAGAATGCCAAAAGTGCTTGCATATGGTGGCCACCAGAAGGGAACAATGTGTGGTCAGACGTGTTAAGGAAAAGGTTTTTCGAAATCTCAATAACGGTAAATTTGTACGGGTAAGTAGTCTGTGACTAGTTTGTACCTATTCTGGTCCCAAAATGAGAGGTCGTAACATTCTTCTTTCTATAGAACTACTACTTATTTTGACTTTGTACATCCACACCTTGAATTCACCTAAATATAACCTACTTTTGATTTGCATTCCTGAAAATAGAATCTTCGCCACAAACGCTTTAGTAAGAGAGAGGCGAAGAGAGTCGAATAACATTCAGATGCGATTACAATAGGATTACATACGCCATATTTCCGAATTTACAACCCTTCAACTAGGATTATATTGTATATACTATGTACAAGTATGTCGTCTTTCGTCCCGCATTAGCAGCATTAAAATCCTTTTGTAGGATATATTGTAGCGATGATGTGGTTGTAGTCATAACTAACTTGATAAATTGTGTCTATTATTTCAGTTCGCAGAGATGACGTGCGGCAACAATCAGGAAGAAAGTGAGAATAGTTTTCAGTTTATGGATTAGTTTTTTACCGTAACTCCTAACCGAGAATGATAATGGAATATAGTAAAAATCAGAGAAGAGCAATATTGTTTATGGTTCACTTTTTACTCTTTTGTTGTAATATCAGTCACTTGGGCATACATTCTTATCTTTAAAAGAGCGAAGATTTGTTAATTCTTTTAAGGTTATTTTAATTTAGAAAATCTAAAATTTCAGCCTTCTCTAAAGTTTGTTTTAAGAAATTATAAAAATCATCAATTTTCGCGATACGTAAACTATTTGAATTTGTAGAAATTGTAGACAATACTACATATATACACTACTAATTGAATTCATCAGGTTGCTCAAACGAATTAGTATATGTATATCATACCATAATCATATTTCGAAATTTGTCCTTAAACCTAACAAGTACGATTAAGGTCTCCTGTTGTTTATACTCGCCATAACCTTTGTCTCCTTTAAAAGAATATAGCGTCATACAGAAACTTTACGACAGCCTTCTACACGAAATTCGCATCTCAAAATCCCATTGCCACCGTGTCAACAATAAATTACCAAGGGTTGCGGAATTTAATTAACACCTCATGTTCAACAGTAAAAATGTCCCATAATTAAAATCCGAAAAGGGTTTACATGTTGTTTGTGTTTATGCCATTATAAAGAAACAAGTGTAAGGCACGATTGTACCGCAAATATTATGATCCCCATATTTAAGGACTCCTTATGCATTCATCCCGGAATATAGGTACCTAACACACAATAATATAGTGCTAGGGAGTGTGTACCTATTACCCGAATAGATAGAGTTAGCATGTCCTCGACTCGAGTCTATAATGGTGAACACAAAATGAAAACATTTATTTCGCCTGCTTAACATGTTTCCCGTTATGTCCTCGATGACCCAAAAATTATATTATTGAAACATGATGTTGCCAAGCCTAGGCTTGGATACATACATTCGAAATTCATAAGCAACATTGAAGTTTGTTCCCTCGTGGGAGACGCCGCTTATTGTGGCAAATCGGAAACAAAAACCGGTCAAAACTCAAAAGTTTGGAATGGTTCGGATTTATATTTGTTTGAAATCCAATGAATGGAAAGGACAAAAAAATAAATTCCAAACGAAATGGTACTGCCATTAGAGGATATTCAATCTGTATTAATTAGGACGTTTGTTTGTGTTTTTTTTTATGGGACAAATATTTGAACAATGTAGAGAAATTGCTGGATGGAAAAACGAGTGTGGTCGTATATTTTAATTAATATTTTAGGCCACTTTTCATGCACAATTTGTTTATTTGTCGAGAGTTATAGCTAGGTATAAGGGGTAACCTCCAACTTTTTTTTTGCAGGTGAATAAATAAATCCGACAACCTTTTTGCATAGATCGTAATTAGCGTTTTGTTACGTATCCGTGATATATGAGTATAGCAAACGTAAGAACATACAAAATACAATTAAAAAAAATGTCTTGACTTAATTTTATAAGATTGGATTTATTTTGAATCTGAAATAAATGTTGGAACAGAGGGACTCTTGCAATGACTACATGAATAAGGGTTTTCTATACGCTCTCATTCTCTGTCCCTATTCAGTCATTCTATAATAGTTAAAATTCACCGATTTTTAAAACTTTCTAAACGTTTTATACTTTTTATCTGATTCGAAATATTAAAATCAACCATCCGAAAACACTAAATGACCACAAAGTCTTGCACATCTTTTATTTTCACCATGCAATAATTATCGTCCGTATCGCTTCATTAAAATCTACTCGCCACTAGCGCTAAATTATGCGCTGCACAGAGAACAAGAAGAAGAAGACGCGATAAAATAGAAACTCCCACAAAATCGCCATATTTTTGGAACAGAAAACTTTCAGAAACTATCATCACTTTTTACGCTACATAAAATCCTTATGCAGTATATAACGCCCCGTCGGCGTCGTGATGAAGTTATATTTGCTGGATTTAAAAAATTTCTTATAGCAAACGTTCATCATCATCATCATCTGCGTCGATGCGAAAATTATCTTACGCCAGGAAATGTAGATAAAAATTTTGACAATTTGTTTCTAGGCTACGTTTTAGTATGCTCGTACGATACCGTTATATATACATAGGTATACAAGATATATACAACGCCCATAAATTGCTATTGAATGCTCTTGACGTTCTTGCGAGCCTACATATTCGTCAAAGGTAATTTCTTTAAAGTTACCGTTATGAATGTTTCCCCAAAAACCCGTTTACTTACATGTTTTACCGTACGCAGCACTTTTTCCCTAAATCCCCGGGGGTGCTAAGGTGACCAGAATTCCGAAGATTCAATGTCGTACACTTAACCTTCAAGCGGGCGCGCATTTTTTGTGACATTACCGGCAGCGCGGTGGTAATTTACCGCCCTCGTCCTTTCCCCTCCATTTGCGCCCAACCGTACAACTTCCTTTCTCACAGTGTTGCCAACTGAAAATTTAGAAAACGGCTAAATTTAGCCGGAAAACCGGGTTTATTTTTTTCAAAAACGGCTAAAAATCCGGCTAAACAAATTTCAGCCAGAAAAACGGCCAAAAACCGGCTAAATCATACAAAACAATCACATTACGAACAAATATAGTAAAAAACTGATTTTAATAATTTAAATTCTTTCTGGAGAATTACCCATAGCATAGCAAGCATAGTTTTAGGCAGATTTCTTAGTTTTATTACATATGTATATGCTCCAATCGCTGGCATTGCAGTTAAAATTTACTGAGTTAGATAGCTCAACTACACTCTAAAAAAAATTACTCCAATAATAGGAGGAAACTTTTTTTCCTTCTATTATAGTAGTAAATTTACACCATGATATGAGCGAGAGTAATTTTACACGTTACGGTGTAAATATTTACTACAAAATTACTTACATAAATAAGTAAACTTACTCTTAGAATTATGTAAATTTAAATCAGAAATAAGCAAATTCGTACTGGAACAAATGTAAATCTACACCGGCGAAAATGTAAATTTACATCTGGGTTTATGTAATTAATTAATAATATTTACGGTAGCCGGTTCTTCGATTTTAATCGTCCTGGAGCTAGTCGTTATTCCAACGACCAAGAGCTGGCACACCCCCTTCGGTTCAACATCAAAAAACGCTATAACAACAACAATAATATGATGCTCACACGAACGCACTTCGGACGGAACATACTAACTGCACACAGAACCAGCCACTTGACAGATACAGGAAAATGCAATAATTCACAAAAGTATTGTAGCACACTCAGTTTTACACAAATGTAGGTGTAATTTTCACACCAAAATCGCAATATTACATGAAAATTACACAAAAATAAAGTAATGGCACATCTTCACACCAAATGTGGTGTAAAATTACACCAAAATAGAGAAATATTAAAAAATCTGTGTAATATTACACTATTTTGTGGGTTTACTAGAAATTTGGTTGAAAAATAAACGTTTACTGTAATTTTGCGAGAAAAAAGGTGTAAAATTCAACGAATTTTCGATGTAAAATTCAACCTTGTTTTTACAGTGTAGTCAAAGTTTTAACTAATTGTGAAAATCTTGACTTATCGTTCCATTCTATACACCAACTGCGGTGCATGTCTGTAGTATTTATGGCATGGCAACTTACCAGCTCTATGGGAACTACGCGGAACTTTGTCTATTTGGAGGAGAAGAGCCCCAGCGGGAGAAATATCGAGTTATTCAATTTCGGAAATGTCACATTGGAATTTTTGCATCAGGACCTCTAAGCGTCTATAGCTCAGTAAGTTTCGTCCCAATCGGGATTCGAACCTCCGACCTTCAGTCACAAGGTCAGCAACTCTACCTACTGAGCTATAGACGCTTAGAGGTCCTGATGCAAAAATTCCAATGTGACATTTCCGAAATTGAATAACTCGATATTTCTCCCGCTGGGCTCTTCTCCTCCAAACAGACAAAGTTCCGCGTAGTTCCCATAGAGCTGGTAAGTTGCCATGCCATAAATACTACAGACATGCACCGCAGTTGGTGTATAGAATGGAACGATAAGTCAAGATTTTCACAATTAGTTAAAACTCGCACCCACGAAATTGGGAACCAGAATTAATACAGTAATTGTAGTCAAAGTTGTTGTATACAGGTACAATTTCTCGGTCAAGTCCATAACCACGTTAGGTTCGAAATTGTGGAACATAAAATTCGTAAAAGGAGCGCCCATTGCGTAACTATGGGCAAGGACAACCGCATTTATGCATGCATATCTTACCATCATCGCACCTGAATAATTTTATATTTTGATTAAATTGAACCATTTTATTCATTTTCGAATTTAAGCCCTCCAAATGTTATTTCATTTTCCATAGTTACGAAATTGATGTTCAATTTTTGATGTGCCTTCTCTTTTTGTACGGCAGCCCCATGACCGCATTCCTGCTTTCCATAAATTTTTACATATATGTTTTTCTTTGAAGTACCTAATTTCGGGGTGGGTTTGTATGGCAGCCCTATGACCCCATGGTCCGATTTCATTAATTTGCGTATTGCATATTTGAATATGTTTTGTGTCATCAATAGAAATACATTTTCATGAGGTTTGGTTGAAATCGGTGCCCAAATAAAAAAGTTTTTCTTAGAAGAGCCTAATTTGGGGAGTTCGGTTTGTATGGCAGCCCCACCCAAGCAACAATTCGTTTGCTTTAAAGAAACACTTCACACTGTAGCAATCATATAGTACCACGAAATCAAGTTATCGTGTGACATCGCTTGAAGAAATATTTTGATCCGACAAAATATCCTTAAAGCATTTTCCGGAAACCTTCTATCATCATTATGGAATAAATTTAAAGATGGTGGTATAAGACTTCGATAAAAATGTCTCTAAACGTTAACCTAAAAAGATACTCCTTTAAATACTTATTAGATGATACAGCACACACATGCAATAGTCTCTCAAAGTTAACTCACACACATGCATAATATTCTTCTATAGCACAGTCGGTTTCGTTTTTATAGTGTGACATTCGTATGGACATCCGATAAATTGTTCACCGTAGCTTTATAGAAGGATGGACTTTGTAATTTTTTAATGAATTGACACTTATGAAGTGCTCTGAAATACATAATTTTTTCACTAAAAATCCTTGAAATCTTGCATGAAACACACTCACTCACTCATTGTTATCTTCGGAACCAATTAAGGTGATCTCTGCGCAGAAACTGACTATTTTATTGATAAATGTTTAGATTTAGGGTGCATTGCAGAAGATTCGATAACATTTGTAGTGTTTACGAGCAATGCTGACTATATGTGAGGTTGGCTGAGTGGTAGCGTGTAGGATAGGCAATCAACAGACACGGGTTCGATGCTAGCTGCGGAAATTTTGTTTTTCAATTTTTTTTTTTTTTTTGCAAATTCGTTCAATGACAGAAAATGATGATATAAAGCAATTCCGATCCATTTTAACATGCAGTGCGTACTCGATAATCCGAAGCCTCGAAACCCCGAATTTCCAGTAATCCGGATCAGCTCAAAGATTGCATTGTACACTTTGTAGTCCGAATTTCAAGAGCTTCTCTAATCCGAATCTGACTTTTTTCTCATAATAACAGTGATATTATCGTCCGAAATAAAAATAACATTTTTCTTTGTTCTTGGAAACAGCAAATTCTAGAATAACAGAGTGAAATTCTTCGAAAATAAAAAACAGATTCTTCGAACAATTTGTTCGTCCATTTCCTCGAAATTTAGAGCAAATTGAAGGCTTCCACTAGTCCGAATTCCTCTGTAGTCCGGATCGGCCCCGGTTTTCATTAGTCCGGATTATCGAGTACGCACTGTATGTATTTTTTCTAACATCCATAGGGATTCATTTTTATTAAGTTTGGTTAAGATTGGTTTATAAACAAAAAAGTTTCTCTTAGAAAAACTTAAATTGGGGGGCTCGGTTTATATGGCAGCCCCATGACCCTGTGATCCAATTTCGGTAATTCAAACATACAAACAACCTGCTAGCTTGAATACCCATCGAGTAAAACGCGTCACAACAGACAGACGGACATCTCCCAATCGACTCCCCAAGTCATGCTGATCATATACTCGTATGTATACTTTCTTCTCCCTTTAATGCGTTACAAACTTATATACGCTTTCACTCTATGAGCGAAGGATATAAAAAATTCACCAAATAATTTTAGCCGGTAAAACGGCCAAAGAAAATTAATTCCGGCTAAAAATCCGGCCGGCCGGAATTACAAATTTCTTCCGGCTAAACAGCACGGTTTCCGGCTAAATTTGGCCGGAAAACTGCTAAATTGGCAACGCTGCGTCATAATTATGGTAAATTGAAAGAAGAGCATGTCCCAAATAACTTATCATCATAAAAATTATTATATATATTATCTGGTGAACAATAAAACAAGTTCAGCAGTTTTAGCGAAGTATGTCACTTCAGCAGCGCCCGCTCTAGCACTTACGCCACCCCGGGCAAGAGGACAAATTGCCGCCCCTTAGGTTTTATACCAAGCATATTAATAATTGCTAATATGTACGTCGTTGAAGAAAATAAAATCCTTGCAGACTACGCAGCCGATAAACTTCAATTAGCCGGATTTCTTCAGTGTGGGACATCATGGCTAATTTTTTTAAGAGTAATGTCGTAGCCCAGCAGGTTGAGGAGGCAGGGAAGGGATTGGCGTTTCCAGGGGTCGTACGCATTACACAAAATAAAAATATAGGAATATAGGAGAATATACTAGAAAATATAGGAGTTATATAGGAGGTATTTTATTTATAGCATCATCACACATACATATGGCCAAAAAATAAGTACACCCCTCTTGTACCATTTTATTCATGATTTTCATTGCATTTATATTTGAAATATTCGTAATACGTAGATAGTCATTATAAGAACTCGGAAACAACAATGCCAGGGAACCCGAAAAAAAAGATGGCTCTCCCCTATCTTCTTGGTCTCGACCGGAATAAGCTCTGAAGTGGATAATGAGCTTGGTCCAAATAATAAGTACGCCATCGTTTTTTAACTTTTTTTCACAACAGTTTCCGACTTTTTATCAGGATTTGTGTTTTGTTCTTTTTTTGGTGTGCAACTAACGTCAAATTAAAAACAAACAAAAAATACTTAAAGGGCGAAAAACGCTTACCAGGCCTATAGAAAGGCGGTCCAAAACTTTGAAATTACGATCAAACTATTCGGTCAAACTATTCGCTCAATCATGAAAGGAATCGGTTGACCGTGCGCATTCAGTTCATAATTCATTAAGAACTAAAGAAAATCAGACGGAACTACGATAAAGTCCATAATAAGGCTCTCAAGGATAATTGACACATCACATTATCACTATGGCGAAAAAAGTTCCCTTGGCATTATTGATACTTATCGCAGTAGTATTGAAAATATTTCATCTCTCCGAAAAGTCAATGAGAAAAGACTACGAGAAGTAGAGCAATTTTGGCGAATAGATTCGAAGTTTCCTTCGCCAACGAAAAAAATATGGACGGTGCGATCAATTATGGAGAGAGATAGTCCTCCTTGGTCGAGACAAAACAAAGAAATATTCAGAATATTTTATTTTGGTGTTGATGTCGTCATAAATTTGAATCATAAAGGACTCCTATTGAAATATTCTTTGTTTCAGAGAAAAATAAATTTGATCAACGCTACATTAAAGGCCTTTTTCCAACCGGGGCCAAAATATTATGGTCAATGGGTTTTTTCAGAGTTGTTGTCATTAAAATGCATCTAGTAACCGTTCTCTCTCTCTTTGGTTCCTTTTAACCCCTAGTGGGGCATAGGGCACTGACTACGCCTCATTTCCACCTCTGCCTATTAGCAGCCATCGCCTTTAGCTGGTCCCACGATTTGCCTATAGATTTTTCTCTGGCCCAACAGATCTACAGTCGTTCCACACGACGCGACGGCTAGCATTGGTTCCCTGATGACTCCAATCTAGAGCCTGTTTTGCAATGTTTTTGGCTCTTTTCAAAGTGTGTGACCTATCCACTGCCACTTTCGCCTTTTGATGTCGATGCCTATCCTCTTTTGGCGAGTAACTGTGAGGAGGTCGTCGTTAGATATTACCTCACCCTAGTGCAAGACATAACATTACAGGACTATAAGTTTCTCTGGTATGCCTCTCCTACGTAAGACTGTCCAGATATAATAGGTATAAGCCCGAACAACGCTTATTTTAAATTGTTAATGTTTATATTATTTAATTCCTCTCCAATTAGGTAACAAAATATTATCAAACGATTTTTATTTTCTTTAATAACCGCTGTACCCCCTGTGTTAGGAAAAAATAATTTGACTGTACTTATTTTTTTTTGGCCATATGTGTATATTTCTTCTCATTTATTTCTTTTTATGGAGGATTTCGATTTCCTTTTCAAATTGTTTCATGTTTTCAGTACATACATTGGAATTTTTCAAACCCGTGTCTATTAAATTTTTAGCCATTTTTAGCATTTTTTAAAAGAGACAAATGAAAAATATTGGAATACATATATAGGAATAGGCGCAAAATATAGGAGAATATAGGAGGTGCGATACAAATATGGGAAATATAGGAGGAGTACGGACCCTGCGTTTCACCCTCCCCCTGGCGGATGATCAAGGATACATTTTTGTTTTACTGCTGAACTACCTCATAAAAAATTGATGCTCTATGTATAAAAATTTCCGTACTCCAATGTTCAGTTGGCGCCTGGTCTCAATCGCAATTTTAAGAAATATTTCAGTCTGGTGATCTCGGTTATTCCGAGATAGGGATTCTAAAAGTCTATCATCCGCAAAATTCTAATGAGACAGTTTTAGGCATTTGATATCCGAAACTTCAACACCCACCATATGTAGGTGTCATTAACATCATAATATCCATATCGTACCTGCGTTTGCCGGAACTAGACTATCACAACTTAAATTATTCCATAAGTGACATCCTAATTTCTCTTTGTGAGGATCCTAACCACCTTTGTTTGCGATCATCTTGACCAACCAAACCTAAATTTATATAGAGTTTTTGCTGCCCGCCGCGCCATGTTTTACCGTTAGAATAAATAATACGTCACATGATTTTTTTTTGTGAAGCTAATAGATTGATAGATTTGAAAACATTTCGTCTGAAATGGATGTAATTTGTGACAAAGGTCATGGTGATGCATTTAGGAGTAAAACCCATGCATACGCCATTTATCGTTAAAAGGACAAAGGTCGTTTTGGATTTACCTTTCTCAAATTTTTAACCCCTTTTCTAAAAATATTTTTGTAGTCATATAGTTTAATTGCATACCCTCGACCCGCTAAAAAAATCGGGCTAGGGGCATGATATTGAAAAAATGTTTATGCCTTTAGGAAATCCAGCCTACGCTCATACTGAGAATTTTCATAAAGAAGAAGGTCAGAGCTAGGAAAATCGGAGGAACCAAGCCAAGTCCTGATTTGGCATGTCCGAAAAGTGGAAGTACTACTACTGCGGCACTGGTAATGTGTACTGTGATTCCATCACTCATCTTGCTGAAACCCAAACAACTTTGTTCGAAATTTGTCCTTTAAATGCTAGATGAATCAATGCAATTGGTAACCAACTGAGGTGATCCATCCACTTATGGGGATCGGGCGAATTGAAGTCACATTGCCGCTAAAGGTTTATAGAAGTGCTCGAAAATCCTCCATGGGTATGCAATTTTTCACAGGAGAGTTTGTTTTAATCGCTTTTATGTGTTTAGTTATATACGACTCAATATTTCTCATTTAATATCAACTTCTCCGGAGGTTCAATATTTTTTTAGGGGACATGCTCTACTCCGATTCAATAGACTAAGAGAAAGCTTTAGACCTTACATCCAGATATTAAATTGTGACGTATCGCATACAAATTCAATAATAAAATTACGTTCTATAATTTAGTCCTCTATTTAAAGCTTAGGTGGCCATCCCCTTTGGTAAGAACATGGGATCATGCATAGAAGGTTCAAATATAATCCTTAATGCTGGTAAAAAGAAGAGGTACTAAATAATCAATTGGAGGACGAAATTAGCATATGAATCTCCAATTTATGTCTTAAAGTAGAACTAAATTACCGCATAACTGAGCGAGTCGACCCACTTCGGAAGTAGAGCAGGTTTTAGCATCACTCACGTACAATTTACGCAACTCTTATTCAGGATTTTACGATTCTAAATGCAGCACCTTGTATCAATTGTGGCCTCGCAAGGACTTTGCATCTTTAAAAAACAACTTTCAACTTTTTATTTCATCTATAGGTTTCGTTTCCACTAAATGGAAACTGATATTGAATTTTTGCTTCTGACTTTTATATTTTTTTTCTTGTTCGAGTGCTAGCCAAAAAGCCGCCCCTAAAATTTGGCGCCCCGGGCGACCGCCCGGCTTGCCCCCCCTTAGAGCGGGCGCTGCACTTCAGTGATATTACACAGAGCACACACATTTTGAGCACAACTATATACCAAAATGTACAATCCCCAAAAGTTTGATGACCGGTGGAAAGGTATGGAAGGTGAAATTTACCCAAAATTTTATTGTATCGTATCTACAACAGTATGACTTAAGAATACATACTTCTCACACCTCGATCCGGCCTACGGGGGAAAAGCTATGCGTGTTTAGATGATCAGGGTGGTAAATTACCGCCCGCGCGCCCGCTTGAAGGTTAAAGAATTCGGTTTTCAGGCAAATCCTCAAACAAACAACCAACTAATATCATACGATGCTACCATCATGATGCATGCCATAAATTGGCCTCATATTCTTTTTCCTTTGATAAGTTATATCTTAATAAACAGAACTGAGAAATAATATTAGCAGGTAATTGCATTAAAGCGAAAATCAGTATCGTGGGATATCTTGTGATACAATGAAGCTCTAACTGGCATTACGTCACAAGCTGGACTAACTTGCTTGATCTATACTGCATCATGCTGCCAACATGCAGCTATGTAAGATTTTCATCGAATAAAAGCACCACCATCTCCTTCGTTCATCCGCCGGGCCCTCTTTCGGTATTACTTCACAGAAGCGGCCTCAACGTATTTACGTTCTGCTTCCTCGCTCTGCATAACATTATTGTATGCTGCAAACAAAACACTCATCTATCTCCAATGCAGGAAGCCTTGAAGCGACAGCCCATTTTTCGATCTCGTCAGCAGACCTCAAACCACGAAAGGAACTTTTTATTATTATAAATTCCTTATTTAGAACTAGGGATGTCAAAAACCGGCCCATAACCCGGTTTTCGGTTTTTTCGGTTTTTTCGCAAAGCCGGTTAGACCGTCCGGTTTTAACCGGGCTCAAAGTACCGGTTTTCGGTTAACCGGTTTTTCATTGAATTGCTTAGAATTTTAGCAAAATAATGCATACATACTCCTTAAGCTGATGTTCATATAGAAATATGACTGTGTAATGGAGCCCTAAAAGAGAAACATGTTGAAAAAAAAAAAGATATCAAATATAATTGTCAGAAGTATTCATAATGTTTCAAAATTAGTTAACTGAGTTTTATTGCTAGACAATGTAGGTATATAGTGCAGTCAAAATATCCCATTTCAGGCCTCCAAGTAGAAAAAAATAGAGTAAGGCTATTTTTTGTGGTTTTTGAATCAGCGAGCTCCCAGGAATCTAAAACTCATTTTGCTAAAAAAATGTTGATCGGAAAGGTCCCAAAAAGGACAAAAAAGGATACTCTTTAATCCATATCCGGTGTTTGTTTCCTGTTTCAAGGACCCTCAACGGAATAAATCGAGATTAAATCGAAAATTATTGTGTTTTCCGTGTATGTTTCCAAAGCCATAACTACGAGAATAATCTAAGTTGTCACTACGTTTCTCACTTTTCCGAATCCATGACATGAATCCATGAATCAAGGACACTAATTACAAACCTTGATTGAAAGTGAGCATGCGGGATGTCATGTCAAAGAGGAAGTCGAGTGTATTGCATATCCGGTGTTTGTTTCCTGTTTCAAGGACACTAAATGGAAAAATTCCGGCTAAAACCAAAAATTACGGCTTTGGAAAGATACATATACGAGAAACATGAGAATTTTCCATTGGATCCCAATTTTCTCCTGTGAGGGTCCTTGAAACAAGTAATAAACGCCAGATATGGAATGTACTCGACGTCCTATTTGATATGACACCCCGCATGCCCACGTTCGATCAAGGTTTGTAATTAGTGTCCTTTTTGAGAGCTTTCCGATCATTTTTTTTCTTAGCAAATTTGATGGTAGAATCTTTAGCTATTATAGATTCGGAAAAGTGAGAAACGCAGTGACAATTTGATTTACTCTCGTAATTAGGGCTTCGGAAAGATACACGGGAAACACAATAATTCTCCATTTAATCTCGATTTATTCCGTTGAGGGATAAACACCTGTATATTTATGTAATGTACTTGACGTCCCCTTTGATTCGATACCCCACATGCCGACGTCCGGGCAAGGATTAAAGAGTATCCTTTTTTGTCCTTTATGGGACCTTTCCGATCAAAATTTCTTTTTAGCAAAATGAGTTTTAGATTCCTGGGAGCCCACTGATTCAAAAACCACAAGAATTAACCTTACTCTATTTTTTTTCTATTTGAAATGCTAATATGACTGCACTATGATGTAGAGATGTAAAGACTACAATGTCTTTGTGGACACGACGGATGTTGAAGTGGACGCGGATATCGATGTGGACGCGGACGTCGTAGCAACTGCCGATTCGTCTTCCTATAACAATGAACTCTAAATGCATTGATCTGATACACATATACATTCACGACGCACAAAAGATACACGTGTGTGACATGCAACGTAAACAATATCTGCCTTGGAAAGGAAAAATGCAAGGAGCGGTAGTTTGACGAAGCGATGGTTCTTGGAATAATAGCACTAAGGAGAGTGCTCGGAAATACGAAATTTTTCATAGAAGACAAGCAATAGAATTACAGACTGACAAATCAAGAAAATATAAAAATTTTATGAATTTGGAAAGTTTTTTTTCGGTTTTAACCGGATGGGCAAACAACCGTCCGGGTTAAAACCGGGAGGATGAAAAAACCGAAAAAAACCGGTTAACCGTTTTGAAAGTACCGGTTTTCGGACTAACCGTCCGGTTTTTGACATCCCTATTTAGAACCCCTTACGTAAACAAGAAACAATCCCGACCTATGGAAAATGCTATCTACGCCACTGGTTCTCCTCTTCAAAAACCATTATCATATGAAGCACAAACATATGTGTTAAAACGGAAAGCTACGAAAAGCCACAAGTCACCTAAATTTTTAAGTTTTTCGCAGATAAGTAGGACCTTGTAATTTAGAAAAAAAGTGAGCGTCAAGTGTGCCAAATTTCAGAAAGATCGAGAAGAGTTCCCGAGTTATAGAAAATGAACGATTGCTAAACGTAAAAGGGCGACTATATCATTACATATCTACCGTACAGGGTACAGGAGTCAGACTTTATACCTTAAAAGCAGACAAGAGTGATCATCGAGGAGCTTCTTATGTAGTGAATTAGGTTTCATTGTGTGGCATGGGGAATGTCGTAAATTTTGCTGTACATTTCCCAATGCTGTACGACAGTTCAAAATGCTGTATGTACTGTACAGCAAAATGCTGTACATCTGGTCAGCTTATGTTAAGCGACACGTGCACATCGGGGAAAGATGTCTAAGGACGTTAATAAACATCACTACACTAACGGAGTGGCTGGAAACCAGACTACCTCAGGTGCTATTTAGCCCTACCACATCACGCGGGACTCTGTGGTGGTGGTCCGCCCTTTCCCTATGTACTCGTTGGAATCAATTGAGCGATATTATACAAAATATATTTAAAAGCAAAGACCCATTCGAAAGAAGCGGCCTCAGACTCGGATATAGGTGTAGATGAGGTGGGCACTCCAAAAGGAGTATCCCCATTCGAGAGGAGTTCAAAATTTCAAAAGTCTCGTTTCGAACAACCCCTGACCGTCTAATCAAAAGATAGTACGAATAAACAGAAGCCATCGGTCGAAGTGGATGTGTGCAATAAGCTAGGATAACTCATCGTCGATCTAATGGAATTCATGAAGTCTAGGTTCAATATACAATGTGCTGTCCAAGTGTGCGTAAAAAATATATGCATTTTATAATGGGGCAAGAGAGCAACTAAGCCTTACAAAAGCACAAAAGAATCGGAGTGACAAAGAAGTTCAAACGGCTCCCAAAGCACCTTAGGTGATAACGGCATATAGGCTAAATCGTAGGCGAGTCTTGGAAGAGACTGTCTCTCCACGAATTCCGAGAAACAAAA
Source organism: Microchrysa polita (assembly GCA_949715475.1). Taxonomy (NCBI): domain Eukaryota; kingdom Metazoa; phylum Arthropoda; class Insecta; order Diptera; family Stratiomyidae; genus Microchrysa; species Microchrysa polita. The sequence goes on from OX454417.1 coordinate 20,687,937, forward strand.
AAGAGCAGTCTCCAAAAAAAAGGAAACCCAGAAGCCAAAAGAAGAAGAGGCTGCAAAACCTTTTCCGGACTTATTTGGATGTTTGGACGAGAGTCGAAGCCAAGAGACAGGTCGTTCAGAGAGAAAAAAAATGTAAAAATTTTAAAATAAAACCCAAAGCAATTATCATATCGCAGTCCGGTGAAATGACCTATGCGGATATTCTGAAAAGAATAAATAGGGGAGAATTGTTATTCCAAGTGAAAACAAATAATAAAAAGAAAATAAAGAAGAAATCAATCGATATCAGAATTATTTTTGACCCATACAAAAACGTGCGCGACACGATTTGAGATTTGAGAGGACCTTTTATTAGCAATTTGAACCTACGGAGACTCTGCGCTACAACAGAAAATAATGGTAGAACTAAGCGGAGTTCTAACAACCAAGGTTGATGGCATTTATACTTACTGTAATGCTCCACTACGGTAGAACGACTCTGGAACGAGGTGTTTTTAGATAATAATTGCTGGGGCCTTTAACGCCTGGACTCCGGAGTGTGGTAGTTGGGAAACCACTAAGCGTTGGCCGAAGCTTTTTTTGGCGTCTCGACATTGTTCTTATGAAGTTGCGTATGTTCCGACAACATGTTCCATTCTCTTTCAAATTTACCGACCGTTACGGATCAGAAACTTCTCCTTACAAACAGATCCCCTAAGCGCCTCCTTTGCGAGGCATAGCTTGATTGATTAAAAGAAATTTACATTCTGGCGTTGAACCGTGTACTTCCGCCATTATTTATTCATTAAATTATTTATACTCGAAATATAATGCAGCTGCATCTCGTTTGAATCTGAAATTTTCAATTTCCGAACAAAACGTATCAGCTGTGATGTGTCAATTGTCGCATTTTTCACACATAGAGATCACCAATGGATACTTTTTTGGGTCGGCGATAGAACATGTGCAGCCGTAGCAAGATGTTGCCCCGTTGGATGGTCCGCTATGGAATTTAATTAGTAGGCATTTAGGGCAGTCCTGTTGTAATCAGGTTCCAACGAGGTATCAGCCGAGCAAGGACCCGCGCAAGTCATAGAGCAATTAGAAGTTGCTTACAATGCCTCTCTGCCTAGGAAAGGCTCCGATGAGGGACTGCGAGAAAACTACTTGTGGACCGAAGAAATTACGGGTCTGCGACAAAAATGCCTGAAAGCTCGGCGGTTTAGTCAAAGGACGATGCACACACCGGCACATAGTAATATGTTGCATACATATGACATCGCGCGTAAACTGCTAAAATTGCTATTAAGAAGATCAAACGTTTTGCTTTAGGCTGTTCTGTGATATACGAAAAAGCAAAACCGGGTCCCTGTCCCAAAACCTTGCCACGTGGCAAGCTGAATTCGTATCGCCCTATTTCGTAGGCACAGTCACATTAGTAACAAACTAAGCAACCGACTCTCTCCGCAAAGGTACATGTTGTGGTATGTGTGACGTTAGATGTGAGAAACGCAGTTGACCTCGTGAGCTGGGTTGCATTAACGCCGCGTTGCAGAATATGGGTGTGCCCGACTACCTGAACGGTATAGTTAAGAGCTACCTCTCGTGTCGCAACCTAGAATATCATACTAATGAAGGAACAAAAGAGTACACGGTAACTGCTGGCGTTCCACAGGGATCCGTGCTTGGTACGCTTCTGTGGAATATAATTAGTACAGTATTTAAAGACACAAAACGGCCGTTTACTTAAAAAAAAGTTAATGGCTGAAATTTGCTGGAGATGTTAGGGGACATGTATTTTATCTAAAACTGAGTTTTCGTATTCGTGGGGGTGGGGGAAGTTGGAGTATATTGCCTACTTATAGGCGAATTTTGCATTTTTCGTTCATATCATTCTTACCGTTGACCCTACAGTAAAGTAATGCATAGGAGTTTTGATTCTAATCAAATTATCTATCCTACGGTACATTAATTTCATCGTTCAAATAGTTCCGTTACAGTGACCAGTTAAAGGTCAAAATAGTACCAATAATGGGAATATTTTGCGTAAATAAAACATGTAATGGCTGAAATTCGGTGGAGTCGTTAAGGGATGCGTTATAAATTTATATCTGAAGTTGCGTATATATCAGGGGGTAGTTATAGTAAATTGCCTACTTATAGGCTAAATTTGCTTTTTTGCTTGAGAAGTGTTATTTCGTGTGCCTGTAAAACTGGTTGTGGAAAAGTATGGGGGTTGTCGGAAAGCAAGATTAAAGTGCTCTCCAATTTGAATGGTTTGTTGTGGAAACGCGTGTAGCAATATAACTGACTTTTCTACTCTTACGGAAAACCACGACTTCCTCCATAACGATGGCCTTTTTTCATCGAACCCAGAAGGATACGAAGCTGGTCACAATTGTAGCGCAAGCAATAATGAATCCGGAAGAGAGGAAGAAAATCAATCTAAGAAACCAAAATTGAGGTAGTCAAGTCATACATTTCTGTTGTTGCATCAATAAAACTCCAGTGACTATGTGAAGAAATTAATTTTTTTTGGAACGATCCCTGCGACTGCGCTAATCGGCCTAGCTTGATTTTGGTCTCGTTTAAGAGATAATAATTCAATCAGCAAGAACACACATTTATACAACTTGATATAGCGAAGTTTTTAGCAATCACTAAATACGCATTTAAATAGGCAATTTACCCCAACTTTCTCTTTCTTCTTTCTTTCTCCATCCCCACTAATACGAAAACTCAGTTTTAGACAGATTCGCCTCTTAACATACATCAAATTTGAGCCATCACGTTTTTTTAAAGAAAATATCCATTTATTGTACTGTTTTGATCCTTGACTGGTAACTACAACGAGTTTACTTGACCTATGATATTGATTAAGGTACCAGTGAATAGATTATTTGATTAGAAAGAAAACCTCTACCATTTCACTTAAGGGTCAACAATAAGAATGATATTAAGCAAAAACGCAAATTCAACCTATAAGTAGGCAATTTACTATAACAATCGCCTCCTATAAATACGAAAACCCAGATATAGCTTTAGGACGTATCCCTTAACATCTCCACCAAATTTCAGTCGTTACATGTTTCACTTAAGCAAAATATTCTCATTATTAGTGTTATTTTGCCCTTTAACCGGTCATTATAACGGAACTATTTGGCCTACGATATTGACTTAGGTACCGTTAATTAGGCTATTCGATTAGAAACAAAACTTCCATACATCACATTACTGTAGGAATACCAGTAAGAATGCTATTAAGGAAAAACGCATAATTCGCCCATAACTAGGCAAATTACTATAACTTCCCCCACTGCAAAAAATACGAAAACTCAGACTTAGACTTAGGGCACGTTGCTTAACATCTCCAAAAAATTTCAGCCATTACGCGTTTCACTTAAGCAAAATATTCTCATTATTAGTGCCAGTTTGCCCTTTAACCGGTCACTATAACGGAACTATTTGGCCTACGATATTGATTTAGGTACCGTTGAATAGAAAATTTGATTAGAAACAAAACTTCTACACATCACTTTACTGTAGGAACAACAGTAAGAATGATATTAAGGAAAAACGCAAAATTCCCCTATAAGTAGGAAAATTACAATAACTTCCCCCACTCCCACAAATACGAAAACTCAGATTTAGACTTAGAGCACGTTGCTTAACATCTCCACCAAATTTCAGCCATTACGTATTTTTTTAAGTAAAATATACACGATCACTGTACTAAATATACAATTCCATCTTGAAGCTCTCCACGCCCAAGGGAGAGACGGTGACTTGATTTCTCGGACGACATTGCGGTAGTCGCCATCACCAAGAACCCAGAGTAAGTCAAACTGCTCGCCGGCGGGGCAATAGCATTAAATATGGCTGGAATCAGTAGTATTGGAACTCGCAAAGTACCGGCAGTATTTGCATCGTTTCAAACTAGAGGATTCGCCAAAGTGCCCCAGATGTAACGGGTGTTCGAAAATACGAGGCACATGCTTTTCAAATGCCCAAGGTTCGCAGCGACGCGGGGCTGACTCGAGTTCAATCTGGGCAATTACATAAGTCTTTCCAACGTGGTAGGCTTAATAACGAAAACTGGGAGAAAAAAGCAGTATGTGAAATGCACACGGAACTCCATAAGGATGAAGCCAGTCGTGAGTCAGCAAACCGCGAACATGGCTAATTAGCCACCGCCGGCCCAGCGACGTAATAGGGAAAGGTGATTCTGCAGGGATAAACGGCATGGAAAAGATGTTTTGGGGTTAGTCAGTAAGAATCTGACATAAGTCTTTGCCTATTACTGGAGTTTATTCAAGATTCCCCTTAAAACTCTCTAAACAAAAAAAAAGCTCCCTTTAGAAGGCCACAAATATAGGGACTTTGATTTTCTTTTTTCTTGATTAACTAAAATAATCATTTAGTATTTCCAAAAGGAAATGCTATTTTTTTGTCGACTATCTTGTCTTGAGAGGCATCTTAAAAAAATCCTGGCTGGAATAATTTTTTAAAAAACTTTTGAGTTTTTGTGCTATCACTTGACATTTAAAAATATTTTTGGTCGCATCCATTATCCAGGATCTTAACTGTTTTTTATTGAGGTGTTGAGATCAACAGCACGCTCAGCAGTGTTATTTATCCCTATAAATGGATACTCGTTTAACATCTGAGTGGGATCATAGTCTGTCACATGGATCGTGAATTCGAAAAACACCATAAACTGAATTGGTTCAGGGCATGGGCGTAGCCAGGATTTCGGTCAGGGGGGGGGGGGGGCAAGCCCAAAATTTTTTCAACATCATGATTTTTTTAGTAGTTGAAATTTCTGGTCGCAGAAATATTGTTAGCAAATTTTAGAGTAGCCTGGCTTGTGGTTGGATTGGTGCACAGGGTCATGGATTCCGGACTCACCGTGAACGAATTCATTTTATGGGTTTCAGGTTTGATTTTTGAATTGCCGGAATCGTTGCATTCAATGAAAGGTGCAATGTTGTGTTGCCTCTATAGCGATTCGATTTTTTTTAATGAAAGTTATCATTTCCGTGCTAAACCAATATATTTGGGGCTAAAGTGCCCATCATCAGGGTTTCTATTTTCTATTTTTAAAAAACTAGACCACACAAAGACTTTTGAAACAAATAATGACTATTAATTGGCGGAAAAAATATATAAAAATAGAGGCAACACAACATTGCACCTTTCATTTCATATGAGCCGATTTATTTGAAAGTGGTACAAGTCCATTTTTGACGAAAATTAGTTAATGCCACTTTTAAATATATCTTAATATGCACTAACTATAACTAAAATATCATACCAATCTATGTGGAATAACACGCCGAAATAATGAGTGCAAGTTTTCTGAAAAATCTAATTGCTCATATGTTTTATTTGAAAATGGTACAAGTCCACTTTCGATAAAAACACTAGAAAGCGGTCGCTATTTGTTTTTTATGATTTGAACTTTAATTTACCATTGTATTGTATTGTCATTTTGTAAGGAATATTTTTAAGTTTAGTTAACATTTGATATTAATTAGTTTTAGTGATCGCTCCCTAAATTAGGGTTCAAATTTTATTTATGGGGTTCTTTTATTTGTCCGGTACATCTCCTGGATAGGGAAAAATATTTTTTATATTTTATTTGCCAAGAATGTCGTAGCGCTTTTTTCTTTGCAGCAACATCATAAATTATATCAAGAAATGAGGGATATACCTCGAAATTAGAAATTGTCTGTGTTCCTAACAAACCAAATTATGATAAAATAAAACATCAATCCTCTGAATTCGGAGATAATGTTATGCAATATGAAATTGCTGAGATTATATTTGACCTACTCTTTAAGGCCGATCCACACTTTTGAGTCAGAGTCATTTCATACAAGTTGAAAGTTTGTCAGTTAATTACAAACAAACTATCAACTTGAATGGAAAATTACTGTGGCTGTGACTGATGACTGAAAAGTGTGGATCAACCTTTAACCATTAATTTCTAAGGCATTGTTTTTTTGACAGTCTAGGACATGTTGCATTTAACGTAGGAGCTTAGACACTTAGAAACCAAAAAGAATTTTCTTGGAATTCAGATCGATGTGGGTTGCGACAGGATTGAAAATGTGTAGTGTCCATTTAAAAAAAAGAGTATGCCCCAACTTTTTTATTTTCGATACATAACGATAAAGCTATACCAATTGTAGTGATTCCAATGAATTTTATGCGTTTATATAGAAATTATCTTCTTTTAAACACTTTTGTTGAGAATGACTCCAGTTTTGGATCTTTTTTTTTAAATGTATGTAGATACATTTCCACATACCCAATTATCCGACACTTTAGGATAAAATATAGGTATTATGTAATTTCAGAATACTTCACATTTGAGTTTTCATTTCTTTTTCTGTAAAAAAAAATCAAGAATGAAAGGAATTTTCTCAGGAAGAATATATTTCTAAATACCGAAAATTACTTTCATTCTTTTATTATTTACAGAAAAAGAAAGAAATTGTAATATCGATTCAAAAGTGTAGTTTTCTGAAATTACCTAGTCTTATCCAAATGTGTTGGGAAATGAATTTTTGTAATTAACTTATTCCGACTTTACATTAAGAGATAAATGTTGCTTTAACGTTAACTGACAGCCACATAACACTCGATAATATAAATTATTCCAATCGGATAAAAATAAATAAATAATGGGTTCCAAAAACCTTGAATTAAATATCAAAGCAGAGTATAGTGCCTTAACACTAAACCTACTACAATATTAATTTAGTTAGATCCTTATAGACCACAACACTCGCAATGAAATAAGCGAAAAAACACTAATTTTTCACTTATTTCAAAATTTTATTTGTATGCATTTCGGCTCCAACTATGGGGTAGCCATCATCAGCACAACTGATCTTTCTCTTGCACTCTAAATTTAATAGGGTTCACAGATTCTTCATCATTTGAAAGTTTTTCGCCGGAGACTTTTAAGTGCCTGATAGCATAACGCTACTTAAATTTTAAATGCCACCCCCTACTGGCATTAAAGTCATCCGGATTGTCGGGATATATTTTGTCAAATATATTTTTTGCTTTGGCTGCCAATATTTCCTCTGAAATCGGCATGTGCTGGTCTCTCTGTTTTTAACCCTAAATTACTAACAATACGTAAAATTGACGTGTTCGCTCACATTATAATGTGTATAAGCTGTTCCACGAGTCTGGTTGACTACTCACTGCAGCAGTGCTTTCCTCAGTTAGTTGTTGTATGTCCATGTGAGTGGCAGCATCCTATTTGTGGTCTATGGCGGTAAGCTTAGCAATGTTCTAGGTGCTACTACCTATTTGACGTGTAAATAGTAATACCAATAGAAAATAGCATGTAATTTATACGTCTTGTAAGTAATATAAGTGCATTTTCCGAGGGCATATTTTGGTCAAATAATTTTTGTCTGTGGCACTGAAAAATGATAAGCTCTGTAAAATATGTAAACTGGGAAAGCGACTGTAGCAAAATATGAACACGTCAAAATTACGTGTTGTTAGTAAAAACGCCCTAACTGGTCATGTTAGTATTCCAGGGTTAAAAACCACTCGTATAATTTACTTTCCATTAGTGGATATTCCGCTTGTTTCAAAGTTTGCCTTTTAGTTATTTTGCCACTTGTACTCGAAACATAACTGTAAAAAAAATATCATAACATATTACCTATGAAAAGAATCCTCTATCCGATGTGGGTATCTCACCTCAAAATGTTGGTTTTATTTTTTTTATGTCTGAAATAGTGGAAGTCCCTACTCCATATTCCAATGCAAGCTTTGATCCAGCCGCACCTTTGTCCAACTTTTCCAAAATCTCGCATTTTTGCGATAAACTTAAAGTTTTGTGCGACCTTTTCATTGTGTGTATTCAAAAAAATTAAACGACTTTTTTACTTAGCACTTAACACAAATCCACAGGGAGATACAGACATCAGAAGACTGGATACAAATACGCTGACACTATGTAGACTGCGTAGTTTACATTCAGGTTGTAAATTTCGCGAAATGAGTAACCTGTATACCAAATTTCTTATGAATCCGGATTACAGTGTCAAATTCTTATTGACGATCCGGATTACAGAATACATAATGAAAAAAAATGGTAGCCCGGATTAGCGTGATATCCGGATTAAAGGAGATCCGGATTACCGAGTCAAGACTGTATAGGAAAACTTGAGATCAGACGCTACAAGCCCCTACTTGTGCAAAATTAGCGGGGGACATATTTTTAATCCGATCTGCCGACAATAAAAAAAATGATACCTCACATTACTGTGGGTCCGCACCCCGCAAATTCTGAGTAAACTCCACCCCCATCTGCTGTCATTCTTTTAGAATCAGCCCAAGGCAAAGAATACACAGGAACTATGTTTTAATCCTTGTAGTCTGGCTGGTCTAGCGGTTAGTGCGCGCACCTTCGGTGCACAGGCTCATGAGTTCGAATCTCACCGTGTTCCATGGTGTTTTTCTAACTCACGAGCTTGTGACGGACTATGATCTCACTCAGATGTTAAACGAGTACCCATTTATGGGGATAAATGACACTGCTGAGCGTGATGCTGATCTCATTACCTCAACAAAAAGCAGATAAGATCTTGGAAATAGGATGTCACTAACACATCCTGCGGCCTTAGTCCAATGCTGGATTGTCGCGCCTGTTATTTATTTTATTTTTATGTTTTAATCCTTCCTTCTTTTTTTCCTAAGAGAGTGCGGGCGATATGACGTTAAAGCTTCGAAAGATTTTTTCCATCCATCTGAATTTTAGAATGAAATAATAAAATGACCAATAATTTCTTAATTAATTCCGCATAATTTATTATAGCCATTCAGTACAGTATGATTATCCATAGAATAATAATATTAATTTATAAAGTCCTTAAATTCTAACCAGTCGCCTTCTTCCCTTATTCGCATGACCAGCAGCGCGCGCATATTCAACTTGTTGCGGCACAGCATACAAAAGAATTGGCGTTTGTCCGCCGAGTCCGCCGAGGAGACCCTGTTGACCGCCGTATGCAGACAAACCGGCCAAGCTTTGAAGTCCCGAAAGTCCTGACAATCCGGACAAACTCGAAAGTGTTGAGATTTTCTTAGCTGCCGTCGTATGAGTCATTGGCTTGTCATCCTCACTTTCGATTTCAATAACTTCGGCATTCTCGCCAAAACCTTCATCAGACTCTTCGGCAGCTGGCTCATCGGCCACTTCGACCAATTGTTCTTGCATCATATCGCTTGGGATGGTGAACGAGGATGATGGAGAGGCGGCGGCGGCGCTAGATACAGTTGAAACTGGCACAACTTGCACTAATTGCGTTTCACCGTTGGCACTTCGAAGCAAGAGTGGCAAAAGCGGAAAGCTAGTCAAGGCACCGAGTTTCTTGAACTTGAGGAGAAGGAGTTTCTTCTTGACCAACGGAATACGCCAGACACGACCTTCTTGTTTCACAACTCCGCTATCCTTGCGACCCGTTCGATGTTCGTACTGTTGAACTTCTTCGAAATCGTCACCATCTTCGACTGCGGCGGGGGCTGAGAGAACTGTGTGGAAAAACGGAATATTTTTCAAATTGATTTACTCCTGGCACTGAAACCTAAATGATAATGCAATTTAATAAGTTACCTGAATGCACTAATGCAAATATCAGAAACGTTGCAAATAACAGATTCAACTTCATTGTAACTGGTAAAACTAAAACCAAAATGCTATAATCCCTTGTGGTTAAAAAATATTTCGCTTCGAGCTACTCCTCAACCGCTAGCAACGACGGAATGATAAAGAATGGACCCGGCATTACCAATTTATATTCGGAACTCGAAAACATTTCTTTTTTCTCTCAAACAAATCATGGAGTTTTGCAATAAAGAACTCTAACGGTAATCAATATCGAATTATAATAAATTATTGGCAGAAGATTCTTAGCTAGAGGTTTGGTCAAAATATTGGATTCTGTATCTACCAAAAATTTCATGGGTAACTTGTATCTATTCACCAAGATGCATGTTGTTTTGCAAGAAGAAGAATTCATCCACCTCGCCTTGGCCATTTACCATTACATCATGATGCTGTGTATAGATACGGGCGATAAAAGATGAAAGATTGCCCGGTCCCGTGGATGATGATGACGATGACGCGAGATGATGGTGGTATAGATATGCTGAAAGGTTTACGAAGTGTGATTGAACCCTTCACTTTAATGAGAGTCCCACTCACGGCGCCTGCTAAACGCCAAAGTGAAAAGTAGCCAAAACGACCGATAATAATTCCAGTTGTTGTAGTAATCAATTTAGAAAGCAACCATCATGCCATTCGTAACAGAAGTCTGTTTTTGTGTTTTATTTCCAATTTTGATTCTTTTAGAATTTATAATTTTTGTATCTATACTTTCGAGCGTCATCTGGGTCTCGTAAGGTGGTGGCAGCAAGTGCTTTAGACTCGTGACTTGATTAGGTCTAGTGTTGCCGTTGGCTATATACAGGCCAGAAAATTGGTGGCAAATTGATTCTTTTGAGTTACTATTGAGTTGAAGTAATTGTGGCAATGGGTCAATGGTGTGTCAATTTAGTTACGTGGTTGGTAAATTTGGTACGATTTAAAAAAATATAAAAGGCAAATTTGCTCATATGTAAAATAAAAGAACGCTTTACTTATTCGAAAGGGACCTATATTTCGATAACTTCTCTGTTTATCTACTACATTTTGGAGTAGAAGCGTAACCACTACTTCGACTTCCCAAACTTCCGTTTCCTTTTTTGTCAAAACAGGACAATTGCAAGGCGTCTATTATCCTCATTTATTTGTTTACCTACCACACGGTGAATTTCGATCGATAACGAAAAAATCATCAAACGAACCTTTATTTGATAGCTTTGTTTGTTCATCGGCTAGAAAAAAACGAGGATAACCACCAGACACAAGTGTCTTTCAGTCGTCCTAGAAATCCTTCGTATTCAAATAGTGAGCGCAATCGTACTCGTTTCAGCTCCAATCATATTATTTTTACACACCTGAACGAAGACGAAGCCGAAAATATGGCATGGCATCCATTTATTAGTTGATTTGCATGCGATTGTCGAAGAAAGCTTTTCTTAGTTCAAGTGCAAAAATGGTAAACTCAAGAACACTCCAGAGCGATTCAGCATCCATGATGTCGAAGAAAGGCGCCTGAAAAATCTATATCCATGAAAAAATAAAAAAAATCCTAGTAGAATCACAAACCGTATACATAATATATGGTATAGTAAAACGAATCTCGAAGCTTTTGCTATTTTTCAGATATGCAAATCGCGGTTTGGTATCATTTCTAAGCAATGACCTATTTAAATAAATGAGTTTAGATGTATGCAAATACCAAATACCGCCATGAAACCAATAAGTTAAGATTACCACTCTGTGTGGTAAACAAGATATTCTCCGAAAAATCTTGACCTCTAATTTTAGAACTTTTTTTTGTTAAATCCACCAAAAATACACTGAAGAGAACTGTACTATTCTGTTATGTTCTGATATGATAATAATTCAATAAAATCGGAAGAATAAAAGTGTTTTCAAACGATCCGAGAAATATCAAAATATGCGCTTATGAAAAAGGCAAAAAAGATACATTCATCTCAAGCATCATTAGAACCGACTTTTTTTTGTTTTTCTTTTGAAATAAAAATTATGTAGATTCTTTGGATATGTTTTATTATTGCTATTATGAGTGAGTATTAGCATTAGGGAATGTCACAAGGTTTTTGAACTCTCCATGGAGTTGTGGTTAAGTGACGAAAGATGCGAGATGCAATCAATCAGAAGAATAAAGGGTCAAGCTTCAAGTATGAAAAGACTATTTTGATGAAGTGAATTGTGTATGTATCAACAGTTTCCACAGTTGAATATATTTCACCTGAGCTGCAATTAAAAAAAAAATCAGCGCTTTATTACGATTTTTTCAACATACTGCAGTTGCGGATTTACCGATTTGCCGCCAGTAGGCTATTCACATATTGCCGCCCCTACTGCAACTCTACTTTTTGTCGATAGTGAATATTCACTTGGATGAAGTTTGGTTGAGATTGGTTCATAAAGAAACAAGTTTGTCTTAAATGAACCAAATTTTCAGGAGTGGTTTGTACGACAGCCCTGTGACTTAGGTTTCCGATTTCATCCATTTCTAGTTATGTTTTGAGGCTTTGGAACTACTAGGAACACACTTTGGTTAAGATAGGCACGTAATGAAAAAAGTTTTTCTTAGAAGAACCTTATTGTAAGGGATTGACGCCAATGTTCGATTCCATTCGTTTAATCTAATTTAATTAAATTTATCTCGAAATCTGCCAAATTGAATATTTTCTTCTCTTTAGAACCCATCTAAAATAGAAAAACAATATTTATCTGTTCGATCGTCACTATAACAATTATTTATAGGTTCACTTTGTATGGGAGGTACCCTTTGTTTTGATCCGATCGATATAATTTTTGGTTAAAAAGTATAAAGGGGCTCCCTCTAGGTACTTAACTAAATTTTAATTTAGATAGAAGTTCCAGGCACGTCTTTTTGAGAAATGTTAACTGGGGCGTGGGAGGTGTCCTTGGCCCGAGCACTCATTTTTGAAAATTACAGTGCAAAATTTAAATATAAAAAAAAACGTAAATTCCACATAATACTTTTGGGTCTAGGGTATAATTTTCCAAGAAATGGTCTATATATCATATGCAGAGGAAATTAAATGTAGTTCATTTCGTCCTTAGGACATTTAGCGATAGGGCTAATCGTTTTTCAGATATTTTCTGAAAACTAAAATTTCCCCTCTTCGTTACCAAACCCTCCCCCACCCCTTAATCCGACGCTCAAATTAGTGTAACTTTTTAGTGGAATGTGTGCAACAATTTGGCATAAAAATTTGCTCTTTTTTTTATTTCTGGGTCTAGTGCTAAAATCACTATACTATTAGGTATGCTTGCGATTAACAACTTCAATAATTTTTATACCCTTCGCTCATAGAGTGAAAGGGTATATTAACTTCGTCATGAAGTTTGTAACGCATTGAAGGAAGCATCTCCGACCATATAAAAAGTTTACATATATGATCAGCATGATGTAGGGTGGCCAGATGTCCCGTATTTTACGGGTTACCCCGTTTTTCGCGCACCGAAAGTTCGAAAACCCGTAATCCAAAAAATAAAATACGGGGCAAACAATGGATGATTCAAGAATTTTTTTTTTATTGTATTAAAGTCAACCAAATATTACCGGGACGGGAAAGTGACGTAATCAAGCTAAACACTGTTAACATGCATGAATGCGTTGCAGTATTTGGAATCAGGATTCGATTTTGCCGAACACACTTACCTGTACCGTCTGCAACCCTTAAATTTGCAGCACAAACTGAAATTTGAGCAACTGGAGAGAATCGTCGGATGTCTAAACATAACTACAGTAATCTTGGATGTATTTTATGAGGAATTTTGTGTTATTTCGCCCGTAATTAATAAATATGTTCAGGAGATGAAGAGATGCCGATGAATTTATAAGCCCTGATACACGGACAAAATTATTTAAAGCTGTCAATAAAAGCACCAAAATATGATTCGAATTTTAAAACTGGTCTTTTCTATCCTGGCAGCGTATTTCGGAACCCTTGTTCAGTTCATCTCACGCAGGTGACGAAATGGATCAGCTTTTCTAGTGGCTAAGTACCAAAAAAACCCTTATCCATTTCGTTAAAAACAGCCAAAAAGCCTTGTTCAGCCCGAACGAATTTTTAGCTGTTTTCGACGTAAAATGTACTCGAGCTATGCGAGCTGGTCCACTATCGACGAAATCGATAAGGGTTTCGGTAGTTTTGGCACAAGAAAAGCTAATCAATTTCGTCCCATATTCACACTGTAAAGGCTGAGCCTCACATAAAATGCAATTTTAAAATGACATTTAAAGTTTTTTAAAACTTTATATTGCAAAATCAAGAGTTATTAGAAGCTTTATCATCAAATAAGAAACATAATTACAAAAAAATTACATATTGGCATAACATAGTTTTTTTTATTTTTGCCCCGTAAAAAAATCGGAAACCCGTATTTTATACGCTAGTGACCCGTAAATCGAAAGCAGGCAGGTGGTCACCCTAGCATGACGAGATGAATCGATTGGGCGATGTCCGTCTGTCTGTCCGTCTATTGCAGCGCGTTTTTCTCGGCCACTATAAAAGCTACGGAGCTGAAATTTTGCACACGTGCTTCTGATTGTTGCAGGCTCTTTGTTTGCTTGAATCACCGAAATTAGATCACTGGGTCATGGGGCTGCCATACAAACCTAGCCCCCCAATTTAACCCTAGTTTACTGTTTGGGGTGCAAATGCACCCCACCGCATGTTTAACTGAATATAACTTCGAAATTTTTCAAGTTTTCATTATACATTTTTCAATAGCTTAACCAAATTTAGTTTTGTTTTAGTTTTTAATGTTTGTACAATTGTAGCTATATAAATTTATTTTTTACGATTTTTTTGTTGAAGTAAGGCAATGGTTCTGTCGTGGGGTGCATTTGCACCCCAGATAATTTATTTGAGTTCAGAACTATTTATTTTGATTTTAAATTGATATTTATTTTAAAATAAGGATAATAATATCTAAACTTTTATCTGAGATTATCATCCCAGATGAAACTTTAAAAATGTTAATAATATTACGAAATATTGTTTTTTCGGAATGACCTTTGAGACATCAAATGTGTCTGTGTTTCAGACCCCGTTTCAATTTGAAACCGTTTCATATTTCTATCAATTTCATAAATAAACAACAGAAGCTTAGTCAAATGATCAGAGATACTAATTGGGGAAGAGTTTGCTAACTAAGATTTCGAAAAAGAGCTGCATCTCGGAATTTGTGAACAAAACTCCACTGAGCCCATTAGTCTCGGCCTGCTATTCTTATCTATGTGAAGCGATTTCACTTTTATAACTGAAGTAATAAGTTCTGCTGAAATCGTCAAATGATGAGGAACCCGAAGTGATGCATAACACCCGCGAAATCAGTGTATGGAATGTATACTAAACGGAAATTTCATGAACATCACTCTTGTTTGAGGTTATCATGTCATTTATAGTATGAATATCAGTGCCTGCCGTCTAACCAAACTCAACATGTATGCCTCCCGTATTTCTGAATTCGCACTCACTATCTCACTTTTGTTTTCTCTATTTAACTAACATAAAACACGATCAAAATGAATCAAATTAAACAAAATTGGAAGTCAGTTAATGCTGAAATATGGGCATACATACTGTGGGGTGCATTTGCACCCCATAACATGAAACTAGTAAGAAAATGGCTGCGGTAAACTAGGGTTAAGTTATTCTAGGAAAAACTTTTTTATTTGTACACCAATTTCAACCAAATTTCACACAAATGTGTTTCTCTTGATGAAATAAAACCTTCAAATCGGATAATAGGGTCATGGGGCTGCCATACAAACCTAACACCCCAAATTAGGTTCTTCTAAGAAAAACTTTTTTATTTGTGTACCAATTTCAACCAAATTTCACACAAATGTGTTTCTTTTGATGACACAAAACATATCTAAGAATCGATCAAATCGGATAATGGGGTCATGGGGCTGCCACACAAACCTAACCCCCCAAATTAGGTTCTTCTAAGAAAAACTTTTTCATTTGTGCACTAATTTCAACCAAATTTCATACAAATCTGTTTCTCTTGATGAAACAAAACATGTCGAAGAATGGATCAAATCGGATGATGGGGTCATGGGTGGCCATACAAACCCAACCCCCATTTTGGTTATTCTAAGAAACATTTTTTGCACCAATTTCACAAAACCTTGAATTAATGCGTCTTTACTAAAGCAAGAAAAAAGTTCAAAACGAATGGAATCGTACTGTGGGGTCATGCTCCCGTAACCCCAATAAAATTTTCTGAGACTGAAGAAAAAGAATGAGGAGGGAAATTAAATACAAGTCAAAGGGTCGCCCGAAAAAAACTTTTAGCCCAAGGAGAGCGAAGGGTATCTAAATTTCGGCCACGCCCGAAATTAGCCTCGCCCTCGGGGGTTGGCGAGCGAAGCGAGCAGGGGGCGAAGCCCCCTAGTTTTAGCTATTTTAGCAGGAATTATATTTTTTAGCAGCTACCTTTATTTACTTAAAAGCAGAAAAAAAAAGATTTTTTCAATAAATTACTTAAAAACCAGACCGAGGCTACCGAGGCGTACCTAGTCAACATTTTACTACTCTTCACTATTGAATGAAACTTAAGCTTGTTTTGGATAAATAATTTCTACCGCAGCTCTATGACATACAGTCGACGCCTACGATACCCCACCAAATGAAATCATAGCTATTCTTATGATTCGGTTATTGTGATCAATTTCGAAAAACCCAAAATATACCATACATTTTACACACACTGAATTCTGTTAGTGTTTCAAAAAATTGGTTAAGGTTTGTGTTCGTAGAGACGACTCATGGGATGATCGCTCAGCGATCGTAGTTTAACATCCAATTCCGATCCCTATTTACATATTTTTTGAATGTGGCGATATTCCTGGTATCAACTATGGCGTTAAGGAACATATCGGTATAGAAAATAAACACATAAAATGCTAAGAACCGATAGTTTAAGTGCGGTCGCTCGGCGATCATCCCATGAATCGTCTCTACGAACACAAACCTTAAATGTTATCATTTTTCATTGTTTTCCTTTTTTTTTGTTAAATCTACGGTATTTTCTGCTGTAATTTATATCAAGTAAATCGTTGTCTTCCTTTTCAAGCTATGCGATTTAGCTGCAGGTGATGCCCTATTCCAAAGGGGGAATGCAATGCTAAAACTTTTCTTACGGTACATCGATAGCTTCACCATTTTCAAACGCTGGAATAGTGGAATGTATGCCCTTTTTGTCATAGGTAAGAGTCATACTATGTCCTCGAAATCGATAATCGCTTCGCTTGTAAACGGCTTTTGTTATCAAAACAGTAATGTCCCGATGTCATCACATCAAGCGGCGTTAACTGTATAGTGTTCCAATTTCATCCATTCCTAGATATTATGTTTTGAGACATATTTGGGTGAAGTTCTCTTCTTCCGACATATATCCAGCGTACACACACATTTGTGTGGGGCCACCTAATCGACAGAAATTTACCAAATGAAGCATTTCAGTTTTAACCCTAGAGAGATAATCATATTTTTTACCCCTGAAAAGATAATCATACGTCGATTCGACGTGTTGCTAGTTAACATCCTTATAACTTCTTTGTTAAGAGTAACATGTTGTTAAAAGGTAGATATAAAATCATTTGTATTTAATATTAATCTGATAAACTCATGGTTTTGCAAAATTATCATTTGTTTGTGTATATAATATTAATTTTAAAAAAGTGGTTCTAGGAGAAAGCGGGCTGTCCTTTCAATAGATTAGATTAAGATTCAGTGGTTATATACAAGTAAATACACATCCACATTATGAAGATTTATAAAAATGTCAATTCGGGGCAATTAAATTATTTTTCAGTACAAATTTGTTCTACAGTTTTTACTGACATTAAAGATAATCATACGTCGATTCGACGTATATTTGACTTATGACCCCCCAATATCTTCGGCTGTGTGGCACTCAAGCCAACAATTTTGCCACGTAATTACGCCTACAGACATGAAATGAGTTAAATCTTGGAACCAACAAAAGCTTCACTTATGAGATATAATAAAAAGAAAAATTTCTGTACGTTGATTTGACGTAGATTATCTCTTTAGGGTGAAAGTTAGATATAATTAAAGTGAGAACGAAAATGTCGTTCTGAAGCCATCCAGGGTGCCATTTCAAAGACCAAATCTTCAAAACATTGTATTAAGATATCTGTCAGGTGCTTACTTTGTTACGTGAAAGTTTCAATAAAATCGGCTTAAAAGCATCAGAAAGTTATGCATGGCTCAGACCAAGAATCTTGAAATATATGGTTTTCCAATAAGAATGGGTAGATGTTGAAATGGAATAATACAAGCTGTGTGTGAGGTATAAACGATTTTTATACCCTTCGCTCGTAGAGTCAACGAAGGGTATATTAACTTTGTCATGAAGTTTGTAACGCATTGAAGGAAGCATCTCCGATCATATAATAAGTATACATATATGATCAGCATAACATGGGGAGTCGATTGGGCGATGTCCGTCTGTCCGTCTGTTGCTACGCGTTTTACTCGGCCAATTTAAAAGCAATGAAGCTGAAATTTTGCACAAATGCTTCTTTTCGCTGCAGGCAGTTTGTATGTTTGAATCGGTAAAATCGGACCATGGGGTCATGGGGCTGCCATACAAACCTAACCCCCCAAATTAGATTCTTTTAAGAAAAACTTTTTTATTTGTGCACCGATTTCAACCAAATTTCACACAAATGTGTTTATTTTGATGACACTTGACATGTCCACATATCTAAGAATGGATCAAATCGGATAATGGGGAATGGGGTCATGGGGCTGCCATACAAACCTAACCCCCCAAATTAGGTTCTTCTAAGAAAAACTTTTTTATTTGTGCACCGATTTCAACCAAATTCCACACAAATGTAATTCTATTGATGATACATAACATATGTGAGAATCGATCAAATCGGACCATGGGGTCATGGGGCTGCCATACAAACCCAACCCCCCAAATTAGGTTCTTCTGAGAAAAACTTTTTTGTTTGTGCATTGATTTCAACCAAATTTCACACAAATGTTTTTATTTTGATGACACTTAACATATCTAAGAATGGATCAAATCGGATAATGATGTCATGGGGCTGCGATACAACCCTTACCCCCCAAATTAGGTTCTTCTAAGAAAAAGTTTTTTATTTGTGCACCAATTTCAACAAAATTACACAAAAACGTGTCTCTCTTGATGACACAAAACATATCTAAGAATTGATCAAATCTGACCATGGGGTCATGGAGTGGCCATACAAACCCAGCCCCCATTTTGGTTCTTCTAAGAAACATTTTTGCACCAATTTCACAAAACCTTGAATTAATGTATCTTTACCAAAGCAACAAAAAAGTTAAAAACGAATGGAATCGTACTGTGGGGTCATGCTCCCGCAACCCCAATAAAATTTTCCGGGTAAATATTTTTATTTCCCACTTATTTCAACCAAGCCCAAAACGTTTGTCAAGACGGAAGAAAAAGAATGAGGAGGGGGTACGCCCGGAAAAACTTTTAGCGCAAGGAGAGCGAAGGGTATCCAAATTTCGGCCGCGCCCGAAATTAGCCTCGGCCACCGGGGGTTGGCGAGCGTAGCGAGCAGGGGGCGAAGCCCCCTAGTTTTATTTTATTTGAAAGACCCACATATAATTGTCTTACATAATTACAGTTTTACAGCTTTCTGAGCATACCTAAATTAGTCTAACTAAAATAGTCTTCAATGGTAAAAGAAAGGTGTAATAGTGTAACTCTAAAAGTATTGCACTTGTAGTAAATATTTTTTTTTATCGTATACTGCTGTGGCTATGTCAATTACATGTTTAAATCACTTACACGAGTGCTCGCAATGCATCTAATAGATACCAGAGCCTCCTATGTAAAGCCAAAGGACCCCACATTTTTCACTATCAGACTAAAATGCTTCCGTACTCGGTATACGAAGCTACTCTGAGTTAGAAAGTGGAATTCGCAATAGAAAAGAAGTTATGGTAAAAAAAAACAATGCGAGGCATCTGTCAGATGCATCGCGTCTAATGGAAGGTTGGGCATCGGTCGATTGCGGCTTATTGGTATAGCCCTGCGACTTCAGGAAACCCCACAGGAAAAACTCTAGCGGGGTCAAGCCGTACGATTTTGGTGACCAATTCACGTAAATTAGGCGTAACACTCGCAAAATTTGCTCTAACCAAAACTGATTTTGATACTAAAGTCTTACCATTGTTGTGTAAGTTGGCATGAGTGACTGAATAGTAAAGAACAAATTAGATCGACGCCACCAAAACAAACAGGTCGATACAGGCTGCAAACATCTACCCGTACTAATTGGAAAACCCTATAGATTAAACCCGCTGTAAGTTGAAATTAAAACAATCAAGGATATTTTTTTTACAATTGGACATTTTTTTCCTTTCTTTTGAGTCTGCCTTAACCCTAAATTACTAAAAATACGTAAAATTTACGTGTTCGCTCACATTGTAATGTGTAAACGCAGTTCCACGCGTCTGGTTGACTACTCACTGCAGCAGTGCTTTCCTCAGTTAGTTGTTGTATGTCCATGTGAGTGGCAGCATCCTATTTGTGGTCTATGGCGGTAAGCTTAGCAATGTTCTAGATGCTACTACTTATTTGACGTGTAAATAGTAATACCAATATAAAATAGCATGTAATTTATACGTCTTGTTAGTAGTATAAGTGCATTTTCCGAGGGCATATTTTGGTCAAATAATTTTTTTTCTCGGAAATTTTTGAAGCGATTGGCGTATTGCCCGATAGATCTGTCTTTTACTAAATTGAAGGGCAATTTGCGCCAAAATGAACACCGGCACAACCCCATTTGATGTATTTTTACTCACCTATACAATGTGCCGGTATGACAGAAAAATAGAGAGAAAAAAAAAACAATTTTTTTGATATCAAAAACTCAAAAGAAATTTTTGCACTTATACCGGTTTTGTTATACTGCGACGATATATGTATACAGGGTGTCCCGCATTGGGTGGTCAATACTTTAAGGGTTGATAGCGCAACTTGTTTCAGCAAGAAAATTCCCAATACAATCCGATTTTTTTTTACCGTTACCTTGCTATCGCTCTTTTTGTGAAAGTCATCGAAAATCGTGACTTGTCACGCAAAATCATAATTTGCAGCACTCCTGATGACTTAATCGAAGATTTGATTTCAGTTTCAGAAACTACATAAAATTTCAGAAAAACTTCAGTTTTTCCTGTTGCCAACATTATCGGCAGTTTCAAGATACAGTTACCCAACCTAATAGAAATTTTAAAATAGATTTTTCATCAAAAATTCAAACAGTAATTTCATAACGGTGCTTTATACGTACAACTCTGCCAAGTTGATAAAAGTTGCTTCAACATGTTGGCTTTCCAATGGTATATCACTTTTCTTATTTACATTGCAGAATTTTAGGTAACACGCACTGAATGGTAAAAATCATGGCTTCAGTGGAATCGTTAACAATTTTCCCTTGACTCGAAAAAAGACATACAAAGGCAATTATAATTCGGGATAGAATCTCGCTACATTATTTTGACCAGAACTGTAAGATATTTGAAATTTGGTACATTGTTTGGCAAATGCAACGGTACTTATAACGGTTAAAATTTAATATTTGCTATTTATGGCAGATAGACGGGTGCCCGCTCATAATGCGAGACCTATCAAAGAATATTTGTAAAACGAATTTCCCGGAAAGTGGATTGGCAGATTTGGGACAGTTGCGTGGCCTGCGAGAAGTCCCGACCATACTCCCCTAGATTTTTATTTATGGGGTAACTTAAAAAGCAATGTCTATTCCGAGCCGATTACCTCCCGGGAACAGCTGCTGCAGCGAATTAATGATGCTTGTGACAACATCAAGGAAACCCCTCCTGAAATCCTTCGGGACGTTTCTTCCATGCGCCGAAGGTGTCGAGTCTGGATACAAAATGGACGAGGCCAATTCCAGCAGCATTATTCCAATTTATCAAACAGATCCATTTAATCATTAGTTAATATTTTTAGTTTATTGGTTCTTTCTCATATTCAAAAATTTATTTTAATTTTTATTTAACAAATTTTCAAAATTGCGATAGTAAACGAGACCGAGTTCTAATCGGGCGAATAGCACGATGAGTATATACCCTATACCCATGTACAGACCTAGAAGGCGCGCAAAACCCAAAATATTCAATTTCATATTTTTTGTAGGGGAGGGAGGGGTAGATGGGCCGGACCTGGCACATATTTATTATCTTATCAAGGCATCCAAGGGCTACCATTTGATACTAGTTTGAAATTTTTCGCGGCATTCTATCAAAAGATATGGCGGAATATTGCTTTGTAGGGGATGTAGGGGTAGGGGTAGTCAGACCTTCCCCACTTTCCGCCAACTTCAAGCATATGTCACAATTAGGCATTGATGAAAATTTCAGGTCGCAAGCGATATTCTGTCGGAAAATATGACCGAATTAAACTATCACGGAGGGGTCATTTGTATGGGAGGTAGGGGAACCCTTGGTCCGATTTGGCCCATTTTCAATACCATCCAAGCTTTTATCAAAACAATCATCCGACCAAAATTTCAAAACGCTAGCTTCATTATTTCGGGAGCTATCGTGCGAACTGACAGACACACGGACGGACAGACAGACAGACAGACAGACAGACAGACAGACGGACATGGCTTATTCGAATCAGGGACCGACCCTGATCATTTATATATATACTTTGCCATACCTCCGGTGGCTCCTTTGAGGTGTGACATAAATCGTCGTAACAAAAACAATATACCCTATACCATCTTGTGGGTATAGGGTATAAATATAAAAAATAAATGAATAAAATTTCAGTTTAAATAATCCGATAAGAAAATAATTACCTTGTTTTTTTATATCCAATATGTGTAATTCTAAAATCCCGCCATGTAAATATGAAAAGTGATATACCGTTGGAAAGCCAACATGAGTTACATCCCAATGCAATATGCATAACAAAATACGATCCTCGTTATCCTTTGTGAGGGATACTTAAATGGTACCCTGAATGTTGCATGAGTTGTATGATCATTTATGGTTGGTCGTAATATTCACGCACACCAAATGTTCGAAAGGATCATGTTGTGTTTGGGATATCCATATATAGTTTTATTACTCTACAGCTGAGTACATAATGCCTTATGTGTATATATTATGTAATGTAAGTTTATTAATAGATCCTTAGGTTTAGTTAGAGTAAAATAGTTTGTATTATTTGAGTTGGAAATATACAATAGACAAGGAAACATCGTGTTTTCTTCCACTCCTCGTCCTCGGCATCGTCGTCTTGTTTATAACTCATGTTGAAGCAACTTTTATCAACTTTGCAGAGTTATACGTATAAAGCACCGATATGAAATTACTGTTTCAATTTTCGATGAAAAATCTATTTTGAAATTTCTATTAAGATTGAGTAACTGTATCTTGAAAGTGACGATAATGTTGGCAACAGGAAAAACTTCACTTTTTCTGAAATTTTATGTAGTTTCTGAAACTGAAATCAAATCTTGGATTAAGTCATCAGGAGTGCTGCAAATTACGCTTTGGCGTGACCAGTCACGATTTTTGATGACTTTCACAAAAAGAGCAATAACAAGGTAACGGTAAAAAAATTCCGATTGGCTGATTTCAGACTATAAGACGAAACCGGACGGGTAAACTTGCAAGACAAGAGAGCTTTTGTAGTGGCCAGCAGACAAGCATTGTTCATTTCAAATTGTAAGAACGAGTCTTACGAAAGAAAAAAATCGTGACACGATTGTTTTTCTTTCGTAGGAATCGTACGATCGATAAGACGATTGCATCTACCAATAGTTCAGGCGTTCTGCAAAGACAATTAGCGCGTGTTTTACTTGCATTTTAATCTTGTCGACTCGTCACTTCATTGTACACTAACTTTGGAGCGTGCATGGCAACATTTATACATACTTGCTGTGTGATTAATGTTCGCCGGTCCGTGTTTTGATCGGATAGTGTGAAATGATCATACGATGGTTCTTATCGTCCAAGTTTACCCGTCCGGTCGTTTTCTTACAATTTGAATGAAGCCATTGTATTGGTAATTTTCTTGCTGAAACAAGTTGCGCTATCAACCCTTACAGTATTGACCACCCAATGCGGGACACCCTGTAGTTACATACATATTTGCCATACCTTGTCATCTCGATATCTTTCAAAATTATATTTTAACCATATGCGTACATTTGCTCTAGGCCTCTGAACTATTCGTGATTTAATTTTCGCCTGACAGTATAACCAACCACATCATCTTCCGGGACATTGGACACCGAAAGGTGAAGCCCAAAGCTTCTACCGAGGGCTTCATTCGACTGCCGCATTGATTATGGAGGAATTATGGTGAAAGGGATAAACCGCACAACACACAAGACCAAATCCCTTTGGAGAACATTAGGCATTATGTTTACACTACTAATATGTTTGACTGGCCATTGAGATAAGAGCTGATCCGTTTGTGTTTAGCCACAATGCAGTCTTGAGAAAATTATTATCTCGCTCCTTTCAAAATCTGACAATTCAGAGTATTCGCACTTATGTATGGATTTTGGTTCACGATGTATTTTGAGTGTGTACGGCCGGGCGGCTTACCACATCTTATCCCGGGATAATGATACTATTTACTTGGCTGTATGATATGATATTGCTTCATGTCGCACAAGACAAGAATTTGGGCATCATCAAATAGGAGAAACGATTCGTCACATTTGATAATTGCAAGCAAAACCAGGGTATTTGGTTGGTTTCCATTTTTGGTATAGCAATCAGGAAAAGTGTATCTTTGCAACAAATTAATTTGCTTGAATAATTTTGTAGATGGAACAAAGTAGATTTTCACATTTAATATTTAAGCACGAACTTACATTTTTGCAACTATGTACATATATGGATCTGAAACAAAAACCACCTGTTAAAACTGTAACCAGTCGTTGTTTATCTCCACTTTGGGTTTTACGAAGACAGTTTGAATTTTAAATAGTTTTTGACCGGGTGGATATAAGTACATATATATGTACATTACATACATATTTCTTTGGAGGATTTTTACCGGTAGATTCTCACCAGCTGCTATCCTTCATATATCCTAGGATTGTCCTTTAAAAAAATATCTCCCCGTGTCAATTCGCATTTTTTTTCTTTTAATTTTAAAGCTTTCAGGCAAATACATAAAATAAGTTTATGTATATCGTGACACACACACACATACAAATCTCGCCAAAACATTTCAATTTCAGTAACGAGCCAATCCTTTAAAAAAATGCGAATTGTAAATCCAATTATTTCGACAAATACACTTAAGCGAATGAACTAGTTCAAGCGCGATGGCACAAGGGCTCGATATGCACACATACGGATCTACATTAGTTCCGCGAAAAAAAAAATTCCAAATGCCTATTCTATGGTTACCGAAACCCCGGAACACTAACTTCAATTACCTAAAATCCATTTGACCGTCAGAGTCCCAAACTGGAACTTTCATTCACTATGATGGGAAATTCGTTATTTTTCAGTGAGCATACTCGTACGTTTTAGTTCATTTTTTTTTTGTGTTTATTTGGACGTTTTCGCGATTGTTGTAATAGACTTCCGATCGACATGGACGAGAACTAGAGAGATAGTTCATACGCAGCATGCTTGCAATTAATTCTATCGATTTTCAGTCATTTGTCGCGCGATACGTGAGATTGGTTCTTTTGCTTTTTTATGACACAGAAATGCGATGAACATAGCTTTGGCATGGAGTAGCCCCCGGTCCCGGTTAGCGATAAAAAATTGTCATATATCACATATAGGAAATAGAAACAAATTTAACTTGAAATAATATGGCAGGATTTTGAGACAATTGTTCTAATTTAACTTTGATTTACAGTTTTATGTTTTCATGGTTAAACATAACTTATCTAATTTCTACTCTATTTCCGCTTACATTTGAATAATATAAAAAATAAAAAATAATAAATTGGATTGTTAATCACAAGTACTAGTGCTTTTGCTGGTTATTCTGGACACTCAACCAAATCTTGAAATACTGGTTTGTCTAGATTTTCATACCGATTTTGTAACGAGATTTCAACCAAAATCTCTAAAAGATCGTGTATACATAGTGTGATGAACTCCGCACTCCGAGTGTACCTATTCAATACAATACACAGTGGCGGAAGAACTTCACTCGGGACCTTTCCGCCAACTTCTTGAGTGGGCCCCCTACACTAAGAAAAAAGCAGAGTGAAATCAATCGAAAATACTTTTGAAGGTCGATCCACACTTTTCAGTCATCAGCCACAGTCATTTTCCATGCAGGTTGACAGATGGTCAGATGTCAGTTAATTGATTTGTATGGGAAATGGCTGTGACTGTGACTGACGAAAAAAAAAGTGTAGATCGACCTTAAACCAACTCTTTTGAAACATGATTTTGACGTTAGAGTGTTTCTATTAATATTAAGAATGTCGTACCAAAGAGCCGCTTTGAGTCTTCGTATACTTATATTGAGATTAGTGTTCCTGTTGTAACGTTTATTAAATTTGATCGTTTTTTTCTTTATTTTAAAATAAAAACGCTCACGCAGCACAGCATTGATCTCTATAGGTGTTGGTAATATTTAAGCATAGTAAATAACCTGCGCCTACAAGGGGATTAGATCCCGCGAACCTATGATTTGACGAGCGCCCTATCTACCCTAATGCCGCACACACACAGTCAACCCGAATCTTTTTTTTTTAATTTTCGTTCTGTCAAAATCGAAAAAAGTATGAATTTGACATTACGAAAATCCAAAAAATGGATTCGGACGCTTCGTGTGTGGCCGCCTAAGTTTATAACTTGCTATACAATTGAAAAAAAAGCGACACGTTATTAATTCAACTCTAATCCTTCTTTCAGCTTTAAATTTAAGTGTACTGCTAGGGATGTCAAAACCGGCCCATAACCCGGTTTTCAGTTGTGTTCGGTTTCTTGCAAAGCCGGTTAGACCGTCCGGTTTTAACCGGGCTCAAAGTACCGGTTTTCCGGTTAACCGAGTCTTTTCATTGATTTGCTTAGAATTTTAGTAAAAAAAATGCACACACTTGTATTACTGGTGTTCGTATCGTATGCAGAATCAAATCAAAATGCAGGGTGCGCCAGAGAAACTTACTTATTTGAAGTTCCCAAGTTTGTTTCCCATTCTAGTCAGTTGCCACCATGATCTCGTCTAGAGTGCGTGCAGTGGGCCTCGAGCGCTTCTTTTCCAACGGTCGCTTACTTGGAACATGATCGAGGACTTTTTTCTTCTAAGCCTCGAAGAAACGAATGTTAGGGACGAGTGGTTTCAGCAAGATGAAGCCACAACACACACAGTACGGAGCTCAATGAATTCGTGGCGACAACATTTCCCCGACCGCCTCATCTCTCTCAGAGGCGATCTCCCATGGGCGGTACACTCTCCATATTTGGCGGATTTGGGGTTATTTGAAATTCCTGGCTTATTTCGGTCTATCACAGACCACAGTTCACCTCAAGAACAACATTCACGACGCCATTGTCAACATACCGATCGACATAATCAGTGTATGCCCAATGCGGGTCGCCCATTGCGATATTGTATTTTAAATAAGAAAGAATTAAATAAGAAAAAAATATCTGAAGTACTTTTTTTATTGAACTTTCAAATAAGTACCTAAGTATCTCTGGCGCACCCTGTAGCAATAAGGAGAGTGTTCGAAAATATGTTTAAGGGCTAAAATTTGAAAACGACATTTTTCATAGGGGACAAGTAATAGAAATGCTGACTGAAAAATCAAGAAAATATAAAAAATGGTATGAATTTGGAATAATTTTTCTCCCCCGGTTTTAACCGGATGAACAAACAACGGTCGGTCAATATCCGGGTTAAAACCGGGAGGAGGAAAAAAACGAAAATAACCGGTTTAACCGTTCTGAAAGTACCGGTTTTCGGACTAACCGTCCGGTTTTTGACATCCCTGTACTCTAATTTAAATTCTTCAATTTTAAGAACATTTGTACTTAATATTAATCTCAATACATCAATCTTGGTAAGACTCCTTTCAAAGCCAATGTGGCCTCTGCACCACATCCCAAATGACCGTGTATATACCGCAAGCAAGATAAAATATTTTAATCTTCAACGACATATACAGGCCGTAGTTTGAGCTAAGTTTAGTACCACTCTCAATTTAATTTGTTCGTGTTTGACAGTTCATGAAAATGTAGATTGGAATTTAGTCCGAAACTTAAGAATAGGTACTATCACCAAAAAAGTTTTGAGATAGTTTATTTGAACAGGGCCTTAAAAATAGTTTTTCCCATATGGTACTTGGCAAGGAAAAGGGTGGGTCGGATTACACAACCGCGGCAACAGTTGCAGCAAATAGCGCAGCCATGCCAGGAGCAAATTTTATTTGGGTGCAAATTTGAGGTTTGTTTCATGAACTTTTGAAGATTTTAGGACAATATTAAATTTGGTTATCTAAGAGCCCTGGTGAAAGAGGAACAATAAATTTACCATTTATTTTGACTTCGAAAATGTTATATCTCTTCTGGTCGACAAAAAATATCTACGTCGGAGTGTTTTTCGAAGTCGTGCTGTTTTTATTGTTCGAGAAATCTCTCATGTGGCTTTATTGGGACCGTGACCACCCCCTCCCCCACGCACCGCCCCTAGTAGTGCAGTGGATATTGATTATAAAGTCATCGGAATGTAACTGCAGAGGAGCTACACAGCGCCTCAATACCAGCGACTGAATACCAGTCTTCGGCGAATTTTTCGGTAGGGTCACATCGAGATTTAGCGAAGTTCTTGTCGGTCAACCAATTTAAGTAGTTTTAACATTATTCTCTTAAGGCTCTTGAAATCACGCATTTTCAAAGCACGTTTAACCCTAGATAACCAACGTTATTCTTTCTACATTGTAACCAATGTTAGTCAATTCGACTAACACCATATTACCTAGGGATGCATCAAATATATTAAAAGCGGTTCTAACTAGAAATACTATCATTATTTTTACTAAATGTTAGACCAAAATGTATCAGTGTTTGATTTTTTACTTTATTTTAAAGAAAATGCCTACTTATTAAAGACATTTGACCTTATTACTGTAGCAAAATAAGTTGCACAGTATAAAATTGGTCGTTTCGAACTGCAGTACTTTGGTTTAACGATACACACCTCGCCACTAAAGCTGCAAATAGGTCTATTTGTTGATGATAGCGATACTTAACTGATTCACTTCCTAGGATGAGAAAGGACACAACTACTGAATGGAAGAGCAACCAAAGGAAATATCAATGGTAGTCGAACGACTAACATTGGTCATGAAAGATTCAGCCGAAAAGAGTTTAAGAGTTTATAGATGAAAAATTGAGCTTTTCTTGGCTTGAATTAAAGATACTGGTACTGTATAAGTTCTCGGAATTGTGTTCGAAAAAAAAACTACAAAATCACCATTTTGCAATTTGGTATAGTTCTGCCCTCCAACAGTATTAAAAATGTTTCCTTCTATTGGAGTACATAAAAAATACCGCCTTACAGAGGGCTGCGCCCGCAATACAAGGGTTTTTTAGATTTCGGATACATACATAATGATTAATTTTGCACATATACTCGTATTTTATAGGTAATAAATAAGAATTATGCACAATATTAATGAAACACTTCTTGTAAATCTATTTTTGGATTGGTTTAACCTCCTGGATTCCAGCGTGATATGTATAGTATATAGAATTCAAAAATTTTATAGCGCCTTAATTTCAAAATGGCAATATTTGCTTGTTTGGCAACCTGCTTAATAATTTTGCTTGCAATGCTGTGCAAAAAGTTAATCTTGAAAGTCGATCGGTATTTTATGACAGTTTATCGTTTTAGTGAGTGAAGTGCATACCATTATAAATCAACGCAAGGAACGAGGTTAGAGAGAGAATGCGTCTGATATTGACTTGTCTGAAGATGAGGAGGATTCATCATTTACTGTTTTTCCCGAAGAAGAGAGTAGTTCCAGCTCTTCGAGTGCTTCAGACGATGATAGCGACAAAGATGAAGTGTCATTATCATCATCAATTTTATCACTACGCGAAAGAGTAAGGGGTGCTTCTTGTAGCCGTAGATCTCGTTCCAGATTACAATCAACGAGAGGAAGATCAAGATGTCAGCCGGTTGCACGAACGAACACGGCAATTGGAGGGTGGAATGGACAATTTAATCCAAGTGACATACCATTCACCATTCTATTTTAAACTTTTATTTTTTATTCTTTTTACAATTCTAATATGAATTTTGTTGTATAATATTGGAAACTTTGAAATAAACATTATTTTCTAATATTCTTGTCTAATTTCAATAGATTTCTGTTGTCCATTCCTTTAGCTCAACTAATATAAATGTATAGATATGTACCTTCACTGAGAACCAGTGTCCTACATATAGAACATAAACAAAACTCTCATTTCAAACAAAAGTATTTTTTTTTTTATTTTTGCCAAGCCCTTTTAGTCTTTATAGGATCCAAAAGCAACACAATTTTTCAGTTTCGATAAAAAAAAATGTTCTGGAACTCAGGAGGCTAAATAAAGGCGATAGCCTTTCATTCTGTAACACCTTTAATTAGGCCAATCCAAAAATATATTTACTATGTATCATGGCTACACATAAAAACTGAATTTATTAGCTGTAACTCCGGTACCATTACTCCAAACTGGAAAAAAGCAACTGATATGAAATATACCCATCGAGTTCTTTGATTTGAGTACCCTTGCGTCCATGTCCGATAAAAAGTAAAAAAAAATCGACTTTTTCAAATCTCCGGGACACCCTGTTAGCTTTGTCCTACGAAAGTCTAAGTATTTCGTGCTAAAGACTATTACGATTCTACACATTCCTACCAAAATACTTGACGATTGGTTAAGTCGTTCGCGAGTTAATTAGTGAACAAATTTTCAAATGTCCGGGACACCCTGTTATCTTTGCCATACCAACATTTAAGTACTTCATGTCCAAGACTGTTACCATTCTACACATTCATACCAAATTTCATGACGATCGGTTAAGCCGTTCGCGAGTTATTTAGTGAACAGACGGACGGACAGACGGACGGACAAAATCGATTTCATAAAGGTTTTTTGAAAAATCTAAAAAACCGTAAAAAGCAGAATATTGGCCAATAGTATCTTTTTTTCAATGTTGGAAAATGCAATAAAGTCGGTCGATTTTTGAGGTGTGTGTATTGTCCATATTTTGAGAAATATCAGCCTTCCCATTCATTTGTGTGTCACAAAAAGACGAATACATTCACCAGAGTGGGCCACTGAAAGTTAAGGTTACTTAGTCCGTTCCATAATATGACGAAAAAACATGCTATCAGAATAAAATGGGCTAATATTTATGGTCGTGCGTGACTTCATCGATCTTCCCATTGTGCGATCTCCACGAAATTTGGTATGCATGATCCTTTGATGGCTCTGACAAAGAGTCGGAGACCACAATTTCATTCAGTGAAATAACGATAAATTCACTTTTGAAGTGATCGAAAAGTCGTCGTTTAAATATTTCCTTCGGCTCTTCCTGTAGAGTGGACCGATTTCTATGTTACTTGGATGGTAAGTTCGGTGGTGCAAGGCTTTGTATTTTAGTATAAACACTTATTGTGTGAAAGATGTCCTTGGGTACAAAAGATTTTTCTTCTGTTCGTTGTGCACTATAGACGACATGGATATTAAAATACAGGATTCTTTAAAAGGAGTCCTCCATAATGCTCATAAACCGATTTTGAATTTTTAAAAAAGGACATTTTTCTATAGAAATATGAGAATGATGGTTGTCGTTCGAAAGGGTATGAATATAGGGCAATGTATGTGTTCAGTTTTAAAGGATTTTCAGCCTTCTCGAGTAACAGGATAAAGGTATGATTATGATCAACAGTTAACGGCAACTATACAGCCTTTATGTGATATCTAATTTATACAGGGTGTCCCACGACTCTTGGTACATACGATAACGGGTGATAGTACAGCTCATTTGGGTACAATTAATGTTCTACATGACCCCTCTATCTATAACCGTTATAAAGTTATAGCATTTTTTGTTAATAGTATCAGAAACCTCGACCTGCAGAGCAAAATCACTATTTGTCACACTCCCAAATATTTGATCCGAGATTTGACTTTACTTTCTGAAACTCCACAAAATTCTACCAAAAATAACTGTTTTGCCAATTAAATAATTTAAACCCCTACCCAGATACAACCATTCAAACTTTTAAGACATTCGAAAATTGATTTTTCATTGAAAATTTAAATAGTCAAATCGTAACGGTACTTTGAACTGACAAATTTGCAAAGTTGATAAAAGTTGCCTCATAATGTTAGCTTTCGAACGACATATAAAAATTAGGGTCTTAGGATTTAAAAAATTGCATATCTTAGGTGTTAAAAAGAAAAAAACGTGGTTCCAAGAGAAAACCAAAGTAAAAGTTTCCACAATTTTTGTACGAGTTTTATTTAGTAAACAAGATTTTTTTAAATAAAAAACGAAAAAAAAGCACGATACCGAGGTTAATTTCGGGCGCGGCCGAAATTTTGATACCCTTCACTCTTCTCGGGCTAATATTTTTTTCCGGTGTTCTTATGACTTATGTTTAATCCCCCCATTCTTTCACTTCCGTTTTCACATAGTTTCGTTACCTCGATAAAAGATATCAGCGTGAGGTTTGGTTAGAATAACTGCACAAACGAAAAAAAAACTTTCTTTGGTGGGAGGGGGATGGCCCCATAATACGAATATATGTATTTGTTTTTGCAATGTGTCTTTATAGAAAGTACAAAAATATGTAAAAACAAAATATATTCGTACTATGGGGGCATCCCCCCTCCCACCAAATTCCGTTTGTGCAGTTATTCTAACCAAACCTCACGCAAATATCTTTTATCGAGGTAACGAAACTATGTGAAAACGAAAGTGAAAGAATGGGGGGGATTAAAATAAGTCATAAGTACGCCGGAAAAAAAATATTAGCCCGAAAAGAGTGAAGGGTATCAAAATTTCGGCCGCGCCTGAAATTAACCTTGGTATCGTGTTTTTTTCGTTTTTTATTAAAAAAAATCTTGTTTACGAAATAAAACTCGTACAAAAATTGCGGAAACGTTTACTTCGGTTTTCTCTTGGAACCACAATTTTTTCTCTTTAACACGTAAGATATGCAAATTTTTAAATCCTAAGACCCTAATTTTTATATGTCGCTCGAAAGCTAACATTATGAGGCAAGTTTTATCAACTTTGCACATTTGTCAGTTCAAAGTACCGTTACGATTTTACAATTTAAATTTTCAATGAAAAATCAATTTTCGAATTTCTTAAAAGTTTGAATGGTTGTATCTGGGTAGGGTTTTAAATTATTTAATTGGCAAAACAGTTATTTTATGTAGAATTTTGTGGAGTTTCAGAAAGTAAAGTCAAATCTCGGATCAAATATTTGGGAGTGTGGCAAATAGTGATTTTGCTCTGCAGGTCGAGGTTTCTGAGACGATTAACAAAAAATGCTATAACTTTATAACGGTTAAAGATAGAGGGGTCATGTAGAACATTAATTGTACCCAAATGAGCTGTACTATCACCCATTATCGTATGTACCAAGAGTCGCGGGACACCCTGTATAGGAAAATAAAAATGGTATTTAGCTTTGGATGTAACAAATGGAACATTACGCTATCAGCTCTCACAAGAACAATTTTCTTGTTCTTCTTATAGCCACTAGCGATACTTATCTTACCGTCCGCCATGTAGCGGAAAATATCAGAAACACAAAAGTTCTCCCTATGAGAACGGAAGGCAGAACAAGCCAGTTTTTTTCGTTTTTGAATCAGTGGGGTCCCAGGAGTCAAACTCATTTTGCTAAAAAAAATTGACAGGTCCCAAATAGGACAAAAAGGACACTATTAAATCCTTGACCGGAGGTCGGCATGTGGGGTATCATATCAAAAGGGAAGTCGAGTGCATTAAATATTCGGTGCTCCTTAACATTTCAGAATCTATGTATAATAAGTGAAGATACTGCTATTCTTTCTGGAAGGTCCCAAAGAGGACACGAATTAATCCCTGATCGGACGTAATCGTGAGTAATCGTAATCGTGTCATATTATTCCGTTGAAGGTCCTTGAAACAAACACCGGATATGTAATGTACTCGGCGTCCCTTTTGATATGACACCCCGCATGCACACATCTGATGAAGGATTAATTAGTGTAATATTTTGTCCTTTTTGGTATCTTTCGGATCAAAATTTTTCTTAGCAAAATGATTTTTACACTCCTGGCACCCTACATAATCGAAAACAACCAATACAAGTCTTATGCAATTTTTTTTCTATTTGGAGCCGAATTCGGATATTTTGACTGAACTACTATATGGTGATACTGTTGCTTTAACATTTCAGAACTAAATGTCATTTTTTCGTCCTGAAAGGTACATGTAGGCAACATGGGGATCAAATTTCAGGATTTTCTTTAATCGAGTTCCTTACAATACCATATAAGTTTTTTGAATCACTTTATCTTTAGATCCAAAAAGGTTAAATGGTCAAAATGTTTGTCGAATGAGAGGAGATGCTGAGAATAGCACATTTGATAAGATTCGGGTAAATTTCGTACTTCGGAAATTGCAGCATAACTATTAGTCCTATACTTAGAGAAGCATAGTAACCTATGCCATGCGTTAGTCCAGAGTGGCCATCAGAAAATAAAAATGGCACCGTTATCACACTATTGCAGTTCATAGTATGCGTGCAAATTTTATTCAAACGTAAATTTTTTGTTTACAATTGAGAGTATAAAATCCGCGTAATATTTATTACTCTCTTAAAATGCCAACGTGATATTTAACCCTTCTGTTGGCGTATAGATTCAGACAGACCATTGGTACTATATCTTGATGAAAAATATCGTTCAACAATATTTTCCACCCCTTTCCATATATATTTCAAAGGAACCGACGGCCACAAATGCGATCAAACGTTCGGCGAAATGTAAACTATATCTAAAGAAACGGAAAAACGGCGCATCATGG
This sequence comes from Microchrysa polita, assembly GCA_949715475.1. Taxonomy (NCBI): domain Eukaryota; kingdom Metazoa; phylum Arthropoda; class Insecta; order Diptera; family Stratiomyidae; genus Microchrysa; species Microchrysa polita. Next base: position 20,722,720 of record OX454417.1, read on the forward strand.
TAAGACATAGTATGTAAACTGTTTCAAGATCCAAAATTAAACCTCTTCAAAAATTAAGATTGATTTCACAGAAAATTCAGCTACACCTTAGGCATAATAGCTCGTAGGCGACGACAGAAGGGTTAATAATTGCATCGACAATATTTTGATGTTTGAATTATTTCGTGGAGTGTAGTGTAATAAATTTGGAGTCAAACACATATGGGTTATGTGATCACATAGCCATTCAGGACTAACGCATGGCATGGGTTACTATGCTTTTTCTAAGGTCCTATACTATACGACTCTGGAAATTTGACTTAGCATCAGCAGCAGTCTTTGCCTGAATACAAATTTCAACCTACAACCTAAGCACCCTGAAATGTGTATATGGTCAATATGGGTATCAAAAGAGAAGATTTGATAAGCGAGGAGCTCCCCATAATGCAAATGGAGATATTTCGGATGTTTATGGAGCGATCTTTATCTCCAAATGACATTTTTTGGAAGTAATCGTTATTATGGGCACAAAATGAATTTCAATTGAAAAGGCGTGCTCAGAAGAATGCTTTCGATTAGTTTTTGAATTATTTTCGTGCTTTGGAACCAGCGAGAAAATCCCTGCGAAAAGATAGAGATTGAAAGATTTTAGGGCAATTTCCGCAAAAGTTTAGTAATGAAAATGGACAATATTCATTGGCATATATTTTTTGAAATGCGTGTCATCTAAATTGACGTAGCGAGTTTGCGTGGACGACCGAGAGCTTGCTGGGAGAACTCCGTAGGTGAAGACGCTCACCAGCTGCTGGACTTCCAAAACAGAAGGACATGGTCACGTAACCGCTACAATTGGAGGTCACCGATACAGGCGGCCAAAGCCCGATGTCGGGCTATCGTGCCATATTGATGATGATGATGTCATCTAAATTCCACAGCATCCTGAGTGTATTAGTGCCGCACAAAAATTTTTCTGGCATGAATTTTAGATTTCTTAAGAATCGTCAGGTTTTCGTGTCGTGTGCCATCCTGTACAATAAATCATTGAAATCGATTTTTAGGGTTTTTTTTTTGTGATTGACGTAGCGAGTTTGCGTGGACGACCGGGAGCTTGCTGGGAGAACTCCGTAGGTGAAGACGCCCACCAGCTGCTGGACTTCCAAAACGGGAGGACATGGTCACGTAACCGCTACAATTGGAGGTCAACGATTCAGGCGGCCAAAGCCCAACGTCGGGCTATCGTGGCATATTGATGATGATGATGTCATCTAAATTCCACAGAATCCTAAATGTATTAGTGGCACTAAAAAGTTTCTAGCATGAATTTTAGATTTTTTAAGAATCGTCAGGTTTTCGTGTCGTGTGCCATCCTGTACAATAAATCATTGAAATCGATTTTTATAAGTAAAATAAATAACCGTTTCAATTGTGCATCAAATTGTCAGAGTGACAATTTAGACGGACTCTAATATACTGTCAAGTCGCGGAACAAGATTACGACCATAGTGGGGTCAGGACTCGACATTTCACAATCAAACTAAGTTTTGCGGCCAAGTTTGCAATCAATTAAGACTACACAAAAATAATCCAATAAATCCACGTCATCCCAATGTTCTCCAAAAACATTAAGCTTCAAAAACGATCAACTCGTCAAAGCCAATATTCTTAATTTTTTCTTTTTGTGGTATCGATACTCTCCTCCCACCATGCAACCACAAGTTGAATTCAATTTATGAATTTACTTTAGACACATTTAAGTGATTTCGACAAAATTAAAACCGCAACCCTCCAACAAAATAAATTCAGAAATTACCAATTGACGAAAAAGGTCCTTATTTCATAACCAGCTGACGACGCACTTAATGGTCGTTTGTGACCTAAAATTTGCTGAAAAATTCTCTACTTTGTTTTTCTATTTATTTTTATGTATCTATTTATGTGCTATGGACATTGCCGTATTTTAAGGGAATAGGACAACAAAATGCTTCTTTGATATTTTTTATAGACAAAAAAAAAATATTTTATACGTACTGCGTTGTTTTTTCGTTTGAATTTTGATTTCATTCCACAGTATCATGCTACTTGACTGAATCTCTTAGACTTAAGTCCCATCGGTCCTTCCGGCACGTCTTATTTATTATATAGTGCTGTGATAACTATACCACCACATCATAATTTTGCGGCATTGCGCCCTCTTTCTCTATACGCGGCGTCTGCACGGATTAAAACTCATTGCAGCACCGAGCACCGCTATCGGAATATCCTAGTGGCAAAGAATCGTCAAGTGACTATGCGAAATTCAATTAGCTCTCATTTTATAAGGAAACTTTACCAGATTAATTTTGAATAATTTACAACAACGCCAAGCAAGCGAGTAACTTATGAAAAGGAAAAGTCTTTAAACATTTTTGAGTGGAATTTATACTATCAAGGAAAGATGACGAAATGGACGAAGGCAATTGCCGGCAGTCGTATGGCTATACTTTAGGATTTAGGAGGTCAGAAGATAAAGTGTGGGGGGGGGGGGGCGGTTGTTGACAAGAAACCGTCGCACACAGAGTATGGACACTAAACTCTTCTTGAAAATGAAATTAAGAGCTTAAGAATTAATTGCAAAAGTGTATAAGGGTTATATTGCGTCTGGGGCGCTGTATAGAAAAAGATTAAATGCAGAGTCCATTTTATATATTTTCACTTTACTGTCACTTTTTTAAATGTGTTGCCCACGAAGGAAAGTGAGGACTATGGTGCCTGACGAGGAATTTCTAGGAAGTATATGTTTATAAATTTTTCATGAATTGTTTTTTTTTTTAATTATTCGAGAAACAGAGGAAATTACTTAAATGAAAATAAGGAGTGCATATATCTGAATAGAATCCCAATAGTGATTTTCATAGAAACATTTTATTTGACAATTTATAATTTCCTTCGCATTCACCATCTCATCGATCGGTCAACATTCGGCAATAAGGAGGACAAATTCTCGGCACTTTCATAGCTTTCATCTTGAATAATGTCCATAACTCTCTTCAATATTTATTAAATTTATTCAAATTTTCAAATTAAACTTGGTGCTAATAATAAAATTTCTTTTATTAAATATTTCTCATTTCAAAATGATTTACTTTTGCCATAAGCTTGGCATCCCCCTAAAATTAAACACCGTCTATACCTGCATTTAATTTTAACAATTTAATATTAAATACCAACCATACTCAACTCAACCGCTCCCTTCGATGGGATTTGCCCTTCATTTATAGTATTAATTTTTATTTTTTTTTAAGAAAAAGTATGCCTTCAGGTTTTACGAATACGAATCCGCCCTCCTTTTTTACTGTTCCCACAACAACGATCCCCAAACGTCTCATCGCATCGTACACACTACGGGTGGGAGTCGTTTGAAACGAAAATGCAAATCCATGAAAAACATAATGAATGGTCTCGTTGACAGTCGAGTGGTTATTACTCGCGCGCCCGTATGCTACAAAGTACCGAAGAAAATGTTTAATTATGGCTAAGAGGAGTTTTCCTTCTACCATACCCACCTATACATGGTGTCCGGAAACTGCCGCATAACGGAACTGGATTGTGATTTCTCATGTGATTTCCAGAAAAAAATTTGTACGGAACATACCCCAAACTCTTAACCCTTTAGCTGCCACAGGTATTTAAAAAAATTTGAAAAAATAATTTTCTTGTACAACTTAAACCTCAATATCTCCAAAGCTAGACTACCTAAAATAACGAAATAAGATGATTATCAACAAATTTACCTAAAAAAATAAAACTAACCAAACGTTGGTCTAGCGTTTAGTGCGCGCACCTTCGGTGCACAAGGTTATGAGTTCGAATCTCACCGTGGATCATGGTGTTTTTCGAACTCACGAGCTTGTGACGGACTATGATCTCACTCAGATGTTAAACGAGTACCCATTTATGGGGATAAATAACACGGCTGAGCGTGATGCTGATCTCATTACCTCAACAAAAAGCAGATAAGATCTTGGAAATAGGATGTCACTAACACATCCTGTGGCCTTAGTCCAATGTTGGATTGTCGCGCCTGTTATTTTTATTTTAAACCTAAATCGGATAAAAGGTTTGGGTTTTACGGAGCTTCATTTCAATTTTTGTGATTTGACCCAAAAACAATATATTTTTCCATCTCAATTTTCTCGAACTTCTGCCACGGTGTCCACGGTGTGAGGTGCTTGTACGATTCTTTTAAAAAGTGGCACATGGTCAGGGCCGGCCCTAGGTGTGGGCGAACTGGGCGGTCGCCCAGGGTCACCACTTTCAAGGGCCCACCACGCCATGGAACCTTTATTTATGGGGGGCCACCACTCGGAAAGTGCATCAGTCTCTAGGGGTCTTCACGCAACAAAATAAATAAAACATACCTGACGCAAAATCAATGGAATAGCTGGGCGATGTTGTCAAATAAAAATGAGGTGGCAAACACGTTTGATGTTTCAAAGCTTATCGGAAATTTTCAAATGTTCGAAACTCCAAAAGTTTCAGGATAAACCTAAGTTTATTCTATCAAAAAAATTAATATTGCCATAAAAGCAGGCAATCCAAAAGTATGTATAGAAATTTGTTTCGATTGAAAAATTCAAGTAATTTGCTGTAAGTTTTAAAATTCTAAAGCTTAGGTTGCCTAAGCACTCCGAAATGTCTATCGATAATGATCATAACACACACAAAGATACAAAAACCAGAGGAACGGAGTTGAAAGTCGTAAAAAATTGGTCGAGTCGCTGTATCACTGCTTTTCCCTTGTCAAACTTTCGAAATGCCATCCATCTGACGGATGGTATTCCAAATGTTTGGCGAGGGAAAAGCAGTGATACAGCGCCTCGACCGATTTTTTTTACGACTTTGACGAGGGAAAAGCAGTGATACAGCGACACGACCGGTTCTTTACGACTCTCAACTCCGAGATGAAAAAAGAGGAACTGTGCCAAACAGGGCCGTATTTGGCCTTTGGCGCCCCTGGGCTGTACCCAAATCGCCGCCCTTCGCCACTGGTAAACCTTGAAAGTAGTAGGTAAATACGGAATGTATAGGAGCGTTTTTTAGCGGGAACCGTAGCCAGGGGAGTGGTCCTGACACTGCCGTAATTATTTAAGGAAACATTGCAATTTCAAAGGCGACATCATAAACATTCTCGTGATGCACACTCATTATTACGTCTTAAATTTCTGAGTTTCTGAGTTTCATTTCCAACGAATAAACCAAACAAAAAAAAAAAAAACGCGAAAGCATCATGCTGGAAAAAGTAGTGTGTTCCTGTTATGTTTTTTTAACAAACATTCCAATTTAACGAAAGCTTGAGGCGGATTTTGATGGGAACACTTTGACTTCTTCTGGGGCTTTCGAAAAATTTAGTTGTACCTAAGCTTACCTCGATTTCGAGAAATTTTCTGTTTTCGTTGAAAGAGATAACCTAAAAAAAATACTTACTGAAGTAATGCAGGAAATGTCATTTGGCGCCTAAATTTTAAATGGTTTTTCGGCAATGGAATTTTCTCTTAAGGAAATATGAAAACATGATAATTCTAACGTAAAAATTTGTGACAGCAGCTCCCAATTTTTGCTTTAAACGTGAAAGGGGTTTTATGAAACATTTCCAACACTCACCAGGCGCAGAATTTTAAAGCATTGCTATTTTGGCTTATACGTCCAAAGTACGCCTTTTTTTATTTGACAAAACTAAATCAGTAAACATTTCTAAGAATCTTGCTTTGTAGTTTATCTTTGTAAAATTTAATTAAAAAAGTAAGGGGCTAATTTCCATTTGCCATTCCCAGCTACCCTGCTTGCAGTTTTGCCTTACTGAAATATATATAACGGTGATTAACTATCAAATGCCTAATGACAACGCTAAGACTTCCGCGATATCAAAGCGATTATAAATCACTGATATAACGTCTGCAAAAAAATAAGGTCATGGATATTGGGGTGGCGTGCTACATCAACAAAATATTGACAGTCAAAAATAAAAAATTAAAATGAAGCTTAAGTTTTAGAGTATTGGTAGGAGTCACCTTCGATTTGGCCCAGGGCCACCAGAATGCTAAGGCCGGCCCTGCACATGGTCTCCCAATCATATCTTTCTTACCTCATTTTATTCTAGCTCAATTATTTCTAACAGTTTTAATGCCATAAGTCCAGAAAATTAGGGTTAATTTTGGCTCGATTTTGACATAATTTGAATAAATTTTACCAAATTGCAGAACTTTAGGGAATATAATTATTGAATTCGAGCTAAAATTAACCTTAGTTATCTGCACTTAAGACTGATAAAATAATGGAGTTAGAATAAAATAATGTAAGAGAGTTATGATGAGGAGACTATGCGCCAATTTTTAAAAGGATCGTACAAGCACCTCACCTTGGCAGAAGTTGGAGAAAATTGAGATGGAAAAATAGATTGTTTTTGGGTCAAATCACAAAAATTGAAATGAAGCTTCGTAAAAACCAAACCTTTTATCCGATTTTAGTTTGGTTGGGGTATGTTCCGTACAACTTTTTTGGTGCAAATCACATGAGGAATCACAGTCCAGTGCGTTTATGTGGCAGTTTCCGGACACCCTGTATATTTGTGCACGACATGATGGTGTGCGGATTACAACACAAGTGCGAGACCTTCGAAAAAAGGAACTGAATGCGCCATAGGTGTATGTGAAAATATTCACCCTGGTCTGGAGAAGTCGCGACGCGAAATATTCACACGGAAATATTATACAAACGGCATTTACATTAGCACTAATGTGTTTAATTAGAACGACACAAAATTTTCTTGAAAATTAATTTCTTATGCGCGCTTGTTGTCTTCTTCTTTGCGGCTCGTTTTCGTTCTCGCACGTATAGGTGCGCATCCGAAGAGTGTCCCTTCGGATATCTCGCGTTGTCGTAAAATATTTTGTGCGACAATAGTAATTAAGAAAGGTGAAAAAATGACAAGGTGTCGAGTGCAGGTATGAGTACAAGGGCATAGTTTGGTGTTGCCAATTTTGTATAGGATCAAGAGCCGAGCGTGCTTTTGATCTCAACACCCCTACAAAAACGCAGTTAGGATCTTGTATAGATCTATTATTTGCTTCTTCGGTCTGCCTCTGGCCTTGGGTCCATCAAGTGAAACTTCGATTGACATCACCTTCTTTTCGGAGTACTCAGACGAAGTCTTTGAGCATGGCAATACCAATCCATTTCTCGGTATTCGAGCTTGTCGGTGATTGGTTGGTCTGTGGACAAGGTGCTTCGGATGTAACTACTTGTGATGTATACTGCTCACAACAAAATAAGGGCCACTAATAATTTTCTGATTATTTTTCTGTGGAAAAGGAAAATCATAGTTTTGTTGGTCTAATTTAATAAAACAATAAGTTTTTCATTAAATATAATGAATTTTATTGAACTTTGACCAAACGCCCATCCAACGCCTGTTGTGAAAAAGGAATGATATGTGCCCTAAGAATACTTTCAATATAACTTTCGGACGTAATTGTCCCGTTATTTAGGTTAACAAGGTCAGTTTTGCCTTGCAATCATATTCCAAAAATTCTTCTCCGGTTCTCCGCCAGACTCTTATGCGTCGGTCGCCAATGAAAAATTTTACTTTGCACTCATCCGAGAAGAGCACCTTGCGCCATTGTTGCATGTCCCATTGGATATGTCGACGAGCAAATCTTAAACGATGGTCAGTTGTGTTCTGGTAACACGTCTCCATGACCGTTGTTGCTCTTCGTGCAAATGATTTCTGATTGCTTGGGCGCTAACAATGGTCCCAGTCGTCCATAATAGCCTACTTTATAGTGCACGAGCACTAATGGTATGATCCCGTCGCGCACAAGGTCTCACATATCGGTCTTCTGCGGGGGTGGTTATTCGAACTCGGCCTGAACCATGACGACGGGAGACACTTCCTGTCTCCTGGTAACGGTTCCAAGGATTTTGAATGGCTCTTCGCGAATACCCTAATTGCTGGGCCACAGAACTTTGCGAACGATCTTCCTCCAACATTTCTAAGGCTCTGGACGAAGTATTTAAATTTAAGTGACGCCGAATTGCTGGCATTTTGTATTTTACAGATTGTCATTATCTTTAAAAGTGCAACAACTAATGTATGAGTCGTGACCCCAAAAGCAGTGCCGGATTAACCTAGTGGCAGAAGGTGGCAAATGCCACGGGCCCCGCGCCTTGAGTGGGCCCCGCGCTGGCCTTAAAACCAAATTCTAAAAACGAGTGTTAGTATTTTTAATATAAATATAGTCATACAGACAACCAGTAAGGTTTCTCTTTGGTAATAACTAATAACTCTTGGGTACAAATGTCTCCTTTGTGTCATAATTTTCTATGACAACTTTGCATGGATTCGACTGAATATTGTTGCCGACATCGCGACTTCTCAATGAACGTCTTTCTCCGTTTAGTTAGAGGATAATTATGAGTGGAATATGTGCAATAATTTCAAAAATATTGCCAGAGCCCTTCTTGTATGAGACATTTCTTTTCGGTTATCAGAATCTGCCCTAGATCGCGTGGTTTGATACAGGTGATGTGGCTATAAAGCATGAATTTAACAAAATTGTGTTATAAATTATGTTAAAAGAAAATTATATATAACTAGGCCAACACAGGTACAACTAGGAAAGGCAAGGCAACTAGAAAGCTGCTAAAGTTCAAAGTCTTCAGGACATTGAGGGACAATATTTTTCCGTTGGACGACAGTATGCCGCTATCAGTATCATCTTAAATTAACTAGCGACGCACGACCCGAGTACTTAAGTTTACATGGTAAAATTGGCTGATCAATTCGACTTGAATAAAAACACTTGTCGCGCAACACGATAATTAGGGGCCCAAAAGCCACAAGAATTATTTTTTGAACAGTAAAAAATATGACTACCTATACGAAAAAAAAAACAATTTTCCAGCGTCGGTAATTTTTTGTAGACATCGAGAGAAGTTCCTCTTCCTTTTCTCCCTAGCTAACCCTATTACGTCTAGAGAAATTAACTTTATCCCAAAATACTTTAAACAAACCCTATGAAAAAAAAGCTTAACTTCTTCCATAAGGTTGAAGGATTTTACATAAGCCCTTTTCCTCGAAATTTGAGAAGGCTCATACTCAGTGGCGCAACCAGGATCTTGTCTTGGAGGGGGCTAAGGCCATCTATATTACTGGTTGAGTCAAGGTGCTATTTTCCAATAATGGAATAACTATACGGCGCGGCGGTGTTCTAAGCTCCCATTGCAACCACGCTTTTCTATTAAACCGAAATGTTAGGGCAAGGTTTCACAATAGGTGCAACAACAACAAATGTCGCACCGCAATTAGAAAATAATTTGTGAATACCCGCACTATACGAAAAAATTGGAATTTACCCACAAACAGAATCCGGATCGAAGTTAAACTAACGTAAAAATAATCTAATGGCTCCAGAGAATTTAATTTAGTTCGCTGACAGGGCTCTGTCATGCAAATAAGTAATTGATATTGGAGGCGAATTGCTGCGATGGCGGCTGATTCTGTTACAATCAAACATCGAAGGATGTAACGATAGCCACATATTTTTTTCTAGAAAATATTTGCACAACAACTTGGCTTCAAATACTGCACAGAAATTGTTGTATCGATGGTTCCTTCCTTTCAAATAAATTATGTACTCCCTGCCACCAGACTGAATTTAACATTCTTCCACAATTTTAATTGTAATGAAAAATGTTTGTCTCACACATGCAAAATATTTAGCTTCTCGTAAGGATGTTTCATTTTGCGCAGGCCATCAAAGCTGATGAATAATAAATTTATGGTAAAAGGAGAAGTTACATTTTCATAAAATCTGCAACGAAATGCATTGCTACATGTTTCGTTCTGCAATTTTTCCTTTCTCAATTTCTGGGTCTGGGAGGGGCTTTAGCCCCCTTAGCCTCTCCCGTGGTTGCGCCACTGCTCATACTATACGAAAAAGCCTGGAAAAAATTCATTTAAATCGAAAACTCACCAGACCAGCTCCATAAAACCATGGTAAGTTCAGGGACTATCCTAGTGCATTTGCGGTGATAGCGTGTTCTGAAGCGAAGAATAATATCCATCGATGTGCTCATGATTTTGATTATTAACCATTAAACGGCGAATTTGTCTTTAGTTTGTACTATCGTGAGGTAGATGATACGTTTCATCCCCATTGAAAGTTGTGCCGATTGCGTTGTACCAGCCGTTGTACTCTAACATAATTTTGTTAAATTTACGCTTTGTAAGCACAAAGTTTTGTTTATGGTGTATGAAAATCTGCCACGCCGAGGATTTACTTATAATCACGCCTCCAAATTACTGGATAACGTGGAGTCGTGACCAATCTAGTTGCGTTAATACCTAATAAAAAATTTAACGGAGCTGTCCCCAAAGAATTAAATGATATTCAAATTTTAATAATAATAGTAAAACTTAATTTCGAATACTAAAAGCATAAAAAAGGGTGATAGGTAAAAGACTACGAGTTATATCAGGAAGCCCACTCACGAAATTGGCGGGAGGGCTCCGAATCAAGTTATTCCGCCAATGACTCCAGACATAGGCACCTAATTCAAATCTAGGGGGCCCCGCCCTTCACTCTTGCCACGGGCCCCGCGCCCGCTTAATCCGGCACTGCCCAAAAGAACTGTTTACGCCAGTTCCGTTAAATCTCAATGCATTCATATCCATACATTAGTTTGGGACGTAAAACCGTTTTGTGCAGCTTGCCATTTAGCTTCAGTGGCATCTTTGATAATTTCGTTCTACTACTACTGCGAATCTAAATATCCTGGCATCGTGCTTAGGCCTCTCGCGCAATGACGGTGGCAGCAATTGGAAGTAAATTGGGGCATTTCGTCCTGCGACCGTATTTATTTTCACTGCAACGGATTAGGAGTGTTTCGCACATCTGCTTTGCGTTTTCCACCTAACGTGGTTCGTAAGGTAGGAACTCGATTCAAAGAATAGAGATACAAAGAAGACCGACTTCATACAAAATAAAATTTAGAGCAGGATGCACTAAATTTACAAACACATGCAATCCACCAACTGAGAGTTGAAATGGCATGCAATGGGCTTAAAAACTTCATTAGTGCGACAAGGTCCACTATATATCACTATCAGCTGTGGTATGTACGGCAAATGTCAAATCGATGGAATGATCCTTAGTATGAGTGACCATCCCATTCGTGATGCACAGAAAGTTTCAATGTATGTGTGACATTTTCTATACATTTAGTGCTGCCAGATAAAGAAAATTTAAATTGTAATGGAAATGTTACCTGATGAGAATTCGACTCGTTCATATTTTTGACGAAATTGGCGCGCAATGAATTTTGAATTTTAGCATATTTCTGTCTTTGACTGAAAATAATGATATTCATTTGTGTGATTCTTTTTTTAATCCGTCTTACGCTGAAGGCTTAAAGACCGAAAATTTTTGTGACTCTCAAAGAAAGTGGCTGTAAATTGAAACTCCATTTTGTATGAGATTCACCTGTTGCAATCAAGTATTCATCGACAAAATTTTGAATGTAATGGAATATTGACTTGTCACTGAATGAAATACAGTGTAATGGAAGAAATAGAATGGGTGCAGCAACAGCAGCAGTGCTTTTGCTGCCAACATGACGTCGCCCATTTAAATTGGATTGGACTGCTTTATCGTTGCTGTTGTTGTCGCCATTTTATTTCCAGTATAATTCTGATAAATTTTATTCAAGGTGACTACGTTTTCGCGTACATATCTACATCCTGGATGTTGGCCACAGCAATTTTACAATCAGCTTCGTACTACTTTAGAAATCCGTCGATATCTCCGCAATCATATGGCGGATGGACACGATCGAGGTGTCGTCGGACTCGCCACAAAATTGTCTAAAGGATTGTCTTTCTCGATCAATGCACAGGGGGGTCAAAGATAACCGTCACCCTAGATGTAGGCCACCGTGATTTTATGATCAGCTTCGTACTATGTACTTTGTCAAACGTCGATATCTCTGTAATTCTTCGGCCGAACGATACGATTGGGGTGTCGCCGGACTCGCCACAAAACAGCATTTCACTTGTGATGTGACTAAAGCTGACATCACTGTGGCCATATGCATGTACGCTGTGTGTGTAAGAAAATTATTTTTCCGAAAATCTGCAAAGACCTTTGGTAGATAAAGGGTTATGAATTGGGGTGTGTTCTATAGTCCAATAATATCGTATTTTCGTCAGGAAAAAAATACAGAAGTTTATTTCTCAATTTTGTTATATGTATTTTGGGGCGCTGATTCCGAATATGAACTTTGCACCCTAAAAAACGTGCCGCAACCTTTAAAAAAAGGGGGAAAGGGGGGCATTTTTTTTTCGGTTTTTTGCGATTATTTCCAAAACGGTAAAAGATACAGAAAATGGTCTGAGAACGAAAAAAACTACATAAAATTATCTTTGCAATGATATATAACACATTAGAGTTTAATTGCATATTTCGGCGTTAGAATAGCACATAACTTAGAATATTTTCATTTTAAACCTTTTTTAAAAGCTCCATAACTTTTCAAAGAATGTTAGTTCAGCCGTAAAGTTTTGTATAAGTATTCACAACAAGTTTAAGATAATTTTAACGGAAACAATGAGTCGCTCCGGTCAAGGACCCCCAGTATCCCCCCATTTAAATTTTTCAAAACGGCATATCCATAACTCCTCCCAAAATTGGAGCAGAGTGCTAAATTTTGGTTTGTTGAAATTGGAGCTCATAGTGACCCCACCCACCAAAAATCAGCTCATTCGGATAAAAACTAAGGGTACCTCCCATACAAAGTGACCGATCAGGAATTTGTTCTACGTACGAGTAGGTACTACTCATTTTATAAACTGTAGAACAAAGTTGTCTTGGGTCACTTTGTATGGGAGGTACCGTTAGTTTTTATCCGAATGAGCTGATTTTTGGTGGGTGTGGTGACTATGACCTCCAATCGCAACAAACCAAAATTTAGCACTCTGCTGCAATTTTGGGGGGAGCTGTGGACATGCCGTTTTGACAAATTTAAATGGGGGGATAATGGGGGTCCTTGACCGGAGCGACTCAATGTTTAGCTTAAAATGATCTTGAACTTATTATGAGTACTTATACAAAATTTAACGGCTGAACTAACATTCTTTCCAAAGTTATGGAGCTTTTAAAAAAGGTCTAAAATGAAAATATTCTAATTTATGTTCTATTCTAACGCCGAAATATTCATTTAAACTCTAATGTGTTATATATCATTGCAAAGAGAATTTTATGTAGTTTTTTTCGTCCTCAGGCCATTTTTCTGTATCTCTTACCGTTTTTGAAATAATCGCAAAAAACCGAAAAAATGCCCCCCTTTTTTAAAGGTTGCGGCACTTTTTTTAGGGTGCAAAGTTCAAATTCGGAATCAGCGCCCCATAATACATAAAGAAACAGTGAGAAAAAAACTTCTGTATTTTTTTCACGGAATGGTACTAAATCGACACGATATTACTGAACTATCTATCCACAAACATCAACACGCCATCGATCTCAACAGTTAAACATTTCACGCACTATGCTGAGAAGAATTCTGCACAAAGATCTCGGATTATTCCCTTACAAGGTCCAATTGACTCAGCAATTAAAGTCGCACGACCATCCACTTCGTTATCGCTTCGCAGTTTGGGCCTTAGAGCAGATTGAATCGTTGTCCAGATTTTGGGCGAAAAATTATCTTTTCTGATGAGGCGCATTTTAGTTTCGGTGGCTACGTTAATATAAAAAATTGCCGCATCTGGGGCTTGGAAAACCCGCACGTTGTTGTCGAGAAGCCAATGCATCCACAGAGAGTGACAGTTTGGTGCGGATTGTGGAGTGGTGGCATCATTAGACCATTTTTTTTTTCAAAATGAGGCTGGTGACAACGTGTCGGTCAACGGTGTGCGTTACCGACTTTTTTTTTTACTGAAATTGAAGATATGGATTTGGACGACCTCTGGTTTATGCAGGATGGCGCGCCATGCCACACAGCCCATGCCACAATCGATCTTTTGCGCACCAAATTCCCAAATCGTGTTATCAGCCGTCTTGGCTATGTCAATCGGCCGCATCGGAGCTGCGATTTGACCCCTTTGGACTTTTTCTTGTGGGGAACCGTGAAGGACCGATGTTATGTCAACAATCCAGAAACGATTCATCAAAATTGGTGTGACAGAATGCGCTACTGCGACGCCAGCCGGGGCAGCCACTGAATGAAGTTGTGTTCCATACCGTACTCGCCACAGGGGAGGATAAGGATGAAATGCGCCTCCAAATTAATCGATATCTTGGGCGATTACAGGCTTTCTTCCAAAGCCGAAACCTCACCATCTTCGCGTCTAAATCTTCTGCGACATTTCTTACCATCTGGTCGGGGAATTGTCGGTGGGAGGTTGATGTACGTATTGGCAACAATCTAATTCCTACTGTTGCTAATCCTAAAATTCTCGGGCTCCACTTAGAGAGCATGATGACGTCAGCTCATCACGCGACATCCGTTTGCGAAAAGATGCGCAGTAGGAACAAAATCCTAAGAACACTAGCTGTTAGCACCTGGGGCAAGGAAAAAGAAACCATGCTAGTCACATACAAAGCGGTGAGTCGAGCAGCCACCTTGATGATGTCTGCCCAGGATCACTTATACCAAGAGACAAAAATGATGCCAATACGTGACCACAATCTCCAACCTTCTGAACAGTATCTTGTTGGTTGCTACCGTGAGGATCATCCCAGCCGCAGTCTCATGTACCGAATTCCTCCACCACGGGTCGGGCTTTTGTTCGCGCCTCAATTCGTACCTTTCTCGCATAAACCCGGACATTGAAAACATCTGTCCAAACTGCGCTGGCGCTCCACACGATGTGGGTCACTTGTTTCAATGCCCAGCTGCGCCCATTGACCTAACCCCTATCTAACTGTGGGAAAACCCTATCGCAACAGCTATGTTTTTGTCCCTTGACATCACGGACGAAAACATCGACGAACCATAACTCGAATCCACATAATGTAATGTTCACACCTTTCTGCACCGCTAAAAGAAGAAGAAGTTTGTTCCAGCATTAATGGGAGCTTACTTACTTTCTAATAAAGCCATAAGACAAAAAAAATAATTTTGTTAATTTTATTGCATTTTTAAAAACGAACTTGTAATTGGTCCACCCTGTAGTATGTTTCGGCGAAATTGACGAACCACTTGAATTCAGATTTTGTGAAGTGTTACTTTTATGAACCGATATACTTTGGGCGAATAGAAAACATCATCATCCAACTCGTCGTCACCCGGTTGCCGTATCTTATACGTTGGCGTGTCGAATGAAATGGTTTTCTTTTTTTCGTCGCCTGCCGTCGATCGTTTTCTGGGCGTTTGTTGTTGATGGCCCCAATGATGTTGCGTGGATGAGGTGATTCGATCGCCTGACAACTTTCATAGACGGTTGAGAGTTATTGGAGGATGAAATTATGTTGTCTTCGGTGATGACACAGGTTCTCGACGAAATGATTTGTTTTAGTGAGCTTGTTGTGGACGTTTAGAATTCTTCTTATGTTGATGTTCAATCTACGACTTCGCTATGACTGCGACGAAGCACGGGCGATATACGCAAGTCCGTCGGGGAGGCTAGTGAGACTGTGGGAGAAATTTTGAGATTTAAACTCTGGTCGTTCATACAAAATTCCACTATGTACTTACAACTACATACTATTTTATTCATCGAACTAAAAATTTTCTTCGGCTGAAATCCTTTATCACGCAAACTGATCGGTCCATTTTCGGATATTGCGCGGTGAATACTCTTGAATAAGACTCGCCGAAGTGGTGTGGCTGACACGGGCATTTTTGAACAGGCCCGAGCAATCTGCAATTCCCCTTCGCCTTTGTGTTACTTTCCGTCGAACTGGCACTGTGTGCGGGCGGCACACTATGTAATTTTGCGGCACTGTGTATGGGCGGAACACGATGTAATTTCTCGGCACAAAATCAATGCACTTCTAACATTTCTAGGGCGATTTAAAAGTTTATCGCGACAAACCCGTCTTTTTGTGTTGTCTACAAGCAACTGATTGACATCTTTTGACAACTGTCAAACGACGTCGACCAATGAAAACATCTTATCGAAAATTCGTTAAGTTTGTTTTCTTGGACATATATTGCCGTCTCGTTTCAGCTCATATTGCTCATTGTAGTTCGGGCGGCATCTCTTTCCTGAAAATTCCGATGCTCACGGACGACAAAAATCCCATACATAGGCACAAAGCCTCCGAGCAACCTGTTTTCTTATTTTGTAGGCAGTAGTAAGTCTATTATAATTCTTAGTCTATGCTCGATTCTCATTAGAGATTTTTATTTTAGCCGTTTATCTTTAGAAAATGGAAGTTAGAGGCGACTTCCTCTAAATTTGCAACTTTGAACTCGTATTGAATTGCAACATTCTAAATCATCAAAATTTAAGTTTTCATTCTCAATCTAAAGAGGGACTCACACCTCCAACAGGAATAATTAATTCCTCTATTTGATTAACAATTGGTACATATTGCACTGCAATTTGAATAATGCAAGTACATTCTATGATGAATTTTGAATTTAGTGACATACGATTCGATCTCGTATCCAGGGTTTTAAGTTAATTACTTTATTCTACACTATTTGTTGGTAGTCTGTATCTGCAATAATAGCCGATACACACTACAAAGAAACAGGACCGGAATAACCCATATAGGGGGCAATCCAACTCGTGGGCCCCCTTCTCCCAAAGTATATACCTATACCCAAGTGACAATTCGTATGCTTTAAAGAAGCACTTCTTCCTGTAGCAATCATATAGTAACAGCAAATCAGTTTATCGTGTGACATCCCTTAAATAATTATTTTGATCCAATAAGAAAGTTTAAAACATTTTCGGAAACTGATTAATATATAAAGTAGAAGGTTCATTGCAGAAGATTTAACCTTCCGGCGGGCGCAATACTAATCCTAACACGATCGGGCGCAATGCATCTGACAGATTAAGTGCAGAAAAAGGATGAAACTAAGTTTCTGTATATTTTAGACTCTTATTTATTGTGGCATTGTCTTTTTGAAACAGTTCTACGAAATTTTAGAGACAAAAACTGGCTCACAATGTTTGATACCCTTCACATTTTAAATTTTCTAAGAATATTCGACTTTCAATCGCTTCAATATTTAAAAAACCTCCAACAACTCGACCGCTTAAAAAGTGTGAGCTTATTTTACTAAAAACACACTATTGAACGATTCGGTTAACCTAAAAGTCAACACAACGTTATTACGTAATGTGAAGAGTATAACATGTGGAAATTTTCATAGAAAAGGAGAAAATACCACAATCGGGCGCAATACATCGGAGAGATTATTTCATCCCCTCCCGCCCCATATATGGTACATATGGTAGATAGAAACTGAAAACGGCTTTGGTTAGTTGATCGATAAAGATTAAGCTACTGTGAGTTTCAGATCTCTCCTTTTTTGTACCGCTGATTGGCGCAACAAAAACTGGTCACTTAATCTTTCAGATGCATTGCGCCCGCCCGAAGGTTAATAAAGAATTGTTAAGCATTTCTATAGAAGCAACTAGTAATCATTTGTAGTGTTTACGAGCAATGCAAATATCTGAGTTTGGCCGAGTGGTTAGAGTGTGGGACGGGCAATACGATAGTCATAGGTTCGATGCTAGCTGCGAGTTTTTCTTTTCATTTTTTTGCAAACGCAAGAAAATGACACGGATGCAGTGCACATATGTGCACATGTGCACGTGCACCCCCTGATATATATATATATATAATGCATATACCCAAGCCACGCATTGAATCTATGCCGCGACCAGCGACCAACATCTAGTACCCAAGGTGGTGATACACACTCATATGAACTGGTGCACTCGCTCCAAAATCAGATATGTGACGGGTTCACGGGGCGAGGGGATAGTGCAAAATTTACACTAGAATTTGTGCACAAATTGATCGTGCACAGCACACCACTTGGGGATGAAGCGAATTGATATGAATTTTAGGTATTTTCAATGAAAGAATATTAAAATAAGAGATTTAAGGTTTCACTTAAGAAATTTTTTGACAAGAACTTTTCTGAGGACAAAAAATTAAAGTTACAAATTCAAGGAGGCTGCCTTGTCTGAACTATACGATGGAAAAGCATTTTGTGGAGAAATTCATGCTGCTGATTCGTAAAATTGTTGGATGGTTTTTCTTGACTGTCATGTGAAAATTGCAGTAAGTACGTTTGTTTTGGTTATCCCGTGTAGGTTTGGGTAACGGAACTCCATACAACAAAAAATGCCAGCAGTCCCATCTGTCATTTTTTATATGAAGTTTTGTTACCCAAACCTACACGGGATAACCAAAAAAACATACTTAGTGATTCTTTAGTTATAAAACCTAGATTTATGTTAGCAGTTAAAACGAGATGCAGGAAAACAGGATGGAAACAGGTATGAGGAAGTGGGTATTTTCGCAAAAACTTATGTATGTACATATGTATGGAGTATACTATTTCTCCACTGATATGACTTTGTCAATGTCTAATTGAGAAATGAAGTGTAAGTGTGTAAAGTCTGATAACTCAGTTTCAATATTGGCTGAATAACATGCCCGAAACCTTTCACAAGCCTTTTGATTTCATCGTCAGTCTTTGCCGGGAAATCGAATAAAAACCCAAATTCAAAATTTGACGATAAGCTTCCAGGCGCTGAGTTGGTTCTGTGTCTAATTTAGACAATTTTTTTTCTATTTAGAGGAAAACAAAAGGTCAATGGTTGTCCGCTAAATACTACATTCTCCATCATCTTCACCGTCATGTTTTCTTCGTTTACGTTTACTTTCATCGCTGTATCAGTCATGCTATTTATTCTGTATACCTCGAGTCTCCCCAATTTTGTTTGCCTTCATGTCTCTTTGGGTCATCCGATAATCTAGAAGCGATTTCCGAATCCTTTAAAAGACATCTGGCCTCGTGAAAAATGTCTGATTTTCGTCGTCAACAATACATTCCAAAGATTTGGAAAGCTGGTCTATCCTTTTGACAAGGCCTTAATCGCATCGGCCTTTGGACACCTCATGCATCTCAATGATGAGTGGAATGCGAAAAAAAAGTTATACATTGCCCGGACGAAACCAAAAAAGGAGATTGCTTCAAAGCAGCTTTCCATAGCTCTTACTCCAAAAAATTGAGTGATTGGGCTGCTCAGCACATGCAACATAGACGGGAAGGGCCCAGCGGCTCTGAGCCCATAGGCTACTTTGTGTTGCGTTATGGTTAATCCGGCTATATACTTGCATTATTTAAATGGCAGTACAATCTGGTACAATTGCTAATCAAAAACAGGTTTTAGTAAAAGTGTTAGTCCTCTCTAAGAATCCATACAATCCGCTAATGATTCTACTCTCTCTAATCCAACCACCACGGAAACACTAATCCATATTCCTTTACACCTTATCCTGAATATAATTGTCACCATATTCCACCAGTTCAGCCTTACTTCGAACGCATTTTCACCTCACTCTAGCACCAGGATAACATAGAAGAACAAAAAAAATTATGGCACATAATTTTACTAGTATGTTGTGTTTACTACTACGTTAATACCTCCATTATTCTATTCTTTTTTAAGTCAGCCTTGGCGACGTGTCCTGCAAAAAGAAAAAAACGCAGGAAAGCACCTTTTCATGTTAAAATCCATTTTACATGCCATAAAGGATAATTTAGATGAGACGATTTACGAAAATTACGAATTCTTGAAGATGTTCACGTATACGGTTAATAGGCAACTGCGTGCGCGTATAGTAGTAATCATCATTGAAATTATGGCACCTTTAAATACGCTATTAGGTTCCTTGTAAATTAGTAAGGGAATCGGTATGGTATGGCTAAGAAAAGGGCGATTCTCTTCTTCTTCTGACGCTCTAGGATTTTCCACTGTTGTACTTCTAATATCACATACACGTGCGGTGCGGATTACAGCAGAGTGTACCAGGTCAGGCGAAGCGGTAAGTCACGATGATGGCGATAGTAAACGATGGAATGTTGGCAACAGGAATGCTGCGAAATGGGGATGATAATGTTACAACATGTTATAAATACAATATTTTTTCACAAAAATGGGAGATATTAACAGGCTTTTAAGGATTTTTGTTTAACGGAAAAATCTGTCCAAAAAGCTTTTTAATGGCAATAAAGCCCGAGTCTCTGGAAGCAACAAACGCCAGCTGACTGACATACATTACAGTCAGCTGGCGTTGTTTTGTTTTTATTTTTAAATGGGATTCACACTATGGACAGGATTTACTAAGACCACTAAATTAATCGAGTCAAAACCCGCCTACTAGATAAAATCGTATATCATTAAATTCAAAATGCATCGCACAATGGCCCATTCTTTCGTAGATCTTATAGAATGGTTAGTGTTATCGCCCAGAGAAGACACACACAATATTCAAAAAGCTTCTCCATTATATTGAATTGATTTTTTGCTAATTTTGCATAGTTATGTTATCTTTTGCTTATTTACGCTGTTGGATGAAAGTGCGCAATGATTTTCTCAATCTATAATGATGGCTTAACCCTTCTGTCGGCACATAGGTCTGGCCAGACCTTTGGCACTATATATTGGTCAAAAAAGTATAGAAGATGAAATCGCAGCGACTTCATATTTCATGATATCCTAGAATAATATGTTTAGAAGCATTTTGCAAAAATTTAAAAAAATCGGTTGAAGTTTTGAGCATTTTTTTGATGATTTTCAATTTATAGTGCTTTTTGATACCCAATAGGTCTGGCCAGACCTACAGTTTTTCCCCCCATTTTCGTCTTGAGGTAAAAAGTGAAAATATGAAATTCTCTTAAAAATCTCCTATTTATAATGTAATAAAGTCATTAAAATTAAATTTGTACGATAAACGATAAAATTTTCTGAGATTTTGCTTTAAAAAGCCGTGAAGTTCGCAAATTGGGTACGCCTAATTTTATCCCGTCTTATAACATCACCTAATCAAGTGAGATTTGATTCTAGGAAAATCAAAAGAGTTTTATTTCCTTTGTAATAGTATGAACTAAGTATTAGTGACTTACGATGGTGTTTGAGATTTTTACGGAAAATTTAGAATGAAATGATTTTTACGGTTGAAAATTCCCTATTTCTATCTATCGATTTTCCCAAATCCGCAGTCTAATATCGCGATAAAATCTACCAACCGAGTGCCAAATATTTCCTTAAAGATATTGGACTTGGAAAATTATATCAAACTTTCTGTAGGGATACGCAATGAAAAAAGAGAAGCAAAAATAGAAGAAAAAAAGGGAGAAACATGTTTGTACAAATACCACCTCAAAATATGTCTTCTTAAAAACGCTTCTAGTATATCTACAAAAAAGATTTTAATGCTTTTATTGTTTATAATTGTCGTGCTCTGTGGCCGTGATCGTTCGGTCGCCACTCTGTGAAAAATACACTCATAGAGAAACGAGTTTCCAAACTCGGCACGACTCGTCGCAAGTTTATTATTCAGAAGAAGATGATAAGAATTATTCTGATCGTAGAATAATAAACTAACAATGCGACTAGGAAGTGGTATGGCTGACAACCGTATCACACTCCGAATTCAATTGTCTTTGTAACGTTGATGACTACACACGGTAGTCATCAACGCACCATGCTCCACTAGGAGTTACGGTAATCGAGAGAGAGATTGTTTATAAATGGCTGTAAAGAATGGGTAGAATGATTATACCGATAAAAATTTAACTTTTTATAAAAAATAAAAAAAAATTCTCAGTAGGTCCAGCCAGACCTATTGGGTATAGAATATGCATATTGTAGTAGGTGCCGACAGAAGGGTTAAACAAGCAAAATATGGCATAGCTATGCAAAATAAACAAAAATTCCTTTCAACACAATGGAAAAGCTTTCTAAATATGGTGTGTGTCTTCTCTACGCGATAAGACTAATCAGCCGACAGGTACTGAATAAGAGCTATCAGAAACCCGGCCAACATGGTACAACTGTTAACTAAATCTATGATTTAGTAAATCTTGTCGATAGTCCATGGCCGTAGCCAGAGTGGGTGGGCAGGGAGGGGCGCACAGTGGGGCGGTAGAGGCAACAATTCAAAAAATGAATACTATTGGAGAGCTTTTGTGAATGATTTATCGAATAGTAAACATTTTGAAGTTTCTTTCTACAAAAAATTTTGGACGGATATCTGTCACAGTAAGAAATCAGCGGCTCTCTAAGTGTAGAGAATTGATTTTGCAGTCTTTGCACATTTTTCCATAATCAAGTTTCAATAAATTTGACTATAAATTCGCATAAAACTTTGTTTTATGATTTTATTTTCAATTTTTAGGTTATAGTAAAAATGTTAGCATAAAAAAAGTAAAAAAAAAATTTGGAAAAAAATTTAAATTTAATCATTGGATTTTTCACATTGAGTTTTAACAACTACCTCCACGCGCCTCCAAGGGTCTGTTAATGCTACATTGTTCCAGAAAGTCTCAAGATTACTAATATGTAAGAATCATAATCCCATAGAACCCCAGGCTACTTTTATAGCCGATTTTGTTATGTCATGTTCGCTGTTTTAGACACGATTTTTGAATATCTACTGTAAAATTTGTTGGGTCCCTTTGAACCGGAAATAGCCGTAGTTTTCATCCTATTGAACCAGTTTTTGGTGGTGAGTATAAAGGGAGTCTGTCTTGACGTTCAGCCAAAATTTACCCCCTCCTTTCCCCCCGGGGAGGAGCTATGGACGTATCGACTTGAACAAGTTCTAGTAGGCGAATCAGGCGTGTCCTTGGTCGCAGCAACTCAATTTTTGGCAAACACCAACTTCATTTTGTTAAGAATATTTCCCTAAATTATGCGGGCTCAATCAGCATTTTTAGCAGAGTTACAGTAAAGAACATAAATGTCAAAAAATGATAATATATAATTTTATTTTTTGGTCTAGGGTATAATTTATCAAAACAAGTCAATTGTATTATATGTCATTACAAAGGTAATTTTGAGTAGTTTTATGTGTATGAATTCCTTCACGGTGAGTCTGGAATCCATGACCCTGTGCACCAATCCAACCATACAAGCGAGGCTACTCTAAATTTTGCTAACAATATTTGTGCGACCGGAAATTTCAACTCCTAAGAAAATCATGATGTTGAAAAAATGTTGGGTTTAATTCCCCCCCCCCCCCCCCCTGACCGAAATCCTGGCGATAGTCTGAATCGCCCCTTAGTGAATTTGTATGGGTATGTATTTTATTTTATTTATCAAAGAAGTATGTAACAACAAGTATTACATGCTACTTAAATTTATAGCACTAGCATCTAAGGCCTTAGGCTAAAAATTAAAGACTACCTTATATTTTATGTTAAAAACTAATAGTTAATTATATAATTCATATATGGGTTTTGGGAAGCAAGAAATTGAAAAAGTTACATGTTGGGTACATTTTGGAATCAATGACTTGAAAGCGTTAATAATTAAATTTTAATCTTAACAAAATTTAACAGTTTTATAATATTTTTAACATTTGTGCGGTGAGACGTTTCAGCAAGCAGTGGAGTAATATTCGTGGGAAGATTAATTTGCTCTTGTATTTGTTGATGAAGTGGCATTCGTTAAGCAAATGGATTACTGTGATAGGCGAAGCGGTGTTGCACAGGTGACATGAAGGTTTCGGCTTTTTTTCCATCAAATGGCTGTGGGTGGCAAAGGTGTGGCCGATGCGTAGTCTTGTAAACGATACAATCATATTGCGAGGAAGTGAGTACGGGTACACAGCCGTTTCGGCAGCGGGATTCAGCTGACTGTAATGATGTTGATAATCCAACCATTTTTCTTTCTGATTCTCCTTGATTGTGGATTTGACGAATTTGCGGATATCTACCGGGCTATAGGGTTGCTGAGTAAATGTAGGTGTAGTAATTATATTACGTGCAACTGAGTCTGCATACTCATTGCCCTGTATACCTGTGTGACCAGGGATCTACATCAGTTTAATTTTCCTATTTTTTTCAATTAACTTGTCGCGGACGAAACGTATTGTTGGGTTGAAATTATTAATATTTTTTATGGCTTCGATACAGGAGCGACTGTCGGAGCAAATGATATATTTGCCAGGACAGCTATAGGCGATATTGTTTCCGACAGTATTCCAGAGAGTTCCGCGGTGAAAACAGAGTTGAAGTTTGGCAGAATACCAGTAGCGAATATTTCGTTAGTTGATGTTACGGCAAAAGATGTACAATCATTCGTTTTCGAGCCATCGGTGTAGATAAGTTTCCACCCATCTTCAATAAGCGGGCGTGTAACCGAAAGGAAGGTTTGATTGTATTCCTGGATATTCGTGTCTGATTTTTTCAAGAGAGTCAAGTTTTCTAAGAGACTGCTGCTGGAGAAGTGCCATGGAGGATTGTTGATACTTTTCTTGAGTAGCATTGTCGTTGGAATGTGGAAGTCCACCGCTAATTCGATTGTGCGCGAGAGGCAGGACTTTACTTTTAACGTGGTTTTCCGTCGCATGATTGACTGTATATCGTCTTTTAAAATTGAGTTAGCGCGTTGCGTTGTCTGTCTTCAATAGATGGGACACCCGCTTCGACAAGGATGCATTTGATTGGAGATGATCTAAAGGCGCCGATTGCTTTGCGAATTGCTGCATGATAGATGGTCTTAACTTTCTGGAGCTGATTTTTCGAGACGGTCCCGTAGATAGCTAAGCCGTAATCTATCTTAGATAGTATAAGTGCTTTTGTTACGCTTACAAGAGAGCAGGGGTGTGCTTCTGACTTAGAACTAGAAAAATATTTTATAACATTAAGGCGAGAAACCAAAGAATTAGCTAAGTTTTTAATATGTTGATTCCAATAATGTTTTTTGTTGAAGTTTAATCCTAGGATGCTTAAGTTATCTACATTACTTATTGTTATATTGCTTATAATAAACGTAGGGGCACAGCATGACGTTTTTCTGCAGACGTGCAGATGTTTACATTTGGTAGTAGATATTTCTGCACCGGAAGTACGTGACCAATTAAAGATATGGTCGAATAGATTGTTCAACATGGATTGAAATTGAGATGTGTTGTTTAGTTTAGCAAATATATATAGATCATCGGCGTAAAGGCAAAATCGGAAGTATTTAAATTGAGTAATGATTTTACATAGTTGCTCAAAGGCGATTAGGAATAAAATAACAGAAAGGGGAGAGCCCTGAGGGATGCCATTGGAAAGTGGTACAGTATTAGATAGTTTGTTGTTGACTTTGACTTTGAATTTTCTACACTTCAGGAAGCTTTTTATGTAATTGTAGGTTTTACAGCCGATTTTGCAGTCACTAAGAAAGTTTAGAACCATATGAGCGCCAACGCGATCAAAAGCCTTAGCGAAGTCCACGCTGATAATTGAAGCATGATTGTGTGTGGAGAGAGTCTTGGAAACAAAGTGGTCAATGTAAAGCATTGCATCGATAGTGCCCTTACCATGTTGGAAAGCGACTTGGTTTTTTGATAAAAGGTTGTTCTTGGTAAGAAACCAATCAAGCCGTTTGGCGATAATCTTTTCTAAGGCTTTGGAGGTGCAGGAGAGTAGGGAGATTGGTCTGTACCCATCAATTAGGTTTGCAGGTTTGCCCGGTTTTGGAAGAGGGAAGATACACGCGTTTTTCCAAGATTGGGGAATTATTGATTCGGAGAAAACATTATTAAACAATGCCAGTAAGCGATTTTTAAAGGGTTCGGAAGAGTGCTTTAACATAGGATAAGAGATCTTATCTAACCCTGGAGTTTTGCCATTAAGTTGTGCAAGGCAAGCATTAAGTTCAACCATAGTAATTGGAACCTCAATCTTTTTGGCTGAGGCTGATATGCATCCCGGGTTGTATGTTTTCTCAAATGCTGAGCGTTTGTTGTCCACAAAGCTAAGAGGAAAGTTAGAATCTTTGGCGAAATCGGACCATGATTCTGCAAAGAGGTTTGCCATAATGAAAGGATTTTCAGTACATATGTTACGGTGCTCCAGACATTTGATGTGAAAAGGTATATGCTGACCACTTATTTTTTTTATATTTTGCCAAACTTGAGTGGTGGTGGTATTCGGGTTGATTGTTTTAGAAAATGTTTGGAAAGCAATAGCCTTTGACTCCTTACATTTTCATTTGAATTGGCTATTTGCTTTTTTGTAGGATAGTAAATTGGACTGTGACGGGGATGATTTGAAAATGTTAAAGGCCTTACGCTTAACTTCACGGAAGTGTGAGAGCTCTTTGTTCCACCATGGTACACATTTGTGATTGCTTTTCGGTAGGGTCAAGGGTATTGATTTGTTTGCGCTAAATTTGAGAGCCTTTGTGATGTTTGCCGCTTCTTTATTGATGTTGGTGCTAATTGGCGTCTTATTAATGAAGTCATTTATAGAGGATTCAAATTTGAGCCAGTTGGCAGCTTCAAGTTTAAATTTAGGTATGAATTCGAAACTCTGAACATTTTGGCGGTTTAAGGTTATAATGATGGGGAAATGGTCGCTGCCATGTAGATCGTTTAGTTTTGACCACGTGCATTTAGTTAGTAGGGATGCTGAACACAAGGAGACGTCGATATGAGTAAACGTATTGTGAGTTGATAAGTGCGTAGGTGATCCATCATTTAACACACAGAGGTTCGAGTTGAGTATTACCAGTTCAATTAGTTTCCCCCTGGGATTAGAAAAGGATGAACCCCACAAGGGGCTCCAGCTATTGAAATCACCAACAAGTAAAGTTGGTTTTGGTAATGTATCGTATATATTTTCTAATTCAAGACGGTTGATTTGGGTACTTGGTGGTATATAAAGACATGCTATTGAAAAATTTGTTGAAAAGTTTATTTGAGCAGAAATGCATTGGATATTATTGGGACTCGTAACAGTCGATATTAAATTGTGAGCTATATTGGATTTGATTAGCAAGCCTACACCTTGCTTAGCGTAAGTGTTTGCGGTTGAATTGAAAAAATATGCTTTATAGTTCGCGGGTGAATACATCAATGATTGACTAGTGGGAATATGTGTCTCTTGTAAAGCAATTATATCTGGAGAGTGATCACGGATTATTAGTTGAAGTTCGTGAAGATTATTACGGTAACCTTTCAAATTCCATTGAAGAATCTTTAGGACCATAACTACACATTAAGAGAGAAATCTTCAGCAGAATTTCTAAAGAGAAATAACGCTAAAGAAGAGAGTCTCATGACATTGGCTCTTTGCCGGTGTTCACTAACACTAAAGTATTGTTGCTTGTAATTGCTTTGTTAAGAGAAGTATCGTTTATAGTATTGGAGTCTATTAGTTTTGTTTTGATTGCATTGCTTTCTAGTGGGTCAATTGTTTGTTTTGATGATAATGGGAGATGAGGGGTATTTGGTTTGTGTATTGTAGTAGTATTTTGTTCTTTTGTAAAAATGTTGTTGTTTGGTACATTAGCATTAGCTGAATATTTTTCTGCGTGGTTTTCTGAGTTTGCTGAATTACAGATTGTGTTGGTTGGAGCATCCGTTGGAGAGACGTTTGTTGTAGAAGTCTTAAGACGTTTTTGACGTTTGACAATAGCTTCGGATAAATTTTCTGAGACAGGTGGGGAAGGAGTTGTTTGATTCTGCTTTAAAGATTTCGTTTTTTCAATAGCTGTGCGAAAAGAACACTTATTCAGAGTTTTATATTCAATAATTGATTTTTTGAATAGGAACGTTGGACAGTTTTTGTTGAATGCCGAATGAGGCTGTTTGCAATTTGCACACCGTATCTCTGTACACGGAGTTGGATCGTGGACGTGTTGTGAACAAACATCACAAGAAGTTGTACTTTTACAGTACTTTTTAGTATGACCGAATTTAAGGCAGTTTTTGCATTGAATTGGTTGCGGAATAAACGGTTTGACTTTGACGTTAAGAAAACCAACTTTTATCTCGTCGGGGAGATGATATTCGTTGAAGCTAAGAACGTGGAGTGGAGTGTTTAACACCTTACCGTCAATGAATTTTGTTATTTTTCTGCAGCCAATTACATTTTGCTCTTTTAAGCCTTCAGTGATATCGTTTTCGCTTAGATTCGACAGAATTGGTGCATATATAACTCCTTTTATGGTGTTAAGTGTAGCATGAAGGGATATTTCGACGTCACCAATGAAAGGCAGCTTCTTCAATTTTGTTAGTTTGATAGCTGTAGCCTCATTTTTAACTAGCAGTAACAGATCGCCATCACGCGTAAAGGATGTCTCAATTGGGTCTGAAACAATTTGATTTAAAGATTTCGATAAGATGAAGATATTTTGTTGTTTCAGCGGGGGACCATTGTTCTTTAGTTTGATGAGAATAAATTTAGGGGAAGCACGTTTTGAGGTTATCACTGTATTTAGTGGAGGGAAGTTAATAGGGTCAGCATAAAAACGATTTTTTGGGGTAGATTTTTTTAATGGTGGAGATTTGCTGCTATCTTGATCCGGAGAGAGTATCGAAAAGTAGTTTTCAGACTTACGTTTATAGCCACCTCCTGGATCGGAGGCCATCGTAGTCGGACTACAATGGGTGCGAGGTTAGGGAAAAAACGTGGGTCAGAATATTATGTTTCACTATATTTTATGGGAATTTGGGAAAAATTGAAATTGGAAATCACGTACGTGATAAAGAAAAAACTTTTTGAGATATAACCAGGGCAACACGAGCACTAATTGATAAGGATGAAAACTAACCACTAATGGCACAACCTTTCACTGCGGGCTCGAGGTGTCAACTGTATGGGTATGTATATTTCAAATAGCATTTCTAAAAAAAGAAAATTTTCAAGTCAGGTATGTGCTACACACAGACGATTCAGGAACCTGACGAAATTCTTGGTAAAGTAATATTTCAATCAGTCTTTTTTCTCTCTGGCTTCCCTAAAGCTAGGTAATTTGAAATATTACCAATCTCTCTATCTCTCTATTTATAAAAAAGATAAGGAAAAAATGGTCCCTTTTATTCTTGATCTGATTGGTTGAAATTGGAAATGACGTGATGATTTGCTAAGTAAGTAGTTTAAGGTGGTGTGCGACTTCAGTTGTCAGGTGATAGCTGAAGAATATGGGTCGTGTGCGGAAAAGCTCAGAAGAGAAGCGGGAGGTACGCAACAGTGGACGACGGGGTCGCAGATTAAAGCAGTGCGCGCTTCCGACGTGTGTTTTATTTTCCGACGTGTGTTTTATTTTCCGACGAAACATAGCCGCGAAGCGAGAATGTCGCGAAGTGACAGTGCGGGGGTTGGCGAGCGAAGCGAGCAGGGGGCGCAGCCCCCTAGTATTATTTAAATTTTACAACAGCTTCTTATTTTCGCTACCAAACAATATACCTACATAACTCTCCGCCATACGTTAAAGCCAAGCCCCATAAAATTTCCTTGGATGATTCACTTTAAAGAATTATTAATGTTAATGTTAATGTTAATGTTAATGTTAATGTTAATGTTAATGTTAATGTTAATGTTAATGTTAATGTTAATGTTAATGTTAATGTTAATGTTAATGTTAATGTTAATGTTAATGTTAATGTTAATGTTAATGTTAATGTTAATGTTAATGTTAATGTTAATGTTAATGTTAATGTTAATGTTAATGTTAATGTTAATGTTAATGTTAATGTTAATGTTAATGTTAATGTTAATGTTAATGTTAATGTTAATGTTAATGTTAATGTTAATGTTAATGTTAATGTTAATGTTAATGTTAATGTTAATGTTAATGTTAATGTTAATGTTAATGTTAATGTTAATGTTAATGTTAATGTTAATGTTAATGTTAATGTTAATGTTAATGTTAATGTTAATGTTAATGTTAATGTTAATGTTAATGTTAATGTTAATGTTAATGTTAATGTTAATGTTAATGTTAATGTTAATGTTAATGTTAATGTTAATGTTAATGTTAATGTTAATGTTAATGTTAATGTTAATGTTAATGTTAATGTTAATGTTAATGTTAATGTTAATGTTAATGTTAATGTTAATGTTAATGTTAATGTTAATGTTAATGTTAATGTTAATGTTAATGTTAATGTTAATGTTAATGTTAATGTTAATGTTAATGTTAATGTTAATGTTAATGTTAATGTTAATGTTAATGTTAATGTTAATGTTAATGTTAATGTTAATGTTAATGTTAATGTTAATGTTAATGTTAATGTTAATGTTAATGTTAATGTTAATGTTAATGTTAATGTTAATGTTAATGTTAATGTTAATGTTAATGTTAATGTTAATGTTAATGTTAATGTTAATGTTAATGTTAATGTTAATGTTAATGTCTGCCTTTGGAAATAAAGGGTTTTCCAATAGGGACGCTTGATCTTTGAAATGAAAAAAAAAATACATGTAGGAGAGATATTTGCGAATTTTTTTTTTTATTTGAAAGGTCCATCGACCCCATTACATATGGAATATGACATCATTCAAATGACCGCCACGGCTTCGGTTGGTGGCGCGCACACGAAAGGTCCAATTTTCGATGACTCTGGCGCACAAATCGGGCTGTATTTGATCGATGGCGTGGCGTATGTTAACTTTGAGGGCATCGGTGGTTTGCGGTTTGTTGGCATAGACCTGCGACTTAAGAAAACCCCACAAGAAAAAGTCCAGCGGGGTCAAATCGCACGATCTCGGTGGCCAGTTCACGTCGCCTCCGCGCGAGATGACCATGCCCGTAAATTGCTCGTGCAGAACATCCATCGTAGCGTGTGCTGTGTGGCACGTAGCGCCGTCCTGTTGAAACCACATGTTGTGCAGATCCATATTCTCGATTTCAGGCCAAAAGAAGTTGGTTATCATCGACCGGTATACAGCCCGATTTGTGCGCCAGAGTCATCGAAAATTGGACCTTTCGTGTGCGCGCCACCAACCGAAGCCGTGGCGGTCATTTGAATGATGTCATATTCCATATGTAATGGGGTCGATGGACCTTTCAAATAAAAAAAAAAATTCGCAAATATCTCTCCTACATGTATTTTTTTTTTCATTTCAAAGATCAAGCGTCCCTATTGGAAAACCCTTTATAAGCTCAGCACAGTGTTTTCAGTAGAGATGCCGCGGATAGTTACCTATTTGGCCGGATACCGGATACCGAATATCCTGCCGCATTCTCGGCCGGAGCGCGGAATATCCAGCTACCGGATATCCGGCGAAACATTGCTTCTCAATTTCTAGCCCCTATTCAGACGACAAAGCACTAAACACTGCCATTTATCGATTAATTACAACGAGTTGTCCATGAGTCGTTGAAGTCCCAACAGGAGATATTGGAGATGATAGCAGCTGCGAGACGGATTGTCACTCATTTTAATCACTCGGGTATAGCACAAGAAAAACTTCGTCAGGAACTTAATTTACCAGATCACAAGCTGGTGCAAGATGTTAGCACTCGCTGGAACTCCACATTTTATTTAATGAAGCGGTTATTGGAGCAAAAACGAGCTGTATCCTTGTATACAACAGATAATGCATCTGTAAATAATTTGGCACCTTCTCAGTGGGATCTCATTAAACAATCCATAAAACTGCTCAAGCCCTTCGAAGAAATAGCGAGGATAACAAGCTCTGGTTTTTCGTGCATTTTTGAGGTATAATTCCACATGTTGTAACTTTGACCAAATATCTGGGAAAGGAGAACACGGCGATTAGAACACCTGACTTACTACGAATGAGATCTTCATTAAAAGCTGAGATAGAAAAGCGTTTTAAGTTAGATGAAAATGATACTCGATTGCAACTTTTCTCGATCCGAGCTTTAAAACGATTTAAATGGTGAGAGCGAAACAAAAAATCCTTAGAAGCTTAAAAAATGAGCTGTGATGAACCCGATGCTGAGGTTGCCTCTTCCTCACCACCTAATAAACGGACAAAAAATGGAAATGATGAGTCCACTGATGATATACACGACAGTTACTGGTCCTGCTTTGATGAAATCGGTGCAGAAAGCATGCCGAATGAGGACATGCAAAACATCGATGCTGTAATTGAGCTTGCAAATTATATATAAACTGCTTGCCTAGATCGGAGGGGTGACCCTTTCAAGTGGTGGTCAGCGAACACAATACTGTATCCGACTTTCATAAAGATTGTTCGAATTTATCTATCATCTCCTTATAGCAGCGTATTCAGTTAGCGGTTATTTTCTGAAGTAGGTCTTGTCTACGAGGATAAACGGAATCAAATATTACCCACAAATGCCGAGGAACTTGTCTTCATTCATCATAATTTGCGACTAGTGGGTTTTAATTATTAAATGTCAGGACTCAGGAGTCTTAATAAAATATAAATAAAATGGACTACAGAATTTTAATTAAAATGCGTAAAACTTTAAATATTCGGTATCCGGCCGGATAGTAGCTTCTATCCGGCCTATACCGGATACTAAAAAAAATGGCCGGATAGGCCGGATACCGGATAGTAACCGGATATCCGTGGCATCTCTAGTTTTCAGTGTTTTTTTCCATTCAGAAGGAATCGCTGCTGATGGCCATCCGTGTGATATTAGGGGAAAATGCTACTATTTTGCCTGTGAAATTACTTGAAAAATAGTTTAATTTCGATTGATAAATCAACCGGGTTGTGATTGGTATTTTGAAGTGGCTTAAGTGCTGAGGTAATTGTCTGAAAAATAATTAAGCTTTTACTGTACCTATATGATTTAGCATGATGGAGTATGCGTTATTTTTGTAGAAACACTTCCCATTTTTCATACAAATTTCAAATTTTGGAGCGTGTCTGCCACCATGTTAGGCCCCCAATTTGGGTCTGCCTTTTGGAATATATATGCGGGGACTCGTCCTCTATGAAATGGTATATGAGTCAAAGCCAGGAAATAGTTGCAAATATTTAAAACTATTAATGACTTTGAAGTTGTCTGCCACCCCTTTAGCCCCACTGTCCAGGAGGCATCAAAACTGAATTTGTATTGGAAAATTTTTCCATAGGATAGGAAAAGAGGATATCGTTATAGTCCAGCGTTACGTTTTCGCAACCTACTTTTTGATGAACTCTGTATATTATCGTATCTGTTGTAGTCTTTCTTATCTGATTTCCGTAGATTTCAGGAAAATATTTGATCTAAGTATTTGTATACACAAATTAAAATCTGTGCCTAAAAACATGAATTTTTCACAATTTTCAAACCCTAAAAAATCATTGAATATGTCGAAATACATTTTTGAGCAAAAACAGGTCGATTAGATAATTCCTAAATGAACGTTTCTTCCTCGCGGATCAAGTTGATATTTTTTACCAAAATAGCGTGAAACATGAAAATGTAAAGCGTTGCGAAAACGCAACCGTAGGACGAAATGGGTTAATGAAGTCTTTTGTATTTTAGGCAGAAAAAAAGAAAGAACCGATGTACTCGTATATACTCCAGTTCAATGTTTGCGTAGTCCTAGAAGAGCAACCTCTACAGCGCCGCTTGATCATCCATTCATCATAATAATATAAATAGGTCACATCTTTGAACGGCTGTAACTTCTGAACGGAAACAGCTCTGAAATTTTCAGCAAAATATGTACCAAAACATCCTCTACAACGGCCTCTGCATCCTCCATTTATAAAAAAAAATCCTAGAATTGACCCCCTTCATTGGTTGACCCCGTTGGCCGTTGGTCTTCCAATCTGGGAACAGTCATCAAACAAACAATTTTATTAAACTTTCGTAATCGACGGTATTCCCTTTTAAATCGAAAAACACATTCAATTGTCAATAAAACATACATACATACATATTTTGCACTGTCACTCCCAGGGTTTTGTTTGTTTGTTTTATTTTCTGCTTCTCTCATGAAAAACGAACTGATTTCTCTCGATGTGATTCCCAATGACTACATCAGCTCCTGGTTCCTGGTGTTATCCCGTCCGACTGGCACTCCTCCATTATTAGTAAATTTATAACATGACCCACCTTACCATATCTCCTCCGTCGACCATATATTGTTTAAATACAAAACAACAACAGAATCATAAAAGTTTGCCATCACATCGTAGATAAATGCTCCCTTTAAGGGGTGGTAATATAGTCCCATCCCTGAACAGAAGCACAACAAATAAACATATCAGAATATTTGTTGGTGGTTCTTGCATGTGACTACTCTGTGTATTTGGTAAGCACAGGCCCCCAAGAGCGAAAAAAATACTCCAGTAGTCCCCAAGGATATTTACATAGTGTACTGTCATACGTTACGTTCC
Source organism: Microchrysa polita (assembly GCA_949715475.1). NCBI lineage: Eukaryota > Metazoa > Arthropoda > Insecta > Diptera > Stratiomyidae > Microchrysa > Microchrysa polita. Next base: position 20,756,989 of record OX454417.1, read on the forward strand.
AATGGCTATGGCAAAAATTGTGGTGGTATGGATGTGACTCACACTGCCTTACGTACGAAGTAGCATTAAATTAGCCAAATTGCTTGCATCCAACTTTGCTTTTAGCAAGAAGTGCGCATTCTGCTTAACCAAATTTAAATTTATGCGTCTGGTGGCTGTGACTGGATGAATACGCGCTTCGTATGTTGGACCACACGCGATATGGTGTGGCAGGACGACGAATGTTGATTTTTCCTATTTTCAATGTCCGCACGGAATGTTGAGGGGTTTTTGGAGATTTTTTCGCTATTGATTTATATAGGGCATGTGTATACGGTACAGTACCCACATAGGGATGCCAACTCCCAGTCAACCAAAACCCGGAGATTTAGTGAAAGGAATGGGGGGGGGGGGGGGTTGTACAGTAGTTTTTGCTTATTTTGGTTTTTGCCTATATTGGTTGCTATTGCAATTACATACTCGTATTTACATAACAGAAAAGTTTCAGTTTGCATACTTATTTATGTATTTACATATTTACATTTTTATGGTTTTGTTTTGTTGTTTATCTAAGAGATCGAGAAACGACAGGCTCTGTATAAAAAAGATTACAGAAATACTCTGATGAGAATGTTCAGAAAAAGTTATGGTTGGGAGGAAATGAATCAGTTGTTCCGGGATGCAGTCTATCCGTAAGAAAAAAACAACGCTTTCCTTGACAACATTTCAGTTGTTTCGCAGTGAAGTTAAAACGCAAACTTTAAAAGGAAATTTAGGATTTTCAGTTTTTTCAATTAATGTAACTAAAAAAACATTATAGAGTATTTAATATTTTCACTGGTGTTATGTAATTATTGGAGTAATATATTCACAATATCCAATATTCATTTCATTCATTACACGCTCTGAAATTAGAACTTGAGGTTCTAATTTTAGAGCGTGTAGTTGCGTTGTTAAAATTGTAAGCTCTAAAATTTGAACTCAAGTTCTAATTTCTGAGCGAGTAACGAATGAATAATGTTTTTTTAGTTACATTAATTGAAAAAACTGAAAATCCTAAATTTCCTATGAAGTTTGCGTTTTAACTTCACTACGTATAGACATTCAAATACTTGTTCTTATTTTGAAAATACTGTCGAGGTAAAATTTAGAGTTTTTAGTTCTATCAATAAATTTAACAGGGATAGCTGTTGTAGTTTCTCTTTATTACCGTAACTCCTAGTGGAGCGTGGTGCGTTGATGACTACCGTGTGTAGTCACCAACGTTACAAAGACAACTTAATTCGGAGTGTGATACGGTTGTCAACCATACCACTTCCTAGTCGCATTCTTAGTTTATTATTCTACGATAAGTATATTTCTTATCATCTTCTACTGAATAATTAACTTGCGACGAATCGGGTCGAGTTTGGAAACTCGTTTCTCTATGAGTGTCTCTTTCACAGAGTGGCGACCGAACGATCACGGCCACAGAGCCACGACTGTTGTAGTAAATCATCCTAAAATACTATAAATTACGGGAAGACAATTTGATTTTAATTCCACTATAACGATATGTAATTGAATTTAGAATTATAGATGTGCTATTCGCGATAAAATAAGGAAGAAAAAAGACGTCCAGAAATTAGAACATTTCAGAAATTAGAACCACCTGATTTACCAAGTGGTCCTGATTTACCAAGTGGTTCTAATTGTGAGCGTCTACTGTATCATAATTTTTCAGTATTTGATGTTTTACATACAGTTCAGAATAGAAGAATGACATACCTTTTTTGGGCATAAAAACAGTAACGAGTTGATTCGACACAATGGCTTTCGAATATTTAGTATGTGTGGCATTTTTCAAGTGAGTTTTGAGGGCCTTTTCTCCATCGTGTTTCACTCTAAACTTTATGTTGCAAACTTTGCACTCGGCAGTCTGATTGTCTTTTTTCTTTAACCAGTCCTTGTATTCTTTAGCGTTCAGCCAGTCGTCGACGAATTTCGAATAATATATTTTTTTTCTTTGCCAGTTCTTTTTGCGATGAGTTCAAATTTTCGGAGTTAGACATCTCAAAACTCCAAATCACTTTTATACACTCACTCGCGAATCGTATAAATTTGTGTAAATAAACGCAATATAAAAATATATCAGAGTGAAGCTTACCTACAGATTTGCTTTTAAATTTGGAAGATTATACTAGCACGTATTTAATAGTCAATAGTTTAGTTGCTCACAATCAAAACGTATAACGACAGACGTATTTCCTTAACAGAAAAACTTCTTGGAAAGAAAATTAACGGTTCAGCTGAAATATTTCAAAAATTCGGGCCTAGGAATATATAGACAAGGAGAAAGGAGCTGAAACATCAAAGCACAAGAGCGTACCTGTGTAACTAGAATATGAGAGGGCTTCCATTACATTGCCTCTTTGTATGTCTCTCTCGTTACCTTTATGTCGATGGTGTGAGTTGACAGTGTCTGTTAAAAATCTAGTCAAAAATTTCGCACGTTTCATTTCCTTCTCTATATGTTCTCTGAATGATTTCCAAGCTCAAGCGTCGGAAACAATCACAGAGAAGATAACATGGAAAGTTGGAATGGATGTTGCGAGTAGCAACAATGAGTGCATTCAGCGAACGAAATTTACTAGAAAAACACTGGAAATGCTACAAGAATTACCCGCCACCGACCTCTTCCTCCGCTGAAAAGCCTACACGCGGAATGAGAATCTAATTGGAAGAGCACTTTTCTGCTACAATTTTCGTTCGATGAATGCACGCAATGATGCATGGAAAGTTGTAGCAGCAATGATGCATGGAAAGTTGTAGCAACTATGATGCATGGAAAGTGAGTGCTATATGCGAAGCTATAATGCAGCTTAGAATATAGGCATTATGGCGCATTGGTACAGTACTTTTATGTTCATATTCGAACTTCAACTTGTGATCGTTCTTTTTAATTTGATTTTTTTTATTTTTAATATTTTGTAGGTACAAATGAAAGGTTTATACGCCAAACCCGGAGATTTTATTTTTGACCCGGAGACCCGGAGACACCCTTCGAAACCCTGAGTCTCCGGGTGAAACCCGGAGGGTTGGCAACCCTATACCCACAGTACAAGTACAGTACGGCGGATTTAAATGAATCGGTGATTACTAAGATTATCTAGTGGCTAGTCTTGTCGTGTAGAAAAGATGCACACCACTGTGCGAAAGCTTGTACATAACATTAAATTAATTGTTTGTTTAATATGCATAGTTACGTCATATTTTGCTTGGTAACACCATCATCTGAAATTGAAAAACAAATTCCATGCAACCGTAACCGAGCAAAATATGGCGTAACTATGCAAAATGAAAAAAAAAATCAATACAATGTAAAAGCTTTCAGAAAATGGTGTGCGTCTTCTCTTGTGAAAAGACTAACAACTAGATAAGATGTACGAGTAATCGGCCCTAACTGAATCAATTCGAAAATTGCAGTAATGATAGAAGTAAGTTATAATTTCCCTTACGCTTTGAGTCTGATGCTGCAGTTAACGGTTCAAAATTCATCAAATTTAAATGCAGCCATTCAAAATCTACGAACTTAAATAGACTCGCCGAAAAAACACTCGTTCAAAATCCGCTTATTAAAATTCCCTTTCATCAACAACCACGCAACTGATCTCCATGAAATTTTATATGAATGTGTAGAATGGTAACAGCATTTGGTACGAAAATCATAGAAATGGGTTGGACAATGAATACAGGGTGTCCCCGAAGAGGTGAAAAAAGTCTACTTTTTTATTATTATTTTTCGTAGAAAATTAGCGACCCTATTTGATAAAGACCGATGGCTCCTGGACTTCCACAAGCAAGGACGATCGACTTCCTGCTATACACACACTTAGGCTTGTTCGGTACCAAGATTTCAGTAACGGGTTTCGGTTTTTTTTTTTCAATACCCGGTACTACAAGCGGTTTCCCTGACTCAGTTTTTTTTTCAGTACCGACGGTTTTTTTTTTTTAACCATAAGCCGATTTTTTTGAATACCGGTTAAAAACCGACCGACGAATCGATTTTTTGTACCGAGTTAAAAACCGACCGACGACGAGTCGGTTTTTTGGTACCGATACACTTCAACCATGAGCCGTTTTTTTTCAGGTTTCTTGGTACCGGGACGAGTCCGTTTTTTGGTACCGAGTTAAAATGAACCGATGAGTCGGTTTTTTTTTACCGAGTTAAAAAGAACCGACGAGGCAGGTTTTTGTAACCGAGTTAAAATCGAGCGACGAGTGGACGCCAATTGGCATGTCAAGAAACATTTAAAGAATTTTGGGTTACTAATTCAAAATTTGACGTCGAAAACCAGAACATTTTTGTTGGGGTTGCCCGCGCCAGAATTGTTCCCCTGTTTTCTCGGGGAAATACTTGTCCAATCGGCGTGTCAAGAAACATTAAAAGAATTTTGGGTTACTAATTCCAAATTTGACGTCGAAAACCAGAACATTTTTGTTGGGGTTGCCCGTGCCAGAATTGTTCCCCTGTTTTCTCGGCGAAATGCTCGTCCAATCAGCGTGGTAGAAATACCAAGGTAAATTTGGGTCGCTGATTCCGAATTTGATGTCAAAAAAGAGTTGTGGGGTTGCCCGCCCCGAAATGGTACCCCTGTTTTCTCGGGGAAATACTCGTCCAATCGGCGTGGTAGAAACACCAAGGTTAATTTGGGTCGCTGATTCCGAATTTGATGTCAAAAACAATAAAAAAAATTTTTCATTTTTCTTCAGCTTGCGTACAAGTCTGCAACTCAGTGGGACATTTTAATGTTTTTCGTGACGATTTGCTTTTCGAATTTGACTCTTTTTGGGTCGTTCAACAAAAGTTGAACGTGAGTTGAACCTAAGTTGAAAGTTACACTTTTTGGGTCGTTCAACAAAAGTTGAACGAAAGTTGAACGTCAGTCGAACCTAAGTTGAAAGTAACACTTTTTGGGTCGTTCATCAAAAGTTGAACGAAAGTTGAACGTGAGTTGGAAGTAACACTTTTTGGGTCGTTCATCAAAAGTTGAACGTGAGTTGAACCTAAGTTGAAAGTTACACTTTTTGGGTCGTTCAACAAAAGTTGAACGAAAGTTGAACGTGAGTTGAACCTAAGTTGAAAGTAACACTTATTGGGTCGTTCAACAAAAGTTGAACGAAAGTTGAACCTAAGTTGAAAGTAACACTTTTTGGGTCGTTCAACAAAAGTTGAACCTAAGTTGAAAGTAACACTTTTTGGGTGGTTCAACAAAAGTTGAACGAAAGTTGAACATGGGTTGAACCTAAGTTGAAAGTAACACTTTTTGGGTCGTTCAACAAAAGTTGAACGTGATTTGAACCTAAGTTGAAAGTAACACTTTTTGGGTCGTTCAACAAAATTTGAACATGAGTTGAACCTAAGTTGAAAGTAACACTTTTTGGGTCGTTCAACAAAAGTTGAACGAAAGTTGAACGGGAGTTGAACCTAAGTTGAAAGTAACACTTTTTGGGTCGTTCAACAAAAGTTGAACGTGAGTTGAACCTAAGTTGAAAGTTACACTTTTCGGGTCGTTCAACAAAAGTTGAACGAAAGTTGAACGTGAGTTGAACCTAAGTTGAAAGTAACACTTTTTGGGTCGTTCAACAAAATTTGAACGTGAGTTGAATCTTAGTTGAAAGTAACACTTTTTGGGTCGTTCAACAAAAGTTGAACGTGACTTGAACCTAAGTTGAAAGTAACACTTTTTGGGTCGTTCAACAAAAGTTGAACGTGAGTTGAACCTAAGTTGAAAGTAACACTTTTTGGGTCGTTCAACAAAAGTTGAACGAAAGTTGAACATGAGTTGAACCTAAGTTGAAAGTAACACTTTTTGGGTCGTTCAACAAAAGTTGAACGAAAGTTGAACATGAGTTGAACCTAAGTTGAAAGTAACACTTTTTGGGTCGTTCAACAAAAGTTGAACGAAAGTTGAACATGAGTTGAACGTAAGTTAAAAGTTACACTTTTTGGGTCGTTCAACAAAAGTTGATCGAAAGTTGAACGTGAGACGAACCTAAGTTGAAAGTTGAATTCAAGTTGAATTCGATTCGAATTCGAGTTGAATTCGAGTTGAATTCAAGTTGAACCCAAGATGAACCCAAGTTGAACTCAAGTTGAACTCAAGTTGAACTCAAGTTGAACTCAAGTTGAACGTAAATTGAACCCAAGCCCAACCTCTGTTGAACCTTGAATGGCACCCAACACTCACAGGGTACCACCTAGCCCAACTTCCGTTGAACCTTGAATGGCACCCAAAACTCACAGGGTACTACCTGTAATGCCAAAAACGTAACGCTTTTTCGTTGCAATTTTCGTGACGATTTTCGATTTATGTGCCAGAGTCAAGACATAAAAATGTCAAAAAATTGGGGTTGCCCCCCGAAATGGTACCCCCTGTTTTCTCTCTGCTTGGCAAGAAACATTAAAAGAATTTTGGGATACTGATTCTAAATTTGGCATCGGGTTGCTCGCCCCAGAATTGTACCCCTGTTTTCTCGGGGAAATAGTAGTAGTCTACCTGGTCTAGCGGTTAGTGCGCGCACCTCCGGTGCACAGGGTCATGAGTTCGAATCTCACCGTGTTCCATGGTGTTTTTCGAATTCACGAGCTTGTGACGGACTATGATCTCACTCAGATGTTAAACGAGTACCCATTTATGGGGATAAATAACACTGCTGAGCGTGATGCTAATCTCATTACCTCAACAAAAAGCAGATAAGATCTTGGAAATAGGATGTCACTAACACATCCTGCGGCCTTAGTCCAATGCTGGATTGACGCGCCTGTTATTTTTTTTTTCTCGGGGAAATACTCGTCCTATCGGCGTGGCAGAAACAATAAGGTACATTTGGGTCGCCGATTCCAAATCTTAGATCAATAACAAGAAAAAATGTTCGTGGTTGCCCGCCCCAAAATGGTACTCCGGTTTTCTCTACACCGTATGTTTCTACAACTGACGTGTCTACCTCTACCTTCAATAATTTATTGCAAATTATCCCTCTCATATCGTTATCTCAATCTCCCTATCAGCACCAAACAGCACGAAACCAACTACTCCATTTATATGATCATACATACAATACACCATGCCACTTCGAAGCTGATCCAAAGAAAAATCATATCCACCCATGTAGACGATTTCATCGCTGGCAATGCACATTACAGCTGCTGAAAAAGTACGCTTATTCGACGTGGAAAAGTTCCTCAGCGTACAACCCGACGTCGCAGCAGTCTGAACGGCAGCAGTGTGAACGGGCTTTAAAACACTGACTTGTTGTTCGATTTTTAACCCGGTACTGAAAAACCGACATGTCCGTCACCGTTAGTTTTAACTCGGAACCAAAAAATCAACTCGTCGGTCGGTTTTAACTCGGTACAAAGGTTTTAACTAGGTGAAAAAAAAAACAACTCGTTCGGTCGGTTTTAACCCGGTACCAGAAAACCGGCTCATGGTTGAAGTGAATTGGTACCAAAAAGCCGATTCGTCGGTCGATTTTTTTTTTTAACTCGGTACCAAAAAACCGACTCGTCGGTTCTTTTTAACTCGGTACAAAAAAAAACCGACTCGTCGGTTCCTTTTAACTCGGTACCAAAAAACCGACTCATCGGTCGGTTTTAACCCGGTACTGAAAAACCGACTCGGTATTGAACAAGTACCAAAAAAACCAGCATATCGGTACTTTAGAATATTGGGTCCGGTACTGATTGAACACAGTTTTGTACCGGGATCCCTGTTTTTGGAGTAGGCCTACACACACTTACAGGTAGTTCCCCGCAATCTACAAGTACCGTGCGGGAGAGCATGCATGTGTTTCTTCAAATATACTGTCAAATGAAAAGATCATCTGGACTTTCTCCAGTTTTTAGCCATTTAAATCGGCTGATCCTGATAGTATACTTCCCGCAGTTATACAGCACGTGTCTGTTCCGTAGATTGAAAGAACTTTTAAGGCCTGCCTAGCCTAGATTTGGTCTACATACATCCCTCGAGTATGGAAGGAGTTCAAAGTGGTGTTTATTCCAAAAACGGGAGAGCTTCGCACGCTCACCGTAAGAATCTAAAGCCCATCAGCCTGTCCTCGACCTTGTTCAAAATACTAGAGAGGCTCATAGATTACCATCTATGTGGTAGTATTCATGCGGCTCTTTTATCAAGCTCACAGAATCCTAACTGGAAGGGAAAATTTGTGGATACAGTCTTTGACTCCATTGTATAGGCTATAATGACAAAGCTCTGGGAGAGTATTCCACGATAGCTTTTCTGGATTTGGAAGGCGCTTTTAATAACGTGAAATATAGTGCAATTACTGATAGATAGTGTATGGGAGTTGTGGATTCTCTCTGTAAGCTTATTAGCCAAATGCTGGCATCTAGAATTATATTTTCCAAAATAGAAGTTTGGTCCAAGCGAATGTTGGCAGGAGTACTTCACAAAGGTGAGTTCTTTGGAATATCATGGTCAATAGGCTGCTCATCGTCCTGGAAGCATTGGGATGTAAGGTAAGGGAAAGCCTGGGGATTTCAACCGAAAGCTGTACATTGGCTCTATGTAGCGGCTATTTGTCCTATATACTCCTTGCGTGATCGTCTGGTGGAATGATTATACTACTCCGAAATTTTTGTTTTGCAAGAACTTCAAAAGCTTAATACCATCTCGAACGCAATGGAACGATGGCCTTCCTTTGGCTCCAGACTCATCGGGACTCATGGATCAATTGAAGAACTTCATCCAGGACAAAGACGTTGTGGCCTTATCTTAATCGTTCCTGTAGGCTATTAACACTGAAAAGGCATGTTATTGTAGCTGTTGTGGGCGTTTTCACGGAGTGTCCTATGGGGTATCACTCCAGGAGGCGTGATGTTCCGTATATAACGATCTCTGTAGAAGCTGTGGGGACGAGGAGGAAAGTATCTTCTATTTTTATCTGTGATTGCTTAGGCTTATCAGAAAGGAGGAGATCGATTCTGGGAGCATACTTAATTTCCCCATTTCGGAGACGTGGAGAACGATGATATTGGTCAACTTCAACGTTTTGTTTAAGCATGTTGATATTTTCTATGAAACTAAGCCGTAGTTTGACGGCTCTCATGAGATATTTTCACATCACGTGCACTGCGAGCCGCCAATTCACGGTTCGAGGTGCAAATTCTTTGAAGATCGCAAGCACGAGCCGTCATGGCTTCCATAAAAGCCAATGCATTTTCATGTCTCGAGCTTGCTAGCCGTACTCGTCGTTTGTACGACGCCTGTATGTCCCTAAAAAAAACATTTCTCAGTTTTTAGTATAAACTGAATCGAAAATGAACTTTTTATAAAAACAACCCAAACAATATTTTCCGAACGTACATTGCGCTGGATTAACTCACAAATTGTTTGGCGTATGTTTTGCCCCCAAAAACGACTCCCCAATGTCGTATTTTCCATATACTAACTTTCTCAACTTGGTAAAAACCTTTTCGCAAATATACAAAACGAAACTTTTCTATAGTTTATTGTCGGTTTGGCGCTCGACCGAGAGAATTCCGAAGCAATATGAAACCAACAAACGTTCATCCTGTCTATATCCTTTCGGCGCGAAGTACTTTCTTGCTATGTGGTGGCCGGCTAGAACTCGTACAGCATTCTTGTGTTTTCTGTGCTGCTCTGCTACATTCGGCTTGTGTGTCCCATCTTGTGAAACTGTTGCCAGCGGGTAAAGTTTTGTGGACATAAATTAATTTGCTCGCACACTTCTGTTCCTGGACTTCGACGTTAGTCGCTCTGCATCTCTCGCGTGTGTTCTTAATTCCCGCATGAAGTGTATATTGAGCCACTCGGCCAGCTGGAATTCTGTCGTCTAGTTCCGCTTCTGTGTGTTGGCAACCTGCAGCGAACTTTATATATTACTCAGGAACTCACTGGTAGGGTTACTAGAATGGCGTTCACATTTTGATTTGTGGCTCCCAGAAGTTTAAGTATGAAATTTGACGCACTAACTATACTCGCACACACCGATACAAAGTTCGCAGTTTTGCAAATTGCCAGTGTACTTAGTCCTGACCAATATACCTGCAAAATTCCATTAACTAATGCAACCTCCGATGCAATCTGGAAAGTTTGCATGGAATGGGGCGGCCGTTCGATTAGATGGAGCGGAACGAGAAAGTAGTCGAGCCTGCAACAATGACTTTGGGGGTGGACAACACGCGGTTACGACAAACGGGCAGGGTTGCACCAAGCTGATTTATATCCCGGAGGATCGGGGAAAAGCCTGAGATGGAAATAATGTGCAAAATTTTCGATGAAAATTCCATCGTGTTTTTCGCTCTATATGTACCTATGTAGATGTATACGAGTACCTGGATAGTTGAAGTCGAGCGGAAATTCAATTTACGATACTTGTGAAATTATGGTCCCAATGAAATTCATTGGATGCAGCAATTGCAATTCCAGTATCAGCAGCATCGAAATTGGCATGTACCCAGATGGACGGACATAAGCCCAGAACCGATCAGATATATGTATAGTCACAGGAGGAATAAGGATGTTGGCGTGTACATATATATTTATGCAAGAATTATAATTAGTATGACTCGGTTCCATATTTTAGGGTCAATTTGACAAAAACTTCCACTCGATCGAATACGCGTTTATTTCGTCGAATATCCTTCATTAACATCCATTTACGTATACGATCCTGGCCCCGTATCATGGCGGTGGCCGGTGCGGTGCGACATTTTATGCAATTATTTTCATCGGAATTGTTACGCGTGCAGATGACGGATGATGGTGATTGAAAACTAAATTATTTTAATATGCATGAGATATTAGCGTAGCGCCAGGACGAAATCCCAACCAGGAAATGTGTGTTGAGTGCAGCGCGCGTAATAAAGGTGTACGTGTGTTTTACCTACATATATGAAGTGTGATAATAATAATAATTGAACGGACATTGGACAATAATTCATTCAAAATTAGATTTGGTTGTCCAGGTAGGCTTTTGTGGAAAATTCTTCACGGTGCGGTGTCCCGCAACCGGTTCACCATAAACCTAAGGTAGATTATACAGTTTGTTATCGGAAATATGCTACCCAAATGTTACCTCTTATTTTTAGCAGTAACGGAAAAATTGAATTTTTTCTGAATCTTGTCAAAAACCATGAATTCCTCTGAAAAACTTTGATTTCTTAGCTTTGGACTTACTAAAACGAAAAACTTTCCTCATATTCATAAACACTTATGCGAAGTTAGCCCTCCCACGTTCTCAAATTCCACTTGTAACCGTTTGTTCGGCGGCGGCTACGTTTGTTCGTAATTGTTCGTCAATAAAAATCGTTTGTTCTGTTCTCTTCTCTTCTGAGCTACAATCGATTGAATCTTGCAAAAAGGACAAAATCAAGATTTAATATTAAAATTAAACTCATATTTTATAACAGTAAATTATACCGACAAACCTGCAAAATTTTTTAAAGTTGGCCCGTTACGTAAGCTTTCCAACGACATAGAAACAGTTTTGCTAGAGTAAATATATTTCTACTAATTGCGTGTTAAAATAGAAAAAATTGAGTTCTGGGATTGAATCAAGGTGTTTTAAAGCTTTAACTTTAGAAAGCAATGGAATTAATAATCACATGCATGAAGCGGACTTTCACATTAACAATTTGCAAAGTTAGGGCCCTGGGATAGAAAAAATGGTACATGCCAGCGACACTCAAATTAGTCCTTCTTAAGCAAGTTTTCTCTGTCCTCGGTGCCTTAACTACATAGAAGAAAACACGAAAAATCGAATCTATTCGATCGGTGTTAGGTAAATTCGTGTTCTTTTTTGTTCTTTTTTAACATTTCCGTTAATTTTTTAATTTTCCAAATAATTTTTAGATCTAGTTAGCCCCACTTGTTGCAAAATAGGCTGATGATAACTTTTTTTTCTTTTAAAATAACATCTGAATATTATTTTTCATGCAGATTACTGTTTCCAGTTTCACACGTTTTATTCAAAAACTTGACTAGTGTACCTATTTGCATGGTCATTTGAGTGCGAACACAATGAGCAGTGGCGTAACGTACGGTGTTCCATGTGTGCGGTGGAGCACGGAACAACCATCAGGGGCCCCCTCACGTAGTTACGAAGAGTAGAGTAGAGTAGTAGTAGTGCTATGGTGAGGTTAGAGTAGGCTGACCAGACGTACAGCATTTTGATGTACAGTACAGTGTTTTGACCTGCTGTACAGCGTTGGGAAACGTTCAGCAAAATATACATGTCACAAAATGAAACCTTATTCACTACATGATAAGCTCCTCGGTGAAGCCTGTGATCCAGCTTGTCTGCTTTTATGGTATAAAGATTGACCCTTGTACTCTTGAAACACAAACATTTTTAAGTTGAGCCCAATTTTCTCCTTTGAGGGTCCTTAGAACAAGTAACAAAATTTTATGGTAGAATCTTCAGCTATTATAGATTCTGGAAAGTAATAAAAGGAGTGACAACTTGGATTATTCTCGTAGCTATGGCTTTGGAAATATACACGGGAAGCGCGAACATTTTCCATTTAAGCTCGATTTATTCCTTTGAAGGTCCTTGAAACAGGAAACAAACACCGGATATGTAATGTACTCGATGTCCCCTTTGATATGATACCCCGTATGCCGACCTCCGGTCAAGGATTAAAGAGTATCCTTTTTTGTCCTTTTTGGGACCTTTCCGATCAAAATTTTTTTTAGCAAAATCAGTTGTAGATTCCTGGGAGCCCGCTCTAGGACTTACGCCGCCCCGGGCAAGAGGGCAAATTGCCGCCCCTTAGGTACTGTACCAAACAGATTGATCTAGATATCCATACTATCTAGATCAGTGGGTCCCAATCTTTTTCAGTTCTTGCGAGGTCTTCTGATCCTGGGGCCACCCAAGAAAATAGTTGTGAAAAATTGGCGTTGGCAGGAATGCTTTTAATTTTATAGGTTTATTTTTCAGGATCTATTTTCGCATTTTAAATTGTTTAAAAATTTAGTTGTTAGTTCAGCCGATATTTTGTAACTACTGGAAATTTTTAGAAGTACATTGTTGAATCACTTCAACACATTCTTTTATTAACTTTCATATAAGTAAATCATGTCAATTATTACTCAGCATAATGGTCATTCAATGTAATGTATTGAATGGCTAATTAGAGCGACGATTGACTAATTGTTATAAAATGTATGTCAATCGTCGTATTGCTTTCATTCTTTAGTCTTAAGTTACAATTTTGTTAGCTATAAATATTGTAGTTTTAAGAATATAGATTCAGTGTTCAATAAACATTCAAAATAATAACCAACCGCCTTTACACTCATTTACTCCCAATTCCTATAACCCTAACGGAACAAGTATTCTACTATCATTGAATACTCTGTTTCTCCCTCCACATAGAATATACTACCACTGGAACGGTGGCCCTATATTCTATCCTTTTCATACATATTAATTAAATTTCGTGATCTCCGCATGCTAAATTTCGTCGTTAGTTCGGCCGTCACCATGGCTTCAGTGATACGTCGAGCACGAAAAATGAAATCACCCGGAGCGACCAAAATCAGCAAGATTTTTACTAAAGATTCATTCTATACATACAGAAAATAGCTGACTGGTGCGATTTTTAGAGTCGGGAGCTTTGTCAATTTCAATCAGCCATTTCATCAAACGCATTTAGTACCAGCGATTTTTTTTTAATCGAAGAAAATAAAATTGATTACCCCTGGTTAGTTTCGGAAGAAGATCGAGTCAGAATGGTTGTTGTTGAAGGAAACCATAATTCATAAACGGCACCAACCTTAGAGTTGTGCTCGCACCCCCCTTCCCTAATCGTCGTACCTCCTTAGGGGGTGCACCCCCAGCTTGGGAATCACTGATCTGGATGTATAAATGGTTGGTGTAGAATCGATACAAAGAGATTTTTCTTTTGAAGCAAGTGCTTGTACTCATCGTTGTTGCTCCAAAACAATTTACTTAGTGGAACCAGCAAACTTAAGAACATTGTTTTAAAAAACAAAACAAAAATTCACACTATTAAGCACACCACCATGCACCACAGTTCGGCAAGGCTTTATAGAGTTTGTTTGGAGTTTCAAAATGTTGAAGCTTGATGTAAGAATACGAGAATGCATGCGAAATTTCATTTTCCAGTAAAATACTCAATATATTTTTAGAAAACTCTGCCCTCAAACATGTTGGGCCGAAATTGTGCTCATTTTCATTACTAACGCTCTGCAGTTGTTTCCATAAATTCCTTAAAAACTTCAATTAGCCGGATTGCTTTAGGCTTTTCAATGTGCATGGCTTATTTTCATAAATTCGTCATCTCGAGAATTTTTAAAGAGAATAAGGTCGGAGCTAGTTGAATCGGCTAAGCCTATAGCCAAATTCCGAAAATAGCATGTCCAAACACAAATTAGGGAGCTCTGGCAATGTGTTCTCTGGTTCGATTCCTCATCTTGCTAAAATTCAATGCTAGATGAATCAATTTAATGGGAACCAACTTAAGTAATCGATTCATGCGAAGGTTTGGCGAATTGAAGTTGAATTGCAAAATGCGCGATGTGTCGATGGAAATTATGGAAAACAACTCCAAAAATTATTGTGAATAACATTTCTCATAGAGGAGTCTGTTTTAAACGCCTTAATGTTTTCAGCGGTTATTCGACTCCCTATTTCTCATTTCATATGAATTTCTTCGGGAGTTCAATATTTATTTAGTGGACTTGCTCTCCTGTTACTCAATATACTAAATAAAAGCTTTGGATATCATCTTGCGGAAATCAAATCGCATATAAATGAAACAATAATGAATTTCGTGCTATAATTTCGTCCTCAAAAAATTAGGGTTCATGCAAGGTGCTTAATTCTGGTGAAAAGAAAATGAAATGAATGTTAAATCGGAGAACGAAATTTACACATACAAGTAATTCTTCAGTTAGTATGTTTTGTTCTCCAAAGAATAACTTAGCCAGCGCATCACAGACGTATTGCGCGGCTTACTTAGCATTTTAAGATTCTAAATGCAGCACTTCGTATCAATGATGGGCTCTTCGTAGCTTCGCAAGGAATATGCATTAAACACAACTTTAACTTTTATATCTTTATTTTATTTCGCCCCCTTTTTATTTTATTATTATTTATTTTATTTCCACTTTCCTTTTTTTTTATTCGAGTGTTGGTCAAAAAGCCGCCCCTAAAATTTGGCGCCCCGGGCGACCGCCCGGCTTGCCCTCCCTTAGAGCGGGCGCTGCACTGATTCAAAAACAACAAAAATTAGCATTACTCTATTTTTTTTTATTTGAAATGCTAATATGACTGCACTAATAGTACTGTGTACTGCTCATAACTACTTTACTTGACTCCAAGCTTGAAGGTCTTGGAAATACTTTAGCGGAGTTTTCAAATTTGGCAGACTTGTAGAGCACGGCACTGTCCAAATTGTGTGAACATATCAAGGCTTTTAGCTTCCAAGGTCCTAAAGTTATAGGCGTCGAAAAATGCGATTTTAACTCTCATCCAGCCGAAGATTTTTACAACGCTTGCCGGCGGCAAAGGTACATTTGTACATTAGTACATTTTGTATGAAAATCTTCACTGAATGTATGAAATCGAACCGTAAAACCGTTACATTACGTTGGCTAGTCTCACAAGTTAGTAATTTGTTTTTTGCCGAGGTGGATGTACTAATAATATTCCTAAATAAAATACTTGCGTGCTTCACGTGATTCTCAATTGATGTACAAATGTAGATTTGCCACCGTTAAAGGGTGTAGGATTAATTTTGCTCCCTAACTTGTGCATGGTCACACTTTTATGAAATTTGGCATACATATGCTTAACTAAAAACGTAAGGATGTCAGAACATTTCAGAGAGATTGGACCCATAGGAAAAAAGTTACAGTATTTTAGAAACGGAAAAGATACATGTGTACCTACACTGAGAAAAAAAATCCTGCAAATTCAAAAAAATACGCATATGATTCAAAGAGATTCAAATATGATTTTGCTTCATACTTGTTTCCCTTATTTCATAGACTTTTTAATTCAAACGAATTTCCCTTTGAACTAATAAGATATTCCTTTTGAAAGTCTATCTATAATCACTTTAAATTAAAGTTATGCAGTGTCAATTTAATCAGGCACAACCATAAATCGGAAAGATTTCCTTTTAATTTAAAAGAATGGACTCTTTGTTTTAAAGGGATATCATTTTATTTAAAATAAAAGGATTCTTCTTATTGTTTATCCAAATGCATGAACTCAAAAGAATACTTTAAATTACACCAAAAGAAGTAATTTTCACAGGGAAAGAACATATTACTCATACATGAGTTTTGTATAACTGACCTCGCTATAGGTGTTGGCGATATTTCATTTACCTCTTTACGGTCTAAAATCCATAATAAACTACCTACCTACAGTGGGATTCGATCCCGCGACCCTATGATTTGAAGATTAACGCCCCTACCTACTACACCACACAGACTATACGGTATGACGTTTGTAATTTATACCATACATTGTGACATCGCTCTACCACTTACTACCGACCGACTGCGAGTGTAAACCAAAAAAAAAAAGACAATTTTCTATGTAAACAAAGCGATTTCGCGTTGGAACATACATTGATTGGCTCTTTTTAAAAAGATTTCCCATGGAAAATTTGGATTTTATGACCTATGATCTGCTCTTGTGGCAGTTGCAAAATCTGAAAAATAACGCTTGAAGAAATCCAAATCTCATGTATGCCAGTATATGTTATAAAAAAAAATATATGTGATCAGTGAGCCCTAAGGTTTTCAATGTTCTCCATTGCCTTCCCAAGGCTCACCACATATTTCGAGAATATCAGATGCTTTTCTTTCTCCATTCTGTTTACGAATATATCAGTTATAAAAGGAGGAAAAATGTGAGATCATTTTATGGCATGCATAGTGGTTGTAGCCTCGTGTTTCTCCAAATCGGCGTGAAAACCGAATTCTGCAAGTATGTGTACAGCATTGGGTCTTCGGGAGTCTGGTCACCTTAGGTTAGAGGCCTCGATGATTGTGAGGTCCTGGGTGATTTCCCGGCTCGATACCCCCTAAAGCTGCTATTGGTTGTTAAAAATGGCCACCATGATTAAATTCGGAATATGTATTTTAAGGGGAACTTTTGCCTCGGGAACATATTGAAAACAATGCAAACAATGTTGAAATTGTGGGAAAAAGTAACTGAAAAGGTGGACTCCTAGAAATTTTAAAACGCGATTCACAATAATGCAATAATGAAATCTTTGTACATGAGCAAAAAATCGAACAATCAAAAAAGATCTTTAAATGAGCCGAGGACCAAAACCTTGAAAAAGGCATACAGCTACGAATAATATTATAGCACTGGAGGTTACGATTAGCTTATTTCTCAAAGGTGTCATTGAATATTTTTACAGCTGCTAGTGGTACCCATAAAAATTGTATAATTGTGTATAGTAAAACTGTTTACTTTCTGGAAATTATATATTTTTCGTTTGTAGGTCAACAGTATACTCTCCTACCCTCTGTGGTGAAGATTAGGCGTGGATCAAATGAAACAATCCCCCTCCCCCCGCATGCCTTAGGTCGCAGATTTTGTCCTTGCGATTGTGATATCGTGTACCTGTTTAACAAAAGGTATTATTTAATTTCATCACTGAATTAAGTAAAAAAACAACTTCTTCTTTATGGCACGATAGCCCGACGTCGGGCCTTGGCCGCCTGGATTGAAGACCTCCAATTGTCGCGGTCACGCGACCTTGTCCTCCAGTTCCGAAAGCCTAGCATCTGGTGGGCGTCTTCACATACAGAATGCTCCCATCCGGCTCTCGGTCGTCCACGCAATCTGGCTCCGTCCACTCGTTGCGCGTTCATCACCTTTTTGGGCATGCGATCGGCGTTCATCCTTTGTACATGTCCAGCCCATTGCAGTCGCTGCAATTTCACGATCTTCGACACCTGTAGCTCATCATACAGCTGATACAACTCAAGGTTGTACCGGATGCGCCACTCACCTCGTTCACAAACGGCCCCGAAGATTCTATGGAGAATCTTTCGCTCGAATGTGTCCAACAGGTGTTCAGAGTTTTGGGATAGGGTCCATGCCTCGCAGCCATAGCATAGCACAGGTCGGATTATGGTTTTATACACGTGGAGCTTCGTCTTCCTGTGCACCAGCTTCGAATTCATAATTTGGAGGACCGCAAAATAACACTTATTAGCTAGTTGTATCCGTCGCTTTATCTCATCTGTTTCGTTGGCGTCCTTTGACAAATTGCAACCCAGGTAAGTGAAGTTGTCTACATACCCTATATTGAGGTCCCCCACTGTGATGCTTGAATTTACTGGCGTTCTAGTTTTTGATTGCATCATGACCTTGGTTTTAGATTCGTTGATATGTAGTCCAACTTCTTTGGCGGCGTTATTGAGATTACGCAGGAGGATTTCTGCATCACCCAATCTTCGAGACATGATGTTGATGTCGTCGGCGTAAGCTACTAGTTGAGTCGACTTAATGAGTAGCGCTCCGCTGCTGTCCAAATTCACGGGTCCCTTTTTTGTGGATTGGGCAAATTATACATTTGCGCCAATAATCCGGGATTATTTCGTCATTCCATATTTTAACGATAAGTGTGTGTATAGCCTTAACAAGGCTCTCCCCACCATGCTTCAGCAGTTCAGCTGGAATCTCGTCAGCGCCCGGGGCTTTATTATGTTTTAGTGATTGCATGACGAGATCAACTTCTTCTATTGTTGGGGGTTGAACGGGAGGGCCTGTTTCAGCCGTCAGCTCCAGCGTTTCTTGTGTGGGGTTGTTCGGTTGAACATTAAGGAGCTCTTTAAAATGAGAGGCCCAGCGTTTATCAACACTATCGGTGTCGCTAATTATATTGCCATCCTTATCCTTACAAAGGCTGGTCCTGGGTTGGTATCCACTTTTAATTGAATTAATTAGCTTGTACGCTTGTCTACTGTTCCTACTAGCTAGTCTTTGGTTTATTTGCATCAACTGCTCGTCAAGATGCTTACGTTTCTTACGTCTAATTAACCTATTCGAAAATCGTCGAAGCTCGTCATAATTTGTTTTTTTGGCTCTAGTTGAGTTTCGCCTTAAAGCAAGGATGCATTGACTCCCGAATATAAATAATTTCTATGAAAAAGTATGGGAAATGACATTTAATTTATTGAATTTCGGCATCCTTGACTCAAGGTCTCCTTGAGTTAAGGAATGTTCATAAATACGGGCCTTAGTCTGAATTCCTAAAAGACAAAATTTTGTATTCAATTGGCTCGTATTCAAACAAGTAAAATTTAACGAAAATATTGGTAATTAACAAAATACCCAAGTTGCGTTTTCTGGTCTAAATAACATCTTCAAAACCAACCTAATTTACAATAAATTACAACCTAAATTAAAACAATTTCCAGTAAATCAAACAAACACCCCGTCAATTAGTCCCATGGAACAAACGGACTTGGACTTGACAATTGCCCGAACTTGGACGACACCCCCAACGATACGAACAATTAAAGTGAAACAAAAGCGAATCAACTTCAGTATGTACCAACAAATGTACTGTTAAACATGAACTAGCTTATTGGATGTTGTTTGGAGGTTAAAATTGCCCCGGGGGGTCCCAGAGATAATTTCTGCTGAAACTGACAAATGCTCTGAACTAATAATACAGAAAAGTTTTGACCAATACCGTATTTCTACGTATGAAGTTGTGTTACAATTCAGCTGGGAGTGTAAGGGCAAATATTGTACAGTCCTGTCATATATGTATGTAAGTACGAGACGTGTATATACTACAAACATTGCTCCTAGTTGCCGTTACCAAGTCCAAGACGTATGTCTCAACCCGCTCTTTATTGCAGCTCTGAAACATCAAGAACATCGTTTCATGCTTGTGCTTTCGAAACAAAACTCCAGCACACAAAAACTGCAATTGCGAAATTGTCTATCCAGCGATGGCAAAACAATGCATTCTGTGCTTTACGCGACGCAGAAATGGTTTATATGGAAGTTGAGACCTGAGAGAGATTCGTATGGAATTGGAGCATAGGAAGCATTCAACAGACAAGACAAGTAAGCAACAAAGGAGCGCGTACATAAAATTGCATTAACAACTCTGCAAAGACTGCAGCCGGAAAAGTTAAACATCGTGGGAGCAATAAGACAAAAGTAATTTACTTTCGCCGTTCCTTCTAGGATCTAGGCGAACGCGAGAGAGAAAAAGAGAGTGCGGGTTTGGCGAGACTGTAATTTAGTCCTGGAGACGGGCGAAAGCATTTCCGTGTTGTAAGATCATAGATGTTTTGAGTTTAGGTGTAGTTTTCAGAAAATACTACATACAAAATGTATGTCTCGCATCAAGTTTTCTTAGGTTACGATAACAAGGAAGATGCACTTTTCATACATTTTGTTAGGGGATGTTAGTTTTCGGATGCAACTAGTGCTGCTACTACATATAGGTCCATTGAGTAAATATGAATATCCTCAAGGTGCAATTTGGGGTTTTCGGCTTTATCTTGAAAACAGTGAATCTTACAAAAACAAAAACGAGAACGAGGCTAATTTCGGGCGCGGCCGAAATTTGGATACCCTTCGCTCCCCTCCGTCTAAAAGTTTTTTCGGGCGTACCTAAGACTAGTGTTCAGTCCTCCCCGCTTCCATGATTTTGAATTTTCTCATAAGTGCCGTGGCGAAGATTTATTGGGCGAATCGGGACGTGCGTTTCTTATAAGAACCAAAAAGAGGACGAAGGGGGTTGTAGGGCAGCCCTATGGTCTTCCCATCAATTTTTACGGATGTTTGTGGCATCAATTAAAACACATTTGGTTCAGATTGGTATGGACAAATCAAAAAGGTTTTCTTCGAAAAACCTAATTTGGTGGTTGGGTTTATATGCCAGCCCCATGACCCCATGGTCCGATATAATTCATTTTTGCATATGTTTTGTACCATCACTAAAAATACATTTCCATGAGGTTTGGTTGAAATTTGTGTCCAAATAAAAAAGTATTTTTTAGAAGAACCTAATTTTGGGGGTCAAGTTTGTATGGCAGCCCCACGACTCCATAGTCCGATTTCACGTTTGTTATGTGGCATCAATAGAAATATAATTTTCTGAGGTTTGATTGAAATTGGTGTGCAAATAAAAACGTTTTTCTTAGAAAAAATTGATTTGGGGGGCTAGGTTTGTATGGTAGCCCCATGGCCATATGGTCCGACTCCAACTATTTATACATATGTTTTGTGTCATCAATAGAAACACATTTGTGTGAAGTTTGGTTGAAAATGGTGTATAAATAAAAAAAAAATTTTAGAAGAACTTCATTTGGGGAGCTAGGTTTCTATGACAGCCCCATAACCCCATGGTCCGATTTGGTCCATTTTTACATATGTTTTGTGGTATTACTAGAAACACATTTGTGCGAAATTTGATTGAAATCGATGGGAAAATAAAAAAGTTTTTCTTAGAAGAACATAATTTGGGGGGCTAGATGTGTATGGCAGCCCCACGACCCCCTTGTCGGATATTAGCGATTCAAACATACAAACTGCCTGCAACAAAAAGAAGCATATGTACAAAATTTCAGCTCCATAGCTTTTAAACTGGCCGAGCAAAACGCGTCGCAACAGACAGACAGACGGACAGACGGACATCGTCCAATCGACTCAGCTCGTCACGCTGATCATATATATACATATTTTATATGGTCGCAGATGCTTCCTTCAATGCGTTACAAACTTCATGACAAAGCTAATATACCCTTTACGCTTAATAAGCGAAGGGTATAAATATTGTAAGTAAGAATTTTTAGGAAATCTAGTGAGCTTTAATTCTTGTGTGCTATTTTTTTCAGGATTAGGACTAGGACTAGGATAAAGCCGAAAACCCTAAGAAAATGCTACTTAAAACAGCCTTCCCCACGTCAGGTCACCTTTCAGTTTCGGGTACTTTAAGTATGTTTATCTCCAAACTACCCCTTACTTAACTCTGAAATTCTCTACAAAAAAAACTTTTAAACTTTCGAGTGATTGGAGTCTAGGCAAAAACGTAGGTTTATCATATTGAAGGAAGCTGAATACTCTCCAACTTTGCCCAGCAAAAGTTTATTGAAAGACTATCGCAGGAGACACCACAACTAAACATAATTATAAAAGGACACCCAACTAATAATGCGTATGCTTTAAAAAAAGCACTTCACGCTGTAGCAATCTTACAGTAACACGAAACTCAGTTTAACGTCTGATATCCAATAAATTGTTAAACGTAGTTTTGTTGGAGGATGGACTTTCTGATTTTTAAAAGAGTTGAAAGTTATGAAGGGCTCTGCAATACTAGGAAGGAAACCAAGTTTCTTCAATAGAATTGTTTGAAGTTTTGCATGAAACCAACATTCCTTCACTCATTGTTAATTTCTGAATCAATTAAGATTACTTCAGCGCAGAAACTGCCTCCATTTTATTGATAAATGTGTGGATTGTAGTGTTTACGAGTAATGCTGACTATATATCAGATTTACCGAGTGGTTAACATGTAGGACGATACGATAGTCATAGTTTCGATGCTAGCTGTTTTTTTTTTCATAAGATATCAATGTCACCCTATAAGCCTCCTATAGTTGGCAACGCTACTTATTCTTTTCGAGTTGGTTATAGGAGCAAACGCATGAAAATGCGTATGCATATGCATGCATTTTCTGAAGCACAGTTTAGTGTTACGATAAGGTTCTATTGGAATAAAAAAAAAAAACGGCGCCAAATGCCATTATTATATAATTATTCAGCTTTTATATCCTAAAAATTGTCCTAATACTATCGGCAGAGAATATTTTATGAATTATTATAGGGCTAAATCTGTTAGTTGGGCATTTCGACTTTTATTATAAGCTATATCGGCGGGACCATTGGGAATTTTATACATGTTATAGGAAGCAGTAGTAGTATGGCTGGTGTAGTGTAAGCTGATCATACGTACAGCATTTCGCTGTACAGTACAACATTTAGATCTATCGTACAGCATTGTAAAGCGTACAGCAAAATGTAGAGAATTTTTGACGACCCAACCTCAGACAAACATTATGGACACGTACTTGAAACTAATTTTCGATCGCAAATTATGAATGATAAGCCTGACATCTTTCTTATTAGAGACTGTAAAACCTCCAATCCTCTCACATAAGGACAGACTTTTCAGGAGGAGACTACATCACCCGCTATAATTTACCTATCAATGTTAGGAACCCTTAGGTGCAACCTATGCTTAGTATTGCCCACATTAAAACGGCATTTAAATTTATTTTATTAGTATTGCAAAAGAGATTCAAGTCCTTACCTCTACGCCAGGAAATTTGGCCAAACTTCGGGAAAATTATGGGAAAGCTGATTTTTTGCATGAGCCTTCCTTTCGAGGTCCTTAACAAGACCCCAAAAGTCCCCGTCTCTACGAGCGCCGCTAGCGGTGCTATAGAGGGTCAAAGACCTCGAAAACATATTTTTCTGAATATTTCGATAACGGTAGCATATACAAAAAAGTGGTGTATGGAAAATTTGAAACTCTTGTGCTTTCTCAAAAAACGATGGAAAGACCGAATACGTTCGTTTTTTGTTTTTTCGTGAGTGGCGCTAAGACGGCGGAGTGTGCTCTATGGTCTTCTAGGAGAAATTTGTAGCTTCTGTGGCTGTTAGTAAGACACCAAAAGTCCCCAAAGATGGGAGCCCCCCTAACGAAGTTTTGAGGGTCGAAACATTCAATTAAGCAGTTTTGGGGAATATCTCTATAACGGTAACGTGCATTCAAAACTGTTATATGGCGAATTTGTAGCTTATACATTGCCTACTTAAATATCTAAATTTCAGATTGATGCGTGCAATGCTAGGGGCGCTATGAGGTTCCGAACCGTACCGTAACGGTATTTTTCGTTATTTTGTGAATTTCATCATAACGGGAACGCATTCGGGAAGGAACGTTGTAACACTTTGTTGCTTCTGTAATCTCATGACAACTCATTACTTCATAGGCTAAAAATTTCCAATACAAAAGTTTTTAGTACGAGTTACCGTTATAGATATTTTCGTGAAACCTTGTTAAAAATACCGTCAGACCTCCTGGCACCGTTAGGAGTGTCCGAACGTATTCGGTCTTTCCATCGTTTTTTGAGAAAGCACAAGAGCTTAAAATTTGCCATACACCACTTTCTTGCATAAGCTACCGTTATCGAAATATTCAGAAAAACCTGTTTTCGAGGGTATTTGACCCTCTGTAGCACCGCTAGCGGCACTCGTAGAGACGGGGACTTTTGGGGTCTTGTTTAGGACCTCGAAGGGAGGCTCATGCAAAAATCCAGCTTTCCCCTAATTTTTCCGAAGTGAAATGCCAATTTTCCTGGGGCACTCTCCTTCGATTCAGGTATATTTATTATCAACATCTGATTCCCAACCATTAGTCCGCGGACTCATATGTGAGGTTTGGTGACTACGCACAGAAAAATAATAACTCTCCCCGAGAAACCCAAATTCGTGAACAAATATGATTTCTAGAATTTCAGAAGAAATCAATCTCAAACTGCAGACCAAATTCAGAGTAAACAAATCAAATTCTTAAAAGTAAATTTTGTCTTTATTGACCAGAGTCTGAAGGCAGCGAGACACAAAAAATAAAAAAGCCTAAATAGGATCCTTTCATTCTGGAGATCCTGCTGACTGAATGCAATATTCGATTCTGGTGCAAAACTTGAAGAGTAATAGTAGTGTAAGAAATGGGCACTCCTCCGTCGGGCGCGCATCAATCAAAACAAGAGGCACCCGGCCTGAGAGGCCACCAATCTACTTTGGTCCTTTTTACTAACATGTTGTTATAAGTTTTAAAGAGTTTTCGGAAATTTATTTATTAGTATCTAAGGAAAGTAATTAATCTAAATTGAGTACTAAGAAACGTATTTATTAAACGTAATAATAACTACCCAATCAAAATTGAAGATTTTCTAGAAAAACCGAATAAAAAGATTTAAAAAAAAATACTACATCCAAGGTTTATAAGAAAAATTGACACGAATGAAAGGCAGGCAGTCGTTATTAGGAATATACCTTGAGGCTCTAAAATAAAATGTTAAAGAACATCGTTGATGCAGTGCTTTCTCGTAGGTTAGGTTGTATCGCGATTAGGCGCAGGCGGCCTGTCAAGCCAGAAAACTGGAGGTAGCCATTGTATTAGTTTCTTAAAGTAAGACGAGTAAGCGGATTGTAAAGTTTTGAACCTCTCTAATAGCGTAGAGCAGACGAGAAAGGGTGGGATGTGCTGTTTTGGTCAATATTGTGTACAGCATTTGTCCCTCCAGGATCTGGTCACGTTAGTGTAGTGGTTAGTGCGCGCACCGCGCACCTTCGGTGCACAAGGTCATGGGTTCGAGACTCACCGTCAACGAATTCATTTTATGTTTTTTTTTTCGAACTCACGACTCATGTGTCAAACTCTAATCTCACTTAGATGCTAAACTAACACTAACACATATGTGGCCTTAGTTCAATGTTGGACTGTCGCGTCTGTTATTTATTTTAAGTTCGATGCCAATTATTGCTAACACCATAGTGCTGATATATTTTAAAAATCATAACGAAGTCGGGCAGGATTGCATCTTAACTTCGATTCTAGTTTTTTTTAGTGATTTTTTCGACTTTATCTGAAGGACGCCATAGAATTTGTACGCTGATGTTTCGACATTTAACTATTCTCGCACAATATCACGGATTTGAGCAATATAGCTCTGAATCTTGAAAGGGAGTCAAATACTGTCGAGATAAAGATAAAACGACCAAAGACCAAAGTGCTTAGCTTGACTGGAAATCCAACTCTGCCCATAATATTAATTGAACTGGAGGATGAAATCCTCTATTAAGCATTGAGGCCGTTGAAGGTGGTATCGAAAGCATCGCTCGTTACGTCCAACAAGCCAAGTGTTTTCGGTGAGTTGTCAAACGAGATGGTAAAAACCAAACCTGGCTGGTTCCGCTCCCTGCACCTGAATCTATACGATAAAACTAACCAGCCGATGGGCACTAGATAAGATGTATGAGTTATCGGTCCTTAATGTTTAATGTGTTATGTTAGTTTAATCCGAAACAGTTTTTTTTTCATCTAAACTCTCAAACTTCTGCCATGGAGATATGTTACGATTAATTCTTTCAAAATTTTATTCCGACTCGAATTTTAAAGTTTAATTTTGGTCAACTAAAAAGTATTTGTATGGAGACAAATATTTTCAAATAAAATTATCCACCTTGCATATCCCAAAATCATGATTCTTTTCCTTTACTTTATTATATAACCCTTAAGGCATTTGCCCTCCATTAAACAAGCATCCCAATAACATCAATCTCCACCGCGCCAAGGGATTATCGAATCAACAGGGTAATCATCCCTTCGATTATTGATACCTGTTTTATTAGATCATCCATTCAAAACGTATTGTGTAAAATCGCTCAATGTACGAGAAGACGACGAGGATATGCAATAAATCAACAAAAGTCTTTCCCACACGCTCAATATATTGGGTAGTGTGCTAGTATGTGACGGTATATCCTTCCAACTTACAATGAGCATCATCTATTCATACGCATTTCTCTCTCAGCGAAACCGAAGACCGAGGAGGCAAGGACATATTTTTGTCAGCTTCTTATTTTATTTTACACAGAGAAAGAGAGTCCTAGCCCTATTGCTATGTGAAATCACCATAGTACAGCAAGAAGAAATAGACAGGAAAAAAAGCGGAACAGAATATGAATATATGTCACATGATTTCGTGCCTGGGAAACTCCTTGTTCGTGTGTGCGGGGAGCATCGTGTCGGATGAGAAATATGAGATATAGGTTCCGGGATGACATGGACAAATGACTTTTGTTAGAATGTTTGAACGTTGTCAACGGGATACGGAGGAATTATTATATTTGATGTATTATATAGGATAAGACAAGAGTGTTTTAGGGTAATGCCGCTTACGGGTTTGTCGCGATTAGCAAACAGAATAAGTTTAATTGACGGCTTTAGGGCGCTATTACACAGTCATATATTGGTAATATAGGTATATTATAAATAATAGATATTATCATATCCTTAAGCCTACTCGATTTCGTTTAGTGCACGTGTAAAAAATTGACCGAATTAATCGAGTAGGCTTAATTATATGACCAGAAATATGCATATAAATATGACTGTGTCATGGAGCCCTTACTGTTTCATTCTAGGTAAATTTAATACTTTGGTCATATCTCCCGCGGAAAATGTACAGTTCAAATCGGCTATACAATTAAATTAAAATAAATACAGAATGCAATTCTTTTTGTCCGAAAGTAAAAAGTGGGTACGAATTCGATTTTGCTATCATCAAAACATTGGTACATGTTTTAATGCTGGATGTTTGGAAATAGAAGGAAAATTAGAGTAAGAAGGAATCATGTGGATCTGATTTTCCATTTCAATGTTTGCTGCTGCTGATCCACAGCAAAAAACCATGTCAGCCATTTAAAATGCATTGTGCTGCTTTCTTCGGCAGCATATTCTGCCACCGTTGTCGCTTCCTGATTGGGTATTGCGTATACTTCCGTCAACGCCGTCTATATATTCCGGATATATGGAGCGTTTATTTTGAAAGTGGCATAAGTCCAACTCTTCATTAATCGAGATATTTAAAGGTTTGCGTTGCAATTCGTTTATAAATATGGATCGCTTCATTTGATTTGATTCAATTACATTTATATTCCTCAGATTTTAAATTTTCTATCTATGTTAAACATTTGGTAAAACCCCCACAAAATAAGGGATTTTCCGTTCGGCAAACTTGAGGTAGCCGACAATTTGACAAAAATTGCTTGTTTTTCCGGTATAATAGATCAGTTTAGTTTCAAACAGCTGAATATTTAAAAAATTGGTAATTTAATATTTATAATAATCAAAAAGTCTGAAAATATATGTTTGGTTAGTAGTCCAGTCAAAATAGCACATTAAAACAAAAAATACACTTCGTTTCTATTTTGTTGTCTTGAAATCGGTATAGTTATTTATCTATAGGAATCTAAGACATATTTTACTAGCAAAAATATTTAAGGTCCCTATACCTAATGGCAAGAAATGACAACAATTTAGACTAAACTGGAGGCAGACATGTAGAGTATCACATTGAAAGTGACGTCAATGGCATTCCAGTTCCAAAGTTTTTATTTGTTTTAGGCCTTCAGGAAGACGTAAATCGCGTATGCCTTCCATTACTATTGAATAGGTGTACAGTGTGTGTTACTCAACTCGACATCAAACCACGCTACGAAAAAATATTTTATAAAATCTGTTAATATATTAATTTGTTTTGATTTTATATTGTCCACATTGACAGTGTGTAATTTTGTAGTCTATCTATTATCGGTGATGACATTTCGCCCAACTGGGCATCTTCAGGTCTATTTAAGTCGCTAATTACAAGAAAAAAATAATATTGGGTTTTATCTTTCTGCGTTCCGTTTCCCGCTTTTTCTATCCTATACTTGACAATTTTGTCAATAACCAAGGCCATTAGGACGAAAAAAATCAAATAAAATTTTTCCTGTAATTAGCAACTTAAACAGATCAGAAGTTTGGGCGAAACGGTGTGACTGAAAATGGAGACTACAAAATTACAAAACTGCTAGTGTCAGTGTTACAAATTCAAAATCAAAAAGATAATCGTTACTAGTGATAAGACTAACAGTGATAAAGTATTTTTTACAGTTGTTTGCAATCAAAAGAAAGTTAAAATTCAATTAATCACTTGCTGTGCGATGCGATATTTCTCTAGTTTTATTTAAAAAAAAACAACCGTTTTGGTTTTAAGAAAAATGTGACCTTTGTGGAACTGAGAAATCAAACTCTTTTTTTCAAGTTTAAATAACTGCGCTCTTTTAAAAATACGACTCACGTCGTTGCTGCAAATAATTTGAAAAGTTTGCGAGTTTTGGTCTATATCTCACAACGGTATCATATTTGCTTCATTATTACTACTCGTAGGGGGAATATCTTTCTATTATTACAGGAGTTACATATTTGAACGTAGGCAAAACAATGAGTTTGAACACTCGGTTCCACAAAGAGAAGGTGACATTTATCTCAAAACCAAAACAGTTTTTATGAAAAAACATTTTTTTAAATATTATATATGATTTACAGTTACATAGCATTAAAAATACCAGCAAGGTATGCATTTTCTAATTTATGTTGGCCACACACAACTCTAAAAATACCTACGTGACAGATTCTTAAATATTTTCTCGGAGTGAGGACGGATAATATCCTGCTTGACGTTGAGTACGGCACCCTGTATAGGTATAGGCGTCTGAAATTCCTATTTGGATTGCACTTCAGGGAAACAAAAAGAAGGAAAATAAAATAAATAACATAGCTGTAAAGTCGGATAACCTTATATCAGTTTCATAGGCATTTGAGGACATGTGTTTCGAAGTTCTTCCACGCATTATTACCAAATATTAGCCCAAGCGAATATATCATTCACCTAATCAAATTGCGATTTTCTATAGTTCATAAAAATGGCCGAAAACAGAGTGGGCAGAGATTATTTTTTTCACATATATCTCGTATCATGCTTCTAAATAATTCATTCATTAAAATCATAATTTCAGTCATTTTCTTTCAAATTTCCATTTTCCTCTGACATGAAATATCTAAAAAAAAGTTCCATTTAATTTTACTGAAAAATATAAACAAATTCGGACAAGCACATTAAAATTAATTCACCAAAAATACATTTTTATAATATTTTCTGAGCAGAAGATAATTTATTGTTGCCCTAAGCATTTTAATTTTGAAAGTGGCGTAAGTCACACGGATGGACTTACGCCAGTTTCAAAATAAACGCTTTGAAGTTGTTGTCAAGTAGCAAAATTTGTGACTTTGAAAACGACAGTAAATTTTTGAAATATTTGTTTGATTTTTTTGTCAGAGAAAGAAACCATCAAAGACACGATAATCCCATCATTAACTCAATTTTCACAAAAACTGGACTTATGCCACTTTCAAAATAAGCGGCTCATATCTAGATGGCTTTGCTTCCGTCCACTTGCTAAAATAGTCAGCCACTACCAACGTGTACCGGTTTCCTCGATCGGTTTCCGGCTATCCACAGCCAGCTCTTTTAAACGGCGCACCGACACGACATATGTCTTCGTAGCTCCTTTCAGCTTCCTCGCTGGTCCTTTAACCGCTGCACAACTCGTACACCGGCGGCACCACTCTTCAACGTCACCTCGAGCATGCGCCCAGTCGAATCGTTCACGCACTTTCGCCAAGGTTTTGTTGACGCTCCCGATGGTTCTTCGTGCATCTCTCGCAGCACTTCTGCACCGTGGAAGTATCAGCTGCATTATACTCGACGTTCCGCCCGCTGATTCCCATTTCCGTTTCAGCATACCATCCTCAACGTGAACAGAATTCCACCGAGCCCAATAGCTTTTCGTGGTTGACCGAAAGGTGGACACCTCGTTGCAACTGGGCCTTTCTCCGGACTCCTTCCACACGAGTATCGAACCGCTATCCTCGTCATTCAGCTGGGCTTTGCGTATATCCTCCGAACTCCGAATTCCTTCCATAGGCAAAAATTTCAGCCTTCGTATATCCACTGATTTTTTCTCTTCCAATTGAGTATAGAGCTTCCGTGTTCGTCCATACTCTTCACAGTGAACTCGTGAAACAGTGATGGTAGTTTTTGGGCATCATTTCCACAACCAACCAACCTCTGCCTCTCAAAATTGGCTTTTACATGTTTCCCGATTCACAGGCAGCGGGAGCGGATTGGTTCGCAGCTTTCCAGCTCGTTCTTCTTGTTCGCTGACGACCGTTCCTTCGCATATGACCCTTTTCACATGACAATTCCAGCACCGAATTGAATCTCCGTTGACAACTTTCCTCCAGAATGTGCCTGCCCTTTTCAGCTGTTGACAATTATTTCGCACGTGCCCGTGTTCATAGCAGTTCCAGCATTGAATTGTATCTCTCTGACAACTCGTCTCTATACATCCAATCGCCGACAAACACAATTTTCCACTACTTCTCGGACTCTCACACAGTTACAGCCGGCTTGCTTTGCATCATCAAATGTCAGGCTGTATACCAGTACGTCCTTGATCGTCCGTTTGTTGTAGTTCACGGTCCAAGAGAGCAGTAGTGAATACATCCAATGCTGTCTCGTTTCGATATTCAGGCTTCGAGGTCGGGTATGACAAAAGAGCCAGTCGTTCAAGGTCTTGTGCCAATTGCTGCAGAGTTTCTCCTGGCTTCTATGTCCGGTTACGAAGCTGCTATCGATAAATTTGCTTCATGTGCTCGTCTCCGTATCGCACTTCCATCGCCTTCACTAGCTCCACATAAAATGTCTGCAGTAGAGCAGGAATCGATTGCAAGATTTCAGCCACCACCAGGTCCTCTAAACGGTAAAACAAGATCCGTGGCACACTCACTGTCTGACCAACTATTTACCACCGCAGCAGCCTCGAATTATGTCTTAATAGATATTCCAAGACATTTATTTGTCCATCAAAAGTCGGTGCTTTCAGACTCTTTTAATAGTCGAGTCAGTTTCTATTATTCCACTTGTTCTGGATGTTTCTCGATTGCCATTCGACTTCTGGAATTCTTCAACTATAAATGAACTCTGCTGGTGATGGTTGATGTTCGTTGTTTTCAATCCTTCTTCTGCCACACTCTTAAACTTATGCCCCTCTTCGACCACCGTCTTGATTTTCTCAGAATTTTCTCGAGACTTCTCGTCGATTATATTCAGGACTTCTGCTTTCTGTTTTGCAAATTGTTGTTCAAGGCTGATCTTTAAATGGCTGAACGCTTCTTCCTGCTTGGTCGATATCGACCTTTCTGAACCCCCAATTCGTTCTTTCAGTTCGAACTTTATCGATTCGTCCATCTTGCTCAGCGCCACCTCAGATCTTTAACTTAATGCGATGAGTGCCTCCTCAGACTTGAACGCTCGTTTAGCTCAGTCATCGCCTTCTGAAACTTGGCTGATCGCTAGTTTTGCTCAGTCATCGCTCTTATCAACTGGATCATTGGGTCTCTGGCTTCTTCTGCACTTGCATCACTGGGGTTTTGCTCCTCTCGGAACTCTACCGCATCGGGATCCTGTCTTTCATCTCTCAGTGTGTCCATCAGCCGAGGAAGCAACGCGCTTTTGTTCCCGAGGTCGACAAATTCCGTTTCGCCAACTCACGTTTTAATTCGGCAGTTGTTAATTGCGATATATTGCGCGGCATTTTGTTTCTCGACTAAAAACTGTCCAAAGTTCACTTTTACATGTTTTGAACTTTCGAGAATGTTTTCGAATGTTACACTCAACCCCTTTCGAGAAGTTTCTCACGTTCACCGGATCCGTCTACCTAGTCCGACACGATCGCGTCAACTCACTATACAGAACTTTCCATCGCGAACTAGCCCTAAATTTCTCGTCGTATATTCCGTGCACGAGCTACACTACCATGTACTTGAAAATCCCACATCTGACACCAATCGTTACATTTCTCGTCTTTACTAGACGTTCCAGTGGGTTCGACAGATTTTCGTATACACAATAATAAATAACACTCGCGTTACTGTAACACTATTTAGTGCTTTTCGACTTACTGGATCATTTCCAGATTTATTGGAAATCCCATACAAAATTATGATCCCGGAAATTGATCCAGGGTATGACTTGGATCATCTGCCACAATAATCCCCCAGATGTCTCCGTGAACAATTTCCCTGAAATTTCCCGTAGGTCATTTTGTTATTCAGTATTTTTGGTTTGTAATTTTTTTTAAAGTTAATCATTTTAATATTTCTTGAGACTTTTCCTTTCAATTGTATCTCGCACGGTGCATAATTACAAATGCAATTTATAGTTCAGAATATTGGGAAATTTTGATCCGATTTCAATCGACTTGGACAGGATCATTGTCCGTGTAAGTCGAAAAGCAGTTTTATTTCAACACACGGATATAGGTACGCAGTTCACAATGTTACTAGTTACTGATCCGACATTATTCACAGCTAAAACTAGACTGACTGCTCGCGACTAGTCGACTCGTTATATACTCGTTTCCACTGAAACTTCGGTGATACGATGTTCCGGAAACTTCCGGAAAGTTGTTGTTGTTGTATAATACAATGCGTCAACACGATTTCTCGTTAGCGACACTAGGGCCCTCTGGTATAAACTAAGGAAATGCAATTTGTGGTTGACATATCCTGGACTCATTTACAATAGTTTAAGATACAAGGACGGGCTAAGTTCACATGAGTCAAAAAGTGTTTATATGGCAAAATGTAAGCAAACTTTATACCTTACAACTTTCTGGTGTACAATTTTGAGCTACGATGTAGGTAGATATTTACAATAAAGTGGAAAAAACTTATTTATTCATTTATTGCATGTCATATGGGAGCTCAAAAACTTAGATTATAAACAACAGAACTGACCTTAATAACATATCAAAATTGTGGTCCTATCGGTGACCATTCCCGAAGGCAGCTTGCCGCCATACGGGTTTTTCAAGCCTCGGTCGGACCACACCCGTTTCATACCACGAAACGGCCAAGAGTTGCCAAAAGACCCCTCCATGGCAAGAACCATGAAGGTTCGATGCAGGAGGGATGTGTATGTGTGTGGATGTGTTATAAGTGGTTTTTTCGTCAAATTGGGAGCATTTCATCCCAGCGCGGTTGCTCTCAATTCTCCTTATCCGCGCTGGCATCGAGACCAATCCAGGTCCCGAAATCTACATCTACTGTGTATGCAACCGACGTATCTTCGGGAATGCCAGGTCCTTGAGGTGTACCTGCTGCAGAGAATGGTGTCATTTCTACTGCTCAGGCCTAAGAAAAATGAGAAATTATGACAAGTTGTCCTTTGTTACTCCAGAGTTGGCCCCAGCCACCCCACGCCCTAGCTCACAAGCTAATGGCCCACCACCGTCTTCGGCCATTCCTGGCCCCAGCTCTCCACCACCGCCACAACAAGACATAATCGCTCAAGTCTAACACCTGCACCCCCTGCAGCTGTGTATACCCCACTCACCATATTGCAATTTAACTGCAACGGCATCCGTCTGAAGATCGACGAGATAGTCCGTTTCATGAGTACGCGCAGAATTCTGATTGCGGCATTTCAGGAGACAAAGCTCCAACCCCGAATTTAACATCCGCGGCGGTTACATACTTTTGAGGCGCGATAGAGTCGGCAGGCAGGGTCCTAATCCAGGAGGAGGGCTCGCATTCCTAATACACAGAACCATGCAATACAGTGTATTAGATCTTCGTTTCAACGAACGGGACGGAGCTGACCGTGAAGGTCGAAACCGTAGAAAGGCTCCTGCAATGAGGACGGCGGCGGCACGAGCTTGCTGCTATGCTCAGACTCGGAGGGGGCATGGGTTTTTGCCCGAAATAAATTGAAGTTATCACCTATAAAAGAGAGAAATGGAACGAGCATCTGGATAGCTGTAGCCTCTCACAAGGTGTCAGCAAACTATGGGCTACGGTCCGCGCCCTGTCTCACCCAACGAAAGGCAAGGGCATTGTAGCCATCAGATTCGGTAAGAAAACCACCGCAAATCCAAAACTCTGCGCGAGCTTGTTCAATTCAATAATTTAATGAACACCCCAAGACCAAGATGCTCAACTGCAAGATAAAAGAAAGATTCGCAACCGAACGGTTGACATCATCCCTACCTATACAGAGGACCAAGTTTCAGCAGCAATCAAGAATGCGAAAAAATCGTAGGCTATTGGACCAGATGGCATTTCAATGATCATGCTGAATTACCAAGATCTTCTGGCCATCGAATATCTAACGATGGCTTTCAACTTGTCGATATCTACGCTTGTCATCCCTGAATTCTGGAAAAACGGACGAATCACCCACCTTCTCGGACCCGGTAAAAGCGCGAAACTCACCGAATCCAATTTTTCACCCGTTGCGAAAACGCTCGAAGCACTCATCCACCCCACCCTTGTACCGCATGCTGAGCTAGCTTCTCACCAGCATGGCTTCAGGAAGATGCATAGCACAACAACAGCCCTGGATATGATCACCCATCACATCCACAACGGCCTCAACTAGAAACAGCCCTGTGACAGAACCGTCCTAGTGGCCCTTGACCTGTCGAAAGCCTTCGACACGGTCATTCACTCTGCGTTGTTGGCCGATCTCCTAAATATGCATATTCCTACACAAGAGGTTAGGTGGATTGCCAACTATCTAGCTGGAAGGCAATCCTTCACAGAGTTTCGGGGCAGTTGTTGAAAGCGTAGGAAAATTAAGCCGGGAGTTCCAAAGGGTAGCGTACTCCCTACATTGTTTAACATCTACCTGTCGAGCCTTCCAACACCACCGGAAGGTATCGAACTAATTTCCAATGCAGACGATTGCACCGTACTCACGTTGAGTGTGCTCGACTGAATGACTATATTGAAAAACTGGTGGAGTTCTTCAATATCCGCAACCTAGTCATTTCGCCGTCTAAATGTACTGGAACTCTTCTCATCTCACCACCTGGACGCAGGAATTTTCGGAGGTGCTTGAGATTCGTACTGGTAAGCATGCTGAAGACGTTGTTTCTACTGTTACCAACCCCAAGATCCTTGGTGTCTATCTGGATACCATGATGAAGTCGAAAGATCACGTCGAAGACGTACTCGACAGAATGCACTACTGTGCACTACTATGCACTACTGTGCAACGTCCTAAAGGCACTAGCCGGGAGTTCCTGGGGCAAGGACAAAGAAACTATGTTGGTCACCTACAAAGTGATAGGGCAATCCCTAGCTATGCAGCACCGGTGTGGTCACAAACCGTTTGTGACACAAACTGGAACTGGAATAAGATCCGGGCATGCCAGAACGCTGCTCTACGTATCGCTACAGGTTGCCATTTCATGTCGTCGCAGATATTCACTTAGGTCCGAATAGAGTCCTCTCAGTGCCCCCACCACCCATATCGCCCGAGGAGACTCCCGAAAGCCACAAGAGTGACACTAGCCCAACTTAGGCCGGGTTTTTGTTCACGCCTCAGTTGGTACCTATCTCGAATAGACCCGGACATCCAGAACATTTGTCCGAACTGCGGTCCACACGACGTGGACCACCTGTTTCGATGCCCCGCTGCACCCACTAACCTCACTCCGAGGGAATTATGGGACAACCCTATTTCAGCTGCTACGTTCTTGTCGCTTGAGACAATAGGCGTGAACGACGAAGAAACTTAGAGCACATCTACAGACATGCACAGCGACTCACACCCTTCTGCACCGCTACAACAACAACATATCAAAATCAGAGATACTTAACCTTTTGAAAGATGAAATAGTCTATTTTCGGAACTGTTATTTTTTAGTCATCATCATAGGCAAAGTGTAGTTGCGCATTTTTTCGAAATTCCTTCAATTGCCTGCAGGGACGTACCGAGCAAACATTTGTTAGGGGGGATAAAAGTGAAATTTCCCGACTACATTTGAAAATTCACCAATTATAAATTATAGGTACGGAAATTTCGTTTTTACGAAATAGATACGAATTTCGGCGAAAATTGCTCATTTAAGCGAATAAATGCGAAATGTTCTAATTTAGACTTTTTCCTCAAAAAAGTTTTACTCCAGGCGTTTGGTAAAATCAGAGTGCATGCCAGTCACTGTCTGAGATTATTTTAGAAATCGGTAGTGGCTTAGTCCTAAAGCTTAAATTTAAGTTTGCACCACTTGGAAAACTGTCTAACGGTACTTATCAGGGTTTTTGTCTGGTTTGGGTTCTTTGTGTATATCTCCGCTCCTGATGGTTGGACTTTCAAAAGAAAGACACTAAATTGTTCGGTACAAAATTGCCTTCATCTCTTGTATACTGGCTGTTCATCTCAAAGCAGTAGGTAAAATGCTACAGCGTGTCAAAGTGGAAAACCCCGTTTTGTTAATCAGTTTTTTGCAAATAAGTCGATAACGGTGAATTTTCACTAAATAAATTAGTCAAAGTTCACTTGTAGCTTACTGAATTCCCTTCAATCCAGAAAAAAAATTAAATCGATACGTTCATCCACAACCGAGATATGCCGAAGAAAAAGTCGACGATCTGAGTTCTGAGAAAATACAGCAATTCATTTTACGGGTATGTACTAGGGATGTCAAAAACCGGCCCATAACCCGGTTTTCGTTTTTTCTGCAAAGCCGGTCAGACCGTCCAGTTTTAACCGGTCTCAAAGCATCGGTTTTCCGGTTAACCGAGTCTTTTCATTGATTTGCTTAGAATTCTAGTAAAAACATGCATACACACTCGTATTGCTATGATTCGTATCGTATGCAAAATTAAATCAAAGCTACAAGGAGAAGTAATTTGACGAAGCGATGGTTCTACGAGTAATAGCAATAAGGAGAGTGTTCGAAAATATGTTTAAGGCCGCTATTACATAGTCATATATTGGTAATATATATTATAATAGATAGATATTATCATATCCCTAAGCCTACTTGATTTCGCTTCCTGCACGTCTAAAAAATTATACTGAATGAATCGAGTAGGCTTAGGCATATGACATACATATTATAATATAAATATGACTGTGTAATGGAGCCCTAAGGGCTGGAACTTGGAAACTAAATTTTTTATTGGGGATAAGTAATCGAATTGCATACGGAAAAATCAAGAAAATATAAAAAAAATTAAAGCCAATTTGATAAACTTCGGTTTTTTTTTCGAAATAGTTTTGTTTGTTTGTTTAGTTTCGCCATGAGTTTTTGTTTCGTTTGTGCAAAATCCTTAAACGAAGGTGACGTCGTATCCATACATTGATTGAGAGATGCATTGAACGTGGTCATAGGGAGCATGAAGAAATTTTGAGAAATGTTATTAGTGTTCTAATGCATCAATCATGTCGGAAAATTAAACAATTCAACAGTCAGCTGAATTTATTTTTGACTAGACCACAATCTTCAGAGGTATGAAGCAGGAGGCATTGTTGGCCAATTAAAGAAAAAAGAAACGATTTGTTGATATACTGCAAAATTATTTAACGAATCATGGTTTCTTAGTATCCCAGGCTGTAGAGAATGCGGATACACAAATTGTTCAAACGGCTTTAGGCATGTCGTCCAAGTTTGACTCAATTTTCGTCTGCTGGTTATACTGTCAGGTATTGGATATCATGTCTAGAACATCTATTTTAAAAAATGGAGCGAGGATCCGAAAATACAATTTTGTATTCATCAACAGGTTTCAAACACCAAACATTTTCAGACGATATATTATTTCTTCACGCCTTCACAGGGTGTGATACGACTTCGGCCATTTTTAGATATGGACAGTGGCGGATTTACCAGTAGGCTGAGTAGGCTGGAGCCTAGGGCGGCAGATTTTACGGGGGCGGCAAATTTGGAGCAAATAACAAATTTCAACGCCATGCCATATACCACTTATTCTTCTCGTGAAGTGTGTTTGTAGCTCAGTAAGACAGAAAAGTGAAGAACTATTTGTCACCGTTATCTCAGAGCTTCAAACAACGAAACGATTTATTATTAAGGACGAAAAGCGTAAAGGCCTCTTATAATTTGCTTGCTGGCTACAATTTGCAACAAAGCTCTTTTATAGGGTTTTTTAGAATTTTTTTTTCGAAAAACTCTTATGAAATCGATTTGGTCCGTCCGTCTGTTCGTCCACCAGTTCACTTAAAATTTGGTAGGAATGTGTAACAGTCTTCGGCACGAATACCTTAGAAGTTGGTAGGGCAAAGATAGGTGTTCCGAACAGATGACTTTTTTATTTTTTATCGGAGATGGAATGGACGTATGGATAATCCAGTTTAAACCCAAGCAGCACAAAATAACCTTGGTTGGATTTACAACCCGATTTTTGGTTATATTTTAGTTGAAAAATCAACGATATGGGTTATTGTTACTAAAGTGAGCATTTTGTTGCAGTCTAAATATAAATATTTGCTGCAAAATTAACTAGATGGTTTCATTTGGGACGATTTTTTCTCTCGAAAACCTTAATGTTTTCTTTCTAACATTATTGTTTATAATTGGACTCAATTGTTGCTCTTTGAACAACTTTGTCATAAAATAACATAATTGTTACAGATACAACATGGTTTAAAGTATAACACAATTGTTAGAATTTGAATCGAAAGTATCCTTTTGATATTTGCAAATATATTGGATACAAAGCTTCCCAGCGCTAACTGAAACAAATATAAAAACAAGGATTATGTTAAGGGAATTTTTGACATAAGAAAAAAAGTGAAATAAAACATAGCATGATCGAGAATCAATCTTGCGACCGTCATGTATTGCGTGTCAAGTACCTCAGATTTAGGGAACAAGATAAGTATTTCCCTTCTGGCGCAATGACAATGGTGACAGACTAGCACGCAAGAGGACCAGGTTCGAATCCAGTTTGAAGCAAATGGATAAAAAGGTAAATTGTCTTGGATAAAAAATTATAAAATATTAATTATATCTGAGATAAAAAGTGTCTAAGATAAAAATAAAATTGCCAATTCTAAAAAAGAAAAAGTGTAAAATTTTTATTTTTTTAGCATACAAAATTGTAGTTATATTCACAACGATTTTACAACAATAATGTCTGAAAGACAACTATATTACAACAATAATGTTACGTTTATAGCCAGGCAAAAACCTCTTTTTTACGGTTTAGCAAACGTTTGTAAAACGTTTTTACAACCATTTTCCTAACAATATTGTCATATAACCATAGTTGTATTTTGGTTATATAACCGTTTTCCAACTCGTTTGTGCTACTTGAAGTAACGGTAACGAAGTTATGGGCGCTTGAAGTTAAGCTTATGATATCACATTGGTTTTTCTAAACAGTTATGGGGGTACTGATATGAAACTTTACACAAAGTTAATATGAGCTGATACACGTTAAATACTAAGTCTTTTTACATTTGCTAAGAAAAAGTAAATAACAGTAAATTTGTGAAATTTCAATTTGTGCGTGTGTAACCCCTCTTAGGTCTGCAAATATGAAAATTTTGATGAGGGTTCTTAGGAAATGGCATGGGGAATATGTTTGCAAATTTTCATTGGAATAACTTTATCCAAACCGGAAAAATAGCGAATCTAATATTTGGTAAGGCCGTTTCACAATACAGGGCCTTAAGCATTTGTTCCCTGCATTATCTCTTATCAATATGTTTGTAAAATTTATATGGAAGGTAAGCTGTTCTGTCTTGTACTCGACCCAATAAAAAAAAACTCAAAATCATCAGCAAAAATGCGTCAAAATAAAAGAAATGGAATGTTGAACTCAAGTCTAAAAATTTACAAAAACTTGTAAAATGGGTGGCTAATATTTTTAGAGTGCACAAAAACATGTGATTTGGGCCAACATTCAAAAATTGATTTTTTCCAATGAAAATGTGTAAAAACCCAGGTCCCAAACTTGATTCTCCTATTCAGCACATTTCGGCTCACTCCCATATTTTAACTGACACCCGAAAAAAATTGTTCAGTTTGGTGTGTTGCCACTTTTCTTAATTTTCCCAAAATCTTATTTGGACGGTCACTTTGAAGTTACCAAATAAGTTGCAAATGACTATCGGGGGCTGCAGTAGCGCATTTTTTTTTTTAACTTAGAACGATTTATAGGCAAAATAATAATGTTGGTTCTAGTCATATGAAATCAAGAATAGTATTCACTGTCAACAATTTTCGGTGATTTCTGAAAACGAACGGCGAAATCAAGCGGTTTTCAGCCACTGTGCGTATTATTATGCAAGATAAAAATGTATATTTTACAAAAATATATAATTTGTATATTTGTTTGGGGCAGCCATTTTGTGCAGGCAAAATATCTCCTTGGTGAAGTGGTTTTGTCCCGAGATTTGGTTCAGAAAAATGGTATTGGCTCTGCCGAAATCCATAGTTATTTGCTACGTTTGCAACATAATTGGTTCGCAACCTTTCATATTATGGGACAAGAGTATCTTGGACAAATATTTATTTTAAAAATATACCCCGATCCTATATTTGGTGAGCAAATAATAAATTTCGTATACATTGCAATTTCATCCCAAGTACCCGATTTTTTGTCAAGATTTACTGGTGCATGCGTTTGTTTCACACCACATCACAAACTAATTTTTGCTTATTTAAAACCACCTTTCTCTCCGAAGTTTACTTATGTTTTCTGCCTAACAATTTTCACTGCCAAGATTGTTTGGGGCGACCTGGATAACCGGATGAATATTCTGATCAGCTGTTTAAAATTTGACGGAAATTAATTCGAAAAAAAGTTGTTACTGACGGATCAAACAAATTTTGGCCTTTTAATTTCTTGTTTAAATTTTTTTTATTCAATTGAAGTACTTTGTCGAAAAATTAAATTTTTCCAGGATACCGAGATCGTTATTGACTCAGATTTATAGCCATATTTTAAGTCTAATCAAATTTGTAAAATACTCGCCCCGCGCCCCGCTCAAACTGAAAGACAGTGATATTTTTTGGCCCAGACCAGGTTTTGAGCTTGACACCCCTCTTGTAGAGCATGGTAGGGGCGGCAAAATGTCAACAGCCTACTAACGGCAAATGTGTAAATCCGCCACTGGATATGGAAAAATTAGGCTTCTCTCTTTTTTTAAAGAAGAAGGAACATACTCGCGTTTTACAATCGCTCGAGGTTTTTAAAGCAGAGTGCTCAGATGCAAACACTACATGCACTATCGGAAAGAATGTTTTCATTCCCTTGTACGGAAGTACACGTAACGACGCATCACTAAGCGATTTCCGTTTCAAACTTTTTGCTCGCGCAGGAACGAAAATTAAAGCTAATCTTGATGCTTTGCCTCCCACCGAATCAGCCGCTGATCATGATTCCTTACGAACGTACCACCAAATACAGACATGGTTCGGCAAGGTTTTTAACCCAGAAAACTTGGGCTGGAAGCGAGCCCAGGTGGGATTGGAGCCTGTGATGATTTCGGGAGAAATCATTGCTTCATACCTCTTAAATATTATTTCGTGCTCAGGCAATAAAAACTGTGGGACAGCGTGTGGTTGTAGGAAGGCTGGGCTCGCATGTACCAGTATCTGTAGAACTTGTTGTGGGAAAATATGCTCAAATGTCGCAGTGATAACCGAAGACATAAATGATGAAGATTGCTACGATGACATTTATGATCTTCAAACTTTGGTCCCCCTGCCACAGCCAAGTAGATCTGTATATCATATTCTGGATTCTACTAAAGAAGATAATAAAAACGTACCCTGATCACCAAATAAGGCATCTAAAATAAAAAGTAAAGTATTGTATATTACTTTATCCCATTGGTGAACTGCCAGATTTTCGGTAAACCTTACTTTATGGAGGTGAACCTATTTCAATTTCCGCTACTGTATTCTCTCTCTCTCTGGTTCCTTTTAACCCCTAGTGGGACATAGGGCATTGACTACGCCTCTTTTCCACCTCTGCCTATTAACAGCCATCGCCTTTAGCTGGTCCCACGATTTGCCTATAGATTTTCCTTCTGCCTCAACAGATCTTCTCCATGTATTTTTGGGTCGTCCCACACGACGGCTAGCATTGGTTCCCTGAGGATTCCCATCTAGAGCCTGTTTAGCAATGTTTTTTGGCTCTTTTCGAAGTGTGTGACGTATCCACTGCCACTTTCGCCTTTTGATGTCGATGCCTATCCTATTTTGGCGAGTAATTTTGAGGAGGTCGTCGTTAGATATAACCTCAGGCCAGCGAATTTGTAGGATGCGTCGTAGGCACTGATTCACGAAAGTTTGCAGTTTGGTGGTAATGTTACTGGTCACCTTCCACGTGGAACACCCATATGAAAGCACAGATTTTACATTGCTTTCGAAGATCCGGAGTTTGGTATTTCTGGAGATGTTGTGGTTTTGCCAGAGAGGAGTCAGGCTGAAAAATACTGCTCGGGCTTTATTTATACGCGACTCTACATCGACATCAGCCCCACCATCCGCGGTCACTACGCTTCCAAGTTAAGTAAAGTCCTCAACTTTTTCTATCGGCTGTCCGGAGATAGAAATGGTGTTTTGCCCTTTTGATGACAAGCTCATGTATTTAGTCAGCTAAAAAATAAAAATAAAGAGCGCAACTCACCATCCTAACTGCATCTGCAACAAATTATACCTACTAAAGTAAGTAAGGAAAGTAAGTAAGTATGTATGTATAGCGCATAGTTACTTCGGAATGCTCACCTTCTTTCGGGTATATCTCGGCTGCGGCTGATCGTATCGACTTCAATTCGGTGCCATTTTTTTGGAAATGCTACTATTAGGAGCGGAGATATACGCAGGAAACCCAAACAAGACAAAAACCTTCATAAGTACCGTTAGAAAATTTTTCAAGTGGTGCAAACTTAAATTTCTGACTAATACCCTATCGTTTTCTAAAATAATCTTAGACAGTGCCTGGCATGCACTCTGAAGCCGGATTTCACGACCGATCGCCTGTAGTATTTATTTTTATCCAAAAATGTCAATTATTGGAGATAATTTGTCATCTCAGATTTTTTTCAGACGTTTTTCGTTAGCAAGAACATAGAAATTGTTAAATGCAGAAAGTTCGCTGAATCACGAGCACGATGGCTTGCCGAACACCGACACTTTAGTTGTAGGTTTGATGAATGAACTTTGTTTTCTGGAATGCGATTTTTTTAGGGAGAGTTTTTCTCGTGGTTCGGCGGGCCCCAAAATTGAAATGAATTTTACATTAAAATAAAAGCGTAACGATGTTAGCGACGTCTGCCTCTGCAGTTTCTCGTTTTGCCGTTACCGTACCTCCTTGAAGAGTGTTCTTGTCGACTAGTATCTATGTGTGTTGTCTGAATTCGGAGTATGATGCAGTTGGCATCGCGTTTTTTTTTTTGCAACGCGAGTTTTGAACAGTCGTTTTACTTTGAATCTATAATATAATATCTAGAGTTATAGAAAATTAACCTTCAAGCGGGCGCGCGGGCGGTCATCAAACGTTCGGGGATTGTATATTTTGGTATATAGTTGTACTCGAAATGTGTGTGCTCTGTGTAATATCACTAAAGTAACATTCTTCGCTAAAACTGCTGAACTTGTTTTATTGTTCACCAGATAATACCTTTTATGATGATAACTTATTTGGGACATCATTAAATTTAGCATAATTATGAGAATGGAAGTTGTACGGTTGAGTGCAAATGGAGGGGAAAAGAAGAGGGC
Source organism: Microchrysa polita (assembly GCA_949715475.1). NCBI lineage: Eukaryota > Metazoa > Arthropoda > Insecta > Diptera > Stratiomyidae > Microchrysa > Microchrysa polita. The sequence goes on from OX454417.1 coordinate 20,801,251, forward strand.
GGTAAATTACCGCCGCACGCCCGGTAATGTCACAAAAAATGTCACCCCCCCCCCCATATCGCCCTTAGCTAAGTCCCTGATTGCCTGCTATAATTATTTAAAAATAAAGCTAAATTGATTTTCTTAAACGTTTTTTTTATAGTTGGCACCGCGTGCGCTATTATCTACTTTCGTAAACCTACATATTTTGTGTCATTAGAATATTTCAGTTTTTTTTTTAATTTTAAATATGTAATATGTACATACATACTTGAGTTGAAAAATTAAGATAACAAATCTTAATCGAACTTGAGTCGAAGCACTGGTCGAAGCTATTAACACATTCGCCTAAATGTATGCAACCAATAATGCCAACTATTCCATATTCAATCCATAATTTACCCAATACTCGAGCATGAGATTCATTTTGCAGTCGGTCAAGTCTGCACAAGAGAAATTCGCGGCGAAAACAGCCAACAGCTGATTTTGACAGATTTCTCGGTGATAAGACCCGATCAGCTGGCTGAGCAATTGATCTTGATCTTTGGTGGAGTGACAATTTTCACTTTCGTTTCCGTCGCCCCGGTCAATGCCAAACATCTCATCCACGCGCCCACCCAACCAACTTACACTGCCACCCGCACATCACTTTGCCTTTCACATCAAGCGTGACCACCATTCGAACCGATTAGTGAAGAATTCCTCTTGAAGGTGCGCAACCAGTTAAGTGAAGAGACCATGCATGGACCTTTGTTTGGAAAAGTCGCGTTCGTCACGGGTAAGTTCAAGGTCCAATTTCCAGCATATGTTGCACGAGATTTCTTTTAATATCTCTGGCGTAAAATTCTTCTTACAGGAGCCGGCTCGGGAATTGGACGTGCCATTTGCCGGGTGATGTCTCGCGATGGAGCATACATCATTGCAGCCGATAAGAATTTGGCCAGTGCCCAGGATACGATCAGTACCTTGGGATCGGGTGAGTTACACCACGCAATATTTTCTTTTATATCCTTACGCCTTATGCGTCCCTCGGCAACATGTGCACGGAAGCTATCTATTTTTAATTCTCTACTCGAGACAATTCATTCCAATTTATGAGAAATAAATTTTAAATTGACGTGCAAGTTCATTAATTCACACATATTGCATAATACGAGGCGCTAATTAATTTAGCATGTACACTGCTGTTCAAAAGTGCTAAATGGTAATTTAAAAATATAATTTGTACCGAATGCGTATGTTACTTGAATTTTTGAATATTGCACCGGAACTTTCACGATTATTATTATCTGTGATGTGCGTCATTTGCGCGAATTTTTTGTTTTTAAGTAGAATAGTGCCCGCAATTTTTAAATTGTCTTTTCTCAAGTCAATGGCTTTCAAAAAATTTGATTGATTTTTTGCTTTTTGTTGGCATATTGTTTTGTTTGAAAATACTTTGGTACAAAGTCCATACGGAAGGGGCGTTATTTGTTTATTTTTGTTGACATTGGAAATATGTACATACCATGAAATGAGTGTAAAAAATTAAATTGAAAATATTTATTTGCTAAATTAAGGTTGATCCACACTTTTCAGCTATCAGTCACAGTCAGTAATCGAAATTTAAGCTAGATAGATAGATAAATTGTTTTATTAAATTCAGAGTTTTACATTATACATATAGTTTAACAATTGAAAACAAAGTCGTGGCATGGCTTTTGCCGTCTGCCTGATTAGTTTGATTGATAATTAACTATATTTTAGTAAATTTATTAAGTATATTTGTTCGGTAATCAATAATATATTATTCGCGAATTTCTTTTTTTATATTTTTAATTTATTCTTTTTTTATTTTTTTTTAAACTGGTTTGCATATTAACGGATGGATTCTGGTATACTTCAGCATGTGGAGGGGGCCGGATGATAAAGTTCACCCAACTCCGTATTCTGAGTGTTCATCTACCCAACATTTCCTCCTCACGCGTTTTTATTAAGGTGTTATTAAAAGCTTTCGTTGACTATCCTGCATCTATAGGACAATGCGACTTTCGAAAATTCGTATAAACTTTCCCAATTTGGTTGTCCATTTAGAATTGCATAGATTTCCGCATCGCTTAGTATAAAATACGACCGTCTGGTCTCCTTCAGTATCGGGCATATTCCTAGAAAGTGCCGCGTATCTTCCCTCGTCCCCATATTGCATAAACTGCATAGTTGTGGTAAATTCTGGTGGTGTGGTACATAATTCAGCGGCAACAATTCTCCCCTGGCTCGAAAGATGGTCGAAATTTTCTTTGTCGTAAATTGATTGAGGAAGTAGGTGTTGTCGTTGAGGTTGTGGTTTAGACGGGGATATATCTCGCGATGCTGGGAGGATAACGCACTTTCAGCTGCTATCTCCCTTGAATATTGTTTGGCATTATCCACTAATGTGAAAAGTTCGTTGATCGTTTCTGTTGAGCCATTCCAGTCGAATTGCATTCTGGTGCGGTTTGCAAGCGTCTGCAAGTCTTCATAGAACGTATTTTTCGTTAAAATCTCGTGGCTCAGTAATATCTTAGGCAGTCGTTCGTTATTCATGCCTGCAACTTTTTTGAGGTACCTAACATGCTGTTTTAGGGTTTCTGTGAATAGCCGTGGAAGGCCCGTCTCCTGTAGCAGCATATAGTTGGGCGTGGTCATTGGCAAGTAGAATATCCTTTTTAGGTAATACCTTTGGAGCTTTTCGACTACGTCGTATTCTACTCCTCCCCATACTTGCGCACCATAGAGTAAAATTGACTTCGATACGGCTTCAAATATGTTGAATTTTGCTTTATGTGATAAAGCAGAGTTATTGAAACAGTTCTTCCAAATGCAGTTGATTGCCCACTTTGCTTCCTTAAGTCTTTCGCTGAGGTGTGGCTCCATTGACAGGTTACTTGAAAATAAGATGCCGAGAAATTTATATTCCCTCACCACTTCAATTTCTTGCCCGCCGTACATCCACTTCTCGTCATGTGCTAATATAAACCGTTTCTTAAATATCATTATTTTCGACTTCTGAAGGCTGATTCTGATTGTAAGGTTCCAACGACTACAATAGGACTGGATATGGTCAATCATACACTGTAACTCGTTCGGGGATTGTGCAAGAAACACCACATCATCCGCATAAAGCAGTCCTTTCAACCGAATGTCAAAGGCCTCCGCGCCGCCAGGGATATCGTCCAAAATGTCATTGACGAAGACTGAGAACAACATTTGTAGCAAATGACGAGGATAGCTGTGTTCCGTTCCATATCATAGCAGTTGTGTTTTTGTATAGTTCTTCGAAGACTTTGACGAACTTGAGACTCATTCCGCTGCTGTACAATTTGTAGAAAAGTGATAGCCTATCAACCGTGTCATATGCAGCTTTAAAGTCCACGAAGAAGGCGTACAGCTTTCTACTCGCGTTCAAATAGTATCGCGCAAAGTTGTGCAATACGAAGATGTTATCATTCGTAGAATATCCTGTCCGAAATCCTGCCTGGTTTTCTTTGATAATGTTATCCGTTTTCAGCCACTTGACGAATCTTTTCTGCAGCAACGTCGTAAATATTTTGCCTGATGAATTCAAAAAAGAGATGGCCCGGTAGCAGGTTGGGTCGTTTACGTCTCCTTTCTTAAATATCGGGAAGATGATTGAATCGCAGAATTTGGCAGGAACGTCACCCGTAGTCAAAATCCTATTGAATTCATTGGTCATTGGATAATATAAACAGACTTTGTTTCATAAAATTTTCCAGCGCTCTGAGCTTTCGAGAGCAGCAATTTTTACACCTTTGTGTATACTTCAATTTCACTGCAATGGCATCTTAGGGAACATTTCCGAAATCACAAGCTTCTTGAGAAAGTGCAGAATTCTGATTGCTACCATTCAAGAGACGAAGCTCCACGCGTATTCACCATTTAACGCCGAAAGTGTATATATCATCATACGCAAGGACAGAGAAGGCGCTACAAATGATTCTCACCCTGGAGGTGGACTTGGCTTCCTAATACACAAGTCCGTACATGTATTAGATGCTCTGTGGCTCACTTGGTTGAGTCGCACTCTACGATGCTAGTAATCTAGAGGTCCGTAGATCGAATCTCGGCGTGGTCCAAAATTTTCGTACATGCGCGGATAGGAAATATATAGTGCTTGCAACATTATATACACTCCGAAATAATATGCAATGTAACGTTGACTCGAAACGGCTGAGTTAACACCATGGCCCCACATGGGGCTATACGGTACTGACAAGAAGAAGAAGATGTAGTTTCAGACGGTACGGCGGAGTTGCAAGCCATCTCAGTTTCATTAGGGAGCACCAATATTGAAATTTTAACACTTTGGCTGGCAATGCATCACCGGTGAACATGGCAAGTTTCATTCCCCAGGGGCCAGTGCATCACCGGTGAACACGTCAAGTGTCATTCCCCAGGGGCCAATGCATCACCGGTGATGTTAGATTTTTAAATTTGTTGTCCTTACGGGTTTGAAAAACAAAATATTATAATAAAACTGCCAGAATACTTTCAGTAACTGTTTTTTGCATCAAACTTCAATTGGAAAAAACTCGCATATTTGCCAAGTACCAAAAAAGTACCTTCAAAATGCGTAACTCCATAAAGGCAAAAAAAAGGTAAAAATCAAAAAAAAAAATATTAAAACATATTCATGGTTCTATAATAAAAAAAAACAAACAAATGATGGTTCACAAGCTTAGTTCAGGTTTACTGAAAATCTTGAAAATGTTTCAGGCACATATATGGTTCACCTCCCTTGTGGCTTTCCAATTTCCAATGCAGACAAACATTACAAGACAGAGAGCGTCCAGTTATTGTGTCTGATTTTCCTGTGTAGAGTTTTATGTTAAATGTATATCCCTCAGTATCTGTAAGTTTAAAGGATTTCATCCCGTATTTATGGGCTTTGCCATGAAGATATTGATGAAATCCCAAGCGTCCACGAAAGGGTATCATGCTTTCGTCGATAACCAATTGTTCGGCTGCTGACCGATAAACTTTAAAATTGTAAAGCAGCTCTTCAATAATTCTGTCTACTTTATAGGTTTTTAAAGAAGTCGAACCACTATCTTCGTTGTCGGCGAAATGTAAAAATCTAAGGAGAAATCTGTTACGGGACATAGTGTTAACAACAATTTGATTATCAAAGATCTGTCATTGCTGGGTACTTGACGAGACCCATGTATTTATATCATCAGTCCTAGAAATTTCAAAAATTCTGTCCGGTCGGTGTCCTTCCACGTACTTAGGCGATTATTCCTATTCAATCGTAATTTCTAAAATCTCATCCGTCAGAAGGAGTCGGTATATTTCAAAAGGACTTTTGTTTTGAAGTGCTACTCCACTAGCTTCTCTACGTGAAATAATCAAACTATCGAGCTTCACTAAACTCTCTCCGGTAGCCGACGAAATCCAATCCGACAGTTCCTCGGAATTCCTCGGACAATTAACTGCATCGTTATTCTTTGGAACTTCACTATCTAAACTTTCTTCGGAAGAGCTTTCTTTAGCAGAAGGAAATCTTCACTTTCCAAAAAATAATTTTGTAACATTTCTCTTATTCCTTGTGAATTCATTTTCACTCACGATGTATTTCTTCGAAGTCTAGCAATCAACTGAACCGCAATCTGTCTAGATAATCAAGTGTTTACGGGTGATGCACTTGTGTTTATAATAATGACATATACTTTCCCAGTGCCAATGCATCACCGGTGAACACGGTCGGGAAACCACTTGAATATGGTTTTTTTACGCATATAAATATGTGTACAAATATATTTCCGGCGGGAAATAATTGGAACAGGAAAATTTTGCGTTGGCCTCTGAGGAATAAATTGTGCCATGTTCACCGGTGATGCACTGGCCCCTGGGGAATAACCTATGCCGTGTTCATCGGTGATGCATTGGCAGCCAGAGTGATATCCACATTCAAGTTGTTCAACAGACTACCACTTCAATATTGGTTCCCTTCTTAATGGAGAGCACAGGATCTTTCTTGGCGACTCCAATGCCCATCATGAACTCTGGCATTCCGCGCTTGACAACGATGTCAGGGGTCAAGCTATCGCCGAATCTCTTAACGCATCAGAGTTTTGTACCCTTTTGTACTCGTGATGCAAACAATTGTATTAGCTCCCCAGATATTACAATTGTCAGCGCCAGCCTAATAAGTGAGATCTTCCGAAGAACACATACTGGTCTTCCTTCTGATCACCTCCCAATCATAGTCAGAATTGACAAACCAGCTGAACTGACCAAGTCAGAGAAGCGAACGTTTGTCAATCACAAAAAAGCCGATTGGGAAGGTATTTCAAAATATTCACTTCGACGAAGTTCATCGCGCTTCCCCCTTCCAACAATATATATAAGGCCGAACGGAACATTGGATGCGTCATTACCAAAGCTGCGGCACGTTTCATTCATGCAGGGTGCATTCCAAAGGTCCGTCCAAATTTTCCAACAAGTGCCGCAAGGTTAGCCGATGTACGTGACAACATTAGGCGCACCAACCCTGGTGACCCCCAGATTTCGGGAACTCAATATCGAAATACGGCGACAAGTTAAAGACCACAGGAAGGCAAAATGGAATCAGCATCTCAATGACCGTAACCTTAATGAAGGTGCTAGTAAGTTATGGTCTACTGTCCGTGCCCTTTTGAACCCCACCAGCCAGAAAGCCGGCAAGAAAGAAACAACCAATCCTCTTCACTGTGCAAGCCAGTTCAATAAGCAATTTATTGAAAATTCCAAGTTCGATGGCCTCAAGCGCAAAATTAGAAGACGGATTCGCAGCCGAATTGTTGACTCCGTACCAATGAACACCACGGACCCGGTTAGAGGTGGCATAGTCACCAGGGAAAAGTGCCAAACTAGAAACTTCTTACAGACCGATAACAATTCTGTCACCTGTAGCAAAGTCGCTGGAGGTCCTTATCCACCCCACTCAGCATGGATTCAGACGCATGCATAGTACGACTACTCTTGACGCGATCACTACACTACACTACAAGAGACGGATTAAATCAGCGTACACCGTGCCATAGAACTATTTTGGTGGCGATTGACCTATCAAACGCGTTTGATAAGGTCAATCACTCCATGCTTCTGGCGAACCTCCTTAACATGCGCATTCCGACACAAGACATTTGATGGATTGCCCCAACTATCTAGCTGGTAGGCAATCCTTCACCGAGCTTCGGGGCAGTCGTTCCAGGGTGGGGTTCTCTCTCCCACCCTGTTTAACATCTAATGGCAGGTCTTCCAACACCATGGCATTGAAGTGATCTCCTATGCCGATGACTGCACCGTACTCGCCAGGGGAGCGGATAGGGATGTCATACGCGTTCTTATCAACAGATATTTAGCGCGACTAGAAGCTTTTTTTCTCAGCAGAAATTGAACCATCTCTGCGTCCAAATCATCTGCGACCTTTCTTACCACCTGTTCAGGTGATTGTCGGTGGCCGGTTGGGGTACGTATTGGCAACAAACCAGTTCCTGCTGTTGCAAATCCAAAAATTCTCGTGCTTCATTTTGAGAAAATGATGACTTCAGCTCATCACGCGGAAGCGGTATGTGAAAAGATGCGCAGTGGGAACAAAATTCTTAAAGCACTGGCTGGTACCACCTGGGGTAAAGATAAAGAGACTATGCTAACCACTTACAAAGCGGTAAGTCGAGCAGCGGCTGATTTTGCGGCCCTAGTTTGGTCGCAAGGTCTATGCAACACAAACTGGAACAAAGTCCAAGTCTGCCAAAATGCTGCTCTACGCACAGCTACAGGATGCCTTCTGATGTCTGCCCAGGACCACCTACATCAGGAGACACATTTGATGCCAATACGTGACCACAATCGACTACTTGCAAAACAATATCTGGTAGGTTGTTATCGAGAGGATCATCCTAATCGTAACATTATGGACAAAATATCCCCTCCACGGCACATAAAACGTGGCCTTCGCGACCTTAAAGAGATGTCCAGGGTTACAAAAGGGATCCTTTCAACTTATCCCAGCTTCGGTTAGGCTTCTGCTCACGCCTCAATTCGTATCTATCTCGCATAGACGCGAACATACAAAACGTATGCCCAAATTGCGCTGGCACGCCTCACGATGTGGCCCACCTGCTTCAATGCCCAGCTGCACCCACTAATCTCACTCCCCTCTCACTATGGGAAAACCTCATTGCAACTGCCACGTTTTTATCCCTGGAGATTATGAACGAAAACGACGACAAACTATAAATCGAATCCATATAGATACACAGCGGTTCACACCTTCCTGTACCGCTAAAAGAAGAAGAATTTCGTCGTGGTCCAGGTAATATATAGTGCTTGCAAAATTATAGACACTCCTCTATTTGCAATGTAACGTTGACTTGAAGTAGCATATAAACGGCTGAGTGGACGCACCATGCCGCACAAGGGGTTACGGTACAGAGAAGAACAAGAAATGCCATCACGATAAAGGAACCGTTCCCAGTCCCAAGTGTCGACGAGCTCAATTGGCGAGATATATGTAACTACTTTAGCACGGTTGCCCTAATATGCGTGACCCATCAATGCAAATACGCGATATTCGATCATCGCACTACCGTTAATCCGATTGCTTCGGACGAAGAATGCAAAGCTATTTCAATGGACGACGGAGGAGCAACGTGCGTTCGACGAGTTGCTGGATATTTTGCAGAAACCGCCGGTTTTGGAACTATACGACGTGAACCGCCAACACGGGGCATTCGGTAGCTCAGTGGCAGAGATGTCTATCTCTGAGTTGCCGGTGCGTGGGTTCGAATCCCACTGTGACCCATGGATGTTTGTGTTGTCCATAAAATGCTCCTACGGCAGCCGGTTCTTCGATGTAAATCGTCTCGGAGCTACCCGTTGCTAAAAGCAGCCAAGAGCTGCCAAGACCCCCTTCGATTCAAGAGAAAAAAGAAATCTCTTGAATCGCTACAACAACAACAGCATGAAGTTTACATTGATGCGAGCTTAATCGGAATCGCAGGAGTGCTATGGCAGGAGATAGCTAACGGTTGGAAGCCTGTCTCGTAATTTAGCAGGAAGTGCTCCGATACAGAACAAACGTACCATATGAGGTTGAGGTATTAGCTGTGGTCCAGGCCGTTGAACGTTTCCGTATGTTCCTGTTGGGAAAACACTTCCTAGTCGTCACGGATTGTTCTAAAGAACTTAACTCCACTACTACGGACTACGGTGACTACGGACTATCAGCATCGAAGCGCGGAGAAAATGCAACACATCGACGCATTAAGCCGTGCTCCGAACGAAACTCGATAGCGAACACGTGCGCGGATCGAGCCTTCAAAATCGAAATTAATAATGAGAATTTCCTGGCAACGACGCAAGATCAAGACGAGCGATTGACTCAAATCACACGAGTACTCTGTGGGCATGTGGAGTCCGAGCAAGCTCCACAGATTCGAAAAGAGTACGTATTCGAGAAAATTCTATTGTACCGACTGGTCGATGGGCAACCTAAATTCGTAGTGCCGAAAGCTGTTCGATGGAGAACATTTCGAACGTTTCACGATGAAATGGGACACTTCGCTTTGAAGAAGACGCTCTCACGACTGAAACGCGACTTTTGGTTCCCTCAATTGAGGAAATATGCGCGCGCATACATCTCTTCGTGTGTGGAATGCGCATACAGTCGATCAGCAACGGGTTAGGTCGAAGGAGAACCCCACACGGAACCAATGGATCCCGTCCCGTTTAGGAGACTGCATTTGGATCATGCTGGACCATATCCGAGAAGCCGTCAGCGAAAAGAAGACGGGAATCATCGACCCATTTACGAAATTCACGGTGATGAGAGCTGTTCGTTCGATCACAAAACATGTTACTAAGGCGCTAAATGAGCTGATGTCGTATTTTGGACTACCTGTAACAATTGTGTCCGAACGCGGAACTGCATTTTTGTCGAAATCGTTCGCCGATTACTGCAGCAGTTATGGAATCAGACACGTCAAAACAGCTGTTCGTAAGCTTCGATCTAATGGCGCTATCGAGCGAGTTCATGAAACAGTCAATCGTTGCCTCCGATCACGTTTACTCGATGATAAGGATTGGGATCTACACCTTCCAAACATACAATGGGCTATTAACAGGGGAGAACATAGCACCACGAAGTATAGTCCGCACGAGTAAGTGTTTGACTTCCGATTCCGCGATGTGATTTACAACCGAATGGTGCAAACACATGATGATCCACCGGAACTCACAACCCTTCAAGCCAATTAGTCTATGCAGCAACGACGAGAGAAATCCGTTCATTTATCTGGACATTTCCAGGTCTGCTTATGGATGGATGGATGCTTATAGAAACATGCAGAGCCAGATGGCCACATTTCTGTCAATAAGTCGCCGATTTAAGAATTTTGTTTCTGTTCCTAAGTTTGGCACAGATGCTTTCAGCATAGGTGTTGAATTTGACGGAGTTGTCAATGGTGACACCAAGGATTTTGGGACATCGTCTAGTTGGTATGATGTGGGTGTCGATATGGATCGGTAGTTGTGTGTTGTACTCCTGATTGAAGCTTGTGAACATTGTGGCGGAGGACTTGCGCGCTAATAGTTTCAGATTTTTGTTCACGAAGAAGATGTTTAGGAGTAAGCAAGTATTCGTTGATGAGATCGCACATTTCAGGAATGCCGTTGCCAGATGCCATGACGGTACAGTCGTCGGCGTAGGAGTTGATTTAAAGTCCCATTGGTGGTGTGGGAAGTTCTGACATGTAAGAGTTGAAAAGGGTGGGAGATATAACTCTACCCTGGGGGACGGCTTATTTAAATTCTCTGCACTTAGACTTCCCGTTTCTAAACTCGGTGCAGGATTGACGACCGGCAAGATAATTTGCGATCCATTTGTGTATGTGAGGCGGAGTGGTATTGCGGAGATCATTCAGCAGTAGCGTACGATTAACTGTGTCAAACGCTTTTGACAGATCGAGAGCTACAAGGATGGTATGCTTGCAAGGCTTCGGCTGGTTTGGATGGATGGATGGATGGATATGGCGCTGAGATAGGTTGGGCTGGTTGCGCCCGATACTGCAGCCTGCTGGCTTATTGTATTACCCATCTAAGCGAGAAAATTTCAGGTTATAAGCTCTGTCCTACGTAAAAGGCTTAGAAGAAAGTTAACCAGGTTTACTTTGGGTGCACCCATACTGGTGGTTTGAGTCCCAAAGAAGTTTTGTCTCCAGCTCATAAGAGCGGGACATTCGAAAATAACGTGCGAGGCTGATTCCTCATCTTCGTTACAGAGGCGACATAGTGGGTCTTGTGTGTAGATCCCTATTGTATGCAGATGTTTCCGTAGGGTGCAATGACCGGTTATAAGGCCTGTCACCCTGAGGTTCGTTTTACTAAGACTGAGGGCTTCGGTGCAGCTGGTATGCCAGTTAGATTCCAGCATGCGCTTGCTATGCCTGAGCCCTTCAGCGAGTCTCCATCGGTCTTGGAATTTATCCTCGGTCCATCGTCTGGCAACGGTTCTGGCAGTAGATTTACTGATCCCGATTGCAGGTTCAGGACCAGTTAAGGGTAGTTCGGAACCCTCTCTTGCGAGGGCATCCGCTTTCTCATTTCCTTCGATCCCCTTATGTCCGTTCACCCATTTCAGAGTTACTTTGTTTCGGATTGCTAGGTTTTTGAGATTTTGTTGGCATTCCCAAACCAATTTAGAGGTTGTTTTGGGATTTGCAATTGCTTTTATAGCAGCTTGACTGTCGGAGAGAATATATATGGTCCTATTAGTGTATCCCTTTCGAGTACTCTCCCCTGCTGCAAGGTTTATGGCTATAAGTTCTGCCTGGAAGACAGTTGTATATTGACCTAGGGGTTTGGAGATGCTATAGTTGTTGGTTTTAGTATAGACTCCTGCCCCCGTTCCTTCGTCTGTCTTCGACCCATCAGTGTACCACACAATGTGATTTGATAGATGGTTGTCGTTCCATTTACTCCAGTCTTCCCTAACCGTTGAGGTTTGGATGTTGGAGTCGAAGGTGTACATGGCCGGGGTATAGTCGCTGCCCATATCTAGGATTGGGTTTGCAATGATTTCTGTGATCGTACAGTGTCCTACCCTTTGTGGTGTCCACATGTTCGATGATTGGAGTCTGTACGCTGCGAGTCTAGCCTCTTCTGTGATTTTGAGGTCCAGTGGTGGCAGGTCTAGTAGTTTCTCTAGAGTTAAAGTTGGTGCACTGCGCATGGCGCCGGTTATGCTTGCGCAGGCCAGTCTCTGTACTGATCCCAACTTCGCTGCTGCTGGTTTAGTCCATTAAAGATGTTTGATGTGATGACATCAAGAGCGGAGGTGGTGCTGTGCATCTTTCGAAAACCATGTTGGTGATTTGCAAGCTGGAAGTGATCTAGAAGTTTCGGCAATATTAGCCTCAAGTATTTTGGCCACAGAAGGTAGAAGCGCTATAGGACGGTATGACTCTCCAAGCGTGTGGTCTTGACCGCTTGAGCTTGTCCTTTTCGGGATGTTGGACGAATTGCTTGAAAATTTTTGGGCGCATTTGTCTTTGTTGCTGTAGGTCTTATCACCGAACTTTATCGCTACCTTTCCTTTCGATTTGACGGGATTGGAAAGTGCACACACAGTTTTCCAAAGGTTGCTGATACCGGTTTTCATGTGGCAGGTTTCTAGATGAGCATTCCATTTCTGTCTTCTGTTGTCGTTAACTTGCTTTGTTATCTCTTTGTTTAAGTCGCCGATACTGGGGTCTGCGATTCTAAGTTCATCTCTCACTTTTGCCAGTTTAGCCGCGGAGTATGGAAAATGCGGTCTCAGGATTGGGATGCGGCCAGCTGGTATGTATCTTTGGCAGCAGTCAAAATAATCCGTCTCAAGTTCTTTTCAGCTAGACGTACATTGGTGGTAGGGCAGAAAAGGCTTCGCTGGTGTGCCTTTGGACTGCCATCACAGTCGGCTTTGTTGAAATTCGAGTACGTTTTTCTTTGTCTGTATATGTGCATTGAGGCGGTTTATCGAGCGTGAGAACAATTGGTAGGTGGTCGGATGAAAACGTGGTGAATGGTTCCCATGTGATATTAGTTATGAGCCCAGGACTGGCAATGGATATGTCAGGTGAGCTTCTGCGTGATCCTGCAACGCGGGTAGGTGTATCGTCGTTTATTGGACAGAAGTCAGATTCATCCAGTCGACTTGCGATTAGATTACCTCTGGTGTCGTTGTCTAGGTTGGAGTGCCATAGATCATGACGGGCATTGAAATCACCCAGTACTAAGCGATATTGTCCAATGAGTAACGGAGTAATGTTGGCCTGAAAACCAGTGGGGCCACTTGAGGATGGTGATATATATATATTTAGGATATCTATAACAACATTTCCTGATTTAATGGATATTCAGTTCAGTGGTTGTATCGGCGGCGGTGATATCAATTACAGTGTATGGCAACGCATTACGGATCAAGAAAGCAAGGCCTCCACCTGTGCCAATAGGTCGATCGCGTCGGATGATATAGCCTACGTTGAAATTTAGCGATCAGTTGGCTTCTAGCTTTGTTTCTTGAACTGCAGCAACTTGAATCTGATGTCTTTCCATGACGACGGTTGGCTCGACGACTTTGGTTTGTAAACCAATGCAGTTTACTTGAACAATCTTCGTGATGGAGTAGTTTATTTACTACTTGTTGTGGTGGTGCTGGAGAGTATGTTGTGTTGTTGTAGGGCGAGTAGAAACTGCGATGCTGACAGGTGATGGTTGTTGACACTGATAAGCGTGTTGACCATAGATTCTGCAGTTTGGCGCTGTAGAGGTGTTGATCGTAGATCAGCGTTGTTGAGTCCTGAGCAATTTTTAAAGTGGCGTGGCACCATTCTTTGCAGCACGAACATTGCACCGAGGATTGTACATTTGTGTAGGTCATCTTGCCACAAACGCAGCATATCCAGAGACCAGGATTTGTTTCGATTTCGGCGCGTATAAGTAGAATTTGGAGCAGCTGGGCTTGCTTTATTTGCTCCAATCGGGTAAAAATAAATGAAAATGTGCGTATTTGTGTTTCCCCACATGTTTGGAAGGGGTTTTGCGGCTCTTGGCCATCATGCATAAAAATCATGGGTAGTTCCTGGACAAAGACCCAGCCGCGGTAGGAATCATAAGTCGTTGATCGTTGTTGTTGCCTTCATCGTGGAGGCTGGGACCTCCAGTAGTTCCCCTATGCCAGCTTTCGTCTCCGACTTTGGCGTCAATTGCTCCCAGCAGCAGCTTGACGTCGTTTGATGTAAGAGAGTCGAAGAGTCTTTCTAGGTGTTTCAGAAGTCAATAGAACAAGAGTAACTCAGCACTATGACGAAGTGCTCCGATTCCATTCATTTCTTGATATGTTTTGAGGCTTTACTAGAAACACACTTGAATAAAGTCTGGTTAAGATCGGTCAATTAAGAAGAACCGTTTTTCTTTGAAGAATTTAATGGTCCGGTTTCACTCATTTCGACATAATACGTACAACAGAAAGACACTTGTATACAAAATTTCAACTAAATACCTTCAAAACTGAGAGACTAGACGGACAGACAGACGGACATCGTCCGCTAATCAGTAATATACATATTTTGTATAATCGCGTTGCACAATCCACACATACGCTATCACATAATGTGAAGGGTATAAAAAATATTCTAAACTTCGACGTAACTACCTTCGCATCAGCTCTAGTTTTTGACATGGTCGATCGTCGAGCGACGTATTAGTTGTTACACAAGGAAAGGTAATAGTCGTATAGAAGCTCAATAATGTTTGATACCACAACGTTTTTATTAAAATGAAAAATCGTAGGAGAACATAACGGTATTTATAAAAATAAAAAATTTCACTTGCGTTTGTAGGAACCAAATGGTCTTCAAGCGATAATAGTTAGGCTGGCCTCATTCTATCTTCTTCTTCCTTGCCTCGTTATTTACAGCACTCACTCCGCCGAGACCAATTCTTGTTGCTTTTGACACATCCAGTGTATGCCTCTTGCCTTGGGTACATCAAGTGGAACTTCCATGACATCATCGCCTTCTTTGCAGAGTGCTCAGGCGGACTCCTTTGGACATGCCAATACCAATCCATTTGTCGGTCTACGAGCTTTTCGGTGATTGGTTGGTCTATGGAGAAGCTGCGTCGGATGTAGCTACTTTTGACGTGATTTGTTTTATTTTTATATTTAAGAGAATTCACATCAGTGTTATGTATATTGGCACAATAATTAAAATCTGAATGCAATGGCAACTAATATAATAACAAATATATATTCTCTTTCCGCAGAGTCTCTTGCCCTCGAACTGGACGTGGGCTCAACGGACAGTGTATCAAAAGCCCTTTCTGCCACTCTGGACAAATACAAGCGTCCACCAAGCATTGTGATCAATTCAGCCGGAATCGTACGTGACAACTACTTCTTGAAAATGTCCGTGAAAGACTTCGATTCCGTTTACGAGACAAATTTAAAAGGCACTTTCCTTGTGATGCAGCATTTCGCCCGGAGTATGGTCGAGTACAAGAAAACCGGCACTATCATCAACATTTCCAGCATAATCGCGAAAATCAATAATGTCGGCCAAGCCAACTACACCGCAAGCAAGGCTGGAGTAATCTCTCTGACTAAGGTTGCATCCAAGGAATGGGGCAGGTTTAACATTCGAGTTAATGCTGTTCTACCCGGATTCATCGATACACCTATGGTAGCAGCAATCCCGGATAAAGCCAAGGCCGGGGCACTTGCAATGTGCCCCCTCAACCGATTGGGCAAACCCGAAGAAATTGGCGAAGTCGTGTCGTTCCTGGCGTCTGACAAGGCGTCTTATGTAAATGGTGCAACCATTGAAGTCACTGGCGGATTGTAAAGTGAAAGAAACTGCCGTTATAATTTTAGTCCTTGATCATAATTATGGTTTCTAACGAAAATTTTAAACATTTATTTTTTGATACACTTTGTTTTGTCCAATTTACAATTTTAAATTATGTATATCTACGACTAAAGTGATTTTTCAATGCTCAATCGTGCGTTTTGTGATTGCATTCATTGTTTTCCCATAAATATCACCGGCGGACACAACACACGCCCGCGTTGTGTGGCCGGCGCGGATTAGTTTGTAATTAAACCCGGACAATAATTGAGAGTATTGTTTCAGCTTAATAATAGATTACTGCATAGTTTTGATTTTGATTTGTTCAAGCGTGTTGGCAATAATATTCATAGACATACTCGAGGCATGCAATTGTCGCCTATTGTTATGGCGTGAATAATTAAAATTGTGCGTGTCGTGTGTGTTGATTCTCATATACACATACCGAGAACAAAACTGTACAAACACTCTTCAAATTCAATTAAGTGCATGAAGTACATAGATTTGTTAAACACAACATATGAGTGACGTCATATATCATGTTCATGACTAGCGTGGGCGAGTGGCCCCTAATGATAGCCTAACTGAACAACGTACAAAAACACAAACAGAAGTCATTTCATCATCCATATAAGACTCCCTTAAGTTCTGTGCAAAAGATAATCCTCCTCATTTGTTCATTCATCCATTTGCTTTACGGATCATTGCATTTCGGGGTGAAATTTATTTAATTATTCTTTTTTCGGTTTCATTCGCTTGCCGGAGGATTTTTTTTCTGCACCGTAATACGTGGCTCGTATGTGTGTTTTTGCTTCGTCTTCGACGTCCTTCGAACTTGATGGCTCAAATGTGGACGAGCCAAATATTTGGACAAAAACGCTGTTTATCTTTCCACTTCGACTCATTAAACTTAATGGGAGGCGGCGCGGTACCGTAGCGTGATGGTTGGCAGCCAACGGCCGTAGAGTTGTGTCGTTGTGTCGGTGAGATAGGGCAGAAAAATTCAGTGGTTCTATTTACCCTTCGGGTTTGGTAGCTCATTCTAATGTTGCTGGAGAGAGAAAGTTTGCCGTCACGGTCATGTGTGTCATTCATCCTAGTTTAGTCTTTAACGAGCAGACTATACACTACACACGTAATACATGGGAATAAGTGGGCACATTCAAGTAAATCGTCCTTGTCAATATCGAGGGGATATCATAAAGTTGGTGGGCGGGAGAAAGGGAAGGTGATAGGGGCCGCGAGTGAAATTAATGATTTGATAGTAAGGCCACAAATGAACATCAGCGATGGTATACCCTAGCATTTTCGATAGCTTAGCAGGGTCTATTGACGGAACACGCAGATAGTAGCCCTAACCGTTTTTGTTTGTTTGGCGTCATTTGGACTACGAGCTTATGATTAGAATGAGTATCGGCGTCAAATACGGGGTGAAACTCGGAAACTTGAAGGCCAAAGGATTAATAGTTAGAATTGTCCATTTAATTCGTCTTCGCCAAAAAATATTTATTTATATTTCCATCCATAATAATTTGTATTTCGTTAGGATTATTGATTAGTCAAACGAATATTGGACAAAGGAATTCAGTACATAGTTGAGCCCGCACCATTATCCAAAGTCGTAGTACTATTCAGTCCTAATTACAATAAATTAGGTACGATTGCAACTACGCAGTTCAGATCCCTTCAATTGCAGACAGACGAACTAACTCCGTAGTCCTTTCATACGATAATCTCCTCCATGTAGCCTTGAGACTGTAATTATTTTCAACCAGCTATCAACGGTATCTAATTGCATATGAGCATCCCACAACATCTTTTAACGACAGATCTCAAGTTCTCACAACGTAGAGTAGACCATCCCGACGACGGTGCGACACGCGGTCATTTCGAATTTAACGCAAGGATACTCTCATAATAAACAAAATTAGATTGAATACGCGCATTTACCGTCTTTAATCCACTTGGTAGGCGCGCTGAATTCAATGTCGAGACAGGATTTGGTGGCATCGTCTGCGGTTTTGGGAAATTTTATTTGAACTGGGCAATCATTTTGTCGGTATACCTACACATACTTTTCGAAGGAGCAATGTATATACATAGTGGTCCTGAAATAATATTTACCTTTCGAGTGAGCGCGACCACAAAATGAAGCGATTACGGGCGTACGTACGCACGTCACTTTAAGCCCAATGGTGAAATGAATGATCCTGAAGGCTCGTCAGGTTTGTGGAGTTGACGAAAAACCGATGAAATGACACCCATTTTATGCGGTTCCGAAAGCTACAAGAGCGTTATAGCGAGTATAGTGTATGCATGTACTCCTCGTACTAATGGCGATTACGTTGTATTTTCAATTCCCGCTTAACGAGTTTGCCTTTTTGCGTACGACCAACCGCCATTCCATACCTGAAACTGAAAGCGACATGCAATCCTCTTCATCACCTCGACGAATCGTTGTTGTTGCTTGCATACCAGTGGCAGAATACATCGCGCAACTGGAATACGCTTTTAATTAATGTCAATTATTTTCGTAAAAGTGTATGTAGGTGTCTTTTAATTGAATCGCGTAATTAAAATATCGGAACGACGAGTGTTTTGTTATTGTGTGAAATTGAAATTTCGAATTGAGTAGGTCTTGGCCGTTGGCAGAAATGTCGATGAATAATTGTAAAAAACTAACTACAACACTATGTTCCCAAAATAGTAAAAAAAGAAAGAATTTAAGCATTTTTTAAATAAAACATATTAACCCAGCTTTCAATGGGTGGGTTCACAGTTGCGTATGTTCCGCATACATGTTTGCCATTCTGCCCCTAACTACCATTACAGTACTGTGCGTACGATAAATTTGCCAAGGCGTGCATGTTAGGGATGTCAAAAACCGGACGGTTAGTCCGAAAACCGGTACTTTTAGAACGGTTAACCGTTTTTTTTTTTTGGTTTTTCCTCATTCCGGTTTTAACCCGGACGGTTGTTTGTCCATCCGGTTAAAACCGGAAAAAAATACTCTCAAAATTCATACAATTTTTTATATTTTCTGGATTTTTCAGTATGCAATTCTATTACTTGTCCCTTATGAAAAACTTCGTTTTCAAATTTCAGTCCTTAATTCGAACATTCTCCTTATAGCAATTACTCGTTGAACGCTTCGTCAAATACCTCTCCTAATCTTTTTCAAGGCAGATATTGTTTCTGCTTACATTGCGTTTCACGTGTATCTTGGTTGTGCGTCGTGAATGTGATATTCGTGTATAGTAGCGACGTTTTTTTCGTATCGCGTGTAAGTCTGACTCGAAAAAAACGATCGCGGGTAACATCCCGGTTAAGACCAAACAGCTGACATTTGACAGTTTTTGTGCATCTTTGACTCGCTTTCGTCGGCTTATTTTTTAGATGTGGTGGATTTTATCACAAAAGATGATTATTTCTTTGCAAAATCTTTTCTCGTGATTAGAAAAACTCTCACATTTGCTTTGAAAAAACAAATTCCCTCATATTTCCCCTATGCGTCCGCCATCTACATTTGAGCTCTATCCCGTGTAGGGTAGTTGCACGGGTTAACTTTACCTGGGTAAGCGTCATTTTTTTTATATGAAGTTCTACCCAAACCTGCACGGGATAAACACAATAAAACGTCCCTAGTGTATCAGTGCAACCGCGTTTCTTCGTGTCGCTAAAAAAGGTGGAAAAGATTTTCAAAAACTAGTAAAATAATGAAATCACTTCTCACAATTTTATTTGATTATCTTTTTTGTTCAAAATGTTTCTCTTTTAAATTAGCTGTCTTACTACATCATGTACATGAATTTTGATTGATTTTGTATACGGCACGAACACCAGCCATACGAGTGAGTAAGCATTTTTTTTATTTTTATAAAATTCTAAGCAAATCAATGAAAAGACTCGGTTAACCGGAAAACCGGTACATTGAGCCCGGTTAAAACCGGACGGTCTAACCGGCTTTGCAAAATAACCGAAAACCGGAATATGGACCGGTTTTTGACATCCCTAGTGCGTGTACTGATTTGGTAGCGTTAACTATACCCAAAAGTTCCGTAGTGAAGGTGGAGTTGTAGTTGGGAAGTAAACCGAGCAGTATATTCATATTCAGATCAAAATAAAAATAAGTTCAAGCTAAGATACAGGAAGTTAAAAAAAATACTTAAAATTCAAAAAGTTATGAAAAAATAATTAAAGTTTATGTAGTACGGATTTTTTAAAAGAGTAAAAAGAAGAAGGTAATGGACCAAACTCCAATCGGTCGTAATTTCTCATAGCTCTAAGTAACGGAGAGTTTTTATAAATAGAAAGTGAAGATTGCGGAGGATTGAAAATTGCAACCGATCGAGTGTTGTAAGATGGAAACCGATATTTTATATCTTCTATGAGTGATGAAGAAGTAAGACCCTTGCATAACCTGTAGAGGAAACACTGGTCAAGACAATCTCTTCTTTTGCTTAGTGAAGGTAGATTTAGGAAATTTAGCCGATCTTGATAAGGTCTGTAAGCAAAGTTATATTTAAACATTAAGGTTCTAGAAAACTTTCTCTGAACTTTTTCTAATGCATCACGAGAAACAGAAGAATATGGAGACCAAACTACCGAGGCGAATGCTAATATGCTGCGTACTAGAGTCACAAATAAGTTCACATAAGTATTAATGGATTGAAATGAAAGCTAGATGAGCACCGTAAAACGAACCCAGCTAGTTTCGACGATTTGCTAATAATCGACGAGTAGTGATCAGTAAAACGTAATTTACAAAAAAAAAAAACCCTAGATCGGTAATCGTAGAAACACATTGGAGGAGAATGGAGTTTATTTGGCATTGAAAAATGAAAGGAGTAGATTTCAATGAATATACCAGAACTTAGCACTTAGAAATATTAAGATCCAGCTCGTTTGAGATACACCAGGACGTAAACCTATCCAAATCAGATTGCAAAGCTATACAATCAGAAATAGATGAGACAGCTGAAAATAGTTTGCTATCATCGGCGTAAAAAAGAGAGTGGCAGATCATTTAAGAAAAGTAAAAAAAGAAGGGGACCTAAAATGCATCCTTGTGGCACACCAGATGAAGGACAAAATTCGGAAGATGTGAAATTTTGGAAAACAACTCTAGATGAGCGATCATTAAGATAAGAGAAGATCCATACAATAAGGTAAGATGGGAATCCCGATGCAATTAATTTATTAAGAAGAATTTTGTGGTTTACGGTGTCAAATGCTTTTGCGAAGTCGGTATAGATTACATGAACGTCAAAATGTTTATTGAAGGATTTTGACACAAAATTAACAAGTTCAACTAAGTTTGTGACAATGGATTTGTTTTTGGAGAACCCATGTTGTTGATCCTTAATAAGATAACTAAAATGTTCATGAATTAAGTTATAAACAATTTTTTCAAGCAGTTTCGAAGAGGATGACAGAAGAGAGATAGGCCTATAGTTAGACACAGAACTAGGATCACCCTTTTTCGGTATGGGAACTACATACGATGATTTCCACTGAGTTGGGAAAACACCTTCATGTAGGCAGGGCCGGATTTCCCATGGGCAACCTGGGCTACTGCCCGGGGCGGCAGAATTTGAGGGGCGGCAAATTCTTAAATGTTTTTCATTGGTCTAAAATTATGGGAAAGATGGATTTTTAAAACTCAAACATAATTGTAGAAAATAATTTGCTTTTTTAATTTATTCTAGTTAGATGTACCTACATATTCGTCTTAATCCAAAGCACCTAATCTCAACGTCAACTCAAATTTTAATGTGATTCCGCCTTCAAAAATTAGGACTACGCAAAATTTTGCTTGAAGCATACACTCACTCACTCTTAATGGCGTGGCGGCCTTTAGTTCAATTAGAGTAGGAGTATAAATCATCTTTGGCGTCACTTTAAACATTATTATGCCTGAAGCCACATTAAATGATATAAATACGCGAGTACTTGGCTGCCAGCTCCTGTTTTCAAGCCTCTAAAATTGCCCCAGACTTGAAAAGGAAAGTTCAAAATGCCCCAAGCAAGTAACTCATCTAACCACACATTTTCGTGCATTCAATTACTTTTAAAATTTGTCCCCACATCAAATTCACTGGGAAGCAAGGATTTGGTTACGGGAGAGGTCCAAGTCTCGACATTAGAAATGCGGAATTGGCTATCAAATTTTTAATTTTTTATCGGATGAATAGGTTTAACTAAATTAAAAAAAAGAATTACGCTTAAATTTTCGAATTTGAAATTTTTTTTATAGAAAAACGGGAAATTCCACCGAAAATAAAAAATAATTTAAAATAGTTGAAATTGAATTGATTTTTGCTGAATAACATCAGTAAGTGCTTTCCCATTTCGTTTTCGTTATCTTTATCACAAATTAGGTCAAGGTGTGTTCAAAATTTACGGTAAGTTTCTCAATTTTGGGTTTATTCGATATGACCTTTTCTGGTTAATTATGAGGCTAATATAGGAAATTTTATTTGTTGGGGTAATTCGTAAATTATTTCCAAAACGATCGAAAAAGAAAAACATTTAGAAAACATGAACGCATTTCTAAACAAAGTGAAAAGCTGAATGTAATAAAAATTGTACAGTTTTCTATGTTATCATTGGAGTTTCAATCATTCCTAAAACAATTTTGGGAGGTACACGGAACACCTAGATTCCTCCCCTGGGAAGCAACATAAAAAATTTGCCTACATTTCCTTTGTGAGGTGACAACTGCTACCTTCAAGCTTATCTAGTGGCGGAGGGCGGCAAATTCGTTACTGCCCAGGGGCGCAATAGAGTCTAAATCCGGCCCTGCATGTAGGCTTTTAGTAAATAAATTGGCGAGAGGCTTAGATATGGAAAATAGTGTTTCTTTCAAAAACGAATTTGGGATTCCATCCGGTCCAGAAGAAGAATTAGTTTTAAAAGAAGATATAAGTAATTCAACATATGATGGTAAAATGAGAGGTGGTAAGTGTAAATTGTGCATTTCTTGAGGTATAACAGGAGGACAAGTTAATGATGATGTTTTAAAAGTACTGGCGAAAAATGTAGCAAAAAGCTCACACATTTCAGAAGGATTATCTGCGTTTGTATTGTTGAAGGTGAGAATGGAGGGCTGATTTGAAGAGGATCTCAAGTTTTTTACATAGGACCAAAATATTTTACTCTCATTGTTCCTCAGACTGTCCTCAACAGTCTTAATATAGACAGACCGTGCAAGTGAGATTAGCCTTTTGATCCTCGATCTAAGGCAACGGAACGTCAAGCGGTCTGATTGGTGTCCATAACGTTTCAAACGAGTGTGAAGTCGCTTCTTTTTTAGAATCAAGTTGCGAATCTGAGGTGTAAACCAAATCGGACCTTTTCGAAGCCTTAAATTAGATATTGGGACGTATTCATATAAGATGTTATATAAAATAGTATAAAACGTAGCTTTACAGCTGTTTCGCAATCAAGGTCTTTTAAAATAAAGTACCAATTCATTTCATCCAATTTCTCATTAATTGCTACATAATTTGCTTTTCTGAAATTGAATCTACGACGCATAACCTTAGTACGGTGAGGTAATAAATTAATGTTGATCTCATTGGCTATAGCCGGGTGATAAAGATCACAAGGTACGTATCCAGATGTACGCGTGGATGATGAAAACCCATCCAAAGAAATGTTACAAAACTGAAGGTCGAGGATACGACCCATGAAGTTTGGAAACACATTGAATTGGAGAAGGTTACACGATTGCATAAAAGCTGACAGAGACCTAAAAAGAGCCAAGGAAGTTGATGCTAAAGGGAGACCAGGACTAGTAGGCCACTTAATGCTAGGAAGATTAAAGTCCCCACAAACTATTAAGTATGAATTAGGGAAATTTACGTTCAAGGTGTCTGATAAATGATTGAAGAGACTCTCATAAACATCTAAAGGAGAATTACAAGGAACATACATACAGGCGACTAATAACTGTGTAGAAACAGAATGAATTTTTACGATTAAACAATCATAAGGTTGAGAATGAGAAGTAGAGACAAGCACACATTGAATATGATCACGAACAGCAATTAGCGATCCGCCTCCAGTAGAAAGTCCTAGAAGATCATGGTTTCTATCACAACGGAAGGTAACACACCCCTCCAGAATTTCGCCACTATTTAAAGAAGAGTTAAGCCAAGTCTCCGTTAAACAGATGATGTCATGGTTAACAGTACGTTAAAGAAGAAAGATTAAGAGATTGGAGTTTGGTACGTAACCCTCGTACATTTTGGTAGTAAAGAGTCAAATTAGAAAAGGTATTTAAATTTATTTTGGTGTTCGTGTTGACCGTCGTTTCGGAAAATTTCGCCCAGTAAATCCTTTTATTAAAACACCAGCAGGCCAAAAGGAGGATTCACAAGGCGTCGATAGATCATTCGGCAATGTAATTTTAAATGACGAAACAATCCTGTTAGGAATATTATCCTTTGTAAGCTTCTTACAGATGAAAATAGGAGGATAAAATCCCAGCTTGTTGATGACATGTGTACTGCTTTACTTCATCTTCCGTAGTGTCATATGCTAGCCGTGACACAAACAATTGCTTGGGAGGAGAACACACTCGAAGGTCGTTAACAGCGGATGGAGCAGCTACAACGGATATAGGAACGACCAGATTTGTTGCAGATGAGCTGCACGATTGAGAACTAAGAACAGATGAGCAAGATGCAGCAGACTAGTTGTTATCAGTTGGAGTGATCTTAGCACGGGATCTCGTGATGACACCCTCAGATGAAGATGCAGTTGCAAGTCCTGGTACTGAAGCAACTATATTTTTGTGGCAGTTGACGGGGCATAATTTTTCCTGCAATGCCTTAAATTTAGCTCGTAGTACGTCAAGTTCTCTACGGAAATCGCCTAAGAGCAGTTGATGGGATAAATTGTTGCTATTTGATCTGCATTCAGGGCAAAACAGTTTGTCGCACACTCCATTTAAAAAAATAAATTTTGTAAGAAAACAAAAAAACGAAGTTCAAATGTTCGATAATAGATACAGCCAACTCAACCCTGCACGGGTATAAAAGTCAAAAGATAAACTGTATTTGTAACGCGCCTAAGAGTATGCAAAAGTATAATACAGTAAGTGACAGATGAAATATCACTCAGAAACAAATTGCACTCAAATTAAAAATCACTCAAAATTGAAGTCACTCTTCACAAGATTAAGAAATCAAAAAATGAACAGACTCAGCTTATATTCTTATGAAAATGCACTAGCACAAGAATCACGAACGACCCGAGTCCTAAACTAGACTAGCAGGAGTAACGAAATAAGATCATTCTCTCTGCCAACAAATTTACCGAAACAAAAATATTAACCGCACTAAAATCAGATAAGTGGTTCGATTTTTACTGAGCTTTAAAATCAAGTTTTTGTGATTTGACCCATAATCAAATTATTTTTTCACCTCAATTTTCTTCAACTTTTTCTTGTTCTAAAAATTTGCGCATAATCTTACGATTATATTTTTCTCATGTCAGTTTATTCTAGCTTCATTTTTCCGAATAGTTTCAATGCTTTAAGTGCAGAAAACTGGGGCTACTTTTAGCTCAAATTCAGTCAAACTGCCCTAATGTACTGCAGTTAAAGATCGGGTGTTTTGGCATTGTATTTAGATATATTGAAAAAACATATTTATTGCAGACCATTTTCCCGCATAAGTTACCGTTACTAAGATATTCATGAAATTAACAAAAAATTGTGTTTTTGTAAGGCGTGAAGCCTCATAGCGCCCTTACGATCTGAAATTTTTGGTATTTATTTAGGCATTGTGCAAGCTACAAATTCGTCTTATAACATTCCCCAAATTTTGACTTTTGGTCCCTTATAACTTCCTTGGGTGCCACCCCATCTAAGGGGACTTTTGGCATTTTATTTGCAGCAACAGAACAACAAAATGTCATAGATGACTTTACAGCATACACCACCGTTACACAGGCATTCACGAAAAACCCGAAAATTCGTTTTTCCAAGGTTTGAACCCCCATAGCACCCTCAAGGGAGTACATATTGATGAGAAATTTGGCCACTTTCTCCATAACCGTTTTTGATCGAATTACCCATACAACATCTTTTAGCTAGAGTTACCGTTATAGAGATTTTCGTGAAACATTGTTAAAAATACAGTTAGACCTCCTCCTTAGGAATGCTCGAATTAAAATTGACTTTTCACATATTATTCTGAAACCACTAGAGCTACAAATTCGCCATACACCACCACATAATACCGTTACCGAAATATTAAAAAAAAATCAGGGACTAAGAGCGTGAAGTCGAGGAATATAAAAAGTTCCATTCGATAAGACAAGAGTTTCTAAAAGCTACTCGTATTCTCGCAAACAATCGCGTACTTGGCACTAAACCTTCATCTCTCCTGATGAACAACAATTACCAAGACCCATCCGCACTACCTTGGCTCAACAGCGATCCGGATGGTGCCCGCGACTAAACAAAATCTATCAAGCACAGATTGCGAAATCGCCAACACCTGCCCGCCCTGCGGAACCAGTCCACACGATATGGACCACATTTTCGTTTGTCCGGCTGTCCCATGCAATTAACACTTCTTGCGTTATGGCTACAGGCAGGGACGTAGCTAGGATTATGTTTCGGGAGGGGTCCAACGGAATTTTCAGACGCGCGTCAAATTTAGTGTCGTAAAAGTGGATGCACTAAATATTAGACTGAAACGTTATGAAACGTTGAGAACAGCTGGAACCGCGCAAACCCATTTTTTAGTGTAATTATAACCATTATGAGTGAAAAGAGTGTACCAGTGCATCTTGCGCAACGCATCATTATTTGTTTTTAGTCAAATCTTATGTAAAATCCTCGGAAACTTATAGTGCCACCGATGGAAATGTGAGAGCCGCCGCCGTTGAAAAACTCATTTTGGATGACCGACGAAGTAGTGTACGCAATATGACTGAGGAATTGGGCATAACCGTAAGTAGTATTGAGTAAATTATTCATGAGCGGCTAGGTTACCGCAAATCTCAGGCAAATGGGTGCTAAAACTTCTGAATGTTGAGTATAAATTCAAGCACAGGGAAATGTGTACGCGTCCTCTACAGCATTGAACGAATTGAAATGGAGAAAACTGGAACACCCTCCATATATACATATGTATATAGTTCAGACTTATCACCCTATGGCCCATTCTCTCGTAGATTTTATAGAATGGTTAGTCTTATCGCCTAGAGAAGACACACAGAATATTCAAAAAGCTTCTCCATTATATTGAATTGATTTTTTGTTAATTTTGCATAGTTATGTTATCTTTTGCTTATTTACACTGTTGGATGAAAGTGCGCAATGATTTTCTCAATCTAAGATGGTGGCTTAACCAAGGAAAATATGGCGCAGCTATGCCAAATAAACAAAAATTCCATTCAATACAATGGAAAAGCTTTCTGAATATGGTGTGTGTCTTCTCTACGCGATAAGACTAATCAGCCGACAGGTACTGAATAAGAGCTATCAGAAACACGGCCTATGATTATTACTTATTCGGTCCATTGACCGTTTCGAAAGCTATGAAGAAGTGCAATTGGTTGTGCGCGAATGGGTCCGGGAGAAGTCACAAAATTTTTCCGAAAATTATATCCAAAAGCTTGCTGGGAGGTGGCAAAAATGCATGCAGTGTGGGGAAGACTAACTGGAAAACTGTCAAAATTGTTTCTCTGTAATTGAATAATACATTTTTTTTATTGCGAAATTCCGTGTTGTATTTGAACCGTCCTCGTATTATCGTGCTTATCCAATTTTGTTGTACCTTTTGCATCTTTAAAATTGTTTTGCTTCGCTAAAACTTGAGCGTTTTGTCATAAGCAAGCAGCAGAAGACTACAATCTTACACTCCTATAAGGCCACTCTTATAATGCTCTTTTTCGGTAGGTCATATTTTGATTCTAGAAAAATTGCAAAATTATAGGTATACAACACAAAGGCTTAACTACATAACCATTATTTGCACAGCCTTTCAAAGCAGTCGAATATCTTGCGCAGTGGCGTAACGTTTCTAAAATATCTTGTGTGCGAGATCGAAATGGGGGCCCCCACAAAGTGTAATTTATAATTAAACAAAATGGTTGAAACCACTATTTTTGCTGATTAGTACACGTAATGTAAATTTGGAAAAATATTGGTATATTGGTAAG
Source organism: Microchrysa polita (assembly GCA_949715475.1). NCBI lineage: Eukaryota > Metazoa > Arthropoda > Insecta > Diptera > Stratiomyidae > Microchrysa > Microchrysa polita. Next base: position 20,829,318 of record OX454417.1, read on the forward strand.
GTACAAGTAACTCCAGGACTATATTTAAAGGGACTTACACTTCTTCTTCTTCCTTGCCTCGTTCTTTATACCGTTCCATGGCGTCGCGTCGCTCGACCTGCTATGTAGGCACATCGCCCGTTCTGGCGGTAACATCTCAGCATATTTCTATAGGCAGCTCTATCTTGGATCGTGTCATCGCCGAGACATAGTAATTCCAAATGAATTAAATTTTTTTTGTAAATATCGTAATACAAGAAATTGGAATAAATTGAAATTGAAAAATTGAATTGAAATGCGTAGTTGTTGCTTTTTCATTTCATATTTCGGTCTGCCTCTGGCCTTGGGTCCATCAAGCGGAACTTCCATTGATATCGCTTTCTTTGTGGGGTTATCAGGCGGACGCCTTTCAACATGGCAATACCACTCCTTTTGTTGGTCTTCGAGGTTTTCGGTGATTAGTTGTTCTATAGGCAAGCTACCTCGGATGTGGGTACTTTTGATATGGTCCCTTTTGGTGACACCAACTGACATGCGAGGATTTACACTATCGACAGTATATACCAAAACCACACGATTCAATCCAGTAAGCGGGTCGAAATTATTTTTTGTTTAGAGTAGAATCCGTTTAAATGTACATTCCGAATATTTGATGCATGACTAAAACTGTTTTTTTTTCTGCAACATAGGCGAAATTAACCACATTTTACCAAGCTTTCTTATAGATTTAGTCGTGGATTTTGTTTTAAATCGCGTTATGAACCCGGTGATTTTTTTTCTGTTAATTGGATTTTACCTTTAGTATCAGAGCTGTTAATGGGTGAAGTCATTTCTTCTGTTCACTTTATTCAGATTACAAAAACATTTTCTGAAATTATCTTAATTTTGATTTATTTTGAATAATTACTTAGAAGGCTTGTTCTGCTATCGCTTCTCATAAGAAGAACTTCTATGTTACAAATATTTTCCGCTATATGGCGGCTGCTGCTGATTTGTCGCTAGTGTCACCAAAAAGAAGAAGAAATTCCCCTTTCGAGAGCGGATAGCGTAATGTTCCCTGGTAACGAAAATGCAGTTCTTCAGCAAAACAATAAGATGTTCCTTGAAGTTCTCATATCAAACTGCTTTGAAGTAAGAAAAAAATGTTTCATTTAAGAGCACTCCTAACTTTTTCATCTGTTTTAAATCTAGCTTCAGTGTGTCTATGAATAAGAAATCTAGTATTTTTTAATCACAGTCCAAAATTTTCCACTTCTCTTCACTACGTTAGGGGGCCCCTGTGGGTCGGGGGCCCGTGTGCGACCGAACACATGGAACACCGTACGTTACGCCACTGATCTTGCGTTTTCCAATAAGAGTAACAGATGCAAACTCTCTCTTCATTATGCATACTCCATACTCTTCATTCTTTGTCTACGGGTTTCATGTACCTTTATATCTCCCTCTCCCGAATCAGCCGAATCCGCTCTGCGATTAGCTCGAGCCAGAATTAAGTTTACGTTTAAACCAACTATCGCCATGCGTAAAATATTTGCGAGCTTATCCTTCACTGGACCCAAAGGGCCGATATTCGCACGTATTAATTTTTGTAGCAATGCTCAGAATATGCGCAGCGGAAAGTTTAAAGCTCCAAGCTCACTTGGAAACACGTCCATACATCCAATAAATAAAATAAGAGTGAATAATAATTTTCGACACCAGACATTTGACGTGCATCAAGTTAGCGGAACAAGTAATTACAGTACAGTAATTTGCCGCTAATTTGTTGTGAATTAGTTGTGAAAAAATTAATTTTGTCGCTCTTCATTTTCACTGAGAAAATGGGTGTTCCGCTAACTTGACGTCCTGATAGGATCGACTTGACGGGTATGTCATAATTTGCCGCTCACCTAATACGAATTAGTTGTGAAAAGAATGATTTTGTCGCTCTTCGCTATCGGTGAGAAAACGCGGTTTTCCATATTATGACGTCACGATGGGAGAAAACCCACATTTCCTGATCGGATCGACTTGGTGAGTATGGCATAATTTGCCACTTGGCGAATACGAATTAGTTGTGAAAATAATGATTTGCCGCTCCCTTCTATCCGCGGGACAACGCGGTTTCCATATTATGACGTCACTATGGGAGAAACCCACTTTTCCTGATCGGATCGAATTGGCGAGTATGTCATAATTTGCCGCTTGGCTGATACGAATTAGTTGTGAAAAGAATGATTTTGTCGCTCCCTTCTATCCGCGGGAAAACGCGGTTTTCCTTTTTATGACGTCACTATGGGGGAAAACCTACTTTTCCTGATCGGATCGACTTGGCGAGTATGTCATAATTTTCCGCTTGGCTGATACGAATTAGTTGTGAAAAGAATGTTTTTGTCGCTCCCTTCTATCCGCGGGAAAACGCGGTTTTCCATATTATGACGTCACTATGGGAGAAAACCCACTTTTCCCGATCCGATCGACTTGGTGAGTATATAATAATTTGCCGCTTGGCTACTACGAATTAGTTGTGAAAAGAATGATTTTGTTGCTCCCTTCTATCCGAGGGAAAACGCGGTTTTTCAGTTTATGACGTCACTATGGGAGAAAACCCATTTTTCCTGATCCGATCGACTTGGCGAGTGTGTCATAATTTGCCGCATGGCTGATACGAATTAGTTGTGTGTCTTTTCTCGCCGATAGCGAAGAGCGACAAAATCATTCTTTTCACAACTAATTCGTATTAGCCAAGCGGCAAATTATGCCATACTCGCCAAGTCGATCCGATCAGGAAATGTGAGTTTTCTCTCATCGTGACGTCATAATATGGAAAACCGTGTTTTCTCGCCGATAGCGAAGAGCAACAAAATTATTTTTTTCACAACTAATTCGTAGTAGCCAAACGGCAAATTATGACATACTTACCAAGTCGATCCGATCAGGAAAAGTGGGTTTTCTCCCATAGTGACGTCATAAAATGGAAACCGCGTTTTCTCACCGATAGCGAAGAGCAACAAAATCATTCTTTTCACAACTAATTCGTAGTAGCCAAGCGGCAAATTATGACATACTCGCGAAGTCGATCGGATCGGGAAAAGTGGGTTTTCTCCCATAGTGACGTCATAATATGGAAAACCGCGTTTTCCCGCGGATGGAAGGGAGCGACAAAATTATTCTTTTCACAACTAATTCGTAGTAGCCAAGCGGCAAATTATGACATACTTACCAAGTCGATCCGATCAGGAAAAGAGGGTTTTCTCCCATAGTGACGTCATAAAATGGAAAACCGCGTTTTCTCACCGATAGCGAAGAGAAACAAAATCAATCTTTTCACAACTAATTCGTAGTAGCCAAGCGGCAAATTATGACATACTCGCGAAGTCGATCGGATCGGGAAAAGTGGGTTTTCTCCCATACTGACGTCATAATATGGAAAACCGCGTTTTCCCGCGGATAGAAGGGAGCGACAAAATCATTCTTTTCACAACTAATTCGTATCAGCCAAGCGGCAAATTATGACATACTCGCCAAGTCGATCCGATCAGGAAAAGTGGGTTTTCTCCCATAGTGACGTCATAATTTGGAAAACCGCGTTTTCCCGCGGATAGAAGGGAGCAAAAAATCATTCTTTTCACAACTAATTCGTAGTAGGCAAACGGCAAATTATGACATACTTACCAAGTCGATCCGATCAGGAAAAGTGGGTTTTCTCCCATAGTGACGTCATAAAATGGAAAACCGCGTTTTCCCGCAGATAGAAGGGAGCAACAAAATCATTCTTTTCACAACTAATTCCTATTAGCCAAGCGGAAAATAATGACATACTCAACAAGTCGATCCGATCAGGAAAAGTGGGTTTTCTCTCATAGTGACGTCATAATTTGGAAAACCGCGTTTTCCCGTGTATAAAAGAGAGCGACAAAATCATTCTTTTCACAACTAATTGTAATTAGCCAAGAGACAAATTTTGACATATTGCCCGACACGGTGCGATCAGGAAAAGTAGGTTGTTTCAGATAGTGACGTCACCATAATATGGAAAAGTGCATCTTACCGTTAATGGCGAGGAGCGACAAAATCGTTATTTTAACATCTCATTCGTATTATCCTTGCAGCAAATTATGACATACTCCGCGACTTGATTCAAGCGGGTAAAGTGGGGCTGTTCCATAGTGACGTCACAAACAGGAAACTGCAATTTTCCGCTGATGGTGAAGAGCGACAAATTTTTTTCTTTCACAACTAATTCACAACAAAATAGCGGAAGGGAACGGTATAAGTTCCGACTTGATCCGTGAAAGTTGTTCCGCTAACTTGACGTCACCCACTTTCTCAGTGAAAATGAAGAGCGACAAAATTTTTTTTTCACAACTAATTCACAACAAAATAGCGGAAGAGAACGGTACAAGTCCCGACTTGATCCTTGAAAGTTGTTCCGCTAACTTGAAGTCAAGTTAGCGGAACACCCATTTTCTCAGTGAAAATGAAGAGCGACAAAATTAATTTTTCTACAACTAATTCACAACAAATTAGCGGCAAATTACTGTAAAGTCGCCGAGTCGATTTTCAAAAGTTGTTCCGCTAACTTGATGCACGTAAATATTTGCGAGCTTATCCTTCACTGGACCCAAAGGGCCGATATTCGCACGTATTAATTTTTGTAGCAATGCTCAGAATATGCGCAGCGGAAAGTTTAAAGCTCCAAGCTCACATGAAAACACGTCCATACATCCAATAAATAAAATAAGAGTGAATAATAATTTTCGACACCAGACATTTGCATAGATTCCGCGCAATTTGAAGGGTTGTGTTCAGAGAATTGTGTATTGATTGACATTCGGATTTATTCAGTTTTGAAAAAAACATCTTTAAACCAATTGTCATATGGGATATTTTTTATAATATTCAGTCACACAGAATCTACAGAAAAATATGGCAAAAAGTGAATTTATACTGTAATCACTATAAACTCGGGTATTATTGAAAACATTTCGGGAGGGGTCCGGACCCCATGGACCCCTCCCCTACGTCCCTGGCTACAGCCAATTGAAGCAGTCTTCTTTTTGAATCCATTCTTCGAATATATATTATGTGCAATTATTTGAAATGTTTCTCCGTTAAATCAACACAGTGGACGATCGCTGAGAGTACTCAGTAGGTAAGGACACCCACCAGTTGCTGGGCTTCCGAAACTGGAGGACAAGGTGACGTGATCGCGACAATTCGATTCGGGCGGCCAAAGCCCGACTTCGGGCTATCTTGCCACATTGATGATATCCTATCCTGTGCAATAGCCCAATAAAAAATGTGTAAATAAAACACTAAATACAAATTTTATTTTTTATCAAAAAATCATTTTATTATTTTTCATTCTTCATATTTCGTTGGCAAACTTAAAAGAAAAATCCTACACAAAAAAATTTACAATGAAAAAAGTTCTAATATGTATGTAATACAAAATGTTATTGTATACCTATAATGTATAGTTGTTTTATTGATTTTTGGATTGACACTTAAAAACAAAAAACAGAAGATGAAAAACATTTATATAATAACACAGTTTTTGGCGCAACTTAGAAAAGAAAAAAAGAAATACAAATAATTACAAAAGATAAAATCTTATTACTTAAACTATGAGTACATAAATTTAAATGTGTTATTATTAATTTAAATATATACAATATAAAAACTAAAAATAAAACAAATTTAATTATAACTTTAAAAGTACAAAACGTATATGAAAAATGTACAACATGAAATTTTAAATGTAATGAGAAGATTTTTGTTGAATTTGTTGTTCAAATAACTGTGAGTACATTTAAAATCTTTGATGTTTTGTCTTGTGTATTTTTAAATAGATAAAATATAGTCAAAAGCCATAGCTGCTTTGAAGGACAATTAAGAGCGTATGTACATACATAAGTATTTATGTGCATCTTGAATTATATATTTTTCTTTTAGAATTTGAGTTTCAATTCAATCAATTCAAAATATATAGGTATGTATCTTTTAGATAAATGTATACAAAAAGTTTTAGATTAAATCATTTTCTGGAAGAAATAAAACCATGTAGAAAAAACAATTAAAGAAAATTCAGTAAGGGAATATTTGCTAAGCAAAACTAATCTTGCACACGTACGAGTACATACTCTTTGCTAAATACTAAATTAGGATGCAAAATTAAAAGGAATTTAAATCAGTTTATACAAATATATATAATCAAATCTTTGAAATTTAAGTTGAAAATGTCTGAATATTTCTGAATTTATGTGCGAATAGCATGCAATCAATCTCACGGAATATAAAAGAGTTGGACGGGATGTCTAAGTTTCAGAACAGACGTTCCACATTTTCAATTCCAAGAATCTATTTCGAATGCGAATCTATTTCAGTGAACATCGCTTCACAGAAAATGCGCGTTCTTTTTTTCCTTTTGGATTAAACAACGGATTTGTCCCCTTTTCTGTTTTCTTTTATCTGTCGGTCTGATACAGTGATTGTCAGTCTCGCGTGCCTGTGACAGTTTCCAAAAGTGTCGTGCAACGACAACCGAAATGCATTACATATATGTATCTCCGTCTCCGGAGACTTAAAAATAAATTCAAAACTATTCAGACTTCTTCATTCTAAAAATAGAATCTTATAAAATTTAATGAGTATCTGTAGTATTGGGCAGCTTGGGCGCTTATACGAGTACATAATGTATTTATGTATGTGAATATACATATAAAAGAATTGGGTAAATGCATGCTTTTGAATAAAAGGATATTTATAAAAATAGGCTAAATTGGCTAAATCATGTGGTGGAATTTAATTCGATAGTATGGGTAAAAAGATAAGGGCAAAGTAATGGAAAGACATGGGAAATATTGACAGATTGTGATTGGATGCATTGAGAATTCCAATTAAAAATTGATTTAAATTTAGCTCTCTCCATAATTAGATTTAATGTTTTTTTTTTTAACAAAAGAAGAAATGCAGATACCGTAATGAAACTTTGCAAAATAAGGTTTTTGAGTTTGATAAATTGATGAATAACAAACGACTTAAATCATAATCCAAACATGGCATTCATTGCTTTTGTATAAAAACAACAACGAAAATGTGTATTTTATATTATATAAAAAGCCAGTCTCTATAAAATTTAGTTTTTTTGTATTTATTTTTCAAATTTTTAAATCTATATTTTTTTAAACTTTTGCAGAATATAAAAGCCTTAATAATGTACATATATTTTTTTGAATTTTCTTTAATATATAATATTGTTTCTATAAGAGATACAATCCATTCATTCATTCACTCACAAATTTCTATAATTTTACATAGGTTGGTATTTCTTTTTTTATTTATTTTTTATATAAAAACAGACTTTTTTTACATTTAAATAATTTACATACAAATCAACACACTTGCTTAGATTAAAATTTTCTTCTTTTTTTTTGTAATTTCGTTTTATTCAATCGAATTGATTGTATAATAACATTTTTGATTTCATATGTACTAATTTATGATTTATCATATTTTTATAAGACACAAGCACTATAAATTCTTAAAAACTAGTCAGGTACATGATTTTCCTTAAATTTTTCGTTTTACTAAGCTGGAGTGAATTTTTAGTTTTGTTTTTGAAAAAAAAAAAACAGAGAGTTTTAGGAAACACGCACAAAATTTTGTCTTTGCGTAATTTGTAATTTTGATTATATCAATTCGCAGGCAGTGGCGGATTTACCAGTAGGCTGAGTAGGCTTCCGCCTAGGGCGGCAGATTTCAGGGGGCGGCAAATTCCGGCATAATATTTTTTAGGTTGTTCACACTTCCGTAGAAGACTGTAGGATGTAGCCCTTATCATCATTTAGGAACAGGCAAAACGTATTTTTTTTTGTCGCTATTGTCTAAGACCGCCAAACACTGAGGCCATGTAAGCTTAATTTCGAAACCAAGATCCTTCCTGTTTTTATTTCATGCCTTGCTATATGCCCAACCTTTAAAAAGCATTTGCTCATTCGGCTTTTTGTCAGTTCGACATATCAAAAATTGCAAAAATTGATGTTAGAAATCCAGAAATGGAAAACACAAAACAAAGCTAATTTGATACGCAATGATTAAATTTCACATCTCCACATCTTGTAATTAATGCGATCGAGTTTCATAGGCAACTGAATGTCTTAGAGTTGGCATACATTATCCAATCGATTGACCAATTAAAGCTCACTTCTGTGGAGAAGGCACATTTCGATAGTGGAACCTAAAAAATGAGCTTTCTCCACAGAAATCAGCTTTGATTGTTTAATGGATCGGATAATGTATGCCGACTATTAATATTAATTTACATATCTGTTTCTTGGTTGTGACTTTCATATTTAAAACCGGAAAACTGAATTCAAATTTTAGAGTTATGCCATTCCCATTGATAGTGGTTTTGCACAAACAAATTTTACTATCAACTCTGCTAATTTTCCCCAACCAATACAGAACACACATTCGCCACAAAATATGAGACAAATCAACTGTTTTTCAAATTTTTTATTAAAAGATATTAATTTAAACCAGTCGTTCCATTTGTTTTAGTTCATATTCCCCTGTGAAGTTTTCTGAGGCTGGCGCCCGCCGAGAAAATGTTGGCCAAAAACCCAAAATATTCAAAATTGTTTTGAGAATAATTTTCTCCCTTTTCAGGGAGAAGAATATTGAAGAATGTTCAGGACCCAAGAAGCGGAAAGCTCGAACATCACACATATTTAAGTACAAAGTGTAAATTGAAAATGATTGGAGGAAAATAAAGCATAATTCTTCCCGCATTCGAAAAAGTAGGGGCGGCAATATGTGAATAGCCTACTGGCGACAAAAGGGTAAATCCGCCACTGTTCGCAGGCGAAATGACAATAACGACACGATCTGATCCGATGGGTGACGTTACGAAACAGAACAGTTGCTTATCTTCCGCAAACAGGTTTGCCGTTCTGATCCCTTAGCTCTCATTTTGCGGGTCAGAAATAATCTCCGGTTCTTTTCCATTGTCCTTCTTTGTGAAACATGTAAACGAAAAGAACCGGAGAGCGGAGATTATTTCTGATCCGCAAAATGGCAGTTAAAGGATCAGAATGGTAAAAATGCAAAATTATGGTGTGTATACTGTTTCCGTTAGAATTTCAAAGACGTAGACTATTATGAAGTTTGTACGACTTGCTAAAACTCTCTACTAACAGCTGCCATACACATTGCGGTCCATCGTACGATAAACGGTCTTTGTTTTTGGCTGACCGTTTATCGTACGATCGATCGCATGGTGTATGGCGACTCTTACATGAAAATACTTTTTAAGGGACTATTGTTCACTTTCTTTTGAGGTTAAATAATATTTTTTCCATTTGTTTTGCTTAACAGTCAAATTTTAGAAAGAAGCATTGAGAATTGCATTTAGAGGATATTTTTATCAATTTTCAACTTTTATACATGCAAACCCAATTGTTCGGCTATGCGAAGTTAGAACATAGAAAAATTACATAAAATGGAATGAAAATAACACACCAAATCGAAATAAAAACATAATTTCGTCTTCTTTGTTTCAGGGGAGGAATGTTGTACAATGGTATACAAATTTGTGTTTTTTTTTATAAATTCTGTAAGCAGAACAATAATAAATAATTTTAAAAAATTAGGATAAAAAAATTAACTCGAAGACCGAACGCGCGGTAGAAAAGATCAGAGTTGTGGACAACACACGTCTATGGGGAAAGACGGGGAAGCGATAGGGGATTCAACGAACGTTATTTTTTTTTTCTTCGTTGAATTCCTTCATCATTACCATTATTTATATGAAGATATTGAAAATAATCTCTCCCAGGCGTTTGTTGTCCACAATTTTGATCTTTTGTAGCGCGCAATTCGGGGAGCCGCAATCAGTGTTGTTGCGGCCTGGTTTTCATCACTTCTACTATTGAAATAGTGTTCCAAATTACACTTTCGTCCTCCATTAATTTTTTTTACCAATGGTTAAGTTTTATGGCCATTTTTTTCTTCTTAAAAAAGAATAATAAATAATTTCAATTTCAATATCAACTTAGAAAACGAAAAAAACTAAAAAATACAAATTTTACTTTTTCATCTCTCCGAAGTCTCTAGTCATCCCTAATTAGATACAAGTATATATTCAATATAGCGATATCTTCTATAATATTCGTTATAAATTATTATATATTTATATAATTCTTTCGATAACACTATAGACATTTTCTAAGCTTCTTTTTGGGTTTTTTTTTTATTTTTTTTTCTGTATTTTTTATGGAGTTTTTTCTTTTTTTAATTTTTTTTATATGTATGTATATATAGTTCTTTCTCTATTTCGTTATCGTTAAGACGGTAAAAACAATTATGAACGGGACGCAATAGCATTAGAATATATGAATACAAAGTAAGTATATGTGTAGTAAGTAGTTGTTGTATTTGCTGTTTCTTTTCTATATATTTCTATTTTTTTTTTGTTTTAGCTGTTCAATTCAAAATACAGAAAAATGCTTTCCTGTTGATTTGGTTTTTTTTTTTGTTGAAGTTTTTATCGTCATCATCGTCACATATCTATGGATCGTTTTTCGAATCAAAGTTAAATTTTTCGATTTATCTCTCATTCGTTAAGACTTTAGATAGATGTTACCGTAAATATTTCTTCGTTCTTTTTTTCCGTAAAATTAGCATTATTTATATGAAGACATTGAAAATAATGTCGTATAAAATGAAGCACATTTATAGCATAGTATATAGTATGGTACTACTATCAGAGAGATACATATGAGGCGATTGCGCGTTTTTAATTCGTACAGTCACGTTCCGCGAGCATCTGGAAATATAGAAAGAAACGAAAAGATAAAACAAAAATCTTATTATAATTTCGTTAAAAATCTGTTGATTAGATATCTAAGCAGGTAATTAATTGGACAGATCGATAATGGAGTTAGTTATAAAGGGGGTTTAGACGATATATATCAACAAAATTAAAAGATAAAAGGTTCTTGCATTTTAGCATCTCTTGAACATCGATTTGGTGTTTTTGTTCGGGTGAAAAATAATTAAAAGCAAGCCACAATGACACTTAATATTGTATATCGACAAAAGATTATTAATTGAGTGAGTCGTTATGTTTTTATTTTCACAAGAATATACATAAATCAAACTGAGCAACTGGTGCAAAGAATGGAAAAGCAATAAATTATGTGATTTTAGTTCGCAGATTTTAGCATTTATTATAATAATTTTGTAGATATTAATGGCATTTGGCTACTTCAGAGAACCGTTGAAAAAAGTAACAAGGTGGAAGTCGTATGCGACGAAGTTCATTGATCAACGATTTCCTGTCTTGCTATTTCGATAAGCAAAAATAACTGAGATTAAATTATTGAAAATCACTCATCCTCTCGAAGTCCGTCGCTCTAAAGTTGGTTACGCCTTAACCGGTCATACAGGTAGATAGCGCTACACCATTGCACCGACGTTACATAATTATACCCTTCACTCGTAGAGTAAAGGGTATATTAACTTTGTCATGAAGTTTGTAACGCATTGAAGGAAGCATCTCCGACCATATAAAATATGTATATATATGATCAGCATGACGAGCTGAGTCGATTGGGCGATGTCCGTCTGTCTGTCTGTCCGTCTGTCCGTCTGTCCGTCTGTCCGTCTGTTGCTACGCGTTTTACTCGGCCAGTTTAAAAGCTATCGAGCTGAAATTTTGCACACATGTTTCTTTTTATTGCAGGCAGTTTGTATGTTTGAATCGCTAAAATCGGACCGTGGGGTCATGGGGCTGCCATACAAACCTAACCCCGCCAATTTGGTTTTTCTAAGAAAAACTTTTTCATGTGTTTACTAATTTCAACGAAATTTCACACAAATGTGTTTCTATTGATAACACGAAACATATGTAAGAATGGATCAAATCGGACCATGGGGTCATGGGGCTGCCATACAAACCTAACCCCCCAAATTAGGTTCTTCTAAGAAAAACTTTTTCATTTGTGCACCAATTTGAACCAAATTTCACACAAATGTCTTTCTATTGATGCCACAAAATATATGTAAGAATAAATGGAATCAGACTGTGGGGTCATGGGGCTGTCATACAAACCCAGCCCCCAAATTGAGTTTTTCTGAGAAAAACTTTTTTATTTGTCCACCAATTTCAATCAAACCTCATAAAAGTGCATTTCATTAGATGCCACAAAACATGTTTAAGGATGAATGGAATCGGACGATGGGGTCATGGGGCTATCATACAAAGCCAACCCCCTAAATTGAGTTCTTCTACGAACAACTTTTTTATTTGTGCACAACTTTCAACCAAAACTCGTAAAAGTGCACTTGAATTGATGCCATAAATAATCGGACTATGGAGTCATGGGGCTACCATACAAGCCCAACCTCCCCATTTTGGATCATCTAAGAAACATTTTTTTCTACACCAATTTAAAAAAACCTCAATGCGTCTTTATCAAAACAAAAAAAAAGTAAAACAAATGGAATCGTACTATGGGGCCATGCTCCCGCATCCCCCCAATTAAGTTTTCTGAGATATTTTTTTTTATTTTACCACTTATTCCAACCAAACCTCACTCAAATATTGTTTTATCGACGCCACAGAATTTGTCAATGTCAAATATTATGCGAAAACAGAAGGAAAAGAATGGGGAAGGATTAAATACAAGTCATAGGTTTGCCCCAAAAAACTTTTAGCCCGAGGAGAGTGAAGGGTATTCAAATTTCGGCCGCGCCCGAAATTAGCCTCGGTCTCGTTTTTAATTAGGTATGTATAAAAGTTACGATAAAAAAAATAAGGATACAGTCATAGACCAAAAAATGTTTTAACCATTTGCTAGCTTATTCATAATGGCAGTGGCATGGACATTTTTAGATAGGGGCTTAGCGTAATTTAGTACTAATTAGAATTTATTTATTAAAATAATAGCTTTAGTAGCACATGACAGTCAAAACAAAATTGACTTTCCACAATCTTTGTAATGAATTAATGATTTCAAGTTCATAATCTTATACAATTGAGTCCCTTCAATCATACTTTTACCCTACTCCCTTGTCCGAGACTAAATGGCAACATAACCAATGTACTGGGATGACAACCAGACTAAGAAAACGTATGTTCGGCCGAAAGAGAAAAAGAACCGGGAAGCATGATTTTTCGATAGACTATTTGTACTATAGTATCACCACTTGTATAAAAGTGGTGTCTCGAACGAGATTTGTCAGATACCATGGCCCAATTAAATTATTTGAATATATTTTTTTAAATATTGTATCGTTAAGAAACTATCTTTTTCAACTTTTTCTCTGTAACAAAATTTTTATTTTTTTTTTGTTATTTTTTTTGCAAGTGTTTTTTTTATTTACTAATAATTTTGAAGACTCCTCCACAATAAAGCCACTTTTCTCTTATCAGATTTACGAGAACCAGTAAGATATTCATTTAACCCTTCTGTCGGCACCTACTACAATATGCATATTCTATACCCAATAGGTCTGGCTGGACCTACTGAGAATTTTTTTTTTTATTTTTAGAAAAAGTGAAATTTTTATCGGTAAAATCATTCTACCCATTCTTTACAGCCATTTATAAACAATAAAAGCATTAAAATCGTTTTTGTAGATATACTAGAAGCGTTTTTAAGAAGATATATTTTGAGGTGGTATTAGAGAAAACATGTTTCTCCCTTTTTTTCTTCTATTTTTGCTTCTCTTTTTTCATTGCATATCCGTACAGAAAGTTTGATCAAATTTTCCAATTCCAATATCTTTGGGGAAATATTTGGCGCTTTGTTGGTAGATTTTACCGCGAAATTAGTCTGCAGATTTGGGAAAACAGATAGAAAGAAATATGGAATTTTCAACCGCAAAAATCATTTCATTCTAAATTTTCCGTAAATATCTCAATTGAATCTATTAAGAAACACAATCGTAAGTCACTAATACTTAGTTCATACTATTACAAAGGAAATAAAACTCTTTTGATTTTCCTAGAATCAAATCTCAGTTGATTAGGTGATGTTATAAGATGGGATAAAATTAGGCGTACCCAATTTGCGAACTTCACGGCTTTTTAAAGCATAATCTCAGAAAATTTTATCGTTTATCATACAAATTGAATTTTAATGACTTTATTACATTACAAATATTAGATTTTTAAGAGAATTCAATATTCTCACTTTTTACATCAAGATGAAAATGGGGGGAAAACTATAGGTCTGGCCAGACCTATTGGGTATCAAAAAGCACTATAAATTGAAAATTATCAAAAACATGCTCAAAACTTCAACCGATTTTTTTAAATTTTTGCAAAATGCTTCTAAACATATTTTTCTAGGATATCATGAAATATGAAGTCGCTGCGATTTCATCTTCTATACTTTTTTGACCAAAATATAGTGCCAAAGGTCTGGCCAGACCTATGTGCCGACAGAAGGGTTAAAATAGTTTGATGATGTGCAGCTTGAGGTAAAAAACGAGGAGAAAAAGTTATCATGCCCAGAAAACGTCTAAGTTCTTGAATGGTGTTAGGCAATTTTATATTTTTATTAACTTCGCATTTGTCTGGTAAAGGCTTAATGCCATTAGAGGAGATTAAATGACCAAGAAATTTAATATGTTGCTCGAAAAACGAATACTTTTCAACGTTGCTTATCAGACCAAATTCGACCAGTCGCTCATAGACAATAGATAAATGTCGAATGTGCTCTGCCTCTGATTTTGACGCGATGAGAATATCATCAAGATACGAAAAATAAAAATCGAAGTTTTTAAGTACCTCGTAAATGAAAAGTTGAAAGGTCTGAGCAGCATCAGCATGACAAAGACCGAAGGTCATCCGAGTAAATTCAAATAACCCAAATGGTGTACAGATGACCGTTTTGGGAATATGCGCAGGATCTAATGGAACTTGATGGAAAGCTTTTACCAAATCCAAAGTAGAAAAATTTTTACTACCTGTTAGATTGCATTGTATGTTATATCTTGGATATTTGGAATAGGATATCGATCTGGTATTGTTGGCAGATGACGATAATCTCCACAGGGACGCCATTCACCATTGTTTTTTCCTACCATATGGAGTGGTGAAGACCTAGAACGGGTTTAAGTATTAAACTTTGTTTTAAAAAGAAGCGGGTTTAAGGTCGGCAAATACCTTGCTCAAGCAGAAAGTCAAACTCTTTCTTAGCTGCATCGAGTCTGCCCGGAGCTAGACGTCTAACTTTTGATGCCACGGGAGAACCAGATGTAGATATTGTGTGTGTGTGTGTGTGAAATTATGTTTAACAGCTTTAATGAAATTGCTAGGAATAGTAATTGCTCGATGTGTAGAGAGAAGTTATTTAACACGAGGATCTAATGTCTCGTCTACTACTTGTACAGAAAGAGTAGATAAGGGACCTTTAGAAATTAATCCAACCGTATGAAGATCGGTAGAGGGATCAATGAGCATTTTCTTACCAATATCCACCAACAAGCCAAAGTGTAAAAAATCAGCTTCTAAAATTGGTTTTTCAATATCAGCTATTACGAATTCCCATGTGACAACTCTTTCTAAACCAAGATCAAGAGAGTGAAGTTTTCTACCATATGTATATTAATGGTAGTGGTGAGTTGGCAGTAGAACGTTTAAGAGAATCAGGGAAATGTTTGTTCAATTTTAAAGCAGGAATCACCGAAATGTCAGCACCTGAGTCAATAAGAAAACGAAATTTTGTAGAATTATCAAAAAGTGTAAGGCGCCATGAACTAGGTCTGATGAAATCAGTCGCCGAGGACAATTTTTTGATTTTGATAACAAAGTATCATTCTCAGTCTGAGATGAATTTCTAAACTTGAATGGACAAGGTTCAATACATTGATGAGCTTGAACACCAAATTCAAAATGGTACCAGCAATAACGTTTTTGACTTTTTCTACGTGAATTACTACGACAACGAGAATTCGGTTGCTCACTTAATGGAGAATTTGATTGTCCTCGTAAACGAGAACTAGCAACTGCTTGAGTGAGAGCGGAAATTTGAACCTTAAGTTCATTCAATTCGCTTTTAACTGAAGAACTTTCCGTTTCAACACTGAATATTGCTGGTCTAATAAGAACTTTGTTAATTTTGTCAGCACTAACAATCATGTCCTGAACAGAGCTGCTTTGATTGCAGGCTAAAATTGCCTGAATGTTTTCAGGCAGACGCTGTAGCCATAGGGACTTCAGTAAATCTTCACTGACTTGCTCTGCAGCAAGTTGACGCATGTCGCTAAATAATTGTGGTGGTATCTTGTCTCCTAATGACATATTTGTAGCTAACTGTGGCGTAATTTTGTGGCTTCGCTAAAAGTTAGACCGGAAATCAATGCTTCTCTCAACGAATTATATGGCCGATCTTGAGGAGAAGAGTTAACTATATCAGCAACAATTTGTATTGCGTCCGAATCTAGCATCGCGAGAATATGGTTGAATTGAGTAATTTCAGACGTCACCCCTGCTACTCGAAATTGAGTTTCCGCACGTTTAAACCATAGATCCGGTAAATCCTTCCAAAAAAGCGAAGGTTTAATCGACACCGGAGCTATAGCGGGTGAACAAGTGGAGTCCTCTTGAATGGACATTGTCATTAAATCAGTAAGAAATAATTAAAAATGTCAATTATATCACTTTAACAATCAATGAGAAATCACTGTACATAAAATGGTATAAAATGGTAAAGTAAAGAAATTTTCCACATTCTCACTATGATGTCTGTTGATTGAAGTGACTATACGAACAGCTGCCATTTTGTTGTTTGCTTCATAGACTGGAGCATTCCAAAAGCTTTTTTTCGATATATGCAGGACCTAGTATTTCTAAATTTTTCTCTTTCTGCTCTCCTTAGGATGTATGACGTATTATTTCCAAATCCAGAGTGTTCCAAAGTTTTAGACGGACAACAGTATTGTCAAAGATTGTTTTTCTTGTTAGAACCATGTACTGGATCTCGCTTGTAAGTCCGCAAAATTCTCAGATATGGCGTCATTCAGCGGATTATCAGAAGCAATACTTGCTTGTTAGAAATTTTGAACTGAAAATCTCAACTTAGCTCGAGGATCGGGGTCACCAATTGTTAGGAGATGAGTTATTTTTTATTAATTTTCATAGCAATATTTATTATTTATATATTGGTTTGACATTATAAATTATTTAAATAATTATTAATTGAATTAATTATAAATTGTTGTAAATCAAGCTGAAGCTCAATCTGGTGTTGTTTTGCCGGAATCTTTAATGTTTATTTGGTGGTGTTGTGGTGCCTCCAGGATTCGCGAAAATAAAATGCAATTTTTTACTGCAGTAACCTATATATTTCGAGCCATGAGGCTCATCTTCAGGGTTAATATTCTGCAAAAATTACATTTTTGAAAATTAAAAATTAAAAAATACAAATTTGAATTATTATACCTATTGAAAAATTAGGTCGAACAAAGGTTGTCGGTGTAACACAGATGGTAACAAATGTCAACAAACAAAAGTCAGATAAATATATTCGAAAAGACAGTAAAACCTCACAAAAACATAACACCATTAAAAATAAATAAATTAAAGAATTTGACAAGAACAACTTATGCAAATAAATAAAAGAAAATATCACAGATTATAGAATTTGGCAAAGAATATAATTAATTAAAGCTACTTTTTATCAGGTGATGATAGACATCAGAAAAATGTTTTTTATCAGTCTTATCGTTACATACTGTATTTTCATACTTTATAATTTGGTTCACTTCTTCACAAAACCAAACTACAAATACAAGAAGTGAACCAAATTATAAAGTATGAAAATACAGTATGTAACGATAAGACTGATAAAAAACATTTTTCTGATGTCTATCATCACCTGATAAAAAGTAGCTTTAATTAATTATATTCTTTGCCAAATTCTATAATCTGTGATATTTTCTTTTATTTATTTGCATAAGTTGTTCTTCTCAAATTCTTTAATTTATTTATTTTTAATGGTGTTATGTTTTTGTGAGGTTTTACTGTCTTTTCGAATATATTTATCTGACTTTTGTTTGTTGACATTTGTTACCATCTGTGTTACACCGACAACCATTGTTCGACCTAATTTTTCAATAGGTATAATAATTCAAATTTGTATTTTTTAATTTTTAATTTTCAAAAATGTAATTTTTGCAGAATATTAACCCTGAAGATGAGCCTCATGGCTCGAAATATATAGGTTACTGCAGTAAAAAATTGCATTTTATTTTCGCGAATCCCGGAGGCACCACAACACCACCAAATAATTATAAATTATTTGAATTATTTTTTTTTAAATATTGTTTCGTTAACAAACTAAGTTTTTCAACTTTTTATCTCTAACTAAATTTTTATTTTTTTATTTGACTTCTAAAAAATCAGTGATGGAATTATTTTACTAATATTTTCGAAGAGTCCTCCACAAACTAAAGATTTTCCGCTAACAAAGAAACTTCGAAATTACCCCAAATTCACCAACATGCGTGGAGTTAGCAACAAATACGGCAGCTAGCACAAGTTTGACTCGTTTCCGGTAAAATAGGCAAAGTGGAATGTTTTTCCATATCTGGTCTGATAGACCAAAACGTCGTCAACGCACCATGCTCCACTAGGAATTAGGGTAAATCAGGAAGAAGAAGATGTTCCAATTTGCATCCATCCGCTACTACCTGTCATTTGGATACCATAGAAACTTTTTTCTTTATGAACCAATCTTAACCAGAGTGTGTTCCTGTTAAAGCCTCAAAATACATCGCAGGAACGGATAGAGTCGAAACACTACGTTATAGGGCTGCGGTAGAAACTATATTAGTACAATAAAGCTTAAGTTTCATTCAAATCTATGAAAGGTATTCAAATTTTTACCGCGCCCGAAATTAGCCTCGGTCTTATTTTATTTGTTTTTACTCAAATTAGGTATATTTTCGTATTTAATTTGGAAAAAATGTGCTCCACATTAGCATAATACTGTAAACAATTTTTGTAACAAAGGACAAACAAAAAAGGTCTGAACGGTTCGATTAATTTTCGAAAAATGAAATATTTGAATTACCCCGGGTTACATTTTCATAAAGTTAATCAAAGTTTTTCATTTCCTGTTGACAGGAGTCTTTTCAGACTATGTCACTTTTAATCAAATTACTACTCTAGAATTCTCTACTAATGAATTTCTGAAAATTTATTTATACGGCCCGCTTATGCTTGGAGCTGCAGGCAGACTTGGCCCATAACAACTCTTGAGTTTGACACCTCTCAGTGCAGGATGATCCCTGAGAGGTTTGGTAGATTCAAACCCCTTCGAGATTATTTGATGATACAGTGAATGAAAATACTATCTCTGTCATTGTTTTAAAATAAGAGTATAAGCGCTGCTCTAAAATAACTGTACTTACTGGCAATTTGGGGTTATTCTTGCAATAGCAATTGCAAAGAATTCCTTTTAGTCTTTCGTATCATATGCAGAACCAATAGCCGCGATTTTTGGAGACATCGTCGAAAGCGGCAACAGTGCATTAAATGTTTTAATGTCATTAAAAATAAGATCCTCTGACTAAATCATTTTTAACATGTATCTTGGAGGATTTTGTGGATCCATATACTGATCACCCAATAGCTGGTCTAGTCGGGAATGGGTTAAGTACTCAACTTCGCCTTTGAAATATGCAGGTAATTTGTTGTAAGTTAAGTAGCATCCGCAAAGATCAGCCAATAAAAAATACTTCAGATATTACACCTGTGAACTGTATCACTCGCAAAGATAAAATAATGTAGTGGTAGTTGTCACCCAAAAAGAAAAACAAGAGTGTCCTGAGACGGAGGTACGAATAGAGAACTTTCGGAATGTAGTAAACCCACAGCTATGTAGATGTACGCAGTATCATTGTCATCCTCTTATCATTGAATTGATTCCGTAAATTGTCATGGCCACTATCCATTTATTAGCAACCCCTCTCAAAATTACCCTCCCAAAAATATACTTTTGCGCACACCCGTGATGTTTTCTGATGTTTTTTGCGGATAAAAATTTATTAAAATCATCCTTATGACATCTCATTTGTACCTACTTTTATACGATTGACAATGAATATGTTTTTTTTTTTAATAAAAAAATCGAAATGGAAATTATCCGAATGTACATTTATTTCTGCCAAATAAAACCGTAAAATTTGAAAAAAAAATCTGTCAACACGACAGGATTTACAAATGCTTAGCATTCTAATCCAAATCCTGTTTGACCACGAGCATGTAGCAAAAACATTCGAAAAAAAATATTTTCTCCATTTATTACATATATATTTACAATAATAAAAAAATCCCTAAATAAAATTTCGCCTACACACAGAAAAACTATTTCGATTATTTCAAAATTTGGCAATTTCCTTTTGTTGCATACGTATAGGTATAATTTATGTGCATCCCAGCAGCATTGTTCGTCACAGATAGAGACAGACAGCTCATCCCTGCGGCTAAATTCCAATCAATTTAAAAATGTATACAAAAACAGACAACTCACAAGCAGTGTAGGTGTCGACTATATACGCGCATCGCGCATTCAAAATATGCATATCTTAATTTTTTTCAAGATTTTTTTATCTATAGAATTTTTTTTTTATTTAAGATTTTTCAAATACATTTTTTGTGTGGGCGATTAGAACAGGACTCCACAACATAGTCGTCAAAAATCGAGTCGTCGAAAGAGCTTTAGCATCTGTTCAGTCAGTGTGGGTGTTTCTATCTCAAATGAAATGGACAACCGCAACTAATGAATAAACTCTCAAATTGATCAATATTTGCAATTCAAAAAAAATAAAGAAACAAAAATCAAATTTCATTTTTTTTTTGCTCATATTTTGATTGAAAATTATTTATGTAAAAATATTCTTTGTATCGAATTGTTTATGCGTACGTATATTGATTTGAAGCACCTGCGCTTAATTTACAAATTAGATAAATTGAGTAATAAAGTGAGTTGATATTTTATAGTCAGCATATAGAGTCGCACGGAAACTGGATTATTAATTGAGAATGGAAAAATTCAAAATAACGACTCATCTTGGTGGGAGGTTTAACTTCAAAACAGGACACCCATGTCCTGTTTGAATTGATTCTGAGTAAAATGATGATATAATTTTACTGGAAACATATTAAAATCTATTAATTTTGATTACATCTATTTTGCGCAGAAATAGTATAAATTTGATGTCATGGCGCTTAAAAATGAATAAAATGCAGTCTGAGTTGAGTGCATGTACCGAACGATCGCACATTTGATCACAAGGCGTAATTTCTGGTACACATTAACAAGCAATTGCATATGGGGCATAAAGATACGCAAATACGCAAAATATTGGCCTCGAACTGTGTCGGTGTGCAGGCAGCAATTTATTCTTTGAGGTCCTAAAGCTACAGACATATTTATTATCTGCGACCGCGAACCAACGCTGGCCACCATTTTGCCGGATAAATTATGAATGGCCATAAAAAGTCCACTCAATTTAACGATCGTAATCAATTTAATTGTGTGTCCATTTGAAACAAGATCATTGACAGTGTGATACATTTATGCAGTACGAAGTTTTTCTTCCTCTAAAGTAGAACGCAAGCGGCCAATCGATGCAATTGCATTTATTTATTTGGAAAGAAGTACATACTGTAAACCGAGTAAAATATATTTGCGAGGCAGAATTATGGGGATGTTTTATATGCTCGGATAACATTTTTGATAGAGAGACATCCTGTATGAAGATGGATATAAATGGCGGAGTAAATAGTAGAATTTTTTAAGAGCTGATTAGGATTAAGTTCTTATATGGCTATTTATAGCATTTCATATAGAATAGTAATACTAGAGCATTTGGTTAGCGACAGACCTTTAATGAAGAAATAAGGAAATGATTCATTAAATTTACAATTCCAAGTTTTATTGTCGAAATTAGGTCATACAAGCAAAAAACTGATGCTGCGGGCTCAAATAGAACTTGGATATATAAAATACTCGTAAAACTAATTCCTGAATATTCCGCACAGATATGGTAAAAGGCCAAATCTTAGTGAATAAATTGAAAGAGATATGGAAAATAAGCTCTCGAATAAATAAAAAACAAAAAACAATTGAAGTAAAAAACTTACCAGTTAAATAGTCGAGATCAGTCTTTATTTTCTTCCTTTTCGTCTGGTTTGTTTTTGGTTTCTTCTTCACAAATATGTACGTAGCTCATTGGATTTGATTGTTTCAGAAACACCTTCACATATTTTTGCTCAATATGAAAAGGATTCGATGGCATAGTTTTTGTAATTGTATCGTCCGCAGTTTCAAGCACAAAAGAAAATAAAACTTTTCTTTTTCTTAGGTGTGTTTTTTGTGAATTTCATAAAAAATTCTCCATCATAATCACACACAGTAATTTACACATGTTATTACTAAATAAATACTCGACTTATATAGGTTACACTGTACACGAAAAAACATCACTCACTAAGATGAGCTCTTTTTTTTTCTTTTTAAGGACTTTGTGTCTGACACATATACACACTCACACTTTTTCCCGTTTTTACACGGCCGTCGGCGGTGGCAATAGCGACGAATTCGACGTTCTCAAATACGGATTGCCATAAATCGCACTATAACGCGGATCTACCGGTAAGGGATTTTGCACATATTGCGTCGATGTCGTATGATTACTACCGTTAGGTGACGCACTAACCGCACTACTACCACTTCGTTCACTACCCTGCAAACTATGCGGAAGACCATTGTCCTGCCGTATATCGGCACGAAGTCCCACCACGCTGCCCGTTAGGCTTCCATTCATATAGGCCATTGGTAAACTTTGCGGACCGCCGCCATTTAGATGGGTTTTTGTCGCAACGGTTGTAAGGTATTGTGGCGGAGGACTATAGTGAGTTGAATAGTCAGCGTAAGGCACATAACCGGTGGTAATGTCCACTTTCAAGTCACTATATTGTGAGTTACGATCGCCGGCTTCTTTGCAATGCTTGGCGATTTGATGCTCACTAATCACGTCGGCTGGCGGTAGCTTCTTCTTTTTACACTTGAAATAGATGACGATAATAATGATGATGACCAGAAGTAGAGCCACGGATGAGACGCCCCCGACGATTGTCATAAGTAGTGGAACGGTTTCTGTAAAAGAAAGTACAGACAAAGAAGAGATTTGTTACACATTGTTGAAGACCGTGAACTCATGGTTAAGCTATATATAATTTATCAAAGACGCCGATGAGATGAGTCGATTTCGAACTCTCTGGACAGGCCAGACGTATCATTAGAAGATCAATATCTACGCATTAAGGTCAACCCAGTCGACCAACCGATCATCATCATTATTGTTAATACGCACCCGTATACACACCTGATCATTATACACATAAGTATACATTTTCTTAAGTCTCGTTCATACTTACTTTGTGCCTGCAACTGAATCTCGATAATATCATTGCCATAATCATTGACTACCGTGCAATTGTATTTGCCATAATGATACGATTGGCTATCGCGTATAATCAATGTCGATCGTACGCCACCTGGTACGGCATCGATCAATATCGAATAGTCATGTCCATAATCGGCATTGATCTCGTGTCCGTTGAATGTCCATGAAACGTGCCGGGCTTTCGGCACCGAAGTCGCATAACATTCCAACCGAGCCGTGTCACCAATCAATCCGTATTGGCTTTTTGATGAGATAATCGATGGCGGTCCTTTCAAATACACGTAGGCGTCCGAAGCGATTTCCTGATAGCCCGCAACATTGGCCTTACAATAGTAACGACCGGCCGTCTCATTGGACACGAAAAATGTTAGATTCGACGATACGCCCACGACCTGTTGATTAGAAATGCGAGACTAGACAATTAGTGTGATTGTATGTGTTGTTGAATGGGTATTTGGTGGAGATATTAGGGAGAGAATAGGTATTGAAAGAAAGATGGAATTTCAATTAATTCGAGAAGATTTCCAAAATTTTGAGAAGAATCTGATAGAAATAAAAGGCCTAATTTTTCTGAAATTATATGTGTACTCTATAATCCCAGTTCAAAAGTGTTCCCTCTTCATCGGCCGTTAAATGAGCAATGTTAATTCAAACATTTCGTCAAACCGAATTCTACTATTACGAAAGACTTAAGCCAGTTACCTAATTTTTGTATAAACACCCGACGACTAGTTGAAATTTATTGCAGGATTCTCATAAAAAAATATTTTCAGTGGAACTGTGAATCGGATGTATGTACCAGTTAGCCCAGGGATTAAACAAAACTGGCTACGTTAGGCTGCCAACTTAGGCTACCCTTAAGATTTTCCCGTTAGCAAGCGCGTAAAAGCAGAGGTACGTAGATCAGATAATAATTTCTGAACGGCAAGAAATTATAGAGCCAATATTTTGAATGAAATCAAGCCATGCAAAGCGATTTTGAGCGGATTAATCCGTCGTAAGATACATCAATTTTTCGTTATTCACAATTTTTTTGAAAAATCATCAGATTGTTTCTTACAGTGTATTTTTGTTTCACAAGGCTGAAGTCTACTATAGGGTTAAGGAGAGCAAGATGAGACGATCAAAATGGGACGACGGCGAATTCAAATATTAATACAGTAGAGCGTCGATTTTTCGAACTAATGTCGATAAGGAGTGGTTCGGATAACCAAAACCTCGGTTAATCGAGTTTCAATAGAAAAACTGGAGAATTGTCTAAAAGTTAATATAAGCGAAATGGAAATGTGTTAACTGACTACCGCTGAGAGGTTGCTCCCTTTAGTCAATTGATTTTTTCATTTCATTCGATGCAAAAAACTGAATCCCCGGTCCGGTTAATTGAATGTTCGGAAAATCGGCGTTCGGATAATCGATTAATGCCAATAAAAAGAAAAATGATAGCGATATATTTGAACCATACAAAAGAAGCAAGCTCATTGGTACAGAAAAATGGAGCCCTCCTGTGATGCCCACAAACATGGACAGACATGGGAAGCGCTTTCAATATTTTTTCCCCTAAAAATCACGGAGAACATAACTAAAATAATTACAGCAGGGGTATTACATGGAATTACGCAGATGTTGTTTCGCCTCAGAAAATTTTTCCGAAGACTTAGCTCAAGCTTTCATTCATACACTCATTTGGAGATCTTTAAAAATATCGATTTTAATGAGCGACAAGACTGAGCCAAATTATGGCATAGGCTCCTAAAGGCTATGAGTAGGTATCGTTGCTCTTAAGCCCCCTATGATGCACCTTACATCCGCTAAATGCTGTGGCACTGATCATGTGCTTGATGTTGAATGCCCGACACAGGAGGATACGCCAGTTGTGACATCAGAGCAGCGAGTATACCGCTGACGTGTACCATGCCGGTATAGCCATCTTACTCTACGGACTGCGTTAATACTCAAAAAACTGTTATGCCTGTCCGTAAGCCTACCGTTTTTGACTCTATTTATTTGAATTTTCAGATTTATTTCCAGATGTGATATCGCTTTTCATGAAATGCGGACTTAAATGAAAAAAAAACTGTCAATAACCCCCAAAATAATAGGCTCCTAAGCAAAATAATCGAAAAATAGTTCTGTTCAAACATAGAATCATAGGGCAATACCGTCATAGAGCAAATTCCAAAACGATACTTCGAAAATGTCACTAGCGAACAAACAGAGACACTTTGTATAAGCTCAACCCTCGTTACGCTCAGACCTCTCCAAACAACTCCAATCATTTTGCCAAGTGGACGAGTTGAGTTGATGGATATTACACGAAAGGCACTTTAAATTTGGTTTACGATTTTAATTTTTAATCAAGCATTAGGGTGAATTTCAGAAAATATGGGCGTCACCGGTTTACTAACATTTCGAATATCGTCAAAAGTATCGGGCCACCCGCAATTTTCGAACTCTAACCCAATTTTCTCAAAAAGTATGAAACTTAAATCTATGAAAGTTATATCTACAGAAAGTGCGTTTAATGGCAATTTAAATGACTATCAATTTTATTTAAAGTACCGTAAACTCACATAGCAGTCAAACAACAAACACAATGCTAACGATTTGCTATGTTTTGACTAGAGTTCGCCCTTACCTTTTTTCTTCTACAGTGAGGGTATAGGGTATATTTCATAATTTCTTTAGTTGCTATTCATTGCTTTCTTAGACGCATGTGTTTTTGATACTTTTGTCAACCAATAATGAATACGACACAGGAGAAAGTAGCTCAAGTTGTAACACTACTTCAAGCAGGCTTTGCACAACGTGAGGTCGCACAGAGATTTCGAATCAGCAGATCATCGGTGCAAAGAGTTTATAGACGATACTTAGAGACTGGAGCATTCGATCGCCGTCCTGGTACGGGCACACCTAGGGTTATATCAGCAGATGATGGTTATATCCAACTCAATGTTCTGTGAAATCGACGCCTCAACGCAGTCCAAGTCCAACAAAAGCTGCGTAACGAACCCCAAGTGATTATAAGTTCTTCTACCGTTAGAAAGATACTTGCTGAACGGAACCTGACTCCAAAGAGAGCTGCAGCAGGTCCAAAATTAACGGCAACCCACCGTCGAGCACGACTAAAATTCGTTAGAGAGCATAGGGATTGGACGTTAGAAGAGTGGGGTAATATACTCATCACTGATGAGACCAGGGTGAGTCTATATCAAACCGGTCGACGTCAAAGAGTATATCGTTGCCCTAGAGAACGTTATTCTCAGGGTGGCATCGTGGAATCTGTTGTTTTTGGAAGACAGTCTGTGCGGCATTTCGCCAACCGGACATACAGCATTAGTTTTCATCGAACCGACCGACGGACGGGCCGTAAACGTGGATTGACTTCACATCGCTACATCAATGAAATTCATGTAGTCCATGTGATATCTTACGCAGATTATATCGGGCATAATATCCAATTGATGCAGGATAATTCACGGCTTCATGTTGCTCATGTGGTGACCCAGTATCTACAGGACGTCGGCATTCTTCCGATGGACTCGCCACCTCAAAGCTCGGACTCGAATCCAATAGAACACTTATGGGATAAGCTGAAACGTCGGATTCCAGCCCGCATTCCTGCTCCAACAACGCTTCCAGAGTTGCGAATCGCAATTGAAGAGGAGTTGTATGCAGTTTCCCAAGACTTCATCACCAGCCTCGTGAGGTCTATAAATACAATGATGCTAGCAGTTATTCGAGCAAGGGGAGGGAACACTGAATACTGGCCATGCACTTTATTTTAAATTTTGACTTTGTTTTCAGCTTAAATTTGAGCACTTGGTGAATACAACCATAGAAAATGACTGGACACGACTCTTATTTGTAAAATCTTTAATAAACGCTTAATAAATTAATAAATCTCAATGTGTTTCCAATCATTTTAATTGTCATAAAATGCACTTCCTGTAGATATAACTTTCATATTTGTAACTGTTAAACTTTTTTAGAAAATCGGGTTAGAGTTCGAAAGTTGCGGGTGGCCCGATACTTTTGTCTTCGAGTTTAGAGTTTTTGAAAATATGGTAAATTATAATAAAAATTATTAATTTAATTGGAAGTAGAGTTGATTGCAGATCACAAGCCGACGACAAACTGACTTGCGCTGAATTGAGTCAGAAATAAGACAGAATTATTCACAAATTTATTTGAAGCCTATAATTAAACAATTTCCACTAGTATTTTAATATATGCGAGTTTTGAGCTTTAAAATTGCCACAACCATGGAAATATTGCGGAACGAGTTGAACTCTTAAGCCGGAATAGCTTTCGACATGAGTCCTGAGTTTTGGAAGATAATCATTTTGAAATTCCAATCCATTTTCTAGGCTGATAAGTGTGGAGGATGACATTATGTATCTAGTGACAAAGTCGTTGTGCACTACTATCTAAAGAGTTAAGATTTTGGTCGCTTCGTTATATTTAGAATGTAGGGTGGATAATTCTGGTGACTAAATTGAATTGAGTACACGAGTGGATTGTAAAGAAAATCAGCAAAAATTGGGTATCTGATACAGTAGTGATTTATCCCCGCAGCAGGTTTAGTGTAACCTAAGTCTTCCAAAAAACAACAAGTTGGAAAGAAGTCCGCCAAAGAAAAATTCACTAGCTTCAAAAACGAGTCCGCCAGCCATATCCAGTTTCACATATTGGTTATTCCTTTTCATTATCCATCTTACATTTTCCATTTTCTATTTTTATTATTCTATACCAATGGAAAATTGGTTATTGGTTATTGGTTCCATTTTACTATTTTCAACTTTTCATTATACCCTATACCTACTCATAAGGTATAGGGTCAGTGGCGTAACGTACGGGGTTCCATGTGTTCCCAAGTTAAAGGGGCCCCCAAATCCGAAATCATAAAGAAGTTTCATCCTTGGGTAACTGTACTTTTAAAAGACTTTCTTTTTTTTACTAATCTGCAAGAAAAATGCGTAAGTGAGCTACAGAATCTAGGATAGTCGCAAAACATTAAATTTTGTGTATGGTGAAGCTTGGATCTCTAAGTAATAAACTCTGTTTGCACCGGTGAGGCGCAAGTAACCTCAACAATCATCAGAACAATCCATAAATTATAAGGGCTCTCGTCCACTGCAAGCGTAAACTTGAGCGGCGCGGCGCTCCAGCGGCAAAGCTTGCACAAAATGTGCGAAAAAAAGCGTTTACTAGTAAAATGTATAAGCACACACAATATTCAGAAAGCTTTTCCATTGTATTGAATGGAATTTTGTTTATTTTGCATAGTTACGCCAATTTTGCTTGGTTACGCCATTAAAATTCGGAAAAGCTTTAAACGCGGGAGCGCCGCGCCGCTCGAAGCAGGTAATGGACGGCAGGCGTAAAGGTTTTTGCTCATAATAATATTGAAAATAAATAAAGGTTCAACTTTAGGCGGAGTGCCGGAGGTTCTTGCGTAAAATTGGGCCAAATCCAATTATTGGAGAGTATTTTAATATCGAATTGATTGCTTAGCTAAGGAAAATATGTTCACAATGACCTATTGATCGAAATGGCTAACCACAGTTACTAAGATCGTTCAATAAGGTTTAATTCAGAAAACCTTTTTTTTAACTGGGACTCAAGAAATCAAGAATCAGTCAACAAACAAGTGAGTCAAGATACGTAAAGTATTTGGCTTTTGAGGAGCTCAACCATGCATTTTTTTCAGTCGATTAAGTTTTCCTTGAACATGGATGTGATCCTCAGATCTAGAGTAATCAGTTTTAGTCTAGGATCAACGACTCTTACGAGATAGGTATGTAACGGCACTCCTGATGGTTGTCTTTCCGCCACGACTCTTGGATTTTGTGATAAATAGATGATCTTATACAAGTTCTCCCTATGCAATTATTCTAATTTGAATTTTGTCTCGAAAAATCGTTGCTTTTACTCACCATGTGGACTTCTTTAAATGTGTGTTATGTTCTGTAATTATTTTCTGGTGAAAAAAGCGTGAGGGGCCCCCATTTCAATTTCGAACACAAGAAAATTGGGAAATGTTACGCCACTGTATAGGGTATATTGTTTTTTGTTACGCCGATATTATGTAACACCTCAAAGGAGCCACCGGAGGTATGACAAAGTTTATAATATAAATGATCAGGGTCGGTCCCTGAATCGAATAAGCCATGTCTGTCTGTCCGTGTGTCTGTCTGTTAGCACGATAACTCCCGAAATAATGAAGCTAGCGGTTTGAAATTTTGGTCAAATGTTTGTTTTGCTAAAATCTTAGACGGTATTGAAAATGGGCCAAATAGGAACACGGGTTCCCCTACCTCCCATATAAACTACCACTCCTTATTGATATTTTAATTAGGCCATAACTTTCAGTAGAATATCGCTATCGACTTGAAATTTTGATCAATGTCTCATTCTGACATATACTTTGAGTTGACGGAAAGTGGAGTATGTTCGATTACCCCTACCCCTACTTCCCCTACAAAGTTATATTCAGCCATATCTTTTGATAGAATATCACGAAAAACTTCAAATTAGTATCAAATGGTGCCTCGACAAGGTTATAAAGATGTGTCAGATCCGACCCATCTACCCCTTACTCCCCCACAAAAAATATGAAATTGAATATTTTGGGTTTTGCGTGCCTTCTAGGTCTATACATGGGTATAGGGTATACACGCACGATTAGAACTCGGTCTCGTTTTTCTTTGTTATTTTTTTCCATTTTTCATATTCCATCTTCTTTTTTCTATTTTTCTTTTTCCAGTTATTTATTTCCATTTTCCGTTCTCCATTTTTAATTTTCCACCTTTCAATTAGCTTTTTTTTCTTTTTCCATCTTCCGTTTCAAATTGTTTACTCAATGGGAAAATCCGGGTTACTCACGTAAGTCTTTTAGTGGAAAAAAATGCCGTTTGCTGCATCTTTCCAGTTATTACATGCATCCATCGGGCGAGGCCCGTGATCGTGTATCCTATAGGAAATCGATACTATGCACCAAGGTCTCTATTATGGCTTAAAGTTAAATTCTCTACTCACGCATACAATTTATGCATTGATGATACTATCAAATAGTGCGCCAAATTTTGGTCTAGTTTTTGGGTTACGAAGTTTTAATTACCCAAGACGTCAAGTTTTACCGTTCTATTCGTTGACGTTCAATGACGTTTCAATTTGTCAAATCTCACAGTTACATTTGTCAAATCCAAATGTCAAAATTGTCAAATTTTGAGCAATTAGTGCGTAAAGTGTGGATAGGTGTTATGTGTTATTTGATCTAATATTACGGTGTATTAGGTGCAAGTCTCATAAGAGAGTCCCAAATGGGAACATATAAGACATCTGGCTGATTTGTTCGACACAGTAGTCGAGGTTGATAATAATAAATGCCGGCCAAAACAAATTAATAAAATGAAATCTCTGATTCCGTTCCAATAGGCTCTTGGTCATTGATAATGACATGCAGCAGGTTCATTGGTCGAAAGGCATATAATTTAAGAAACGTGTTGTGCGAAGTTCATACATATACATTAAAACAAAAGACGCTGCCTTAAATGGTTTAAATTGAATTCTTATCTGATTGCTTATAACTCGGAAATTCCATATAAATTTAATCCAATAAAAATGATTAATGATCCTATATTGAACTGATAGCGAGCAAATCACATTATTGGGTATATGAACTCGAACCGTGTGTAATCCAAATAAAGTTATCTTAATTCTGTTAGCCAACACGCTCCACAGCAGTCATTACACCTCTAGTAATGTGGCATTGAGTGTCCTCGATACAATGTGTTGTATATAACGAGTATATTCGCGTATTTCCTCCTGACTGCTAACACTTTTGCCAGTTGTCTTCCGTTCTACATATGTATAGGTCTTAAACCATTTAAAGAGCGCGGGACATTCCAGAATTATACGGTGATTAGCATATTTAGAACAACACAGTGTGTAATATGCTTTAATGTTTTTCCGGGCAAATCCCGCACAAATACATATACAGATGGAGAATCAAGCCTCTGCCTATGGGCATTAAGGTACGTTGTGCTAGACGCGGCCGCACGACTGCGACTCGCTCATTCCATATAAAAACTCGTTTTTAAAATGAGAGAGAAACGAGTTTTGATATGGAATGAGCGAGTCGCAGTCGTGCGGCCGCGTCTAGCACAACGTACCTTTAGGCTCACCTAATGAAATAAGCTAAGCGACTGAACTAGTTCTATAGTAGAGCGTATAGAGCCCACCGAAATCTAATTAATGATAAAAAAAAGTCGCTCGCTAAACTTATCTGTTGGATGAATCGCGCGCGGAAGCGAAAAACTTTTTGCCTAATTGCCTCTTGAAACGATTTAAATAGAAAAAATACAGACAGAGACTAGAATCAGTGCTTAGCTTATGCTTTTACTATAGCATTTTGAGCTAGTCAGCTTTGCATACGTATATATTTTAGGCTACGTATACGTATATATTTTAGTGCAGATATAGACTACCATACCACCTCGCTAGTAAGGCATTTGTCGAGAGAGCCTTCAAGCCTACTCCGTTTATTCTCGGATCGGATCGACGCGGCGCGGTGTATTGTTATCGTTAGTTTTCAAACAAAATCTAAAGGACCACTCCCGATCCTTCATACACGACCTATACACAAGAGTGTGTTGTATTCAAAAGTTGTTGAACATGGTCATGTTCTGGCACTTCAGCGCAAAAGTCAATTCAAGTGCATCTAGGGCACAAATACACCTATCCCTCGATTTACACGGAAGGTTGGTTCCTGAGAAAACCGTGCAAATCGAGATTCTCTATTTTATATGGGAAATCCGTGTAAATCGAAAACATGGAGTAATACGTGTAAACATAGCTTTATTTTAAGAAATGAAGGCAAATATAAGAAAAGTAAACATAAATCATTCACAAGAAAATATTTTGATCATAAATTGACAGTAGTAATTCAGTTAAAAGGCGTGAACCGCTGTGCATGTCTGTGGATGTGCTCTAAGTTTCGTCGTTGTTCTCGCCTATTGTCTCAAGCGACAAGAACGTAGCAGCTGCTAGAGTGAGGTTAGTGGGTGCAGCGGGGCATCGGAACAGGTGGTCCACATCGTGAGGCGCACCACCGCAGCTCGGACAAATGTTCTGGATGTCCGGGTCTATTCGAGAATTGAGGCGCGAACAAAAGCCCCACCTAAGCTGCGCTAGTGTCGCTCTTTTGGCTCTCGGGAGCCTAGTCTCCTCAGGTGATACAGCTGGTGGGGGCGCTGAGAGGACTCTATTCGTACCTTATCTCCCTATTGACCGATTCACAACGGTTGTGTGAATATCTACCATGGCCGCATGATGTTGTGTCATAAAATATATCGGGAGGTACCCGTTTGTATCTGTGGACATTTCTCCCGAAATCTTTTACTCCACTCATGACATGTCGTGGAGGGGGAGTGGTGTCCATGAGATGATGGTTTGGGTGATCTTCTCGATAGCAACCGACCAGCTATTGTAGAGACAGGATAAAATTATGATCACGCACTGGTAACATGCTGGTTTCCTGATGAAGATGATCCTAGGACCATGAGCGTAGCCAGAATTTCGGTCAGGAAGGGCAAGCCCGACATTTTTTCAACCACATGATTTTCTTTGGAGTTGAAATTGTCGGTCGCGAAAATATTGTTAGGCAAATTTTAGAGCCACATTTTAAGAAAGGACAGTCGTGAATGATTTTCTACACTACTTAACGAAAAATAGTCCCTGCACGTGCTTAGACTTTTACTGGTGATTATGATTACATTCAACTGCCCTCCAATTTCAGCTTTTTAGAATGTAGCTCGTCTATATTCAATGCTATTTTTGTCTTCGGACTGCATATTCCACTCGCGATTTAAAAGAAATAGACAAAGAGATCAGTTTGTGTCGTCTGTCACTGTTTTTCTTCTGACCAAAATTTATAAATCTTTTCTTTTGATAGAAATACGGTTTAAGGTTTTGATAAGATTTCCTCCAAATTTAACAAAATATTGACTGTGGTTAAATTTAGCTATAAAATGAATCTTGATCAAAGAACTTGAAAGACACGGAAATATGAGACTCGTTCTTTACAAGGTCCTTAACTAGGCAAAGCTGTATACCATTTGTCACTAAAATCCCTTTCAGATGGAATGAAGTTAAATCCCACTTGGCGGAGAGACCTTAATCTCTCTAAGGGAAAGATTTATATTTCTGATCTAATAATGTTATCGATTCATGATGCCCACACGTACGTATCCCAGTTACAACTATCAAGGGCCAGAAAACTACACATATTTTAGTTTTCTAGACTCAGTTTTTTAGTCTCAGCAGCAGAAAATTTTGCGTTGTGCCTAGAATCAAACTCGCATTTTTACGCCTTCAAGCATTGTAAAATTCAGCGATTTTTTATTACATCGGTAAGAACTTTTTACCAAAATCATCGGCCAGAAGGAGGGGGCATCCGCTCCTCCCTGCCCCCTCTGGCTACGTCCATGCATAGGACGACATCAGGTGGGAACCTGTAGCGATACGCAGAGCAGCGTTCTGGCATGCCTGGATATTATTCCAATTTGTGTCACAAACGGTTTGTAACTAATTTTGTCACAATTTTTTTTTATTAAAGCTTGGTAGCCCCCCGTCTTGTCTTCATCAGTGTCATTAGCAACAGCATTGCGATTGCTGTTGTATGCTAAGTATGGCGATTAAATCTTCTTCATCTGTTATGATTTCGGCAATATCTGATTCTCTTATGTCCCCAAAACCTTCTCCTATCCTATGGGCCAACTTCGTTATTTCAGAAACTTGCATTGGCACATTCTCGCCTTTAAATACATAAGGCCATCGACTTTTTCAGCAGGCATTCAATGTTGAATTCTTCACCTCATTTAATGTCACATGTTTTATGCAATCTAAAATTGAAAATTTTTCACATGCGTCAATTATGTCAAGCGGAAAATCATTTTCAATTTTCTCCAAAATTTACTTAAATGTTTGCTTTATGTAAAGTGCTTTGAATGTTGTAATTATGCCTTGGTCCAAAGGCTGAATTAGGGACGTTGTGTTTTTGGGCAGAAACACAACTTCAACGTTGTCGTACTGAATGTGGGTTGAATGTTCGGGCGCATTGTCAATCAACAGCAGAGCTTTAAATGGCAGGCCTTTCTTGGTTAAATACCGTTTGCCGTCAGGTATCAATATGTTGTTGAACCACTCAGTAAAGAGCGTTGCAGTAGCTCATGCCTTTTTGTTAGCCCTCCAATAAATAGGGAGATGATTTATATTTAACCCCTAAAATACAGATGTTTTAGATTTGTTGATCATTAAGAGCTTCATTAAATAGTCTCCCAAAGCGTTGCTGCAAAACAACACTGTGAATCGACTTTTTTTTTAGAAAAACCGTGCAAAAGTGAATTTTGCATCGGAAATATCGTTTAAATCGAGAAAATGGGTTCTATTAAAAATTCGTGTAAAACTGAAATCGTGCAAAAAAAGTGCCGTGTAAATCGAGGGATAGGTGTATGCATAGTGAAAGCTACCTCTCTTTGTATCATATCCATAGAACGTATCGTACATGTAGAGAGTATACGCTTATTTCAAAAAGTGCGTGATGAAAAACCATTTGGAAGCGACTCCTTTTTTCCCATCTACAATGTCGAATTACACTCATGAAGTCATACTGAGAGAACATAGAAAAACATAACAGAAAAGATATGAAGATACACCGTACTGCTGGTATGGGCTGAACCTAACCGACTGCGAATACGGCAGGCATTTTCAAGGGAAAAATATATTTCAAGGCTCCTCCATTTATAGGTTTGCTGCTATTTACTCTAGAAGTAGTCTAGAGCCTGCTTTTCCACTATAACTCTCGTCAGTATATTATACTATAGTTGTTGTGTAAGCTCCCTCAAATATGATTGTTCTATATACGCTGAAGTTTATCTCTGCACAGCGATATATGAGTGTTGTATAGATTCCTGAATGAAATGACAGATAAGAGTGTAGACATTTTTTTCACTATTTCTTCCTTTTATCAAAATGAAACACAAAACATTAAAACATTGAATAAAAACCATCAGGCGCGCACTCACTAAACCTTGTACTCGTACACACCCGCGCGCAGTGCATCCAGCAGAAGGACATAGAGCGTAGAAAAAAAAAGCTGCTGACTCAAAAGCTAGAGGCAACATAAATAAATTGACTCCAGAAGGATACATAATCTTTGTCGTCAAATGAGGTTTTTGTATCATAAAATAGCGTAAATGCTCAAGCATTTAGGATAAAGAGAATACGCACACAAAACACTTGAATGTGAAGAGTTAATAGCAGAAGCAAAGCGTTGATGATAAAAAAATATGCAAAAATGTAATGACGGATGGATAAGGATGTTTTGTATGTGCGTATTCAAAAAAAAAAGCGGAGCACAGAGGAAAAAAGTAATGTACGTAAGTCAAAAAAACCGGCGTAAAAACGAAACGGGTCAAGGGAATGGCATTAAAATTCAAGGACTTTCAATTAGCAAAAATTATATAAAACGGACTGTTGAAAAAATAAAAACGGGAAGTGAAATGCTTTTAGCTAAGTGACGGAAAAGTTTTTGTTTCTAATTTTGAAGGTTGTGGATACCGCTTCGGCATTACAAATGATTTCTGCCATGACAGTTTTGTTTCTGAATTTCTATCCTTGCGTTTCTGTCTGTAAGCAGCTTCCTAATTTGAAATGCTCTAATCACCAAATTAAAGTAAAATTTGTTCAAATTAAATTCAAATTTCGATGAGTATTAAACTCATCGAAATCATATCATATCGCCAATGCGATCACAAGCTTCAGCCAAATTTTCAATGAAGTTCAATCTCTCTGCGCCACATATGGCTTAGAAATTACAATGCCACAAACGACCGGTCGTAAGAGGCGCACAGAAACAACGTTCCAGCTGATAACGCTAAAGATTTTTACAGAAGATCGGTGTATTTTCAATTTCTGTCTTCAGCAATAGTCCTCTAGTTACGCGCCTGAATTTTATAGTCAGAAGATTTCAAGGTTAGACGTTATGTCGCCTCAACGTGCAGGGTCTGATATACCTGCTATGGCGCCCCTGTGCACTTTTGAAATTGCCGCCCTCCACTTGAAGTAGAGTAGTCGTCTCACATGCTAAGTTAAACGAATTGTAGATTTTACTACAACATTTTTTGAAAATTAGCAAGCTCCCAGCCGGTTCAAAATAGGAAAAACGTTGGCAATAGTCAAAACAGGTATCCAAGTTGTATAATTTATTTTTATACCCTTCGCTCATAGAGTGAAAGGGTATATTAACTTTGTCATGAAGTTTGTAACGCATTGAAGGAGGCATCTTCGACCATATAAAAAGTATACATATATGATCAGCATGACTCGGGGAGTCGATTGGAGCATATCCGTCTGTCTGTCTGTCTGTCTGTTGCGACGCGTTTTACTCGGCGGGTATTGAAGCTAGCAAGCTGAAATTTTGCACACGTGCTTCCTATTGTTGCAGGCTGTTTGTATGTTTGATTCACCCAAATTGGATGACTGGGTCATGGGGCTGCCATACAAACCTAGCTCCCCAATTTGAGTTCTTCTAAGAAAAACTTTTTTATTTATGCACTAATTTCAACCAAATTTCACACAAATGTGTTTCTATAGATAGCACAAAATATATGCAAGAATGGATAAAATCGGACCATGGGGTCATGGGGCTGCCATACAAATCCAACCCCCCCAAATTAGGTTCTTCTAAGAAAAACTTTTTTATTTGTGCACCAATTTCAACCAAATTTCACACGAATGTATTTCTATTGATGACACAAAACATTTGTAAGATTAAATCAAATCGTACCATGGGGTCATGGGGCTGCCATACAAACCAAACCCCCCATATTGGTTCTTCTAAGAAACATTTTTTTACATACCAATTTCACAAAACCTTGAATTAATGTGTCTTTATCAAAGCAACTAAAATGTTCAAAACCAATGGAATCGTACTGTGGGGTCATGCTCCGGCAACCCCAATATAATTTTCCGAGTAAATATTTTTATTTGCCCACTTATTTCAACCAAGCCCAAAACTTTTGTCAAGTCGGAAGAAAAAGAATGAGGAGGGGGATTAACCCATTAGTGCATAGTGCCCCTTTAAAGGGACACCCACTTTTTCCCGTTATATGGTCACATTTTTGACTATCCACTGGAAGTGTGTATGCAATGACAATTATTAACATCTTAGTTTTCAAACGAACTCATGTTCAAATATTTTTATTGCTTGGTTTAGTTTATTTATTGTAAAGAATGAGTGGCGGAATGTTAAAAATCGCCAGATTCAGGGCTGGCGAGAAAAAATTAAAAATTGCTAATATTTTGAAGTGCTAGTTTACTGTTTTGATTGAATAATCGTTAAAATGTGTGTAGGCTATTATTCTTATCAAAGAAAAAGCGTCGTGATGTCATAGATTTTGTATAATATAGCAAGTATTGCAATGTCCTTTATAAGGGACATTGTGCACGTAGGTCAGTTGCTGAAATATTTTTATAGACATACAGCTGCGGAAATTTTGGAGAAATTCGGAATTTCTGCTATACCCCTATTGAATTGGAAGTGAAGCAGGGGTCTCCAAAGGTGATATTTACTGCTGATGAAGAGGTGCATTTACAGTCTAGACGATCTAGCGATTGCTTTTGAAATTACCAAATAAACGGCTGTATTGGTCAAAGACTCCTCAGTAGGGTCTGTGTCCATGTCATGGGATAGATAAATTTTGTAAGTGGCTTCACCATCAACACGAGCTCCACAGAGGAGGGAGACAAAGCCCTTCCGACGTTTCCCCATGCAGGTTGGCTGCGGCTGACTGACCTCCCACCCGGCTCCGGGCCTCAAAACGGCTAGCTGTTGAAACGAAAAAGGGCTAATTCCTAGCTGCTTGAAGTCATGGCTGTGGTAGTGATACCTGATGTGAACTGCCATAAATCGGGAAGGCAGCGTTTCCAACCGAACCTTAAAGTCCAACGGGCAACTGAGCCCGCGGAAAGCACTTCGAACAATGTGATGATCCCATATTACCGTAATAGCAGCTAACAATTTATGCGCGGAGGACTAATTAGATTTTGTTTTGCACACTTTGGACACTAAAGCGGAGTATTTATCTTGTATATCGGGAAAAATATGCTGATTTCGTTTCCAAAAGTTTTGGACTTAGGGAAGATAAGGTCATCGACCTGCTCACTAAAGAAAAGAAAATTTCAAAGCAAGTAATGCATTAATTTGTAAATATTTTACATGCCACTTATAAGTTTCGTTGATTTCTATTTCATATCCGCCAAATTACTTCACTATTTATCCAGTGTGGGTATTTTCACCGGATACATTACAAGTTCGTCGTATCGATTTATTCATTCGACAACTGACCGCTGTGCATAGTGTCCCTTATAGGAGACGGCGTGTAAATCTACTATTGCTTATTTTTTCGAACAAAATCTTTCAAAAAGTACTTCTTTGTCGCTACTTCTATTCATAGGTAATAATTGACAAATGTCAAAAAATGTTGCCAGGGAACTTCATGCACTAATGGGTAAATACAAGTCATAGGTACGCCCGAAAAAACTTTTAGCCCAAGCGAAGGGTATCCAAATTTCGGCCGCGCCCGAAATTAGCCTCGGCCCCGGGGTTGGCGACCGAAGCGAGCAGGGGGCGAAGCCCCCTAGTTTAATTTTAAAAAACATTTAACATTGATTCATTCTCCATTAACTTTGTGAATTGGCTGATAACCGATCGTTGAAATTGCATTTTTTTTATGTGAAGTTAATTGAATTTTCAAAATAATTTTTGATTTTTGAATTTTTGAAATTTACGAATTTTTGAAATTAAAATTTTTGTATTTTTATGAATCAATCAATAAATTGGCGAATCGCAAAGAGGGCCTGAGACGCTTTTGCAAAGTTTCATTTATTCCTTGTAATTATGTAAACGACTTCTTCAGATTTTGAAAGGACTTTAAATCAATGGAAAGTATAAACCGTCCTGAGATAAGCCGCCCCTTAAAATGTACCACCCCAGGCCATTGGCCGCATGGAATGAAACATATTTATTTAACAAAGAAGACAATTCTTTTAGTATGTCAATACGGATATTATATCAAATACGAGTATCATTTTGAGGCGACACAGCATTTAACTCAATAAGCATGGGCGTGGCAAGGACTTCGGTCAGGGGAGGGGGACAAGCCCAAAATTTTTTTAACAACATGATTTTCTCAGAAGTTGAAGTTGTCGGTCACGAAAATATTGTTAGGCAAATTTTAGAATAATCTGGCTGGTGTAGTGGTTACTGCGCGCACCTTCGGTGCACAGAGTCATGGTTCGAGACTCACAGTGAACGAATTTAGTTTATGGTGTTTTTCCAACTCACGACCCATATGACGGACTATGATCTCACTCGGATGCCTAACGAGTAACGAGTACCCATTTATGAGGATAAATAACATTGCTGAGCGTGCTGTTGATCGCAACACCTCAACAAAAAGCAGATAAGATCTTGGAAATTGGATGTCACTTACACATCTGTGACCTTGGTCCAAAGATGAATGTCACGCCAAGGACAGTCGAGATTGATTTTCTACACCATTTACCGAAAAAAAAACCCAGCGCGTGTTTAGATTTTCTGCGTTTTAGAGCGTAGTTTGTCTATCTTCCGTGCTATTTTTGTCTCTCGGACTGCATATTCCACTTGCGAGATCTAAATTTCATTGCTGGTATGATTTAGCTACAAAACGAATCTTGATTAAATAGCTTGAAAGACACGGAAATGTAAGACTCGTTCTTTACAAGGTCCCTAACTGGGCAAAGCTGTATACGCTTTCTCACTAAAATCCCGTTCAGATGGAATGTTCATAAATTCCACTACCTTCCCGAAGCGACTTCACGTGACAGTTTAAATTGAAATTGAAAGCCATTTAATTGTAAAATACTGGTACGAAACCGAAAAAAATGTTTACAGAAAAAACTATCCACGCTAGTTCAGACATGTACCTTAAGAGCACGAATTAAATATTTTCACACATGACTATACAACATATGTATATAAACCCAAATTCCAAACTCAATTCAATTTAATTTCAACTCATCATTTAATACACTTTCAACACTCCACGTGTCGACAAAATGAAATATATGTACGTCAAACAGAACCCTTCCCACCTCCCCACCTCAATTCTTCTTGAATGAATGACATACACGGGTAGTAGGTACACACATGTATAGCACATATACGTATAACAGGTGAAAATGCAATTAAATTAATTAAAAAAGAGAGAAGCGAGAAAAGTGTCAGTCAAACTCACTCGATCGATCGGATGTTGAATCCAAACAATATCAGCGGGCGGATTACTATCCACATCACAGGCTAATGAGACCATGTTACCGACATCGGCTTCAATTGATTTCGGGCGTTGACGAAATTGTGGTCCATCTGTAAAAGAAAGAAAGAGAGAAACAAACGAGAATGAGAAAAAAGATGAGAAATGTTTTTATATATAGGTAATAGGGTGAATTACGTTTAAAATGTCTAGCATGTCCTTCACGTAGAAATTTTAGAATGACAGATGTCTTCTACTTATGTATGTGTTTTGGGCAGTATCTTTCGAAATTTTCGAAAGGCAGAAATGTCAATTTCAAGTAGAAAGGGGTTCCTTTTTCGGCTGACAATTTTGGTTAAGCAAACGTCTAAAAGGGTTTAGAAAAAGGAAAAGGATGGCTTTAGTAAATGGGATTGGAAAGTTGTGAAGTCGTGCAGCATGACTGATGGGAGACTTAAGGATATAGAGAATTAATTTTCGGATTTCCACAAGGAAAACAAAAATAAAATCAAATTAGCTTTGTTACCTAAATTTTGCCTCAGAATGATTCCCTAAAAAAATTATTTCCCGCCGATGATGACAAATGGCATCAGTGACAGCTTCATATTCGGGTGTGCCCCGCGCACACCCTGTAACATTATCATATTTTTTTTGTGTACTATATCACTAAGTATTGCTTCTATTTATTTATTTCAGTGACCCAGTATTTTATTTATTTCGTAGATTATTAAAAAGTCAATAAAACACGTAAATTTAAAAGTTTCCTTTACTGATCTAAGATAAATGTTGCTAATTGATTCCCACCAATGCTGCCAAAAGGCATCGGGTCGCAACGGGCAAACGAGGCCTCGTAGAAAAAAATTGCATGGAGTTAGATTCAAGTTCCAAAAAAAAAAACGTATTGGCGGAGAATGGGTTATCTGACCTCATTGTCAAAGTGTTGAAACACCTTAATGAATACTAACTAAGGCAATTTTGAATGCATGAAAATACATTTTTCAAACGCTTAAATCAACTTTCGAAGCACTTTTTTCAGTTAAAAAAAAAAATTCTATAACGAAAGCCCCAACAGCTAATTCGGGCCTAAAAAATGTTTTCTACACAGTTTATTTTTAGATTTGGGGCGATAAAAAAAGTCGTTTTGCGATAAAATCAGGACAGATGATGCGGTATGTTGCTCGTTCAGTTGCTCAGTTAAGGCTCCGCTTTCTCAAAGAATTATTAATCGAAAGCTCCACTGTTGTTAAGGATAGTTCTACAAAAGTCTAACTACACCAGGTTAACTGAGTTTGTTTTTTGGCTAAGACACATCAACTAACATACGGAGATTTTCTTCGGGAATCTAATCCGGATTCTGCTTTTCACCTTCATTTCTTGTAGTGCATAAAAATTTATTTTATTTAAAAAATGATTTTTAAAAATTTCTCAATTTTCACCAATCCGATTATCACTTCCATTTGCGAATAAGAACGGGAGCAACAGCAATAAATGCGGTTCAAAACTATGGATGATTTTAGTATAAGTAAATTAATAATTAAGTATCGTGTTGCTCTTTCTTTAACTTTAAAATGTATCTTAAATCTCTTCGCTACTGGGTCTGAATTCAAATTTTGTAAACTATTTTGATGATAGCTTTTGGTGTTTTAGTTCTGAAGATAAAGTTTGTAGTGTCGCCTGCTATCGTTGCAAAATTTTTAATTTGATTTAATAAGGTATTCCGACCAAATTTACTAAAACCTGAATAATGCAAGTACCTTCTACGCTACACTATAAACTGAGTGACATACTATTCGGTCTATGTAGTATAGTATCCATGGTTTTAGCTGAATTAATTTTAATCAAGTCCAGGATTTGTAGTCTGCATGGGCTATGATATTTAATTTTATTTATCATTAATTTCAAGTGGCCTCATTTTCATAGCCGTACTTGATGCTGAATTATTCCTTTCGGTTGTTTTGCAGTCTCCTCTCTAAGCGGTGGCTAAAATATCGCTCGGCATCCAGAGTGATCGCCCCTACAGCGGGCGCCAGTGGCGTAGATAAATTTTA
Organism: Microchrysa polita; assembly: GCA_949715475.1. Lineage (NCBI taxonomy): Eukaryota > Metazoa > Arthropoda > Insecta > Diptera > Stratiomyidae > Microchrysa > Microchrysa polita. The sequence goes on from OX454417.1 coordinate 20,872,171, forward strand.
TAGAGGAAGAGGATTTGTGATTAAAATACTTTTTTTTGCAGAGAAAATGTTAAAATAAAATGTTAAAGAGGCGAGGGGATCCATGCCCGGCGCGAACGAAAAATTTTCACAATGTGCAAATGATAAATTTGTATACAAATATAAAAAATAAAAATCTACCCAAAAATTGTCTGTCTCTTAAAACTTAATATTTTGTTGTTGGGAATTAAATGGCAAATGGGTTTGTGGGACAGAATTTCCGTACCAAATTTTATGGAAAAATTGGAAGCTGAACTTTCATTTTTAGAAAAATTTGCTAGTGCATGAAAATTTGTGTGGGTGATTCCGTGAGGTGCCTGCTACTGATTTAGACCAGACCCTTATTTTATTGCTGTAAAATTTAAGTGTTTCGCGATATCGCTCAGAGTCAACATTGTCTATAAAAATTTGTTTTCAAAAGGGAGGAGATTGATCCCCTTGACTCCCCCTCGCTATCTATGCCACTTGTAGGGGTTGAGTTTATTCTTTTCATCATAAGAGTGCCAATAGTCGGACCTTCATTTGCATTAATTCTTATCAATACAGGAGAACGTCTCTTGCAATCAGTCTTCTCGTACTTTGAAATGATTGTGACAAAAAATTTGACGGCACGCGGCGTATTAAAATGTGTGAATCGGTCCAACAATTTAGGTACATGTTATTTCGTCATGATTACAGGCCAAGGACGCAAATTATTTGAAAATTGTTAAGATTTACCGTTATAGTGGTTAAGAAATGACGCCAGGGCAGGTGTTTTATCGATGTTCTTTTAACGGCATATACTACTACTATAACGGTAAAACAACATGACATTGAAAAATTGAAAAGAAATTTATTAGTAGACGTCACTAGATTATACTATCATTAGCCTTTAAATTTGGGGAACGTTACATTTATGAAAATCTAAAATTTTTATTGCCACTGATGTTTTCTTATCAATTCAGTCTACAGGCACAACAAAAAATTATCTATCTATCTATCTATCTATCTATCTATCTAAATGCAAAAACTGAAAAGTGAATAAAAATTTGGGATTTTGTTTTTGTGAGATATTACAAAAAAGAATCGAACCAAATTTCCTTGTGCTAGTTTTGTGTGAGCCGAAAACCATTGCGGTTTTGTCCTTTTTACAGTTTTTGCTGTGTAATATTTCATGCAAGAGCTGAAAGTGCTAGGAACATTGTGTAGTGCATAAAGCTCTCTTTGTAAAGATGACCAAACCTATTTTCACTAACAACTTACGAGGTTATCGAATTTAGAAAATTCCTTCTACTCTGACGGCACGCGTAGGAGGTTAGAGAATTTCTACGCCGCCTCATCATATTGGAAAATCACATCCACATCATCCCAATCTTGCAAATTAGTCTCTGCTAATTTTTCACAGCTATATGCTGAGCAACTTTTGCCAAGAGTAGAGCATTCCAGCCAAAATTTCTTGCAACTGAAGAATTTGGGGCCGCATATTGCATGGTGGCAGTTGGAACTGCAGGTACTATCAGTGGCGTCACGTTTTCAAAATAATTGTGTTCCAAATCCGAGTGAGGACCCCTAAATAGTTTAATTTCCCATTAGAGAGATGTATGGAACCACCAGTTTTCTCTACTAGGAGTTGTTACAGGCTTCACTTTTCGCTTCATTTAATAAAATACAAGCAAAGTTTGTAATTTCATTTTTAAGTAGGCATTAAAGTTTTGAGAATTTCGAGCCCTAAAAAATTTCGCTTATACGAAAATATATACAGGGTGTCCGGAAACTGCCGTTTAAACGCACTGGATTGTGATTCCTCATGTGATTTCCAGCAAAAAAGTTGTACCGAACATACCCCCTCAGCTTAACCCTTTAGCTGCCACAGGCATTTAAAGATTTTTTAAAAAAGCATTTTCTTGCACGGCTTAAAGCCGAATATCTCCAAAGCTAGACCAGCTAGACTAGTGAAGTAAAATGATAATTACAGCCAACAAATTTACCTGTTAAATAAAACTAACCACACTAAAATCGGATAAGAGGTTTGGTTTTTACAGAGCTTCAAAGTCAAATTTGCGTGATTTGACCCAAAAACAATCCTTTTTTTCATCTCAATTTTCTCCAACTTCTGCCAAGGTGAGGTGCTTGTACGATTCTTTTAAAAATTGGCGCATAGTCTTACAATCATATCTTTCTTACATCATTTTAATCTAGCTTCATTACTTCTAACAGTTTTTATACGTTAAGTGTAGAAAACTAGGGTTAATTTTACCTCGAATTCAATACAATTCAATTCACACTGCCCCTAAAGATCTGCAATTGGTATAAAATCTATTTAACCCTTCTGTCGGCACCTACTACCATATGCATATTCTATACCCAATAGGTCTGGCTGGACCTACTGAGAAATTTTTTTTATTTTTTAGAAAAAGTAAAATTTTTAACGGTAGAATCATTCTACCCATTCTTTAAATAAATAAATAACAGGCGCGACAATCCAGCATTGGACTAAGGCCGCAGGATGTGTTAGTGACATCCTATTTCCAAGATCTTATCTGCTTTTTGTTGAGGTAATGAGATCAGCATCACGCTCAGCAGTGTTATTTATCCCCATAAATGGGTACTCGTTTAACATCTGAGTGAGATCATAGTCCGTCACAAGCTCGTGAGTTCGAAAAACACCATGGAACACGGTGAGATTCGAACTCATGAGCCTGTGCACCGAAGGTGCGCGCACTAACCGCTAGACCAGCCAGACTACCTATTCTTTACAACCATTTATAAACAATAAAAGCATTAAAATCGTTTTTGTATATATACTGGAAGCGTTTTTAAGTAGACATATTTTGAGGTGGTATTAGTACAAACACGTTTCTCCCTTATTTTCTTCTTTTTTTGATTCTCTTCTTTCATTGCGTATCCGAAACAGAAATTTTGATCGAATTTTCTGATTCCAAAATCTGTGGGGACGTATTTGGCGCTTTATTGGTAGATTTTACCCCGATGTTAGTCTGCAGATTTGGGTAAATAGATTGAAAGAAATAGGGAATTTTCAAGTGCACAAACAATTTCATTCTAAATTTTCCGTAAATTTGTCAATTAAATCTATTTAGAAACACGTTCGTAAGTGACTAATACTTAGTTCTTACTATTACAAAGGAAATAAAACTCTTTTGAATTCCCTAGAATCAAATCTCAGTTGATTAGGTGATGTTATAAGATGTGATAAAATTAGGCGTACCCAATTTACGAACTTCACGGCTTTTTAAAGCAAAATCTCAGAAAATTTTATCGATTATCATACAAATTGAATTTTAATGACATTATTACATCATAAATAGAAGAATTTTAAGAGAATTTAATATTTTCACTTTTTACCTCGAGACAAAAATGGAGGAAAACACTGTAGGTCTAGCCAGACCTATTGGGTATCAAAAAGCACTATAAATTGAAAATCATCAAAAACATACTCAAAACTTCAACCGACTTTTTTTAAATTTTTGCAAAATGTTTCTAAACATATTATTCTAGGATATCATGAAATATGAAGTCGCTGCGATTTCATCTTCTATACTTTTTTGACCAAAATATAGTGCCAAAGGTCTGGCCAGACCTTTGTGCCGACAGAAGGGTTAAAGTATGTCGAAATCGAGCTAAAATTAACCCTAGTTTTCTGCACTTAAGGTAATAAAACTGTTAGAAATAATGGAGCTAGAATAAAATCATGTAAGAAAGATATGATCGTAAGACTATGCGCCAATTTTTAAAAGAATCGTACAAGCACCTCACCTTGACAGAAGTTGGAGAAAATTAAGCTGGAAAAAAAGATTGTTTTTGGGTCAAATCATGCAAATTTGACTTTGAAGCTCTGTAAAAACCAAACCTCTTATCCGATTTTAGTGCGGTTAGTTTTATTTAACAGGTAAATTTGTTGGCTGTAATAATAATTTTACTTCACTAGTCTAGCTGGTCTAGCTTTGGAGATATTAGGCTTTAAGCCGTGCAAGAAAATGATTTTTTTAAAAATCTTTAAATGCCTGTGGCAGCTAAAGGGTTAAGCTGAGGGGGTATGTTCGGTACAACTTTTTTGCTGGAAATTAACTGAGGAATCATAATCCAGTGCGTTTATGCGGCAGTTTCCGGACACCCTGTATAAAAAAAAAGAAATTTTCAAACTAGGTAATTTTTGGACACAAGGAGCGAATTGATATACTGAATTGATTATCCCTATCTGGCTGGATTTTCACTAGCTCACGTTTAGGGAATTTTATTTTGTTTTAAAGCAAACAATTTTTCAAAATGATCTATATTTTCCATCGATTTACTGAAAGACTGTGAATTTTGTCTTCAAAAAGACCAATTTGGCTTTAGTTTGAACGATCGTGTGGTAGCTGTTTCCTCTCATCTCCTTATTTACCGTTGGATCTAGATCATTGTCTCTTTCAGTAACCGAGACATATATTGTTATGCTACTGACATTATAACTTCTCTTTGAAGTCCTTGGGCTACTCATTACATGCTCGGAATTAAGTCGGAGAGCGTTCCTTCAGAAATTGCTATTTTTTATACCTCTGCCCGGCCACATTTGATACCTAGCTTCGGGGGCCCGTGTTTCATCGAAGACATGGCACACTGTACGTTACGCCATTGAGTACAATGCACGGTCCCAGCCACGAAGAGTTACTTTTCGTAACATACAAAAGCGACGGATACAACTAGCTAATAAGTGTTATTATTTATCGGTCCTCCAAATTATGAATTCGAAGCTGGTGCACAGGAACACGAAGCTCCACGTGTATAAAACTATTTGTTTTTAGGAAACGGATCAAATCTGGGGACTTCATTATTATGTACCATTTTCAAGATAAATTGACATTTTTTCAATAGAATAAAAAAACATCAAACGACAATAGCGATTTTGCAAACGGAATAGACGCTTTAATAAGCCCGATTAATCATTCAGCAAATCCTTTATCATTGTCAAACGTTCGTTTGACAATACAATATATACAGTTAATTTGTGCTAAAAAAATGCGAAAAGATGTCTTGAAAATTATATTACAGGAAATTATATGCGAAATCAAACAAATAGCAAAAGAAATAGATTTAATTTGAGTTTTTATAAAATCTGGATGTTTTTTATTTTTTTTTTTTTTTTTTTTGCCTCACAGAAACTTTTGTCCCGGGACTAGGCTTCTCGGCATCACTTTACTTACTATCCGTACGTAAGTGACTAATCAATCAATCGAGTGTAAACTCTAGCAGATCGTAAAAAAAACTGAAAACAAAATATATTAATAAGGAAATTTATCAAAATAACTTCTTTTAAACATTAGTTTATTAGTACAATTAAAATTAACTAAGTCCTTCAAACTATTATAAAGAATAATTGACCTTGTAATTGGTTCATTAAGCCCATAGTTTACTCTATGATAAGGCTGAACAAGAAGGTTGTTCCGCCGCAAATTGTGAGGAATATTTCTGACTTGAAAGTTATTTAATATATCTTCACAAACAATATGAGAGCAAAACAGGTCTCTTATAAACATAGCGTTTAAAAATGTTCTTCTATAATCTAAGGCTTGTAAACCCAATAAGGAACAGCGAGTTTTATAATCTGGCTTGAAACGCCAGCCAATTTGATAAATGGCAAACCGTGTAAAATTGTGTTGAACTCTTTCTATACGCTCGATATGCACCTTATAGAACGGATTCCACACAATAGAACAATACTCCAGGTGCGAACGAACGAAAGCTGCATACAATATTTTTAAAGTAAAAGCATCATTAAATTCGCGCGCATTACGTTTAACAAATCCTAACATACTATTCGCTTTTGAAATAATGTAATCAATGTGTTGTCGAAATGAAAGCTCATGGTCGAAAATTACACCAAGATCTGATATTTCGGCAACCCTTTCAAGAACACTACCTGTTAAGGAGTACTCAAAGAAGACCGGAGTTTTCAATTTATATATGCTAAGTACTTTACATTTACTAACATTTAAATTTAAATTATTATCGCGGCACCAAAATTGCAGCTTTTCTAAATCGGATTGCAACTTAAGGCAGTCATCAATGTTGCGTATTTTCATAGCGATTTTCATATCATCGGCATACTGCCATACACGCACGAATTTAAAATCTTGGATGATATCGTTTATAAAAACTAAAAAGAAAAGTGGTCCTAAATGGCTTCCTTGCGGAACCCCTGACGAGCACTTTATAACAGAGCGAGATATACAGCCATTTAACTTCACCAACTGAGTCCTATCCGTTAAATAAGATCTCACCCAGCTTAGAAAAATTGACTGTATTCCTAAATGTTCTAGTTTTGTAAGTAAAATATTATGATCTACTCTATCAAAAGCCTTCGAAAAATCGGTATATACCACATCAACCTGCATTCCCTGCTCGATACCATCAGCAACAAATTTAGTAAATGATACCAAATTTGTTGAAGTTGATTTTCCTTTCAGGAATCCATGTTGACATGGCGATATCAAACGGCTAATTAAAACATCTATTTTATTTTTAATAAGCATTTCAAACAACTTCGGTATTGCAGATATTTTAGCTATGGGTCTATAGTTATCAATAAGATGCTTCGGACCCTTTTTGTGTACAGGCGTTATGTATGAAACTTTCCATTCATCAAGAAAAACACCTGAAGTCAAGGACAAATTAAAAATAAAGGCTAAAGGACGACATAACGATTGCATGCAATTCTTCAAAAATATATTAGGAATGCCATCAGGTCCGGCCTGAATACTAACATCAAGATCACGCATAGCATTCAATAGGTCATCCTCAGAAATCTCAAGAGCACTCGTAAGGTCCTCCTGAGCTATCCGAGGGACCAATGCACTCTGATTTCCATTGATGTTAGCATTCATTTCTGATGAAACGGAGTCTGGCACTTTGTAAACTGAACTGAAAAATCTAGCAAATCCGTCACAAACCGATTGAACATCTTTGTAAAAATTGCCATTGAATTCTAAATTTTTTGGGATTCCCGTATTCTTACGCTTGCTGTTTATAAAATTCCAAAATGTCTTACTGTCATTCTTTATATTATTTTCAGCTCTCGCAATATACTGTTTGTAAAGATTTTTATTCATTAATTCATACTCTCTTCTCAATCTAAAGAAATTTTCTTTATTGGCAAGAGAGGATGACTTCTTGTATAATTTATGGGCCTTATTTTTTGCTCTCTTAAGTTTGAACAATTCTTTTGTAGCCCAAGGATTTTTTGCTTTTATTTTGTTCTTTTTTAAAGGAACGTACTTGCGAATAGATTTATTTAAAATTGAATTAAAAACTGTATAACTTTCAATAAGATTACTATTCGATATAACTGGAGCCCAATCCATATTAAAAAATGTTGAATTTAGTTTTTCAAATTGGGCTTTTTGAAAATTTCTAGTAGGAATAACTTCGGGCTCTTCTTCAATGTAATCATAAAAAACAAACTCAAGAAGAAGAGCACTGTGATGGATTGAATTGGGAAAAATTGGTTTATCTACTTTAATTACAGAAGCATTCAAGCAAGTACTAACAAAAATTAGATCTAAAATTCTACCAATCGAATTTTTAACAAGATTCATTTGCATCAAATCCATTGCAAACAAACAATCTGTTAGAACAGATTCACACTCAAGATGTAAATCACGCGGCAGATTTTTTTTCTCGTCGTCGTTCCAGTACCAACTTATATTACCAAGATTGAAATCCCCAACAACAATCAATTTGTCTTTTTCCTCAAAAGATGCAAATAGCTTGGAGATATTATCTACATGTTTGTTATAAACATCAACTGAACTCAAAGGTGGTAAATAGCTATTAAAAATATATACTTTTTCGCTGCGAGAAACATTGATAGAAACACATATCTGTTCCACGTCCTTATGAAAAAGCTCAACTTCATGAGATGGGAATGTTGTTTTGATAGCTACCAAAACACCACCTCCTCTCTTAGTCGAAGCCTCATAACGGTCGCGACGATAGACATCATAGTCTCTTATGAAAAGTTCTTCATTTGTAATGTCTGTGTGAAGCCAAGTCTCGGTTAAGCAAATGGCAGCATAATCTTCTTGTGAAGCTGCAAGGTAATTATCCTTATTATTACGCAACATCTCCGAATATATTTCCTAAAACGAAAAGCCAAGCTTGCGTAAATCTTCAAAAAGTGAAAAATGTTCCTCAAACTTCCCGAGAAACTTTCCACAATTGGACTAAAAATGAAATAGTTACAAAGGAAAAACTGATCATTAGGACTCTGACTATGTCCATCTATTGGCTACAATTGAAGTTATAGGCTCTACAGTCCTGCTCTACTCGAAAAAATGTGGCAAACATCAGCATCGCCAATTAAACAAAATGGACTACTTTTTCAGAAGAGGTTTTGAATTGCAGACATTTTGAGTGCTGTAGACGTATATCTGGCTTGGCTATATCTTGTTTGATGGTCAGACTCCTCCTTCTAAAAAACAAATACAAATATCGGTACAGCTTAAAACTTATTAGTTTAAATTTAATTAGTTCAAAAATAAAAGTCGCACCTACAGTGCCAGTCCAGGAACTTTTAAAACAAACCTTCATCCTGCTGGAAGCCACCTCATTTAAATTTGAGTGAGATATTTTAGGTACATACTTCAGTGTACATTTTAATCGATTCAATTAAATGCAAATTATTCCACCTGAAATTTGAAACTGACATTTATATGTATGACTTTCTACAGAGGTTGCTGTTTATCTTGCCAAAGGTAGCCGACCGGCTTGCTATGTTGACTGATGATTGGTAACTCTTTTGGCCAGGGAAAGGATTTTTATTGAGAATCTAATGTGAGTGATGGAGCAAGTACAAGAAAATAATTTCAAATTTTGGGCCATTTTTCCCCTTGGATGCTAGTGGAGGGGAGCGGAGCTCGAGTCGATAAGCATCTCTTCGTAGCGTTGTGTGTTGGTATAAGAAAGTTATTCTGAAAATTTCACATTTCAGTTTATTATGATTATACAGATTTTCCCTCATTATTTGATTCTTTTGTACTTCAAAAGTCACACTTTTTATATTGAATATTTTTCCAGACTTTTTTATTTTTTTATTTAGCTGAAAACTATGCACACGCTCTGTGGCACACTTGGTTGAGTCACACTCTACGATGCTAGTAATCTAGAGGTCCGAAGATCGAATCTCGGCTTGGTTCCAAATTTCCATACATGAACGGATAGGAAATATATATATAGTGCTTGCAACATTATACGAGTAATACACTCCGAAATAATATGCAATGAAACGTTCACTCGAAATAGCCTACAAACGGCTGAGTGAACGTACCCATGTCCCACAAGGGGTTACGCCGTACAGAGAAGAGGAAGAAATCATTTCAAGTTAATAAAATTTACGTCAGATTTTCTTGCAATTTGTACTTCAGATTTATTTATTTAAGAGCTACTCGTATTGCAAGAAAAAAAAAACAAGATTAATACACTATAAAATTCTGAACCAAAATTCTTTTCTTTCGCCTCAGGCTATTCTTATGCATACCTAGTGCAAATTGGACAGTATTAAAGTGTCAATTTAGCCTAAAAAGGATCATACTATAAATTATATTCAACCTGTTCAAAAAAATTTAAATACTAAATTCTAAAATATTATTCCGACGAAACAAAAACAAAAATTAAAATGTCCTCAAGAAAAAATTGGCGCGGTTTTGGTACGCGTCCCAATGAAAAAATAGAAAAAATGCAAAATCGAATTATATCTTTACCTAACTGTCAGATTTCCTGTCGGCTTTGTGAACATTCAAAAAAGACTCTCTATGACTCTCTCTATGTCACTAAAAAAAACCCGGATTTTCCTAAATCATTTAGATAGATAATATGGAAGTGTCATATTGTTTCTTCTTTGAATATTCCACGAATTTTTGATAAGTATTCGAAAAACTGAAACCCAAACGGGTAAATGTACACCTATAAAAAGCGCCATTAAAGCTGGCTATCAATTATTACCGCGAACTCGAACAAAAAAAATCCGGCCACGCCACAATTCGAGCCCTGAAGCCTGAACAATTAAAAATGCAAAATCTATAGAATCATTTGTGCTAAAATTCCGATTTTTTGACAAAAATAACTTAATGACCAAAAGACGTGTAATCATAATATGGGGCCGCGCGCCACGGCGTTCTAGTATATCTATGATGATGAGCTATATCATCATCATCTCGGATGAAGATGGCCCCATCAGATCGAAGAGAATCGAATGCTAAAATGAAGGAAAGTTCAAAAACCTTGCCTGCGGCTAAAAATTAGCTAGGCAAAGAAATATGCGCCTAATATGCATAATACCTTGCGCTTCGGTTTTTATGAAATCAATGATGAAATCAAAAACTATACAACTGGTTGATTGTGATTTGCATAAAATGGATAAAAATATGTTTTTTGTTGCTTTAATTTTTATCAGGCTTCAAGGTGTAGTTTGTTTTTAAGGTACAAACATATACATAGTTACAAGAATTTCTGACCAAATTGTTCGTATTAAATTTTGAGAGAATGTGAAATTTCTGAATAAGGATCTCTTCACACGTCGATTTTCGCACACAAAAGTTCAGTGATAGTTGCCCGAAAAATATTGGATAATTTTAAAACTGAACACATATCAAAAGCCTTAATCTATAGGGATCAAATATCAATTAATAAACAATAATTTGTACTTACAACTGATATCCAGCGTTTCACTATCCTCGCTCTTGCCAATGGAATTTTGCACTTCACATTTCACAATTGCATCGTGCATATTGCGCGTTACGTTGTGTAAAATCTATTTCCAGGAAAAAGAAGCAAAAAAAAGGATTTATAAGAACACGGACACGTTATATGAACGCAATTAGAGGTCATAACGCCACAGGATTCCGACACGAGCCCCATAACTTATATCCACCGACCAGGTAGCTCTATAGCCTGCGCCAGCAAAATGGCCCACGTGAAATAGTGCTCGTATGGTGCTCGTAGCGTTTTATGTGTGCGCAGTTAGTAAATATTTTTCCACCCTCGGACAGCATGGAACACCTCCGGGGCGGATTTTATATATAAATATAAATTTGCAAAATAGTACTTTGTACTTACCATTTCTGTTTTACGACCGCCGGCCATAGGTTGATCGTTGATATACCATCGATACTGTACGTCATTAGGATTTGCATCTGATTTACATTCGAGACGTAAATCGGAGCCCTCTTGCAATCGACCACCAGCCAAGCTACCACCGATTATATTCACCTTCACTTTGGGTGCATATTTCACCTGTTTTGTGCGCGAAATATGTTTTTTTTTGCCAGCAAGGGAAAGAAAGAAAAATAATGACCGCCACGAGTATGGTCGCGACCGGACGGAACATTCATTAGTTGCATGGACTTTTATGGATATGTACATACACATAGGAGGGAGCGCGTATGTTTTCGCAAGAGAGTGAAGCGAGGCGTTATGCACGTTGGACAGGACATTATGCATAATGTGTTGCGATAGGTGGGCGGACGATTGAATGTACATTCTGATATCTTGATCAAGGGCAGAACGTATGGGTACCTATGCAGTGGAAGGATGTGATTTAAAGAAATTTATGACGTTGCTTTGCCTAAGCAAATTAGAAGGAAACGCAATGAAAATAATGAACCTGCGCGCGTTTCCTTGTCCTCGACAAAATAAAAAAAGTAATTGACAACTAAACTTTTTTTTCAATACTCTCAAACGTCCAGAACGCACTCACTTCAAAACGAACAACACTCCACTCTACACTTAAATAAAAAGGACAAACAATCCTCTTCAATCACACCCACTTACCTCAAGCTTAATTTTCACCGAACGATACGTACGATCTGCCGTATTTTGTGCTTGACACGTAAAGAAAGTGTTGTGGTGTTCCATTTTTGGGATCAACTTCAAAACCGATTTGGCTGTGAAGCGTCGTTGGTCGTGAAATGGTAGCGTTGAGTACTCAACACCGTCCGTCACAACATTCCCCAAACCGTCGATCCATGTAATCTGAAACAGCAGAGAAGGAAAAAAAAACGATAGCGTAAAAGCACGAAAAATGAATATACAAAATTCAAACAAGCTCGGTGTGGCATAAGTACATATATTCAAATAAAAATGTTTAAATCGGAAAAGCGAGTGCCTCTTTGGATAATATGGAAAAGAGTCCTTTTGGCATGAAACCGTATGGGTAAACGCGCAACCATATGAGGTGTGCCGGAAAGAGGAGTCCATGTGAACAAATCCATGACGGAAACTACTACGATGCTCACTTTTTTTTCATATAAATGAAATTAAATTGCTTATGAAAGTGTTTCATGCGATTTTTCATGGGTGCCGGGCAGAAAGCGCAACATGTCATGGAAATGTGGGAAGGGAACGAAAAAGGCTGCGAAGTGGCATTGATGAATAGCAGACACGTCGACGACGACGCAGTCATATATGCAGGACTTGACCTAGTTTCTAAGTAATAAAATTTCCTTTTATGCAGACACCCTGCATAAATGCCACCTCAACCCGAAGGGACTCTTTACATTACACTAATCAAATCAAATGGTTGTAAACATCCTCTTACCTCAGCAGCCGGTTTGCCGCCAACCGATATACACTCAATTTCAATGGGTCGATCCTCGGTGGCCATCAAATATTCACCTTGAAGTATCTTTGGTGCTTCGGGTGGCACTAATACGGTCAACTTGGCGAATGTTGACCGAATGGCGGGCTGACCATCAGCACCACTAACCTGACACTGATAGCGTGCATCATCGTCCAACATTACCGGATAAATGTCCAACGAATAGTCACCCTCTTCGTCGCTACCAATCATTGAATATCGATCGAAACCGCTCAGATTACGCTGTGTGCCAAGACCAAAATCATCTTTGGTCCATTGCAACACGCCTTGCTTATCCACCACTCGACACGGAAGCGTGACACGTGCTCCGACGATGGCCGTTTGATCCTGTGGTTCCATGGCGAAACGTTGATTTGTGCTCGTCGTGTAGACATGATGTTTCGCTGCCAACGTATCGGTTACGCCAATCATTAGGAGCGTTATCAGGGTAATGATGAAGGTGATGGTGGTGGTGGTATAATGCGTCGTCCGGCAAGGACGACTGGACTCGTTTGGGTGGGTCATTTGGATTAACAGGTTGTTGCTTTGGTTAGAATCACTAGTCAGCAGTCGTCGGGTAGTTGTAGCCATGGTTGTCGTCGTAGAACAGCTCCTACTTTGACTTTTACATCTGGTGACTATGTCGGAGGATACGAATGTCGATAAGGTCCCTGTGCTTGCATTTCTGTTTCGGGCTCTCGTTTGTGGTTTCATCTTAAACAATCCAATTCGTACAGATGGGACGAAATTGTCGCTTGTAATTGGGGTTGACTTAACTAGAAGTTAGTCGTCAACGAAATGTTCGTAACCTGTAGAAAAAAGATGAAAAAAGAGAAAAATTATTAGGGGGGAAATACTAAAATTACTACAAATTTAAAAGTTTGCGAATTTTGTTATTTTGTATGGATTTTGGTTTGGAGATTTCAAAAGCTAAGACTCGCCCATGGGATGCAGGATATTAACGATTTTCACCTAAGTATATCGTTTCGGGTGGCTTTTAATTGAAACTGGAGTCGTTCGGGAATGTTTTGATAAACTGGCATTGCTTGGGTTAAACTAACGGTAATCATGTGGTTTTGTATAAATATCAGTCAGTCTAGCCGCCGAAGAGTGCAACACTGGTTGAAATTTGAAGTAAATCAAAATTAGTCGTCGTTTAAATCTTTGCAAAAAGATTCCATAAAACCCCACTGATTTTTTTTTTATGTATTCGAATCAAAATTTTCAAAAGTTTCGCATTTTCGCAAATTTGCCCTTTTTGTGGGATGTTTTGGCGACACTAACTTTCAATCGATGATAGCCTAGAGACTAAACTTTGCAGAGAATCGTGCGCCTTCCATCAGGTCTAAAGGCCCCAATTTTCCGAAAATTCGATTTGAAAACATAAAAAGCAAACTTATATTTTCAAATCGAAATTTTGGAAAATTAGGATTTTATGACTCGATGTACGGCGCACATTTCTCTGCAAAGTGGAGAGTCTTAGCTATTATGGTTTGGAAGTTAGTGTCGCAAAAGAATGCAAATTTTGAATCGATTTGTTTTCGAATCGAAATTTTCAAAAAATTTGCATTTTTATGTATTTCAACCAGATTTTTCAAAAATTCCCCTTTTTTAGGCTTTTTTAGATTAAAAAAAAAAACCCTTATGAATTCGTATGTCCGTTCGTGTGTTCACTAAATAACTCGCGAACGGCTTAACCGATTGTCATGAAATCTGGTAGGCATGTGTAGAATGGTAACAGTCTTTGGCACGAAATACTTAATGGTTGGTAGTGCAAAGATAACAGGGTATCCCGGACATTTGAAAATTTATTCACTAAATAACTCACGAACGGCTTAACCGATCGTCATGAAATTTGGTAGGAATGTGTAGAATGGTAACAGTCTTTTGCACGAAATACTTAAAAGTTGGTATGGCAAAAAAAAACAGGGTGTCCCGGACATTTGGAAATTTGTTCACTAAATAACTCGCGAACGGCTTAACCGATCGTAATTAAATTTAATAGGAATGTGTAGAATCGTTACAGTATTTAGCACGAAATACTTAGACGTTGGTAGGACAAAACTAACATGGTGTCCCGGAGATTAGAAAAAGTCGACTTTTTTAGTTTTTATCTGACATGGACGTGTGGGTACTCAAATCAAAGAACTCGATGGGTACATTTCATATCAGTTGCTTTTTTCAAGTTTTGAGTAATGGCAACGGAGTGACAGCTAATGAATTCAGTTAATACGTGTACCCATGATACATAGTAAATCTATTTTTATACCCTATACCCATAAGATGGTATAGGGTATATTGTTTTTGTTACGACGATTTGTGTAACACCTCAAAGGAGCCACCGGAGGTATGGCAAAGTATATATATAAATGATCAGGGTCGGTCCCTGATTCGAATAAGCCATGTCCGTCTGTCTGTCTGTCTGTCTGTCCGTCCGTGTGTCTGTCAGTTCGCACGATAACTCCCGAAATAATGGAGCTAGCGTTTCGAAATCTCGGTCAGATGATTGCTTTGATAAAAGCTTGGATGTTATGGATGAAAATGGGCCAAATCGGACCAAGGGTTCCCCTACCTCCCATACAATAGTGTAATTCGGCCATATTTTTCGACAGAATGTCGCTAGGGACCTGAAATTGTCATCAATGCCTAATTGTGACATATGCTTGAAGTTAGTGGAAAGTGGAGAAGGTCTGACTGCCGCTACCCCTACATCCCCTACAAAGCAATATTCCGCCATATCTTTTGATAGAATATCCCGAAAAACTTGAAATTTATCGCAAATGATAGCTGCTGGATGTCGTTATAAGATATTAAAGATGTGCGAGATTCAGCCCATCTACCCCTCCCCCTTAAAAAAAATTAAATTGAATATTTTCGGTTTTACGCGCATTCTAGGTCTGTACATGGGTATAGGGTATACACTCATCGTGCTATTCGCACCATTAGAACTCGGTCTCGTTTTTTAATCTATTTACTATGTATCGTTCCTACACTTTTAACACTTTTAATTAGACCAATCCAAAAATTGATTAACAAGAAGCATTTCATTGATATTGTGCATAATTCTTATTTATTACCTAAAAAATGTGTGTGCAAAATTATTCATTATGTACGTTTCCAAAATATATTGTATTGCGGGCGCAGCCCTCTGTACGCCCGTATTTTTATTTATTTGAACCGATATTTTTAAAAATTTCGAAATTTTTTGTATTTGGATCCAAATTTCCAAAGATTTATGTATTCGAATCAAATTTAAAAAAAAAATTATGTATTGGAATCGAATTTGTCGAAAATTTCACATTTTTATGTATGTGAATCAAAGTTTTCGAAAATTGAGGTGTTGAGACCCGATGTAGTGGTTATTCCGGCGCACATTTCTCTGCAAAGTTGCGAGGAAGACTCGACTTTTTTAGTACTTATGTAATTACAGCTAATTATAATATTAAATTGGAGATACATAGTTTGCTGAAGAACAGTGAGAAAAGCTGCTCGCCGATCTTTTCTAAGGGCGCGTACAGATAGAGTGCGACGCCGAGCTTTTCCGGGCCTGGCGATGTGATGCGATTTGCGCTGGCTCGTGCGATTTGCTGCTGATATGGGTATGATTTCAGATCGACTTCGTGACATGATGCTTTGAGTGTTCTACCGTTGATATTTTCAATATACATATACAAACGGGTCGGTATATTTATGTAGTGTTGTTGATACTTGTGGGTATTAATGAATGGATTGTCCTAGGTAATGTAATAGAGTACCATTGGATGGATGGATGGATGGATATGGCGCTGAGATAGGTTGGGCTGGTTGCGCCCAATACTGCAGCCTTATTGTATTTCCCATCTAAGCGAGAACGTTTCAGGTTAGGAGCTCTGTCCTTCGTATGAGGCTTAGAAGAAAGCTAACCAGGTTTACTTTGGGTGCACCTATTGTGGTAGTTTGAGCCCCAAAGAAATTTTGTCTCCAGCTCATAAGAGCGGGGCATTCGAAAATAACATGCGAGGCTGATTCCTCGTCTTCGTTGCAGAGGCGGCATAGTGGGTCTTGTGAGTAGATCCCTATTGTATGCAGATGTTTCCGTAGGGTACAATGACCGGTTATAAGGCCTGTCACTGCCCTGAGGTTCGTTTTACTTAGACTGAGGGCTTCGGTGCAGTTGTTATGCCAGTTAGAATCCAGCATACGCTTCCTGTGCCTGAGCCCTTCAGCTAGTCTCCATCGATCTTGGAATTTATCCTCGGTCCATCGTCTAGCAACGGTTCTGGCAGTAGATTTACTGATTCCGATTGCAGGTTCAGGACCAGTTAAGGGTAGTTCGGAACCCTCTCTTGCAAGGGCGTCCGCTTTCTCATTTCCTTCGATCCCCTTATGTCCCTTCACCCATTTCAGAGTTACTTTGTTTCGGGTAGCTAGGTTTTTGAGATTTTGTTGACATTCCCAAACCAATTTAGAGGTTGTTTTGGGATTTGCAATGGCTTTTATAGCAGCTTGACTATCGGAGAGAATAAATATGGTCTTATTGGTATATCCCTTTCGAGTACTCTCCCCCGCTGCAACTGCAAGGTTTATGGCTATAAGTTCTGCCTGGAACACAGTTGTATATTGACCTAGGGGTTTGGAAATACTATAGTTGTTGGTTTTAGTTTAAACTCCTGCCCCTGTTCCTTCGTCTGTCTTCGACCCATCCGTGTACCACACGATGTGATTTGATAGATGGTTGTCGTTCCATTTACTCCAGTCTTCCCTAACCGTTGAGGTTTGGATATTGGAGTCGAAGGTGTACATGGCCGGGGTATAGTCGCTGCCCATATCTAGGATTGGGTTTGCAATAGTTTTTGTAATCGTACAGTGTCCTGCCCTTTGTGGTGTCCACATGTTCGATGTTTGGAGTCTGTACGCTGCCTCTTCTGTGATTGTGAGGTCCAGTGGTGGCAGGTCTAGTAGTTTCTCTAGAGTTAAAGTTAGTGCACTGCGCATGGCGCCGGTTATGCTTGCGCGGGCCAGTCTCTGTACTGATCCCAACTTCGCTGCTGCTGTTTTTTGCTTGATTTTGGTCCACCAGACTATCGAGCCATAGATCAGACGGGGTTTGACCACAGCTTCGTAGATCCAGTGTATCATTCGTGGTTTTAACCCCCACGTTTTCCCTATTGCTCTTTTTGTCGCATATAGGGTCTGTTTGCCTTTGGCAATTGTGTTTTGCAGCTGCTTGTTCCACGTGAGTTTGTTATCCAGGGTGATTCCCAGATATTTTACCTCCGTGGTAAACTGCGGTTGTTGGTTGAATAATGTTGGAGCGCTGAGCTCTTCCAAGTTGTGTTTGCGACTGAAGGCTATTAGTGTTGTTTTGGCGGGATTGACCGATAGGCCTACCCTCCTACACCAATCCTCCACTTGGGTCAGAGCTTGTTGCATGAGTTCAGAAAGAACTCCTGGAAATTTTCCCCTTATCAGGATACTGATGTCATCGGCGTATCCTAGGGTATAGAAGCCAGTGTTATTTAGCTGGACCAGTAGGCTGTCCACTACAAAGTTCCACAGGAGGGGTGAGAGTATACCCCCTGTGGGCATCCTTTGAGGACAGCTGTATACATGGTTTCACCGAATAATTTTGCATGTACTTGTCGTCCTTGAAGCATCGATTTTATCCACCGACAAAGGGTGTTTTGAACTCCATGACTCGAGGCGCCGTGTACAAGAGATTCAATGGAAGTATTGTCGAAGGCCCCCTCTATATCTAGGAAGGCCGCGAGCCCTATTTCTTTGATTTCTAGTGTGGTCTCAATCTTCCCAACTAAATGGTGTAGTACTGATTCACATGATTTCCCTGTCTGATAGGCTTGTTGGTTTTGGTGTAACGGGAAAAGCGTCAGACACCTGTCCCTGATGTGTTTATCGACGAGCTTTTCCAATTACTTAAGAAGGAAGGAGGTTAGACTTATTGGTCTATACGATTTCGCTAGGGTTTGGTCACGCCCTGCCTTTGCCAGAAATGCTACGTTTACCTGCTTCCAAGTGATTGGAATGTATCCTAAGGCTATGCTGGCTCTAAATAGTCTTAGTACAAGCGGAGCCAGAGTCGTAAGACCATGCTGAAGCAGGGCTGGGTAGACGCCGTCTGGTCCTGGTGATTTGTAGGGTTCGAAAGAGTTGATCGCCCATTCCACCCTATTATATGTTACTATTTGGTTCACAATCCGCCAGTCGTCTTTGTTAGCCCTGAGAAAAAGGGAGTTCTCATCCAACTGGTCTGTGCGTTCCGAAGTTATGGTCGATCCAGGAAAGTGTGACCCTAGAAGGACTTCCAGTGTCTCCTTACCTGTTTTTGTTTGGTTTCCATCGGAGTTTTTAAGTGTCCCGATGGGGTTTGTTGGATCCTTGGCTAGAATCTTCTGGAGTCTCGCTCCTTCATGCGAGTTTTCTATTTCTTCGCAGAATTTCCTCCAGGATTCCCTCTTGGCTTTCCTGATTTCTTTGCTATACTCGGTTACGGTGCTGCGGTATGTATACCATTCCCCAGTTCTTTTCGCTACGTTGAGTACCATTGGTATTTTCTAAAACATTTGTCGGTATGCCTATGTAATTTTATAGATGTAGAGAGGTAATGTAATGTTTAATGAATGACAGAGCACAGAGGAAATTTGCAGTGATAGCGCTTCAAAACAATATTGGGGCGTCATATGGATTTGGTGTTAATTGTTGTTCAAATATATATGAATGGGTGAAATAGGTAATTTACGGAAACATGCAGTGCAATGAAACCCAGTTTGTAGCGTAGGCGAATTCTTTCGAAGCTGCCGGCCCAGAATGGCATCCCTGTTTTCTCGGGGAAATATTCATAAACATAAAAAAAACTATGGGCCGCTGATTCCGAATTTGAGGTCAAAAACAAGAAAAAAAAAGTTGGGCTTGCCCGCCCGAAAATGGTTCCCCGGTTTTCCCAGGGAAATACTCGTCAAATCGACGTGGAAAGAAACACTAATAGAATTATGGGCAGCTAATTCTAAATTTGAGGTCAAAAACAAGACCAACAAAATATTTTGGGATTGCCCGCTCCAAAATGGTGTACAATTCTTGTCAAATCTCAATTCCCCCCTTTTTGTGGATGCGTGTACGCTACTAGGTTGCACAGCACTGTAAATTTTCACAAACGCTATTTAATAGCTCCAATCCCTTGTTACATTACGTACGTATCCATTCATTTAATATACATATACAAATCTGTAACACTACACATGATCATCGACACGTATGTATGTGTATACCTATATAAAAATTCCATATGGCAATGAAAGCTGATCTGAAAATAAATCATGTTGATATCTCTCTATTAGCATCAAACAGCGCCAAACAACACGAAACCAACCTCTCCATTTATATGGACATACAATACACCATGCCACCTTTGTAAAACTCCATGCAACAACGAAACCGATCCTAACACAATTCCTATACCCCATGTCGCTGATAGAAGAATTCAGCGACGGCAATGCACATTACAGCTGCTGAAAAAGCACGATGATTCGTCATGAAAAAGTTCTCCATCGTACAACCTGACATCGCATCGCAAGCAGTCTGAATGGTACAAGCAGGTTCGTGCTGATTCCCATTTAAATGCTAAGAAATTTTTTTTCTTGCAATGGAAAGCTTTTCGCTTTTTATCGCATCGCATCGCATTGCCCGCAGTGTGAACGGGCTGTAACTTTTGATTTTTTCAAATCATAATTTCAACGTGAATTATATCATACATACATTTATTCTCCTCCTTAGTTGAGATGATTGACTTCATTTTCCCCCGCGTAAAGTCAGGTACATACCATTCTAAATAAAACCGTCAATTTGCCGTAACTCCTATGCAGATTTGTAAAAAAATCTCGATAAATTCAAAATAATTGTATATCTTTCAACTTTTTTATTGCACTGGATACAAAAAGCTTATTTTTTAAGAGACAATCTTAAATGGACTCATAAAAAAACAAACCAGCTGTAAAATAAAAAGGAAGAAGGAGGAGCTACCCATCTATGTATGTGTACGTGTATATATAATCCCCACGTTCAAATAACTGATTTCGTCAAATTGATCATTTTTTTGTGTGCTTCGTCGTCACACACAAAAACGTCGACGGATGATTCGCTTCACTTTATGCCTCTCCGACTTTTCATTAGGACACGTCTCGCTTCCAGGCGCATTTAAGTAGATCCGCAGTTTATTATTTTTTTTCGCGGCATAATACCTCCTAAATAGTAGAATATCATAAAGTCGCAAACGCGCGAATAAAACGCTCAATTTGCTTTTGTTGTATTATAATACGGCCGCCTCAGACTCATATTACTCGTAAAAGCAAAGCGATAGAGTATGAGGAGCTAGAAAATAGCTTAATTTTAGCGCGAAAATGTAACAACAACATTAGACGATGATGCTATTGTGATGCCGTAACTTCGCGCACCGTCGTCGTCGGGCTTTTTTTATATCGTCATTCACGATACGATATAAATACAAAGAGCGACAGGATAGGACAAAACGTCGACAGCAATTTTTTGCAAGCGCCGAGCTTATACTCGTATGTGTCGTGTCTAGCGCCTTAAAGGACCTCCGCGAAAAAAAATTATTCTTGAAACGAAGCAGACATGGAAAAGAAAAATAAGTGTAGAAGATTTTCGTCTTTTATTTGGTTTCTGGAAATAATATCCTTGTTGGGAATATCCTTGAATTTTTCGGTTCTTTTTGTTTGTGAGGCATATAGTGTGGTATGGAATAAAATTTTTTTAGAAGCTGACTCGCCCAATTTCTGCTATTTTCGAGGACGACAAGATGATTTTATTGTACAATTGTCAAGGACTTTGCCCGTTATCTGTGCATAGCGTGTTTCTCCATACGCCTTACGTTCTTTTGATCGTGTTCTTGATATTTGTTAACAAAAACGACAAATAATAGACCCAGCGTCTATTCTACCTAACATAGCTTGATCTTAGTGTGGAGGTGTGAGAATGAAAGTCAGTTGAAAAGGTGCGACTTTGAAACACACTTTCCGAGCTGATTACAAAGAACGAAAGCAAAGCCTATTCTTAAAGCGGCGAAATTTTAAATTTCAAGGCAACCAAAAATCTAGAAAATCCCATTCTTCTGGGGGAGTGAAGCTTATCGGATTAAGCTTCGCGAAATGAAAGTGTCAATCAACACCGCGCGCGGTGTCAAAGCCGTTCCTATCCATAGAGAATCCACGCTATGCCGAGCGTAGTCTCATTCGATTTAAAGTGACAATGTGGCACACTTATCATGAATAAAATTAACATTGAACAAGAAGTCCTTGTCGTTGTTCCTGTTTTGCATGAACCTGTTTTTTTGTTTTTTTCGTGTGCTCTGTGGCATTTCGGCAACGAAGCGCAATAACAATGTTTTCAATGTTTCCTCGCGCGCTAGGACAAATAGCTAGCGCAAAGCAACACTTTGTCTCGTCGTCGTCATCGTCGACAACGCTGTGTCGTCTCCTAGATAAGAGAAATAAATGGATGAATCATTAAAAGTAATGATTCTCATTACGTGGGCCTAATCGTAAAGGCTATACGGCGACGGCGGCCTCAGAGAACAATGCAATACGCGCGCTTTCGGTAAAGAAGGAGTACATAAATTTGTGGACTCATTCGGTCTTTTGGTGCAAGGATGTCACACAAGGTGTAAATTTGACGGATGCTTTTCGAGATATTAGACTTAGGGTGGAAGGAAGAGCAGGCGTTATTGGACGAAGAATGATTTAATTTTCTTGTCATGAATTTTATGTGAACGGGAATTAGTCGTGAAATTTATGAGGAAGTGATAAATGGACGGGAAATGTGTTCAAATTTATATCATAGTCAATGGAAGGATATAATCTTCCTTTATTAATGGCATTGTGCGATTATTCTGCGTATATAAAATGTCAAATCATGGATACCAAATATTCACATACGAAGTCTCCAACACAAAACATGTCATGTCAACGGCGGCACTTTCTTTGAAAATTCGGAGTAAATCCCCAATTTCCAGCTTTCAAAATCAGAGTACCCAAATCCAAAAAGATGCCCGTACATTATCCCTACAGGATTTTCAAACCGCGGGGAATTATTATTTTCGGGAATTCAGACTTTGGAAATTCTGAGAATCTCTCAATTCAGTGGGGGTTATATATTATGGGTATTATGTTTTTGGGGGATATTTAGAAAAGTGTTTTGGGAACTACTAAATATGTATTCCCAAAAAAAAAAAAACAAAATCTCCAACTTTTGAAGGTTTGTCGTTTGGGGATTTTGATCACGTGGGTTTTGTTAATGGGGTTTTTGTTTTTGGGGATGATTCTTCATTTGGGGATTTGGTGATTTCCAAAACATTCTTCTGGATTTTGTTTTCAGAGGTTCTCCGTTTGATATTACATACTTGCTTGCAGGGTTTTGAAAAATTTTTAGTTATCGGGGAATCGTTGTTTGGGGTTTTCATCATATTTATGGAGTATAACTTTTGAAAGTTTGTCGTGTGGTGATTGTGATCATGAGGGTTTTGTTCATTGAGATTTTGTTTTTGTAAAATTTTCGGTAGTGAAAATAGTTTACATAATAATCCCCAAAACAAAATCTCAATTAAAAAAACCTTCATGAACACAATATTTTGTTTTTGGGGATTATTCTCCATTTGGGGATTTGGTGATTTCCAAATTATTCGTCTGGATTTTGTTTTCAGGGGTTCTCCGTTTGATATTACGAACGGGCAGGGTTTTGAGAAATTTGGGGATTCGTCATTTGGGGATTTTAATCATATTTATGGAGTATAACTTTTGAAGGTTTGTCGTTTGGGGATTTCATGAGAGTTTTGTTAGTGGAGATTTTGTTTTTGGTTATTATTCTTAATTTGGAGATTTTGTGATTCCAAAAATATTCGTGTGGATATTGTTCTTAGGGATTCTCCGCTTGATATTACGATTTGTAGGGAGAAATTTTAGTTAATGGAAATAGTTTTTGTCGTATTTCTGGGTATTCTAACAACGTAGATTGTTTTGAGAAATTTTAGTTATGGGGAATCCCCGTTGAATATGAATAGTTTAGAGGTTTTGATCGTGAGTATTATGAGGATTAAAACTTTCTTTTTTGGGGATTATTTTTCATTTGTATTTTTCTTCGAGATTTCGTTTTTTTTTTTTTTGTGAACCAAAGGCCAAAGGCAGACCGAAAAACACCTGGATGTGTCAAACGAAAAATCAACATCAACACATTGTTCTCGGTGATGGAACGATCCAAGATAGAGCTGCCTGAAGAAATAGGCTGAGACATTACCCCCAGAACGGGCGATGTGCCCACACCGCAGGCCGAGCGACGCGAAGCCATGGAGCGACATAAATAGCGAGGCGAGGCTTCTTCTTCCTATTGGTTTGGATTTAGAAGATTTGCTTGTTTGGCGATGGAGATTTTGTTTTTTTGGGAAGATTTTCCATTAAGTGGTTAGAGATTTAGATGGTATGGATTTTAAAATATTTTGGAGTTTGTGTAGGGTTTCCAAATATTCGTCTGAAAATTACCCACAGAGGTTTTTATCTTTCTTTTAGATTAATAAATTTAACTAAACAACATTGAATCCATCTAACAGATAAATAAGTTACCACGAAAAGTTTACTTTACACAACTGTTTATTTTCCGTTAAATATATACAAACACCCAAAGCCGACCCCTTGTAAACAAATCTCTTAATATGTGACTAATTCCAAACTACCCTAATAACAATCAGACCATGCCAATGCTGCTCCCTCATATACAAACACCTGCACAGCACGGCAGCAAGTACCCAGTAATCTTCAAACAATAGACGAAATGAAAATCCTTTAATCCTTTAAGATCCATTGACTGACTTGTATAAAAAAAATATTAAATCACCCACTCATTTCTACGCACCAACTCAAACTTCCCCGACATTCATTTCAAAATAATCACGTTTTCCTCCCTAATTGCAACGTCGCGACGGCAGGATCAATTTCCTTATGCCAATACTGGCTACCTAGGGGCTTTTGCAACCAACTCGCACACAAACACATTGTCTCGCAGCAAATATGTAAAGTTAACCCGTTTAAAATCGACTCTGGGGTATCTTATTTCCCTTTCATTATATTATACAGAAATGTATGACGTGAAAATATGCCGTTGGCTATTTTTCAGTCCCACCTCCGGCGAAAATATCCCGTGGCCATTACACGTAACGGGACGCTAAAGTGCAGCTATACTACACACTTGAATACGATACGACGTAATATCATAGGAAATACACACAATACTGCCAGCCAAATCGTGGAAGAATATATTCATTCTGACAATGTCAGATGACGATGAGTCCCTAAATTCGAAGCGGATAATGCTTACACTAATACCATTGGATCAAAATGACTGACGGAAAAGGGTTAGTGTACTGAACTGACTAAACTGCGCTAATGTGGAGGTAGTTCTGCGAGTATTGTAGAGGCAGTAACACGGACGCCGCTATATTGAATTGCTTCAAGGGTTGAAAATTTCGCGCGTCAAAACTGTAAACGTAGTAAAGCCTGTAAAAGCAGATTGCCAATTAAAATATTTCTGCAAGGCGTGCACATGCGAACGGTGGCACTTTACTCGTTAACATGGGGATGAGATAGAATTTCATGATGATTTCAATGACACCAAAAAATAATTTCGGATTGTTTCACGTGCTTCGCGCGTTTCAACGTCAGATGAAAATTTCGAAAAACCAAGGGACTAGAGGGTATTTTCTTTCACTTCAAAAATTTCTGAATCATCCCTCTGTAGACTCTATTAATCTAAGAATAAATCTTCCGGGAATGGCGAATGGGTATACGAAAAATACGAGTCTCAATTGCCATGAACTTCCGTTTCTAGCAGTCGCTATAAATTCCAACTTGAAATCAGGTATAGAGAGCATTTTTCCCAATTTTTCTTTCGTTGCCTATATTTATTTTTCAAACTTCCAAACGTTCCGTTGGAAACGGACGAAATTTATGCACCATCTCCGAAAATAACTCCCGGACAACAAAACGAATGTGAATCACGAACGAATAAGGGTGATAACCAAAACAAAAACATTAAACAAAAAATAAATAGGAAAGGAACTAACTGGAATTCGATTCAAACGGAAGGATGTCCTTCCTCTATATACATATATATGCAAATGGCACTTAATTATTTATCTGTTGTTTATGTTTTTTTTCTGCTGTATGTTGTCTGTAGCGTATATGCTATATAAGCTCCTTATTTGTTCGGACTCTAGTCTGTCCTTTTTATAGATGCGGACCCGTTCTATATTACTACTGCTCGTGCAGCATCATGTTTGGGCATATAATCTCTCTATTTACGATTTTCTCTCTATATGCGATATAGTGAAAGGTACAATATTCTCGAAAATGCGGAAGGACCTTTTATTTCGGTCCCGATGATCCTTTTCTACTGTTGTTGGAACTCGCTCGTTTATAGTTGCTGTATGGGCGGGAGAAACATCGCGTCGGCCGTTATTCCAAGTTTTGTTTATACGAAACAGCAAAAATAGACACGAAGACTGTAAATAAATTATTATCGAAGTCCTTTTTATTGATGGTGTAGATTCTATAAATTGATTGCCGAAATATTCCATTTTTTCTCTTCGCCATTTTTGGAAGTTGTGCCACAGAGAGGAGGTTTCGGTATTGGACAAGATACGAGTAGGTATTATGCTTTATGTATAGATTTTGCTTTTGTTGCTGCTGATAGTGCAAAGGTATGAAATGAGAGAACGAGAGAGAGAGAGAGAGAACAATTCAGATACATATTTATGTAGAAACACGTTCTCAGTCTGTAGTCCAGTCTAGGTTTTAGAATTTACTTCGGAAAAGGTAAATCTTGTAAATTGATTAGGGTTCAACGAAAAAGCAAGATCAATTTAGTATTTAATAGTGTTTCTAGAAGGTTAGGTTAGGTTAGGTACAGGGGCCGCCAGATTTGCACCCAGCGCACCTAGACCAGAATTTGGTCCATTGTGATACCACCGAGAGAATCATGTCTCTACTAACTGCCTAAGCTAGGAACCAGCCCGTGCTCACAACATATTTATTGAGCAGTATTGGGCTTACATCCCGAAGATCATCGGTATCGTAGAAATATCTAGAGCCCAGAAAACGCATTCGTTTCTCAGCCAGGGCGGGGCAGTGACAAAGTAAGTGATACACACTTTCTTCCTCTTCTTCATCATAACAACTTCTGCAAAAGTTGTTGTGAGGAATTTGGAGTCTTCTTGCTTGCTCACCAATAGGACAGTGTCCTGTTATTACTCCCACCACACTGCGTATATGCTTTCTGTCTAAGGAAAGTAGCATGGTAGAGCGGACCTTGTCTAGTTTTGGCCAGATCATTCTCGTCGTTCCGCAAGTCAAGTCATGGATCCATCTTGTGTTGGTTCTGCGTTCTGTAGCGGTGTCTATTATCAATGCGCAAGCCGCAATAGGTGTTTTCAAGATGGCGTAACCGTCTTCAACTGTACCTGCTGACGCATGCCGGGCCAAGTCATCTGCATTGCGATTACCTGCAAAGCCACTATGGCCCGGTATCCAGCATAGCGTAATGTTGAAGAAGCTACCCATTTCTCTAAGTGCTGCGCGACACTTCTCAATAGTTCTTGATGTGGTCAGAACTGAATCAATTGATCGAATTGCAGCCTGACTATCTGTGAATAAAAAGACGTCCCTACCAGTGACGACGTGACAGCCCAACCAAGTTAGGGCTTCCGAAATCGCGGATATCTCCGCTTGGAGGACGCTACAATAACTAGGGAGGCCGAAAGACAAATTAATATTCAATTCATCCGAGTGGATTCCTATACCAACTCCTGCATCTGTCTTGGAACCATCAGTATAGATTGAAATGGATCCACTGACCAAGTACCTGTTACTATCCCAAGATTCCCTTGAGGGGATCAAGCTACAATGGTTCCTACCAAAGAAGTAATTGGGAACAGTGTAGTCAGTAGCTGGGGGCAGGTTAAACTTACGAAGTATATATCGCTGAATGCCCATAGTCCAGCGCTCGCCACACACCAGTTTCACGTAGGCGTAAGGCCACGTTAGCAGCCATTCGTTGGCCGAAAATGTCCAATGGGATCAGTCCCAGGACCATATCTAATCCGAATGAAGGAGTAGTTCGAAAAGCTCCTGTAATAAGAAGAGAAGCCAACCTTTGAACTTTAGTGAGTAATTTATAATAGGTAGCTGTTCTGAGTGCTATCCACCAGACACTAACTCCATACAGCAAAACTGGCCGCACAATAGCGGTATACATCCAATGCACAACTTTTGGCTGCAAGCCTCAGGTTTTTCCGATAGCTTTCCTACACGAGTATAGTGCTATAGTAGCTTTATTCACCCTTTCTTCGATGTTGGGCTTCCATTTTAGTTGCTTATCAAAGAAAAGGCCAAGAAATTTCGCGGTTTCAGAAAGCTCTAGTTAAAAGCCTCCTAGTCTGGGAAGGGTAATGTTAGGAATTGTACGCTTTCTTGTAAAGAGGACTAATTTCATTTTAGATGGATTAATTCCGACTCCACTGAGATCTGCCCAATCCGTTAGGATAGCTAAGGCGTTCTCTAATAGCCCGCTAAGAGTAGCAGGAAATTTGCCTCTAACGGCAATAGCAACGTCATCAGCATAAGCAAATTAGCAGCAAATTACTTTTGAGCTTGGAAGGAATAGGATGCAAAGTCACTGAGCTTGGAAGGAATAGGATGCAAAGTCACTGCATCCTATTCCTTCCAAGCTCAAAAGTAATTTATTTATCGCTAAATTCCAAAGTAGAGGGGATAGACCCCCTCACTGTGGGGTACCTCTAGAAACATATCTACAAACAGACACAGCGCCCAAATTGCTTTGAATACGTCTAGAGGTAAGTAACATATCCACGAGGGTGCAGATTGGACCTTCAACCTGTAGATCAAGAAGAGCATCCGTGATCGCTCTGGGTTCAATATTGTTAAAAACCCCCTCAATATCGAGAAACACCACCATAGTGTATTCTTTATGATGAAGAGATTCTTCAATATAACTAACCAGCGAATGTAAAGCTGTGTCAACCGACCTCCCTTTCCAATATGCATGTTGTGACATAGATAATAATAGGTTTGGTGAAATGGTCGTCGGTAGATGAAAATCAATTAATCTCTCTAGTAGTTTCAGCATAGTCGATGAAAGGCTAATGGGACTCGCATGTGAACTTCTACCCGTTTTGGGGATAAAAATAACTCTCACTTCTCTCCAGATAAGAGGAATGTGTACTAAATCCAGGCATGCTGTAAGTATGCTCTCTATCCAAGGATACGCAATGTCTACATACTGTTGCAAGTCCGCAGGTATAATACCATCAGGTCCAGCTGATTTAAAGGGATCAAAGCTTGATATCGCCCACATTATCTTCTCGCGGTTAAGAATAGATGCCGTGTCGCATGGTGTTTCGAGAAACTTTGCAATGTATGTCATTGGTCATAATGTATAAACACGTAAATTTTGAGTTAAAAACATGACGCACGGGGTTTGTAAATAAAATTCGTTTCGACTGACATGAATCAGGAACACCATGAAAATTATTTTTACGTTTTTTTATATTGTGTTGTTGTGATCAGCAGCACGCTCTACTGAGTTGTTTATCCCTCTCACAACTGAAACGTCTGTCATGTGGGATTCCGATTTCACTAAAAAAAAACTGTCAAAAAAAAGTCCCATCAAATCCTAAGTGACAGAACCATAGCTTGTCTCCGTCATTAACCCACCCACATGGGAGAGAGTCCCGTGTCCTCAGCCCCAGTAATAAAAGTTCAAAACGAACTACGAACTTCTGTCTTTCGATTGTTAAAAGTTCTTAACTCGTATGAAATTCTCGTTCACTCTCTCCGTCTCCAAGCTCGGCATCTTAATCTCGCCCTGGATTTAAAAGGTAGATAGTTAAGTTCTACCGATTGTTACATGCGTCCAAAGGATAATCAGCTAATTGGCAGAGAATTAAGTCGTTATCTAGGATTCATTCCGAAAAAGTTTTTCGCTTGCCCAGTCCCAATGACAATACTTAAGAACCACTCTTGTTACAATTACCAGAGAGGAACGGTAAGTACTATACAGGAGAATCTATTCTATACCGAGGAGTATTGCACTGGTATTAGTTGGCTAGTGGCTGGGAGTGTAATTCAGTAATGCATTCGGTGTATTGAAGTTTGTTCGTTCGCAATGGACTATAGCTACTGTCGGTGAACTACACCGGAGAAAGATTCGGAATTAATAATGCATGGGAACGTTCGATGAGTCATTAGTCAACATTTTCAATTAAAGAAACAAAATAAGAAGATCCTTAGAGTTGATGCACTCATGTCGGGTACGAGAAAATGTGAGGCAAAATTGAGGGCTTTTATGAATTTTCCATTTCAGGGTTGCCGATGACCAAGATTCTATTTATTAACATCGCTTATAGCAAATTTTGAATTTTGATCTTCAAAATTTATTTCTTTAGAAAAAGAAACCCCATCAAACGATCAACGCTCGCAGTACACGCTGTTCGTTCATACGCATAGAAGCGGCCAGGATCTAGAATCTAGATAGATAGACTGTTTCGAATGTTTTGACTTTACTATTTTAACGTTGTAGGGCAGAGTAGGTACACAGCAGTACTGGGATCTTGGGAAGCCCTCAAGGCGTCTACGGGTACACAATTAAAGTTGAAACGATTTTGTTTTAGTCTGCCTGGAGCTATAAGGAAAGGTGAATTGGGTTCCTACAGTCTCCATACCTTATGAGTAGTCTCCATCGTTTCCAAATGTAAAGAAAGCCAATGGCAAAGGCTCCAAAAACCGATGTTAACCTCGGGTGCGACTCAATGCGCATCATGGGGTCTGGGACAGCTGGGACACAAATGAACAAAGTGAATTGCTTCTCTCACAAAAAGCTTTAATAAGGCAAAACTGGTTTCAGGCTTAGGCATTGGCACATTTCACTCGGTACCAACTTTTGGTCTAAAGATGCATTTAACCTTCGGGCGGGCGCAATGCATCTGACAGATTAAGTGACCAGTTTTTGTTGCGCCAATGACCGATATGAAAAGGGAGAGATCTGAAACTTACAGTAGCTTAATCTTTATCCGATCAACTACCCAAAGCGGTTTTCAGTTCCCATATGTCTGAGAGGCGGGTGGGGATGAAATAATCTCTCAGATGTATTGCGCCCGATTGTGTTATTTTCTCCTTTTCTATGAAAATTTCCACTTGTTATACTTTTCACATTGCGTAATAACAGTGTGTTGACTTTTAGGCTCACCAAATCGTTCAATAGTGTGTTTTAAGAAGCATAAGCTGCCATTTGGCAGCTACTTAGCATCTACACTAGCTACCAAATGGAGGCTGAAAATTACATAACCAAACTTTCATTTTGGAGAGTCTTTTAAATTTAAATATTAAAATCGGACTCTGCGCGTTAATTACTCTGCCATTCCATAATTATTCACTTTCACACAAAAAAAGGAACAAAAGGAGCAAATTTCCAGCAAAATTGTCACTTTGATTTCGACAAGCGGTTGTCGAAGCGTCAGCTGGCATTTGATTGAGTTGCCATATTGAATATCAAAACTGGACGGACCACCAATTGGCGGTCAGTTTGGATGCAATGACAACTGCCAGTTGGTAGCACGTGCTACCATTTGGCGGTCAGTCTGGATGGACCTTAAGAGCGCTGGGTACTTAGCTACTGGCGGCTCTCATCCCTTATCTACCCTAAGAGATTTCTTTTTAATTAAATACATATAAAAAAAAAGCTCGCGTTTTTTCGATTTCATCCATTTGAAAGTCCATTTGAATATTGTTCCGTAACTTAATGTCGTGCTTTGAATATGTACATATTTCTATTACTCTAATAGGGGCGAATCGCATACAATCCGCAAAACAATAGTCGGATACACACATATCACCAATATATAGCGCTAAATCGCTTTACCGTCGTTTTCATATGAACTATCGGATTTGAAGCTTCGAATCTATAGGTACAGTCAAGTCTGGATAACACGAACCTCTATTAAGCGAATTTTCGATGTGTCGAAATATTTCTTCTTTGAAATTTCCCTATAAATATTTGCGTAACTCGAATTTCGGTTAGACGAATTGTTCGATATCTCGAAGCAATTTGTCAGCCCCCAAAACGTGTTCTGACTTCGATAAGCCGAATCAACCACAAATTTCGTAGCTGAATTTTCCAGTAATTGTTGGCTCGAATGTATTTTGTGACTTCGATAACCCGAACAAGCCGAGAAAAGATGGACATTGAAAACAACAACAAACGTAAAAATTTAAAATTTATTTCATTGTTTTCGATTGCTCGAATTTTCAATATCTCGAACTAGTTTTCTGGTCCCTTGCCACTTCGAGATATCGAGGTTCGACTGTACTTCCCCGTATCGTATCGTATTTTTTTTTTCATATAAGTACAGCTACAACTAGTCCGCAACGAGCAAGTCAATAAACAAGACACACAGTGCGATATAATGTAAGAAGATTAAATACATATAGTACAAACGAACTTCCTCAAAGAAGCCGTCTAAATAGTCTAATGTCCTCAGGGTTAGGGAATTTGTTGCTATCTGCGAGGCGTATGCTGGCAAAGAAATACAATATCGGCATGACAGAATTAAAGGTACATTTTCCTCGACACGACTGCACGACAGCGACTCGCTCATTCCATATAAAAACTCGTTTTTAAAATGAGAGGGAAACGAGTTTTTATATGGAATGAGCGAGTCGCTGTCGTTCGGCCACGTCGAGGACAACGTACCTTAAGGAGATACCTTAGATAGATTTTATCGTTGCTCTATCATAATAGCTATCATAATACCCACAGGTACTGCGACCAAAAGGTCTATTGTGACATCCATAGCATCATTCTTGAGAGATCTGCATGCCCACATGATCCGAGTGGCCTTACAAGCTATATTTTCGACATGTGAATACTAGCTGAGCATCTTGTCTAAGGTGATACGTTCCTAGGCACTTGACTTCCCCTGAGAACTGAAGTTCCACCCTGGCTAAATAGACAATATTTAAGTTTCAAAGCCTTTTGAGGCCTCCAACGCTCCATTGAGGGCTCCGTGACGGATGTATTAAAGTTTCCATTTATTACTATGGTTAAGTCATTGGCGCAGCCGTTGGTTTGGTACCCAAAGTCATATAGCAACGTGAGTAGCTCATCAACAACAATGGATCAGAAAAATGAAGATACAACCCCACCATGAGGGCCAACTTTAAGGAGGACTAGCTCCTTGAGCTATAACATTGAATATAGCTCAAAGAGTAGCTGACTCTAAACAACTTAGCCATAGGAATTCTCAATTTACCGTTAGTTAGCTTTAACAAAACAAGCATTTCAGTTCACCCATATCTGTAATGTTTCTTATTTAGTAAATTCGCCTGGATTTTTATTAGGGTGAAATTGATTTCAATTGAGTTTTGAAGGGGCGTTTTTTTTATACCATCATTTTTCAGCGAATATCAATTTAAATAATTAAAATGTTAAATAGGCTTGTAACGAGTCAACTTGATATCGGTGAAATTTGGCGCGATAGCATTTTTTTTGTGGATAAAGGGTTTTCTCACAGTTTGGTTGGTTGAGTTGACAATACTTGAATCGCCGATAGGATTAGGTATTTGTTTGAGCAAAAACGCTACCAATCGAATTGCAAAAAGGTTAACCGTTACCGTGATAACGTGTGTTTTTTTGTGTGGAAATCAACGAAAATCATGACTTGTTGCGTTAAATTCAAGCTTACCACTTGCCTAATAAAAAATTAACTGATTGACGTTAATAACGGTACTTTCAACTGCTAAATCTAGAAACTTGAGTTAGTTGCTTTAACATGTTGGCTTCCTAACGGGTGTATTGTTTTTGACAGTAGGATATAAAAATTAAAAAAAAGGTATGTTTTTCTAAAATGTAATGCCAAATGTAAAGTACCGTTAAAGTACCGTTAGAGAGAAATACGATGAAACAACTTTGGTGGACTTTGAAAATTTGGCAGTTCAAAGTACCGTTGTAAAATTATTTTTTGTATGATCATAAATCCAATGCTGTTGCAAGTATTTACGGTTTCTAGCCCTTTTTCCGGATTATTTGGTAAATATAGTTTAATTAGTTTTGACATTTATTACTCACCTAAAATATCACCTATTCTGTTCCATAAACAGAAGGTCTTGTTGATGCTATTGAAGTATCCATTCGATCATATCTGTAACGCAAGAAGAACAAAATGGCGATTAGTAATGTAAATAATGGGTAATAGTATTTTTTTTATTGCATAGAACAAAAATTACAGTTATGACACCAGAAACAGTCACACAGGCCTAGTTAGTTGATAACATAGGTATGTAATTTTTTCAACAATTTTGATCATTTTAAATCTAAAACCGAATCATCGTTAAATCGATTCGGCAAACGATGCTATCCATCTTCGTGGCGACAAATTTTAAAGGGCGGTAGTTTTATTTTTTTCGAATTCGCCAATAACAGAAAATTTTGAAAAAAAAGTAGGTAGTTCCTCGGAGTTTCAGTCCGGTGAAACTGGCAAATTCACCTGTTTTTTTTTTTTTAATTTGTAATTCTAATTGACACTGGTATCGTCAAC
This sequence comes from Microchrysa polita, assembly GCA_949715475.1. NCBI lineage: Eukaryota > Metazoa > Arthropoda > Insecta > Diptera > Stratiomyidae > Microchrysa > Microchrysa polita. The sequence continues at coordinate 20,906,457 of OX454417.1, forward strand.
AAAAAGTACCGTTACACTGGCAGTGCAAGATAAGTACCGATGCCAAATGAATACCGTTATACTAATAGCACTGGCTTGTTTTGGCGGTAAATCGAGCTTGCATCAAGAAGGACGAATCAAATGTATTAGCACAACATATCTCATATGAAGACCAATAGGTATATATATATTTCGGAATGTAATGGTATGGTAGAATCCAAAATTGTTGAGAAAAATACACTTACAGTTATCCGATTGAATTCATTTTAGCGCTATTCGATAGAACAACTCTTCGGTCATAACAGGACTAAACATGAGTTCAACTGTGCAATCAAGGGCCCGGCTAGGTAATTATTTGTGTCGCATTCTGTTTTCGTATTTGAAATGGAGCAGATAAAGTACCGCGCGGTCATTGAATTTCTTTTTTTTGAAAGGATACACGGCGTCCCAGATTCGAGATGAACTCATATCCGTGTACGGCAACTCTTCACCATCCCAGGCGGTGGATTTTGGAATTCAAGCGAGGAAGGACGAATGTTTTTGATGAACCCCGCACCGGACGCCCAATAACTGAGACAACCGAAGAAAACGTCCAATTAGTCGAGGAAGTTGTATTGAGTGATCGGCGGCTAAAGTTATCAGAGATTGCAGAAAGGACAAGTCTATCAAAGCCACCGTCGAAAGAATTATTACCGACCATTTGGGGATTAGGAAGATCTCGGCAAGATGGATTCCGAAACTCCTCTCAGCAGATCAAATGAAACAGCGGATGAAATGTTCGAAAGACTTTTTGGAGCTGTGTCGCGCCGACTCGGATGCAATTATCAACAGAATTGTGACAGGAGACGAAACCATGGTCCTTTACTATGATCCCACCACCAAAAGGGAGTCCATGGAATGGAGGAGGCCTTATGAGGAGCGCCCCAAGAAAGGCGAAGGTGCCGCAGAGCCGGAAAAAGATTATGACCACCATCTTCTGGGATTCCAAGGGAATTATAATGATTGACTTCAAGGAAGAGGGCACATCAGTAACAGGGAAATATTATGCAGATCTTTTGACCCAATTGAGGGCCAACATCGTGGAGAAACGGTATGGAAAACTGGCGAAAGGGGTGCTGCTTGTTCACGACAATGCACCAGTTCACACCGCCGCGGTGGCCAAGGCTGCTGTGATCAAATGCGGCTTTGAAGAAATTGAACACCCCCCGTACAGCCCAGACCTGGCCCCAAGTGACTACTTCCTGTTCCCAAAATTAAAAAAGGACCTCCGAGGACGAAAATTTGAGACTGAGAAGGAACTGAAAGATGCTGTTTTGGAACATTTTCAAGACAAACCCGCGGACTACTTTTTGAAAGGGATGCAGGATCTTATTAAACGATCTCATCGTTGTATTGAAGTAAAGGGGAGTTCCATTGAAAAATAAAACTTAAATGAATTCAATCGGATAACTGGAAGTGTGTTTTTCTCAACAATTTTGGATTCTACTACGTATATTGGTTGTCATTGAATGAAATTGTCATGTTCTTAGTCCAACACATTGGCGCCAACGCCACTCACTCGTGCTAAATTAAGCCCCAAACAAGATACTTGGTGAGAGGTAAGAACACAAAAATATGGCAATTACTTAAGTGTAATTTCCACTCTAAATTTGCATTTTACATATCAAGTTTTTTTTTGTCAATTTTAGTCACGAAAAACTTGTCGCAACTTTCTTTCTTAAGCGGGTTTATTTTAATTATTATCATAACTAGGTAAACATAAATACGGACGGCCGAAAAGTAGACACACTACAAAAGTACAAATACAAGAAATAACAATTATAATTAATGTTCAGACAAATTTTACAGTGCTAAATTCGCGTGATCTTGTCTACCTATACAATGAGCACGTCCACGACCAAGAGTACGTAAGAGTTGCCACTCGTGTTACAATTGTAACATTTTGTTACAATTTCCAATTTCTTGTTACAATGTTACACCCCGACCAATTTTGTTACAATCGGGCAAGAGTGGAGAACTCAATTATCTATTTTAATATTTTTCTATTATAATTAGTGACACGAAGTAGTATTTTGAAAAACAAATTTTCTATTTTTGTGATTTGTGCATCATCATCCATCAATTCAGTCAGGCATGTCAAACTTGTGGCCCGCGGCCAACATGTGGCCCCCATCGCAGTTTTGTGAGGCCCGCGGCCAGATCGGATAAAATAAAAAATGTAAATGTTTCTACAAAATTAAAGTTTTGAGTTGTTGAACTAAAATCTAGGAAATGTATTAAAACTCGTCAAGAATTCGATAGCTTATGCAAACTTAAATTATGTATTTAAAAATCCTACTCTCTGTTCTAGGAAGCTAGCGGTTGTTCAAAGTACTTTTGTACAGAAAAATATAAAGCCCATAGTGAAATCGTTTTCTCTCGAGATTTATTTAAAAAAGCAGTATTCGGCTTTGTAACAGTTGCATTATACCTCGTGTTCACATTTTTTAGGTACTCAACCTTTTTGTTCGAGCTTAATTTATTGTCCGCCAAAAAATTTTGGCTCCCAAGGGTATTTCTGGTTGACTCGTTCTGATTCGGAAATAGTGGCTGTTGATCGACCCACCAAATTTTGCCCATTTGGCCTAGGTCAGGTTTTGATTTTGATACCTGTGGATTAAGTGCCCGTTTTAGCTGGTCCTTCATTGATTCAGGATCAGTGTTCATCATTCAATTGTACCAGCTAAATTGCGCCAGGCCTTCGAGTCAGTTCTATAAAAGAATTGAATTCTACCTTGTCGCAGATTCAAACGAAACATTTACAAAATTTGGAATGCAAGCTTCATATAGGCAGCAAGTTTCATTTTAAATCAAAAAACATTTGAGAGGGAACGGGATAGTTCGATTCAAATTGATTTGCGAGTGGTCTGATAGTATTTTGATGGACAGGAAAGAGCAGATGAGCAAACTTGTCAGACAACGTTCGACATCTTTACTTACGGGTCCTGAGCCTTTTTTCGCACTCACTTTAAAAGCTCTTGCCTGAGGTCACTGAAAAAATTATCTTTCCACGAATCGCATTCGTTGACTTATTTTCATTGCCATAACGTAATTATTCGTTATGAGAAGGTAGACGGTCATAAAGGTTTACGCCACATTTCGTCACATTAAAGAAATCTGATTCGTTTATACGTTTTTCGTCAATATCACGAATATTTACATTGACATGAAGAAAATATTCGTTTATTAGGTTAATAAAAACTTCTTTCATAAAATGAATGACTATTTTCCTTGTTGTAAATTTAACGTAAAATTTCGTTAAAATTAAGGAACATGTTGAAGAATCTTTACGTTACATTCAGGAAGTTTTTCTGGTTCAACGATACGTATATTTTTTATGATATCGATATTGACGAATTGTTCATAGCATTAATGAAAGCTTTTCTTAACTCTGACAAATACTTTATATGGATCTTAGAAACCTTCAGCACGTGTAGTCTGGTTGGTGTAGTAGGTAGGGTGCAGGTCTTCAAATCATAGGGTCCCGGGATCGAATCCCACTGTAGTCAGGTAATTTATAATGCTTTTCAAAGCGTATTGAGGTTCAATTCTGTGTGCGTAATTTTTTTTTGTATTAAAAAAAATAACGAAACCGAATATTTGCTTTGAAGAATAATTTCTACGTGACGTATCTCGTAACATCTTTTCACAAGGTATTCTCCATATTGATACATAACAATAATAATAATAATTGATCAGTTTTATTTGAAGATTCAATTTTTTTTATTACAGAACTGGTTGTTCTTCTCATATCTGCTTATGATGAAAAGACACGTTCCAATCAATTATAATTGCAAAATTTTATTTGTGTACAATCCACGGATTCAGAGATGAACACTTTTTTACATGTTTTTCAAATGATTTCAAGTGAGATAATTGCAATTAAGGATAAAATTTATTTTTGTTTTGATTTCTCTGTCCTACATGCATATTTTTGTGTAGTGATAGTTTTTATGGTGTGGTAATCTTTTTTTTTTTTGAGAAATGAAATTTAATACTTACATATTGGATTCAAGTTTATTTAACATTTAAATTAACAAAAAATATAATATTTTCATCGATCTCTATTCGAATTTAGTCGAATAAATGGACGTTGTCCAGGACCTAATTTTTTTCAACATAGAGAATCCACGAAACTTTAACCCTTTCATGCCCAAATTATGGATTTTAAGCGGAGAATTTTTCTAACAACAATATGTCGTTCAGTAGGCATCTTTTATATTTTCTTCAAAAAAAAAATTTTAAGCGCTATATTTAACAAATTGGAGCATGATGCCATATGGCATCATTGGGACTGAAAGGGCACTTAGCAAGTTCCGTGTGAAAAATTAGATATTTTGTCGGCGAAACTCCTTCATGGGATTTTTTTTTGCAGAATGGTTGGTGACGACCCCCAGATTATGGGAAAAAAAGTCCGAACCGATTGGGGGTCCGCAACCTTAAAAAAGGGGGAAAGGGGGAAATTGGGGTCATTTTTCGTTTTTTTGCGAGTATTTCAAAAACGACAAAAGATATAGAAAAATAGTCTGAGAACGAAAAAAACTACATAAAATTATCTTTGTAATAATATATAACACATTAGAGATCTATTCAATCATTCGGCGCTAGCTTAAAAATAAATTAGAACTTTTTCATTTTATACCTGTTTTAAAAGCCCCATAACTCTTGAAAGAATGTTAGTTCAGCCGTAAAATTTCGTACAAGTATTCACAATAAGTTCAATATTATTTTGGGAGAAACATTGAGTCGCTCCGATCAACGACCCCCATTATCCCCCCATTCGAATTTGGCGAAAGGAAATGCCCATAACTCCCCCCAAAATTAGAGCAGAGTGCTAGATTTTGGTTTATTGCGATTGGAGCTCATAATCACCCCACCCACCAAAAATTAGCTCATTCGGATAAAAACTAAGGGTGCCTTCCATACAGCAATCAACTAGCATTATATGAATAGGGGACTCGCTGATTTGCCTTTCACGCCCAATGATGCCATATGGCATCATGCTCATGCAAACCCACTTTATTGGGGTTTCCTAAAAAAAAAATCGAAAAATCTTTTGATTTTCTCTTACAGCAACCTCTTTACAAAATAAAACCATTGAAATGATTTGCATACAATGATTATTATTAGGAAATATGGGGAAATGGATAAATCAGTTTTTCGGCATTACGACAATCGGCAAACCTTCTCTAAAATTTCATTAAAAATAACATCCCAAACCCAAAAATTTCACGCTGGAAAAAATCAACTAGGTATTACACTATTGGGAGAGTCTAATATCACACTAAAAGTTAAAATTTATTTCTTACATTTTTTATGAAAAATCATTAAATTTCATGATGCCATATGGCATCATTGGGAGCGAAAGGGTTAAAGGAGATTGGCTATTACGCTTACGTAAGTCGGGGAGTCACTGTATTTAAGATTAATTTTAGTGTTCCTGCTTGTTTTTATAGATTTATACATTGAAAATAAATGTTACATATTTTCCCAAATAAAGTCATAATAAGAACGAGCAACGCGACGTCAAGGAGCCAGTAAGTAACGAGCAAGGAAGAAGAATTGTCTAAAAAATATTTTCGGAGCAGCTGAATAATGCATTATTGGTTTCAAAACAAAATCTTTAAAAAGAGAGCGAAAAAACGAGTAAACTTAATGTTCTTAAAAAAATGTATCCATAAATTCATATAAGAAACTTTTTCCAAACTACTGTCGGTATAAATGCCCATGAATTTTTCGATATTCTTCCATGATATTGTTTATTGATTTTCATAAGCCTTCCACTCAATAGTCCTTCAGCCTTCAGGATTGTATACCACCACCACCAAATATATGAATAACCCCTTCACAACCTTCAATATCCTTTTTGCATTGTCATCTGCGAAGCGAAGGATGCTTTTTTTACGAAAAAAAACCCAAAGTATCATATAGTTGAGCTCAGAGCAAAAGATACCTCCAAGTATATTCATGTTTTCATCTTCAGGTGTGCCATGCTATAACCACTACTACACTACAACAACAAAAACAACGTCGAAAATACGTTCTACTCGATTTTGATGCGCTATATGTATACAAGTTTCATAAGGATATGAAATGCCTCTCAATCTCTTTTTGCCTTATTTTTCAATCGAAGGTATTACGTATACGATACATATAGTATACGGAGATATCTCTATACTAAATTTTGCCCCATAGTCGCACTTATCATTTAAGGACGATGGAACAACGACAAAGTTTTTCTATAGAAAGGAAATTTTCTTGTTTCCTCCTAAACAATAGATATTGTCCTTATATAGTATCTGTATAGTATACGAATATCAGACAAGCAGAATTTTCATCGATGAAATCGACGACGAATGATGATGATGAACGGTATGATGCTGTTGTCCTTGGGATGGCTGGCTGCCGTTGCATTCATCCTATCTAAATCTTAAACAGTTTTTTTTTTCGTTCGGAGAAAGGAAATTAAAATGTGAAAGATAGAGGATATTTAAGGTGATACTCCTGCAGTCACATGGGTATATAATATGAAGAGCAGAGCAACCCACCGGGCAAAGGACGACATAGACAGAAGACGACATAACGACGTTCAGAGTTATTTCAACAGCATAAGAGGTGTTTTTTAGTTTTCTGCATATATTGATAGGAAATTGAATTTAAAAAAAAAATGTATTTTCTCTTGAATTTTCAAGAAAAAAAAAATAGGGAGTGAATAGGTCAGTGGTTACCAACCCAAATGTCGGCGGAATACTTAGCCTAAAAGTGAATTGCTGCGGAACACAATTAGAGGAAACTCTTTCTCTATGATTTTTAATTCTGAAATAGTACGATTCAGTGAAAATTTTTTGGGCAGACATCGTGCAGACGGCATTTTAAGCTCCGATATTCGTGCATAAACGAATAACGAATACATGTGAGTGTCTGTCATGGGCTTTCTAGATATGACCTTCAAGTGACAGCCATTAACCTTCCGGCGGGCGCAATACTAATCCTAACACGATCGGGCGCAATGCATCTGACAAATTAAGTGCAGAAAATAGGATGAAACTAAGTTTCTGTATATTTTAGACTCTTATTTATTGTTGCATTGTCTTTTTGAAACAGTTCTACAGAATTTTAGAAACAAATACTGGCTCATAAAGTTTGATACCCTTCACATTTTCAATTTTCTAAGAATATTCCGCTTTCAATCGCTCCAATATTTAAAAAAACCTCCAACAACTCGACCGCTTAAAAACTGTGAGCTTATTTTACTAAACCCACACTATTGAACGATTTGGTGAGCCTAAAAGTCAACACAACGTTATTACGCAATGTGAATATAGTACAGTAATCGGGTATATTTTACTTAAAAAAAATACGTAATGGCTGAAATTTGTTGAAGATGTTAAGCAACATGCCCTAAGTCTAAATCTGAGTTTTCGTATTTTTGGGAGTGGGGGAAGTTATAGTAATTTGCCTACTTATGGGTGAACTTTGCGTTTTTCCTTAATATCATTCTAATTGGTATTCCTACAGTAAAGTGATGTACAAAAGTTTTGTTTCTAATCAAATTGTCTATTCAACGGTACCTAAGCCAATATCGTAAGCCAAATAGATCCGTTATAATAACCGGTTAAAGGGCAAAATAGCACTAATAATGAGAATATTTTGAATAAGTAAAACACGTAATGCCTGAAATTTGGTGGAGATGTTAAGGGATACCTCCCAAATCTATATCTGAGTTTTCGTATTTATGGGAGGGGTTTGTTATAGTAAATTGCCTACTTATAGGTTAAATTTGCGTTTTTGCTTAATATCATTCTTATTGTTGACACTACAGTGAAATGGTAGAGGTTTTCTTTCCAATAAAATAATAATCTATTCACCGGTACCTTAACAGTATTTACTATACGAATAGTGCATAGGGTTTTGTAGTTAGTTGCAACACAAAACACATACATATTAAAATATCGTAACTAAATAAACTACATATCATAATTTTCAATTAAAATAAAATTTCAAACCAGTGGCAAAGAAGCGAAAATGGTCAGAAAATTATGACATGCATTTTATTGCTCGAGTAACTTTGGGGTGGGATTAATTAGAAAGCTCTTACCATAGCGAGGTAGTTAGGTCAATATTTGAAAGGTACTTTTGTGGGCCTAGGTATGCAGTTAGTTTACAAAAAAAAACTCCTACTTTACTGGTATTAAAAAAAAATGCAAAACCCGTTCTTATTGGCCTACTCGACGTATGGCATTGATTAAAGTACCGTTGGATATTTGATAAGAAATGAAACCTCTATAAACCATTTTACTGTTGGGTCAACAATAAGAATGATATTACACAAACAAAGGTCACCTATGCACTATGCAATTGATGTTTTGAAACCGCTCAACACCGTAACTGCTTTGTGATTTTTTTAATTAGCTTCCTTATTATAAATTCTCCCCATACACAGTTCCACCGAAATTTTGAATATTTTTCAGTAGTATACAAAAGCATTTTTATAATGAAAGTCAAATGGATTCCCCATTTCCCAATATGGGGTTCAGGGTTCAATCAATCCTCGATTCCTTTGGTTCTTAGGCGTTTTGTAGAATTTGCCCCATTAACTTCACTGGCATCTTCTTGTTGCAGAAACTCCAGAATTGTCTCGACACTTCATCCACCCAACACTGATGCAATGGTTGATGCCATCTACGAAATTTCCAGTGGCCATGGCGAATAATATAGCTCATTGTAATCGGAACTTAAGTGAATGTAGTAACGAAATTTCTAACATTTTTTTTTTTACAAATGTCTTGCCATGTTGCGTCTATGGGAACTAGGAAGTACTCTGTAAACTGTCTGTTGGTCCGTGTGGTGGAATTTACCTCGTACTGCTCCAGGCAAATAAAGTCATCAATCTGTAGTTTTGGTCCGATTTTGGATATCTAACCAGTTGTTGGTCCGATTCTGGGGGTTCGTCTAGTACTGATCCATCCAATTGGAGTCGCCGATTGTGGTCCATGGTCCGATTAAGAGGTGGTCCGTTTTTAAAGGTTATTTTGGAAAACCAAATAAGATTGACCGATGGTGGTCCAATTAGAAGGTGGTCCGATTATAGAGTGCTCCGATTAACAGGTTTGGCTGTATACGCAACTTCAGCTACAGATTTATAACGCATCCCTTAACGACTCCACTGAATTTCAGTCATTATTAGTTTTATTTAAGCAAAATATTCCCAATATTGGTACTATTTTGACCTTTAACTGGTCACTATAACGGAACTACTTGACTGATGAAATTAATGTAGGTACCGTAGGATAGATAATTTGATTAGAAACAAAACTTTTATACATCACTTTACTGTAGGGTTAACAGTAAGAATGATATTAGCGAAAAATGCAAAATTCGCCTATAAGTAGGCAATATACTCCAACTTCCCCCACCCCCACGAATACGAAAACTCAGTTTTAGATAAAAGACATGTCCCCTAACATCTCCAGCGAATTTCAGCCATTACGTATTTTTTTAAGTAAACGGCCGTTTTGTGTCTTTAAATACTGTACTAATAGTATAACAAGTGGAAATTTTCATAGAAAAATAGAAAATTGTAACACAATCGGGCGCAATACATCTGAGAGATTATTCCACCCCCTCCTGCCCCTCAGACATATGCTAGATCAAAACTGAAAACTGCTTTGGGTAGTTGATCGATAAAGATTGAGCTACTGTGAGTTTCAGAAATCTCCCTTTTCATATCGCTGATTGGCGCAACAAAAACTGGTCACTTAATCTGTCAGATGCATTGCGCCCGCCCGAAGGTTAAAAGATGCGACAAAGCAACAAAAAAAACTCAAATGGGAGACCAAGAGGAAACGTTGTGAAATTTTCATGTAAATGTTTCTAAAAATGTTTTAAAAAAATCGGTTTCATGGCCGATTGTGTTGAAATGTTTAGTGTCTTAGCATCAAAAATTACAGCCGCGGTCAAAGATGCGACCCAAGAAAAACTCTAACAAGGCAAATAGGGACAGATTTTCATAGGATAAACATGCAAAAAAATTCGTAAAGAGGGAGTTAAGCACACAACGGGTCAATTTTCATGCTACGCATGAACAACGATATCGCAAAGTTCCAAGTTCCAAGTTCAAACGGAGTCAAGTTTTCGATTTTGTTTTTTATAAAAAAGCCAATCAAGAGGCCCAAGTTGCGGTATACAAATTTTGCTTTTTAGAGTCTAATATGTCTGTTATCCAAGGAACAAAAATTGGAAAGACCAAGGGCAAATGAAACCAAATTCATGGGACCCAAGAAAAAAAAATGCAAGGGGGAAACCGGAAAATTTGTCCAAATAGGAGCTCGTACTACACAGTAAAGAAGAGAGTAACCTCCCTTTAAATTTTGTGTTCCACTAAACAAAAATTTGAGCATTGATAACCAAAATTGTTTGGTAAAATGTAAGTACACGGTAAAAGACGCTGTTGCATTGGGTGGAAACCAGGTTCAGAAATTTGGAAATGCACTTGCAAATTTTTGAAATTCCAAAGCAGGTTTGTGGTCATTTTCCGAAAATTTGCCTATCCAGAAACAAATATTACTAAAAGCATTGTTAAACAATAATAATCGTAAACTTTGATTTAATTGCGGAAAAATATTACATTTTTGGAAGTACCTACATAATCAGATTCTATTGCGGACCAGCTCCGAGACTCTCATGGAACATTTTCGGTCCGCGAACCACCGGTTGGGAAACAGTTGAATAGATTTTCGGGCATTTATAGAATTTACGTGGAATGTTGATGAAAAAAATTGTATTGTATTCAAAACTGGAAATTTAAAATACAAAATAATCGACCTTTTGCCAAAGTAAACCGAAAAACTTATTATTATGATTTTAACAGGTTTAGGGAAGCGCAAATCTGGTGGATTATCAAAAACTAAGAATAGTAAAAGGAAACATTTTACTTTTAAAACTGCCAGTTAAATTTGTTGACGAGTCGGTCGACAAAGGGAGCAATCGCAATCGTTCTAACTTTTCTGAATTTTGAAAATTTGTTCAATTTCATATTTTTTTTCGATTTTGTTGGATATTTTGCTATTGACAAACGAGGGTCAATTTCTCAAAACAAAAAAATTAAGGATCTGATGTACAGCATGGTGCGGCGCATATTTTGGTGATATTAGGTCCTAGCTTACTGCGATAAGAAATTTCATTCAAAGATGCGACCCATGGAAAGAAATCGGAAAGGTCGAACCAAACGCAAACGCTTCATGAATTTTCAAAATTTTTCTCAATTCTTTATTTTTTTTTTTAATTTGGGTTGTATTCATTAATTTCGTCTGCTACAATGAAAGTAAAGTAGAGCGTCGATTATCCGAGCTAATGTCGACCAGGGTGGTTCGGATAAACGAAAGTTCGGTTAATCGAGCTTCCACAGAAAAATTAGAAAATAGCCCAAATGTGAAACTAAGCGACAAACTGAAAACGCGTAAAACAACTAGAACTGAACAAAAAATAAAAAATGCGAGGTTATTAAGCGGTGCAGATGAGAGGTTGCTTCCTTCAGACCCTTGATATTCATTTTATTCGATTCGAAGAGGCCGAGTGCCCGGTTCGGTTAATCGACGTTCGGATAATCGACGTTCGGATAATCGACGCTCTACTGTATCAATAAGACAACCATAAACAAGCCCCGACGTCCTTGCCACTCCCAAAAAACTTTCTGTCATATCATTTTCTGGACAACAATAATTCATAATTGTCAAAAAATGAATCAAATACGACATAATATGCTACTACAATCTATCTTAAGATCTCGATCTCTGCTTTGTATATAGAAGCCTTGAATTTATTCTACCATATAAGAGTTAATCGAGTCATTAATATGGTCAATTTTTATTTAACTACAAAAGGTAAATAGCTAAAAAAAGTAATTAAAGTTCCACACAATGCATGGCAAACAATGCATTTATACAGTTTTCGATTGAGTAAACTGCCCAAAAAAACGAAATCACCTCATTCAATATCGGATTGGAAAATCTATTCACATTTTTTCACAGTCATACTCATTAACCTATGCGTTCGCTTCGTGTAGCATGCGCTAAATGCTATAGAGAAAAAAAATTGTCTCATTAATCTCAAGAGTGTCCATTACTTTATCATAGTAACTCCTATTGTGTAACTTCCGCATTTTTATTTCAGTATTTGTTTCTTTTTTCTCATGTTCATTTAAATAATAGTATTCGTTGCAATATTTTCTTTTTTTGGCAAACCAAAAATATATGAATGTTACGTTAAGTCAATTAGGCATTTAATTGGAATCGATTCAAAATCATTCGTTATACAGCTTTCTATTGGCATGCTTGTACATCTGGTTATGATAAGCTGTAATATGGTCTGAAAGATATAGACACGGATTGATTACATCGATACAATCAAAATGCGGCGAATATAACACGCCCGATTCGAAACACTTTTTAAAACAATAACCGGGAAGGTGTACTGTACATACTTGTACACATATCATCGATTTCAAAGAGGCAAGAGTGTAAAATAATTTTTGTAAATTTTTGATTCGTCGACCAGTTTTATGCTTTCATTTAAGTGTAAGTTATTTTTCATTTTCGTTAATTTGCCATAATTATTTCACTCTTGTGAAATAAATTGGATTTTCAGTTTCTTTTGTTTTTTTTTCGGTTATGGGCTAAAAATAGTTATGAATTTTTCGTGTCTTTTCTTTAGGCATACATACAGATCTGTTGCTTTTACGTCAAGCCTTTTAAAGAGAAAATTTCTATAGCTAATTTGAAGGAAATATAAATACTACACACACCAATGTAATTTTTAATCGATAACCATATTTAGATATCTCTTAAACTTTTGTGTGTGAATAAAAACAATACGTTATGGTACTAAAGTATTTGACATTGAAGTCGAAAAATGACCTTCAACAATTCAATTGGGTTTTAAATATAATCGACTGTTTTAAATCATCGAAATTGTGCATTTCACAATTCATTTATATAATTAAAGAATAAGGTAACAATTTCTTAAATTATATGTGAAAATATAACCGCGATATTAATGCTCTTTGAACACTTTGAGGTAATAGTGTACACGGTCAGAAAAATCGGAGTAAAGTGTACATTCGTTTGATATAATTTTGTGTGTCATTCTTATGTATAAATTTTTCGGTGTGAAAATAATAAAATTCAATTTTATCAAATGTATCTACACTATAGTAAGTGTCAAAGTTATACAAAAATTTACCAAACTACGTTTTTAAACACTTTTATATTAAATTTATAAAATTTTTGGGTTAAAATTATTTTTAAACTTTATTTTTATCGTTCTTGTAAAACAAAAGGCGTACACATCAGTTTTATAAGATGATCATATAGATTGTACTCTTAACAGTGTAAAAGTATTTGTCTAAAAGTACTTTTTTACTCCGGGTAGAGTAGAATGAGTAAGTAAAATGTGTAACTTAAATATTCACTATTAAGAAATATCAATTTTAGTAACAGAAAGTGTCAAATGAGTTTTTATAAATTATCGGGTTCATTTGATAAATTGTGATTATAAAATGGTTCCGTCTGATGAGTTGTGCGTTTAAGATTAATTATCAGAACCGGTGTGTGGCTTACTTGGTTGAGTCGCACGCAACAATGCTAGTAATCTAGAGGTCCGGAGATCGAATCTCGGCGTATTCCAAAATTTCTGTACACATGTGCGGATAGGAAATATTATAGTGCTTGCAAGATTATATACACTCTGAAATGATATGCAATGAAACGGTGACTCGAAATAGCCTATAAGGACTCATGGTCTCTTACTATTTTATACCACAGATATATTAATTAGATAAAGTAAATATATAATTAATTTTGACTTATTATTTATATAAAATATACCCCAAAACTATATCAATTTTACCCTCAATTAGGTAAAATTCAACACCAAGATTATATTAAAATTAGTTACTCCGTTATTATATCTTTTCTTAACTTGACTTATATCAAATGCGAATTTAAATTGTTTATATCATTCTGATAAGTCTACTTATAAAAATGATATAGTATGAAGTTATCAAAATGATATAAATTTTAGATGGATTTATATGTATATATTTTTTTATCAAAATTACCCCGATTTTTGCGACCGTGTAGATATATTTAGTTGATTAGATTTTCTAATGGAATTAAAAGTAATTATTTTAAGTTTTTTTTTTATTTTAATTGGTAGATATTTTTGGGTTTGACTAAATTTTGATTTATTTTACCTCAACATTTTTTTAATTTTTCATATTATTCAGTTCAGTACCTTGAAATACCCTCATTTTTCAATAGACTTTAAACTTGGACCTTATTCGACACTTTTTGGAGTTAGTGGCGGCTCGTGGTGAAAAATACCGGGGGCTCACAGGGAAACATAAAAATGTATTCATTATATGGCAAGAATAGTGATGTAGCTAAATTTTTCATAGTTTGTATATTTAAAAAGATACTGTTTTTAAATTACATATTATTCTTTCGCAGACTATTTCCGACTTTTGTTAGCTGCAATGTTCGTTTTCACTCCCGCACAACAAACAGGGAAATTAAAATTTCATTCTGTCAAAATCCAAATCCGCCTGTGGACAAGCTCATTGGACAGAACGAAAATCCATTAAAATCCATACATTCCACATATTCCTATAAATCTACGTGTTTTCCGCTTTAATTTCACGCCGAAATTGTTATTTTCCGTCGCTTGCACTAAAGAAATCAAGGGTGTAGTTCTTCCGCAGTTTTTTATTTTAATCCTATTTTTAAAATTTGCTTTAAAAAAATTGACCATTGCAATTTCGTTCATCGCGATTTCAACAGAAAAGATGGATGAGAGCATGCGACACAATCTCTCTGCTTTTAGAATTTAGTTCATACAATTTACAAGGCGCTGTGCACAACCTCTTTGTGCACAAGTTCTAGTGTAAATTTTGCACTACCCCTTGAGCCGGAAACTAAGATATCCAAAATTTGAGCGTGTGCTCCTCTTCCCAGATTGTGCAGTGTGCACACATCATGATTGCAGGTTGTCGTTCGCTTTATCGTGACCATGTTGCATGTGCAGTGACAGTGAGCAGTCGGCATAGTGTACATTCATACATACATATGGGATGGGCATATAGATTCAGTAGGTAGAATGTGTATCTTTGGTATAAATAGAATAAGGCCGTGTTGCGGGCTAGATGTGCGATTTGGGTTACGCCTTTTTCGAATTCAAGAAAAAAGTGAATTACGTGCCCTTACGATTTTTTTTGTCAGGGGGTGCACGTGCACTTGTGCACATATGGGCGAGCCGCCACTGTTTGCACCGTATTTTTTGCTGTGTAGATTGACTAACCTAGAAAACAATTAAAATCGCCCTAGCACCATTTTCAAGATTAGATAAATAAATTTGTGAAGTGTATGCACTTACGAAGGTCCATTCTAGTGCTGGAGGTAATACACTCGTACAACATCGATCGAGCAACGGATGGGATACACATTTTGAAATCAAATCCGGAGGGGAATAACAAAATCCGCCAACTTAAAAATACATACAATTTGTTAGGGTAGAAGAGAATTCGACAGAGAATTCCGAAATTGGAAGTGCCGTAGCTAATGCCCTATGGCCCACTAGATGCAGGGAAGGAGGACAATAAATGGTAATGCCCGCTAAAACAATACGCAAATTTTTCCTTTGAGAGGGCCGTCACATAAACAATATCAACCCCAAAAAGGGAGTCGCAATATGGAAAATATTGGGAACACTGGTATAGGGTATAATAAGTAATTATAAAATTTCTTCCGCTTCAATCGAATTAAATCCTACGATTGGCCGCTGGTTTGACACTTTTTCTCTAATGAATTTTTGCAATGAACATTTGCACTTATCCGTCATGAATCGTTTACAAATGTTTACTCGACGCTCATTTTGTAATCAGGAATCGCAAACAGATTGTGATCTCATAAAAAATCGCTCCATGCGAGTTTCCCTTCTAAAAGATTTTGTGCTTTCGTAATTATTTGGCCGTATTTCCATAATACTCTTTCAAACGGAAATTATGTGTCACCTAACGCCAGAAATTCGACCACCACTTCTTCAGATATCTAATTTTCAGTACGTCCGCCTCGTATCGCTCCAAAATATAAGAATTTGCTGAATCTCTCCGCAGGGGTGGATCTTTTTGTGTAACGATAATTATGAACGCTATGGTTCCAGCCTTGCATTGCAAAACAATCTTCCTTCATACACACGGAGAGACTCAAGTGTCGGCGACCCAAAAGACATACTCGATTAAACAAAATAACGCGAAGAAATGATCGTGGTGGTATGCATAGCACCGATGATCTCAGATCGACTTTATTTCGCATGTTAGACGCCCCGGGTCGAAAAATTTGTTGAGGGAGGGGAATCCTCCCTACTGCAGCACAACTCTGGTTACTCTGGATCTGGATCCCTCTGATTCTAGCGAATTTAGGCTTCAAAGTTTTGGCTATGTAATGCGTTCTCTTTATATAAAGTCACTACTAACAGCTTAACGAGACTTTGTTATTTTAAAATAAAATGTAAACGTCATGAAAAATCAGGGCCTGCCCAAGCCAATAACCAACCACCACCAAACCTGTCAGGTGTTACAATTCATTTTAGATAAAGCTACACCTAAGGTGGTATTATCAGGGTATTTTTTTGGTCTGGTAAGTTTCTACCGATATTGGGGAATTTTCTAAAGCCACTTTAGAATACTTTGCGGAATTTTCATTGATATAAACTCCGCCAAAGTGCCATATTTAAATTGGGAATTTCAAGGTAAGTAATGGACTTGCAATATGTTTTGCAATGTTGATGTTTTTAAGTTTATTTTGATTTCATTTAATCTTTTAAGTTTGTTCTTGGTGAAAGCCTAGGCTCTAGATAGTTAACCAAGTTGCTGGTCAGTCTCTGCCGCTATCTAAACGCATTTGGCTTAGAACGGTTACAAGCGAAAAAAAATCCCCCAAAATATTTAAAATGCAATTCGTGTGTGCTCCTTCCTATATGAAATTTTCATAAATCGTTGAGATTTTGATTGAAGAAAAACATTTATCTCAAATGTCAAATTCCTAGGCCCATGATGAAAGTGTTCTTTGCATTACCAAAATGTTGCTCATTTGGTTATCCTTTCACGAGTGTCTGCAAAATTCAGTAGCTTGATAATGATTCCATGCTTGTTTTTCCATCAAAGGTCGAAGTCCTTCAGGATAAGGAGGCGGGGGAGGAATTTCCTGAAATATGTTAAGCCGATCAAAAAATATACGCAAAAGCTGGGGAAATTTAAACGCTTTCACATTATTTCCGGCCAATTTTTCGAATGTTTCCTTGAACTAATCGGGTGGTGCTCATGGAAGAGGTGCGGGGGAAGGGAGAGATAATTTACGGAAGTACGGTATTTCAATCAACAGATATACACTAAAATGGTGAAATAAAACTGCTTTCACAATAGTCAATATTGCAGATGTTTCAATAGGTATTCTGCTATTGACGGTTGAAGTCATTCAGCTGCTGATGAGAGCGGAAATAAATCAGGCGAGATATAGAATTCACTAAACTTCGGTAATCGGTTTATAAGTATGGTATAATACTGTCTCCAAAAATTAACTCGTTGTAAATTTTCCGAATGCTGCAATTATTGTTTGGCAGTTCGGAGTGGACACCAATTGGGAAGCTCCAATTTACTATAAAATGCGCTAATTCGTTCAGGATATGTGGGCTAATGTATGTGGAGAAGACCTGTCTTCATAATTTTCTGTTGTTCGACAGACAGACCAGATACAGATCCGGAGAAGCAAATTTACTGAAATCTGTTTCAATAGTTATTCAGCTGTTCGGGGTATAGACATATTCCCCAAGACAAGGACAAAAATATGTGAGAAAGAAGTAGGTATATTCACAATTTTGATAATTGTAATTTTTAGCACGTTTCAATGGATAGGTATTGTAGTATGGGTAGCCCTCTAGGTAGAGACCAATGATTTAGGTTGTTACTATTTTTCTTGATTAATATATTATATTTTCTTATTTTTATTATTATAGTAACATTTTATTTAATTATAATTTGTTTATTATTTTATATTTATATAAACATTTTTTAATAATGAAATCATATTATGATTTTTATAATAAGTGCTATCGTTTTGAATGTTTAACAAAAACTTAAATTTATTTTTTTTTTCAAATTGACTTATTAAAAAAATCAGTGATAGAATTGATTTTTTTAAATTTTGCAATTTTCACAAAGTGAAACTAGATTGAGACGCCACAATACTCCCCCCTTAGCGAAGGCTAAATTTCGCGATATGAATTTGGAACAGAAGTTACTCTACCTGCACGTGTTTTGATCAAACGTGAAGGAATAGTATGTACTATGTTATTTTTCAAATTGAATGATACATGTTTCTGATTACGACGAATAGATTTTGTGGTACTATTATTTAATTGTTGCTGACTAACCATGTTAGAACTCTCATCAGTAGAAAGATAACTCGGTTTAAGTCTGTTGAGAGAAACATTGACATCTCGATCTTTAATTTTTAAAGTGTAAAACTGTTTACCACGTTTAATAATAGGAAATGGACCTTCATAGGGAGTTTGTAAAGAAGAACGAACAGCATCTGTCCTAACAAAAGCATGGGAACAAGAAGCTAAATCTTTGAAAACAAAATATTTATTAGACGAGTGATTTGAAGAATTTGTAGGTTTAATTTGAGAAAGATGAGATTTCAAGTCGTTAACGAAATCACTTTGAGGTTTTAATTGAGAAGAATGCTCTAAAAAATCACTAGGTAATCTAGGATTTTGACCAAATACTAGTTGTGCTGCTGAAGACGATAGATCTTCCTTGTACATAGACCTGAGACCTAACAAAACTAATGGTAGAGTTTTAGTCCATGATGGATTGTTATGAGCCATGATAGCAGCCTTCAGTGTTCTATGCCAACGTTCAACAATTCCATTAGATTGTGGGTGATATGCGGTAGTGCGATTTCTACTGAACCCTAACAAACGTCCTAATTCTGCAAATAACTCAGATTCGAACTGTCTACCTTGATCGGTCACTATGATATGAGGCACGCCAAAACGAGAAATCCACTCCCTGACTAAAGCTTCTGCACATGATTGAGCTGTAATACCAGAAAGTGGAATTGCTTCGGGCCAACGAGTGAAACGATCTATAATAGTAAGACAGTACGAGAAACCTTGTGAAGTAGGCAAAGGACCTATTATATCTAGATGAATAATTTGAAATCGTTCTGAAGCTTGAGAAAAGTTACCAAGTGGTGCCTTGACGTGTCGAGAAACTTTAGCTTTTTGACAGGCTAAACATTGGCGAGACCACATGGTTATATCTTTGTTCATGGATGGCCAGAAATATTTAGTGGTAATTAAGCGTTTCGTGGAACGAATACCAGGATGTGCTAAATTATGTATTGACGAAAAAATTAATTTACGAAAAGTTTGGGGAACAAATATTCTGATATTATTGTCTGAAATTTCACAATAAATTTGATAATCAGTGTCCGTAAAGGAAATTTGTTTCAGGGAATATTTTGAATTTTTTAAAAGTTCCTGAAGAGATGGATCTGATAATTGTGAAGTGGCCATAGCTTTAAAATCTATGTTACTGGGAACCTTAATTTCCTCAAGACGGGATAAAGTATCAGCAGTAACATTATCACTGCCAGCTATGTGACGAATATCCGAAGTAAATTCGCTTATATAGGAAAGATGTCGAAGTTGTCTTGGATTTGCCTTGTCTGGATTTTGTTTTAAAGCGAAAGTTAATGGTTTATGATCTGTAAAAATGGTAAAAGATCTACCTTCAACATAGTACCTAAAGAATTTAATAGCCAAATATATAGCAAGAAGTTCTCTGTCATAAGTACTATAATTTCGCTGTGCCTTGTCGAGTTTCTTTGAAAAGAAACTTAATGGTTGCCAAGCACCATTGACAAATTGTTGCAGAGCTGCACCAACAGCTATATTTGAGGCATCAACGAAAATAGCTAATGGGGCCTCGGAAATAGGAAAGGCGAGGTAGGAAGCTTCGAACAATTGTTGTTTGATAAATTCAAAAGCTTCAATTGCTTGAGGTGTCCAATCAACTTTTCTTTTATCAGATTTCCGAGAGCCAATAAGATATTCATTCAAAATAGCTTGTTGATGGGCAGCCTGAGGTAAAAAACGACGATAAAAATTTATCATGCCGAGAAAACGTCTAAGTTCCAGAATGGTAACAGGTAATTTTATATCTTTAATAACTTGACATTTGTCTGTTGAAGGTTTAATGCCATCACAAGAGATCAAATGACCAAGAAATTTGATTTGTTGTTTGAAAAACGAACACTTTTCAACGTTGATTATCAAACCATATTTAACTAGTCGCTCAAAGACAATAGACAAATGTCTAATATGTTCTGTCTCTGATTTTGAAGCGATGAGAATATCATCAAGGTATGAAAAAGAAAAATCTAAGTCTTTAAGTACCTCGTGAATAAAACGTTGAAATGTCTGAGCAGCGTTACAAAGACCAAATGTCATGCGGGTAAATTCAAATAAGCCAAAAGGTGTGCAGATGGCAGTTTTGGGAATATCTACAGGATCTAATGGAACCTGATGATAAGCCTTTACCAAATCCAATGTTGTAAAAATTGTACTACCTGTGAGGTTATGTGTAATATCTTGTATATTTGGAATAGGATATCGATCTGGCGTAGTTTGAGCATTTAAACGTCGATAATCTCCACAAGGACGCCATTCTCCATTATTTTTCTTCACCATATGCAGTGGAGAAGACCAAGGACTGTTTGAAGGACGACAAATTCCTTGTTGAAGGAGGTAGTCAAACTCTTTCTTAGCTGCAACAAGTGTGTCTGGAGCTAAACGTCTAACTTTGGATGTCACAGGAGAACCAAATGTATGTATTGTATGTGTGACATTGTGTTTAACAGGTTGTATGAAATTGCTAGGAATGGTAATTGCTCTATATGTAGCGAGAAGTTCTTTTACACGAGGATCTAAGGTCCCGTCTACTTGTATAGAAAGAGTAGATAAGGGATCTTTCGAAATTAATCCAACTGTATGAAGATTAGTAGAAGGATCAATGAGCATTTTCTTCGCAATATCAACCAACAAACCAAAGTGACATAAGAAATCTGCTCCAATAATGGGTTTTTCTATATCAGCAATGACAAACTCCCATGTAAAAACTCTTCTTAGACCGAGGTCAAGAGAGAGACGTTTTCTACCGTAAGTATTGATCGTAGAAGAGTTAGCGGCCGAAAGCTTTAGAGACTCAGGGAAACGTTTATTCAAAGTTGATGCAGGAATTACTGAAATATCAGCACCTGTGTCTATCAGGAAACGTAATTTTGAAGAATTATCAAAAAGTGTAAGGCGACATGAATTAGATCTGGTGAAATCAGTCGCCGTGGACTTCACGCAATTTAGTTTTTTTGATTTTGATTCTAAAGAATTATTTTTAATATCAGACGAATTTATGTTTTTGAATGAACATGGTTTAATACATTTATGTGCTTGTACACCGAATTTATAATGATACCAACAATAAGGTTTTTGACTTTTTCGATTACGTGAACTACTACGAGAACGAGAATTTGAATGCTCACGTAAACGAGAATTAGTCATGGCTTGTGTAAGAGCTGAAATTTGTACCTTAAGTTCATTTAATTCACATTTTAAAGAAGTATTTTCGGTTTCAACACTGAAAATTGGAGGTTTAATAATAACTTCATTAATTTTATCTGCGCTATCAATCATCTCTTTAACTGAACTGGATTGATTACATGCTAAAATAGCTTGAATGTTGTCAGGAAGATGCTGCAGCCATAAAGACTTCAGTAAATCTTCACTGATACGTTCTCCTGCAAGTTGCTGCATATCACGAAATAATTGTGACGGCAACTTATCTCCCAATGAAATATTATTAAATAATTGTCGTAATTTAGTCGTTTCGCTTACAGTTAAGCGAGAAATCAATGCTTCTCTCAACGAAGTGTACGGTCGTTCTTGAGGAGGAGAATTAACTAAATCAGCAACAATCTTAATAGAATCTGAATCTAGCATGGCAAGTATATGATTAAATTTTGTTGTTTCGGATCTTAAACCAGAAATTTCGAATTGAGCTTCCGCACGTTTAAACCATAAGTCAGGTAAATCCTTCCAAAAAGGTGGCAGTTTAATGCTCACCCGACCTATATTAGAAGCGGCAGCGGAAGAGGTATTGTCGGTCTCCACAGACATTTTGAATCAACGAGAAAAATAAACTATCAATTCTATCACTGTAACAAAAGTGGAGGAATGAAATAGTAATATTAATATCTAATACTTAGAATGTATTAATTTTTAAACAAGTCTTCGGATTCCAATAGAAGATTGATGATGAAGTTGCAGTTAGAAGATTGATTCTTCAATCATCAACATAAATATTCAAAAGTTGGCTTGACTTTGAGGATGTCAACGAAGATCGTATATGAATTCTTCCAATAAATTGTTCGATGTTGTTACCGTAAAAATGTTAACGAAGAATCGCATGTTTTGCTAATGATGCAATCGTAGTGAATCCGTAGTGAACTTATTAATGAATTACCTGAAACTATCATATTGACCGTAACTCGTTCTGGGATCGAAATTATTCTGTAGCTGTTATTGCAGATTCGACGATAGCAGCTTCAATGGTAAGTTCACAATCGTGGTTGGGTCCAAATATTTTTATTGGATTCTTCCTTGTCCAGTTGGGTTCGGCTCAGGTTAAGGCTATGAGACTTCCTTGTCGACGTCGGTTCTGGTTCGGTTAAGAATAGGTTTCGTTGTCGACGTCGGTTCCGGTTCGGGTTAAGGATAGGTTTCCTTGTCGACGTCGGTTCCGGTTCGGGGTCACCAATTGTTACTATTTTTCTTGATTAATATATTATATTTTCTTATTTTTATTATTATAGTAACATTTGATTTAATTATAATTTGTTTATTATTTTATATTTATATAAACATTTTTTAATAATGAAATCATATTATGATTTTTATAATAAGTGCTATCGTTTTGAATGTTTAACAAAAACTTAAATTTATTTTTTTTTTTCAAATTGACTTATTAAAAAAATCAGTGATAGAATTGATTTTTTTAAATTTTGCAATTTTCACAAAGTGAAACTAGATAGAGACGCCACAAGGTTAAGCTTACTGAAATTCGGTAATTCGCTGAAGAAATGTTGAGAAATGTGGATCAAATTTACTGAGATCTTCTAATCCGTGCAAAGTGGATAAAGGATCGGAAAAAGCTGCCTTCAAAATGTTGCTCATGCGTTCAAGTGATTCTGCATGTTTCAGTAGTTTTCCGGTTTTCGGGTGAAGAAAAATTAAAGGGAAAATCTTACAAAAATTCGCTAATCCGCTTACAAAAAAGTTGACAAATGGTCAATTTGAATTTTATGCATATTTCAATAGTTATGCTGGTGTTCTGGATGGACTGGACACCTATCCGATGAGACTAATCACATTATTAGGAAGCTACCTTCAAAATTTGCTCACTTAACATTTTATTGCAAATTTACGAGCTATTTAACTATCCGCTATAAAGACAAATCCCGTGGTGTAACTTTAACAAAATCTATACCAAATCATTCCTAAATGGTCGTCAAACGATAAGAAAAGCAGCTGCATTGATAATTATTCCCATTGTGAATTTCATTTTTCTGTTATTTTGAGTAAAGACCGATTCGGCGTGACAGATTTCCCGAAATCCGCTCATCTGTTGAGGGCATAAATGCTAAAGATTGTGAAAACGAACTGTCTTTATAATTTTGTTAATTGTGAATTTTCTTAATGTTTCGATACTTATTCGCCATTTATGCGGGGATGGAAATCAACTCAAATCTGAGAATTCGTTCAGGAGATATAGACAAAAGTATTTGAAAAAAAAACTGTTTTCATCATTTTGATAATCGTGAATTTTTCGCATATTCCAACAGTATTCTGGGTGTAGGCCAATCCGGGAAATCAATTTACTAATATCAAGTATTATTGCTTAAGAACTATACGAAAGTGAACTGGTTTTATATGAATTGTACATTTTCTTCGTGTTTCAATAGTTATTCTGCTATTGGTGGAGGAGACTATTCGGTTGGATTTCTTTTCGCTGGACTTAAAAAAAAATCAAAACTATACGGAAAAAAATTATTTTGAATTGTTGCTCATTGTGAATATTGTGAACATACATATACTGATATTCCGGCTGGAGCCTTGTTTAGACGAATCTGGTGGAGTACTGCGTACTGAGTACTTACTGAAAACCAGTAATTCTCTCAAGAAATACAGAAAGAGGTATATAATTCTGCTCATTGCGAATTTCTGATATGTGTCAATAGCTGTTCTGTTAATTGGGGTAGTTACCAATCTTGTGGGGCAAATTTACTGATATGTTGAAGAAATACACGCAGAAGTAGACGAAAAAACCATTGTGAATGTTTGCACATTGGGAATTTTACGCATGTTTCAATAGTTATTCTGCTATTCCGGTCGGAGTCTAATCCAAACCTAAACCTAAAGTCATGGAAATCCAGTCACTATTGAGTTGTAAATGGTGTAACTAACACGACTTTCTTTTATATACAGGGTGTGCGATTCATGGTGGAGGATATTTTAATGGTAGGTAGTGTGGCCCATTTGGAAAAAATTAATGTACAACGTGACCCCTCTATTTTGAACCATTACAATGTAATAGCATTTTTTTGTAAATTGTGCCAAAATGCCCGACTTGCCGAACTAAATCAAAATTTGCCAAACCACCAAATATTACATTCGAGATATGACTTCACTTTCTGAAACAACAATAAAACGACACCTTGCCCGTTACGAAGTTGCTCGTATCTTCCGAGATACACCTGTTCAACCTTTAAAGAAATTTTAAAATCGGGTTTGCATCAATTTTTATAATTTTGATAATTTAATTTATTCAATTGAGAGATGATTAATGATTTCTAATGGCCGGAATTGGATGGTATTGATCTGGCTATTACTTTCAACAAGACGGCGGGCGCTACATGCCACACAAGCAACGACACCATTGATCTTTTACCAGAAAAGTTTCCAAAAAGTGCTATCTTTCGAAGAGGTGATCACAATTGGCCACCCAGATCTTGTGATATAACACCTTGCGACTTCTTACTTTGGGTCCACGTGAAAGATAAGGTATACGGCAACAGCCCAGTGTCGATTCAAGACCTCAAAGATGGAATTCGTGGGGCTATCGAGTACATATTGCAGCCACTTTGCGATTTGGTTATGGAAAATTTAATGAAAAGGATATGGTCCTGTAAGTGTGGTCGTGGTGGCTATTTGGCTGATGTTGTTTTCCATTATTAACGGCATACTTTCATCTTATTAATGAAATAAACATCCGATCGTTTTTCTCAAAAAATGCTATTTTTCTTTGAATATCAAAATAACACCTCTTATTGGAAAACCCTATACAATTTAAATGTTCACTAAATTGCAAAAAAAAAACACTAAAAGTATTCGATGTCTGAATGAAACATCAGTTCTGTAAATATTAAATTTTAACGTGCCTTTTCATCACACAAAAAGTATCGTAGGTCGAGAGTGAAACAAACTTTCCAGACGAACTAAACAATAACAAAATTTCCAAGTAAATCTGATCAATTATATAAATTTGGTACGAACGAAAGTACATAATTCATGAAAGAAGAGTACATTTTATCATGTTCATTATGTATATATATTTATTTCTATTTCGAGAATTTCTCTGTCTGTCCGCTATCAATGACAATTATTTCTTGCATTTTTAACACTTACGAACATCAATTTGAAAGCAACCTAGCTATACATACATATTTAATTTCCCAGCCAGCATCGGCCTCATGTACCGTGAACATAGCCACAAATAAGCTTTACTTCATGAATCACGAATCGGCATTATGTATCGATAGGACGCATTGAAATTTAGATACATGATGGTCAGCTGAAGGAATGCCGACGGATCATGTACATAAGAAATATAATGGTTTTCTCCTCAAATGTGATTTTCGTTGCTGGGGTGATTAGAATCACGAATAAGACTTGATCATTCATATAGTCTGGCTGGAGCAGTGGTTAGGGCGCGCACCTTCGGTGCACAGGGCTATGAGTTCGAGACTCACCGTCGCACGTATTTTTTTTTTAATTTTAATTGATGCATTCAATTTATATGATATTTAACTATTACATAATGTTCACGAATAACGATTTTATAATGTTTATCCGTAATAAGGCGCAAATGCGTATATACATGAAATAGGGGGACATCGTCATATACTGCTTGTATGAAAAAGTGATGAATGAATAAGGTATATGTGCTTACGCGTGTTGCATGAAATAATGATTACAAATGTGTTAAATGCTGGCTGGGTTAACCATGAAATAATGGTAGAAAATAGAAAGGATATTGAAAATCAATGGATATAAATAGCTATATGAATGGCACAATGAAAAAAGCTATTTCCTTTATGTAAGAAATTGCAGACAATTGAACTTGTGGCAAAGACTTCTTCGAATTTAGAATTGCATATGAAATGAGCGGATCCAGTAGCGTAGATAAGGGGGGGGGGGGATGAAGGGGATTGATCCCCAGGTCACACATATTTCTTACACTTAATTATATAGACTTAGTCCTTTGCTATTATTTGGATACATTTCGTAACAATATCCATCCACAGGAGGGGGAGGTTCGGAATTAATCCTTTTTACAGTATTTTCAGTTACATAATTGTTACTTCCTTGGGTAGAATTTCGACAATTTGGCGTATACATTTGGATTTCTTTAAGTATTGTTTTTCAAAAAGTGCGACTGTCACAAAAAGAGATTAGCTGGAATTTTCTAAGATAATTTTAAATTATTATTACTATGAGATAATCTAGTTACACAATAGGGTTCTTATTGAGCGGCATTGCGGCATTTGCTGTACTAACTTGCTTGAAAAATACTGAATCATGCTACCCCGTATGCACTTATGTAGGATTTTTCTCGAATAACAACACAACCATCTTGTTCACTCATCCGTCGGACCGTCTTTCGGTATATTACTTCACAAGGGTGGCCATTATTGTATGCTAAAGACAAACCGCTCACTGAGGCCTATTTTTACCGCATCCATCTTCATTGCGGGAACGATTTGTAACCTTCAATTTTAAGTTCACCCACAACCTTCCAGGATCGATCTTTCAAAGTTTAGAGCGTATTCTCCGTACTGATAACTTTAGGCGATTCTATAAACTTCTCAGTTCTTCCTAAGATGCTTTGTCGCCTGGCGGAATTAAGCTCCCGCGTAGTATTCAGGAGTCACTAGTCCAACTTCGATTAAGTAGGTATACCAACATTAAGGTGGGGATTATGAAAAACCTGATCCCAAGTGCCACGTTGTTCGATGCACAATATTTGCTTCGCTGTGCCAAACCTATTCTTTCAAAATCTCAGCTAAAAAAAGCAGAATTGAATTAATTCCAAAATCTTGCGCCGGCTCATTTTCGATCTCGTCTACAGATCTCAAAAGATTAAAGGAAATTTTTATTCGGTAGAAAAGCATAGAAACAAGATGGTAGAGACTATTCCTTAAATTCGTTATTAGAACTCATCAACTCTCTGTACTGAAAAAAATAATCCTGACCACTGATCCCCTCACCCTATGAAAAGCTACCTACGCCACTGAGTGGAGCCAAGAATATTTCGATTGAAATGCTTCAGGGAATTTTCAGGTAATGTTTTAGATTTTCAACTGATTCGATATTTTCTCGTATGGACTTTCCTTGTAAACTAAACGGAAATGGATCTGATATCCCGATGAATTTAAAAGTTGGTTTAGATTAGACGGCATAATTCGTGTTTTTTTCGAGATTTTTCTGGTGTCCTGTTTTCTATACAAAAAAATCATATCGCTCCAACGGTCAACGGGGCTGTCTGCAAAGGAAACAAATTGTTCTTAGAAAACCTATGGATCTGAGGAGTATCGACCTCAAAATCAGCAGTTAATTTTCGTCACAAAAAAAATATAAAGATAATTCTTTGCATCGTTTTATACACAAACTTACATATCTTCTTTTCTCGCTAGCACATTACAGGTACATTTTCCTCGACAACGTACCTTAAGGGATGAGTCAGCATTCTAGTTATTGTGCTCTTCTAAGTTTGGACAATATCGAAAACCAACGTTTGAATCCTTGGAGGTCTCCACATAATATTGAAAAACTGCAGTCAAAAACTGCTTCACTCCTTCGAATAGCGCCCTTGATAGCGGAACTGAATAAAACTTTGCTTTAGTTACTCGGCCACGATTTTGTAGTTGTGCATTACTTACTAATATGAGGATCACCGAAAAGCTCGAAGACCGACGAATGGATTGGTATTGCCATGTTCAAAGGCGTCCGCCTGAGAACCCCGCAAAGAGAGCGATATCAATGGAAGTTCCACTTGATGGACCCAAGGCCAGAGGCAGACCGAAGAACACCTGGATGTGTCAAATGAAAAAGCAACAACAACGCATTGGTCTCGGCGATGACACGATCCAAGATAGAGCTGCCTGTAGAAATATGCTGAGAAATTATCGCCAAAACGGGCGATGTGCCTACACCGCAGGTCGAGCAACGCGGAACCATGGAGCGGTATAAAGAACGAGGCAAGGAAGAAGAAGAAGAAGAAAAGCATTACTTACTAATATGGATTTTGGCTCTGTCTAATACTTTCACCCTATTACGATTAGTCTGTTTGCCTAACAAAATATTAAACGAGACCGCGGCTAATTTCGGGCGCGGACGAAATTTGTATACCCTTCGCTCCCCTCGGGCTAAAAGTTTTTTCGGGCGTACTTACGACTTGTATTTAAACCCTCCCCCATTGTTTTCCTGCTGTCTTCACAAAAGTACCGTTGCGTCGGCAAAACGATATTTGTGCGGCGTTTGTTTGGAATAAGTGGGCAAATAAAAATATTTACTAAGAAAATTTTATTGGTGGATGCGGGAGCATTGCCCCATAGTACGATTCCATTTGTTGTGAACTTTTAGTTGCTTTGATATAGACACATTAATTCAAGGTTTTGTGAAATTG
The DNA here is from genome assembly GCA_949715475.1 of Microchrysa polita. Classification (NCBI taxonomy): domain Eukaryota; kingdom Metazoa; phylum Arthropoda; class Insecta; order Diptera; family Stratiomyidae; genus Microchrysa; species Microchrysa polita. The sequence goes on from OX454417.1 coordinate 20,935,615, forward strand.
GTGTAAGAAGAACCGAAATGGGGGCTTGGGTTTTTATGGCAGCCCCATGATCCCATGGTCCGACCTGATCCATTCTTACATATGTTTTGTGTCATCAATAGAAATACATTTGTGTAAATTTGGTTGAAATTGGTGCACAAATAAAAAAGCTTTTCTTAGAAGAACCTAATTTGGGGGGTCAGGTTTGTATGGCAGCCCCATGACCCCATGGTCCGATTTGATGCATTCTTTGTGTTATCAATAGAAATACATTTGTGTGAAATTTGGTTGAAATTGGTGAACAAATCAAAAAGTTTTTCTTAGAAGAACCTAATTTGGGGAGTTGGGTTTGTATATTGCAGCCCCATGACCCCATTGTCCGATTTTACCAATTCAAACATACAAACTGCCTGCAGCAAAAAAAAGCATTTGTGCAAAATTTCAGCTTAATTGCTTTTAAATTGGCCGAATAAAACGCGTCGCAACAGACAGACAGACAGACGGATATCGTCCAATTGACTCCCCAAGTCATGCTGATCATAAATGTATACTTTTTATATGGTCGTTGATGTTTCCTTCAATACATTACAAACTTCATGACAAAGTTAATATACTCTTTCACTCTATGAGCGAAGGGTATAAAAATATGACGAAAAAATGACATAAAAATTCAATAAAAACGCTCCGGAAACTAGCAATCGTAGGTAGTACAAACGTACACTCGCTTCGAGGCCATATCCTCTCTCAAATCCTTTTTAACTGCCACTTTTGACAATGACTATGTGTGTGTCTTATGAAAATCATTTGTTTTTCCTTAAGCAATTCGGTAGCGCGGCACGTGTGCATAGAGCTATGGTGACACAAATCTGTAGTAAAACTCAGAATATGGGCATTTCCATATTGAAACGGCTTTTTGTCTGTCTACGGTTTTCTTACTTTCTTTAACTCGAAACTGTGTATGTGTATGAGTGTCTACTAAAACTGTAAGAAAAATGTAATGTACCTATACGTATGCATGTAGATAATAAGAAAACTTCGCTGAACAAAACGTATAGGTCTTCCATACGAATTTGTGTTTAATATTCTAACCCAGACACTTTCGTGTCTCATGTAAATAAAAATGATTTTTATGCTCCATTTCATTTTTGAATACAAATTTCCTCGTAATCATAACGAGCACATTGATATATGAATTGTTCACACGACATTCACTCACACTCAGTCAGTAATACATCATAATGTACGATCGTTCTTTGAATTTATTGATTATATATTATGACATTTCTTTGAAGCTTCTTTTCGAAAAAAAAAAACACTCCCGGTCGTTATAAATTCTCTCTATAGGTCCCAATCATATGGGAATGAATAGTTGTCAATACATAAATTTTTAAAGACGTTGAAAAATGTCGTAAGTCTTGTGTGATTATATTTCTGGATGCTCCACTTTATATTTTGACGGATAAGTCGACAACGATGACCCCGTCCTATATGTAGGGATACGTCTCTATTGATGTTATGTCTAAAAGCTATTTCGCAATCGACCCCCTTTACGGCAAACCATAAAGATATGATAATAGAGCATTCTCTCCCCGAGGGATTGAAATAGTTGTGTTGCTTAACGGCTAACACCAGTCCCGCCACGTCATGTCGACGAGATTGTCTAATTCTACGGAAAAGTCATATAAAATTTGATGGCTCTGGACGCGACGACAACACAATACATAATATCGGAAAATCGTTTCTCGGTATATACCAATTCAAAATTCTAACATCTACAACGACTATCCTCAATTTTATGATTATGACAACACAATATTCGCGCCCTGAGTATACCAGAGTATGCTGTCTGAAGTCTCCGACATACATAAGATCCGATCGGAATCCTTGCGAGTCGCTCTCCAATATAGTCGTGTGTCATTGCAATTCAATATAATGCAGACAAATGTAAACATCCTTATGACTTTTAGGGATTCATCGAATCTCCATATATATGCTCACTTGCTCCTCAGTTGCTCCGGGAAGTCGGAAGCAAACGTCCCGACAACGACAACACTATATAACGATGTCTGGTTGTAGACGAAGTCAAAATCCTTTTTCGGAGCGAAGGGCTCGATTCGAATGGGGGCGGTAGGGATAGGGAGTAGAGAGGAATAGAAAATGTATACATTATAAACATCTTAGGGTTTGGCGTTGCTGCTGCAGTCATTCCGACACACTCTGAAACATTTCATTCATCGACATGTCGACTGTCAATAGGATAAACATCCCTTCGTCGTCATAAATGCTCTAGTCCTAGGGTGTATCACGATGATTCCCTAGTCTCGTCTGCGGGAATGTTTAACATGTGGGTTGTTGGCGGTATATAGAATACGAGGGTCCTGTGTTGCTTCTGCTAAAATACTGACTGAACTGATACCGACAAGATGTGATCAAGATAATGAATGAATGCGGTTTGTTGATGACGACTTGTGTGTGTTCGCAGGGGGGCCTGCAATATAGTATGGCACGTTGCCGAAGATGTCAATGTCCGTATAAAGATCAATACATTTACGAAAGGGAGACTTTGCTTTAAGGTTTTGAAAGTATATTTTTATCTAGAATCACATAGAGAAGGGTAATTGCCGCATATCCGATAGTGTGGCAACTTCAAAATAAATAACATAGTTCATCTGGTCTCCAGACACATCAATAACGCACGCGGCAGATATCAGATAAACCTGGATTATCCGCATCTGATTTTAACGGTATTAAAAAGCAGTTTTATTAATAGGTACACAACATGGTCTTGGTATTGTCTCTCTCCATCTGACTATATAGGAATGAATGAAAAACAGGACGAGGTCAAATGACTCATCACATCAACTGGTCGTCTCTAAACGAACGAACGTACATAATCCCTGGCATCGTCCTTATAAAAAAAAAGAATACGAGAAAATGTGCTTTTGTCCCGTCGTCGAATGGAGTATAGGGACTCCAAACCAAGGGTGGCATAGAATTGACTGAGCCGCAGAAGGAAGCATAATAAACTATCCGGCCGCCAGACGAACGACATACCTACATTTATTTTCCATTCATTCATACTTAATAAAGTCGGCGACGAAGTAGATTCACTATTATGCTCTCTATACTTTTCCTGCATAGAAGAAGGCAATGTCCTGAAAATTAAGTGTACTTGTGTCTCTCAGTCTCTATCATCCTATATTTATGCAGAGTCGTATAGGGGGGTGCAACGACATATAAGCAATGAGAAAAATGAAACACAGAAAAAAGTGTCCTTTTTGACTTGCCTTGCCAATATAAGTAAATGTAGATGCCCGCTGACATATAGCCCTAGCTAATGACATCATATCGACTAAAAGTACATACATATGTATACATATACACCAGGAAGGTATTCTTCCCGGAGGTTTTGAGTCAGTTTTGTTTTCCACTTATGAAATATGGTCACACATACACAATTTCATCGAGCATTCAGCACCCGCACCGTGCCCGAGTCCTTTTCACTCGACTAATTGTATACGCGTGACGAGGACGACGAAAGGAAAACGAATCGAAGGAAGGACGAAAATAGCATGCCGGCATAGTCCGTTTGACTCGTGTGTCGTGTGTGTATATACAATACGCGTATTCAGTGGTGGTGCATTTTGATTAGAGGCGAATTTCCAACTAATTAGGCTTGAAAGGGTGTTGAGTTGTATGTGCTCTCATGAAACTCGGTGAAACGCTCCTATATACGGTATATAAATGAGTGGAACCATCTGAATGAGTTGTGTGGCGAATTTTCGACAGAAAATACGCTCAAGTAGTTTTGAGTTTGTGATTCATTCATATTAGACGATAAATAAACGGAAAAGGCGAAATTTTATTGACTTTAATTAAAATGCATGAAATTGTTGAAATAAGAGGGTGCCGGCCGCCTGTGCGGATAGGAGGGGTGTGGGAAGTTAGTTTATGAAAACGAATGATAATAATTGTCGAGGGTGAGATGGGCGAGCGATGACTCACAACTCAAGTCATTTTTGACCGAGTTTCGGCGAAGACGTTCTTAATTTGATGATTGGATTTTTGTTTTTGTTGGGTGACAAATTGTCGACAGCTGTGAAAGATGTGGTGCATTATGGTTGTAAGAATTTCGTGAAAGTTTGCTTTTTTTTTTAATTAAAGCGAAAATCGTATACATCTTTTTATACCCGTCACTATGTGAAAGGGTATATTAACTTTGTCATGAAGTTTGCAACGCACAGAAGGAAGAACCTCCTATATAAAGTATTATTATTGATCAGTGTGACAAGAGGAATCGATTGAGCGATGTCCGTCTGTCTGTCTGTCTGTCCGTCTGCTGCAAGGCAAAGTCTCTCAGTTTTGAAGCTATCGGGCTGAAATGTTGTTTCTTTTTAGTGTACGCTGTATTTATCTCGGAATGAATGGCATCGGAACATGGGGTCATGGGTTCTTCTAATAAAAACATCTTTTCTTTATGTACCAATCTTAACCAAATCAAAGTTTCTTCCTAATAAAGCCTCAAAACATATCTAGGAACGGATGGAATCGCAACATTACGTAATAGGGCTGCCATACAAACAACCCGTGAAAATTAAGTTCTTCTAAGAAAACTTTTTCTATTTTAATCCTTGCAAATTAGGTTCTTCTAAAAAAAGCTTTTTCTTTATAAACCAATCTTAACCATTCATAGTAAAGCCTCAAAACATATCTAGGAATGGATGGAATCTGTCATACAATCCAACCCCCAAATATTAGGTTCTTGTAGGAAAAACTTTTTTCTTTTTGAATCTTAACCAAAATTCATCCAAGTGTGTTCCTGGATTAGCCTCAACGTATCCAGGAACAGCTGGAATTGGAACACGTCATAGGGCTGCGGTAGAAATTGTTGACGCAAAAGAAGCCTGTGGCAGCTAATGAGTTAAGAACTGGGGGGTATGTTCCGTACAACTTTTTTGCTGGAAATCACATGAGGAATCACAATCCGGTACGTTTATGCGGCAATTTCCGGACACCCTGTATACACATATGGACAAACAATAAGTACACCCCTCTTGTTTCAGTCGTTTTCGCTTGTACCGTTTTCATGTTTTTTTTTTGGAAAATAGGTAAGGTTCAGGATGAAGGGAAATCCCCAAAAACAGAGTATCCACAGGGCAAAGGCCCCAAATAATTATTTTTTCATTTTAAGCATTTCTGGAATCGGTGACTTTTGAGTTTGTGGATTTGAAGTTTGGAGATTTTCCAATTTCAGGAATTTGCATTTTAAGCCTTTTGGATTTTGCGAATTTTTGAGTTGGGGTATGTTTGGATTGGGAAACATCCTATTTCCCAGGATTTTGGAATTAATTTAAATTTCAATTTATAGAAAGTTTGATTTTATGATTATTTTAATTTAGGGACTTTCATTTTTAAGCATTTATTATCAGAGATTTTTAGTTTTCGAATAGTTTTTTTTTAACCAGCCTCAATTGCTTCTACCCTCTATCAACCTTAGGTTTGCGTTAAGTAAGTATTTTTTAAATATTTTTGAATTTAAGGGATTTGCATTTGAGTATTTTCGAAATTTTCAGATTGAGAATACGTGAATTTTAGAGGTTGTAAATTTTCGAATTTGAAGATTAGGAGTTCTGAAATTTTCCAATTTAAAGATTTCTCCAAGTATTTCTCCACTTTACCACGATTTCGTATAGATTTGGTTTAAGATTTTGGTTGAAATCGCGAAAATGTATGCAGGAAATCTCCTTTAGTTAAGCTCTCCACAGACTTCAAAAGATTTTGCATAATCTTGAGATTTTACAAAATCTGGACAAATATCCTCATACATTTTTTGTTCACCTCATCGGTGCTAGATCTAAAGCAGCTAAATGAAAACCAATATCTATAACCCTGTATGAAGCCAATATTTTATAATAATTTTACTTTTTTAGATTTTTAATTTTGCTCGGAAGAGAGGGAGAGTTTTTCGAACTTGAGGATTGTTGCACTGAAGAATCTTTTTATTTTTCTTATTTGGCGTTTTAAAGTTTTGGCACAAAAAACAGAACAAAGGGTTTTCAAAATCTCCTTTCGAGGAGTTTTTTTAATTTGGGATTTTTTTGTAAAGCAATTTTTGAGATCACAGATTTTCGAATTTGATAATTTTAGAATTTTTGATTATTTTTAGGTTTTGGGATACTGTTCTGTTTTTATACTCTTCGCTCATAGAGTGAAAGAGTATATTAACTTTGTCCTGAAGTTTGTAACGCATTGAGGGAAGCATCTCCGACCATATAAAAAGTGTACATATATGATCAGCATGACTTGGGGAGTCGATTGGACAATGTCCGGCTGTCTGTCTGTCCGTCTGTCTATATGTTGCGACGTGTTTTACTCAGCCAATTTGAAAGCTATGAAGCTGAAATTTTGCACAAATGCTTCTTTTTGCTGCAGGCAGTTTGTATGTTTGAATCGGTAAAATCGGACAAGCAAACCATCTACGAAGTATACAGTCAGGGGAGCACCTAGCCTTTCGGCCTTTATCTCCCGGTCCCGCTAAATGTTTGGACCTTCGGCTTTTTACTGACAAGGTCTTATTGTCAGATGGGGATTTCTCCATCCGGCGAATGCACTCACCTTCAGGAACCCAACCCCGGGGTTGCATCACTAGCTGGATGACTTGGGTAACAACCTCCAGCCACTACGAAGCCAACGCCTTGATGGTAAAGGACAACGGTCCCCTGGGCACACCCATCCCCGTAGTTCACTATTCGCTATAGACTTCTCTATAGCAGGTGTGATCCTCCTTCGGCCTCCTATTGGTTAAGCCTCACGTGAGAATTCAGATGTGCACATCCCATGCTCGTTTGACCTATGACTACGAGCCTGTGTGAGACTCGTAGCGCTGCTTTTCACATCCAGGTGGCCCCTTCAGTTTACTAGTCAGCAATGCGACTCGGGCAGTGTGGTCACCAATCCACAAACTAGTTAGATATAGGCGCGTAGGCATTTACCACCAAGGCTGTTCTGCCTAACTAGCCCCTTCAGGACTCGGGTCATGAGAAGCCGTCAACTCCGAAGCTCACACGATTTACCATACGATGCACTCCCCCACCAGAGGACACCATAATCGTGCTTGGCCTTTAGTGACTTCCCTCCCGTAAGTCATGGGAGGAGGTAGGTCACGCCAAGAGCCACCCGTACATAGCTCAGGAGCTCGGGAACGTTACCGCCCGAATGGTCTTTGTATACAGATCCTCGCCATGGCGTATCAACTGTACCAGGGGCCCCCTTGCGCTACTAGGTCCGTGGTGTCGTAACTCACCAAAGATCTTTGTCCCACTACATACAGCCATTTCTGGCTGATATCACAAGGACACCAACCCCCTTCCGGGGGTAAAATCGGACAATGGGGTCAGCCCCATGGCCATACAAACCCAACTCCCCAAATTAGGTTCTTCTAGGAAAAACTTTTTTATTTGTGTACGAATTTCAGCCAAATTTCACGCAAATGTGTTTCTAATGACAACACGAAACATATGTCAGAATGGATCAAATCGGACCATGGTGTCATGGGGCTGCCATACAAACCTAACTGCCCAAATTAGGTTCTTCTAAGAAAAACTTTTTTATTTGTGCACGAAAGGCAAACAAATTTCACACAAATGAATTTCTATTGATGACGCAAAACATATGTAAGATTGGATCGAATCGGACCATGGGGTCATGGGGCTGCCATACAAACCCAACCCCCCATTTTGGTTCTTCTAAGAAACATTTATACACCAATTTCACAAAACCTTGAATTAATGTGTCTTTATCAGCAACTAATAAGGTCAAAACAAATGGAATCGTATTATGGGGCCATGCTCCTGTATCCCCCCATAAAATTTTTTGAGTAAATATTTTTATTTGCCCACTTATTCCAACCAAACCTCACACAAATATTGTTTTGCCGACGCAACGGAACTTTTGTGAAGACAGAAAGAAAAGAATGGGGGATTAAATACAAGTCGTAGGTACGCCCGAAAAAACGTTTAGCCGGAGGGGAGCGGAGGGTATCCAAATTTCGGCGGCGCTCGAAATAAGCTTCGGTCTCGTTTTTAGGGTTTTTTAGATTTTACAAAAAACCCTTATGAAATCGATTTTGTCCGTCCGTCTGTCCGTCCGTCTGCTCGCTAAATAACTCGCAAACGGCTTAACCGATCGTAATGAAATTTGGTAGGAATGTGTAGAATGGTAACAGTCTTTGGCAAGAAATACTTAAAAGTTGGTAGGACAAAAAAAACAGGGTGTCCCGGACATTTGAAAATTTGTTCACTAAATAACTCGCGAACGGCTTAACGGATCGTCATGCAATTTGGTAGGAATGTGTAGAATGGTAACAGTCTTTGGCATGAAATACTTAAAAATTGGTATGGTCAAGAGAAAAGGGTGTCCCGGACATTTACAAATTTGTTCACGTACCGATCGTTATGAAATTTGGTAGGAATGTGTAGAATCGTAACAGTCCTTAGCACGAAATACTTAGACGTTGGTAGGACAAAGCAAACAGGGTATCCCGGAGATTTGAAAAAGTCGACTTTTTTAGTTTTTATCAAATCAAAGAACTCGATGGATACATTTCATATCAGTTGCTTTTTTCCAGTTTGGAGTCATGGTAACGGCGTTACAGCTAATAAATCCAGTTAATATGTGGAGCCATGATACATAGTAAATCTATTTTTGGATTGGTCTACCTAAAAAGTTTTGCGTTTAATTAGACCAATCCAAAAATAGATTTACGAGAAGCATTTCATTAACATTGTGCATAATTCTTATTTATTACCTATAAAATATATGTGCAAAATTATTCACTATGTATGTATCCAAAATCTAAAAAACCCTCGTATTGCGGGCGTAGCCCTCTGTACGCCGGTATTTTTTTTTTTTTTGTTGGGCAGTGCATTGCAATTGATAAATAATGGAACGATAGAGAAAAAGTGTGATATCATTACGAACCGTCTGATGACTAAAGTAGATTCAGATACAAACCAATATCGACTGAGTTTGGCATTTGGATATTTTGTTTAATGTTCTTCGAAGTTCAAATATTTTTTAGATTGAAATTTTTTAAAAATTTTGGGACTCCTGAATTTGAAGTTTTTTGAGGTGGGGGTTTTTTGAATTTGGGGCTTTCAAAATTGGGGATTTTCGAATTTAGGTCTTTTATTTTCAAGTTTTGTGTACTTAATCTTTTTTTGAATAAGGATTATTTAGGGACTTTAATGGAAGCCTTTTCTTATTTAACTAGGAGGAGGCCTACTCAATTTCAAACTTTTCTTTACGAAGTATAGGATGTTTATATAAAGGATTTAATATCATTACGGCTTTTTTTATTATATTTTCAACAATAATATGAAACAAAAACAATAACGGTCACTGATGATACGTAAACACTTTTAAATACAAAACATAGTTCAATAATCTTCAAATGTTTAATATGTATACTCTTCGCTGGTACAGTAATAATTATCATACAAGATATTCCATACGATAACATTAAGCAAGTTCCATTCCTACATACCCAGGGTAAAACCCCACTATGTCGCGACCGCGATGAAAAATGATCTTCATTTAAACAAATATTGTGTCTAATATAATATTTTACAGACTACTGGTAATATCTGATTATAACGCACAAAACAATGTGAATATACATATCTCATCCTAATTTCAATTCAACGAAACCATATCATATGTCCGTATCTATGATTATTTACTTTTGTTCAACCCGTCTCGTTATTAGGCCTCATGAGCCAAGATAATAAACAGAAGTCAATTAAATTGTTAATTTCTTGATCATCATCATAGTGATGAGACGATTGTGTGTCAATGTGTGTGCCATGTGTATTTTGTCTTTGTGTGTACCTTAAACGATTTTCGTTTACCTCTTCTATTTTTTTCAAATACACAAAAAAAAAGAAAAAGAAATATTATCCATTCAAAATTTGTATAACAAAAGATTCTCATTAAGAGCATCTTTTTAAACGCGTTCGCCGCTCGACTGATCTGATCTGATACGACATAAACGCACCGATTACTTGTGTGTAAATATTTCGTGCGGTATTAGGTTAGGTAGATGTATCCAGTATTGAAAAAGTCATCAAACTGCAGGTTAAGAACAAAAAAAAAAAAATGAAAAATACTGGAGACCTCCCAACAAAAAAATTAAATTCGGCCTGCAACAAATTTTATTCAGAATCAATTTTTTTTATTCTAGAATTTTTAAATTATGTACTCAAGATACTGCTGCTGCAAACAACCACTCACAGCTATGAGAATCTGGAACTGAATTAATTAATTTAAAAGAAAAGAGAGAAGAAATTAACGATACCACATGGACGCCATTTATATTTAGATTAGTTTTTATCTTTATCATATATAGTATAATGGGTGGAGATGTAGATAACTGTCATCCATGGAAATTCCTTACAGATTTTGGTTTTTGACGTATACGGTTGAATATAAACACGTCAACACTATCAGCTCTAAGAATAGTTCGGCAATTCGACCTCTACCTAATTCTATTCACATTTTTCGAAAATATAATGATACTAGATACATACAACGGTTATATCAAAATGCAAATGCGGCTTATTGGATTTATTAGAATATAATTCTCCTCTCTCTCTCTCTGTCGCATTAACATCTATTCTAATTTAAGATGATACTGCGATATCAAGAGACGCGAGAGCGTCTCGCCCGCCAAAGGAAAAAGAAAAACGAAAGCGAACAAGTCTATGATTACCGGAGACAACTTGCTTTTTTGTTTGATCAGGCTACAGCCTTCCAGGCAACAGCCCCCAAAAAATTTCTTTTACCAAAATATTCCACATATCCTGTTCTAGTGCCTTTCCAAATAAAATCTTCGATCGGCACAATAACGGGTAAGATATATGCAATAAACGGTGAAATTTTTACCCTCACAGACTTAAGCGAGTAACCCAATTTCAGAATGAAGTCTACAGTGGCAGAAAGACTTGCTTCTACTGTGTCTCTTCGTGAGGGGATTTTTATGAAATTTGGAACGAATGATCCTCTGGTGGTCCTTCTAAAGAATCAATGTCTTCCATTTAGATAAGTGGATGGAATAACGGTAAATTAATAGGTAAAGTTAACAAAAGATTTCCAACAATTGCGTCTATCGGCTCATCGCATTGACCATTTTTTAAAACACACTGCGGCATTGGGACATTTGGATATTGGGACACCGGTAGACTGGGAGACTAGGATCTTGTGGTAGTGGGATATTAGGAAATTGGGACATTAGGGTCTTGGGACATTAGGACATTGGGGCATTAGGCACAATGGGGAAACAGGGACGTGGGGACATCGGCATATTGGGGCATTGGGACATCAGGACATCAGGATATTGGGACAATGGGACAATGGGACATTTGGATATTGGGACACCGGGAGACTGGGAGACTAGGATCTTGTGGTAGTGGGATATTAGGAAATTGGGACATTAGGGTCTTGGGACATTAGGACATTGGGGCATTAGGCACAATGGGGAAACAGGGACGTGGGGACATCGGCATATTGGGGCATTGGGACATCAGGACATCAGGATATTGGGACAATGGGACATTGGGATATTGGGACATTAGGACACTGGGAGACTGGGACATTAGGACACTGGGATATTAGGACATTGGGACATTATGACCTTGGGACAATCGGATATTGGGACATTGGGACACTGGTACATAGGGGCATTGGACCACTGAGACATCGAAATGTTGTGACATTAGGACATCGGGATATTCGCACATAGAGGCACTGGGATATAAGAACATGTGAACATTAGGGTCTTGGGTCATTAGGACATTGGGATATTGGGACATCAACACATTAGGACATTGGGACATTAGGTACACTGGGGAAACTGGGACGTGGGAACATTGGGACATTGTTACATTGGGATATTGGCACATTGGGATATTGGAACATTGGGATACTGGGACATTAGGGCACTAAGATACAGGGACATTGGGGCACTGGGATATTAGGACTTAAGGCTATTGGGACCTTGGGACACTTGGTATACTGCGACATTGGGAAACTGACCACTGGTACATTAGGACATTGGGCCATTGGGATATTATCACATTAGGATACTGGGACATTTGGGACATTGGGGTACTGGGATATTAGGAAATTGGGGCATTAGGACCTTAAGACATTAGGACAGTTAGACATTGGGATATTAGGACATTAGGTGGGAGACTGGGACATTGGGATATTCCGATACTGGGACATTGGGACACTACGGTAGTGGGACATTCGGACATTAAACCATTGGGGCACTGTGATATTTGCACATTGGGACAATAGGACCTAAATTGGGACACTGGGACATCAGGATATTGGGACATTGGCACATTAGGATATTAGGACATTGGGACACTGGGATATTAGAACATTGGGACATGAGGACACTGTGACAATGGACCTTAGGGCATTAGGACGTTGGAACATTGGGACACTGTGACATTGGGACAATGTGACATTGGGACACTGGGTCAGGGGGGCATTAAGACAGATCAGTAACAGAACGTTAACAAAGCGTTGGCAAGGCAAAAACAGAGCGTTAGCAGATCGTTAACAGAGTGTTAACAGAAAATTAACAGAGCCTTAACAGAACGTTAACAGAACGTAAATCGAATAATAAAAGAAAGGTAACAGACCGTTTACAGAGCGTTAGCCGAATGATTAAAGAGAATTAAGAGAACATTAACAGAACGTTAACAGAGCATTAACGAAAAGATAATAGAGTGTTAAGAGAACGTTAATAGAGCATTAACAGAGTTAACAAAAAATTAACAGATTACTAACAGAATGTTAGCAGAGCCATAACACAAAGATAACACAAATCTATTTTGCACAAAATACATATTAATAAACTATACCCATTTCATCCCAAAATTTTTTTTAAAAAAGCTCAGCAACAGACATTTGTGGCGTATTTGCAATTGCGTTTGCAGTATCTATTTATTTTAAAGAAGACCCTGTGAATATAACTTATGATATTAAATTTATGGAATATGCTGAACAAAAACCTATTGAAACTTTTCCCAGAACAAAAATATTAGTTGGCTATTTAAGTATGCAAAAATATATGATATCTGACCAAAAACATCAAAGTTGTAAAAGTTACCCCGCCAAAGAAAAATTCATCTGCCGCAAAAAGAATACATATCACTCCAATCCGCTGCTCATATCTAATTTTGTTTGCTGGATGTACTTTTGTTTTAGGTGTAAATGCTGGAGAAGTTTAAATGTACAGGACTACTTCTTAAAGTAATTTGGAGGGAGCCGTCAAAGTGGCACTGAATAAAATGTTAAAGCTCCCACCAAATTACTTTAAGAAGTAGTCCTGTATATTTAAACTTCTCCAGCATTTACACCTAAAACAAAAGTACATCCAGCAAACAAAATTAGATATGAGCAGCGGATTGGAGTGATATGTATTCTTTTTGCGGCAGATGAATTTTTCTTTGGCGGGGTAACTTTTACAACTTTGTTGTTTTTGGTCAGATCAGTTCTACAGCCTCGCCTCTATACTGATTTGAGTAGATTGAGTTTGTCTCCAATTGAGATATAACTCGTATAATGCATTTCGTAGGTATATATCTATCTGATACGATACACAAATTTAGAGATTTATTTCTATTTCTATAATAATTTAATTTGAAATTGACATTGACAAAAGTGTCACGACGGGAGTTGGTGTCATAGTGTGTATTATATGAGGTGTGGTGAACGTATGGAACAAATAAATATTTCAGAAGTGTATAGAATAAAAATTGAAATTTATTCGACAAGAAGAGATTAATGCTAATGTGCATTTTCTGTAATATATTTATGTTATTGATCAATTTATGCGGAATTGATTTTTTAACCCATTCCCCGCCAACACATTTTTTTTCGAATTACATCCTGAAAATTGGTATTTACGGTAAAGAAGCCACCCTGAATCCAAAACCGTTTACCATTTTTTCCTACGTGCCTCCGTTCTCTCGCAAAGGCCCGATGCCATATGGCATCATTGGCGGGAACCCATTACAATTTTTTTTTTCAATTAAGATAAAAACGTTGAATTTTTTTTGGAAAAACACTTTTTACTTTCTTTAATTATAATTCTGAGCTTGTGTGAAATTTTAAGAAGCATTTAACACATAATCCTGTATCACATTTGATGCATTTAGTCCGAGTTTGGCTTTTGCAGGGCGGATATGCACATCTTCTTCGATTGCATTTCGCAACATAATGGCCAATTCCATCATACGTGCAACATTCGGAAGACTGTGGTATGTGCTACCCAAATCTGATGAGCCACAGTCGTACAATAGTAGGTTGCAATATCCCTACGGAACTGCATTTGGGTGACTTCCCCGACTTTATTTGTAATATCCAAGCATTTTCATCATCCGACATGATAGGTTCAAGATATTCAACCGCCTCATGTAATTTCATTCTGCATAAGAAATATGCATGAAAAAGAATGGATTGAAATTGCTTTCTTTAAAAAAATAACGGATAAATGCTCATTGTGGAAATTGAATTTTGGTAAGTTACTTTTACACACTTTTTTTTGCTCTGTACCGAGACAAGCCTTTCGAAGTACTGACTCAAAGCTTTTGTGGACAAATATGTCCTTCAAACTCCTTGAAATTCAAAAAAAATCAAGATGAATAATTATCACGGTTGATTCAGCGCTTGAAAATAATGTTGCGTATACGCAACTTTGAGCGTTTACAGGGTGTAGTGTGCATGCATATAGACCACCCAGAGTAAAGGATGATGCACACTTGAGAGCAACAAGGATAATTCCGAAAAAAGTCCCATTGTTGAGACCAGATACGTCAAACGAGTAATTTGACTCTTTGACGAGGTCTCGTACGTGTCTGAGTTTATTATTTAGTCCATCGTATGTTAGTCTCCTGGATGGAATACACGTCCATATTTTAAAGGTGTTTGTGGGTGCGCTTTAGAAAATGATGCATTTGATTGTGAAAACGATCATCGGACTTGGACTCTAAATCCTCAGAAACGAATTTTCAGCATAAAATTAATTTTCACAAAGTGAAAATTATTAAAAACGCAGTAAAACATATTGAAAAAATATAAAAAAAAATAAAATTAAAAATAAATTTTTTAATAGGTTTCCGCCAATGATGCCAAATGGCATCACTAAAATGTATTTAGTGTTACTACCTATAAAACTACCGTTATTGCAAATTTTTTTTTTGCTATTCTAATCTATGCTACTCTGGCTTTTGTTTAACACAAATTGTTCCGAGAAAATCAGGTCGCAAGTATATGATTTTTGAAATCGCAAAAATCGCATTTTAAAAAAAAAAAATTTCACGACACTTTTTTTTTCTGCTCCCAATGGCACAAATCTAACTAAATACTAGCCAGGAACATTGCAATAGATAGAAGAAACATTACTTAGTGTAACAAAGAAAAAAACAATGTTGAGGATGTTACAGGGTGTCCGTGGCGCGCTCCCAAATATGAGGCTTTTACTGATGCCATATGGCATCATTGGCGGGGAATGGGTTAATAAATACAATGAAAATCGGGAACAATACGAAATCCCCAATAACAAAATATGCAAACGCAGAAAAATCCCCAAAATCAAAATCACCATAATCAACTAAATCCCCAAACACTCGAAATATGCTGGTAAATGATAGATGGATAGTATATGGTAAAGAATGGTACATAGATAGTAAATGGTTGATGGATGGAACATGGTAAATGGCAGATGTTAAATGGTAGATGGTAAATGGCATTAAGAGGGTCGTAGGTCAAAACAAACTTAGTTACATGGGCGTAGCCAGAGGGGGGCAGGGAGGGGCGCTTGCCCCCCTGATCGATGATTATGGTAAAACAAATTCTTACCGATGTAGTGAAAACGAGACCGAGGCTAATTTCGGGCGCGGCCGAAATTTGAATACCCGTCACATTTGAATGAAACTGAAGGTCATTTTGTGTTAAAAATTTCTGCCGCAGCCCAATAACGTGTTCCGATTCCATCTGTTCCTGGATACGTTGGGGTTAATCCAGGAACACACTTGGATGTATTTTGGTTAATATTCAAAAAGAAAAAAAGTTGTTCTTACAAGAATCCAATATTTGGGGATTGGTTTGTATGACAGCCCTATGATGTAATGTTCCGATTTCATCCATTCTTAAATATCTTTTGAAGCTTTACTAGCCTAAGGTGACCTGATTCCCGAAAGCCCAATGCAGTACACATTCCGGAATTCGGTTTTCAGGCAAACCCTCAATCGTACTATTTTATTATTTGTTATCATTCGCTTAATGTTATCAAAACAGCAAGATCCCGATGTGATCGCATTAAGCGGTGTCGATTGTATGTCACGAGGCTACCACCATGACGGATGCCATAAAACGACCACATATTCTCCATCCTTTCACAAGTGATATCTTCCTAAACGGAATACAGCAAGAATAGTAGCCTTTATTCTGGGAAATGTGTGGTGAACCTTGGGAAAGCAAGGTTCCAGGGACATAGCCAGAGGAGGAGTCCAGGAGTCCCTAACTTCCTACAGTATTTCTAATTTATTCATTCCTAAAACTCTGCCGAAATTAAGCTTGCAGTCAGATAAATTGTGTCATCTGGACGAAAGTTTTGACTATATAATAAACAATTATTTGGAACACAAAAAAAATCTGGTGACCCAAAATTGGGATCGTCTTTCATAATGGAAACTTGAACAAATTTCGTAAGAACTCATACAGGCTACACAATTTGAAATAAAATATTTCCCTGTAAGAATGAAGAATTTTTTTTTTTAGCCGTGCGAAGGGAAGGCAAAAGCAGCATGGCGCGGGCACCGAATACGCGATCCTACTTTCCATAGTTCCATAGTTGCTGCTTCGTGCATATACCATGGCCCACGAGCCCTTCTATAATTGTACAGAAAAGAAGTCTTTGGCGTTGTAGACGTGGCACTCTCTGCTTCCGATGATAGCAGAGCAATTAAGTAATCTTGCGTGCACTCGTGATCGCCCAGCCTCGTCAAGCGATAAAATTGGATTCGACACAGGAACAGTGGGACAGGAGGCATTATTATGCATTGGGGCAGCGCCGAAACTAGTGTCTACAATTAACAACAAGATTCTAATAATGTCATAATTTCTGATATCCAGCTAAATCCTGGCTACGTCCTTGCAAGGTTCTCTTGGTACTAAACAGGACCCAGAAAAGATCCCTCAACTTCTAAATATTCTCGTTGACAAAACATTATCAGCATGTGAAGTGCAAATGTATGTTTTAAGACGCAAAGTTATAACAGGCATGGGAGAAGTGTAGCCAGGATCTCGTTTAAAAGGGGCAAACCCAACATTTGTTTAACACAATGAACTCGATTTTTTTTTAGGGTTAGGAATAGGTATTTTTCAACTTTTGAATTTCAGTGTTCGAAACTGCAGTCTCAGCAGCATTGTTGGGATGATGATGGCCCTTTCCCTATCTCTGACTATCCGTGACCCTGAGACAAAAATCATGAAGCTGTTTATTTGAAGTACGAAAATTACACCTCCTTGTACCTACCTATTTAAAAGTTTCGTTTTGTTTATTACAATAGATAAATTAATACCTCATTGCGTAGAGAATTCTTAAGCGGATGGCGACTCTCTGGGGATTTATCGCTACTTCATTGGATTTGGTCAACATATAGGGGAAATCCTTGCAGAGTCCTTTAGTTCGAATTTTCTTTTTCCTAAAGAGGTTGATAGGGTAATCGGATGGAGTACAGTAATTTTTCCATCGTTTTGTGAAAAATTTAAATCGCATCTTTACATGGCTGTTACTTCTGAGTATTGGCAGCTATAGATGCTTGGGATTTTCACCTGATACGGGCAGTGCGGTCCTCTCTCTTGGCTGCTAAATTTCAAAATTTTACGCTCCAAAATTTCCAAATTAGGGACAATTTTCGATTAAATCGATTGAACTCCAGAACGCAGATAAGAAGGACCTTGAAATTTGGAGACAATGTGAGCGGTGAGCGCCAAGTATAGCTCTGCAGCTACAAGTGTGAGCTAGAGCCTTAAAATGTTCACAAGTCTGCCAATTTTCAAATTTATTGGACACATTTTATAGAGTTTTCGATTAGAAAAGTCAAAAAGCGAGAGAAATGTAACTAAATGTAATCCCCAGGTTGTGGAGCTACTTGGCGCTTACATTTAGGTACATTAAATTTCAGAACGATTGACGAAAGAGTTTCGAAATTATCGAAAATGAATGTTTGCCACATGAAAGTGCGATTATCCAGACTGACTACAGGCCTCACCGAGGAGGTTTTTATGAAGTCATTTAGGCTTCTTTGGTGTGGCGTTGGGAATGCTGTACATTTACTAATGCTGTACGACAGGTCAAAATGCTTTAGGTGTACGTCTGGCCACACATTTGGGTGAAGTTTGGTTGATTGATTCACAAAGAAAAAAGTTGTTCATGCAACAGCCTAATTTCCAGCGGTTGGTTTGTATGAGAGCCCTATGACGTAGTGTTCCGATTTCATCTGTTCCTAGATAGGTTTGGTGGCTTTACTAAAAACACATTTGCGCAAAGTTTGGTTAAGATTGGTTCATTAAGAAAAAAGTTTTTCTTAGAAGAATCTAATTTCCAGTGGTTGGTTTGTATGACAGCCCTATGATGTAGTGTTCCGATTTGATCTGATCTCTAGATATTTTTTGAGGCTTTACTAGGAACACATTTGGATGAAGTTTGGTTACGGTCAGATGAAAAAGGAAAAAGTTTTTCTTAGAAGAACTTAGTTTTGAATGGTTCGTTTGTATGGCAGCCCTATGACGTAATGTTCCAATTCCACCCGTTTCTAGATATGTTTTGAGGCTATACTAGTAACACACTTGGGTGAAATTTGGTTAAGATTGGTGCATAAAGAAAAAAGTTTTTCTAAGAAAAACCTAATTTTCAGGGGCAGCCCCATGACCCCATGGTCCGATTCCATTCGTTCCGACATATATACAGTGTACACTAAAAAGAAACTTGCATACAAATTTTCAGCTCGATAGCTTCAAAACTGAGGGACTAGTTTGCGTTGCAACAGACGGACAGACAGACAGACAGACGGACAGACAGACAGACAGACAGACGGACATGGCTCAATCGATTTCTCTCGTCACGCTGATCAATAATATATATACTTTATATAGTCGGAGGTGCTTCCTTCTGTGCGTTGCAAACTTCATGACAAAGTTAATATACCCTTTCACATAGTGACGGGTATAAAAATTGCTGCCCTTTACAATGCTAGAGGGCGTTGAAATGCGAGTTTGATTCCAGGTACATTAGCATTATGAATCGATAACATAATTAGATCATCCCTTGGGGAACTCTTTTTTCTTTTGCGAAAATCCCATATTTGCAGAACACAATTTTAACTGTCACATAAAGGTCTCTCCGGCAAAGTAGTGGAATTGAACTTTATTCAATCTGAAAGTGATTTTAGTGACAAATGGTAACCAGCTTTGCCCAGTTAGGGACCTTGTTAAGAGATTCATTTTGTAGCTGAAGCATAAATAAATAACAGGCGCGACAATCCAGCATTGGACTAAGGCCGCAGGATGTGTTAGTGACATCCTATTTCCAAGATCTTATCTGCTTTTGTTGAGGCAATGAGATCAGCATCACGCTCAGCAGTGTTATTTATCCCCATAAATGGGTACTCGTTTAACATCTGAGTGAGATCATAGTCCGTCACAAGCTCGTGAGTTCGAAAAACACCATGGAACACGGTGAGATTCGAACTCATGACCATGTGCACCGAAGGTGCGCGCACTTACCGCTAGACCAGCCAGACTACATGCTGAAGCATACCAGCAATGAAATTTAGCCACTGTTAATATTATGTTAAATGTGGAGAAAATCTTATCAAAATCGACCGTATTTCTATAAAAAAAAAGATTTATAAATTTTGCCCAGAAGAAAAACAGTGACAGACGACAGAAACTGATCTCTTGGCCTATTTCTTTTCAATCACAAGTGGAATATGCAGTCCGAGAGACAAAAATAGCACTTAATATTGACGAGATACGCGGTCTAAAAATCGGAAATTGGAGGCCATTTTAATGTAATCAGAATCACACACTGATTTTCGAGTGACGGAAATGCGCCATTAGTACACAAATTTACCATCATAAGCACGAATTCCTTAATGACAGTAGACGCCATCTGTTGTAAAATTGAAGGAAAATATTTTTTGCAAAAATATTAAATTTGCTATCAATTTCAACTCCTAACAAAATCATGATGTTGAAAAAATTTGCATGTATCCCTAAATCTCTTCAGCCGACTGTCGGATAATGTTTCTTTCTATGGATTCTGTGGATGTAAGACAAGAGGCTTCTCGGTGTGTTTCGGCAGGAGATGCGATCCTCTAGAACCAAGCAAAGCCAGAATTTAAAACGGACATTGATCTCGCAAGTGGAATATGCAAGTCCAAAAGCCAGAAATAGCACTGAATATAGATGAGCTACGGTCTGAAAAGCAGAATCGGAGGCCAGTTGAATGTAATCAGATCAGAATCGCCAGTTAAAGTCTAAGCACGTTTTGAGGCCATTTTTCGTTAAATGGTGTAGAAAATCATTTTCAACTGTCCTTTCGTAAAATTTAGCTCTAAAATTAAAAAAACAGGCGCGACAGTTTAACATTGGACTAAGGCCGCAGATGTGTTAGTGACAATTCCCAACATCCTAACTGCTTTTTAGTTGAGGTGTTGAGATCAACAGCACGCTCAGCAATGTTATGGGTACTCGTTTAACATCTGAGTCAGATCAAAGTTCGTCACAAGGGGCGTGAGTTCGAAAAACACCATAAACTGAATTCGTTGACGGTGAGTCTCGAAACAATGACCCTGTGCACCGAAGTGCGCGCACTAACCATTACACCAGCCAGATTACTCTAAATTTTGCGTAACAATATTTTCGCGACCAACAATTTCAACTCCTAAGAAAATCTTGATGTTGAAAAAATTTCGGCCTTGTCCCTCCCCCCCCCCCCCCCCCGTGACCGAAATCCTGGCTACGCCCATGCTTAGTTATCTTTTTGATTGACACAAACATAATGTTCGAATCCTTATATTGAATAAACGGTTTGCATATTGCATATATATAGTATATCGTCCTAAACATATTGGGCTTTCTTTAACATCATCGATACATGCCCCATCCTCATACGAACGAATATTCGCGGAAAACTTAGTCGGCTTTTTGTTAGAACCGATTGCATATTTAATCGCCTGCAGATTATCGGTTGTTGAGTTGAGTTATTTCAATCGTATTGGCGTTAATTAGCATATGAGTCCACGTCGGTGAGTTTTTATTGCACAGTAGGACTATTACAATTATAATAGTCTAAAGAAACTCCCCATTTACCATATACCATTTATTATCTACCGTTCCCCATTTAAGGTGAGATCTTAGAACGCGCGCGCGTTCTTAGATCACACCGCAAATGGTGAATGGGGATTTTGATTTTGGGTATTTTTATTTTGGCGATTTTGATTTCGGGGATTTTGATTTGGGGATTTTGGTTTGTGTAGTTTTTCTTATTTGCTGTAGCATAAAACGAGATACATGTTTGTTTTTATTTTACTACGATATTCAATCCGGAATATTAGATGATTCATACAACTCAAACATTTTCTTTGAATTTTCATATTTGATTGTGCTTCAATTGCTAAAATAAAAATCAGAAAAAAACTACGAACATATTTGTAGGTACTACAAAGTGTACCACCTTATAGTGGTGCGTTCCTATATGATAAGGGCACATTTTCACTGATAAAATTGCCTACTCATTATGTATCTTTCCGCATACTACCGTATAGGACATCTACGATCCTACATGTCAAATTATGATGGAAAGCGACCTTAAGTCGCTACATAATTCCAAATTATCATAAACCGAAATTTCCCTCAATTGAAAACCATTTATTTTTATTTTCTTTCGTGCCCATAAATAACTTGCGTATGGGTCACTTCTATGCCGACCATAAAGCGTAACTATCATCATACAAGAGTCTAGTTGTTTCACTATCGCTATCATAATATACTACGGATTATACACAACGCGTTTCGTCTTAATGGAAATGCATAAATGTAAATGCAATGTTGTTGGAAATATTTTCGTCCAATTTACGATATTGGTATGGGCCATAGAGTCTAATTGAAAATTGTACAATATCACTGTCTATGGAAAATGAATTTTTAGAAAATATATACATATATGTAGTTGTTTCGAAACTAAAATGATTGGATTAGTTTTTATGACCTTTCAAAAACAATAAAATTATGTTTAGGAAAATTAAAAAAAAAAAAATGCTACAAATTTGATTTTTTTAAGTAGACGAAATGCATTTGCAAAAGCTTCGCCTTAAAAACAAAAACGAGGAATTAGAATTTAGGCAATACAAAATTAATGTCTTTAACGCTGGCAAAAAAAATGCTACAAGCAAAAAGGATTATTTTTGGAGACTTGCATTACTTGCACAACGAACGATTCATATTAATCTTTTTCTAGATTTTAATAAAAACCGTTCGCGGGCAGAGTCAAGGAATGTTTTTTTTTTATTTTATTCATTTACCAAACAAGGCATGTAACAAACAAATACTTAATACTAAATTGTAAATTGTAGTTGAGTGGGAAGGTTGTGGGAGATTGGGCTTCAAAGTTGGGATGGACTAGGATTATTGAAGGGCTTTAATCAAGTTTAGTTTAAAGACAGATTTAGTTATGTTAGGACAATAATGCATACTGAGTGAGTTGAAAGTGCGGCAGCATCTGTTAATTGGTTCATTGAAAGCATAGACGGTAGAGTGATGGTATTCTTTAAGGAGAGTTGTATGCCTAGTGCGTCTCAGTTGGTCATTAAAAATGATTCTGCTACGGATAAAATCAACTTTGATTGTACCGTTAATAATATCAAAGGTGAAACAGGCACAAAGTAGAGTTCTTCTTGCAGAAAGAGTCATTAAGTTTACGAGACTTAGCCTGTAACTGTACGAGGGGAGATTTAGATAGTCGGCTGGGTTATAAAGGTCCCTCAAAGCGAAAAGTGTAAATTGCTTTTGGATAGATTCGAATCTATCGCAGTGAAGACCGAAGACAGGGTTCCAGACTATGCATGCGTATTCTAAAAGAGGGCGGACAAGAGTGGTGTATAAGGTTTTAGTTACCCAAATATTTTTAAATTCCTTAGAACGTCTTTTAATAAAGCCAAACTGTTTGGTGGCCAAGGATGAAACCCTATCATATTGAAGATTAAAGCGTAATTTGTTGTGCAGGATAACGCCGAGGTCGGTGACATGATCAACCCTACACAATTCAACGTTATTGAGAAGGTACGGGGTGGTTAAAACATCATTTTTCCGTAAAAAGCTAATCACTTGGCAATTTTTTAACGTTGAGATATAGATTATTACGACTACACCACTGTTCAAGGGATTCTAGTTTACATTGAAGGAATGCAGAGTCATACAGGGAGAGGATGCAATGGTATAACTTTAAGTCGTCAGCGTAGAAAAGATGAGTAATATCCTGTAATATATGTGATAGGTCGGATATAAAGATGTTAAAAAGAAGTGGACCTAGATGACTTCCCTGAGGCACCCCTGAGGTCGCAAAGACGCTTTTAGAGACAAAGCCCTTGTATTTGACAAATTGTATACGTTCATGGAGATAGGATCGGATCCAATTAAGCAACGAACCCGTTACACTATAGCGGTGAAGTTTGTCAATTAAAATTAAATGATCAACCCTATCGAAAGCTTTGCTGAAGTCTGTATAGACAGCATCTACTTGGACACCTTTTTCCATTTTGCAGAGGACGTCAGAAACTAGTATCATGAGATTAGTTGTAGTCGATCTGCCTTTTCGAAATCCATGTTGTTGTTCATTGAGAAGAGGATCGATAATGGGAGTGAGCTTATCACAAACTATTTTCTCGAAAAGTTTGGGGATAGTTGACAAGAGAGCTATGCCACGGTAGTTGTCAACCAATCGCTTATCACCACTTTTGTGGATATTTCAAGTTACTGTCTTAAATCTTTCCCTTTTTGGAACTGCAAAGTAATGTAAGTGTATGAAATGATGATTCTCTAAATTAACTTAAATGCCATCGTTTTTCAATTCAATAATGTGGTTAGTTAGTTAGTTAATTGTAATGAAAAGTATTTCACCTCAAAAAAGAAAATCCTCAATTCCCGATCATCTAAACGATAGGAAAATTGGTAGTGCAAAATGCTTCGTTTGGACTACGAAGAATATAGATATTCTGTGGTAGGAAATACATACATAATTGAGTCTTCGGAAACCTCAGACAATTGCCGAAAATATTGATTGTCCTAATTCTCCGCCAGTGCTGCATCAGCGTCGAACTAACGAAACTTTTCTAAATACATACATAGTTTAAAAAAGCGCTAAAAGCATTATGGGGCACGTATGATACTTGATCATCCTTATGTCGGATAGCTATGCGGTGTCATAGCAATGGTCTGAGAAATGTTGAAAAAAATCGCTTACGTCTTACGACTTTCGAGCCGTTCCTTTTTTTTCGAAGTAGTTAGCTGAATATTTTAAACTTAAGTTCAACTTAAGATAGACCACCTTTGACAGACGTAAGCTTCGTTTACTCATAATACCTAAGTCGTGGATTGAATGAAAATGCACTATGAATTATCGCTATTGTTGTGGATTATATTCTGCTCCAAAATTTAGACGTAATTATTGTATTCTTCGAGAATTATCAAGATGAGAATCAACGAAATGATGTCCACTTCATGTTGTAAGAGGAGCTTAAATTGTAAAGGCTTCTAATGATTAAAAAAAATTAACAATCAAATAACTTCCTGCCAAAACTCAAAAGCCGTCTTCTCAATTGAAAAAGATTTTTTTTTCGTTAAAATTGGACCTGGGAAAACACATCGTTTATTGTCATTTTCAGGCTGCTTTTAGGCTATTTTTGTTCGATTAAAATCAAAACTGCCTATGTGTATGCAATATTCTACACGCATATTGAAACCTTTAGGTATTGTTGAAAATCTACTTACCATCGACATAAAGACGAAACAAATGCTCCACAGGTAGGCCAAGTGCGCCGGTGACCAAATTACAAAAAGAAATCATTCGAAATTTATGAAACTTTTGAGAGCGGTGGCATCGAATTCAATACCGACAAGGTAGGCCGGCCTATAATAGCTCGAATGGAATCAGTGTAATAAGAATGAGAATGATAATGACGTAGAAAATTTAAAAGTACAATTTTTGGGGTTACCATGAGCTAGTCAAAAAAACCAAAGATCGCTCAATGCTTAGAAAAACATGTTTCACGTACTTGGGGAGGATTTGGGATTTCTTGTGTAATGATGATTATTAGATTATTGAATTTGAAGTGTTCATTGTAATATGTATTAGAATGTAAAATAAACTTTCGGGAACATGAACATTATTCTTGTGCACTTTAGCATTTTTGATTTGTTTTAGACTATGTACATTTACATTGAAAATGCTAAAGGCGCACAACATTAATTCGCATTTACCCGCAAATGTATTTGACAGTCTAATAATTATATACTTGGACACTGCATTTAAAAACAAAATTACCCGAAATTAAAAAATAATAGCTTGATCTAAAAAATGGTTGCAAAACTGTGAAATTGAAGCGGGAATTGATGGTTTAATAAATGCGAACATTATGTGGAAAGTCGTTAATTTTAGGTGTTTCCAAAAGATTTTTATTCCGTGAAGGTGCCCATCCTGTGCAAGGCACGGGCCGCCACTGGTCATTTCCGACTTTAAGTGAATTTAAGCTGCTCCAGCCATTTTGCGGTAGGATGATTAATGCTGACTTTCTGAAATAGCACGAGTATTTGCCAAATCGTTTCGAATAAACAGTCTCAAACGGTAAAAAAAAATTCTTAATTGCATAGCGGTAAAAAGAATGCATAATTCCATAGCAAATATTAGAAAAACAATACACATACACATGATATCTTTGAGATTTACATTCTTTGCTTTACTGCTAGACTTTATTGATAATAGCATCCCTGATTTGGCGTATCTGAAACCCCACCCCTCTCTCCTCAGCATTTTTTTTTACACGCCTCGCCATATGAGCCCGAGAGGGAAAATATATCTTAAAAGATGATGAGAGTAGTAAGAACTTTTTTGAAATGCTTGTTTTTCGTCTTGGCGGTATATGTATAAAATTCCCGTTAGAATTCCGCTTTACATAACCTGTCCAAATCACATTGAACTTCGTCAAATTATTATTGTTTGAATATTATTGGCTGAAACGCTTAAAAAATAATAACCAAATACGTTCGCAAGCAGGTAGTAGGAGCTTTTTTGTCAGAGCCTTATCTTAATCTCAGAATCACCGTTACATATGGTGGCGAACCCTGTTATTCTCGTTAGGTACATTTGTAATAAATCAGACCTGCAAATGGACTTTGCTGGGAATATAAATGTACAGCCCTACCACAGGGAATTAAGCAAGAGCCGGGAACGCGCTGCTGACGAACATTTGTTCTGCTTAGTCAAACTATTCAGGTACATATTCGTAAGAGATTGTTCCAGTAATGCAGTAATTGGCAGAACATATCCACTGCGTAACAATCTGGTAACCTTGTAGCTCAACTCCAGTCTCAGTTAGAGTCTGGACCGAACAATTTCGCCGAAGAGCCTTATCTGGCGGGGTCATCAGCTGGCATCGCGATAATTAATGTGTCAATTGGACCCATAGCTGTTAGAGAGATGTTAACGGGAAATTATTCGAAATGTTGTCAGTTTTGAAGTTTGCTAGACTAAAACTAAATAGGTGGGTCGAAAGATCGATAGGTATATGTACTTGAGGTTTTTCTACCGAACCTCTTTATTGCTAAGCCATACCCGCAGCCGCGTAATGTACGGTGTTCCATGTGTTCCATCGAATCCAGGGACTCCCAAAGCCGGCAATGTAGACTGTGAAAAAGTGGTTATTTCGTTCGATCGCCGTTTTTTCGAAGACTTCCGTTTTAGGCCAGTCAATAAACCGAAATATAAGGTGTTAGGTCGTAAAAAATAGCTCGGCTCTGGTGTTTTGGAATATTGCTAGGATAGACACCAGTAGTGTACCACCAAGTTTGCAACGTCGAAAAACCTGTGCTAACCCCGTGACCCTCAAAAGACCTCAAAATTTTCTGACTTTTTTCATATTTTGGTTTGTAATTTTTAAAAGGTGCCTCCTACAAAAAAGTCGTCCACTGCACTTTTAAAGCTAACAAAATCTTCTTTAATTTGAGTGCAACTCGAGCTTTGTAGGTACAAAGGATCCCAAGATACAACATTTTAAAAAATGTTTTTTTTTTTTGTAACAAAGTCCGAAATTGTAATACGACGTACTCTATAACGTGTTCCGATTCCATCTATTCCTGGATGCGTTGAGGCTAATCCAGGAACACAGTTGGATGAATTTTGGTTAAGATTCAAAAAGAAAAAAGTTTTTCTTACAAGAACCTAATATATAGGGGTTTGTTTGTATGACAGCCCTTAAGACGTAATGTTCCGATTCCATCCATTCCTAGATATATTTTGAGGCTTTACTAGGAACACATTTGGGTGAGGTTTGGTTAAGATTGGCTTATAAAAACAAAGTTTTTCTTAGAAGAACGTAATTTCCAGAGGTTGGTTTGTATGACAGCCCTATGACGTAGTGTTTCGATTTCATCCGGTCTTAGATATTTTTTGAGGCTTAACCAGGAACACACTTGGGTGAAGTTTGGTTAATATTGGTACATAAAGGAAAAAGCATTCTTAGAAGAACCTAATTTTCAGGGGCAGCCCTATGACCCCATGGTCCGATTCCATTCGTTCCGACATATATACAGCTAAGTAACTGGTTTATAATTTCGTGTGACATGATTTTTTCCGTAGAATGCGCATTTAAGCCGATCTTTAGTTCGGAAGATGACTAAAATTACAATTTCGAACTTTTTTAGAAAAAAAAAACATGTTTAAAGTACTGTATCTGGGGATCCTTTGCACCTACATAGCTGGAGGTGGAGTCAAATTAAAGAAGTTATTGTTAGCTTTAAAAATCCAGTAGGCGACTTTCTTGTAGGAAGCAGCTTTTGGAAATTACAAACCAAAATATGAAAAAAGTCCGAAAATTTTGAGGTTTTTTTTTTAGAGTCACGGGCTTAGCATAGGTTTTTCTAAGTTGCAAACTTGGTGGTACACTTCTGGTATCTACCCTAACAATATCCCAAAAAAACAGAGCCGAGCTATTTTTTGCGACCTAAAATCATAAAATGACTGGCCTATTTTGGTTTATCAGAGCATCAAACCCAAAAAGCCCCAAAACCTCAATTCAGCGAAAATTCCGAAACTTTTTAGGCTTTCGCTTGAACCGAAGCCGGGTCTTGTACAAAGAGAATATGATTTTACTGTCTTTATCGCTTATCCAGATTTGATTTTTCGGGCATTTTTCCCAACATTTTGAAGGGGAAACGGCCTATTATGTCAGTCATTTCTAATGCTAGTATGGTTAAACATGCGGTGTCTGAATGTTAATTGCAGTTCAGCAATAAACTGTGAGTATCCACCATAGTTTGAAGCGCAAAAAGAAAATTTTGTTTTATGCTATTCCTTGTTCTGGCTATTAATTAGTAGGTACACATCAGCTGTGTAAATAGGACTCAGATCAGAACATGTTCTTGACGTACGCTCATTGAGCGATAAAATCGCGTGGAGGGACACAAATCTTTATAAATCTATTCGTTGGAAATTCCTTTGGCCAGATTATTCAAATAAAAAAACAGCAAATTTTAACAGAAAGTTGGGCCTCTTCACACTATTTCCTTTTTCGTTCGTCTTCCTCAATTTGACAATTGAAACTTGGGATATCTGCGCTTTTGAAGAGAGGAATTAAATCTCGACAGTAATTACCAATTTTGAACATGCTGCCAAAATCGAACGATGGAAAATTGCAACCCATTCAAGTCGGGTTTGCTATCGTCTTCACGTCTTCAAATTTGCTTTGTGCGATGATTTTGAAGTAAACTTTATTGCTGTTTCTGTGTCTGCGACTTAAGAAAAACCGTCTTTTAATTTCTAAGCGATTGCATAAATGGTAAAATGTTTTGACGTTTAATATCAAAATTGAAAAATGAACAGATAATGAGTGCATTCAGCGAGCACATATTGGGATATGCTACATATCCCCACCACAAGAAATTGGAAACTGCTAAGTTTGTGTTCGCTGAATGGACTTGCTACACGAAATGTCAGTTCTCTCTAAACAGCTGATACATCTGCAGACATTGCGGCAATTCAAAATTCAAAAAACCTAAAACTGCAACTTTCCTTTCAAAATACGTACTCTCATCGCACAATTTATAACGTTCACTAAAACCTGGCTCAGAAATGACATTTTTTTCAGCTGAACTGTGAATAAACAATTTACAGTATTGATGGTCGAGCAGCTGTGCGTGACAGTTGATCGAGCAGTCCAAGTAGCAGCTACACATCTAAATGTAGCATTCCAATTCAACGCTATATATGGGAAATTTTCGATACATCGCATTTGGACCGATTAGCGGGTGAGTGGGACGCGGGGAGAGAACACTTTCCAGTAGCTATTTCCAATATGTGCTTGCTGAATGCACTGATTGCTGAATCTACTCCTTCTATTACAAAACAAAGCATCTATTTATAATATTAACGAAAAAAGCTATTATTTACCCGTTCTGAAACAAGTCGGGACAAATATTATGACGAGGAATGATGAAAAAAGTGCGGACAGAACGAGGTATTCTTCTCTTCTGTTGGCTTGATGCAATGACAAGTTCAATGTTGAAAGACGAAACGTAGCTTGAAGACGCTAGGGAAGACGCAACATGCACAGGTGTGGACGTAGCCATTCGGTGCTATGCGCTTCAACTTCAACTTTTATGTATTTTTGTAATTTTTACATAATCCAAAATTATAACTGCACAGCAAAAAAATGCCGAGTATTCGAGCAAGAAAATCCGATAGGATAAAAAAGCAAAATTATTTCGGAGTAAACATGCTCAAAATAACACCGCCATCAGGGATTTTATTAGCGAAGAATCCGAGACGGACGAAACTCCTAAATTAAAACCTTTTTCGGACAAATTGCAAGGAATATCCCATTTGGTATTGACTATGACACCTATCGGATCAATTTCGCAACATGTTCAATCAAGTTATTGTGTTGGGGCTAATTTCATCCGATTTAGGTATTTTGTATCCACCGATCGGAGTGAATTTGGTGGTAGAGCGACATCACATGTTGTATAAATTACAAACTCCATCAGATAGTCTGGTTGGCTTAGTAGGTAGGGCGTTCGTCTACAAATCATAGTGTCCCGGGATCGAATCCCACTGTAGGTAGGGAAATTTATTATGCATTTTACGGTGTAAAGAGGTAAATCATCACCCATAGAGAGGTTTTACAAATCTCATTTATGTTACATGTTCCTTCCCTGTGAAAATTGTGTTTTTTTTTTTATTCCAAAAATATCGAGAATCACTCCTTTCGGTGTTAAAATACATATATATGAAAATATTCTTTTGAGTTCAAATTATTACACCAAAAGGATAAAATTATTACATTCGTTCGGAGCCTTTAGTAATACGTTGCTTCGAGTTTTATGCCAATATTATCCGATTCGGATGGACACTATTCGACACCGATTCGGAGTGAAAATCACTCCGATTTATTTTGCTGTGTGAGTCTTGATAGATATTGAAATAAATTATACAGTTGGCATTCAAGACAAACATAAACCTAGGCTAACAGAATCAACAAATTTAATATTTAAATTTATTTATTTTAGAAAAACTAAAATAAAGTTTTAGACTTATAGAATTTCCCAATCAATTGCGTCCTTCAATTTCTAAAATGTAAGTGAGCATTGGCTATGTCCACACATGCGCGCTTTTGTCTTCCCTATCGTCTTCAAGCTCCGTTTCCACTTTTAACATTAAACTTGTCATTGATTGCGTCAAGGGGTCGGAACGGAAGAGATGAATGCCTCATTCTATCCACATCTGTTCATTATTTATCGTTGAATATGTGTCGCGGCTTTGGTCAGGACGGTTAAATGATAATTTCATTAATAGTATGAATTAGTGAGTTGTTGCCATATTCAACATTTGCAATCGCGTTCAAGAATGAATGTCTTTCTTCAATAGCGCAGACATCTCAAGTTTCAATTGTCAAAATGACGAAGACGAACGAAAATTGAAAGTGCCTGGACAGGCACATTGATATGCAGGTTTGAGTCTGGACAGCACAAATTTACCCGCGCAGGATTTAAAAAGTGCGCTGTGGAACGTCACCGGTGGTACGTTTTGATACATCAAAGCGCTGCTTTCCAATGAGGTAAATGCAACCGTAGAGTGTCCGAAATGCATGATTTTGAGTTTTTGAACGAATTGTAATATTGAAACGACAACCATATACGTTTCGATTGCATTTCAATTTTAAATATAGATGTCAACAAATTAGAATCAAGGTTAGGCATCTATGATCCTATAGCGTGCCCATTAAAAGGGTTGAATTTTCAATTATTTTCAAAGGATGCATCGGCGAAAACCTAAATCGCACCAAACATTGATTGATGTAGTCTCATTGGCTACGAATCGTCCAAAATGTAAATCTAGACTAAATCTTGTGAATAAAATTGGCAATAGTGAACACGGAATATAGATCACAATTTTTGTCAAAGACTATAAAAAACGTTTTCACGAAACGTTGATATGTGCACTGTAATATGTAGCTGAGTAGCTTGATGACCTTCGTGGGTGTTGACCCTTTCCATGATGAGTAGTCTGACCAAGCTGAATTAAAATACATAATATGAAAGCATGACACATGACAAAGGCCACGCGCTAGTTTTAATAATGTCTTACAATAAATTAAGTCTTTGCATAATTCCTTTATCGAAAAAAAAAACCAAAAACAAATTTTATGTACCAAAAATCCACTTCAAAGTCAGCCTTTCGTCGCCAGACTTACCTTTTAGAGTATCCAAATGTAAAGGGCAGGTAATCCGTTAATTAATTCAAAAATGATCCAGTCGAAAGGATGATGTCATGCAAAACAGGATTATTTCAACCACAACACAGTAAGTCCATTTAGTATGATTCAAGTATTTCTTTCACTATCACTCAACCTTTATTCACTTACTTCCCAGCTCAATCACTCAACACAATAAACCAATTTCTTTTGTTTGCATACACTCTATCTTAACTGCACTTCAATCGTAATTGTGCACTCTGTGCGTACGTACTCGTTATTATGCACTTACTAAAAAATCACCCAATCAACATCACCATAATAATCTCCTCGAAACTCACTTTTAAACCGCACATCAGGATACCACAAGAAGATAAGCCAAATGGCAAAAAATCACTTTTAGTTGCCACAATACTTGTACGCCAAACAATTACTTGAATTCCAAGGACCTTCAAATCGTACGCATAAGGACCTTAAATAATTCGTTATACAATTCACAAAAGAAACACACGCAAAGGACTCACTTGCACGAACTATTTTTTTTGTATATGTACTATGACCGGGACACAATACCGCGCGATTGTTGTTTGTAAACGGTACTAAATCGACGAGGACGACGAAACTACATATACAACTTGTTTCTCCTTGTCGCTAACAAAAAAGGGTCGACGCACACATTTTTCAGGGACAAGCATGCGTACAAGAAAAACCACGGCCGGAATATCTTGTCTTGAACGCGGTACTATAGATACTGGCAAGACGCGGCTGACGAAGGAAAAGATTGGCCCCACAAACAAACTAATCAATGTTGGTTGCTGTTGCTGCATGAGGCATGGCATGTTGTTGTGTGTACGAGTATATGCTATGTCTGCACAACGCTGCTGTTGAGTATAGCAGCAGAAAGCATAGAGCCGCGATGGATAGATGGATGGAAAATAAAGTTGATAAGTTGAATCTCAACAAAAGACTTTGCTCGTGTGTGGATAAAAATGTATCAAAGAGATACTATGGGAAGATATCATATAGAGATTGTTGAGAGAATGCGATATCTGCAAATGAATTTATTATGGCTCAAAAGATTCAAAGTTGCTTCATAAAGATAACACAGACAACAGACGCTTGTTTGTGCTTCTCTTTCCACTAAATATTTCCCCTGAAGTGCGATTTGTGTTTCTCTTAGTCTGCATGTTTCAAGCACTAGACGAAGAAGTATAGCCGGAGAGCACACCGCTTTGCAGACTGGATTCATCTATTTCTATACTCGCATCTATCTTTCAGATAAATCTAACTATAGGAAAAATGCATTTTCACTTCACCTACCCTACATCATGACATTCGAAACCGAAAATCTGTTAAGCTGATGAAAAATTAGAGTATCTCAAAAATGCATATAGACACTCCACGTACTTATCAGCGACGACAATGTGAGGGAAGGTATACCCTTGTCTCACACAAAACCTGAGTGCTAAGCTAAATAAACCAACTTTATAACACTATAAATAGATCCCCAAAAACAAGAGGGCTGCGATGCAAACCCTCAACATAGATCTACATAACATATTAGGTATGTACGTTAAACTTACCTTCGAAAAAAGGGCGACAGGATTTTTCCGGGGCGTTGAACCAAATGAGTCATGTAAAGTTAAGTTTTCTGTTTTTTTTTTTTTGCTTTTTCAAACAAATCGCTTGAATTATGTCACTTCGCGCGAGCGATATGCAACCCTCCTCGCGCGTTCATTTAAAAAAAAGGGACACACTACACTATGATGATGAGTGTTGTGTGTTTTCCTCCCAACGGGGCGGCCGGCGCGGCAGCTAAGTACTCATCGTCGAGAAAAGTATAAATGTACACATACGGTGGGCTTGCATGCATGCTGACTATGACTATACACAGCGTTTAGACCGGAAATTCAATAATAGAAACAATTTCAGGAAAAGAAAATTAAAAGAAAGAAAGGAACAAAAAAAAATAGACAGGACCTGGGGGGGAAGGTATACTCTATATGGCGATAAGCATGTGACGAATCATAATTTTTGGTGATTAATATTGCAGTTATGTGTCATTTTTAATTGCATTTTCGAGAGCTTATTTAGGAGGGTAGGTATTAGGAAATAAATTTTGAGGTGTGGTGTTGTTTGATTGGTGCGGGATCGTGACTGTCAATCAAAATGCAATTGTTTGTGATTTATGAGGGTGATTGGAGGAGGATGTGAATTGAGTGTAATGTACTATACAATAGTAAAATGAGGTACCT
This sequence comes from Microchrysa polita, assembly GCA_949715475.1. Taxonomy (NCBI): domain Eukaryota; kingdom Metazoa; phylum Arthropoda; class Insecta; order Diptera; family Stratiomyidae; genus Microchrysa; species Microchrysa polita. The sequence goes on from OX454417.1 coordinate 20,969,951, forward strand.
AAGTCCCTACAGTCTTGACTCAATAATCCGCATTTCAATTCAATTATTGCGAGGTGTAGTCCGGACTAAAGGTATGTACTGAGTTCACCAAGCGAAAAACTTGCATATATGTCTCCCGTGAATATCGTGCCGTGGAGACTTGGTTTTTATTCACTCATTTTAAGATAAATGTTCACTCTCGTTCTGGTTGATTGTCGATGACATCTTTTCACTGTGAAATAAAGTGCAACTGCATTATTTTCGCTGGCGAAATGTCAAAAACCGGTGTGGAAACTTTCATGTGAAGTGAGTACCACCAAGCGAATTCGATTTCACGATCATCATAATTTTGACAGTATTTGCATGGATTTCACGTGAACTGACGATGTTAGTACCTACTTTAAAGGCTAGTAATCAGTTTCTCGCGCGAATATTTGCATTTAAAACTCGCGCGAAAGTGGAGAGTTGGAGACTATATAGTTGGCCTTGGAAAATTTCAATATTAATTAATTTTCTGTCAATCCTGACTTTTTAATTGACTCCAATTCATGACAAATTTATGTAAATCTACGCCACAATAGAGTCAAAACGCGCTGGTGGGTAAATTTTGATGTTGCTTCAATGTGGCGGATATTTTAAACCCTTCTAGAATAGGTAAGTTGTTTCCTTTAGTGTTCTGAATTATACCAGCAAACTAACAATTTAAATTTTTTTTATTGCAGGCGACTGGTATGCAACACTATGTACATAATGTGTTTACATACATACATACATTATATGCTATGTGGACCGAACCATCCTTGAAATTGATTATTGCCGTTTGTGCCTGTGATGCCTACGTTTTGCGCGAGGGTTGCACTAGTCTGGAGGATATTTGGCCTGGAGCTGAGATTCGATATTTGGATGCTGGTCATGTTAGTGCATATGTGTTGCATCAAAAAATTGTTCAGGTTGGTTTCCAATTCAAAGATAATATTCAATTGATAATTCTAATATTAATCAATTTCTTGACAATTTCCAGAGCTTGCATCTTTGAAGCCTTCGAACGTGCCAAGCAAAAGCGCGAGCAAGACGCAAATATATGTGAACCAATGCAGAGCAGTCGATTCACATTTGACGAATTGCAAACGACGATATGTCGATCAACTACATAACTATGTCGCATAAGGAGCCTTAATAGCGCTATTTCGTTAAAATAACTTAAGATATACACTAGAATAGTGCAAGCCATAAAAAACCATGTTTTCTGTTTATTTTATAATAATAAAATATAAACCATTGTTATTTCGCTGAAAAATGCTGCTTGATTCTTTTCCTCTAGTGAGCCATTCTTCTGAAAAAGCACTCACACGTATATGCTATTCTAGCATTTTAACAGTTCTTGAAAAGATATTAATTTTTCAGTTCCCACGATGAACATAAACATTATTAAATCGTCAGACATCATCTGAAGTGACCCTTTATAAATTCCATTTAATTTAATTTTTGTCTTTTCCTATCACGCTCGCACAAAAATAAATGCAATGACATTATATTCGCACGAGAATATGTGGAGACTTAGTGTTCATACACTGGTTTGAGCATAGGGTACTCGTCCGAAAAACAAAATACCTAGATGCGAGCTATTCTCGCCTCGCGCGAGTTTTTTGACAGGTTTTATATGGAAACTCGCGCGAATCAGCGAACTGATTACTATACTTAAATTAGAGGTTTTTGAGTTGTGCGCGCCCGAATCGGAGGATAAACTTACACCAACGGAAATAAAAGACACAACAAAACGCTAAAAACCAGACCAAGATGGATCGGCAACAACAATCGACGCACCGGAAAGGTTCAGACGAAAATGGAAACAGAGCCGAAGTCGTTTGACGACGAGGTAGCAATAATACCAGTTACTAAAGGACACTTTCATAATTTATTAACAATTCCAGGCGATCTGCATTGTGATGTGAATATATTCAACTGTATGGACCGAAAAGATTTTAAACCCAAAAGGAAGTAAAGAAGAGCGATCAGACGAGTCTTTGTGATTACCGTTGAATAAAATATAAACAAAGACGATAATTCTGTTCTGCGAAGAAGCATCAAGCAATTATAATTCGTGTTATTAATATTTTTTTAATTTTTTATATTAATTTTAATTATATCAATATGTAATAAATAAAATATTAATCATTCGCTATAAAAAGTCGCCTATCTTTAAAAAACGCATATACATAAGTTGTACTTCTGATTCTTCCTATTCATCGCTCGCACGAAAATAAATGCAAGGACATTATATTCGCACGGGAATATGTGAAGACTTTGTGTATTCATTGTGTATTCAGTGGTTTGAGCATAGGGTACTCGTCCGAAAAACTGAATACCTAGATGCGAGCCATTCTCGCCTCGCGCGAGTTTTTTTACAGGTTTTATATAGAAACTCGCGCGAATCATCGAACTGATTACTATACTTAACGAAACATTCAGATTAGCGAAATAATTTCCATCTGAAGAAAAACAGCTAAAATAAATAAACAGGTGACACAAAATTCCATAAATGTATTTTTCCCTTGAAATTATGTAGCATCATCTCCTCAGCCGAACCGTTATGTTAAAAAATACGTAACCAAGTCTGTCATTACAAACTGAGAACAGAAAATCCGGATTATAGAATCAAAATTCCTGACGAAATCCGGACTATAGAATACTTAGTGGAAATATTTAGTTGTCCGGATTAGCGTGATATGCGGATTACCGAGTCAAGACTGTATTCACTTTATGGTAATGAGACTACTTTATGGTAATGAGATTTATTTTTTTCCGGAGGAAGTAGATGTTGCAGTCGCAACCGATTTAATATTTTATTAATTTTAGTGTATTTTTAACGTTATATTTTTGTTCCCCCCACGCGATGCCAGGTGTCGCTTAGGTCCTCGTTCAGAAATGGTTAATCTTTGAAATCAACAATTCTGAAATGTAAACATAATTCAATCGAACAGCTTATTGTGTCATTGCAAACAAAGCCAGTTCGGACTATAATCAGCACTGTTTATTTGCCCCCGGATGCTTCCCCTGAGCAATATGAACTGCATATGGACGACTTGTTGCATACTTCGGAAGCTTTCCCAACTGCTAACATCATTGTCACTGGCGATTTTAATTTGGCAAATGTTGATTGGACTGCAACTTCATGGTCTATCGGAAACACTAACACCAAAGCCACCGAAGGTATTGATACTTTTTCCTTTTTAAATTTGTTTCAATACAATTATATAAAAAATATTGCTAACGATGTTCTTGATCTAATATTTTCTAATGTCGAATATATTACTGTGTCCGAAAACAAAAATCCTATATTACCAATTGATTGCTATCATCCCGCTTTAGATATTCTTGTAAATTTACCGTTGTATATTGGAAAATCAAGAAAATATGAAACCCGCGATGTTGTCAATTTTAAAAATGCAGACTATTCTGATTTAAATCAAGCTTTACATATTGTCGATTGGACTGTGATTGAGCACTTGCCATTAAATGAAGCAGTGTCTTTGTTTTATATTGTAAGTAATTTGATTAATATTCATCTTCCTCGTAAACGCTTAAATTATTATAACTTTCCAGCCTGGTTTTCCAGTCAATTAAAACAATTAATATTTGAAAAGAAAACAGCACACTCAAAGTACAAGTCTACCGGGAGCTTACATGACTACAAAGTTTTTTCCATTTTAACCCTTCGTTAGGCGCGCACCCATTTGTCACGTGGTTAGGCGCGCGGGCTACAATTGTAGCCCAAATTTAAAATTATATAAAAAATATTGTTCAATTTTATTTATTTTTTCTTGCTCGGTCTGTGGTCTCTTGATTACTGTACAGATTAAAAAATATAAAATCTTTAATTTTTTATTAAAATATATATAATAAAAGAGGGCAAAATGCAGATTAGTCCTATTTTTAGTCTTTTTTGACATTGACTTACTTAGGTGAACAAAATAGTTATTTTTCAAAATGAAAACCCCAAAAAAGTTTATATTCTCAGAAATAAACAAAAAGTCTTCGAAATGGAACACTGAGCGAGAGAATGCAGTTAAAAATGCCCAGTTTGTGGAATTCCAAACTTAGCCCATTTTTGGGTACCCAATACTCACAGTTTTTTAAACTGGGAGTACAGTTTCTTGCTAGAAAGCTAAATATATAGTGAGTCAAACTGATTGAATTTTACTCACAATATTCATATTAACTGTTATCGCAATATTTACGATAGAACTGATAAAAATTTCACCCAGAAGCTGAGTAATGTTAGTAACAGGTAACATATCCACGCTGACTATGACTTTGACTTCAACTCCAGGTTTTTCGTTAAAATAGTAATCTAATTGTTGTACATTTATCCTGAAACCCTTTTTTTTGTCAAACATTTTACTGTTCCTATTTTCTACAATGTTTTATAATAATATTTTTATTTTAATGGATATCTATGAGTACCAAAAAAGTAACACGATTGGGCGCACGGGCTACACTTGTAGCCCAGTGGACTTTGATCGCAAAAAAATATTAGTTTCTAGGCTCAATAAATATCAAAAATATTCTTATTCGATTAAAAAGCAACATTTTAACAGCTACTGAGCAGTTCGAATGAATTCGGTTTATATCCTGAAAATGATCGCCATTTAAAAAAGTGTGGGCTACAATTGTAGCCCGCGCGCCCACTGAAGGGTTAAGGACAAAATGCAAGAGTCAATCTAAAATCGATTTCCAGCGTTTCATTTATAAAGTTGAATCTGAAGTTCGAACAAACATTAAAAACTTGTGGAATTATATTAACTCCCGTAAAAGTGATAATATTATTCCTGACACAATGTTCCTGAACGGTTTTAGGAGTTCTAACTGTTCTACTATTTCAAATTTATTCGCTGATCATTTTTCCAGGATTTACAATAACGAAGTTTCTCACTTCGATCCACCCTTGTTAAATACTAGCTTTAGTTTATCAAATATTAGAATTAGTCCTGATTTGCTTTTGAGGAAACTGATGGAGTTAGACATATCAAAAAGAGCCGGACCTGACGGCACTCCCTCGGTGTTTCTGAAGAATTGTGCTGAACATTTACTGCAACCACTAATTGTTCTTTTTAATAAATCGTTATTCTCTGGGCAATTTCCTGATGAATGGAAGATAAGCTACGTCCTACCTATCCATAAATCAGGTGACAGAGCCAATGTTGAAAACTATAGGCCGATTAACATCTTATCTTGTATTCCTAAAATATTCGAAGGTCTGGTTACGGACTACATTACACCTTTGGTACGGCCTTATATTATTACCAACCAACATGGATTTTTCTCGGGTAGATCCACAGCAACTAACCTTATTGAATATGTAAATTATATTTTAAAAGCTTTTTTGGAAAAGTCTGAAGTTCATTCGGTTTACACCGATTTTTCCAAAGCTTTCGATAAACTTAACTTCGATATCCTAATTAAAAAGTTGAAAAACTTTGGCTTTTTTGGTTCGATAATTAACTGGATTAACGATTACCTAAGGAATCGATCATTAATTGTGAACATCAATGATAATTTATCGAAGCCATTTAAAGCAACATCTGGGGTTCCGCAAGGATCACATCTAGGTCCGATTTTATTTTTAATATTCATTAATGATTCAAAATTAGTTTTTGATGATGTTGAATTTTTGTTATTTGCTGATGATTGCAAAATTTTCAAGGAAATTACATGTAATTATGATGTTTTTGTTCTTCAAAATAATTTAAACAAATTTTTCGGTTATTGTGAGCTTAATAATTTAGAACTTAATTTATCCAAGTGTAAATTTATAATATTTAGTAGAAGTTCAGCAAAATATCAATGCACATATTTCATAAATAATCGTGAACTCAATCAAGTAAGCTTGATTAAAGACCTTGGAATATTGATGGATACATCATTATGTTTCAAAGAGCATATCAGCGACATTACTGAACAATCTCGTCGCATGTTAGGCTTTGTTATTCGGAACTCTTCGGAATTTAATAACATTTATGCCTTAAAATCGTTATACTTTTTGCTTGTACGAAGTAAATTAGAATATTTATCAATTGTATGGAATCCATTTTATATTTCTTACACTTCCACTCTTGAAAAAGTTCAGCATACATTTTTAAGGTACATTGCATACAAACTGCATGTAAGTAGTGATAACATAAACTATGCTCTCAAAAGATTCTGAATATTAATACACTTGAAGTACGAAGAACCTATTTTGATGCGATTTTCTTAGCTAATTTAATTAATGGATCTATTGATGCCCCTAAAATTCTTTTTGAAATTTCTTTCAAAGTTCCTAATCGTGTTACACGACAGCGAGATATGTTTGAACTAAGAACTTTTAGAACTAACTATCAATGTAACTCACCTGCAGAAAGAATGAAAGCAATCGGGAATCTAGTTTTTAGTCATTTGGATTTATCTAACACCAATAAGGAAAAAATTAAAAAATATATTTTAAATTTACTAGATTAATCTTTTAGGAAATTTAAGCGTTTTATGAGTTAAATTATCTTATGATTTATTGTTAATTTTTCGGCAACTTTTGTTAAAATAGATGTAAGTACATATTATTAAGATCTATATAAGGCAGCAATTTTGTATTTTTTATATATAAAGGACATTTGTCCGTTTAGCATAAATAAATAAATAAATAAATAAGAGTTAAATTCCTGCTTTTTATAAAAAAATATTCCTTAGGATTGATTAAATAAAAATAAATAACTTCCTTGATTGCCCTACATTAAATCTTGACCACAGATGTGCTATTTCCATGATCTTGACTTTTTTGTAGAGGTATTGAAATCAAGAACACACTCTTTCTTGAGGGTTATTTAACCCTTTAATAGAGTACTTATTTAACGTTTGAATATACATCACATGATTGTGAATTCAAAAATCATTTTAAAATCTATAGTAGGTTTTAAATCGAATGCACATATTTCGATGAATTAAATACAAAAAATAAAAATAAAATAAAAAACTCAATCACGAGTTGTCAGAATCTCCAAAATCAAAATTCCTGATGGGAAGGCCTTCAGAGAGTCAGTGTTCGCTCTAGCATTTACGCCACGCCGCACCAGGCAAGAGGACAAATTGCCGAGGTGCAGGTAGGCAGATTGATAGTAGGTAATAATGTACGTCTTCTTCTTCTTCTAGCGGTGCAGAAAAGTGTGAAACCACTGTGCTGTGCATCTATGTTGGTACTATGTGGGAGTTATGGTTCGTCAATGTTTGTGCCCGTGAAGTCTAGGGACAAAAACATAGCTGCTGCGATAGGGTTTTCTCACAGTTATATAGGGGTAAGATCAGTGGGCGCAGCGAGGCATATCATGAGGAGTACCATCGCAATTTGGACAGATATTTTGAATGTCCGGCTTTAAGCGAGAAAGGTACGAATTAAGGCGTGAACAAAAGCCCGACCGAAGTTGTGCTAGTGTTACTCTAGTGGCTCTCGAGAGCCTAATCTCCTCGGGCGAAATTGGTGGTGGGCGCTCTGAGAGTCCTCTCATTCACACCTAAGCTCGCAATGGACCGATTCACTTCTTCAGTGTGGATCGCTGCGATGGCGGCTCGGTATGTAAGTTCATAGTAAGGGTCCGGTTGGATCCCTGAACCTCTCTCTTAAGATCTCGTAAACCGCACGCCTGACATGTCGTGGTGGAGGAATTGGGTCCATGAGATAATGATTGGGATGATCCTCACGATAGCAACCAACAAGATACTGTTTTGAGAGTAGGAGATTGTGGTCACGTATTGGCATCAATCTTGTCTCCTGATGTAAGTGATCCTGGGCAGACATCAGAAGGCAACCTGTCGCTGTGCGTAGAGCGGCATTTTGGCAGACCTGAATTTTGGACGATTTTGTGTCACATAAACTATGTGTCCAAACTGAGGCTGCATAATCAGCGGCCGCTCGACCCACCGATTTGTAAGTATCTAGCATGGTTTCTGTATCTTTGCCCCAGGTGCTACCAGCTAGAGCATTCAGGATTTTATTCCTACTGCGCATTTTCTCACAAACGGATGCTGCGTGCTTCGCAGTCATCATATTCTCTAGGTGTAGCCCGAGAATTTTGGGGTTTGCTACAGTAGGAACAGAATTATTGCCAATACGTATATCAATCTCCCATCTAATATCCTCCCACCAAGTGGTTAGAAAAGTGGCAGAAGATTTGGACGCAGAGATGGTGAGGTTTCGGCTTTAGAAAATCGCCTGTAATCGTCCTAGGTAGCGATTAATTTGGAGGCGGATTTCATCCTCATCATTCAGTGTGCGAGTACGGTGCCGTCAGCATGGGAAATCACCTCGATTCCTTCAGGTGGTGTGGGAAGGCCGGACACGCAGATGTTAAACAGAGTGGGGGAGAGTACCCCTCCCTGTGGAACACCTAATTTGATTTTCCTAAGCTTAGAACGTTTGCCACGAAACTCGGTGAAGGAGTGCGGACCAGCTAGATAGTTGGCAATCCAACGAATCTCTTGTGCAGGAATATGCATATTCAACAAGTTAGCGAGAAGCATTAAGTGATTGACCTTATCAAATGCATTTGAAAGGTCAATTGTCACAAGAATGGTTCTGTGATAAGGACGACGTAGATTTAGCTCATCGCGAATGCGTGTCGTGATCGTGGAGATCGACAAGTTAAAGGCAGCCGTGAGATACTCAATGGCTGGAAGGTCGAGATGCTTCAACATGGCCATCGAAATGCTATCTGGTCCGTGGGCCTTGGAGTTTTTAGCCTTCTGGATGACTTTTTTAACCTGGTCCGCGGTAAACGATGGTATGGTGTCAACATTCGTTTAAGTTTAAGGCCGACTTGGGACGTTCAATAAATAATAAATAATGCTAATAATAATAAAATTGTATACTGCCAAATTCAATGGCGTTATTGCCCTTTTCTTTCCTAGGATTGGAAAGGGCGCGGACAGTAGACCATTATTTGTTGACACCTTCTTTAAGGTTACAGTCATCGAGGTGCTGATTCCATTTCGCCCTCCTATAGTCTTTAACTTGTCGGTCGATTTCGGAGTTAAGCTCCTGAATTCTGGGATCATCAGGGTGAGCGCTTCTGATGTTATCGCTTTCATTGGCTAATCTGGCGGCACTAGTGGGGAAGTTAGGCTGAATTTTCGGGATACGTCCTGCAGGAATAAAACGTGCCGCAGCTATAGCAATGATGTTCCTAATATTTCTTTCGGCCTATGTCTATGTACATTAGTAGCTGATGGTAGTTCGATGAACTTCGCCGACGAGTATGCTTTGAAACCGTCCCAATCGGCTTTCTTGTGATTGACAAACGTTCGCTTCTCAGACTTAGTCAGGTTCGCTGGTTTGTCAATTTTTATAATGATTGGGAGGTGATCAGGTTTGAGGGAAGTATGTACGTACTCCTCATCGAGTAGCAGAGATTAGGCTGGCACTCACAATGGTTATGTCAGGAGAACTACTGCAAGTGCCCAAGACTCGAGTCGGCGAGTCTACGAGTACATTGAGTGAACAGACATCTGAGGCGTCAAGTGATTCGGCGATAGTTATACCCCTGGCATTGTTGTTGAGGTCCGAATGCCAGAGCTCGCGGTGCGCATTAAAGGAATGCGCCAAGGATGACCCTGTGCTCTTCGGAAAGGAGAAGGCCAATATCGAAATGATAGCCAGAAGGGCAACTAGATTGCGGTTTCGATATTAGTACTCACCAGTGCCGGATTAACCACGTGGCAGAAGGTGGCAAATGCCACGGGCCCCGCGCTTTGCGGGGCCCCGCGTTTGTCTCAAACAAAAATTATAACAACCAAGATACTTCGAAATTGTTATAGCACTTTATCGTTAAAAAATTTACGCTAGGGTGTTCTAAAATTACAGCAAGGTTTGTATTGCACAAAAATACAGAAATATTTCTTTCTAAAGGCTAGTACTGAAGTTGAGAGTGAAATTTTTGTCCGCTGCGATTTATTCAATGTAATGTAAACACTTATATAATGAAATAATTTTCCATTTTTTATTACTTTTCGGGAAATGTGAAATTTTTAAATTTTTAGAAGTCGTCCAAAAAGGGACTTCTGACATCAAATCTTCTTTGTCGAATAAGTACAGTTTGTCTACAGAAATTCGGTTTAACTAATTAAAATGAAAAATAAAAATGCTGGCAAACTCACACACGTCAATGAAAAACATTTTTTGAAACAATTTTCAAAACAGATACTATTGCCCCCATTTTCATAATTGATGGGATGGGAAGATTCTCATGGGTTGAATTACCTTGGAGTTTCTCTCGACACGTTTATTCCGCACAATGTATAACCCGGAAGAGCCAAGGCCAACGTCAACGTATATTGACAAGTAGTTATTCGTTAACAATATACACGTTTATATAATAATAATGCTTTTTTGATTTTTTCCCGGTAGAACAGTGGTTCCCAATTTTTTTCAGCTCGTGCCTCCTGTTGCGAGATCTGTTGATCATGGCACCCCCTGAGAAAATGTTGGCCAAAAACTGAAAATAGATGCAAAAATTGCCTTGGGCAAAGAATGCTTTTAATTTTGGACATAAGTTCCGAATCCATTGTCGCAATTTAAATTGTTTGAACATTGTGAGTTCGGCCGTCATCATAGCTTTAGTGATATGTCGAGCAGCAAAATTGATATTAATATTACTGGAGCGAACAATTTTTTTTATCCAAAGACTATAGCTGGCTGATGCGGTTCAAATCAGCCATATAAAATAGGCCCCGCGCTCTACATATGCCACGGGCCCCGCGCTTGCTTAATCCGGCACTGGTACTCACTGATGGAACTGAGATGGCTTGTATTTCCGCGGTACCGTCAGCAACTACATCTAATACACAGTAATGTACGGACTTGTGTATACACAGACAAACACAACCTTCCTGGGCTCTTGCCAGGAAGACATATTGGCAGCTTTTGGCCGTTTTGTAAAAAATGGGTGTGGTTCGTCCCGGAGAGGCAGTTGCCGTAGGACCAATGTATAATGTACGTCGTTGTAGTAGATGAGTAGTTTTCCATTACAACCTTGCCTACTACGCAGTCTATAAACTTCAATTAGCGGGATTTCTTCAGTGTAGAACGTTCGTGATTAATTTTTCTTGAGAATCGTGAGCATAGCCCAGGAGGTTGGGGAGGCAGGACAGGGATTGGCGCTTCACCTACCTCATCGTGGCCGATGATCAAGGGTACGTTTTTGTCTTACTGCTGCTGTACTACCTCCTAAAAAAATCGATGCTCTATGAAGATTTCCGTACTATAAATCTGCGTGTTGGTGGTGTTCAGTTGGCGCATATGGTCTCAATCGCAGATTTAAGAAGTGGTCTCAGTTATACCGAGACAGGGATTCTAAAAGTCTATCATCCGCACAATTCTATTGAGACAGTTTTAGGCATTTTATCTCCGAAACTTGAACACCTACATGTAGGTGTCATTAACATCATCATATCCATATCCTATCCGCGTTTGCATAACTAAGAATATCGAAACTTAAATTATTCCCTTAGGGCTCCATGACACAGTCATATTTCTATTCATATTTCTAGTCATATCATCAAGCCTACTCGATTCATTCGGTTAAAATTTTTACACGTGCACTAAACGAAATCGAGTAGGCTTGAGGATATGATATGATATGACTGTGTCATGGAGCCCTAAGTGACATCCTAAGTTATCTTTGTGAGGATCATAACCACCTAAGTTGGCGATCATCTAGCCCAACCAACCTCATTCAAGAAAATATTTTGCCGCCAAAAAGCCCATATTATCCGTGTTTGATCACTACATGACTTCTGGGCAGGGGCGTACACAGAAATAAATTTCGGGAGGGGTTTTTGAGAGTCGTTGGAGTGGCAGCATGTGATTATACCCTGATAAAAACCTACAAATTGTATTCAAATTTTACATTTGAGAACAAAATTGAATACCACATAAAAATATATACTATTGCAGAGATATATTTGGTGAGCTTATAGAAACAACAGTTCTGATACTGATGGCTTTTACAGAACACAAAAGATAACAGTTTGCAAAACACGGCACATGTCGAATTATAATCCAAGGTCGATTATATTACTATAGCGATAAGAACCAGCTTCCAACCAAACACCTTCACTTTACACCTTTCACACCTTCCAAAAAAAACTAAATCAGTCGCTGATGTCCCTATTTAATTACATGATGTGGTGAGCTCTGGTTGTATGACAGGTAACCAAAAAAGTGCCACGCGACTAAGGCAACTACCCCAAACAACCAGCTGTAGTTGATTTTGCATATGCAACAACCTGCATTTCAATTCACATGACCAAAGCTTCTAAAACCCCTTAACCAACTACGTAAGGAGTGTGTCCTCAATGAGTCAAAACACCGTTATTTCAGGTAGTACTGATACTCTTATTTTAAGAAAAAAATCATCATTGTAGCATCAAACTCCTACCTAGGATCGCCACTGCTTCTGGGCTTAAATGTTTTTGCTGTCCGCTATATTTTACCGTAAGAATAAAGGATACGTCACACGAAGTTTTCTTTGTGAAGTTAATGGATTTAAAAACATTTCGTCCGAAAGGGATAAATTTTGGGACAAAAGTCATGGTGATGTATTCAGGAGTAAAACCGACGCGGACGCCATTTGTCGTTAAAAGGACAAAGGTCGCTCTGGATTTACTTTTCTCAAATTGTTACACATTTTTTCCTAAAAATCTTTTTGTTGCCATATAGTTTAATTACATACCCTCCTCGACCCCTAAAAAAAATCCGGGCTAGGGCCATAATGTTGAAAAAATGTTTATGTCTTGAGGAAATCCAACCTACGCCCATACTGAGAATTTTTCTGAAGAAGAAGGTCGGGGGAATGAAGCCAAGTCCTGATTTAGTATGTCCGAAAAAAGGAAGTACTGCTACTGCGGCTCTGGAAATGTGCACTGTGTTTCCATCCCTCATCTTGCTGAAACCCAAACAGCTTTGTCCGACATTCTTCCTTTAAATGCTAGATGAATCAATGCAATTGGAGTTAGCTGAGGCGTTGCATCCACGGGGAGATCGGGCAAATTGAAGTCAAATTGCCGCCAAAGGTTTATAGAAGTTCTCGAAACTCCTGCATGGGTATGCAATTTTTCACAGTATAGAGTTTGTGTCAATTTCTCTGGAGGTTCAATATTTTTATAGGAGACGCGCTTTGTGGCTCACTTGATTGAGTCGCACTCTACGATGCTAGTAATCTAGAGATCCGGAGATCGAATCTCGGCGTGGTCCAACATTTCCGTACATGTGCGGATAGGAAATATATAGTGCTTGCAACATTATTATATACACTCCGAAATGATATGCGATGAAACGTTCATTCGAAATAGCCTATAAACGGCTGAGTGAACACATCCATACCCCACAAGGGGTTACGCGGTACAGAGAAGAAGAAGACGTGCTCTCCTCTTATTCAATAGACTAAAATAAAGTTTTATACCTTACTTACGGAAATAAATTGCGACGTATCGTATATAAACTCAATAATAAGATTACGTTCGATAATTTCATCCTGTATTTAAAAATTAGGTCGCCCTCCCCTTTGGTAAGAGCAATGGATCATGCATAGGATGTTCAGATATTAAGGATTATACCTTAACCTTCTTTGCATGATCCCTTGCTCTTACCAAAGGGAAGGGCCACCTAATTTTTAAATGGCTAAAGACGAGGTACTAAATGTTCAATTGGAGGACGAAATTAGCACATAAATCTCCATTTTCTGTTTTAAAGTAGAACTTCACTACCGCAAACCTGAGCGACCCACTTTGGAAATAGGGCGGGTGCTAGCATCGCAGACGTACAATTTACGCAACTCTTACTCAGCATTTTAGGATTCTAAATGCAGTATCAATTATGGGCTCCTCAAAGCCTCGCAAGGACTTTGCATCTTCAAAAAACTACTTTCAACTTTTTATTTCACCTGTAGGTTTCGTTTCTAGTAAATGGTATGACATTAATTTTTTTGTTCTGACTTTTATCAACTTTTCTTTTATTCGAGTGCTACACTGAACCAAAAAATTCGTAAATTCGACGAAATTACATTTAATATGAAGAAAATTTCATCAAAATACGGTCAATGAAGCTGTTATTTGGATTGAAGAATCCCACAGTTATATTGAATAATTACGAAATTATTGAAAATTGATGAATAAATTTGTCAATATAAAGAAATTTTCTATTATTTTTTTTAAATATTAAAAATTAACATTGCGTGTTGTCTTATTCGTATTGAAACTAATTTAATTTATTATTATATTTATTTAAGACTTCCAAATATTTATTAAACACTTTTTTTTTACATACAATTAACCATATTACCATTGTGTCTAACACAGGATTCGAACTCGGTCCACTTGCGTGCCAGTCCACTCACGTTGCCACTGCGCCAGAGAGGAAATATACTTCCAATGTTCTCAAGACCTGCAGTACCTACTTGATACACACTGCATGGCGGACACCTTATTGAGACTCGGCCACGACATTTTTTTTTTCTTTCTCACAAATTGTATTAAAAAATTTCTTTTTGGAATTGAGATTTCCATTAAAATTTAAAGGCAAAGATTACTCAAAAAATCGAAAAATTACAGAAAATGCGTTACTATTTATTCATCTGTGTGAATAATTTTCGTAAAAGAGAAGAATTGAAGAATTGATTTTGTCAATATGACTAAATTATTCACTGTGATAAAATATAATATATATAAAATATAAGAATCATGCTATTCTTCCATTTGATTAATTTTTATCCTTTTGACGAATCTGACAAATTGTGAATTTGTTATTTTGACTAACTTTTGTCAATCTGACAATTGGTTCGAATAATTTAGCGCAAACAAATCGTCAGTTTGAATAATTTTTTCTATACGAAGAAAAACTTTTACAAAGTGCGATTTCTTCAAATTGATAAACAATTGTAAGCGAATAGTAATAAAACTGATGAAAATTTAGTTAATTTGATGAAACAAAAAACAAAATTTTCATATTGAATAATATGTAACTTTTTTTCTAAAAATCTACCAGTATTTATTCAATGTAACAAATTATTATTCAAATCAAATAAAAATTTTATTCAACATTTTACGAAAAAAAATTCGTTCATATGAAGAAATATTTGGTTCAGTGTAGCCAAAAAGCCGCCCATAAGACTTGGCGCTTCGGGCTACCGCCCGCCATCATCCGCCCCCTCACTTTTAAGCGGGCGCTGTAGATAATTTTTAAATTGTATTATAATCGGACAGCTTTTGTAGCGGCTAAGTAGTTAAAAACCCTTGTTCGACTCGTTTTCTAAATTTTTTTATTTTATTTTATTTTTATTTTATTACAAATTTAATGGTGAAGAAAAACAGGTTACCCCAATTACATTTCTCACCAGATGGTACAAAGTAAATAACAATTACTGTAAATAACATTTTTTTAACATATATGGTATAAATTATAATTTAAAAAGAAAAAAAAAAAAATATCCATTCAATTTAAGTTAATAACTCTAGTAATTAGAAAAGTCAGCTATTACGTTATGTATCAACCTTACTATTATTATCATTGGCCTCTAACATAAATGAATTCATTCAGCATAAAATTAACGTCAGAATTACTAGTCAAAATTTTTAAAATATTTGTTTTGAGCTGAGACAAAGTCACACGGAATACATTAACATTTACAAATAACTTTAGGTGGCAGATTTGGAAACGATTTAGTGGATTTCTGTGATATCCAAAGTCAGTTCTTGTTTTCGGAAACATAAAGGGAGCAATACGGCGATTATTGTACGGAAAGTGTCTGATTGTTAGGAAACTGTTGAGCTGAATGTCTTGGGCATGTATAACTTTGTGAAGCCAGCACATGTCCGTAACAAGTCTTCTTGATTCAAGTGAGAGAAGATTGGTTTTGGTGAGGCGGTCTTCATACGAGTTGTAGTTGAAATTGAATTTATATGCTAAATGTCTTGTGAAGCACCTCTGAACCCGTTCAATTTTGTGAATTTGGTTTCGCAAGTATGGAAACCAAATCGCAGTGTTGTACTCCAGATGCGGTCTGACCAAAGTGTTATAAAGGAGTTTGATTGGCTGAATTTGATTGAATTCAGAGGACGCTCTTAGCACGAAACCTAACATCTTATAAGCTTTTCTAACAATGGTATCGACATGGACGTGGAACTTCAGCTTCGAGTCGAAAATCACACCAAGATCACTTATGGAATATACTTCTTGTAGTGGTGTTCCATTCAGATGATATTCGAATTGCGTCTGGAAATTACGATTGGAGAATCTAATATATTTGCACTTTTCAACGTTAAGTTCGAGACTATTTTCGGAGCACCAAATTGATACGGCGTTTAAGGAATTTTGAAGTGCTAAACAATCATCTCGACTATTTATTCTAATAAAAAGTTTGGTATCATCGGCAAAGAGTAGATAACGACAATTCAGAGCTGCTCCTATATCATTAATGAAAATATTAAAAAGAAAGGGTCCAAGAACAGAACCTTGGGGTACGCCCGATTTTTGAATATATTGATGTGAGTTGTTACCATTAAATACAACGCGTAGTGGTCTATTGGTGAGGTAAGAATAAAACCATTTCAGAAGTGCAGGTGATAGATTCATGGTACGTAGTTTCGATAGAAGCTTTAGGTGGTCAACTCTATCAAAAGCTTTCGCGAAGTCGGTATATATAGCATGTACCTCACCTCCCTCGTCCAAGACATTACTCAGATAATTGGTGTAATGCAGCAAATTCGTACAAGTCGATTTATTTCTGGTGAAACCATGCTGTTGAATAATTATATTTTCCCGGAAAAAGGGGTCAAGTAAACCTAAAACGAGTTTTTCGAAAACAAGTGCCAGCGTATTTAGCATACATACCGGCCTATAATTCGTAACCATACTTTTGTCCCCTTTTTTGAAAATTGGCATCACGAAGGACTCCTTGAGCGTATTCGGAAAAGTTCCCATGACAAGAGATTTGTTGAAGAGTATCGTTAGAGGAATTGCAATAGCATCACAGGTATTTTTCCAAAATATGTTTGGTATTCCATCAGGACCACCGTTTTTATTACCATCGAGTTCATTTAAAATTTTTATGACATTGTGCACTGAGATAAAAGTGTTGATATTTTGGGTTGGAGTTACGTCTTGCACTATGCCGATTGTGGGATTTGGAGAGTGAGCATTGAACGTCGACTGGAAATAAGTGGCAAACATCTGACAAATACATTGAGGATCTTGGCTCTTACAGTCGTTGAAATGAAGCTCCTGCGGATAGCAATTCGATTGTCTACGGTCTTTGGTATATTTCCAGAACACTCGAATATTATTTTTAATATTAATCTGAACATTAGAAATGTATTGTTCCCGACAATGTTTAATGAGTTTTTTGCATTCAGAACGGAGTGAAGAGAATGTTAAATAGTCCGATGCCAAATGCGTTTTTATCCACCTTCTATGCGCTTTTTCTTTTCTCGATATTAATATTTTTAGCTGAGGGGAGTACCAAACCGGAAATCTTCCACGCCGTTTGTATAATGGGATGTGCTTTTTGATAACAGAGTTAACTATGTCGTAGAAACTGTTAAATCCGTGTTCTACATTTATATCATTTAGAAAATTCCAATTGAAACACGTTAAATCCCTATTAATTAAATCATAATTTGCTTTACGAAAATTAAGCTTTTTCTGGGACTCATTGACTTCCATCAAACGAGGCTTGGCAGACAAAATAATATCAATAGCGGGGTGATAACTGTCCTCTGGAACTAATGGTGATGTTGATCGTGACACTTGTAAGGAATTATCATTGAAGAGCACTAAATCAAGAATCTCATTACGATAGTTGCTGACTTTATTGTATTGATTGAGGTTTCCAAAGCTGAGAAGGTTAAGTAGTTCCCCAGCCTCGAAGCTATAAGTTGCATTTTGTTCGAGATCATCGTTTCTAACCGAAGCCCAGTTAATTTCTGCTAAATTAAAGTCTCCAATAATCAAAACCCTATCTTCGGTCCCAATAGAAGCTAAATTTGATTTGAGTTTGTTAAAGAATTGGTCATAGAGGGAAGCATTATTGCTTTTTGAAGTAATGTAAACAGTACACAGATAGATTGGTGTGTTTGAAAAGTTAAATTTCAGCCAAATGTCCTCTACAAAGGGGATATTTGATTCGAAATGGGATAATCTCGATGAAATCAGTCCCTGTCTGTGCAGAATCCAACAGCCACCGCCCCTGGTAGTACCGGTAATGCCATACGATCGATCTCTGCGGTATGAAACTAAGGGTTCAAAAAGAAACTCCTCGCTAAAGAAAGCCTCACTTAACCAAGTTTCAGTTAAACAGTACACGAAAGCTGAATCGTTAGCCAAATTATGTGCAAAGTTATCGATTTTAGTTCTAATACCTCTGAGATTCTGATATTTGATTAGTAATGAATAAATTATGATCTTAGAGAAAACATAGTAACGTATGCCATGCGTTAGTCCAGAGTGGCTATGTGATCACACAACCCATATGTGTTTGACTCCAAATTTATTACACTACACTCCACGAAATAATTCAAATGTCAAAATATTGTCGATGCAATTATTAACCCTTCTGACGCCGCCTTTGAGCTATTATGCCTAAGGTGTAGCTGAATCTTCTGTGAAATCAATCTTATTTTTTGAAGAGGTCTAATTTTGGTTCTAGAAACAGTTTACATACTGTGTCTTACGATTCTTTAGACATAGTTTACATTTCGCCGAACGTTTGATCGCATTTGTGGCCGTCGGTTCCTCTGAAATTTATATGGAAAGGGGTGGAAAATATTATTGAACGATATTTTTCATCAAGATATAGTACCAATGGTCTGTTTAGGTCTATGTGCCTATGTGCCAAGAGAAGGGTTAATTATCAAGTCGGCATTTTAAGAGAATAATAAATATTACGCGGATTTTATATTCTCAATTGTAAACAAAAAAATTGACGTTTGAATAAAATGTTCACGCATACTATGAACTGCAATAGTGTGAGAATGGTGCCATTTTTATTTTCTGATGCCCACTCTGGACTAAGGCATGGCATACGTTACTATGTTTTCTCTAAGATTATGATGAGCTCATACTCATTTGCGACCAAATTGAAAGAAAATCATGAAGTTGAAAAAATTTTGATTTATTTTAGTTTCCCTTACAGAGTGGAAACCCAAGGACTACAAGACACCTTCTCGAGACACTATTGCACATCACCAATATGTTAATATTATTTCCATTCTTTTTGTTCGTTTCAAACTTGGGCTCAAACATAGTGAGTGTATGAGTCATTATTTTGTATTAAAAGGGTTAATGTTAATTAATTTCGTAAGGTCGTATGTTGGTTGTTCTTGTTAAGCACGCAAACATGCGATTTCGTTTTATTGCAATGCAACCAACGATGATTGTACATTGCCTTAAAAAACTACCCTAGACTATCATGAGTCACAATCACTAGAATCTCATTTATCATAGGGTTTCAATTGCCAAAATGAGTCACTATGAGTCACTAAGAGAAGCCAGCGATAATGAGTTTTGGTGGGTAGTGTTATTGAAAATTTTGAAATTGAAACTAATTCGGAGATAGGTACGTGACGTTCTGTAGCTTATTCGGCTGAGTCGCACTCTACGATGCTAGTAATCTAGAGGTCCGGAGATCGAATCTCGGCGTGGTCCAAAATTCCCGTACATGTGCGGATAGGAAATATATAGTGCTTGCAACATTATAATACACTCCGAAATGATATGCAATGTAACAATGACTCGAAATTGCCTATAAACGGCTGAGTTAACGCACCATGGCCCCACATGGAGCTATACAGTACTGAAAAGGTACTTTTTAGGTCGTGCAATAAATTAGTCAGTAGACGAATCAACGAAGACATTTTAGAGAACAGCGAAGGGGGTGACGATTTTTTTCTCAGGGGTTTTGTTAGGAGTAGTTAGATGGTAAACATAGGTACTAAAATCACTCGGACCTGAGAGGTGAGCCAACTTCGGCAGAGGGGGTTAAAGGTGCAATTTTTCGGGGTTGGGGCTTTATCTCAAAAAAGATGAGTCCTAGAGAAAAAAAGTTGTAAGTATGAATTAAAGCTTGCTATCCTTCATATTTACCCATACTTAGATTTGCAAAATTCCTAACGGTTCTTCCGATTTAGTTTAATAAAAGTTGGAAATGGTTTTTTTTTTTGCATTCTTTTGGCTCTGGTGTCTCCCCCAATCATTTTTCAAAAAACTTTCGCAAGGGTTGGAAAGTATTAAATTTCCTTTAATTTGATATACTCCCTGTTTACGTGTTTCCTATCATTCGAAAGTTAAAGAGTCTCAACATAGTATTATATATACATAAGAAGAAGACAGACATTGTGGAAAATGGGGAGGGGGTGACGTTGTTTTATTTCATGGATTTATAAGGGGTAGTTAGGAGGAAAACATACAAAAAGCACGCGGTCGCGGGGTGTGAGCTAACGTGGGGAGGGGAGGGAAGGGCAAGCTTCCGAATTTATTTTTTCCCATTTATAAGTATAAAGACCAACATGGTGGCGCTCCCATGTTATAAATACGCTACTAGTACTTGGTTGCCAGCTCCTGTTTTCAAGCCTCTAATATTGCCCCAGACTTGAAGAAAAAAAATCGAAAAATATTTTTGGTGATAGCGATCCTTTGGAAAGTTCAAAACGCCCCCAAACAAGTAACTCATCTAACCACACATTTTCGTGTGTTCAATTATCTCTTAAATTTGTCCCCACATCAAATTCGCTGGGAAGCAAGAATTTGGTTTCGGGAGAGGTCCAAGTCTCGATATTAGAAATGCGGCATTGGCTATCAAGTTTTTTAATTTCTATCGGGTTTAACAAAATTTTTGAGAATTATTACGCTTAAATTATCGAATTTGCAATTTTTTGTTCAGAGAAAAACGGGAAATTCCACCGAAAATAAAAAATAATTTAAAATAGTTGAAATCAGGAAAATCTAGAACTTTTTAGGCTCCGAATGATTTTTGCTGAATAGCATCAGTTAGTGCTTTCTCAATTCGTTTTCATTATCTTTATCACCGAAAACAAATTAGGTCAAGGTGTGTCCAAAATTTTTCCGTAAGCTTTCTTAATTTTGGGTTTTTTTCCAGTAGGTATTCTGATTAAATATTATGCTAATATAGGAAATTTCATTTGTTGGGGTAATTCGCAAATTATTTTCAAAACGATCGAAAGGAAAAATTTTGTAAACATGAACGTATTTCTAAAAAAGTGAAAAGTCGAAAGTAAAAATAATTGTACAGTTTTTTATGTTATCATTGGAGTTTTAAGCATTCTTAAAACAATTTTGGGAGGTGCACGGAACACCTGGATTCCTCCCCTGGGGAGTAACATAAACAATTTTCAAGCAAACAAAATACGCTTACTGTGAAAAAAATTTTAAATTTTCAATTTTTCACATACGCCCGCTAACGTTTTGCCTACATTTCCTTTTTGAGCTGACAACTGCTACCTTCAAGCTTATCTAGTGGAGGTCGGCAAATTCGTTACTGCCCAGGGGCGCCATAGAGGCTAAATCCGGCCTTGTGTTTTCCTCCTAACCACCCCGTTAGGCCTGTTCGGTACCGGGCCTTCCCCGTATAAATCCATGAAATAAAAAACCGACACCCCCGATTTTCTGCAAAGTTTGTCTTTATACTTATAAATAGAAAATTGGATTCGGAAGCTCTTAAATTTTTAACAGATTGAAGACCAGACAACGGTGTTTTAATACTGCTTTACAAATAATTTCAGTAGGATTCACCGTTTATAAATCCATGAAATAAAAAACCGTCAGGGGAGTATTAGTCCTTTAAACATAAGTGAGTGGTGTTGGATAAGTCGATCAGCTAGAGTCGCAACCAATAAGGGAAAGGTTCCAATTGGCTCGCATCCCGGCGGAGAATCTCCTGTCTGACTATAAATCAGATAAAAGGGAGGGAGATTTGGTCTATGGCTTAGGTACTCCATAAGGCAAGCGTAGTACACTTAATGTAGCTAGGTAGGTAATTTTACAAAGTGTACTAAGGTAAATGAAATGCCAGCAATACTTATCGAAGCCTGGGCCCCTGGGTGATGGGCTGCATCAGCTTCTGTTTTATTGATTTTTTATATCATTTAATTAAATTATAAACTGTTGCTATTACATACAGTAGTGGAAATTGGAATAGGTTCACCTTGAAGGGCTCCCAATAAACAAATTTATTTCCGTTACTTAGCAAACAAATATAAGTCAAAACGACCTTAAAATAAACATTCCACAACACTGCAATAACGGTATTTGCCATATGCCAGTTCGTACTCGTCAGTTCGATCAATTATTCATTTGAACTATAGCGTTCGAAGCCAACCAACAGCCGGAAATTAGAATAGGTTCATGTGAAGTGTTGAAGTTGTCGAATCTAATAAAAATAGAAGTTTTGATAAATTTGGTACAAAAACGAAAGAAGGTAATGTTTGGATTTTAATTGCAAAAATTAAGCGGCGCGGCGCTTGCATTACAATTAATGACTTTTTTGGGAGATGGGAAGAGGAAAGCGTTTATCTGCAGAAGAAATTGTGAAAATGGACGCATTCAAAGAAATGCAACTGAGTAACCACGAAATTGCGAGGAAATCCGTCGTTCCGTAAATGTTATTAAAAATGTTGTCAATTTAGGAAATAATTATGGAAACAGAGGTAAATATGGGCTGAATCGCAAAGTGAATGATCGGACTGTTCGAGCCATTTTACGAAAAGTGAGCTGCAACAGATAAAGGCTAATCTAAATGTCCCAGTGACAACTCGGCATATTGGACATATTTTGAGCAGCCCGAAACACTTGCGATACTCCAAACAGTTATGTAAACCTCCCCTAATGGCGCACCATACAGCCAAACGAATGAAATTTGCCAGATATCACATGCATTAGAGAACAGAGTCGAATAAAATTTTCTTCACCGACGAAAAAAAGTTTAATTTGGATGGGCCTGATGGGTGTTAGTATTATTGCAGATTGCAATGAGCCGTCATTCCGGTGGCGATAGTGTCATGGTTTGGACTGGCTTCTCCGCGACTGGTAGGACCCCGATTGCATTTTTAACCCTTGTGTTGCCACCCAAAAAACTTAACCTTCAAGCGGGCGCGCGGGCGGTAATTTACCGCCCTGATCATATAAACACACATAGCTTCTCCCCCGTTGGCCGGATCGAGGTGGGAGAAGTATGTATTCTTAAGTCATACTGTTATAGATACGATACAATAAAATTTTGGGTAAATTTTACCTTCCATACCTTTCCAGCGGTCATCAAACGTTCGGGGATTGTATATTTTGGTATATAGTTGTGCTCAAAATGTGTGTGCTCTGTGTAATATCACTGACATGCTTCGCTAAAACTGCTGAACTTGTTTTATTGTTCACCAGATAATACTTCTAATGATGACAACTTATTTGGGACATGCTCTTCTTTCAATATATGTACCATAATTGTGAGAATGGAAGTTGTACGGTTGAGCGGAAATGGAGGGGAAAAGACGAGGGCGGTAAATTACCGCCGCGCGCCCGATAATGTCACAAAATTTGCGCGCCCGCTTGAAGGTTGACTATCTGCCACACGGGTACCTGGGTACCCCCCTATGAAACTCTTGCTAAAAGTCAATTGTAGCTGAAAATAATTGTTTGTATTTTTACCAGGAAAGTTAAGAATAGATTGTAGTTTTGTTTAGAGAACTTAGCGTATTCAAAACATGCACTGAACTATTGCCGTTGGAGTGAAGAAGCCATGCATTCAGTCACTGGTGAGAGAGTTTCGATGGACGAATAAAAGATGACGACAAAAGAAACGCTGAGGAGGAGAGTAGCAATGAAAATTTTTTGTTGATCGGGCCGAGTCAAGCCGTGGCCAAATCAACCTAGTTGTCGCGCAAGTGCTGCCGTGAGTCCATCTGGCACTAGCCCTGAGCAAAACAGCCGCTTCTACTGCCACTCTGCAGAAGGAAATCGGCGTTTTTAGGTTACTATAATGGTCCTCTAAATTCATATTTGTCGCATTACGAGCAAGGCGATCCGCATTACAGTTCCCCGCGAATCCACTATGACTAGGTATCCAACAGAGGGTAATATTGAAAAAAAGACCCATCTCTATAAGAGCCGAGCGGCAGGTTTCGACAGCTTTAGATGTTGTCAGGACCGATTCGAGAGATCGAATTGCAGCCTGGCTGTCAGTGTAAATAGTGAAATCCCTCGCAGTGACGACATGATTACCTAGCCATGTTAAGGATTCCATAATCACCGAAATCTCCGCCTGCAGGACGCTACAGTAATTAGGCAGACGAAATGACAGGTTAACATCAAGAACATCCGAGTGGATGCCAATACCCACTCCTTCGTGTGATTTGGAGCCATCAGTGTAGATAGCAAATGACTCAACATCCCGAGGCATGTTGCTGTCCCAGTAATCCCTCGACGGAATCAAACTGTAATGGCTCTTACCAAAAGAGTATTTAGGAGTAGTATAGTTAGTTTCCAAAGGTAGGTTAAAATAACTTAGTATAAGCGAATGCCCATAATCAAGCGTTCGCCACTGATTAGTTTCCCGCAGACGTAAAGCAGTGTTAGCAGCCAGCTTTTGACCGAACAAATCCAGTGGCAGCAGGTCAAGTAGCGTATCCAGTCCGGCTGAGGGGGTGGTACGAAAGGCTCCAGTTATGACAAGAGAAGCCATTCTTTGTACCTTTGCCAGCAAGTTATTATAGGCTGTCTTGCTGAGTGCCGTCCACCATACACATACACCGTATAATAGAATAGGACGGACAACAGCAGTGTAGATCCAATGTAAAGTTTTTGGCTGCAAGCCCCAGGTTTTCCCTACGGCTTTCCTACATGTATAGAGTGCTATAGTTGCTTTATTCACTCGTTCCTGAATGTTAGGCCTCCAGCAAAGCTTCCGGTCTAACAAGATGCCAAGAAATTTAGCCTTTTCAGCAAAAATTAATGGACTATTCCGTAGTGTAGGTCGGTTGAAAGAAGGAAGAGTATGTCTCCTAGTGAAGAGCACAAGCTCTGTTTTAGCAGGATTAAGTCCCACGCCACTGAGGTTGGCCCATTTAGTTACAAAATATAGGGCGTGTTCAAGTAGTCCACTAAGGACTTCCGGGAACTTACCTGTAACAGCAATAGCCACATCGTCAGCATATGCAGTGACCTTACATCCAGACCTCTCAAGATCCAGAAGCAATTGATTGATTGCTATGTTCCACAGTAAGGGAGATAAAATACCACCCTGTGGGGTGCCTCTAGAAACATACCTATATAAAGACGTTGAACCCATGGTTGTAATAATGCGCCTCGATGTCAATAGCGCATTCACCAGTATGCAGAAAGGCTCGTCGACATGAAGGCTTCGAAGTGCATCGGTAATCGCCCTAGGTTTAATGTTATTGAAGGCGCCCTCGATGTCTAGGAACACAGCCATCGTGTATTTCTTCTGATGAATAGATTTTTCAATGTATCTGACTAGAGAGTGCAGAGCCGTATCCACTGACCTTCCTTTCCAGTAGGCATGTTGTGCCGTTGAAAGGAGATGTGGCGGAATAGTCATTCGTAGATGTGTATCCACAAGTCGTTCAAGTAGTTTGAGCAAAGTTGAAGAGAGACTAATGGGCCTTAGGTCATTAGGTCGGGCGTGTGAGGTTCTGCCTGTTTTAGAATAAACGTGACCCGCACCTCTCTCCATACGCGAGGAATATAAACTAGACGGTGACATGCTGTTAGTATGCTCTCTATCCAAGGATAGGTAATGTCTAAGCATTGCTGCAAGTCTGCAGGGATAATGCCATCAGGTCCCGCAGATTTAAACGGCTTAAAACTAGATATGGCCCACAATATCTTCTCCCGAGATAAGATCGAATCACTATCACACGGTGCTGTGTGACTCAAACGGAATTCAGGTGGTGCAGTTACCGAGCTTCCCGGGAAATGAGAGTCAAGCAAAAACTCAATCGTCTCAGTGCTCGAAGACGTCCACGATCCGTCTTCCTTTTGAAGGAAACTGGGCATCGATGGATTAGATGCCAGCATTTTCCTAAATCTTGAAGTCTCAGATGACCCTTCGATACTCTCGCAAAAGCTTTGCCACGCATCGCGTTTGGACGCTCTTACCTCTTTTTTGAAGGAACTGAGATGTTTTTTGTAGGAGATCCAATCCGACTCCGTCCTAGAAGCTTTAGGTACTAAGGAAGGCCAGTAATAGAAGTGGTTACTAACAGCAACGATCAAAGAAACGCTAGAGGTAGAAAAGTTGACGCATTTTTACGATATACTCGAAATATGTATACGATATTCTATGTATACGAAAATCATTCTTTTTATATCGGGGTACCCGGGTGGCTCATACGTGTTGTTTTCTTCAAATGCAAAAATTTTTAAATATTTCTATAAATACGTAGAATGCAAATTTCGATACGAATTCCATTAAATCATGGAGATTCGAGAAGGTTTTGGACAATCTTTCGTGGGAAAAAAATTATTTAGCAAAACGTATCAAGATGGGTACCCGGGTGGCAACACAAGGGTTAAATGGTGGAATAAATTCTGAACGATACATTGATTTGCTGGAAAATGTGATGGTTGATGCCGCAGAAAATATTATTGGACAAAATTTCATATTCCGGCAAGACAACGCGGCCATTCACACTGCCAGAGTGGTTAAGGTATGGTTTCAAAGAAAGGAAGTACCGATTTTGGATTGACCAGCCAGAAGCCCGGACCTCAACCCAATTGAGAATCTATGGGGGATACTCGTCAAAAGGGTTTATGCAAAGGGGCGTCAGTTTGCTGATGTTTTCCGAATGGCGAAAAATTGATCCTGATATCCCAGGAAATCTATGTAGTTCACTGGATGCCTAATCGAATTCACAAATTGATTCAGATACGGGGCGATTCATTAAGTTACTAAAAGGAAGGATTCATCCTAATTTCATTGATCAGCACATGTATTTTATTTGGGGAACCTATTCTAGTCAATTTCCGTCGTAGAATAAACCTTTTTTGGGAGAACCTATTCCAATTTCCACCATACTACATATTGGCTACCTGTGCACATGTTTTTCCCAATGATTTGGTAAGTGCGTACATTATCTTCAGCAATTTTTTTCCGTAGAATTAAGCAATTGATCTCCTGCTCAACTACATAATGTATTTAATTGGATCCAAAACAAATTGTTTGCACTAAATCATTGCTAAAAAACTGATATAACTTATTCCGGAAATTATTTTGAACAACCACAAAAAAGCCTAAACCTAACGAGAAAAAAATTGCCACGCCATAAGATCTATTCTTGACCATCTTTTTAGGAAAATCATAATCGTATATTACTAGGCGGTTTGTAATAGACTCCAATTTCAAGAGAATTAATACAATCTATTGGCGGCCAGATCTATTGTTTGTGCTGTAGTATGTAGCTTTAACACGAGTACATATTCCTAAATTTATTTGTACCTTTTTGGTGTTTTTTGAGTTCATTTATACGATGGAATGCTTAAATGTATCTGATGGGATCTGTGGTCTAATTAATCTTCGAACTGAAATAATACAAAAGTACATAATTGAAGTTTTTAGTCGGATTTTTTGTGGATTCTAATTTATTGTTGTCGGATATGTTAACAAGTCAATTCGGAGATCATATTACGCCATGCGAAATTAGTTTTTATTTGTGAGTAAATAACTCGGCAGAGCGTGCTGTTAATCTCACCTCTTCTACAAAGTAAAGTCTTCAATATCGTAGTGAAGGATATAACACTAACACATATCACAGGCTAAGTTCAATGTTATTTAGAAATACATTAAAAATGTTAAGATTTTAGAGGCCACCCATTCACTTTTTCTGACAGACAGGTTGATGTCGGTAATCGAAACCAGGAGACGAAATAGACAGCCTTTATAAAGTTGAACATTTTTAGTGTCTAGTTCTTGAAAAGGAAAGAGGGAGAAAACATAATTATATATTTACTATCGCGGGATTGTTCGGTACAATGAATTCGTTGAATGTTCGATAGGTGCGTCGGACCATTTTCATCAAATTAAAATCTTTGCAAATTGTCAATAGTCATCCTAAGGATGATGAGTTGAGTTTCCAGCGGATAAGAATCTGAAACTTCTGAACTGCATAAAAACTTTTTAAATTTATTTTATTTTTCAGGTAGCCCCATTAAAAGTCAATAAGCTTAAACTTAATCTAAATTATTCCGTAGAAAATCGAATTATCCATAGACTAGGCGTTGCAACATCCTGAAGCCAAAATATGTTGTGCACGCGATTGATACGGACGCCCATCACCTTGTACACTCAGCGAACCGCCACGTATCATTCATTATTATATAATCTACGAGTAGTCAAGTCATCGATGATTATTTTCGTCCCTGATCGGAATGTGATAATTTGAACACCAGAAGCATTATTCGAGTCGCCTGAACGATATTAACTAGCACAAATGCTAGGTTTTAACCCAGCTACCTTGTAATCTTTTACATGTATCACATCAGCCCATTCATACCACAGCTAGTAGTCCAAAATGTGCCTGCAAGGCGTTTACAATCTTGATGATTTCTTTTTTGCGATAACTGGTCGTTGTCTGCTTACACATCAATGGCTCATAATTGCACTTAATGAGACTTTTCTGGTACATGTTAGTGTTCAAAGCGTTAAGTTGTTGTTGTTTTTGTTCGTGTCGGTCACTTCTGACACGAAGAACACTAGTAGTGTAGCTTGACTTAGTTATTTGACGCTAGAACTTATCATTTTCCACCGCGCAAACATCTTGTTCAGTTTGATCCATGTTCGGGGGAAAAACATATAACAGCGCCACAACCAAAAACATTCTTTGGTTGGAATTACAGTAGTTGTTTTCCTAGTTTCTCTTGAAATTGCCTAAAATTAAGACACAGCTCTTCATCTAGTCATTTCAGTAGTTTGATTACATGCATTAAAGGCATGTTCTTTGTCTTTTATACGTGAGATTGGTGAGGTTTTTTGCCTATACCACATTTTAGGTGATTTTGATTCTGTTGAAAAAAAGTACACATGGAAACAATCTGATTCAAATCACATGCAGTCTTGCGGATAAATATACTTTGTAGTATGTGCTTAAGCTATCTCATCAAGATCCGATGGTCCATTTGAAAAACACCTCGCTCCCAAAAGCATTATTTGGAGCCCGCACTTTTGGGCTTATTTTATGCCGTAATGAGCCTCCTTCGTCTATTTAGGCGACGACGACCAATGGCTGGTTTGACTGAACAAACTTAGTTATTGCTTATTACCGCTCCGGACGCACGGAAGTTCTTCAATAAAAAACAAAAGATTTAAGTCATTAACCTGAATCCAAGGCAGACTATTTTGTTGTAGGTTCGTTTTTTTTTTGCCCCGGATTGTGTGACTTAAACCCGTACATGAATCTCATCGTCGTCTTTCGGGATATTTTAAACGGTCAGGTACATGTATCTGTGTATCTTCACACTCATCCAATTATATCACCGCGAGAATGTTTCACACACCGCTCACATGTTTAGATGCATCATAGAGGATGTGCTATCAAGATCGTCAACGAACGGGAGTATCTGCCGAACATGAAAAGCACTTGACAACGTCCAAATTTCGATAGACGGAAATGTCCAAAATTATTGTCATTAGATGCATGAAATATCTCTCGTTATTTTATGATAATTAACAAAAGGTGATTTTTCCCTATGGACGCCATCGTCTAAGTTTCCCGTCAATTTGTTGATATTTCGTGCGCAGTACGGAAAAGAAACGAGAGATGAGATGATCAGTGCGATAGCGGTTCGGTAAGATCTAGAGAAAGATGACGATTTTTTGAATGAACACGAAGGAATGTCTCTAATGACCTTAGGTGATTTGTGATTGTATTGACAGAATGGAGAACCGAGGACGAGTCGAGTCTAGAGATAGCTGCAATTATTGGGAATGAGATGCAATTTTTCCAAAATTATCTTTTGGACGATTTACATAATAAGATGGATGTGTACAATGGTAATGTTAGGAGTTATACGATGAAAGCTACTTTCTACACATTTCCAGACAAAATGTTGTCTACAAATTGTTTGGATTTAATTAGAAGCTTGTTAAAGTCGAAAGTAAATTGGAGATGTCATTTGCCTTAGAAATTTAATGATGTGTCTTTTGGGCTACTGACTACGTACATGGAACTACATATGTGAGCTTGGTGGGTAAAGTGGTTGAACTTGTTTCGACTCATTCCTAAAAAAGCGACGTAGGTATTTGGTAGGTTTGGGTGCTAGCTAGACTAGGAGCCGTGATCCCGCGATAGCTGTCTTTTGAAGGCATTATCATCATCGATCAGCAGAAAATAAGCGCTCTTCGTAGTTATCACATTCACCTTTCGTGTTTTGAGCACATTCGCACTTTATTAATATTGTCACTACCACTACTTCTGTCTTTCTCTATTGAGCTCCTCCCCATCCCATTGGTACCAGCGTGTGTTCTATCACTAACGCCGACCTGGGCAACAGGACAAATTGCCGCCCCACTGTACCTGACATATTGATAGTATGGATGGATGTCGTTGTTGTAGAATCGATTCAAAGAAGTTTTTCCTTTTGAATCGAATGCTTGCGGCAGCTCATGCTCGTTGCCTCGAAACGATTTGTATAGTGAAACCAGCTAGTAGGAGCACTTTTATAGAGACAACACAAAAATGCATGGTCACAGTGGGTTTCAAACCAACGTTCAGCTAGCATTCATACTCATCTCGATAATTTTTATAGAGACTAAGGTCAGCGCTATAGTTAAATTGAGGGAACCTAGTCAATTTCCGATGTTAGCATGTCCAAACACAAATTAGGGAGCTGTGGCAATGTATTATGTTGTTCGATCCTTCATCTTGCTGTTTTTTACTTCCTCTGGTGCAGCGCGGCTCCCAGCCCGTGCCCGCTATCAAGGTTTGAGGCAGCCGCGGATTTACCAGATGACTGATAAGGATGATAACTGAAAGCAAATTGTTTTTATACCCTTCGCTCATAGAGTGAAAGGGTATATTAACTTTGTCATAAAGTTTGTAACGCACGAAGCATCTCCAACCATATAAAAAGTATACATATACAGTCAAACTTCTCTATAACGAACTTCCGTATAACGAATTTCTCTATATAACGATTTTACTTTGTAAACGCTGCATTTTTGCGAAGTTTCCTGAAGAATTTAATCTCCATATAACGAATTTCTTTATAACGAATTTTTCTCTATAACGAATGTTCTCCCAATTCCAACTTGCTATTTTCATGTATTTTCAACTTCTATATAACGATTTTTTTCCTAATTAATTCCCCCGATGATTTTGTAACTAAGGGGAATACCCCTGTAATACAGAAATCGAACAGAGTGGAATAAAACTAAAGACACCTTAGGGACTCCCCGACTATGCATGTCAATTGTCCGACAATTTTACGTTGTAGCAACGCAATTTTGAATGGGAATGGACTGTATTTGACTCATTCTGAACTTTACAGGCCTCCTGAGGTCTTTTGATATTTTGAGTGCTCCAATTTTTAGGTGAAAAATGCCATGGTTTCAGGTCTTTGAAAAATATTCTGACTCCAATCGAGAATAATGAAACAAACGTTACACCGTTATGTAAACTAGAGACTATGCGCCAAATTAAAAATTAAAAATTACTTGCCGGAAGGTGCCGGTTCATTTTTTTTACTGTTATTTGAACTTAGACGAAACGATGAATTTGCTCTCTCGGTTTTTGGAGTCACATTTCTCTCAAAACAAAAATTATTTTTTCGACTGATTTTTGCTAATGTGTTTCCTGTAACGGACACTAAATGCGCTATCATCGGCTACCGGGTTATCTTTGGGGCTAGAGAGACCCTGTATACAAATGAACAAATAAATTAAAATTTTTCTCTATAGCGAATTTTCTCTATAACGAAGAAATTAGTCGGTCCCTTGCTGATTCGTTATAGAGAAGTTTGACTGTATGATCAGCATGACTTGGGGAGTCGATTGGGCGATGTCCGTCTGTCTGTCTGCTGCAACGCGTTTTACTCGGCCAATTTAAAGCTGAAATGTTGCACTAATGCTTCTTTTTGCTGCAGGCAGTTTTTATTTTTGAATCGGTAAAATCAGACCATGGGGTCATGAGGCTGCCATACAAACCTAGCACCCCAAATTAGAAAAACTTTTTTATTTGTTCACGAATTTCAACCAAGTTTCACACAAATGTATTTTTATTGATGACACAAAACATGCAAGAATGGATCAAATTGGACCATGGGCTGCCATACAAACCCAACCCCCCATTTTGATTATTTTAATATTTGCAACTATTTCCTGGCCTATGGATGGATGAATGGATATGGCGCTGAGAAAAGTTTGGCTGGTTGCGCAGCCTGCTGGCTTCTTGTATTTCCCATCTAAGCGAGAAAGTTTCAGGTTATGAGCTCTGTCCTTCGTATGAGGCTTAGAAGAAAGTTAACCAGGTTTACTTTGGGTGCACCCATTGTGGTAGTTTGAGCCCCAAAGAAATTTTGTCTCCAGCTCATAAGAGCGGGCCATTCGAAAATAACGTGCGAGGTTGATTCCGTCTTCGTTGCAGAGGCGGCATAGTGGGTCTTGTGAGTAGATCCCTATTGTATGCAGATGTTTCCGTAGGGTACAATGACCGGTTATAAGGCCTGTCACTGCCCTGAGGTTCGGTTTACTTAGACTGAGGGCTTCGGTGCAGCTGGTATGCCAGTTAGATTCCAGCATACGCTTGCTGTGCCTGATCCCTTCAGCGAGTCTCCATCGATCTTGGAATTTATCCTCGGTCCATCGTCTAGCAACGGTTCTGGCAGTAGATTTACTGATTTCGATTGCAGGTTCAGGACCAGTTAAGGGTAGTTCGGAACCCTCTCTTGCAAGGGCATCCGCTTTCTCATTCCCCTGCTGCAAAGTTTATGGCTATAAGTTCTGCCTGGAAGACAGTTGTACATTGACCTAGGGGTTTGAAGATACTATAGTTGTTGGTTTTAGTATAAACTCCTGCCCCTGTTCCTTCGTCTGTCTTCGACCCACCCGTTTACCACACGATGTGATTTTATAGATGGTTGTCGTTCCATTTACTCCAGTCTTCCCTAACCGTTGAGGTTTGGATATTGGAGTCGAAGGTGTACATGGCCGGGGTATAGTAGCTGCCCATATCTAGGAATGGGTTTGCAACGGTTTCTGAAATCGTACAGTGTCCTACCCTTTGTGGTGTCCACATGTTCGATGATTGGAGTCTGTACGCTGCGAGTCTTGCCTCTTCTGTGATTGTGAGGTCCAGTGGTGGCAGGTCTAGTAGTTTCTCTAGAGTTAAAGTTGGTGCACTGTGCATGGCGCCGGTTATGCTTGCGCAGGCCAGTCTCTGTACTGATCCCAACTTCGCTGCTGCTGCTTTATGCTTGATTTTAGTCCACCAGACTATCGAGCCATAGTTCAGACGGAGTTTGACCACAGCTTCGTAGATCCAGTGTATCATTCGTTGTTTTAACCCCCACGTTTTCCGTATTGCTCTTTTTGTTGCATATAGGGTTTGTTTGCCCTTGGCAATTGTGTTTTGCAGTTGCTTGTTCCACGTGAGTTTGTTATCAAGGGTGCTAGATATTTTACCTCCGTGGTAAACTGCAGTTGTTGGTTGAATAATGTTGGAGCGTTGAGCCCTTCCAAGTTGTGGTTGCGACTGAAGGCTATTAGTGTTGTTTTGGCGGGATTGACCGATAGGCCTACCCTCCTACATCAATCCTCGACTTGTGTCAGAGCTTTTGCATGAGTTCAGAAAGAACTCCTGGAAATTTTCCCATTATCAGGATACTGATGTCATCGGCGTATTCTAGGGTATAGAAGCCAGAGTTATTTAGCTGGACCAGTAGGCTGTCCACTACAAAGTCCCACAGGAGGGGTGAATGTATACCCCCTTGTGGACACCCTTTGACGACAGCTGTATACATGGTTTCACTGAATAATTTTGCATGTACTTGTCGTCCTTGAAGCATTGATTTTATCCACCGACATAGGGTGTTTTTAACTCCATGACCTATGACTCATATACCATTTCATAGAGGACGAGTCCCCGCATATATACTCTAAAAGGCAGACAAAAATTGGGGTGCTAACATGGTGGCAGACGTGCTCCAAAATGAAATGGAATTGAAATTTGTATGAAAAATGGGAAGTGCTTCTCCAAAAATAACGCTAACTCCATTATGCTATATTATGTAGGTATAATAAGAGCCTAAATAATTTCCAGACACTTCCCTCAGTACTTAAGCCAAATTTGACTTAAAAATACCAATTACCAACCGGTTAATTTATCAATCGAAATTTGACAATATTTCAAGTAAATTCACAGGCAATATAAAAAATAGTACAGCATTTTCCCCTAAAGCCTAGTACTGACATCAAAAGTAGAATTTTTGTCCACTGCGATTTTTTTCAATGAAACTGTATTTTTACTGTCGTGGAATATGTGGGGAATCCTGGGGAATTCCATAAGCTACAATCCGAAAACAGTTCCATAATTTTTCTCGGCCATTTTATGTATTTTTTCCGATTCCCCGGTTGTTTCATCGTGAAATGTCAAATGACCGGGGAATCAAAAAATAATACATAAAATGGCCGAGGAGAATTATGGAACCTGTCTCAGATTGTAGCTTAAGAAATTCCCACCGTTTGTGACATATTCCACGACAGCCAGTATGCATTTTTATAGATTGTAACGGGAAAAATTTCAGTAACATTACGCTATCAGCTCTCGTAAGAAGAATTTTCTTGTTCCTCTTATCGACACTAGCGACACTTATCTTACCATCCGCCATATAGCGGAAAATATCCGAAACACAAAATTTCCCCCTATGAGAACGGATAGCAGAACAAGCCAAATTTCATTCTCGATCTTAATTCAGCATAGGCATTACTTCAAGCAGCACTCTTTTGTTTCAACAGCTAGCCCTTTTGAGACCCGGAGCCGAGGTTCGAGGCCAGTCAGCCATAACAAATTTGCATCAGGAAACGCCGCATTGGCTTTGTCTCCCTCCTCTGTGGAGCTCGTGATGATGGTGAAGCCACTCACAAAATTTCTCAATTCCATGACATGGACACAGACCCCACTGAGGGGGTCGTTGACCAATACAAACGTTTATTTAGTAATTTCGAAAGCAAGTGCTAGATCGTCTAGACTAAAAATGGAACTTACATCAGCAGTGAAAGTCCTCTATTAAGATCCCCTGTTTCATTGCCATCAATAGGGTTATAACAGAAATGTTGAAGTCTTCAAAAAGACGGCCCACCGATTCTAATTTCTCCAAAATTTCCGCAGCTGTATGTCTAGAAAAATATTTCACCAACTGACCTACGTGTACAATGTCCCTTATAAGGGACATTGCAAAACATGCTAAATTACACGAAATCTATGACACAAAGACGCTTTTTCTTTGATTCGAATAATAGCTGACACACATTTTAATGATTATTCAATCGAAGTAGTAAACTAGCACTTCGAAATATTAGAAATTTTTAATTTTATCTAACCGGCCCTGAATCTGGCGATTTTTTAAAATTCCGCCACTCATTCTTTTTAATAAATAAACTACACCAAGCAATAAAACCATTTGAAATCGAGTTTGTTTGATAACTGGGATGTTAGTAGTTGTCATTGCATACATACTTCCAGTGCATAGTCAAAAATCTAACCATATAACGGGAAAAAGTGGGTGTCCCTCTAAAGGGACACTATGCACTAATGGGTTAAGATAGAATGTTAAACTAAAAAACAAAACGTGAAATTTGGTAGATATCGGGTTCATTTTGTATGGGAAGTACCAACCCTTATCTTTGACGGACATAAAATTCGGAACTAAATTCGAACCGCCTGCCGTAATTTGGAGAGAAGTTACAGACATGCCTTTTTGAAAAATGGTAGGTGGAGTGAGAGGGTGCCGTGACGTAGAATTCCAATTTTATTGATTCAGAAATTTATAATTTTAACAGTCTATAACAATAAATCGAACCACCTCATCGTCGATCAAATCAAAATTCAACACATTCCTGAAAAAATATCAACTTGAAATGCCGCTCACGTAATTATCCAGTATTAATGTCGTTAACCACATAATACCATTAAACTTATAAGCTAATTTTCGGGGATTTCTAACTCAAATTCCTTATCATAGCCTTCCCATGCAAACAAAAAACCACCATAACCATTGAATATATTTTCCAATACATTACGCCCCGTGATTCGTCCCTTGGTAAAAAATCTTCTCAGTTTTCCACTCTAATAACTCTCTTGCAATTTCCCCATTCATATATATTTATAATCTAATCCCACTATACGATTTCTTTTTGCCCCCCTCTCTCTACTTTCTTTTTCGTACATACATACCTTACATACAACATACTTTACTTACATTTTTCTAATTTGGCATTTCGATATATGAGTGTATTTTGGTTGTTGTTGTCAAAAAAGCATATAAAACAGGGTACGTTACGCTCTTCAGTAAAATTATGCAGCAATTTCACCCTCTCTCACACTTATCAAAAAATATATTTTTTTCCTTCTGAGATTTTTATTGTTTCCTAAAACAAAAACATGGTCGCATGTTGGTTATTTGTTGAAAAAAAATCTTCTGAATTCCGCCCCTCAGACTAATATACTAATATGGCATATCCTGACGCTAAAAAAAAGCCATGGAACAGAACGCATTAAGATGAGAATGAATAAATAAAAATGAAATTACCCGAAGATTATAAAACAAAGAAAAAAATGTATTGAAGGGTCGTAGTCGTAGTGGAAGTAGAAGGAGGAAAATCGAGACGACAACGAACCCTCCTCCACGCATATGTACGCAATTTGTTTTGGATGCGATCACTCCGCAAGAGATGTATATGAATGTGAATGGGAAAAATGAAAACAGATTTTTTTTACTAAAGGAACGAGTCAGGACGATAAAGGCGGCATAGTCTTATTAGAAGTTAAAAATTAGAACCCGCGCGATACACACCCTGTCATTACGATTTTTCCCTTTTGGGCCTCTTATTATGACTTGGTTTTTTTTTTTTGGTTCTTTGTTTATGTTGTTTGTGTGTGTGTTTTTTTGTTCAGTCTGGAGTGTATAAGGAAGGAAATACGAAACCATTTTCGGATTTTGAATAAGGACATCAACATTTAGCGCCGCATTATGGGTATGGATAAGGGGAAAAAACGGTAATTAATGGTGAGGACACCCATGGCATTAAGTTAAATATTCAAAATTACTGAAATTTGACACCATTTGTATGGAGTCAGTGATATTCTTTAACACAATCTCAAGTTATGCGTAAGGGTAGAAAATGAATCAAATTATTATCAAAATATTTCTAAACTAGAAACGAAAAATAATTTACAAATTACTTTAAAAAGGTTTCCATTATGTACGTAACATTATTTCGGTACCTACCACCTTTTTAATAATGACCACTGATTTGTATATTATACGTAATTATTCTGAATATTGATTTTAAAATTACTTTAATCTGACGCCAGCGATGAATACACACTACACAGATTTGGCTTCATGCTATTTAATGCATGGACATTTTATTCAAGCTTGAGTGTTATTAACAAAAGTGAAAATCAATAACACCATAGAGCATATGAACGTTCAAGAATACATACAGTACCGGTCAGCAGAATATGTTTAACGTTTGTTGAAAAATAATAAAGCTAAATGTCTGTAGTCGACGAAACGATTTCAATGAAACAGATTTTTACAAATAGTTCAAGAAGTAGTTAATATAACACGAAAGTTTCAGGTTGAAAGTGAACTTCGTAGATTACTCATGATTTTTCTGAGACACAGTAGCAAAGTATAAAATATATTGGCTCGTTTAGTATGTGTACTCTATCGGTTATCAAACTGTGTAAATTTTTCAAATTTTGAAAATTAAATAGTTAGAGTGACTTAATTGTATAATAGTAGTTGTCGCGTGCAAGTGAACCACTGATTATCGTTATTAAAATGTGCCTTTTTTTTAATCTACTTTTCAGATTGCCGTCAATTCTGTAAATGTATTAACGAAACGTGGAAAATAAAATAATATACAAAACAGACCGAAGCTGGAAATGTAAAGAGACCTTAAAAAGCTAGCTTTTAATTGACAACTGTATGAATTAGGAGAGGACGAAAAAAAAGGCTCTCTTGAATATTACCTTACTTAACATTGGAAATTTTACACCATAGGTGCCCTATTTATGGTAGTAACCAAGGTTTCAGTACTCTCCTCTAACCGGTCGGGATTAAAGTCAAAAGGAGTTGTCGCTAATATTAAGGTCAGGGATACATGGCGACCATACTCGTGCCATTTAAAATGTTGGCCCTCTGGTCACTACCTTTCTCTCTCATAGTTAGAATAGGATGTTGTCAAGCAATATCATGAAGTTATCCCAAAATGATTTAGAAAGTGTAATTCTTCTGATGTAATTCTGTCAATCTTCGAGTTCGAGTTCAGTGTTGAAAATTGTAGCTAGTAGCCAGTTCCTTTTATATAACAAGGGCCATTTCACCGCTGAAGAGCCAACAAATATGTCACTTTTTGCTATCTGTAAAAAAATACAACTAAACTACAACGCAGTGGCGGAACAACTTGACTCGGGGCCCTCCCGTTAAATTCTTGAGCGCCCCCCCCCCTCTGAAAAATGTCTATCATTAGCAAGATTGCTAACAATGCCATGTTTTACGTATGAATTCCAAATCAAGCTTAGATAACACTGTCCAGCAAAAAAAAAAATGGGTCTTCTTCTGGCACAATTTATATGGTGATTTTTATATAAAATGACTTCCTGAATCAGAATACAAAATACGTTTCCGAGATACGCCCCTCCAAATTTTACATTAGCTTTTAGGTTAGTATGACGGTTAAATTATATTAGGTCTATCAAACTAATTTTAGATTTGGTATTTCTCACTCTAGATCAGTAGTTCCCAACTCACAAATGTCTGCGGACCACTTAGCCTAACAATATGTCGCTACGGACCAGGGAATTTTTAAGTAGGGTAGATTTCCTTTACATTTGGCAAAAAGGCGATGCATTAGAATTCTAGGTAAACTAACACCTGCAATGAAAATACATAACAGAATACACCACCGAGCGAAAACATCAAAAAGGGCACGCGGCACCAATGAGAATCCGCCGTACGGAAGGCCTTTAATATGTCGATTTATCGGGCTTTTGGGGCAATGTGAATAGGTACGTGTCAACAGGGCCGGATTTATCCTCTATGGCGCCCCTGGGCAGTAGCTAACTTGCCGCCCTCCGTCATACTAAGTAAACTTGGAATCAGTCGTACGGGCTTAACGTGAATGTAACGTTAACATTTCCGTGGCCCTCCACGGGGCTCATGAGCCAATAGAAATTTTCGAACCATGAAAAATTTAGACAACGAAAATTTTATGAGGCAAAACTATTAAATCATACTAATTATTTCATGTTTTAACTGCTTTTTTTGTTTGAAAATTTAAGAATTATTAAAGGTTTACTTCAAGAATGGAATAGTATGACTACAATCAACGCTATAGGCCCCTATGCGGGTTTAATCATTAAAAAGGTCGAAAAAGACATTTTCTGAACCTGAGA
This sequence comes from Microchrysa polita, assembly GCA_949715475.1. Classification (NCBI taxonomy): domain Eukaryota; kingdom Metazoa; phylum Arthropoda; class Insecta; order Diptera; family Stratiomyidae; genus Microchrysa; species Microchrysa polita. The sequence continues at coordinate 21,009,644 of OX454417.1, forward strand.
CATGATTCAAGAAGTCAAAATAAGTGTCGAATTTTTGTCCATCTTTGTTAAATCCATACGACTGAAGAGATTCATTTTCTATTAGATATTAGGCTTTTTACCTTAACATTTTTTTATTCAATAAAATGTAATCGCTGACAAAGCCAGTAGGGCCAATTTTGTATTTGTACTAGTGCCAAAAATAGATGTCAAATTATGCAAATAAATCCAAATATCACCATAGATGGTTTGGCGACCTCTTTGTGACGATAGATGAAAAGTGCCGCGAAGATGTAATATTGGCCCTGAAAAGTCAATATTGTCTTTACTGTCTCTCTTTATCATAAGCAATTGTCGATACCTATCGTACTGATACTGCAGAAGTTTGTTAGAACGTTCAGCGACGCTTTTTAGCATCGTAAAAAACTAGTATCGCAGAGCGGTGGCAAAACCGCCATTTAGAGGACCAAATAATAGCGCACTCCATAGATGCTGCAGTACGAGTTCTCAAATTCAGACAATTAAAAACCTAAAAATATGAACGCAACGGCTGTTTACTAGGGGTCATCTCAAGAAGCTCGCGGGACTGCCCCGAGTCCAGTAGTTAGGCCTCTGATCGTCGCGCTCGTTTTATGGCTTGACACATCTAGTGATTAATTTCAACTTATCGTTTGATTTATGGTTCTTTTTCGCTTCACAGTCGAAGTTTTGATTCACTTTTTACGATGTTGCTGAATTTCTCATATCGTGAATTTATTACTGTTGAAATATTGATTCTAGGTGCAGGCTTTTACTCCGATTTTAGAAAAAGTGTTAGCCTAGTCCATGTTGCACAATTTGGGAACTCAATATCAATCGATAAATAGTCTAATTGTAGAAATATAGGAGTTGCAACTTCTAGAGAAGAGTTATCTAGGACAGCAAAATTTGACCAAAGTAAACGCAAGCCTTAATTTTTTGCTAATTATGTAAATTGCCTCATGAGATCTCGAAATGCTAATTTCATCGAAAGAATTTAAAGTATAAAATTTTTAGAAAGATGCCGCCCTTCGAAATTTGCCGCCCCGGGCAGCTGCCCAGGTTGCCCATATGGGAAATCCGGCCCTGCGTGTCAACGTGTCTGCTCTTCATGTTCCTTATGTTTACGTGTCATCAAGCTGAAATTGGTAGCGGTTACAGCGGAACAAGTAGCTCAGCCCAGGGCCGGATATCCCCTACAGGCATCATGGGGAAATGTCACCAAACTGCTGCAAACTTTGAGAGCGACATATTTCTGAAACTTTTAATTAATTTCTGTGAAATATTTATTTTGAGGCATCAAGAGACGATTTTGATAAGCTAGAAAAAAAACAAATTAGGTATACGTTGAGAAACCGGTTAGTTTCAGATTTTCATATTTCCGCCTTACGGACTCGACGAGTTTCATCTAAATTATTTTGTTAAATAACTAAGAACAAAGCCAGCTGTTTATAATTAACCTCTGGGAAAAAGAATAATTATAAAGGAACAAAGCATGTCAAAGGTCATTCTTTCAGAAAAATCAAAACAAAATTATTGTGATTATTTTCATATTCAAAACAATTGAAGTCGCTTTGCAGTGTTTGACAATCCAAAAATTTATCGAGTGATCCTTGATTCCTAAATTGTGCAATAAGGCAATATTCTTAATTCAAAATAAAGTCTGGTCGCCGAACTTTTACTTACTCCTCCGGACACTTTGAAAGTTGAAAATGCCGCCCCTAAAATGACTGCCATAGGTTTCTAACTATACTCATCCTGCCAATTCCCTGGCTTTATTAAGAACTTGTGGCGGAAACTGATTACATGAAGAAAATCGCGAGTGATAGAAAGAACATTATGTATTTAGTTGTAGCTTTATTCAAATATTATATGTGTACTTTTTCCATGCTAGCTCCCAAATACATCATTTTCACTCAGTTGTGTTCAGTTGAAACACTTTCCTCTGGAATAAATTAACTGCTACGTCCACTCAAATCGTGCTAGTTCAAAACGCATGAAAAATTGAAATTTCTTGTTAATACAACAATAGAAATATAAAGAAGAAACAACATGTCTATAACGCTTACAGATGGCTTAATATTGAGATGCGATTATGTGTTGCTGATTTGACTCTCACTTAAGGATGGCTTACTACTCAGTTGGATTAACCATCATAATCATTGCGCCACCGTTATCCCCATTTTAACCCACCCGGAACTACGAATTTTCAAAAATATTGCGTTGCAGATTTTTTTGCATAGTTCTATTTTTACATCACATACATTCGAATGCTACTGGTTTACTGCCAGGCTTAACTAGTGACGATGAGCGGGGCACCATTGAGAGTAAATCCGCATGTGTCTCAGCCAATCTCCTCTAAGTCTTTGGATAAACAAGCTTATTCGCGTAAAATTGTTTTCTCGGACAGCAAGGAATACTTAGCGGCAAAGCGGTTTGGTCTGGCCTATGCTTGGATTAAGCAACTGATTTTTCAATTTTTGGAAGGTTCAGCTGAAGATTTCATCAGTTTTTAGAGTCAGTAGCCAATAGTTTTTTTTTTTCAGAAATATATTCGATCACATGGATCACCACAATGTTGGATTAAATCGAATAAAAATGCTCTCCCGTGTCCCACTGTAATTACTGGTGCAAAGTTGTGGGCTCAGTGAATACCCAGAGCATCGCTCATATTGTTATTTGGTTTTCGAAAACCCCTTCAACATGCTTTCCTCAAGCACCCCAATTCCCCATTAGGACTTAATATCATTATACAATAATGTATACTATAGAAGACGTGTCGTTACCAAATGCATACTGGAACTGACTTTTAAGTTTTTTAAGGTCTCAACATATTGGATAATATGTATGTCGTTGAAGGCTAATTTTTAGCACATAATTTTAAAACAAGAAAATACACTTTTTGGACCTGGCAGGTGGTCCGCAGACGGCGGAGCACCTGTTGGGAAACAATGCTCTAGATGTTAAGTTGACACTTAATTTGAACTTATTTTTAATTTTGGGCCAGGATTCAATTTAATCCTTAAAAAATTGTGGTCCTTGAAGTTAAATTGTGGTCTTGAATCTAGCACTCCTGTCCTCAGTTTTAAATGTTATCGTTTCACTAAAGCCATTTACTTGATGTGAGGGTTCTATATGAAGAGTGGCGTAACGTTTCCAAAATATAGTGTGTTCGAATTTGAAATGAGGGCCCCTGCACAGTACAATTTTTAATAGGTGAAATCAATGCAATCACCAGTTTTTTTCTTCTTTCAACGCTTACTTCTAATGAGAAAATAGCAGGCAGATTCCTGGCCAAGCTCCATCCCAGGCATCATGGACATTTTTGTAGTCATCTTTAAAAGCGGCAACTGTTGAATGATTAAAAAGTTGGACATGGAAATTCCAAAGTTACAATATATTGTTCTTCTACCGAGACAATGTGCCATCACATCCCTCAACAGTAACCATGACTAAAATAGTTAAATCTTTGATTCTTCTGCTTTATTATCATTTAACACGTTGGCTACGGCACATGCCCCCGGGGGCATGTGACTAGTTATTATTTCTGAGCGGCTGAAAAATTTGCTTTTCATTCTCCAGGTGCGAAAGCCATAAAATCTCTAATTTTCATCCGATTTTAGCGAGACAAGGAGCATTTTACTTAGTTCGCCCTATACTATAATATTATAATAGTAACATATAACATGCCCCCGGGGGCATGTGCCGCACAGGAGTAATCAATTATTACTCACATGCGGCACATGCCCCCGGAGGCATGTATTTCTTGAATAAAATGACAGACAAAGCACCGTTAGAATGAATTTTTGGTTGCATCATGTTCATTTAGTAGTCTACTGCAGTGCGAAAATACATTGTTTAGTGTTAACATGTCGGAACGCTCGCGTCGCATTGTCCAATTGGCCAAAGCAAAGGTGGAAAAAAAACCAAAAAAATACAATTATTATTATAATCATTTGGAATCGGCTCCTGGCTGAGATTAAGACTGGTTTGTAGCTAAGGAAGGATTTTATCTAGTTTTTGATTAATTAAAATTAAATTCCAGGATGTGAGAGCTCATTTACTGTTGCAGTCGCCACATGCCCCCGGGGGCATGTGCCGTACATGAATAAAAACGACTTACATGCCCCCGGGGGCATGTGCCGTACAGAAAAGAAGATAACCGAAAATGACTGCCGTAGCCAACGTGTTAAATGACTTTGAAATTTCTGAACAGAAAAATACCGCTCGGCTATAGTTTCAGCTATTTTAAATTTTTAATTTCCGTTCATTAAATTTTTCATGATTTGAAATGGAATGCTTCGACTGGGCCCTCGACATATGAAATGGCATAAAAGAAGGTAGAGTCAATAATTTGAGAGTAAATTGATAGTTTACTGTAACTTTCCTAAACTCTTCCTCACAAAATTTCAGATTTTAAATATTTTTTGTAAGTAAGCTTCCTTTATTGTAAAATACATGAATATGAAAAGGAATGTCCCATTACTCTGTGGTACTTAGCTTGGGACGTGGTCTCTGATTGACCCGTGTTCCACCGAAAACATGCCCCCGCGGGTACCCTAATGTAACGAAAAAGGGGGGGGGGGGGGGGTACACCTCAAATCGCTGGTGAGGCAACATTTGGAAGAAGCTTTGCTGCGCCTAAGCGCTGTATTAAAAGTCAATAGGCTATCGTATTCATAAAAATATTCAGAACCTCAGGTTACTTAACTTGATGGGTGACAGGAAACATCTAATCAACCGAAGCAGCATCTCCGAGGCTCCTGTTCCTCCTGTTTAGCGTCGATAACTCATCCTTATATACAGGGTGTCCGGAAACTGCCGCATAAACACACTGGATTGTGATTCCTCATATGATTTACAGAAAAAAGTTGTACGGAACATACCCCCCTAGCTTAACCCTTTAGCTGCCACAGGCATTTGAAGATTAAAAAAAAAATAAAAATCTTGCACGACTTAAAGCTCAATATCTCCAAATAGCTAGAATAGTGAAACAAAATGATTATTACAGTTAACAAATCTACCTCTAAAATAAAACTAACCACACTAAAATCCGATTAGAGGCTTGGTTTTTACAGAGCTTCAAAGTAAATTTGTGTAAAAAAAAAAACACAATCTATTTTTTCGTCTCAATTTTCTCCAACTTCTGCCAAGGAGAGGTGCTTGTACGATTCTTTTAAAAATTGGCGCATAGTCTTACTATCATATCTTTCTTACATAATTTCATTCTAGCTCCATTATTTCTAACAGTTTTTGTTCGCACTGCTCCTAAAGATCTGTAATAGGTAAAATCTATTCAAAGTATGTCGAAATCGAGCCAAAATTAACCCTAGTTTTTCGTACTTAAGGCATTAAAACTGTTAGAAATAACGAAGCTAGAATAAAATGATGTAGTAAAGAAATGATTGTTAGACTATGCGCCAATTTTTCAAAGAATCGTACAAGCACCTCACCTTGGCAGAAGTTGGTGAAAATTAAATAAATTTGTTGGCTGTAATAAACATCTTATTTTGCTATTCTAGCTCTAGTCCAGCTTTTGAAATATTGAAGTTTTAGTCGTACAAGAAAATGATCTTTTCATAAATCTTCAAATGCCTGTGGCAGCTAAAGGGTTAAGCTGAGGGGGTATGTTAACTACACATTTTTTGCTGAAAATCACATGAGGAATCACAATCCGGTGCGTTTGTGCGGCAGTTTCCGGACACCCTGTATAAAAAAAAACTTCAAGTCAAGAAACCTGCAGGCGGCCGAAGTTCAAACTCGGGATCTCTTGCCACATTGATGAATAAACCCATTTATCAAAGTAACTATTCCACTATAATATAATAATTTTTAAGCATAATAAATTCTTGTCGGAGGTATTTTTTCATACCAAAAGACCAATTGGTAATTTAGTGGCTAAGGGTCGGAGTCTTCAGCAAATCGACGGACGATGGACACTATAATGCTTCGTACTTTGTTGCCTTACTTTTGCACTATCGCTGTCATGGCAAATGCCCGAGAGCCCAGATCGACACCGCTCCACTAATAATGGTTTTATGGTGAAATTGACTGGTCAGTTTGATTTTATTGGAATTTTGGGACAGTTTTGGCATGAATTTCTTAAATCTTGGGAACACGTACGTAAAATCCTATAAACTTTCTAGAACAAGCTTAGGCTATTTTTCATACGCATTTTTTTATTTGAAATTGTTTGCTTACCGACTTGTTTGAAGATTATTCAAAAGTTTTGGGTCAAAAAGGCTTGTTGATCACAAAATCTCGTGGGTCCAAATGCCACGTGGGCCCTGCAGGCCCTTATGCACCGCCCCGCTTCATAAAAGAGAGCTATGTATACTTTAGTTTTCCACAAACTTTGAACCTATTCTGGTGACCGGCACAGTTATTTATTTAAATTTAAAATATGAAAATATTATATACGACATTATCCGATGCAAATATGTATGCACATGTATGAAAATCAAGTACAGCAAAAAAACATGTACATACGTCGACGTCGACCACCACATTAAAGAGAAATTTAATCCTCACTATAATCCTATTATGGTGCAAAATATGTACTTCGAATAAAATAACATTGTTCGGAATTTATTTTTTCCATATGAGCATTTGATCAAAGTGCTTTTTTTTGCATAGTATCGATAATCCACAGCAAGCATATATATTTTGCGCTTTTTCCCAATTTAACCCTAGAGAGATCATCTACGTCGAATTGACCTTAATTTTCCTTTTTATTCTATCTTGTGAGTGAAGTTATATAATAATTTGTTGATTCTAAGATTAAGCACAATTCATATCTGCAGTCGTAACTGTGCCAAAATTATTGGCGTAACGGAGTTTTAAATTTAGGTGTGTCATGCCTCAAGTCAACGTATGATTTATCTTTGGTATCAGTAAAAAATGTATACCAAACTTGAACTGAAAAATATTTTAATTATTCCGAATAAATATTTTTATAAATCTTTGTAATGAAAATAAGTATTTACTTAGATATGACCAACAAAAACCAATCCAAATAAAGCGATCCTTAAGCTATATGAATATTATATAAACAAATAAATGTTAATTTTGCAAGAACATGACTTAAATAGGCTAATATTAGATACAAATGATAATATCTAACTTTTAGCAACATGTTACCCTTCGGCGAAGTTATAAGGATATAACCTAGCAACACATCAAATCGAGGTATGATTATCTTTTAAAGGTCTGGATAGACCCCGGGCGGATGAAAATGAAATTTTTGTCCGCTGCGACTTTATCACTGAAAATGTATACTTACTGTCGTGGAATATGCCGCAAACGCTGGGGAATCCCATAGGCTACAATCCAAGAACGGTTCCATAATTCTTCTCGGCCATTTTATGTATTATTTTTCGATTCGCCTGTCATTTCATCGTGGAAAATATCTAATGACCGGGGAATCGAAAAAGCATATAAAATAGTCGAGAAGAATTATGGAACCGTTCTCTGATTGTAGCTTGTGGACTTCCCCAGCGTTTGCGCCATATTCTACGACAGTAAGTATACATTTTCAGTGATAAAATCGCAACGGACAAAAATCTAATTTTCAATTCGTCCGATGTCTATCCAGACATTAAGGGGTAAAAAATATGATTATCCCTCTATATAGGGTTAAGCGTATTTTTTTCTACAATTTATGTATCAATGTGTAAATAAATACTTATGGTATACACAAATCTGTGAAAGTACTCTAATAAACGTATGTTATATGAAAACATCTTGAGAAAAGTGCGGCAAAAATTCCCTTTTTTTTTCAAAAATATATAATTGCGATAAAAAAAGCACTCGTACTGTTTTACGTTGTCCCGTATGCGTATTCTCGTTATTTCGTCTTAAATTTCCAGTGATATTTGATACTTTTTTGTCGTTTTTTCTTAATTTCTCTAAAGTGGAAAAAATTAGAGCTAATTTTCATTGAATTTGACTCTGAAAAAAAGATAAACATACATAATACAAATCGGATAATACACATCTTCACAATAAGATACTATATTCGAGAGTGTAATGGTGTTATTATGTAGATTTTGTTACGTTTTGTATTATATTATGATGTTATTTGGGAATATATCTTCTCAGTCAGTCGCTGGGAGGTCCACTTATATTATTGCCATTATAGGTACCAGACGCCCGAGATTTGATATTGTCAAATTTTCATTCGTTTCTTTTTTTTTTGTTAAAATATTTCCAGTATCATGTTGCATAGATGATTCAGTTAGATACGGATAAAATTGTCAATAAATCAGTCAAACTGGCGTCAATTTAGAGCGCTGTGAGCCGTGGAATGGTCTGTCGACACTTTGCAACAGGCGTGAAGATTTATAGTCCTATATGTGGTAGTATAAAAATACCAGCAACAATATAGACTGTGCGAAGTTGAAATTGCTGATATAAAGAAAATAAATGTTAAGTAGTAAGCACTTTTTGAATTTTTATTTATATCGATAGATTTTAAAGCTAGTCTGATTGGTGTCTTGGTTAGTGCACTCACATTTGAAGCACTGAGTCGTGAATGCAAGCCCACTGTAGACAGATACAACTCAATTCCCATGTGAAGCCATGATCTTACCTAGAAATTGAACATATCGACAGAGGGTAAAAAAGTCGTTAGGAACATGTTAAGTGACAGATCGCCGAACTAATGCGATACATTCAATTAAATTGGACGCGGGCGCAGGTCGTGTTATTGTATAAGGGACGGATTTTGACACATATGTCTGATTTTGGACCTCTCGCATGATTTCAATATCAATTCTCATCAAAAGAGCAATGAAAAGTCCAATATAGTGTTTCCATCTCAGCTAATATGATGAACATTATAATTTAAAATCTTCTCTATTTCCCCTCATTTCTAAAATTACATTACAGGGACACTCAAGAAGGTTGCAAATGTGCTACTGCAATGGACATGACAATTCAATAGCCAAATCGAAATGTTTTGCCATTCAAGCCTAGGGATTAACCACTTTATTTTAATTTTTCAGATATAAACAGAAACCAATGTTTGGGTCCCAACTGTTTTGCAAACCAGCCAAATGGTCTTGATGGATTTCGTAAAATTGTGTTTGTGTTCGCTGTAAAAATTAAAAATTTCAACCAGAAAAAAATAATTGAAAATTGCAGTTCCCAATCTAATTTTTAATGATTTTTTGTGAACATGCAACGGAATCCAGTGCAGGACCAATAAAACAATGAGTGGACAAGCCTGGTTTAGAGACCAATAATAATTCAAAGCTGACAATAGGTCGGCGAGAAAACTCTCCCTGATGGAGTAGATAGGAGTATAAAATTTGGCAATATAGGCAATTTCACAAATAAACAGTAGTTTCGCATAAACTATAATTTTGAATATTAAAAGTTTCGCCAAAATTGGCATAAAACATATTTTACGTTTTATTGTTGTTTTATCCTCCTTTACTTCGATTTTTCAGATTCTGCAGATTCACACTTAAAGGAGTGTTCTAAACTCAGCACTGCGTATTGTAATTATTTCAACCAGTTAATAGATATTGTGCTATATGTGTGAAATGTAAATTTTTGTTGTTTTCGCTTTTATCTTTTTTTCTAGATTACCTGCCAGTGATTTTTATTTCAGGTCACTAGAATACCAAAGGCTATTCGTCTTTTAATTCAGTAGCTTTCACTAGGATATCAGTGCTTTTACTTGCCATTCAAACTACAATTCCACTAAATCGTACTTGATTTTCTTATAAGTTTACTAGAAAATCAGAGCAAAGCTTCCCTAGAATTTTAGCACTCAATTTTTCACTAGAATATATAGTTGTCATTTTCTAGTGTCGTTTTACTAGAATCTAGTGGAAAAAAGTTACAGTGTAGAAAAGTCGCATTGCAGAAAACAAAGATGATTCATCGAAGCTCGGTCTAAAGAATTTGCTCGGTGTTTGGCAGCGCCCGCTCTAGCACTTACGCCGCCCCGGGCAAGAGGAGAATTTGCCGCCCCTTAGGTGAAGTACTAGGCAGATTGATAGTAGATAGCACATGTTATGTCATTGTTGTTGTAGAAGCGATTTAAGAGACTTTTTACTCGTATTATTGAATCGAGTGATTTTGGCAGCTCTTGGTCGTTGTAACACATCGGTTCCACGATTGCTGCCGTAATATCACATATCAGCACAAAAGTTCATAGTCACAGTGGGATGCGAATCAACGCTATAGTAATTCAGAGAATAGAATCTCTGCGCACTGAGAAAGCCCAGATAGTATGTAGTAGAAACCTGTTCCGCCATCATTCATACTCTTAAGCGCAATTCAGTTCAGCAATGCCTTCTAGAGAGTTTGTTTGAATTTCCAAAATTAATGTATTTAATTTCCCGAGCACATGCTATTCACCACTGGCAAAAAATATAGAGATGTCAAACCTTGCGGAATTTAGAATGACGTAAGAGATTGAAAATTAATGGGAACATTTGTTTTCCTCAAAACAATCAATCTCTTTAGAAAACTCCGCTCTCGAAAATGGTATGCCAAAAAATGGTGGAGCGGATAAACATAAATTAGCCGGGACTTCGTGGACCAGTTTCTTCAATGGTTTAAACATGGGTGGCTTATTTTCATAATGGCATCATTTCGCGAGTTGTTATAGAGAATAAGGTTAGAGCTAGCTTACTCGGCGGAACCTAGCCAAATCCCGATATTAGCATGTCCGGAAACATAGGAAGGACTGCTTTTGCGGCTCTGGCAATGTAATTTGCTAAAATCAAAACTACCTTGTCCTAATTTTGACCACACAATTCTTGATGAATCATGAATTAAAGTTGAATTGCTGCCAAATCCCAAAAGAAATTATGTTGAAAACGGTGCATTTGGGCAAGAAATTTCTCATGGAAGATTTTTTTAAACGCTTTTATGTGCTTAGTGTATATGCACACAAAATTTCTAATTTCTTTTGGTTTCTCCGGAAGTTCAACATTTACTTAGTGGACGAGATCTCCTTTGACGCAAGAGACTGAATAAAAATATTAGGCCGCAACCACACTGATCGGGGTTCTCAAAACCGCGAACAAAACATCAAAGTTGTGAACAACACACGCCGGGAGGGACAGAGACTTTGGGAAGATCAATTTTGCAATTTGTTCGGTTCGGTCAACTGATAGCAGTGTGGTTGGAGGAATCCAATCCGATCTTGGGAATATTTATGCTATCAGCTCTCGAAAGAAGATTTTTTCTTACTTTTTATCGCCACTACCGATACTTTCTGCACCATTTAACGAACATGTAGCGAAAAATATCAGAAACACAAAAGCTCTCCTTATGAGAATGGATAGCAGTCCAAGCCATTTCAAAATCGGGCAGCCCTTCCTGTTGACAAGAATTAGGGATAATGCATAAGCAAATCCTTATTTATGATGAAAAGAAGAGGAACTAATTTTCAATTGGAGGACGAAATCAGGACATCATTCCCCAATAAGTTTCTTTTTAAAGAAGAACTTAATTAGCACATAACTTTGCGAGCATCACAGACTTAAAATGTAGGCAAATCACACTAAACATTTTAAGATTCTAAATGCAGTACTTCGTATCAATTGTTAGCCTAGCAAGAACTTTGCATCTTTAAAACACAACTTCCAAAAGAGAACTAATGATACAGTTGATAAATTTAAAAAGTAACGCGTTTCCTAAAGAAGCAATTGTTGTGCTTCTTTACTTAAACAAAACCTTATTTCTTATTTTGTTTCACCCCTTTTTACTTCATCTGTAGTTGTCATGGCTTCCTTTATACTAAATCCATTGAATTAATGTTCCAAGTTGATATTGAGTTCTTACTTTTGGTTTTTCGATTTTTTTATTCGTGTTTTGGCCAAAAAGACGCCCCTAAAATTTCGCGCCCCGGGCGACCGCCCTGCTTGCCCCACCTTAGAGCGGGCGCTGGTGTTTGGCAACGATCGTACTCGTGGTTTTGCGAACTCTCTGTATTTACAAATGAAAGAAAAATATCTTCCACAATTGATTTTTTTTTAAGAAAAAGTACTTTTTTCGTGAAAAGTAAAAATTTAGAACATTTTGCATCTTTTCGGAAAAATGAGCAATTTTCGCCGAAATTTGAATCTACAGCGTCCGCTCTATTGTTTACGCCGTCCAGGGCAAGGGTAAAATTTACCGCTCCTTTAGTACTATACCAGACATATTTATAGTAGATTAGATAGAATCGAGTGATTTTGACAACTCTTGGACGCAGTCGCATAGATAAGGGAGCATAAAAGGGATTTGATATTTCATCTACCGTGGAGAAAATTCCCGACCCGACCGCAGATCACCTCCCCTTTGAACAGCGAGTCGATTTTTTCCGGTAAATACTTAACACATTTTAGAAAATTCCACTCTGGAAAACTGTGTGCCAAAAAATGGTGCTCATTTGGAGTATAGTACTAGATAAACTTAAATTAGCCGAATCTTTTCACGGACAGATTTGTGTGTGTTTTTCATGAATGCGTCAACTCGAGAATTCTTGGAGAATAAAATCAGAGCTAGTTAAATCGAGCAACCGATCCAAATCCCGATAGTAACATGTCCGGAAACAAGTTAAGAAGAACTCTTATTGTATTACGGCTCTGTTACTGTATCCTGTGGCCTTCATCTTGTTGAAACCCACCACTTATGTAGATCAAAATTATTCCTCTGAATGCTAGATGAATGAAGATATCGGGCGAATTGAAGATTAACTGCTGTGCAAGGTGGATGAAAGTTATCGAAAAAAATTGTATTTAAAATGGTGCGTTTGCCATAGAATTTCTCACTGGAGATTTTTTTTAAAATGCTTTGAGTGTTTAGTGCGATTCATTTATTTCTCTCCCATTCAACAGAATAAACAGAAATTTTAGAACTTCATTATTGGATAACTGAGCGAATTGACCCACTTTTCTTTTAGGAACAAGACCGGGTGCTAGCAGAATTTAGGCAACTTTTACAAAGCAAATTTAAAATATAATGAATCTGAAAGGTAAAATAATTTGCGGTATACACTCCAATTAATAGAGAAGGAAATATTAACCCTATATAACCCTATTTATGCAAAATGTGCGGTAGTCACAAATTTTTGATATGTTGTAAGGGCAGGTGGGGTGGTATAAGTCCAAGTTTGCGTCACTCTACCCATCTTGAAAAAGCTATCTAAAATAAGCTCTTTTATCAGTTTTTTAGCTTCAACTATTTTCCAAAATGTGCCAAGAGTATTTTGTAGAGCACAAAATTTCTTACAAATTCAATTCAAAAAGTTGTTCAATTGACAGAGTTATAGCGAAAAGAAAATGTGAGAAAAATATAAAAAATCATGCCAATTTCACAGTTTTTGTGCATTTTATTTAATTTGCATTTCAAATAGAAAAAATAGAGTAAGGGGAATTCACACTTCCGACAGGATTTACTAAAACCTAGAAAGGTCCCAAATAGGACAAAAAAGGACACTATTTAATCCTTAACCGGAGGTCGGCATGCAGGGCATCATATCAAAGGGGACGTCGAGTATCTTACATATCCGGTGTTTGTTTCCTGTTGCATGAACCCTCAACGAAATAAGGCCACTTTAAATGAAAAAGCGTGTTTCCGTGCGGATCTTTCCAAAGTCTTTGCCAAGTCCATAAAAGTCTTTATGCTCTCTTTGAATTTACTCGCTTCTTGTGCATCAAACAAACACAATTTACGATGAAATTTGATGACAATAAAATTTCCTATAAAACATACTTACACATTTTGTGATCAAATTAACTGGGAGGGAATTATCGGTCAAAAACTAATAAAAGCGCCGATTGTAGATGGTTTTTTAAAGATGGCGGCGGGAGCACAGGGGGTAGAGTGACGCAAACTTGTATTTTAACTCACCCCAACAGCCTTGTAAACATATAAAAAATTAGCGACTACCGCACCTTTTGCAAGGTAAAACTTCACCATTAATTGGAGTAATATAGCGTTCATAAATGTGGAAACATGCCTATAAATTGTCCTTGACTTAACATAGTCACCCCACCCACCAAAAATCAGCCCATTCGGATAAAAAGTAGGGGTATCTCCCATACAAACTGACCCATCAGGAGTTTGTTCTACGTACTACTCATTTTATAAACTGTAGAACAAAGTTGTCATGGGTCACTTTGTATGGGAGGTACCCTTAGTTTTTATCCGAATGAGCTGATTTTTGGTGGGTGGGGTGACTATGACGTCCAATCGCAACAAACCAAAATTTAGCACTCTGCTCCAATTTGGGGGGGGGGGGAGTTATGGACATGCCGTTTTGACAAATTTAAATGAGGGGATAATGGGGGTCCTTGACCGGAGCAACTCAGCGTTTACGTTAAAAATTTCTTAAACTTGTTGTTAATACTTGTACAAAATTTTACGGCTGAACTAACATTCTTTCAAAAGTTATGGAGCTTTTAAAAAAGGTCTAAAATGAAAATATTCTAAGTTATGTTCTATTCTAACGCCGAAATATTCAATTGAACTCTAATTCGTCCTCAGACCATTTTTCTGTATCTCTTACCGTTTTTGAAATAATAAGGTTGCGGACCCCCGATCGGTTGGGACTTTCTATGCCATCATCTCGGGACCATCCCCAACCATAATCAAAAAAATTTCCGATGTAGGATTTTTGTCGTTCGATGGCCATATTTTGGTCCAATTTTCTTAGACTAAATAGGCATGTTTGCTTTTGGATATTTTTCGAATTAAGCGTATACAATACTCATATTCTACTGTGAGCTATCCTACAGTAATCTGATAAAGGTCGCACTGAATATCGAGGCGGTTTGGCGAAGAAACACATCAACTTTCATAACGACCGATTTTTTCGGGAACGGAATTCGTTTCCATACAACTACATACATTTGCTCCCCGTATTAAGCGACCACCTGTTTATCGGTCCAACGACAACGACCACTAAACCCCTCATTTGTCCATACAAATTTTACCCTTCTTAAGCGACCATCTCTATTAGCGACCATAAAAAATGCTATGTGCCCGTATAAAGCGACCATAGGCAAATACACATGTGTTTATCTTTTGGGGTTTTGTATGTTTTTTTTTCCAAGTTTAATAATAAATAATAAATTTAAGAAATAACGGTATTAACTCATAACAAAGCAAGACCGCAGAAAACTGAAGTCCTTTATAGTTACGCGAATAATAGATTATAGGCAGTATGCAGCAAAAGCAAAAATGTCCAACCAGGTTTAGTTTTAGGTTTTTAGTTTTTGTAGCCATAATTCGGTCCTGATACAGCTGCTTATTTCATTGTTGTTCATCAAAGACCAATGTGTGTTTGATAACTTGTCATTTTGCTGTTACTGCGTTCCGCGTTTGACATATTTTCAAGTTTAAATGCTGAGTAACTATGGTATGGCAGTAACATCTTTCCTAAGCTGACCAGACGTACAGCATTTCGCTGCACAATACAGTATTTGGACCTGTCGTACAGCATTAGTAAATGTACAGCAAAATGTACAGCATTCCGAATCCCAAAGCCACACAAAGAAACCTAAAAAGCTCCTCGGTAAGGACTGTGATTAGTATTGTCGGTTTTAACAGTGTTTTTTTTTAGCAAGATAATCGCACTTTCATTTGGCAAACGTTTATTTTTGATAACTCGGGTGGTCGATCTTTTTTAAATTTAACGCACTACCTCCTACGTATCCGCGTTCGACAGTTACAGCTACCCAAATTGCACTTTTGCCTTTTCTAATCGAAAATTGTCCATAAAACTTGTCCAATAAATTTGAAATGGCAAACTTGTGGAGCACCGCACTGCCCATAGTCGGTGAATTTCAATGTTCTAGCTCTTAAGGTTCAGAAGTTACAACCGTCGAAAGATGCAATTTAAGGTGTAAAGTTTGACTTCTGTACGATCGATATTTAGCAAGATAATCGCGCTTTTATTTGTCAATCGTTCCTTTTCGATAACTCTGGAACACTTTCGCTTTGACCAATTTTACCGAATTGGCACTCACATTTGTAGTTTGTAGAGCTACTTGGCGCACACATTTCCTCCAAATTGCTATGGGTAATCGAAAATTGTTCATAACTCGGAGTGAAAAATTTTGAAATTTGGCAGATTTGTATAGAACACCGCACTGCCCATATTAGGTAAAAATGTGAAGCCTCTATAGCTGCCAAGGTTTAGAAGTTATTATTATTATAATTATAATTTTTCACAAAACGATGGAGAAATCACTGTACATACTTCCGATTCCTCTGCCAACCTCTACACGATAATGCGTACTAAAGGACTCTTCAAAGATGTCCAGATAAAGTTTTTTTCCCAAAATATGTCCATAAAATCGAATAAAATGGCGCTAAGATTCCAGGGGACCGGCATGCTATCACTAAAATAACCATTGAGGAATGCATAGTCTCCTCCATAAATATCGCGACCTGGATATGCCACACTTCGATTGTTCTGAAGGTTCTCCTGGCACTCCACTCCGTAGCTGTGCCAGAAACATCGCGACGCAGTGGGGTATGCCACACTTCCATCGCTCTGGATGTTCTCCTGGGAGTCCACTCAGTAGATGTGCAAGGAAAACCGCCAACTGCTTCAAATTTCTCTGCCCAGCGAAGTATCAGTTTACCTAATGTAATAATAAACAAAACAAAACGAAGCGTTTAAACAAGTAGGTACGAGGAGAGCTGTTTTACCACCATCTGCCGACCACGGCCACGGAGAACGACCTACCCCTACCCCTAATTCGAGGCTCATTGTGTTTAACAAATTTATGTCTTGCCCTTCTAAAGGAGATCATGGCTACGCCAGGGCCTTGCTTGTTGCGTGTCAAAACATATGTTTGTTCTTCTATGCTGATGATATTTTATCAATGAGGACACTGCGAACTTTAGGGCTCCTTTACGGGTCCTGTTTAGTATCAACAGAACCTGGTTTTCCTAAGGCACATCACATATTTCCCAGATTATCGGCAACAAAGATATCACTTATGAAAGGAAGGAGAATATGTGGTCGTTTTATGACACGCATCATAGTGGTAGCCTTATGACATATAATGCATTATCCAAATCGGTGTGAAAGGGAGGGGGCAGATAGTATGATTGAGGGTTTGCCTGAAAACCGAATTCCTCGAATTCCGCAATGTGTACAGCATTGGGCCTTCGAGAATCTGGTCACCTTAATCTTTCTAGCGAGAACCTTTGAAAAATGTTCAGTTTTCGTGTCTAGCCCTATATGAAGAAGATTCCGTTTTCGATTTCATGCAAAAGAAGTTTTCATGGCCAAAAAAAATAGGAATTGAAAACTCTAAAACGCATTCCTTCCAATGATTTTTTCCTTACTTTAAAAAAGGACAGAATTGAGTTTTTATTGTGTGTGAGCAGAATAGAATTTTTGAATGAAATTAACAGATACACTATCTTCACATCTTTAAAAAATTCCCCATTTTAACATATGGGGTTATTTTACAAAGCATTGGCCAATTCGGCGTAATTCTGTACTTTTCTTCAGGCGACGGTGAAGTATGCAAGCTTTTCAGGATGTTTCTGTTTAAACGATCGACAGCTCTTGCATCCCCGAAGCACAGGCACGAAAAGCAGATTTGCGCTATTTACTCTAGGTGGTCCAGAGCCACCCTTTACTAAATGCACCAGTAAAAAATTTAACCAGGACACCTACTGTCAAGGATGTTAAGTTGCTCTGTCCATTTCTGGATGGAAATTTAGGTCGTGGATTTCTTGAGAAGATAGTAGCTTTGAAATCTCTCATGTTAGCTTTAATTGAGCAAAGATGTTGCATATTGCCTCTAAATTGATGAGTTTATTCCGTAAGCTCATTCCTCTCATTAAGCGACCACCTCCAATAGCGACCCCTTTTTCCGGGAACCGACAGTGATCTCTTTAGACAGGTTTCACTGTAGTTCGTTAATCTCCAGAACAAATAAATTAATCTCAAAATCAACAACGTACGTGACAAAATTTAAACTAAATGAAAGAAAATAAATGGCCGAGGAATCTGAATATGTATATGTAAATAAACGAGAGTCTGAAAACTTTGACAAGGTCAATTTATTTTTCCAAGATTTAGAGACCGCCCTTGTGGTCTCAATAAAAATCTTTAATTCTTAATATTTATAGTACTATTTTCATTGAAGATTGAAATAATATGATGGAAAATCAATCTGAATTCCGATTAAAGAATCGATTTTTGTCCTTACTTATAAACCTTTGTCCATTGAATAAAACAGACCGATAAAAAAATCTTTCCTTGAAATGATTTCCCATTTTTCTTTTGTCGAACATCGCCAGTTTAAAAAAAAAACATAATATGTAATTGGAAAAATGCACAATTGAATTTTTAAATTGACCCTAAACTGTCATGAACACCTAGTCTACATAACGAAGTAATTATCACATCCGTTTACACACAAAAGCAAACTCCGACTTTTATTAAAAAGAACCTTTAAACAACATTCGATTGGATTGAGGAGACGTACTGACAAAAAAAAGGGTACACAAAGATACGGGGCTGAGCATTAATTCCGCTGACTGCTGCCATTCCTTTGATCGTATACAGCTATAAGAATAGACGTGTAACTCAGGTCATCAATACATTCCACGCCCAGTCCCAGACCCAGGTGGATATTGTGAGGATTGAATATAATTCAAGTGAATGAACATAAAGAAAAATACTTCATTGAAAAATCTCACAAGTCATGACGAAACGAAGTCGAACTGATTTCAATACACCTCATACGAGTGTATGCACCTGATTCTTCAACACCGCATACAATGCATCGTCGTAGGACAGCCATCAGCATCATCATCGATGTACATACATACCTCGTCTGCAACGTCAACTGCACAATCACGCTACCGTCATTATCGACAACGCAACATCGTGTCATGTCATTCGGTTTTTCTGTCGATGTTGACGAGCTGACGGTGCGGTAGCAAGTGCATGCCTCTTGGAAGAAGTCCCTTTTTCTATACGTTTCTTATACCCTTTTCAGAATCCCTGTGTGTGGCTTGACGTATACGGAATCCAATAATAACATATTGCATCCAAAGAAGAATAGGGCAAAAAATCGATTACTTGCACCTCGTCTTTAATGATTTTGATTTCTGCTCCTTTTTTCGGTTGATTGTTCATCGTTGTTCTGGCCAAAAGGCTTTTTCAAGAAGTCCTGTAGGCTGTAGCTCAACAACGGGCTAGTCTTCACTGCTCCCCCCAATGTAAGCTTGCACGAGAAAACCATCGCGAGATGAGTGGAAATAAATAACGTTGGTCAGGAAGGATACCAAATCTCTGCTCAGCATACTTATGGTTGTACCTTTCATTTTATACACCCAATAATAATAATTGCACACAGAAAAGTGAAGGACTTTTTTTGCAGGATCTTCTCAGTGTGTACGTGGCACTTGATTCGTCTGGCGTGGAGCTGAATGAGCCTCTTGAGATACAAACAAGATTCAATGGAAAACGACATCGGCTGCTCAAGTGTATTGCGCGTCAGACGAAAGGAGCGCTTCGTAAGTATATTACTTTGGATAAATTTTCATTCTGTATGTGATTTTCACCTTAACATTGTTGCTGTGCGACTTTAGCTCAGTGCGTGCACTTCTCGGCTCTCGCGTATAATCTACTAAAAGGAGCTTATATACATAGGTATAGATTTGGTTAGATCTGTGTAAAGATTGTATCCGAGATGGATGCAATTGATCCAGTATACTCGCAATCTGGAGTTTGAGTAAAGTAAGAAGAGTTGAAATCGTTGCATCGACCAAACACACCTGTCTTAAAGACCTGTTCTGATTGCCAGCACTTAATTTCATTTTCTCATCTTGTCGATGGTCGCATATTTTTACTTTAGGGATATTTATACCCTTCGCTTACTAAGCGAAAAGGGTATATTAACTTTGTCATGAAGTTTGTAACGCATTGAAGGAAGCATCTCCGAACATACAAAATATGTATATATATGATCAGCGTGACGAGCTGAGTTGATTGGACGATGTCCGTCTGTCCGTCTGTCCGTCTGTCTGTCTGTTGCGACGCGTTTTGCTCGGCCAGTTTAAAAGCTATGGAGCTGAAATTTTGCAGACATGCTTCTTTTTATTGCAGGCAGTTTGTATGTTTGAATCGGTAAAATCCGACAAGGGGGTCGTGGGGCTGCCATACAAACCTACTCCCCAAAATTAGGTTCTTCTTAGAAAAACTTTTTTATTTATGCACCAATTTCAATCAAATTTCGCACAAATGTGTTTTCATTGCTGACACACAACATATGTAAAAATCGACCAAATCGGACAATGGGGTCGTGGGGCTGCCATACAAACCTAGTCCCCCAAATTAGGCTCTTCTAAGAAAAACTTTTTTATTTTCTCATCGATTGCAATCAAATTTCGTGCAAATGTGTTTCTAATGATACCACAAAACATATGTAAAAATGGACCAAATCGGACCATGGGGTCATGGGGCTGTCATACAAACCTAGCTCCCCAAATTAAGTTCTTCTAAGATTTTTTTATTTATATGTACCCTAATTTCAACCAAGCTTCACACAAATGTGTTTCTATTGATGACACAAAACATATGTATGAATAGATGGAGTCGGACCATGTGGTCATGGGGCTACCATACAAACCTATCTCCCCAAATCAAATTTGTCTAAGAAAAACGTTTTTATTTGCTCACAAATTTCAACCAACCTCATGGAAATGTACTTTTATTGATGTTACAAAACATATGCAAAAATGAATGAAATCGGACCATTGGGTTCATGGGGCTGGCATATAAACCCAACCCCCAATTAGGTTCTTTGAAGAAAAACTTTTTTAGTTGTCCACCAATTTCAACCAAATCTCATAAAAATATGTTTTAATTGATGCCAAAAACATACGTAAAAATTGAAAAAAAAGGCCATGCGTTCATAGGGCTGCCGTAAACCCCCCGCCCCCCAACACACTTCGTCTTTGGTCATTCTAAGAAACCCACGTCCACCGCTTCCCCCAATAAATCTTCGCCACGGCACTTATGTGAAAATTCAAGGAAAAGCATGGAAGCGGGGAGAATTGAACACAAGCCATAGGAACGCCCGAAAAAACTTTTAGCCCGGGGGGAGCGAAGGGTATCAAAATTTCGGCCGCGCCCGAAATTAGCCTCGGTCTCGTTTTCCATTTTTTTTTGCATTGACTTTAGTAATCGGATACGCATATAATACAGAGTGGAGATTGCTACCCATTCTACATATACGAGTATGATGTAGAAGAGTACTGGGGAGGTTTATTTGCAAGTTGGACTGGAAAGACGGGATCATGTCTTAAGTAGGTGTCCATCCATTGCGAGTAGTTGAACCCCATATCAAACTGGTAATTGCGGTTGTATCCCGAGATATTGCTAATATTTGTAGCAATCATTTTTCAGAAAAAGCCAAGCTACGCGATCAACCTCTAAAATTAACGAGTGTGGACAGTCATCGGCAAGGATACGAGTATGTTGTTTTACCTATCAACTAGAGCCATAAAATATGTACTGACTTGTCAGCGTATGGAATTTCAGAAAGAACACAAGCGGGACGAGTGGTTACCATCTTTCAAGAAGGAGAGGAAAGGAATATGCATACATAACATACCTGATTATTGAAAGAACATGTATTTCATGTCAACTAGAAATAGATATCGAAAGAAAACTTCTTTTAACCTTTTCATTTACTATCTGAATGGAATAATTATGATATATTAGATCTGCATTCTTTAATGGTAAAGTCGGGGGGGGGGGGGGGGGGGGGGCAATTTATTTTAGAATTTTCCGTGGGGTTTCAGCGCTCACTAGACTGTAAGTGGAACTTCTTGAAGATGGGCATGGGAGGAGATTTTAATACACGATACAGATAAGTCACCCATATACCTAATGCTACCAACTAGTATTACTGAATTTAAAGGATATGACCCTTCCAGATAAAAAGATAAAAAAGTACATACATGTAAGGAATAAAAAAGGGTTAGAAAGTACGTGTATTTGTCCAGTTTTTACTTTGTTTCATTAAACATTTTGTAATAATAATAGATACAGTATAGATATGTATAATATAATACGAGTAATATCACTGAAAAAATCATTTGCTTAAAACAAGAACAAAATACAATAAAAAACACCCAAGCAATTTTTTTTCCTGATTTAAGATGTTTTTTCTTGTTCCAAGAAAAGTTTTTGCTTAAAATAAAAAAATAAGCATAATTTTAAGCAAAAACTTTTCTTGGAACAAGAAAATACATCTTAAAACAGAAAAAAAATTCTTGGAACAAGAAAATACATCTTAAATCAGGAAAAATAATTCCTTGGCTGTTTTTTATTGTATTTTTTCTTCTTTTAAGCAAATGATTTTGTTCAGTGATGAAAATCAAATCGAAATAAATGAAAATAAGGAAATTTTTTTGAGGTACGTCTTCAATGAACGATAAGTTGGACAATCTTGGAAGTCAACTTTTGCAGACAAGTAACAATTTCACAAGTTGGCTAACTTAGCTAAATCGGGCCCGTAGCGATGAGTTGGCCAACTTGTGAAATTTATATCGTTTGTAAAAGTTTCACGACTAAGATCGTCCAACTTATCGTTACATATAGACGCGCCTTCGTCAGCCTGATCGTTAGAGCATATCAATTGACATTGCACCCGGACTCGATTCTGGTTGCTCGTGAAATCGTGTTCGCCTGTCCGGAAATTTTTCACAATAGTTCTGGCTGTGTTTTAGTGAAGTTATAGAAGTCAACACACGAATAATCCATATTGATCTTGACTGTCAACATGGATTTCACGAAAAGCAGCCAAAGTTTAGAAAAGGGCGAATGAAAAAAGTCGTCGATTATTTTTGGACACATCTTGAGATCCAAAATATTCCGTTAGTAGTTCGAAGACTTTTAAAATCGAGGCTATGGCAGGTCCCAAAGCCAAAAAACGCGTCTTGGCGTAACCCAGCAGTTTGGAATATTCTGCATTCTCAGAATCGCAGATTGATTTCAACCTTTCAACGCGAACTGTCTTTATGTAAAAATGCGAGAAAATTTTTAATTTCAAGTCCATTGGCACCGAAAGTCCACCGGAAGGCATTGAAGTGATCTCCTATGCCGATGACTGCACTGTACTCGCCACAGGAGCGGATAGGGATGTCATGCGCGTAGATATCGATAGATATTTAGCGCGACTAGAAACTTTTTTTCTCAGCAGGAATTTAACCAAACTGTCCAAATCGTCTGCGACCTTCCTTACCACCTGGTCAGGTGATTGTCGGTGGCCGGTTGGGGTACGTTTTGGCAACAAACCAGTTCCTATTGTTGCAAATCCAAAAATTCTCGGGCTCCACTGGACTTAAACTCATCACGCGGAAGCGGTATGTGAAAAGATGCGCAGTAGGAACAAAATTCTTTAAGCACTGGATGGCAGCACCTGGGGCAAAGATAAAGAGATTATGCCAGCCACTTATAAAGCGGTGGGTCGAGCAGCGGCTGATTTTGCGGCGCCAGTTTGGTCGCAAAGTCTTTGTAACACAAACTGGAATAAAATCCAAGTCTGCCAAAACGCTGCTCTACGTACAGCCACAGGGTGCCTTCTGATGTTTGCCCAGGATCACCTACATCAGGAGACACATTTGATGCCAATACGTGACCACAATCGACTACTTGCAAAACAATATCTGGTAGGTTGTTATCGAGAGGATCATCCTAACCGTGACCTTATGGACAAAATTCCCCCTCCACGCCACATCACGTGGCCTTCGTGACCTTGAGAGAGAGGTCCAGGGTTATAAAAGGGATCCTTTTGATGAAAATTCATAACGGGCTGCTATTGCAATGATTCACACTGAGGATTTGAGTAGGTCGAGTTTAGGTACGAACAGAGTCCTCTCAGCGCTCCCACCGCCTATTTCGCCTGAGGAGATTAGGCTCCCGAGAGCCACCAGAGTGACTTTAGTCCAGCTTCGGTCAGGCTTCTGCTCACGCCTCAATTCGTATCTATCTCGCATAGACTCAAACATACAAAACGTATGCCCAAATTGCGCTGGCAGGCCACATCTGTTTCAATGCCCAGCTGCACCCACTAATCTCACCCAACTCTCACTATGGAAAAATCCCATTGCAGCTGCCACGTTTTTGTCCCTAGAGATTGCGGACGAAAACTACGACGAACTATAAATCGAATCCAAATAGATACACAGCGGTTCACACCTTCCTGTACCGCTAAAAAAAGAAGAAGAAGAAGTCCATTGGCATGGCAGTCGGTCACAGGCCGACTACAGTGGGTTGTGAACTATGTGTGCAGCGCAGCCAACACCAACAATTTGTGGTTTCCATCGTTTCAAAATATGAAAAACATTGTTGATTCCACGACGGTCAAGTGAGGCGAAATTAATCGGACAGCATGTCGCTACAACAACTTTTTCGGCGATTCCGTTTTACTCGGCAGTACGTTTTATCAGTTCGGAAATGATCTGCGCTGTTTTACTTTTTTCTGAACAAAGCTCCAATATTTTCACACGTACTCCCATAGTGGGAATAAAAAATCGGACTTAATATTTCCGTGATTGGATGCATCCGTTGTAATGCGGAGAAAATTCCTTTCCGACAATTCGTTTTTTAGAACAGTCATTGCATAGGGAGCTAGAACATTCGCGACAATTGCTATAGAGTGCGTTTGATGCAGGTTTCGATTA
Organism: Microchrysa polita; assembly: GCA_949715475.1. Classification (NCBI taxonomy): domain Eukaryota; kingdom Metazoa; phylum Arthropoda; class Insecta; order Diptera; family Stratiomyidae; genus Microchrysa; species Microchrysa polita. The sequence continues at coordinate 21,034,319 of OX454417.1, forward strand.
AAATTATAATCTCAATTCAATAGTAATGCACTTTTTTTCTTTGTAAAAAAAAGGTCGGATAAAGTACCAAAAAAAGGACAGAATTCTCAAAGGATCAGAATAGGAAAAAAGGAGTCTCCTTTTAAAAACAGTATAGTTGGTAGTATTACATATACCTATAGTAGATTTTAAATTAGTTTCAAGCAGCGGATGACCAAGCAAATGACTAATTGAGCTATAGGTATGCCCTGTGGCAAAGGTCGCGAATTATGCCACCGCCTTTCCCGGCGTGTCGTAGAAGGCGGACCCTAATCCTAGGTGAATCAGCATGTGCCGAGGGATGCATGGTCAAGAGGGTGCTTGGCAGCTAGTATGCGAAGGTAGCAACCATGACAGGTGAAGCCTGAGGCCATTTTAACATCAACAAGACCTCCCAAAGGCTAGTGTGTGTGTGTATGGGTTCCCGTATCTGGAGACTGCCGGCGGGCGTAAAAAGAAAGTCCATAAATTTACTTCATTCCACACAGTGCCAAAATAACAACTTTTCTCCAAAACGTGTAAGAGAATGGAAGGTCTTATGGAAATTGACGCAAATACAAGCACTACCTCGCTGGGCAATACTTCTGCTATGCGGTTGAGTGATCCGGGGCGAACCTAGTTCGCGCCAGAGCCTTACGGTTTCCGGGGGCGAGCAATATAAGGCAGTCCAATTACATTGTGGAGAAGCTGAGGGTTGCAAGCTGGAATGTCGGTTCAATGACGTCAAAGACCGAGGAGATTGAGGATATCAAGCGGAGAGGGATAGAAATCATATGCCTACAAGAGACGAGGTGGCGAAATACGCATATCGACAGAGCCCGGTTTCTTACGAATTCCAGGAATTATACAAATTGTACTACTTTGGAGTTACGAATCAAAGAAATGGAGTTGGCATTATTCTGGCGTCGTCTTTACATGGCAGCATAATAAGTGTCACGAAGAGAAGTGAACGAATGATCAGCAATTGGTGTTCTTGGGAGGAGATGTAAATGGTCATGTGATAATTATGAGGATTGCCATGGTGGAAAGGGTAGTCCTTCAACAGTCAGAAATGATGAAGGTGAAGCTATTCTGACCATATGCAGATCGCATGGTTTGTTCATCCTAAATACATGGTTTGTGAAAAACTAGAGACACCTGATCACCTACAGTAGTGGACACGGAGATAGGAAACACGAATCACAAATCGATTACCACCTCTGATTTGATTTTATGAGAAGGTGGATAAAAGACTGCAAGGTTATCTGGGGTGAATCTGTCGTTAGCCAACATCGTTTGCTCCTGTCAGAATTTATTTTGAAAGAAAATGACAAAATGGTTTCAAAACAACACCAACTGCACCGAGCACAGTTCAACACAAATGTGGAATTGTTTCGCTGAAATGTCAGTAGGTGAGGCGAAAAAGGCACTTGGAGTTTCGAAAGGCCCACTCCACACGAAGAAAGAAACATGGTGGTGGAGCACCGAAACTAAGGAAGCAGTGTAAGCCAAATCGAACGCATTTAAGGCATGGACGAAATGTGAGTCAAGCGATGAAGCCGGACGGGTTCAATTTCGCGAAAATTATATGCAATGCCGGAAAAACCTAAAGCGCTTGGTAGCTCAAGCAAAGGCGAAGGCAGCTGATAAATTCTACCAAGAATTAGAAACTCAGACTGCGACCGAAGGACCGTCTTTGCGCGAGAGACCTAAGCACGACGCAAGGATATTTAGAGTCGCAGCCCAAAGGAGAAGGAACGCTCGGGAAATACAGGCGCCAAAGTACGTGGAGGACTCGCAAGGAATGTTGCTGATTGACGATACGGCAATTTGTAGCAGGATGCGATAGTATTTTGACGAACTTCTAAATGAAGAATTTCCTCGAGCAGCTTTTCAGCACTTAATGTCCCTGAGGCATACGTCAGGACAGGATGATACGAGACATGTATGATGGAGCTACGACTAAGGTTAGATGCACAGCCGGTGAATGTCGGAGTACACCAGGGCAGTGTATTGAGTCCGTTGCTCTGCAACATCATCATGTGCTCCTTGTTAACACGTATCTCCGACGGCCTAGAAATATATCTTCTTTTTCCCGATGATATAATCCTCAGTAGCCCTAACATCCTTGCCTTGCAAGCTGCACTTACAAAATGGTGTGATATTCTGGAGGAGCATGGACTGACGGTAAGTATAACAAAGACTGAGTTCTTATGCTGCCCATTCTCAGACCCAGATGCACCGATACCAGATATGTATGTCAAAGGAGAGCAGCTTAAGTCTTGTACCAAGTTTAAGTACCTTGGCTCGATGGTGAGCAAACATGCTACATGCGATGATGACATCAAACATCGCACAAAGGTAGGGTGGATGATGTGGCGAGTTGGAGTTTTCTGCTATAAGAAAATTGCCACTGAAGCTAAAGGTTAAGTTTTACAAATCGGTTGTACGTCCCGCACCCATATGAATGGATCAGAATGATGGACAATGTATGACTGAAATGAAAATGTTACGGATGTCAGTTGGTGTAGCCAAAAGTGACCACATTAACCTTCCGGCGGGCGCAATACTAATCCTAACACGATCGGGCGCATTGCATCTGACAAATAAAGTGCAGAGAAAGGGATGAAACAAAGTTTCTATATATTTTAGACTCTTATTTATTATTGCATTATCTTTTTGAAATAGTTCTTCGAAACAAAAACTGGCTCACAAAGTTTGATACCCTTCACATTTTCAATTTTCCAAGAATATACCGCTTTCAATAACTTCAATATTTAAAAAACCTCCAACAACTCGACCGCTTAAAAAATGTGAGCTTATTTTACTAAAAACCCACTATTGAACGATTTGGTGAACCTAAAAGTCAACACAATGTTATTACGCAATGTGAAGAGTAATGTGGAAATTTTCATAGAAAAGAGAAAATAACACAATCGGGCGCAATACATCTGAGAGATTATTTCATCCCCTCCCGCCTCTCATACATATGGTAGATAGAAACTGAAAACTGCTTTGGGTAGTTGATCGATAAATATTAAGCTACTGTGAGCTTCAGAGCTCTCCCTTTTCATATCGCTGATTGGCGCAACAAAAACTGGCCACTTAATCTGTCAGATGCATTGCGCCCGGCCGAAGGTTAAGAGTAGCTACATCCGAGGGAGCATGTCCATAGACCAACCAATCACCGAAAAGCTCGAAGACCGACGAATGGATTGGTATTGCCATGTTCAAAAGCGTCCGCCTGAGAACCCCGCAAAGAAAGCGATATCAATAAAAGTTCCACTTGACGCATCCAAGGCCAGAGGCAGACCCAAGATCACCTGGATGTGTCAAATGAAAAAGCAACAACAACGCATTGGTCTCGGCGATGACACGATCCAAGATAAGCTGCATGTAGAAATATGCTGAGATATTACCGCCAAAACGGGCGATTTGCCTACACAGCAGGTCGAGCAACGCAGAACCATGGAGCGGTATAAAGAACGAGGCAAGGAAGAAGAAGAAAGCTATAGGTACCCAGCAAACCCCAGAGGATATAGGTATGGATTCACCGTCCTATAATTTACAGCGGTAATGACACATAAGTCATAGGTACGAACTTTTATGTAGGTCCAGAGAGGTGAAATATGTTTAATTAGATATGATTTCAAACGGACTCAAAAAACAGTACATATTTTCTTACAACCGCACGCTCCGATCTAAGAAAATGTCAACGGCTTTGTCCACCCGTCGCGCCGCCATTTCATGGACCAGTGTCGCCAAATAACTTAAGAAAAGTCGTATACATATGCAAATTAGTGTTGTGCTTTTAATTTAAAACTAAAACAACGCCAAGAGCCAACCAAGTGAAGCAAAAAAACTGTTTATTTAATCGCAAGAAGTATATTGAAGTCGGTGACCATATCTTTGTAACGTACATACCTGTAAATCCATGCGCCATAATACCCGACCCGAGCACTATAGGCGCCCAAACGTGAGCCTCAGGTGTGTACTGTGAAATCAACCGAAAATCATTGGATCTCATTAGATGAAGTGTGCTGAAACTACTACTGATGCTGTCCGGGATTGCTTAAGAAAACTGACTTGGCTAGCTGGCTGAACTGTCACAAAATTGCGTGGGCTCACAAAATACATAATTTTATGCGGTCCATAATCAGTAAATTTACGACAACTTGATGTCAATGTTGTTGATGTCGTCACCGGTTTTGTCTTGCTGCTACACTTTAAATTTTTAAAATTATTCCTCACTATATAATATTTTTGTTCGTTTTTATCAAACCAGCTTTTTAAGGTTTGAACCGTCCGCATAAGCACGAGCACATCAATCTAAGAGCATTATTATAGGTTCGCATCTAAATGTACCTATTAAAAATTCTTTTCCAGGTGAGGGTCAACGGTAGTGATTTTAATGGACGGATTATGTACAAAAATATATGCGCGCTCATATAAAATGTTCAAACATAAATAAATACTCATATCACCTTACTTAAAATAAAAAATAAAAACTTTTAAATTATGAATGTCATAAAATACATTATCTTATTTTGCTTGCGCAATTCGAAGAACTGAAACACATTTTATCCATAACGCCAGATTTCGACAAAAAATATAAAATGTAGTTTAGTGGAACTTTCGCGGAAATACATATTGTAAATTATGCCGCGAACATAATAATGGTTGTTAATTTATTCGACTTGATTAAGAGAGTTAAAACTAAATGCATATACAAATGCAAATGGTGGCGCCAGGCCATATTGTGAATTTAGCGAATCGATTCGCTAAATTAAACGGTTTTCTTTTTCATAGACTTGATGAAAAATTAAATGTTAAAATTTAGATTAATGTGATTTGGTGTGATGTCTAGTAGTGGGCGTTACTATACATATCCTGAATGTATAACTTAATTTGAGATTTTTCTTTTAAAGAAATTTCTTGTTTTTATTTATCCTTGAATCAATGTCTTTTGCTAATGAAGATAAATGCAAATATTCCGAGTTTTTATTAGTTGTGGACATTTTTTGCACGCTGGATTAAAAGTTGTGACGAAATAAATCAGACGTGGCCAAGCCTCAGCGCCCGTTCTAGCATTTATTTCGCCCGGGCAAGATTTCAAATTGCCGCCCCTATTTTTTTTGCTTTGAAAGGGATCATGGGATGCATTGACTTCATTTGCAGGATTTGCCACACTTTGAATTTAAATTTCATTACGAAATACATATGTGTTCCGTTCCTTAGATTCGATACTAAAACAGGAGAGAGACTGAGACTGCAATCTCGAAGAATAGACTTCCAGGTGTCATTATTTAATATCCTTCGATATAAGATCCTAAAATACCGCGTTTGACCTAATCTTTCAAATCTGAAATATTTCTCTTAGTGAGACTCTGAGATATTGTTTTCGCGAGGGTTTTAAAAGCAAAAAGTAATGACTAACGTATGCCTCGGGGACATTAAGTGCTCTCAAGGCCAACCATATCAGATCACGAGGTACTCTATCGAATGCCTTCTCCAAATCGATGAACACAAAGTAATACAAGTGTCCGAGTTAAATGCAGTTGCCGTACCGTTCCGTTACCATTTATCGTTCAAGGTAAAAAAAAGGTCATTCTCAATTGTCCTTTCTTAAATTTGGCTTTACAATTTTTAAAACTTGTTAGGTCAATATTTTTTGCGATCGGAACTCTAATTGGTGTCGTCGAGTTAAATAACATTCTTCAAACCCCTAAAAAAAAATCTTAGCTTAGATCAGTGACGTAACGTTTCCCAAATTTCTTGTGTTCGAAATCGACATGAAGGGTTCCATGTCGAACGTTCAATTTTTTTCAACAGGAAAAATTACAAAACATAATTCACATTGAAGCAGTAAAAAAATTAGCAACAACAATTTTCGGCTATAGCAACATGTTTCAAAGCTTTTTTTTAACAAAATTAAAATTTGAAAGATTTCAGGAGAACTTGTGAGATCATCTATTTATCACAAATTCCAAGAAATCACCTTGTGGATTGCCCTTGCATACCTGCATCGAAACTGTCGTTGATCCTAGACTAAAAGCGATTGTCTTACATATGAGGATCACATCAACAAGCTGAAGAGTTCTGACGATTCTGATTCTGAATTTCACGCAAAAACATTCAAGAGAGGCACTCTTTCTAGCAAATTGAACATTTATTTCTTTTCACTATTGAGCAAAAACAACGAGTAACCTGATAAGCTAAGTTCCTAACGCTTGTTTGTCAACTCTATTACAAAAGTTGAGATGAAAGACAAGCACACAAGGATGCCATTTTATGGGTTTAGGTTTCTAAATCCCTGTTTACCTGAAAACAAGCCTTCTCGACAGCTGTGTTGTTGTTGCGTAGTAGCGCTTCAAGATTTTTATTCTTGAATCGAGAGGGCTTGGCAGCTCTTGGGCGGTGTAAAAACAAAGCCATAGGAACATTTTTTTAAGACAATACAAACATTCACTGCGAGACTCAAACGACTCCACTCCACGCTCCGCCAACTTAAAGATAGAGTGCCATTTCTCACAGAGCCTCCGAAGGCTCCAAATAGCTGAGTCATTCACCTTCACGGTACCCTTAGGCTTCATCTCCTCGTCCACATTTCACATTTGGTATCCATCGTGAGGCTTCTTGATCATTTTCTGTCCTTACATCAATTTAGGGGAAAGACTATCATTTTGGGGGGAAATCAAGTTTCGTTTAGGGGGAAGTCACGAAATGATGAATTACTGGATAATTCCCCAAGATAGTACGTCCTTATGGTCTAAGAAATACATGTCTGAGCAAAACTCACTCTGTAGCACCTTAGCATTGGTAATTTTACCGGTTACTCCTGAGTGAGATAAAATTGCAAGATGACGAAATATGCCTCTGCTTAGATGGAACCAGGCTATGCCAAGTAGACTCTGAGTAAACCAAATACATATGTAGATATTGTTGAATGATGGACGATTGATCAGCTCAGACTCCGGTTTCTTGGAATTATTATAGTTCGCTGTGCTGAGGTAAATTAAGGCTAAAGGCCTATAACATAGTGATTTCCTTTGGGTGCTTTGTTTTACGAAAAATGAATCCTGAATATAAAAAAAGTAAAATTGTCGGCATAAAAGTTGCCTTTAACGTGAACCGAATCAAAGATGTCTATCGGAACTGTTGACGTACTCGTAAATATCTGAAAAGTGCAACGTTCGGGGCTCATTTTGATAAATTTATTATATAACACATTACAACACTGAGTAGGTATGACACGTTGTTGTCAGTTTTCTTCTTTGCTGTAATCCTGGAAATAATAAAGTTGCAGTCCCTTATCATTAGCAAAAGTTAAACTCCACACACTGGTTTGTTTCCATTTTCCAAACATGAGTTTCATTTTCCACTTTTCTTATAGTTTCATTTCTATGAAGTGCTGATCAAAATGCCGCCCCAAAAATTTAGCGCCCCGGGCGACCGCCCGGCTTGCCCCCCCTTAGAGCGGGCGCTGCCAAGCCTATAGAAAGCTGCCGTTGGGTAATTTTAAACCGTCATATCTATTTGGGTTTTGGAGATTTGACTGCTACTGTCCACTACAATTTTCATATCTCGCAAAAAAAAAATAAATATTTGTAAAGGTTTCCGCCGAAGAAAAATTTATCAGCTACAAAAATGAATCGATATCACTTCAATCCGCCACTAAAATCCGGATCCACTCAAACCTCTCTATCATATATCTCAGAAATCTCCTTATTTGCAATGCTAGTACTGAGCCTACTTTTGTTACCAAAAACAGACAAGAGGTACTGGACAATTTGGTATTAGCATCGGAGGATGTTTGCATTTAATCAGAGACTATGAGACAATTTAGTCTTACTGCGCGTTCTGAAGTGACTCCACCCCCTGTTAATCACAGGAAGACAAACTGGCATCGTTTTTGAGACTCCCTTTTAACAGAGTTTCCTTCGCTTCCAAACATTGCAAGCACTGAGTAAGAATTGGATGATATAGTAAAAGAGAAGTTTCAATTAAGCTAAGGCTTCTAGGATTGAGTCAGACAGGGACTCCTATAAGAATTATCTAAATTGTTTCAAATCGAGGCTAATTTCGGGCGCGGCCGAAATATGGATACCCTTCGTCCCCCCGAGCTAAAAGTACTTTTCGGGCGTACCTACGACCTCCCCCCAATTCTTTTCCTTCACAAAAGTTTCGTTGCGTCGACAAAACAATATTTGTGTGGGGTTTGGTTGGAATAAGTGGGCAAATAAACATATTTACTCAGAAAATTTTATTTGGGGATACGGAAGCATGGCCCCATAGTACGGTTCCATTTGTTTCTACCTTTTTAGTTGCTTTGATAAAGACACATTAATTCAAGGTTTTGTGAAATTGGTGTAAAAAATGTTTCTTAGAAAAACCTAATTTTCGGGGGTTGGGTTTGTATGGCAGCCCCATGACCCTATTGTCCGATTTGATCGATTCTTACGTATGTCTTGTGTCATCAATGGAAACACATTTGTGTGAATTTTGGTTGAAATTGGTGCACAAATAAAAAAGTTTTCACTAGAAGAACTTAAATTGGGGAGCTAGGTTTGTATGGCAGCCCCATGACCCAGTTATCTAATTTCGGTGATTCAAACTTACAAATAGCCAGCAACAATAATAAGTATGAAAGTGCATTGTTTTTGGTCGCAGCCACCGCTCTCCACGCGCTGCCGACCAGATTACCCATTTTTAGTTTGTCCTAAACCTAATGTTTAGGAGGTACAGAGTGATAAACTACCAAAAGGTTCTTCACGAACAATACAAGAAGCAAAGAAAGCTTCAAATATAAGAATCCAAGTACCAACACGGTTTACTAGATAAAAAACAAAGAAATTTGTTAGGATAAATAAGAGAGAATAATGCTTGATACTAATGTTTGCCTGATTCCAATGTAATATTTTTACATTGGAATAAAAATCAGGTTAAATGGACCAATACTAGCGATGTAAATGGTACAACAACTAGGCTGAGTGTGGTTCCCACCTAGATTGTCTGATAATTACTACATCATTACGGCTTGATTGAGATTCATAAAACAAGTGCCGATGGTACATGTAGATACACCTAAATGTATTCTACCGTAGGAGGATTCTTTCTAAAAAACTAAAATCAAATTAGGGTAAAAACTAGTTAGGATAAGATTGAAAACACGGACATGAACCACACGCAATGAGTCCAAACATATTTTAAATAAAAAATTTTTATAGAATAGGTGCTATCAACTAGATTAATAGAGAATTTGGATGTAAATAAGAAAATTTGGCTATGAATTACTGAAGTATAACGTAAATCAGAAGGAGGAAATGGTAGGGTGGAGAATCAGGATTTTGCCTAATTACAGTCTAAAGTTCTGGTTAAATTAGGAACTTTGCTGTGATGGGCCTAGGAATGGTATCCACCAAAAAGGTTCTTCACGAACATGACATGAGGAAATGGTAGGGTGGAGAATCAGGATTTTGACTAATTGCAGTCTAAAGTGCTAGCTCAATCAAGAGCAAGAACTTGCTGTGATGGGCCTAGGAATGTTATCCACCAAAAAAGTCCTTCACGAACATGACATGAAGAAATCTAAGTACCAACAGGAGATTCTAGAATGGAAATGTGGTGGGGTGGAGAATCAGGATTTTGTCTAATTACAGTCCAAAGATCTGGTTAAATTAGGAACTTTGCTGTGATGGGCCTAGGAATGGTATCCACCAAAGCACTAACATGAGATTCTAGAATAAAAATATATTTTATAGTACGGAAGAAAATTTCGGAATTTAGTAATTTTTAGCCAAGAAACTAGAATATAACGTAAATCGGAAAGAGGAGATGGTAGGGTGGAGAATCAGGATTTTGCCTAATTGCAGTCTAAAGTTCTGGTTAAATTAGGAACTTTGCTGTGATGGGCCTAGGAATGGTATCCACCAAAAAGGTTCTTCACGAACATGACATGAGGAAGTGGTAGGGTGGAGAATCAGGATTTTGACTAATTGCAGTCTAAAGTGCTAGCTCAATCAAGAGCAAGAACTTGCTGTGATGGGCCTAGGAATGTTATCCACCAAAAAAGTTCTTCACGAACATGACATGAAGAAATCTAAGTACCAACAGGAGATTCTAGAATGGAAATGTGGTGGGGTGGAGAATCAGGATTTTGCCTAATTACAGTCCAAAGATCTGGTTAAATTAGGAACTTTGCTGTGATGGGCCTAGGAATGGTATCCACCAAAGCACTAACATGAGATTCTAGAATAAAAAAAATATATTTTATAGTACGGAGAAAAATGTCGAAATTTAGTAATTTTAGCCAAGAAATTAGAATCATAATTATAAATGAAAAAGTTAGCTAGGAAATTAGAAAGGAATTTTTCTATAAATAAAAAAAAAAAAATCTCCTTAATGAAATAGTTAGCTAGGAAATTAGAAAGAGTTTTTCTAAAAAATTATACTCAATAAATTAAGTTAGCCAGGCTAGCCATGAGATTTCATGTTGAAGTGGCCATGAAATTTCATGTCAAATTATATAAAAAATAAAAAATTTTTAGAGAAATAAAAAGTGTCACACAAAATAGGTATAAGTTGAGAAAAAAGAAAAATATAGTGTAGTGAAGTGTAGTCTATATAGTGTAGTGAAGTGTAATTCATATAATTAAATTAAATTAAAAGTGTCACACAAAATAGGTAAAAGTTGAGAAAAATATAGCGTAGTGAAGTGTAGTTTATATAGTGTAGTGAAGTGTAGTTCATATAATGAAGAAAATAGTGCAGTTAACACGGGAGACGAATTGAGGAACGGGGTAAGTCTGAATAAATTTCTTTGTTTTCTTTGTTTGTTGTTTCATATATGTAAGATTGAAAATTGAGTTTACCTTGTGATCAATTTTAAATGAAATATGGATCTTTAGCTTCTCCTTATAGAATTTGATTCTGGGGGAATTGAGGATTCATATTTCATGGAATTTCGTATAAAGGAGAGTTTTTGAGGGACTTTGTAGGAAATTTCTGAAAAGCCTACTGATGAGTCCATAGGGGTATGGATGAAACCGGTCTAGGCACCCATCTAATTAATATCTAGATTCTGTTGTATATAACGTGAAATTGGAGGAGTTGTGGTAGGACACATGTAGTCTTTCAGTGCACTTTTATTGCAGTATTGCTCATGTGTTTTATTACAATTCCGCATAAATTATTTATATATTGTTCATATATTATTCTTATATTGTTCACATATTATATTGTGTCACATAAATGGAATTTTGTTGTATCACATACATAGATTGGCCTCGGTCATCCAGCGTCGTCACCCATCATATATTGTTTTTTAGGATAAATAGTTCTAGATTACATCTTTAGGATAAATAGAAAGATAGGAAATTTAATTATTAAATAATATAGACTCCAACATGCTTAGCTAGAGAAAAAGAAAAGCAATAGCGGCAATGGAGTCAAACAATAGGTATTTAATAAGCGTAATGATTGTGTTAAATGATTACTCAGCAGAAGACACTTGCTGAGTGGTCGGAACCTTCACAATCATACACGCAAGAAATTTCCTCAAGTATTAGGATATAAGAAAGAATAGGTAGGGCTAAGGGCACTAAACGTGCAAAAAGAGGAAATTGCAGGGCAGTATATCATGAAGACATCTAATTGCAGTTAAGATCTGCTAGTCCGACTAAAGGGACATGAAGACTTCCGTGATGGAGGTACAGAGTGATAAACTACCAAAAGGTTCTTCACGAACAATACAAGAAGCAAAGAAAGCTTCAAATATAAGAATCCAAGTACCAACACGGTTTACTAGATAAAAAACAAAGAAATTTGTTAGGATAAATAAGAGAGAATAATGTTCACTTATTCCAACAAAAAAATTAGTTTTAATAATAAGTACGTCTGCAAAATTTCAGCTCCGTGGCTTTCATAGTGGCCGAGAAAAACGCGCTGCAACAGACGGACAGACGGACAAACGGACATTGTCTCATCTCGTCATGCTGATCATATATGTATACTTTTTATATGGTCGGAGATGCTTCCTTTAATGCGTTACAAACTTCATGACAAAGTTAATATACCCGTTCACTCTATGAGCGGAGGTTATAAAAAGAGATAAGAAGCGCTAAGCGCTGCGCTTCTAGAATTTTTTCCGAAAACATCGAAATGTCCTTTTTTCAAAAAGAAGATCATGGGCGCGTCTTCATGTCTCGCAACTATCGAGTGTCGACTCTATACACACTTCCCTGAAAACTCAGCCGTCGCTCTGCCTGACTTCCCCTTAAGTTGTACAGAGTCATGCGACACTTCTATTCTCAACCGTGAGAAGATTATATGGGTGATAACAAGCTTTGATCCTTTTAAATCAGCTGAACCTGGAGGCATTATTCCTGCGAACTTGCAAAAGTATGTAGACATCACGTATCCTTGGATAAAGCGCATACTAATATCAGGTCGGAATTAAGTACACAACCCTCGCTTCTGAGGCCGCTGATGTCTCAGCGATTATGGAAACCCTAAATTTTCTGGGTAGTCACGTCGTCACAGGAAGGGACGTTATTTTCTATACTGGCAGTCAGGCTGCAATTAGATAAATCGAGTCAGAAGAGATGCCGCTCAGTACTTAAAGAGATGGGTCGTTTCTTCAATATTTTCCAGTATCGTTGGATTTATTACATTCCCTCGCGTGTGGAGACAAGTGAGAGTAACTTTTATGACCAAAATGGTTAGAAGTTCGCATGCAAATCCAAATGCCCTTCGGCCCATTAGCCTTTCGTCGACCATGCTGAAAATGATGGAGCGACTTATAGATATTCATTTTGAAGTTTCCTGATACTCCAAGTGGGTTATTAGAGAACGCCATGAGTATTCTAACAGTCCAGGTATTAATGGGAATTAATCCAGTGAAAACGAACTTGGTCCACTACACTAGAAGGCGACCGATTTCTACCATAAACTTGCCTAGACTTGGGAGCATTCAAATTGGGTTTTCCGATACAGCAAAATTTCTTGGTTTGGTTTTAGACAAAAAATAAAGTCGAAGCCCAACATCGAAGAAAGGGTGAACAAAGCTACTGAGGCACTGTACTCGTGCAGGAAAGCAGTCGGGAAAATGTGGGGCTTGCAGCTTACACCTTCCTACGTCTACATGAAACTGACCTGTGGCGAGCGCTAGACTATGGTCACTCATTGATTCTCCGTAACTTTAACCTGTCCTCTGCAACTGACTACACTTTTTCCAAATACTTCTTCAGGAGGAACCATGGTAGTCTGAAGCCTGCGTTAATATAATACCTCTGGCCAGTGGATCCATTTCGATCTATAATGATGATTCTAAGACGGGTATTGGAATTTACTCTGAGGAATTGAACATTAATTTGTCTCTAAGTCTCCCTAACTTCTGTAGTGTTCGGCAATCTGAGGTATCAGTCAGGGCCGATCAATCGAAATGAAAAACGCGCTGCATTTAAATTTTGTATAGGCTCTAACATGTACTTGCATAAAATGTACTTTTCAAACTCGTGTCAAGCCGATTTTGCCCCACTGTAAATGTGAGGCCAGTGGCGGGTTTAACAGTAGGTTGCAGCCGATTTTAGGATACGATAATTTTGGGACAAATATTTTTTGAAAGTACACATTTATAATGCTACCGCTTTATCCTCATCTTTAGATATATTTTTCCCATCAGTGCGACCGAAAACTGAAGAAGTATTTCTTGTCATTATTTCAGATATTTAAATACTGGAATAAATATTGAAAACATTGACGACACAATAAACTTTCAGCATGACTTGCATAGAACCAGTCAAATAAAACAATAACTTTTTCCTGTAAGATGTTTCCTTTGAGCTACCAATATTCATTACTCGGAAAGAACTTAGGCCCGTATTTATGAACATTCCTTAACTCAAGGAGACCTTGAGTCAAGGATGCCAAAATTCAACAAATTAAATGTCATTTCCCATACTTTTTCATAGAAATCATTTATATTCGGGAGTCAATGCATCCTTGATTTAAGGCAAAACTCAAGGAGACCTTAAGTTTTCAATAGACTTGAACTATTATATTTCAAGGACTTCAAGTGAGGTTGACTATAGAAAATTTCTAGGTCCGCTTGAGTTTCTCCTTAAATCATGCATTGACTTGTTAATATAAGTGATTTCTATGAAAAAGCATGGATAATGACATTTAATTTATTGAATTTCGGCATCCTTGACTCAAGGTCTCTTTGAGTTAAGGAATGTTCATAAATACGGGCGTTAGTAAAAGTCGAGGAAACTTTAGATTTGGGAGTAACATTTTCGTCTACACTAAGCTTCTCAACGCATTTATATAATTACACTAAGAAAGCATATACTATCCTAGGATTCAATAACCGAAAATCGGTTCCTTTCGAAGACCCACCAACATAAAGACTCTTGTTTATTTCATTGGTGGGCGTCCTCACCTACTAAATTATTACAAATAATAGTGTTTCGCAAATTTTGCACATTGATTTGAAGGTAAGACTCGAAAAGCTATGGAATTCGTCTGTCACTACTTGAAAAGGTCGGTAGGGGCGGTAAAATGTGAATGGCCTTCTATGGCGACAAACGTGTAAATCCGCCACTGTCTGATCCATTCAAAAACTATTTGTCTAGCATTTTCTTCAATTCCTTTTCCAACTCAGACACCTTCTATGGCGACAAACGTGTAAAGCCGCCACTGTCTGCTCCATTAAAAAACTATGTGTCTAGCATTTTCTTCAATTCCTTTTCCAACTCAGACACTCTGGAGAAATCATCTAGGTTCAATCAATTCAATTGTCGCCGGTACCAAACATGACCAGTAAGAAGTTGGATTAAATGGGATGTGTTGAAAAATTTGGTTTTTAAGGTACGATAAACGATGGGTTCACTTTTGGTGCTTGAATTGTGTTTGTTAACTTTGGAAAGTATAATCAATAACGAAGTTCGGTTACTCGAGTGCCACTCCCATTCAATTGGACCATACATTTTTTTGTAAGCATGATGAATACGATAATCGAGATCAAAGTACTCGAGGCTTACAACTATTCCCACACATTCGAGGGGCGCAATATGCACGCTTCGCCTAGGGCGCAACAAGGGCTTGCGCCGGCCCCGGTTTTCGCGATTATGAAATCCCTAAATTGGCTGGGTAGTCACGTCGTCACAGAAAGGGACGTTATTTTCAATACTGACAGTCATAGGCTGCAATTAATCACTGGAGCCAGTGCTAACCACATTAAAGGCTATTGAGAAGTGCCGCTCAGTACTTAGAGGTATGGATCGTTTTTTCAACATTAATGGGATGAAAAATTCATTTTAAAATTTCTATTAAGTTTGAGTAACTGTATCTTGAAAGTGCCGATAATGTTGGCAACAGGAAAAACTTCAGTTTTTGTGAAATTTTATGTAGTTTCTGAAACTGAAATCAAATCTTGAATTAAGTCATCAGGAGTGCTGCAAATTTTGCGTGACAAGTCACGATTTTCGATGACTTTCACAAAAAAAGCGATAACAAGGTAACTAACGGTAAAAAAAAATCCGATTTTTTCTTGCTGAAACAAGTTGCGCTATCAACCCTTACAGTATTGACCACCCAATGCGGGACACCCTGTATATTAACTGAATTATTAGCTGTAAAGCTACTATGACTTTTTTGTAATCAAAGAAAAGCAACTTATATGAAATGATTCCATTGTGTCCCCTGACATAAAGGTCCCTCTAGATTAGGCGCCAAATGCCAAACGCTTGTATTGGGCGACAGTTTTTACGCTACGCTACGCTCCAATAGGCCTTTAGTCTGCGCGCGGCCTAAGGGTTTTTTGAAAAAAAATTTTTTTCTAGAAAACCCTAAAAACGACTTGTTTTAAATTAAACCTTAAAGAACTCATTGCATTAAAATGTCGAGTCATATTTTCGCTTCGAATGTCGAGAGAACTCTGTTTTATGAGCTCAACTGTAACAAAATCAAATTGTTAGCATACAATAATTACTGTCATTACTTCCGTTACGCATATCAAGTGTCATTTTTTTCAAAACCTCAATTAGATTTGAAGTTTAGATCCGATCATCGCACATATGAGTAACTTTTGTATTCCGTTGTTTCAGTTAAAGTCCCGTATGACATCGTGTAATGAGCGTTACAAGACTTTTTTTGAATTTACGAATTTTCTATGTCTATTGTAGGTATACATACTCCATAAAAAAGTGGTTTGAAAAAAAATCAACTCAAAATAAATTGTAAAAAAAAATTAAAAAAAAACTATGATAAAAAGTGCTTCTAACAAATTTATGGCACAAAAAAAAACAAGACTCACAAACTTAGATATAACTAGATTGACTCGACTAACAAGTTTACACAGTTCATAATCTCGTAACCATAAGCAAAAATACAGATACTATCCGTCCAAGCCAAGCAAGACCATCATCTTATATCTCCTCCGTATGAGTCTTCCATAAGATTATAGTCAACCGTTTTGATGTCGCACGTTTTTTATCGCCATTATATTGAAACTAATTAAAATCAAATCGACAATTTCAAATCATATGCTCAGAAGAGCTAGCATAGCGTAGCATCGCACAGGTTGGCAATAAACATAAGCCCGAGGGCATAAGATCGAGAAAACATCTATAGATTCACCTTTTATAAAAGAAAGATACTCGTTTCGTTCTATTCGACATTATACACCAACCTGTGTGTAAGATTTTGATTTTAATGTTTCTTCACAGTGATTTCGTTTCGATTCCACATACGAGTTCACTTCGCTTCGTCGCTCCTTCCCAGATGGCGTTTGTTTTTTTCTATCGAACTCTGATATCTATCGATTTTATGTCCTTTTTGGAAATATAATTTGACGGCATAAAGATAACGGAATGTATGTAATGTGCGTGATTTGTAAGAAAATGCCGAGGGTGTAAGAAGATTTTGAAAATGACAAGAAAACTTGTCTTTTGCTTGTCCGCTGTAATATTGAGGTATTGCGTGGATACTTATTTAGAACGCGCACAAAGGATAGATACACACTTGAAGATACAATCGAACGAATATACGTGAACACATAGACTTGAAAAACGAATCAATTAAAGGCATATAATTTGCTTTTACGACCATTATTTGCTGGAAATTCGAATTGATTTCGGTTTCTTACCCTGTGGTTATAATAGTCGATTTTCGGGTTCTTCTATTCTATACGGACAATCGGAACAATAAACTGCTGCGGACTAAATGCGTATATTCCTGGTATTCGGAAGGGGGAGAGGGACTTGTAATAGTAAGGAATTGTTCAGGGAATTTGTCGCAATTTGGTCTGATTGACAATGCAGTGGTTTGAATTCTATGCCTATTCGGGTTAGTTAAATACGTGTTTTATTGTCTGCATTGTCTAAGAATGTGTGTGTCTGCATACGCATTGGTCGAAATTATTGGAAAATGGTGACATAATGGATAATATGCTGCCATAGGTCAAAATCGATTGTTGTAATTGCTAAATATTTCCGTAGAACTCTATATAAATGGTAATTCTCAAGAAAATGTCCTTACGGAACATTTATTAAATTCTGAGGAGTTCTCGGAAATGAGATTCACATTTCACAGATTGATTACGTATGTATATACTTAGTATTAGTATGTATAGGAAAATTAAATGCTTGGATGGATGGATGGATGGCTCAGGCACTATAATGGGTTGCGCTGGTTACGCCCAATACTGCAGCCTGTTGGCTTAATGAAAACGACACAAAAAAATTTTCGCCTTAAAGGCTATCCTTTTTTTCTAAACCTTGTTTCGTCCACCGAATGGCCTACTCTTCAGGAGTAGGATGAGGCACTTATTTCCAAAACTCGCTTCTTGCATTATGAAAAATTTCAAGGTAGTTTTGTTTTTTTGCAAATAATTAAATTCTGACTTTGCTTTTTCCCTAAAAAAATTACATAATAAAGCTCTTACTGTTTGTGGAATATATTCAAAAACAAAACGATTTCAAAAATTATTTCGTGACTTTACAATCAAACTTGCAACTTGGACATTGATATTTTTTTCGAAATGCAAGAAGCGAGTTTTGGAACTCAGTGCCAGGATTGGATTTCCTATTAGAGCGAAGGGTTTCAGGTTATCAGCTCGGTCCTTTGTTAAAAGCTTAGAAGAAAATTAACCAGGTTGACTTTGGGTACGCCCATTCCAATGGTCTGAGCTCCAACGAAGCAGGGATTCCTCGTTTTCGTAACAGAGGCGGCATAATGGGTCTTGTGTGCAGATCCCGATTGTACGCAGGGTACAGTGACCGGTTATGAGGCAAGTCACTGCCCTGAGGTTCTTTTTGCTGAGGCTTAGGACTTCGCAACTGCTGGTTTGTCAGTTGGCTCCCAGCATCGATTTTAGAATTTTTCTTCAGTCCACTGTTTGGCAAAAGTCTTAGCAGTAGATTTGCGAATTCCGATTACAGGTTCAGGACCAGTGAAGGGTAGTTCGGAACCCTCTTTTGCGAAGGCATACGCTTTCTCGTTACCTTCGATCCCCTTATATCTTCTCATCCATTTCATTCCCAAACCAATTTAGAGCTTGGTTTGGGACTTACAATAGCCTTTGGCAGCGTGACTGTCGGAGTGAATATGCATGGTCTTGTTTGTATATGCCTTTCGAGTACTCTCCCCTACTGCAAGGTTTATGGCTATACGTTCAGCCTGGAAGACAGTTGTGCATTGACCTAGAGAATTAGAGATACTATAGGTGTTGGTTTTAGCATAAACACCTGCCCCTGTCTCTTCGTCTGTCTTCGACCCATCCGTGCACCATACTATATGTTTTGACAGATGGTTGTCGTTCCATGTAGGTACTCCAGTCTACCCTAACCGTTGAGGTTTGGATGTTGGAGTCGAAAGTGTACATGGCCGGGGTATAAACGCTGCCCATATCTAGGATAGGGTTTACAATGATTTCTGTAATCTGACAGTGTCCTACCTTAAGTGGTGTCCACATATTCGATGATTGTAGTCTGCACGCTGGCATTCTTGCCTCTTCTGTGATTGTTAGGTCTAGTGGTGACAGGTCAAGTAGTTTCTCTAGAGTTAAAATGGGTGCACCGCGTGTATCATTCGTGGTTTTATCCCTCACGTTTTCCCTATTGCTCTTTTGGTTGCATATGGTGGGCCAATGTGTCCTTAGCCTACAAAAGAAAAACAAAAATTTTGGAAAAGTGGCGATTTATTTTTCCATATATGTAGTCCCCTTTTAGCTCGATACACTTGACCCAGCGATGCTCATACTTTTTTAACCCGTCGTAAAATACGTCGTAATGACCTCCTCATTCGACTGAAATTACTGCCCGGCGAGTGACCTTTTCAAGTTTCGAAACAAAAAGAAGTGACACGGGCAAAATCTGGAGAATACGGTGGATGGGGCAGCAGTTCGTAGCACAATTCGACCACTTTGGCGTTGGCGAGGGCGGAGGTGTCCGCCGGTGCGTTGTGGTGGAAGAGCACTTTTTCTTTGCCAAGTGGATCGTTTTTTCTTAAATTCGGCGTCGAATCGGCCCAATAATTCGGCAAAGTACAGCCCTGTGACCGTTTTGCCCTTCTGCAGGTAGTCGATGTGGATCTTCGGAACACGTTCGCCGGGTGAAGTCCACTGTTTCGACTGTTCCTTGGTCTCTGGTGTCTCACTGTTGCGCTTGTGGTCCGGAGTGAGCAAATGCGGCACCCCTCACGCCGACAGCTTTCTCATGCCCAAATTTCACACCTTCAAATGGCAGTCTGCCAATACGATTTTTGTGGTGGAACTTTGTCACGCTATCCTGCGTGCTAACCGTTTTCGGGGCACCTGGACGTGGCTCATCAAAAACCGATGTGCGACCACATTGAAACTCGGTAAACAAATTTTTGACGAAGGAGAAAAATCACCATTCACAGCATCCAAACGCTCTTTGATTTCGCTGCGCGACTTTCCTTCCAAAAACAAGAATCAAATCACCGACCGATATTGCTCTTTTTCCATTTTTCTAAAATCCCGGGGACACTCCCGCTTTCACACGCGGCCAAAACAAAACTACGAGTCCGATCCGGCTGAAATTTCAACAGTAGCCGTCTACGAGAATGTACTACACGATAGCTAATTGCTCTTGCGATACTGACGCCATCAGGCGGTGAGGCTAAGTACTTATCGGACTACCTCCGTAGAGTCTGTTTACCTTTTGTAATTGTGTTTTGCAGCTGCTTGTTCCACGTGAGATGGTTGTCGAGGATGACTCCCAGATATTTTACATCAGTGATAAACTGCAACTGTTGACTAAATAAGGTTGGAGCCTTTAGTCCTTCAAAATTGTGTTTGCGACTGAAGGTTATGCTTAGATGGCTTTGTAAAAAAAAGGACCATCATTTATCCATTATACTAATATGGTCGTCGATGAGAAAAAAAATCGTTAAAAAAACAATCACTAGTAAAGAAAACAGAATAAAACCACATCAAGGTCAATAAACGCTCTCGTAAATGCACCCATATTTAATCATTTGAGACATTTCAATTCATTAATTATTAATAAAGGTTGCCAAAAACGGAAGAACTGAAAATTTACGGGACTGTTTTTTTTTTCTTCTCTGTTTTTGTTCCAACGGTCGAACGACTTATATTTAGTGTCAGGGCGGTGATAAATCAGACACCACAACGTTGCTGTGCTAAGCTAAGACAAACAACATTTACCAAGCGTCCAGTATAAAGTTTTTGGAATATGTATTATGTAAACAAACACCCACATCGTCATGTTGATGGGTTTTATTTAGGAGAATCTATGGTTGGTGTACATAAATCAACTAAATTTAAGTATGAATATTTTCAATGATTCTTTGCATTGCAACATGTGACGGGTTTGAAGCGAATCGAGAAGAAGCAAAACAACATGTCAATACTACTTCGGCTTGTGGATATGCATATTATGTATTTGCCCAACATTTTAGTACGTATATACTTACCTGATGTAAGGTCATCAACATTGTATGGCGACCCCTGCAGAGCGTCAGTTACTATTGAAATGATGATCAACATTCAACTGGTTCATCACACTCGCGTACAATATTGATGTATTTTCTATGTAAGTAGGCCCGTCGTAAATGATGTTAAATAGACGTCGTTAAATTTTATGAGACGCATCACGATTACTTTATGTGATCATTGCATCAAATTATAATCCATATAGGAGCAGGCATTAGTTGAGAACTTAACCAATAAATCTATCCTTCATAAAACCCAAAACAAAAGATGAAATATAAATATAATTTTCTGATTAGGTTATGTGTTGAATCAATCAAATAATCAAATCAATAATACCATAATTCTAATCCGTGAGCAAATTAAGCTATTTGTGTTAAACACTACAAAAAAATCGAATAAAGTTAGTATAAGCGATACTTTTGATATGAAAAAAGATGACTCCCCGGTTCGGTTAATCGAGTGTTTGGATAATCGGCGTACATCAAATCAAGTCAAAATAAAATACCGCCTGTACTAAATGCTAACTTAGGCATCTAAATTGTTCCAATTAAAATTAACTAATCGTGGGATTTATCAGTTCTTTTTTTCTATGAATACTCATAATTTTTCTCATCTAAATCTACACTTACTTTTATACAATGATAAGTTTATGTTTTGAGAATTTGGTTGAAACATGATCTGCGTGATGGTTAAGACTTAAGAAAATACATGTAATATATTTCGCGCTTTGCTTAATTGACATTGTATTAAAGTCAATTAAAAATGCTAATTGGAATATTTTGTGTAAAAGTCGTCATAATCCGTTATTTATGATGACTTTAATTTTTCATACATACATATTCAGTTAATCTGTAATTAACTGAGAAATTTATGTAAAATACTGGATTTCAATCAAGGGGCATATCGTTTTAGATATTGTTCATTCGAACTATTATTTTTAGTATATGTAAAAGTAAAATCAAAATGCAACAAAATGAAAGCATAAATAGAGATATTTTTAAGGTATTTGAAAAGAATGTTGACTTCTGAAATGACACATTACAAAAATTACTTGAGTAATGTGTTTCCTTTTATTAATTAAGTTTCACTATTGTACACCTCCTAAATGTGTAAGCCAAAGCAGTTGGCATAAGATATTTTGCATTGTTTCAAAATTTCAAAAATAATTTCCAAAAATATACAATTACATAATAATATACAATGCCAATTTATGAATTCGCGAGAAAAAAAAATTTGGTTTGTAATTTTGTCTTAAAAATACCTTAGATTGATGATTATGGTGATTTTTTCAACCTCCCTACATCCTTTTTGTGTACAGAAATTTGTTGTTTAAACATAACAGTGGGACGGGATTGGGTGTTGTCTATGGTTCGCATATAGTACTACAGTGAGATATTATATGTAAAACAGTTTGTAAAAGTGAACAAAGTTTAATTCTTTTAAATAAATAAGAATATTATTGTAATTGTAATATTATTGAAGTCGTGTTAAAGGTCCTTTTTGTCCGTACAGGATAACCCTATACTAATATATACCGTAATTATACTAAAAGATCTAAAAAATGATTAGGCGAAATTAAATATTTGGGCTAACTCAGACGAGAGATAATGCCTCAATTAGTGGTGAAACTGTATTATCCTTAGTAGAGGTGAACTTGAGGTCAAATCGTCTATTTCCAAGTAGTCAGCTTTGTTTTCTTGTAAGTTACCGACGGATTTGAAAATGAATACATTTGTAGTAGAGTTATCGGATCTTTTGAATAATCAGGGTAATTTAATTCTCATTCAAGGACATGTTGATAGAAATACTTGCCCAAATCCTTGCTATAGTTCATCATCAATGTGGCACGATAGCCCGACGTCGGGCCTTGGCCGCCTGAATCGTTGACCTCCAATTGTCGCGGTTACGTGACCTCGTCCTCCAGTTTCGGAAGCCCAGCAGCTGGTGGGCGTCTTCACCTACGGAGTTCTCCCAGCGAGCTCTCGGTCGTCCACGCAACCTCGCTCCGTCAATTCGTTGTGCGTTCATCACTTTCTTTGGCATGCGATTATCCTCCATCCGTTGTACATGCCCCGCCCATTGCAAACGTTGAAGCTTCACGATTTTCGATACTTCCAGCTCATCGTACAATTGATACAACTCATGGTTGTACCGGATACGCCATTGGTCTCGCTCGCGAACGGCCCCGAAAATTCGCCGAAGGACCTTTCGTTCGAATCGGTCTAGCAAAATTTCGGAGGCTTGGGTGAGGGTCCATGTTTCGCAGCCATAACATAGCACGGGTCGGATGATCGTTTTGTACACGCGGAGCTTCGTGTTCCTGTGCGCAAGTTTCGAATTAATTATAGGGAGGACCGAGAAATATGTCTTATTGGCTAGTTGTATCCGTCGCTTAATTTCGTCGGTTTCGTTGGCGTCTTTTGATAAGTTACAACCCAGATAGTTGAAGTTGTCTACATACTCGATATTAAGGTCCCCCACTGTGATGCTTGAATTTGCTGGCGTCCTTGTTTTCGATTGCATCATGGCCTTTGTTTTGCTTTCGTTGATATGTAGTCCAACTTCCTTTGCGGCGTTATTGAGGTTATGCAGAAGGCTTTCTGCATCACCCAACCTTCGAGACATGATGTTGATATCGTCGGCGTACGCTACTAATTGAGTCGACTTGATGAGTAGCGTTCCGCTGCTGTCCATATTCATGGCTCGAATTACATACTCCAAAGCAAGGTTGAAGAGCGTCGGCGCCAGCCCGTCGCCCTGCTTGAGTCCAGTACGAGTTTCAAATAGGTCAGTGAGTCGATTCTGCACTCTGACCTGCGAGACGGTATTAGTCATCGTCATCCTTGTGAGTCGC
Source organism: Microchrysa polita (assembly GCA_949715475.1). NCBI lineage: Eukaryota > Metazoa > Arthropoda > Insecta > Diptera > Stratiomyidae > Microchrysa > Microchrysa polita. The sequence goes on from OX454417.1 coordinate 21,058,147, forward strand.
ACTAACTTTGCCGGTATACCAAAGTTCAGCATAATGTTGTACAGTACACTTCGATCGATACTGTCGTATGCCTGCTTGAAGTCGACAAAGATTTGGTATACGTCGATGTTATATTCCCAGCACTTTTGGAGTAGTAGCTTCACTGTGAAAAGCTGATCGGTCGTTGAGCGACCAGGTCTGAAGCCGCCTTGATACTCGCCAATGATTCGTTCTGCGTACGGATTAATTCTCTTTTCAAGAATTTTAGATAATATCTTATAGGCCGTACAAACTAATGATATGCCCCTGTAATTCTCACACTTCAGCTTGTCACCCTTTTTGTGGATTGGGCAGATTATGCTTTTGCGCCAATCTTCGGGGATTTCCTCGTCGTTCCATATTTTCAGCAGTAGCACATGTATAGCGTTGGTCAGGCACGTTCCACCATGCTTCAGCAGTTCTGCTGGGATCTCGTCAGCGCCGGGCGCTTTATTATTTTGAAGCGACTGTATGGCAAGACTCACCTCCTCTACTGTTGGGGGTAGAACGGGAGGGCCTGGTTCGGCTAACTGCTCAAGAGCTGGCTCCGCGGGGGATATGTTGATGGTGCATTGAGGAGCTCTTCAAAATGCGAGGCCCATCGTTTGTTGACGCTTTCGATGTCGCTGATGATGTTACCATCCTTGTCCTTACATAGGCTTGTCCTGGGTTGATATCCGTTCTTAACATTATTTATAAGTTTGTACGCCTGTCTAATGTTCTTACTGGCTAATCTTTGGTTTATTTGCTGTAACTGCTCGTCAAAATGTTTGCGTTTCTTACGTCTAATTAACTTATTAGATACTCGCCGGAGCTCGTTATATCTTTCTTTCTTGGCTCGGGATGCGCGTTGTGTGTATTGGCGATAGGCTTCATTTTTCGCCTCAATCGAGGCCCTGCATTCGTCGTCGAACCAGTCTGCTCGTCTACGCCGGCCTTTATAGCCCACGACCTCTTCTGCGACCCCCTTGATGCTGTCTTTGAGCTCCTCCCAGAACTCATGGATGCCTAAATTGTTGATGTCATCAAGCATGGGCGACAGTTTCTCCTCTAGTGCTGTTGTATACGCAGCCGCCGTGGCATCATCAATCAAATTGTCAACCTCGAAGATCTTGGCAGGGTTGATTCTCGTTAGGTGCACCGAAGAGATTCTGCACCTGTAGGTCGTCTTCACCAAATAGTGATCGGTGTCGCAGTTGGCTCCTCGATAGGATCGAACATCTAGGACATTAGAAGCCCATCTCTTGCTGATCAGTACGTGGTCGATCTGGTTCACGGTGTATTCATCTGGAGACTTCCAGGTCTGCTTGTGGATTCGTCGATGAGGGAAGCATGTAGAGCTTATTACCAGGTTTCTGCCGCTCGCGAAGTCGATAAGTCGCTGACCGTTGTTGTTGTTTTCGTCGTGGAGGCTATGACCTCCAGTAGTTCCCCTATGCCAGCTTTCATTTCCGACTTTGGCGTTAAAGTCTCCTAGCAGCAGCTTGACGTCGTTTGATGGAAGTGAGTCGAAGAGTGTTTCTAGGTCGTTGTAGAACTCGTCCTTAATCGCGTCTTCTTTTACTTCTGTAGGGGCATGCGCATTAATGAGCCAGAGATTAGCGAAACGGGTCTTAATGCGGATCGCACATAGCCGCTCGTTGATGGGTTTGAAGCCGATAACGTGGTCCTTGAGTTGCTTATTCACGATGAAAGCTACTCCAAACTCCTTGTTGCCCTCCTCTTTACCACTCGTAAAAATAGTGTGCGAATTGAGGTCGTTAATCTCGCTTTTGAGCCATTTAGTTTCCTGGATTGCAACTATGCTCAGCTTGTATTGTTCTACCTGATCCAGGAGGGCCCTTAAGGCCCCCGGTCTATTCAGGGAGCGCACATTCCAGGATCCGAAAGAGTAATCAGTTGTTCGTTTGCGGGGTCGTCGTTGTTTTGTATCCGTCCAATCCGAGGCTTTTGTTTCAGGTTTCTTGACTTGAAGTTTTTCTTAGGATGAGTTGTCGGCACATCGCTAAACCATGATAGGGTTTAATCGTTGAGTAAAGGCCATCATGGGCATGCCTCGAAGATGCTGCTTTAGTGGTTGACTTAAATGTTTTCTGTCACCTATCACGTTAAGTAACCTGAGACGCTGCAGATGTTAATGCAGCACTCAGGCGCAGCAGTTACTCGGATAATGCGGGAAAGTAACGCCCCGTAGAGAGACATAGGAATTGGCCGGAGTCCTTTTCCTATGAAACTCCTCCTGCATAGCTAAGGGTCCGCAGTTATGCCACAACTGAAGAAGATATAGGAATTAGCCGAAGCCTTTCAACCTTTATCTTCCCCCTTACGGGAATAGTTACCTTCAGAATATTGCTGTAGTGACGGTATCGAAAGGCATGAGCGGATCAGCATGTCTGCGGATGTGTTTTATGCTTCGTTGCTGTTCTTGTCTCTCGTCGAAAAGCTAAAAAAGCTGCATTAGAGTTGTCTTATAATGCCCTCGGAATGAGGCTTTTGGGGGCGTGGGGTCAGAGGGATACCGAAGCACGTTATCCTCTTCGAAAGGGCACCACCATCGGCCTATTCGAGATAGATAGGAATTTAGGCGCGAAATTCAACCCGACCAATTTAGGGGTTGTGGTAACCCTCAGGTGCCTTTTCGGCTAGGGAAAAATCAGTGGTGAGAGCTACTACAGGATTATATTACTTACTATATTAGCTTATTATAAGAAAATGCACTTAGCACAATGAGCACGAAAGGCGCGTTACAAATTCAATTTTAATTTTGACTTTTATACCCGTGAAGGGTTGTGTTGACGGTATCGGACATTATAACTTCGACTTTTTTTTCCGATAAATTTATTTTTTGTGATGGATTGTGCGAAAAACTGTGGACAATCGATTGCTCCCATCATTGCGTGTGCTGGCATTTGTGGTAGACGTTATCATCCCAATTGTACGGATATCGCATGCTCAATTATCGATGTTTTATCCAAAAACAATGGGTTACGTTGGTTTTGCCAGGATTTTAGATCCAGCAACAACAATGTTTTGCATCAGCAGCTCCTAGATGACTTTCGAAGAGAACTGGACGTTCTACGAGCTAAATTTCAAGCATTGCAGCAAAAATTGTTCCCCGACAACAGCTATAAAAATGTAGTTGCTTCAGCTCCAGGACTTGCTGTTGCTTCTTCATCTGAAGGTGTTATCACAAAATCTCGTGCGAAGATCACACCAATAGATAACAATGAGTCTGCTGCGCCTTGCTCATCTGATGCTCCTGTTCTCAGGTCTCAATCATTCAGCTCACCTGCGACTTCTGATCTGGTTGTTCCTTTCTCGGTTGTAGCAGCTCCATCCGCCGTTAATGACCTTCAAGTGTGTACTCCTCCGAAGCAACTGTTTGTGTCAAGACTAGCGTACGACACTACGGAGGCTGAAGTGAAACAGTATGTTATCAACAAGCTGGGATTTGAGCCTCCAATTTTCATCTGCAAGAAGCTTACAAAGGATAATATTCCTAATAGGATTGTTTCATCATTTAAGCTTAGATTGCCGAATGATGTTTCATCGCCTTGTGAATCCTCCTTCTGGCCTGCTGGTATTTTCATAAAAGGATTTAATAGGCGAAATTTTCCGAAATGTCGCTCAACAAGAACTTCCAAATGAACATAAATACTTTTTCTAATTACAGTTTTTACTGCCAAAATGTACGAGGGTTACGTACCAAACTCCAATCTCTTAATCTATCCTCTTTAGCTTACAACCATGATATAATTTGTTTGACGGAGACTTGGCTTAAGTCATCTATAAATAGTGGTGAAATTCTGGAGGGGAGTGTTACCTTCCGTTGTGATGTAACCATTGCCATATTTTTCACAAAAAGAATTTTTCTTGTCCTCCATGACAGGTGGAGACAGTTGGTGACATCCAGTGACCCCGTCGCGTGCCGGTGCCCGAGCTCAGCTACCGGGAATGTGGGTCGGGTTCCATGAAAGAAGAGGGGTCTAGCGATCGGCGGTGTTACAGTAAGAAAATTGTTGCACGCGGGTATCTGCCAGGCCAGTAACAACCTGAACAGAAGCTGAAAAGAAAAATGGAGAGAAAAGCGACTTCGACAATCAACCAACGAGGCACTCCTGAAACAGCAAAAGCCGCTAATGAGACGGCTTCATTGGCGAACGAGGATGATCCATCTGGGGAGGAAGCAGGAAAGCAAACACGGTAAGTTTATGTGGAATTCATGACGTTATAATTGCATAACTTTTCAAGTTGGGGATATAATTATATGTTGACATGTCTTTTAGTTCTTAACATATATCTATTAATACATAGTATTGCCATATTTAGTCAACACTCAGGTCTACTTTTCTTCTTTTATTTACAGTGTGAGATCTAACCTTCAAACCCTAGGGTGCGCACCGGAGAGGGGAGGGACACGATGAGCCTTAATGATGTCAAGCGTAGAGAAAAGGAGACCGAAGCGATACCTATGATTATCAATAAGCTTATCCATACTTAAATAGCTAATTTCATTCGGGGTATTTATAAGCTTAAGGCCAACATATAATTTCGCGAGCCAAATGTACTTATTCCGAACCTCTTCATTACGTTTATATATATCTATAATGACTAAATGTCTATAATTTCACGAATGTGATTTGCTTTATATCCAAGTTTATGCATAAATTTTTAATAAAAAAAAAGAAAAGGAAAATAAAAGAATTTTTTTTTCTAAAACAAAAACATCCCTTTTACATGGTTTACTATTTACACATGGTCGTCGTTGTCGTCCGTCCGACCAACTGCCCAATTTACGTGAAAATCTCGCAATTTCACTGTCTCGTTCATGGGACTGAGTTCCGCAAACGATGGCAGCATTTAAGCCCGTAGCGTTTTTAATTCATTCGAAACAATTTAACAAAGCGTATCGCGTGATTTTTGGTCTAAAACCCGAAAACACAACAATTCGACAGCCAACAAGTGGCGGCCATCTTTTCCCTCTCGACTGCCGTCCTGGGGCTGATCGTTTGCCAAATTTTGCTATACGTTTGTGACGACTAGAGCAATTCCTTCCGTACGACGTCAGGACGACCAAAAAAAAACTCTCACCACTGAGAGACAGCCCAAAAGTTCGGCGACTTCACGCCCATAACTGCACATACCTTGTTCGTCCCGCGTAGTATCCTTTTTTTTTCTTTTTCTTGAGGGTCTCGCGCGGGGAGGGTTTACACACCACTTAACCACGCTGCCGATGGTCATCCTTTGTGCACTGCGAATTTTCCAATAGCCAGCGCTGTGGAAACCGCGACTCCAATTTTGGATAGACCGCGACACGGTCGACGTTGTCGCACCGTCGACTCTGCACCACACTAGAATGCCCGGAATCGCCCAGAAGACCGTCTCCTCGCCACCACCTACAATTGTCGAGATTTTTTTGTTTTAATTATTTACTCTCCGCTAGGGAAGAGAAAGGGAAACCGTACCTGGGCGGACGACTTGGTCTTGGTGATGCCTATGGGGAGACACCCGAAGCAAGCAATAGCCATGCACCGGAATCCGGATGGAAGGACAGTCGATAGCTTGGTAAAATTGCGCGCTAATCGACGCGGATGTGATCACGATTCACTTGCACTTTTTATTATTACGGAATAACACTTCTAGTAATCCGATTTTACGTTGGAAGCACTTAAGAGCTTCTATATAAATACTGCACTGACAGTGCGCGCTTATCACACAACATCACCGCAAGAACTAACCCGGAAATCTCTTTGTCTCGCCCACGAGGCGGCTTGACGTTTGACATTTGACGTTTGCGAGCGCCCTCTCGTGTCAGAGTTCGTGACAGGGGGTGCGTTCGAAATGCGACTCGCTCGCACTCTGCTGTTGGGATTGTTTTCTATAGTCGGGAGCTGTTACAGTGACAGAAACCTTGATCTTCTAGGTCTATCTACAGGTGGCGGATCTCTAATTGCTGTTCGTGATCATATTCAATGCATGCTTGTCTCTGCTTCTGATTCTCAACCTTATGATTGTGTAATCGTAAAAATTCATTCTAATTCTACACCGCTATTAGTTGCTGTGTGTATGTTCCTTGTAAATCTTCTTTAGATGTTTATGAGAGTCTCTTCAATCATTTATCTGATACCTTTAACGTTGGCTTCCCTAATTCATATGTAATAGTTTGCCGGGACTAATCTCCCTAGCTTAAAATGGCCTACTAGTCCTGGTCCTAGATCCAGGATCAAAAGGCTAATCTCACTTGCACGGTCGGTCTACATTAAGACTGTTGAGGACAGTCTGAGGAACAATGAGAGTACAATCTTTTGGTCATATGTAAAAAACTTGAGGTCCTCTTCAAATCAGCCTTCCATACTTTCGTTCAACAATATATGTGCAGACAATCCTTCCGAAATGTGTGAGCTGTTTGCTACATTTTTCGCTAGTACTTTTAAAACATCATCTTTAAATTGTCCTCCTGTTACACCTCAAGTAATGCAAACTTTACATTTACCACCCCTCATTTTACCTTCATATATTGAATTGCTTATATCCTCAATAAAAACAAATTCTTCTTTTGGACATGATAGAATCCCAAATTCGTTTTTAAAAGAAACACAATTTTCCATATCTAAACCTCTTGCCATTTTATTCACTAAGAGCCTACATGAGGGTGTTCTCCCAACTCAGTGGAAATCGTCGTATATAGTTCCCATACCGAAAAAGGGCGATCCTAGTTCTGTGTCTAACTATAGGCCTATCTATCTTCTGTCATCCTCTTCGAAATTTCTTCGAAAGATTGTTTATAACTTCATTCATGAACATTTTAGTTATCTTATTAAGGATGAACAACATGGATTCTCCAAAAACAAATCCTTTGTCACCAACTTAGTTGAACTTGTTAATTTTGTGTCTAAATCCTTCAATAAGCAAAAGCATTTGACACCGTCAACTACCAAATTCTTCTTAATAAATTAATTGCATTGGGATTCCCATCTTACCTTATTGTATGGCTCTTCTCTTATCTAAATGATCGCTCATCTAGAGTTATTTTCCAAAATTTTACATCTTCCGAATGTTGTTAAAATTTCGGATAAAATTTATTATTTATCCAAATGAATTTTATTTTGAGTGTTTTATTCTAATGGATAAAAGAAAAATTTTATACTTGTGGGCAGAGTTAAATAAGTGTAGTTAACCCCATATATATAAAAAAAAATAACCCCATTTGGATAAATTTTGATTCACACCGCCTGATTTTTTAGTGTGTAGAGTTAAATTAAATCAGGAATGTTTAGAGAGAGTTGAATCAATGAACCAGAAACACCGTTTTCACAAAACCGACCAATTACGGAATTTCCTGGAAGTAACTGGATATATGGGAACATGCCATAAGAATTATCTCCAGATGGTCAACAAAAACCTTTTTTTCTTTCAAAATGATGGACCATTTACTTGTAAATAATAAAATAAATTAAATTCTCGTCGAATCAGAACTTAATATTTTAATTAAAACAAGTTTTAATCAAATTAACTGACATGTACTTATTATTATGTCCTGCCTATTTTAGTCAGTTAGTACTTTTTCAAGTTAAATGAAAGCTGTTATTTATTATAATATGCTAATTTACATATTTTTTGATTCCTCACCAATTAAGTAATGAAATCTTTCCATATGATTATATTTCCTCAAATAACTACTTTGCTACAGGGTGATAAGAAAAATTCGTATGGGTGTACTTATTTTTTTGGCCACATGTGTATATATCGCCTATTTCTGCCTGTATTTCTTTAACATATCAGCGCATTTCAGTCAATTTGCTCCACAAGATTAGGGTCTAGCAAAAGTAACAGGACAACCATTGAGACATATGAAAAATTCACAATGTGCACAATTATGAAGACAATTCTTTTCCGCATACTTCTGTATGTATTTTTTGAACGAATTACAGGATGTCGGTATGTTGACCCCAACAGACGAGTCTACACAAGGCTCCGCCGGAATAACAGTATAACCATTGAAATAAGCAGACAATTCACAATGAACAACAAATTACAATGACAATTTTTTTTATCATACTTTTGCCTATATTTCTTGAACGTCTAATGGATTATTGAAAGATTTTCCCGTCATATTGATCTCTTTCATTAAGAGCAGAGTAATTATTGAAAGACGCAAATTCACAATTAGAAAAACTAAAAGAACGGTTCTCTTTCACATATTTCTTTCTGTATGTCCTGAACGATTTGCCGATTTTGAGCAAATTGATTCCACCGAATCGTTCTACACCCAGAGAATAAACATGTGAAAAATTCACAATGATCAAAATTATGTAAACAGTTAATTTTCAAAAACGATTATCCATATCTCCAGGCCGAATCGCCGGATTTGAGCAAATTTTTGCATCACCTGATTGATCTCTAACCCGAACAGCAGAACAGATAAGCGGATATTTGTGAATTCAACTGTGAAAGCCACTTTTTTCTCACAAATCTTTGATATTTCCTGACCAGATAAGTGGATTCCAACCAATTTGCCTTTCCAGATTGGTCTATAGCAGAACAACTATTGAAACATGAGGAAAATGTACAAAGTACCTATTTTGCTAATCAGTCCGGATACCTCTGGAAATGATTAGCGGATTAACGAAGAGCAGAAGAAGCATACGGAAAATTTAAAGTAAGCAACATTTTGAAGACAGCCACCAAAAAAATAAGTGGAGTTTGTGTTCATGATCGCTTTACATTAAGTTGAATTTTGTTTTCGTTATACTAACGACCGGTGTTTCGTAAAATAGTTGAACTCTGTATTATCTTAAGGAAGTGAAGGTTTATTTACTATGAACTAATTCATCATGGTAATGAAAAAAGTCTATGCTCCTAGTTCATTAATATTATGATGATTTTTTTTTCAGTGTAGCCTCAGTGATTTTGATACCCTACATTCGATGAACTTCTGTATCAACAATTTTGAATAATTATTGATGTAATTTATTTACTTTTCTAAACGGAAATCAACTTCCACATTGAATACGAACCCGATTTATCCATAGTTTTGCATGTTTCAGCAAATAATATATTCCAGCGATCAACAGCAAGTCAATCAGTTATACAAAAATATTTTAATACAATTCCATAAATTCAGAGAAAATCTGCATTTACACAGAAAGTTCTACAAAATGTCTTCAGTAGCAAAGGCTGGGCTTATACACCTAATACTGCATAGTCGAGCGTTTAAATTTAAATGTTTCTTCAGCTCTCCTATAACATTCACACACAATATAATGACGACCACGTCTGCCAATGTACCAATCGTTGTTTGTTCTTCGGATATCGGAAGACGCGGATGAAGTGGGCAAAAAACAATAGACAAAAAAATTGTTTAACATTTGCAACTTCCTTTTGCATTGCAACACACATTCAATGGACACATATGGCCAAGTCTTTGTATCCGTACCCGCGTATACTATGAGCATATGGACAACCAGATCATCACAATTTCGTTTTAGCATTGTTTTAAAACTGTACGATCCGTGATGTGATCGGTTATAGACTTTGTTGTAAAGTATAGTTTGCAGAATGAATGGGGGAAAAATTAAGAAAAGAAATTTTAGCACTTTCGCACCCAACCCAGACTATACGAAATACCCATTTATTCCAGATGTTGCGCATGCATACTCATATCTCGGCTCGAAGCGGTCTGAATTCCGAAATGGCTTAAAGAAATATGTACACACATTATTCCACGAAAAAACTCGTAAATTAAATCACATTACAACTACGTGTAGTCTAGCAATTACTCTACAGTCTACACACATGTCTTGTCGTCTACGCATACGGACTGCATTTATCTGCCGACTACGCGGTATGGTAAAAGTTTGCTCTTTTTTTTTTCTTGAAAATAAAATATTCCCGGACCATGAACGATTTTTGCAAAGATTTACATTCTTGACTTTCAATCCCGCAGGCGATAATCCTCCAGAGTAGGGAAAGAATATTTGTCTGGAGAATTCTAAATATTTGGACATGATAAGATTTTGCATGCATCGCAGGGACTATTTATACACATACGGAGTATGTACATAGTGTCAGTATGGGGTTATGTCGGGGAATTAAATTGTTGGATAAAAAGATTGATCCAATTCGAAAATTTGAATTTTCATTGAGTTTATCATTTTCTGTCTCTAGTTTAAGAGTTTTTTTTTTGTTTTCGGTTAATATAATTAAGTTTTCAATTCAGATGAAAGAAATTAAAGAATGCATAATCATCATCATATTTTCTGAGATACGTGACATACTTTTCATTACATTAACCGATATTCGTAATGTTGTCCTAATACTTAATGCAATGTAAATCTATTAAAATTGCATTACTTTCTTCTTAAAACATTTTTTTCTGACGGAAATATTTTTAGACTATATTTTTTCATCAAATTAGTAAAAAGATTAATTAGCTTTCTCTCACTCTTAACATTATGACCTGATTAGTATTGATTCAGATTATATATTTATTCATCATTTTAAACGATTTACCATTTATCCGGTCCAGACTTAATTATGGTTTCATTTCAACATCGGCTTCCTATACTGAAATTTTGCTAAGCTAAACTAAAGAACCTACCGCCGAAAAAAGCTTCAAGATTGCAAAATCACTTCTGCTTCTGGGTCCATCATAATTCATCGCTCGCTTTCAACTCAATAATGATGATGACTCTATTCAAATTTTGTGATTGGAAGGAGGTTACTATAGAGATACACACATTTACTTATACACGGGCAGAAGAAAGATTAATGGACCCGTGGCCTTGGCATCTTAAATTAAATGTGCAATTTCAATTAAATATTTGACGCCAGGCACACACTTTTTCATCAATTCAGATCAAAAAGAAAGCTTCCGTAAAAATGGACCAATTATGTTTCAATCTAAAAAAAAAATAATTGTGAATTTTTCATTGTTACAAAATTTCGATAAATGGCAGCAATTGTTTTTATCTATTTCGTCAGCATGTTAGCCGCACTATTAACCCATTAACGACGAGACCCTAAAATTTTACCGATTGAGCTGAAATTTTCCACATCGGCTAAAAATGGCTAAAAAGACATTTTGTAGAAAAAAATTTTTTCCCCGGAAGCCGGGTTCAGGCTCCCGGTACTGTTACATATATGTAACATCAGGCACTCGAGGTACTCGAGGGTGTTACATATATGTAACATCAGGCATGATACGGGGAAAGTGTGTTCAAGGTATATTTTTAAATTTTTTTTTCAAAAAGAAAACATGTTAGTAATTTTTTTTTAATAAAGCGAATAATTTATGAAAGCCGATATTTTACATGAAGTTTCAAATGTAGATAAGGCAACAATAACGTAGAAATAATACGAAATGTGTGCGAAAAATGAACAGCCTTACAAAAATATTACGTCAAATATTGTATTATTTTATTTTATTGTATATGTGTTTTTGCATGTGGAGTTGTTGTTGTTTTATTGAGAAGTTTCTTGAGCACCCACAGAACTAATAGATTTTACAGTTTGTGAATAGGAAAAAAGTTTATAGAAGTACAGTAGCTAACAATACAGATTTTGAGGATTATGGAAGATTTGCCAGTAAATTATAAAATTATTGTTTCAATTTTTTTGTCAATTTGTCCATCCGCCCAATTTGTCTAAAAAGGACTAAATATAGAGCCTATAATTCCTCCTTGTCTATAATTTGGTCTACATTAGAAACCATTTCTTCTTTCGTAGCTCAAAATATATCCTTTTAAATATTATATTAGCAGAATTAAATAGAATAACTAATCCTTGGCCTCATGAAAATAAAGCCTTGACTCCTTGCTTCGGATACCCTTGAATCCGGCTATCATTTTAATCCACATAGGACAACTATTGTATCCATATTCCGGATTTCTAGAGCAATTCTAATTCCGACTCTCAATATTTTTGGTATGTTTTGCCAAATATGGCCGCTCAATTTGCCAGTCAAGAAGACACAAGGGTCTAGAAAATCATGTGACATGACTAATTTTAAGGAAAACCCTAAATAATAGAATTTTTTTTATTAAATTTTAACATTTATGAAGACTATTTATGCTATTTTCCTAGATAAAAATGTCTTGTTAAAATCCGGAAATTTTCGTTAATCCGAATTTTTTGGGAATCCGGACTTTTTTTTTTTTTATAATTAATCCGGACTACCGCGTCAAGAGTGTAAAAAATCCATAAAATAAAAAAAAACACTCAACAAGTACATACTCATATACCTCTTATACGAGGAGTGCATTTTCCCCATATCAGGACGGATGCTACATATATGTAACACTGTTATAAAAGTACAGTGCGTACTCGATAATCCGAAGCCTCGAAACCTCGAATTTCCAGTAATCCGGATCACCTCAAAGATTACATTGTGCACTCTGTAGTCCGAATTTCAAGAGCTTCTCTAATCCGAATCTGACTTTTTTCTCATAATAACAGTGATATTATCGTCCGAAATAAAAACAACAGTTTTCTTTGTTCTTGGAAAAAACAAAATCTAGAAAAACACAGTGAAATTCTTCGAAAATAGACAACATATTCTTCGAACAATTTGATTAAATTCGTCCATTTCCTCGAAATTTAGAGCAAATTAAAGGCTTCCACTAGTCCGAATTCCTCTGTAGTCCGGATCGACCCTGGTTTTCAATAGTCCGGATTATCGAGTACGCACTGTACTTATAAAACATAAACTACGGACAATATTTATTTCATTTATTTTTTGTATTGTTTCAAAAAGACCATGTAATGCCATACGATTAATTTTTTCCCAATTTTTTTCATACAATTAAATATAAAAATAAAATTCCTCTGCTACTTTTGCCATCGTGACGATTTTCGTCAACATCGAAAAAACCCTCAGAAAGAAACCTCTATAACTTCCACAATAGTGAATCAAATTGAGCTAATTTGATTTTTACGTATTGCTAATATTGTCTAGTACAGGATAAAACACTTTTTAGTGCTGAATTGATATCCTATTTCTTTAGCAGCCGTTTGAAATGAAGGATGTCTTACTGTTACATATATGTAACATCAGGCATTAATGGGTTAAGGTACATGTATGTAGAGACGGCTCATGTGATGGTCGCTCAGTTAATCCACCGATTTTGAGCACTATCTGCGTATATTTTGTATGCAGACATATTTCTTTAGGTTAAAATCGACATAAGGAAAGTATGTAGCACCATTCACAAAATAAGCAAATATGCTTCGGAATCGGATGCAGGCAGAACTACGATCGCTAGCGATCATCACATGTGTCGTTTCCACGAACACGTACCTTTAAGGTACCTTCAAGTCTTGTGAAGATTAATCTAGCTAAGGTGCAATGTTACTAGTGAGGTGTTGTTTTTGATATTGAGCAATCTGAACGATTGACCTGAAAACTGTTAATAAATGTTTTACATTGCGTTATTTTGGGTGGAAATATCGGTGAAAAGTCAACAAAGGTAGAGAGTGCGTAAGTAACCACAGGTTAATATTAATTGTCCGATTTATGTCGATTAAGATTAGATGGAAGCAATAAGGAAAAAAAAAACGGAAAATAACCCAAGCAAGTTCGTTTAAATCTGGGTTTTTTATCAAGTTCATCATAAAATCAATCATAAAACGTATGTTGATGGATTTCTTCTTTGTTATGAAAATGGAATACTGATAAACAGGGTAGATACCTACAATGGCGGTTAAATCGTTCACGGTCGTATGAGTATTTCGATAATTGCTTATTTTATGAAGCGCGAGGGCGTTGCTGTATATTCAGTACAGGGACGTAGCCAGGGGAGGGGTCCAGGGGGTCCGGAATGGGCTTTGAAATTTCAGTGACAACATGAAACATGGACACTGTAATAAGTTACCATCGGAATTTTTCCTATGGAGATTCCTTCCCATAATTTACTCTTTGCTATAGTGAAGATACAAGGTGGCAAGAGCATTTAGTTCTAAGTCGGTTCTCTTTGTTTCTCTCTCGTTTGACTAAATTGATTTGCTCGGTATTGTAAATTTGATGCAATTTGATCTAACGAATAAAAAACATTAAATTCATGTTTAACCGTTTCCATAAAATTTGGACAAGTATTCGGCCTACGACAATCATATGCATAGATTTTATGTCATTTTCAATTAATGGCCGTTACTTAAAAACTAATAATTCACTTTAGTTCGTTTGATATGTTTATTGAAAGATTCCATCGGTTGTTTCATTGTGTGTGGTTTATTTCAACAAAATCGCTAATCCATGAACTCCTCGGGAAAAAATTCGACGGAGTGTGACATGGGTATTGGGTAGATCAAGAAGACACCCTTCCTATGAATTGGCGGAGCGTGGGTTCGAGTTCCACAGCCATTATGGAAGTTTGTGTTTTTTTTTTATCAAGATTATCCTATATACAACTGCCGGTTCTTCGATGTAAAGCGCTCTAGAGCTACCCGTTATGCCATGTGGATATGAGCTGCCAAAACAATTGAGGCTATTTCCGCAAACGCCTTCGTTGATGAAAGAACAGCATCTCACGTAAGAAATTTTAAAATTTTTATAAATTTTTGAATCAAATCTTCCGCTTTTCAATCTGTTTAAAGTTTCCCGTGATACGTGAGATCATTATGGTAGGTGCGTTTTTTCCTCTAACGGGTACAGGACAGAATAGCTCAAATTCCTTACATATTTAACAGTTTTGTTTTATATAGAAAAACTCGTAACCAACTTCATGTTCGAGTTTGTATGTGAAGTTGTTCTGCCCCGTACTGGATAGGCAGTACTTCATTATGGCACGATAGCCCGATGTCGGGCCTTGGCGATAAGTTATTGCTTAACCGCGCTTCGAATGATTTGATTTTTTTTCATTTTCCCAGAAACTTTATTTTGAAGTATTTCCTGGTGCAAAATCTGATAAAATTGGTCAGGGTAAAGTGAAATTAATTAGCTAAAAAGAGAAATCAGATCCACTCGTCGACAATAGTAGAATAGAAACTACGCCTATTTTCATCGACTAAATTCAATAAAACTAGAGTCAAAATTTTATAGCAAGAACATTTTTTTCAACGCTGGGCCCATTACGAAACCAATTTATGGCTACGTCCCTGCGACAGACGGACAGAGATTTTGCACCCATCGCACAAGAAATCTCTCAAGTCATTTAACAATGAGCAAGGAACTCATCTTCATGAAAATGATGTGCTGGCGAAATTATTTTTGCAGTTGAGAAGCAAATGAAGTGTCTCTCGGAAGTAGGACATTCCGAACTGGTATACAATCAAAATCAATGTTGCACCATATTTCCACTAACTTATTGATATCGATCTTATAGGAGCAACATTTAATTTGGAATTATGTCCTTCGATGCATTACCACAATAAGCATTCTCTAGTGGATTTAAGCTACACAGATCAACAATAGTGGTTACTATGAGGCTTGGTGGCGGTTTGCAACTGTTTTGAAGCTGTAGTGATATTGAGTAAACGAAAACGGGTTGAAATAACTTCCATACTTCCACATTGATTTGATCGTGCTTCTCAGCTTTAAAATATCAATTTGACTCTTTGCTAAAACCCCTCCCGAAATATTTTTCTACGTACGCCCCTGATGATCGTGAAATAAGCATATGGATCCATCATTTCGCACCAGATTGACTCCGTTTTTCGCTTCCAAACATGAAGTGGATAGGGAATTGGATTGGTTCACGTTAAATGCTAACGTCTGCGGGATTCTATAATTCCGAATGCATGTGATGGGCGCATTCTATCATGGTCAGAGACTTTTTAGTCCCGGTGGATTTTTTTTTCTTCCGGTAAAGTGCGGTTTAAATAGTTTCATGAAATATCAGTGAAAAGTTCAAAGCATAGTGTCCATAATCGCGCTTACTGCTCCTCAAGAAATTAAAATATTATGGGGGTTATATTTTAGTTGAATAATCAACGATATGGGTTATTGTTACTAAAGTGAGCATTTTGTTGGAGTCTAAACTTAAATATTTGCTTCAAAATTAACTAGATGGTTTCATTTGAGACATTTTTTTCTCCCGAAAACCTCAATGTTTTCTTTGCAACATTATTGTTTATAATTTGACTCAATTGTTACTCTTTGAACAATTTTGTCATAATAGAACATAATTGTCACAAATACAACATGGTTTAAAGTATAACACAATTGTTAGAATTTGAACCGAAAGTATCTTTTTTATATTTGCAAATATATTGGATACAAAGCTTCCCAGCGCTAACTGAAACAAATATCATAAAAGGGATTATGTTAAGAGAATTTTTGACATAAGAAAAAAAGAGAAATAAAATATGGCATGACTGAGAATCAATTTTGCGACCGCCATGTATGGCGCGTCAAGTACTTCAGATTTAGTGAACATGAGGAGTATTTCCAACGCCATCTATAAATATCATAGCCGCAACTCAGCTGTACAATAACGTTATTGCTTAGCTCTTATTTTTTTTATTTACACGAACAAACAACAAAAACAAGTAGTGACGTAATAAAAAGCAAAAACAAAACAGTGCAACATTGGCGAACATAACCTAAAATTATAAGCTGATTTTGACGTCTAAGATTCTACATTGCGGCCTTAATATCTAGACGGCGTTGGTATTTCCCTTCTGGCGCAATGGCAATGGTGACAGACTAGCACGCAAGAGGACCAGGTTCGAATCCAGTTGTAAGCAAATAGATAAAAAGGTAATTGTCTTGGATAAAAAGTTAAAAAATATAATAGTCTGAGACAAAAGTGTCTAAGATAAAAATAAACTTGTCAATTCTGAAAAAGAAAAAGTGTAAAATTTTTAATTTTTTAGCATACGAAATTGTGATTATATTGACAACGATTTTACAACAATAATGTCTGAAAGACAACGATATTACAACAATAATGTTACGTTTAGAGCCAGGCAAAAACCTCTTTTTTACGGTTTGGCAAACGTTTTTAAAACGTTTTTACAACCATTTTCCTAACAATATTGTCATATAACCATGGTTTTTTTTCGGTTATATAACCGTTTTCCAACTCGTTTGTGCTACTTGGGATAATTTAAATTAATTAGAATGTAAAAACCATGTGTGCCGCTATGGTAAATTTTATTGCATTCAAACAAATTGCAATGTTTAAAATGATGACGGAAATTTAGTGAAATTTTTTTTCATGTAAGCATATTCGCATTCGAACTAGAACGAAATTGCGAATAAGCATCGCGAATGTTGAAGAATATGAAGCGCGAATATCGGGGCTTCACTGTATATGTATGTGATCAGTATGACGAGGGGAATTGATTGGGCCATATCCGTCTGTATGTCTTTTGTGAAGCGTATTACTCGGCGAGCTGTTAAAAATTCACCGATTCCCTGGAAGAGGCACAAACCGCGCCGCACCCTGGCATAACTTTAAATTTTGTAAAGTGAACAAACTGATTCCTTCCCATTGCTTCTCTTGATTTGTTCGGCGGAAAGAAGATCAAATATTGCAAAATATTACAATAATTCATAATTCCAACTTCAAAATTTGAAGAATTGGAAAATTTGTAAATTTGAAAATTTAAAATATTCTGTGAGATAGAACTTCACGAACGACCTTTAAATATTACGTATTGGTGTGTCCATCATTTTTTAATGTGGATACACCACGAGCCATCAACCAGCCTGTTATCCTGCTAACGAGTCAATACATAGACTCGTTAGCAGATATCCATATCTGCATGTACCAAGTAATGCATGGAAGCAATTATTTGTAAATCTTGCCGACAATCCAGCTGAAAAATTACTTTTTAAACAAAACTAAAATTCTTCGCCTGCTTTCAACAATTTTCTCATACTTCTTCGGATATATATGTAAGTTCTAAAATTTCCCTCTTCCATAACAATCACTACTTATCAATGATGACAGCAACATGGGAACCGTATTCTCCATAAAGATATGATAAATCATCTCACTAATAGGGAAATATAGCTTGAAATTTATTTTAGAATGAAATAAATGTTTAAAACTACTCTGAATTCTCATCCCCAAAAAAATCTGGGTATTTGTTGCCGGGGTTACGACGTTCTTTACGAAAATTATGATATGGATTGTCCTTATAGTACCAATTACTACACAGCTACGTGGCTACTGCCAAAGATATACATACTACATGAAAAACGAAAAGAAAAACACTTCCGTCGAGGGAACAGGAGATAAAAAAGCAGGAAGAGAGCAATAGCAAAAAACACATTCGGAATTTTGTCAGTACTCGTATATAGTAGAAAAGGGGAGAAAAACGCATTTTACATAGACATATCCTGTATGATGTTCGGTTCGAAACACATTCGTTGGAAACAAATAATAAATTGTCAAAGTTTTAAGCATGAATGGCACCCGGGTGGTTTCACTCGTCCGTACATCTGAAGTAATGTAGTGCTAGTGTATACCTAGTATCTCCTCTTGCTATCTGCGGTGGAGAATAATGAAGGATACATCGCGCACTGCGATTTCACCACAACAATCAGACCAGCGGATGTGAGTATTGTACATATAAGTAAATCTGGTGTTATGTTCAAATTCTAGAATTGTAACCCCGACACCATCAGAGATCGGGCTGGCATATGAGAGCCATTTGACATAAACGCCACAAGGGGGGATGGGGATGACGACCGCGCGATGATGATGATGATTCATGTTATCCAACCAGACGCACAGCCACACAGTCCATGCATTTATGTTTTCCATCATGAGGAATTTGTTGTTTTTATTTTAATTTTCCCTCAGATTTTCATACAGGAATCTGTTTGTTATTTTTCACATATGCATTCATATCAGATATTTATGACATCCTTCCCGTAACAATTCAAAAAAAAAAATTATTGTTGATACCGCTAAAATGTGTTTGAGGTTGAAGCATCATGTTTTTGATGCTGATCAATAGATTATGATGCAAACGCATTACATCCAAGCGGATGAACAAAAATGAAAAATGTGATCAACGTCTGCACTGCACGTAAAAGTATGGGACCCAGACTGGAGCCCTGTGCAACTTTGGTTTTTTAATTTCTATTCTGTGCCCACACATACACCCGCGTTACGTATTACGAGTATCCTCAACACTATTTTAAGACGATGACAGACCTCATCTATATTTAATGCAAAATCATTTAGACTGTGGAATATTTTATATGTAGAATCGAAAGTTAATTTCAGATGAAGATGTCGTTCTTATTCAGGAACCCTGGGTTGCCCATGAATTGGTCAAGGGTCTGGGGTGTTCTGATTTCACCATGTTTTACGTTAGAGGACAGGGCAAACCGCGTTCCTGCGTTCCTGTAAGGAAAACCGTCAAGGCTTTCTTGTTACCTAATCATAGTGATAAAAGGATATGGTCTTCGTCTGCTTGGAGCTACAAGGTAAGATATATTGGGCTGCTTCTGTATACATGCCCTATGATGATACTATACCTCCTCCTAATTGAAAGAAAAGCCATTGCGGCAGAAAGGTTTCAGAAATAAGTGTTATCGTCGAATGCGACTCTAACGCGCATCATGTAGTCTGGGGCAGCTCAGATACAAACGAACGGGGTGAATTACTTCTAGAATACCTTCTGGGTACCGATCTCCTTATTTGCAATGTGGGCCTTGAGCCTACTTTCATCACAAAAAACCGGCAAGAGGTTTTGGATATCACTCTATCATCAGATGATACATTTCATTTGAACAAAGACTGGGGAGTATCTGCGGAACACTCCTTTTCGTATCACCGATATTTACAGTTCAGTCTGACAGAGCGCCCTATTGTACGCCTACTGTCAATCGGAGAAGGAAAAACTGGTCTAGATTTCAAGAGGTTCTCCTAGCAGAGTTACCTTCACTAACGGACATGCCAAACAATGGACAGGAATTGGATAATATGGTTGACCTTTTCACGGAAGCTATGAGGTCTGCGACCGCTCAATCATGTCCTGTTAACTCGTTTCGAGGTAAGAAAAAACCTTCTTGGTGGACCCCTAAGATCTCTGATTTAAGGGTTACGTGTAGGAAAAGCTTTAACAAAGCTAAGTCCTCGAGAATTGAATCCGATTGGTACTTCTATAAAGAACATTTAAAGTCTTTCAAGAAAGAGTTAAGAGGAGGAAAGCGCAACGCTTGGAGAAGTTTTTTGTAAGACCATAGAAGGGTCTTCAGAGACATCTAGATTTAGGAAAGTCTTGGTGTCGAACCCATCTGTGCCAAGCTTTCTTCAAAAAGAGGATGGATCATGGACGTCATCAAGTATCGAAACTACTGAGTGTCTGTTTGATACGCATTTTCCTGGAAGCTCAGCTATTGACTCATCTGACCTCCGGATTGGTCGAACAGAGTGTTGTGATACGAAATCTATACTCGACCGTGAGAAGATTATCTGGGCAATATCTAGATTTGAGCCCTTCAAATCAGCTGGACCTGATGGCATCATCTCTGCGGGTCTGCAGCACTGTGTAGACATCACCTACCCATGGATAGAGGGCATACTAACAGCTTGCCTAAATTTGGTTTATATTCCTCGTGTCTGGAGAGATGTGAGAGTTACGTTTATTCCGAAAATTTGCAAAAGTTCACATGCTAGTCCTAAAGACCTGCGGCCCATCAGCCTCTCGTCAACTATGCTGAAATTGTTGGAGCGACTAATCGACACTGATCTACGAACGTTTATCTCACCTTACCTATTAATTATCTATGTCACAACATGGATATTGGAAAGGGAGGTCAGTTGATACAGCTTTACATTCGCTGGTAAGTTATATTGAAAAATCACTTCATCATAAGGAATACACGATGGTCGCATTCTTAGATATTGAAGGTGCATTCAACTTTATCAAAACCAGGGCAATCACAGATGCTCTTCAGGGCTTACATGTTGAGGGTACAGCTTCTTACTTCCAGACGCATACGCAGCACCTTAGGAACTGCGTCCGTATCTAGGTATGTATGTAGGGGCACACCACAAGGAAGAATTTTATCTCCTTTTCTCTGGAATGTAGCGATTAATCAATTGCTTTTGAATCTAGAAAGGATTGAATGCAAAGTCACTGCCTATGCTGATGATGTTGCTATCGCCGTTAGAGGTAAATTTCCTGAAACCCTTAGTGGGTTATTGGAGAACGCGCGCTATCTATTTTAGCGGAGTGGGCAAGTTTCCGTGGGGTTAGAATCAATCCAGCCAAAATGGAGGTTGTCCTCTTTACAAGAAAGTGAACGATTCCTTAACCCCCCTTTGTAAGGGGATTCCCAACTTGTGATTGCTGATAAGGCAAAATTTCTTGGTATCATCTTAGACAAGAATCTAAGATGGAAGCCCAACATTGAAGAAAGAGTGAACAAGGCCACCGTTGCACTATATTCTTGCAGGAAGGCTATCGGAAAAACCTGGGGCTTACAACCGAAAGTTGTGTTTTGGTTATATACTACTATTGTCAGGCCAGTTTTACTATACGGAGTTATTGTTCGGTGGACAGCACTTAGCAAAACCACCTATTATAATTTGCATGTCAAAGTACAAACGTTGGCTTCTCTTGTCATAACAGGAGACTTTCGCACCACCCCTTCAGCCGGATTAGATATGGTGCTGGGTCTGCTCCCATTGGACCTCTTTGGACAACGACTTGCTGCAAACACGGCCCTACGCTTACGGGAAACTGGCCTATGGAGAGCACTAGATTATGGGCACTCATCGATACTAGGTAACTTTACGCTACCTTTGGAGACTGATTACACTATCCCCAAGAATTATTTTGGTAAGAACTACAATACCTTGATCCCGTCGGGAGATCAATGGGATAATAATATGCCCCTGGCAAGTGGAGCTATCTCTATTTACACTGATAGTTCAAAGACCAACAAAGGAGTTGGTATTGGAATTTACTCGAAACAACTGGACATACGTTTGTCTCTTCGTCTTCTGATTTCTGATTTCTGCAGTGTCCTCCAAGCGGATTATGCGATTATGGAATCGCTAATTTGGTTAGGTAGTCACGTCGTAACTGAAAGGGACGTCATTCTGTATACTGAGAGCCAGGCTGCAATTCGATCACTCGAGTCGGTACTGATCACATCAAAAACTGTTGAAAAGTGCCGCCTTGTTCTTAAAGAGATGGGTCGCTTGTTTAACATAACACTATGCTGGATACCGGGTCACTGTGGATTTGCAGGCAACTGCTGTGTGGAACATCTAGCCAGTGCTTCAGCTGGTAGAGTAGAAGTTGACCGCGGGGGCATCAAACCACCTATTATCAACTGCAAATTGGTAATTACAGCAGATTCTGAGCGCAGAACCAACGCAAGATGGATCAATGGTAGCACTTGTACTACAACGAAGATGATCTGGACGAAATTAGATTTTATCCGCTCTACCATGCTATTGTCACTGGACCGGATGCATATTCGCAGTGTGGTCGGGGTTATAACGGGGCATTGTCCTATCGGGCACCTCGCCAGGAGACTCAAAATTCCTCACAACGACTACTGCAGAAGCTGTGAGGATGAAGAGGAAGAGGAGAGTGTACATCATCTTCTATGTGAATGCTCGGCTTTGGCTGAGAAACGTTTAAGGTTTCTTGGTTGTAGGTACTTTTACGATCTGGATGATTTCAGAGATGTGAGCCCAATACAGGTCAATATATTGCCAGCACACGCTGGTTCCAAACAAATAACCTAACCGAACTTCAGATACGTTAAATGTTTTTCCAAGACTTGAATATTGTTTTTAGTTCTGTATCAAATTCGCGGACAAAAAAAACGTTAAATTAAGTAAATTTTCTCACTATTCATTCCTGTGATAACAACCAGTTTAAAAAACACCTACAAAAATAGATTTTTATGAGGACGCCTCAGGGATTTCTAAAAATTTGGGTACAGAACTAGAAAAAAACGTGGCTCGTGGGATAAGATGACTACGAATCTAGAGAAGATTGTACAATTTGAAAACTTTCTTGTTGCAACAAAATGTAAAATTTTAAACAATACTTAAAGCAAAAACCATACTTCTCCTCTCCCTATACAAACATCACTGAAATGCAAATTGTCACCGCACAAAATACAAATTATCTGCCAACTTAAGAGCAGAAAAAAATGTTCATGCAATTCGCCTGACAAAAGGACTTGAATTCACTTTAGTCGAAATTAGTGGTCGACTACAAAAGAGGGCTTAATTTTGAATGAATTTTAATTGTTATTATATTCGGGCTCTTGTTGTGCTCATTACTTGGTGGACGAAGGATGACGACCGACGCGACGTGGCCAACATCCTGGGAACATCGGGTGAAAAAAAAACCTTGTCCCGGGGGAGCTCGCGTATCTTGCAATCTACGATACAGTTAGCCTATATAGGCGATGGAGAAAAACTATAAAAGGCCACGTCGTGAATGATTCGTTCATTGTTCAGGCACCGTGTCGGCAATGATGTCCTACATAGCCAGACGAGCTGACTGTGTGTGTGTGTGTATATAGGAAGGGAAGCAATTCATGCCAGACTGACTGCTTGAGAATATTCTTTGAATTTTAAATAAATATAGGAACAATTAGGAGATTTACCCCATTGTGAAAATTTGATAGAATTGTATGAGCGTGTTGCTTGGAGCATTTTAGAAATTTAGTGCAGATGAATGATCGTCAGCTGATGCCAGGAGGAATAGGCATTCAATAATAATAAATTGAAGAGTAAGAATATTCACTTGGTTAGATATAAGGACTGTTCTCATTTAAAATTATTTTAGAAGCACGTTGCTGGATTTTCACTTAGAAGCATTTTAGAAATTTTCAAATTCAGATTTTTTTTTAATCTGATCCTTTTCTTTGAATTCCGGAATATTTTCCTTTGGAATAATTTTCCTATACTTAAATAAAACAATTTTCCCTCCGGAAATTCTCAAAAATGTGAGATTAGAGTTAAGACTCGCACAGAAACGGGGAACACTTGTTCCGAAGGAGAAGGTCGGGTAACCAGGTGAAAGGATGCCAATCCACCATAATCAACTTGTTGCGAATTAATTATTTCATCGGGGCTCTCTGAGAACGACTGTAGGTGAACCTTCAGATTGAGGCAGTGAAGTCACTGAGGAGGGCGATCTGTACAACCCAGATTATTATCATAAACATTTCTACAGATCCAGCCAATAAGACCCTGAAAAGGGCAATCTGGAGGTGGGTTGGACTAACTACCGCTCACTAAGCACAATGTCACGTCAAGACTCGTTCAGTGTTGCCTGAATGATCTGAACAAACTAGAAGCAAATAGCAGATTAACACTCTTCTGGGCCCCAGGTCATACAGGCATCACAGGGAACCAACAGGCGGATGTGTTGGCACGCATAGCCGCAGCTGCCCATTTCTACGGACCAGAACCCTTTTGAAGCATCTCTACATGTATTGTAAAAAGACTAATCAAAGACAAGGAACGATTTAAGATATCTGAGCACTGGGACAAACTACCCGGGCTCAGGCAATCCAAACATAGCAGGATATTAAAAGAGCGGCTGAGCTGCTTCAGCTAAGTAGAAATAAGGTACGCACCATATGTGGAATTCTTACAGGCCACTCCTGCCTGAGATCACATCTGGGCACAATGAGGCTGTTACAGGACACAAGCTGTCGATTCTGCCAAGAAGATGACGAGACCTCACTCCACGTCCTCTGCGAATGTGATGCTCTAGCCCGACGCCGCTGGATGCAATTTGAAGTGCACGACATACCTTCGATGTCAATTAGCAGCCTCCATTCATTTGTTCGCACGATGAACCTTGATCGTCAGGCATAGTCCTGCCCACATGTGGCTAGGGCGATAAGCCCACTAGCTTCAGTGCTGCGAATCCTCCTATGGGTTCACGCCCCCCCCCCCCACAATCTAATCTAATCTAATCTGACTACCGCTTAAAACCTCTATTGGTCCCTCAGAGATACAAGTGTTTCACATTTGGACATGTTTGGATGGGCTGCGGAGGCAAGCAAGATAGGTTAATGATGTGCTTTAAATGTGTGAAGGAAGTACTAAAGCAAATAAGGTTCTTTCAATTGAATTTAAGCCATTGCCAAGCTTAACTTGATCTTCTACTGCACGCTGTAAATGAAAAAGCTATCAACGTAGCAATTATCTGCGAACAATATAAGAACTTAGGGGGAGTCAATTAGGTCGCCCATAAGGATGTCCACGTAGCCATCTGGACGTGTAGAGACCATTTTTTCCAGCAAGGCATGCCAGACGAACTAAGAGGAGTTTTAAGAGCAAGCGTCAACTGCTTATATCTGTACGGCTGCTACGCTACACCAAGACGTAGATTTCTAACAATTTCGGGTGCACGAGGCGAGAGCCCTATAATAATTGCGGGATCAGCGCGTGTGTCACGGAAGACAACAGGCGGGAGAGGGTACTTCTTGACCCATTTTTACAGCTGGACGTTGTTCTCATCAACTCAGGGACAAGTAATATCTATAGGAGAAGAAATGTGTGATCTTTCCTTAATCGCTTATTTGTTAACAGTTCGTTGGGGCATTTACGGAGTGACACGTCATAAGTGATCTTCATACTCAAACCGATTACCATGCAATTTTGTAGTCGGTAGCAAAAATATAATGGACCACAAATCCAAACAAATGGATTGTAGAATGGTCTACAAAGAGATTTGACGAGGCACTCTTCCAGAAAGTCCATCTTCAAAGTTGTCCGATCGAAGGTTCAGTGTAACAGAGGTCACACATATTATAATGCATGTGATGATGGCCTGCGACGCATCTACGCCTCGGAAAATGTCATCCAGTCAAAGAACTGGGAGCTACCGGTAGTCTGAGGAAATCTATATTGCCTGAAAGTGCGGCGTCTATGTCAGTATGCAACTCAAAGATGCGCTCACGATGTCCTACTAGAGTCTTTTAAAAATGCCAGACGATTGTTAAAGCTTGCTATTAAAAAAAAGCAAGCAAAACTTCTTCTGAAAACTCTTCGACGTTGCGGACATAAACCCGTGGGGAAAGGCGTATAAGATTGTTGATAAGATCCATAAGATTGTCTCCGTCCTGTTCTCTCATGAGCAGCAGCCCGTAAGACTATGTTTGTCCGAGCAACAGATAATGAACTCTGGCAAACTGGTTTAAGATTGGAGGAGGGCAAAGCTCCAGGACCATAAAGCGTCACTAATTACGCGTTTTAGGTTACAATCCGTGCTCTCTCTCAGAAGTTTGTTGAAGTCTTCGCAGCATGCTAGGCCTAAAGCACCTTTCCAAACCAAATGAAACGGCTGGCGAGCCAAGCTCATATCGGCCAACCTGTTGCCAACCACCTTGCGAAAACTGAGAATATTTGTTAACAGACTAGTGTCGGTCGTGGAAGCAAAAAGGAATCTTTTCAGACTAAGTCCGGTTTAAGCCGTCACGGTCGCCGGTGGTTACACTGGTAAAAAAACTCCGAGAAGTTTTCCCTTAGGGGAAAAATCTTAGATCATGTATATGTCTACGTTATTGCTTACAAAATAATCCACATTGCATCAGCCGTTATCTTGTCACTCCATAAGCTTAAAAATCCTTTCAAACCGATTACATACAGTACCCCAAATATCGACTTTCGAACGACAACCATTATGCTCATTCTCAGTTTCTTTAGAAAAGTGTCCTTTTTGGTGGTACATAGGTATGTACATAATATGCTTTGAAAACCCAAAATGAGCTTGTGGTGATTTTAAAGGGCTCAACTCACCGAATACTGTATTTTGATATACATATCGACTATAATGCATTCCCAAAGAAAAACCTTTTTTGTCCAAGGACATCTTTCTCATAACAAGTGCCGACACCAAAATAATAAGGATCACACCACTTAACTTTCATCCGAGTTTCATCCAAATCGCTCCACAGGGGAGCCAAGAGAACCAATTGAAAGATAACTTTTTATTCGCTTCAACGGCGAATTTACCGCTATTCCCCCAACTCATCAGTCATTGTCGATTCTTTGTAAGGGCGATCAAAGGAAAATGTATACTAAAATTAGCAAACCACTGATAGTCTAGTACAGATAGCTCAAAACCCAAACATCCAAAAAGAAAAGAAATTTTTGATGCCAAATTGTTGAATACACTGCCCAATATATGCAGAAGAAAGTTACACTAATTTGCGCCATGGGTTAAGGGGGGAGGGGGTTGCAAAGGGGAGAAAATTCAGTTTTTTGCAAATATCTGGAAAATTATGAATCTGACCTTAAAATGTCCTGAGAACGAAACAAACTAAACAAAATTACCTTTGTAATGATATATAGCACTCTAGACGTTTTCTCGGAAAATTATACCCTAGACCCAAAAGTATATAGAGAATTTCCATTTTTTGAGTTTTACATTTCGCACTGTAACTTTTGATAGAATAGACCTCGGGTGACAGGATCTTGTTCATTATATTACTTACAAAATTTATTTGGTTTGTACCAAAAATTGAAGTGCTCCGACCATTGACGCCCCCCTCACTCCTCCTAACATTTTTCAAAAAAGCATGCCCGTAGCTTCTTTTCAAATTGAGCCAACCAAATCAAACTTGGTGGGGTGCCTAGTCTTAGCCCCATTATGCTCCTTACCAAAAATTATTACCATCCGATCAAAACTAAGGGTACCCCCCATACAAAATGAAACAAAATTCTAACAAATTTCACATTTTTTCACTTCTAAATTCTATCTAAAATGGAAAAATAACATTTATCTCTTAGAACGTCATTATAACAGTTAATTGTAGTCTTCTAAATGTATATTCAAAAGTTTGTACAAGAGCGTGCCTTACAAGTACGAAAAATCGGGTTTGAAGGTTGCTAGTACACGTTACTCGATATATTCGGAAATAGCCTTAGAACTAGTACCAATGACCTTCAAATCCAATTTGTTGATACTTGTAGTGTACGCTTTGATGCAAACTTTTGAACATACATTCAGAAGACTACAATTAACTGTTATAATGACGTTCTAAGAGATAAATTTTATTTTTCCATTTTAGATAGAATTTAGAAGTGAAAAAATGTAAAATTTGTTAGAATTTTGGTTCAGTTTGAATGGGGGGTACCCTTAGTTTTGATCAGATGGTTATAATTTTTGGTAAGGAGCATAATGGGGCTTAGGATAGGCATCCCACCAAATTTGATCTGGTTGGCTTAATTTGAAAAGAAGCTACGGGCATGCTTTTTTGAAAAATGTTAGGAGGAGTGAGAGGGGCGTCAATGGTCGGAGCACTCTAATTTTTGGTTCAAATCAAGTAAATTTTGTTGGTAATATAATGAACAAGATCCTGTCACCCTACGTCTATCCTATCAAGAGTTACAGTGTGAAATGTAAAACTAAAAAAATGGAAATTCTCTATATACTTTTGGGTCTAGGGTATAATTTTCCGAGAAAACGTCTAGATTGTTATATATCATTACAAAGGTAATTTTGTGTAGTTTGTTTCGTTCTCAGGACATTTTAAGGTCAGATTCCTAGTTTTCCAGATATTTGCAAAAAGCTGAATTTTCTCCCCTTTGCAACCCCCTCCCCCCTTAACCCATGGCGCAAATTAGTGTAACTTTCTTCTGCATATATTGGGCAGTGTATTCAACAATTTGGCATCAAAAATTTCTTTTCTTTTTGGATGTTTGGGTTTGGGGCTATTTTGAACCTATTGTACTGGACTATGAAAGGGTTACTTAAAGCTTCGTTAGGTTTTCGCTATATTTTACAATGTCACATTTTTTCACGGAACAACCCAGCGTACTCATCCTAATTTCCTTAAAATAATGACACGTGTTTTACTTTGTTCCAAATAATTATCACCAAGCTAAAAAATTGTCATGCACAGACTGCGCGAGATAATCTGTGATGATCGCTAGATTTACAGCCATCCGTTGCACATCTCCACGTAACTATACTGCACTGTGTGATGACTATAGACCAAATGATAATGATCACTAAAGTTATTCGTACTGACAAGGCGCAGTGTGGTCAAG
Organism: Microchrysa polita; assembly: GCA_949715475.1. Classification (NCBI taxonomy): domain Eukaryota; kingdom Metazoa; phylum Arthropoda; class Insecta; order Diptera; family Stratiomyidae; genus Microchrysa; species Microchrysa polita. The sequence goes on from OX454417.1 coordinate 21,087,114, forward strand.
GCGGTTTGGTGGTCGTTGTTGACTTTTTGGAAGGTATTGACGACGGTTTGGACTATGGTTCGAACCCCCTCTGGGACATCAGATTTTTTAAATTTTTTTTTTTTTCAATAAAACAAAATATTTTAAAACCGATCACATACAGTAAGTACCTTATACATATCACCTTTCGAACGACACCCATAATATCCATACTGTTTCCTATGCTAGAAAAATGTCCTTTTTGGTGGTAATATCCTTTAACAAAACTCGCGATTTTACAAGACTCCTCGCAACGGATTCATTATTTGATATCCATATCCTTATACATAGCGTCTATAATGCATTCCCACAGAAAAAGGACATTTTGTGTCCAAGGACATCTTCCTCATAAGAAGTGCTGGCACCAAAATATTAAGGATCGCACCACTTAACTTCCATCCGAGTTTCGTCGACATCGGTCCACGGGGAGACCCAAGAGAACCAATTGAAGGATGAATTTTCGTTCGCTTCAATGGCGAATTTACCGCTATTCCCACAACTTATCGAAATCGTGATTGTCGATTCTGAGTCAGAGCGATCAAAGGATAATGTATACCAAATGTGATGAAGATCGAACTACGGGAAGGTCGATTTTAAGCGTTAAAGGTTTTCGTTACAGTTTTTCGTGACGCTATTTCACGGAACGACACCCAGTATTTCTCAGGTAGCCTCCGCAAAGAAATATACATGTCAAAATTGGCAGAGGAATCGCTTCGAAACGCTGCATGCTGCTCTGTGATAACGCTCGATGTCAAGTACGCTTTAATTTCCGCACTCGTATTGCTTTACAAAGAATGGATGTTCCAGACTACCGTTCAGCTATAATTCAGAGCTACCAAATAAATCGTGTCCTCCAATACGATACCAACCACGGACCTCTTACGGAGTCTAGGGTCACAGCGGAAGTTCCAGAGAGGTCAGTGCTTGGCCTGCTGCTACCAATCCTGCCTTCCCAGGCCTATAGGAGTTACTGTGGTCTTCATTGTGGCAAGGGTTTTCTTATCAGTGCGCCTTGATGCATCTAAATAGGAGAGTCATAATAGTGTAGTTCCGAGGTGATTTCAGATTGCAAAGTGTGGTGGAGAACATTTTTTTTTGTTTCTTATGTTTTTTGGGGTGCTGATCTCGAATCCGGAGCTTCCCACCAAAATTTCGTTGCGGAACAGGGTTAAAACCGCGAAAAAACCTGAAATTTTCGGAGTTTTCCCGTTTTTTAGGGTTTTTTAGAAATTTTTTTTCAAAAAACCCTTATGAAATCGATTTTGTCCGTCCGTCCGTCTGTCCGTCTGTCCGTCTGTCCGTCCGTCCGTCTGTCCGTCTGTCCGTCTGTCCGTCTGTCCGTCTGTTCACTAAATAACTCGCGAACGGCTCAACCGATTGTCATGAAATTTGGTAGAAATGTGTAGAATGGTTACAGTCTTTGGCACATATACCTAAGAAGTTGGTAGGAAGAAGACAACAGGGTGTCCCGAACGTTTGAAAAATTCCATTTTTTTTTAGTTTTTATCGGAGATTGACGTATGGGTATTTGAATCAAAGATCTAAGCGAGTAAACCTCATATCAGTTAAAATTTTCCAGTTTCGAGTAACGGTAAAAAAGTTATTGGCGTTTAAAGTTAAACTTCCTTTTCGAGCTCCGTTTTTCTAAACCGTTATAGGGATCGATATGAAACTTTGCACAAAGATTTGTCGGTAGGGCCTTATATACGTTAAATATTAAGACTGTTGACTTTTGCTAAGGAAAATTAAATAACAGTAAATTTGTAAAATTTCAATTTGTTCGTGTGTAGCCCCTCTTAGGTTTCCAAAAATGAAAATGCTGCTAAGGGTTTTTAGAAAATTACATATAGAATATGTCTACGAATTTTCATTCAAATAACTGTATCCAAACCGGAAATATAGCCAAATAAGTATTTAGTAAGGGCCTTTCACAATGCAAGCCTCTTAAGCATTTCTTCAATGTATATCTTTTAACCTGATGAAACAATGAACATGAAATTTGGTGGAAATGCATAGAGTGGTAATAGTGTTTGCCGCAAAAATTTTTGAAGTTTGTAGAACCAAGTTAACAGGGTGTCCCTGAATAGCTGCAAAAGTATACTTGTTCAATACTCATAGTAAGCTTGCGTCGGCTCTTATGACAGGGAACACAATGGAATCATTTTATATAAGGTTGCTTTTCCTTGATTAAAAAACAGTAACAGTAGATTTACAGCTAATAATTCAGTTCATATATAAAGCCAAGCCATCCTTACGTTTGCCTGAGTTTCTTTTTGGTCAAAGGCCATCAGAAATCTTAAATCAAAAATGCCTTTAGATTTGCCTTGGAGTACTTTTATACAAACTGGGTAAATAGTAAATCTATTTTTGGATTGGTCTAAATAAAGATGGAACAGAATGAAAGGCGCTAGCCTTTCATTCTGGAACGCGTTTATTTAGACCAATCCAAAAATAGATTTACAGGAAGCATTTCTTGAATGTTGTGCACAATTCTTATTTATTGCATATAAAATATATGTACAAATAATATTCACTATGCATTAAAATTCTAAAAAACCCTCGTATTGCGGGCGCAGCCCTCTGTACGCCGGTATTTTTTGTTTATAACTCCGAAAGTGTACATTTCTCCGAAAACCTGTCCATGAAAATATTAGAGAAAACATAACTGCGGGTCCAAAGCGCCATTAATCATTAAAATGTGTTGGTATTGCTACAATTGATAGTCATTTTTTTGGCGTTTTTTGCAATTTTGACCATGTTTTGCAACGAAATTTTGGTGGGAACTTACAGATTCAGGCTCTGCACTCCAAAATACACAATGTACAAGATAAATGCAACTTTTACGACCAAAAATGAAAAACCGTTCAATCTCAAATTTTTTTTCATAAAATGGAACTATGTTAAAAATGGTAAATTTAAATTATCCACTGTAGTAATACCGCTCAACAGATTTTTAATATTTATGTCTCTTTGGACGCGCAATTATGTGCTCTCTAAAATATTCATGGAGAGTTTTTCGCAGAAATAAATAGTTGCAGAATTAGGGGGCGAATAACGGAAAAACAGCAAAAATTTTAGGGTTTTTCACGATTTTGACCCTGTTTCGCAACGAAATTTTGGTGGGAAGCTCCGGATTCGTGCTCAGCACCCCAAAAAACATAAGAAACAAAAAAAAATTTGTCTCCACCACATTTTGCAATCTGATGTACTAGGTTTATCACGTAGTAACTACACTATAACCCCCAAAAGAGCTATTAGGCATTTCGGGGCTATGATTTACTCGAGAATGAACTTCGACAGCATTTGAAGCCTGTACGTATGTGTAGGCCTGTTCGGTACCGAGATTTCAGTACCGGGTTCCGGTTTTTTTCAATACCCGGTACCACAAGCGGTTTCCCTGACTCAGGTTTTTTTTTCAGTACCGACGGTTTTTTTAACCATAAGCCGGTTTTTTTGAGTACCGGGTTAAAAACCGACTCAGGTTTTTTTCAGTACCGACGGTTTTTTCAGCCATGAGCCGGTTTTCTTGAGTACCGGGTAAAAAACCGGTACCAAAAAACCTGAAAAAAACCGGCTCATGGTTGAAGTGAATCGTTCTTTTTAACTCGGTACCAAAAAACCGACTCGTTGGTCGGTTTTTTAACTCGGTACCAAAAAAACCGGGATATCGGTACTTTAGAATATCGGGTCCGGTACCAAGTGAACACCGGTTTTGTACCGGGATCCCGGTTTTTGGAACAGGCCTACGTATGTGTAAAGGCGGTGCGCGGTCGCCGCCGCGCCGTAGCATTAGCGAGGATTATGCCGAATATAGGTGACCTAAAATCAAGCAGAAGATTGCTGTTGACTATAAGGTTGTTATATCCATACTAATTCCTCAACGGTTAGGGCTAATTCATTAGGTTCTGTGCGCATTAGGTGTGCGCTCTGCGCACTGTAAAACCACAGATCAGATATACATAGATCAGGAACTTAGAACAAAATAATTTTGCCAGAGGGAAACCACTACAAATAAACAATGTGAGACGAATAGAATTTCCATTAAACTGCCCATTGTATTGAGAAAGACAGCTATAGCTAATTTTTGTTTAACAGAGAGTCATAAAGTTTTACTTTTAAGTGTATGCGTGGTCGAAAACATTGATTGCAGTCGTGTGCGTTAACTTTTTCAATGAATTGCATTAGTGTGTAAATTTTCGTCGACATTTAGAGTTGCCGTGTAATATCAATTACCTGACCGCAAATGGATTATCGTCAACACATAACATCAAATCATACTTCTTTACGTACAATAAATCGATTCACAATTTAAGAATGTTTTTCTATATAACTACCACTCTAAATAACACTTTTCAATTAACATTTTTAACAATTTGCGCACTACGCTATTGTACATACCGAAATGGTAACACCGAAAACCAAACGAAAATGACACAAACCCCGCCCCGGTGCCATTTTTGTTTAAAAACAATGGATGCTCGGTGTTACCATTTCGGTATTTACAATAGCGTAGTGTGCATAATCTTAAAAAATTCAATTGAGATTATTATTTTATTATTTAGAGTGGTTGTTATATAGAAAAGCGTTCTTAAATTGTCGATAATCGTTTTATTGTACGTAAAATAGTATGATTCGATGTTATGTGTTGAAGACAATCCATTTGTGGTCAGGAAAATAATATTACACGGCAACTCTAATGTAGACGAAAATTTACACGACCATTTGGTGAACAATACGCCATTTTGCATGCATTTTTTTATGTTCACTTGCGTGAAGATCCACTTGGAGACGAAAAATGTTGATAGTTTGTGTTTTTTACATAATTTTCTATAATACGTTAATATAACGAATATGATCTTCGTCCTCAATAAACAAATATGAAGTGCTTTTTTTACGGGGCATTTCCAGTTTTAGATGGAGACTCCACCCATCTCGACCCAGTTCTGAAAACGGTCAATATGTGTGCCTGTAGCGGGAGAGTGGAGGTGGACTATTTAGGAGGAGATTTTTTTTTTTACATTCAAGAAAGAGATCGAATCGTTAAGCTAGTTAGTCTATTCATTCTTATGGATTTAAATGATGCTAAGGGGAAGGCTTTGATTATTCAGTATCTTCCTGTATGTACACGTTACTTACAGTACACACTCAAAGGTAAAATGTTTTTCAGCCGATTTTAATTTTGTATGGAGTTCCAACTCTATTCCTACTCTATGGTAAAACTTCGCACGAAGCTGCTTACGTCCTCACATTAATGATTCCAATACGAATTTTGATTGAGGAGACAGGCAGATTGTACTGTGGTCGACGCAAAGACACGCCCGGCAGCGGATTAGGAAACTCGAAACTTGAATGTGGCAGCATTGACAGTGGTAGGTACTGTACTAAATTGTATGAAACGATACAATAATTGTTCATAAAATTCGTACTCTGAAAAAAAAATGAAAATGAATTCATCATCATCACGCTTGCCCGATGTCGCGCTTTGGCCGCCTAAAGGTACATTTTCCTCGACACGACCCCAGCGGCTCTAGCGACAGCGACCCGCTCATTCCATATAAAAACTAAGTTTTCTCTCATTCTAAAGGTACGTTTTCCTCGGCACGGCCCCAGCGGCTCTAGCGACTGCGACTCGCCCATTGCATATAAAAACTCGTTTTTAGTTGATAATAGCTTGACATAGCTCCACAATGAAAATTATCGTCGAAAGAACCGCGCGGCTCTTGTTGTATATAATGCCCGCATGAGTGGTGAAAGTGGTGCACTCGTTTGTTTGTAGAATTCGGGCGACAACTGCTTGGGTAGTTGTTTCGCACAACGGTCGTATTCGTTCGGCCGATATGTATATAGAAAGCAGTCGTGCGGCTATTGTTGTACATAACGCATGCACCAATGGTGAACGTTGCGCACTTGCTTGCTTGTAGGCTTCGGGCGATGACGGCTGCTTGGGGTAGGGTAGTTGTTTCGCACAATAGTCGTACTGATTCGGCTGATACACGAATCTGTCTGACGCTTGTTGTACATAATGCATGCACGAATTGTGAACGTGGTGCACTTGCTTGCTTGTGGGCTTCGGGTGACGCCTGCTAGGGGTAGGGAATTCGCTCTAGAGCCGCTGGAGTCGCTGCGGCCGCGTCGAGGACAACATACCTTAAAAATGGGTTTTTATATAGAATGAGCGAGTCGCTGTCGCTAGAGCCGCAGGGACCGTGTCGAGGAAAATGTACCTTAAAGCTGAATTGCTTCGCAAAAATTTGCTAGTGCATTTAAAGTGAAGAAAATTTCGTGAGGTGCCTTGCACCAATTTAGACTAGACCCTTATTTTATTGCTGTAAAATTTCTATTTTTGACGATATCGCTCACGCACTCAGATTGTCAACATTGGGTGGGGTTATGCTCCCACATTTCACGAGTTGTGGGTGGCCTACGTTGAGCCGTAAAGAATATAATCATTGCGTGTCATACGTTTTCAACCTTACAGTTTAAACGTTTTGAATTAACTGTCATTTTACACAACATGTTCCGTTGTCAATTTCATATATTCTACAAGAAGCACGCTGGGCAATGAAACGAGAAAAGGGAACAAGTTGTGCAAAATGACGGTAAAATGACAACTGTTGCCTTTCATAGCCCCGCACCTATTATGTACAAAAATTTGTTTTCAAAATATTGCAGAAAAATTGACTAATCATTCTAGCGAGCTTGTGTACCGATATTCGGTTTCAAATTTTTGCACAGATTTTTGACTTCTTTGATCCCCTCCCTTATCGACGCCACTGCTCGCAAGAATGCCCGCACCGCAAAGGAGTCGCAGAATGCGCAAAGCGACGACTGCCGCGGCGCTCGCGACGGAGCTATGAATTAGGATAACCCCAGAGAATGCTGTCAACCGTTCCGTGTGATGGGGTGCCAACATAATTGCGGGAGACAGTGAATGCGTTTGTCTGCAGGTTTCATAAAGGATTGCTACGAGAAGAAGCTATAGACGGAAGTCTGTAAATCAGCATAAGAACAAATTAGCCGAAGCCGCCCCTGTGATCCTGTGCAGTAATATATGAGAGGTGGTCCCGAAGAGAACTTATTTTTTTTTAATCATAAACCAATAACTACTTTTCCACTATCCAATCATCCTTGCAACCCACATTTTCCCATAAAATTCCGCCACTTTTTTGTTTTTCAGATGTAGCATAATTTATAAATAATGTACTCCAACATTTTCACCAACATGGTATCTTCACATTAGGATAGCTCATATGAAGAAAACCGGGACCCATCGTCGCTTCGATAAAATCGCAATCTGGTCTTGTATCCAATAAATTAAATTTTCATTACTCTTGTAAGTGCTCCAATTCGAGGGTCAATTTGCTGAAAGATGTCTTGCTTTATCTCAAACTCACTTCTTTGCCACTACATTGGCTGTTAAAATTAGCTTTGAGTCTGAAACATAAAGAGACTATGCAACTTTACTTGCAATTTGTGGTCTTTGGGATTCAAATACACAAGTGCAATGAATGGTTAAGTGCAAATATATGATACGGACTATGTCGTCAGTAGTTATTAACATATGATGCGGCCACATATTACGTAGGAATTAGCTGTAATGGAACCACATTCCATACATAAACAAAATTATACACGCCACGCTCTCGATGAAGCCGCATATGCTCAATGTTGTCCGTAACGTACCACACATTTCTTGGCTAGATAGATATGTAGCTAGAAAGTCATATGATAGGATTCTGTACTATCCTCGGTATAATCATGGCGTTTGTAGCCTTCCATTTCATTACTCCCATTTTCTCGAAAGACGACATCATGATAATCAGTTGTTGTTTTTGTTGTCATATCAGCCAAGTCGCGCTCATTATACTGTGCCATTCATCGTGTATAATTAAGGTCTGAAAATCTGGACCTGAACTGAAGTTGAAGAGAACTCCGCAGTTTGATATATTATGACGTGGTCGGACAATGTCATAGATGAGAGCTTCAAGCTTCAACGTCTTGCAAAAAGGAATACCAATCATCGGCTAATTGAATGCCAATCATCATCTCATGTCATGAAGGACGTTTCATCGTTTCATGTTAGACCATCTGGTAAATTCGCAACCACAAGTGATGAAGTTTGATGGACACTGAATCGCTAACTATGTTCATATCTCTGAATCGTTTCATCTCTATCTCTAGTCTGGATAAACTCAATCCAACCACCCTTTTGCATTATACTCATAATCTCCCTTCTCTGATGAGTGATGAAGCACGGAATCATTGATGTATGAGAAAGGTTCTTGGATTCACTCGATGCATATGTTGTTTAGCGCGAGCAATTAGTGACGATTATGCATAATATGGGGAGAAAGACTCAATGTGTCAGGTGATTTGGCCGATTGTATAATGGTGGTGACTGAACACGGGTTCAATCAAGCGAAGAAATTATTCTGGTACATCAGACATTGAAGTGAGCCAAGTGATGTCGTATGGTGGTTATTACACAACAAATTGGTGCGGAGTTTTATCGTAATTTAATTGTTAATTATTCTAAGTAGGGGTTCACGGTGACTGATACTATAGAAATAATGAGAAGGACTAAGACACTTACCAGATGGCGTCGTGAAGATTATCTGAAAAGAGGTATGACATTATGTATTAAAGTTGTCGTTCACTGAGTAAATTCAAATTGCTATAAATATAATAAGGTACCAGTACAGTGCCGGAAAATAAAAATGGATCACTTACATTTTCTCCGATAAAAACCTACAAATGTATAAATGTTCGACATACGGCGCACGGGCCAAAAGCCGGCCCGCGAGTGATTTCGGGGAAAAGTGATCATAAGACTCGTTCAGTCGAAATTTTGAATAAATTTTTATAAATTAAAAGGTGAAAATATTAACAAATTTTCGTACACAATGTTACATGCACGGAAAAAAATTATGTGAAATATTGAATAAATAAATAACAGGCGCGACAATCCAACATTGGACTAAGGCCACAGGATGTGTTAGTGAGATCCTATTTCCAAGATCTTATCTGCTTTTTGTTGAGGTAATGAGATGAGCATCACGCTCAGCAGTGTTATTTATCCCCATAAATGGGTACTCGTTAAACATCTGAGTGAGATCATAGTCCGTCACAAGCTCGTGAGTTCGAAAAACACCATGATCCACGGTGACATTCGAACTCATGACCCTGTGCACCGAAGGTTCGCGCACTAACCGCTAGAACAGCCAGACTAAATATTGAATGCTTTACAAAAATTGTTCAGCTCTGCCGGGATCTCAATATTGTCCCTCTGAATTGCGTGTGTGAGCCCCTTTTTTACTTATAATTCAGATCAGGCAAAAAATTTTTGATATAAAAATATTCAAGCCAATTTTTTTTTTAATTTCGCTAATGTAAGGGGACACAATATTTAAAAGCGGAAGATCTTTTCACTGAAGTTTATTGCCTAAATAGCAGTATTTTCTACAAGACAAATCTTCTGCATTAATAGTTCTTTTAAGTAACAAGAAAAGCTTTAAAAAAATTAAGAGTCAATAAATCTGATGGAGCGTGAAGATTATGGTGGCGGCGGGAACAACATGAGAACGCCTCCTAGTTTTTTCGCGGGACGACTTCCTCAAAAAGACAGAAAGGTCTCCTCGCTATAGAAAGATAATGTTTCTCTGCAATCTGTCTTGGTAGAATAGGCGTCCTACTCTTCTGTTCCCAGAGTCCTACAATTCGATGGCATAGGACGATCATCCTTCGCCCTCTATACCCAAATACAATTTCTATCGCTATCGACGGAAAAATAATAACGCGAAACATTTGTGTAATTAAATGGATAGCTCCGAATGACCAGATTATATTGGTCAGCCTTATGAATTCCTCTATTTAAAATATACATAACTCGACATGAGACGCTCCTGGCCAGAAAAGGGATATGCGCTGGGCTTGCTATCAAAGCAGCGACCTTTCGTGTTAACGCTAAAATCCTTCATCAGCCAAAACTGCCAAATTTGTTCCATTCCTCAAAACACTGTCACCCAACATTCGCGAAAAACAATGGGGACTTTTGGAATATTACTTGCAGCCACAGAAACTAAATTTGTCATAGACGACCTTACATCATACTCCCCCGTTACATATTGACGAAAAACCCCAAAAATCCAATTTTTCGCAGGTTTGAATCGTCTGTAGCGTCCGTACGGATGCCGGTATTAATAAGAAATTTGGCCACTTCTTCAGAACCATACGGGCTATAAATTCGCCATATAAAATTTTTTACCAGAGAGATTTTTATGAAACCTTGTTAAAAATTCATTGGGTTTGCTATTCGGGTTTGAATTGCTAACCTGGATATGCATTTATATGAAAATAACACCTTACAGGGTGTCCCGAAACTGCCGAATAAACGCACCGGAATGTGATTCGCCATATGATTTCCAGCAAAAGCGTTGTACGGAACATACCCCCAATTCTTAACCCTTTAGATGCCACAGACATTTGAAGATTTTTGAAAAAATAATTTTCTTGTACGACTTAAGCCTCAATATCTCTAAAGCTAGACATCGCACGATCTCCACAATATATGGTTTAGGCTAAGGTGATCAGGCTCCCGAAGGCCCAATGCTGTACACAATGCTGTGGTTGTGAAATTTGGTTCTCAAGTAAATCCTCGGCCATAATCCCAACTTTAATGTCTGATGTCTATAACTCAAAAATGTGTATAATTCTCTTATGCACTACAGACAGAGAGAGGTATAAGCGCAGCGAAGGGTTAGCTAGACGAATTACATAACTAATCATACGGACGAATCATACATCTCTCTCTCTCTCTCTACGTAACTCCTAGTGGAGCATGGTGCGTTGATGACTACCGTGTGTAGTCATCAACGTTACAAAGACAATTGGATTCGGAGTGTGCATAATAAACTTGCGACGAGTCGTGCCGAGTTTGGAAACTTGTTTCTCTATGAGTGTCTATTTCACAGAGTGGCGACCGAACGATCACGGCCACAGAGCACGACATATTCAATTCAATTTCAATTCATATTCAATCATAGATCTAAATTTCACGAATTGCTATCTATTGGCAAATTCTTAAAAGCACGACAGACAGCGAGGTATAGCATCTGAGTAATCCTAAGGAAAAGGCAAAGGTCTAAATCTTACCATTTATTGGCTCACCGTACGCTCCGGTCGCACCACTCCTTATCCACTTCCTACCAAGGATGTTGGCGAATTATGAAATGCACGACAGACAGTTCTGAGCGAAGCCAAGGGCGAGCTACAGGATCTGAGTAAATATATGTATGGACCAGCCACAGATCTAGATCTTACGAATTGCCTTCCATTGGCCCACCGTTCGCTGCGCTTGCACTTGGGCTTATCCTGCTTCGCAACAGCACTGCGTCGCGAACACGACACGCTCTCTGGCTCACTTGGTTGAGTCGCACTCTACGATGGTAGTGATCTAGAGGTCCGGATATCGAATATCGGCGTGTTCCAAAATTTCCGTACATGTGCGGATGGATAGGAAATATATAGTGCTTGCAACATTATATACAACCCGAAATTATATGCAATGTAACGTTGACTCGAAATAGCCTATAAACGACTGAGTGAACGCACCATGTCCCACATTACGGTACAGGGAAGAAGACTGCATCGCGAAAATGTTGGCGAATACATACAGTGTAAGGCAAAACCACCGTAACTCAGAGCCCGGAGCTAGAATTTGTTTATGCGCTATTTGGACTCTCGTGCAGTGGCGTAACGTACGGTGTTCCATGTGTTCAGTCGCACACGGGCCCCCAACCATTAGGGGCCCCCTAACGTAGTGAAGAGGAGTTGGAAATTTTGGACTGTGATTTAAAAAAAAATGTTTTTGTTAGACTTTTAGGTCATTGCAACGTTGAAGCTAAACGTTTTTCCTTGTTTCGATGTGGTTTGAAGCGAAAATTTCAAAATGTTTATTGTTGCGCTGAAGAGCTGCATTCCTGTTACCAGGGATGGCCTTAACTTTGGCGAGGCCCATACCTAATACTCGCATCCGTCTTGTTTTTGAGAAGACATGTCACCTGTTAACCTGTCATCCTGCTATTACCCCGAATGTTTTGCTTTTATCCTGATTTGTCCTGTTTTTGGACGTCAAGTAGGCATTTCACCAAATGTCAGACAGCTTCGGCGCATATACTGCCCTTCACGGAGCCTGGCGCGGGTCCCCATTTAGGATAGCGATTACCAAATACATACATATTAGAACGTATTAGCTTCGATGAATTGTTACAGATCGTGTCGAAGCTAGGAATGCATCACAATACAGGGACTACAAAACGCATGCCAAGGAGGGAGGGCAGAAAATAAAATTGTTCTCTGATCACACTACAATGCTAGCTATTTAGTATGCAAAAAACTTGTTATTCCTAAATCATTTGAAAGGTACGTAAAAATTACAAGTTCAAAATTTTGCGTTATTTGTATTTCTGGTTATCATTTTTCATGTCGTGATATTTTAATAACGATGATATTTGGAGCATTTGGCCAGCGTTTTCCGCAAAAAAATTTACGAGCGTTACCCACACCAGAAAAATTTAAATTAATTATTGCAGTTATTTTATGCCGTTAATTTTTAAGTTTTTCATTTGCACTTTGGGTCGCTTTCAAAAGTATGATATTTATTAGCTTAATAAAGCTGAAGCTGAAAGCCTTTAAATAGCTGCAACAAAAACAGGATTCATCCATATTAACAAAAGAAATTACTTTTAACTGTTGTAGTACAAAAAGAAAATTCCAATGAACAGAAAAAAAATCCACCCGGTTCATAACGCGATTTCAACCAAAATCCCAAACTAAATCTATACGAAATCGTGGTAAAAATGTAGATAATTTCGCTGGGTGTATGCAACACACATCTTTGAAAATAAATGTCACTTTTACAGTAGCTCGTTATCAGCCTATAAGTTTGATTTTCTCACCAAGTACAAATCATTGACGTAAATTTCTATAATGCCGCACACACGGTCAATCCGAATCCATTTTTTGGATACTCGTTCGTCAAAACCACACATTTTCTTGGATTATGATTAAGCGAAAATAAAAAAAAATGTATTCGGATTCTTCGCGTGTGTGTGACATAAGTCAGATCGGGTAAAAGTTGTGTAATAAATTAGGACAATAGTGTAAACAGTATCCGAGATTTCATAATGAACCTAAATTTGGTTGTCAAGTGTAAATGTCGTTTTACCAGAACCAGATAGCCGTCTACACACAAAGAAATCCTGGATTTGAACTAAATAAACTCATTTCAACCCGTTTACTGGATTGAATCGTGAGGTTTTAGTATATCCTGTCTCAAGTGTAAATTCCCTACAAACAAAGCCCTGGATTTACTTGTAGTTTCAACATTTTTCCAAATCAGGCAAAAAAGTGATTTCAACAATTTTGTTTAATTAGAGATTATTACTTTGTGAGGGGTCCCCAATTCGATCTCGAACACAATATATTCTAGAAACGTTACGCCACTGATCGTGACATACAATTTTGCATGAGTGCGTAGAGTGCAGTTGAGAAAAGTACATTGTGTATGTATTAGTGACAATGCTTGCATTAGCGAGAATATAGCGGCAATTGTTCGTTATGGCTATTATTTTGCATTAGGTAGAATGAGAGGCAATGTGCCGAGAGGCCAAGTAACACATAAATAAATTCTAGTTCCGGGCTTTCAGTAACGATGGTTTTGGTGTAAGGTCTAAGAGGAGTGAAGGGCGAGCCACAAAAAAAGTAAACCTAAGAATGAGCCAGATGTCTAAATCTTATCTTTACCTGGGTGCAGTATTTCTGGAGGAGAGTATGCATTTGTCCATGGTTACATTAGTGTTGCTATGCCGTTCCCCTGGGTTCTTAACGCCGTTTTAAAGAAAATGGAGGGAAAAACTTTATCTAAACCCATGCCGGGTCCATTCTTTAGTATGCATTTTCGCTATAGAGGTTGATAGACGAATCGGATGGAGTACAGTTGCTGATTTCTCCATCGTTTTATCATAGAGAAAATAATTTAAAAACTCTTCTCTCTCTTTTGACGACCGTAACTCTGGTGCAAAATTTCAGAGAGATTGGGAAGGGTTCCTGAGTTATCGAAAATGGACGATTGTCAAACATAAAAGCGCGATTATCTCGCTAGATATTAACAGCACAGAGAACTGGGGTCAAACTTTACTCCTTAAAAGTAGACGTGACTCACAGGTCACAGGTCTTATTGAAAAGCTTATTATGTAGTGAATAAGGTTTCATTGAGTGGCATGGGGAATGCTGTACATGTGCCAATGCTGTACGACTCGTCAAAATGCTCTACTGTAAAGCATAATGCTGTACGTCTGGCCAGCTTTAGGCAGACTTACGTTATTTGATATAGAGACTTATGCCTTTGAAATTTATTTTTATTTTTTATTTTTACAGGTTTTTGCGAATTCGTTAAAGTGTCTTTTAAGTAACTATTGTACCACAGCAAGATGCAGTACTTGATTTTAATGCCAGTAGAGCATCGTATTTTAGAGATATTCTCTGCTTTAAAGGCTAATTCTGAAATCAAAGAAAAACCGCAAGCAATTCTTGGGGCGTTTTTCACTCATAAAATTGCAGAATGCTACCTTTTGCAACTGCATTCCTTACTCTCATTCTTCCCCGATAATGTTAAAAAGGCAGAAAAAAAAGATCAGCAGTATAATTGAGATTTTGAATATTATGTGCACTGTGTCACAAGGACAGAATACAAGCGAAGTTCCTTCCACTTGCCGTAAAGTAAATTCTTTCAAAATTTCGCAATGAGGGTAAGACCCGAGAATGCGACGAATTAACAGAGAAGGCTTATGATTAATTAAAAAAAAAACGAAAATCAGCTATGCGTCTTTCCTTATTATGCTCATCTAGACACTCATATAGATATCGGCACAATAGTATACGGATTTAATTGTGTGCCCCATCCCCCTTTACAGTTTTCAGCGTCCTGGATTTGGACCAACCTGTCTGGTAAACCTATTTTAGCACATGTTCAACACCGAATTAACTGAGCCGGGCCGGATTTCCCATATGAAAGATAAGATGTTTTTTACATTCACATGGAGATCATTTTAATTTATACTAGTTACGTGTATTCGCCTTCAGCGGTGACACGGTCTAAGATAGAGCTGCCTTGCTCTAAAATATTCATGGATAGTATTTTGGCGGGGAGTCAATCAAATTATTCCAGTAGCATATTTCCATCGAATAACAATGATGTGGTGAAAAAGCGAATTTATTTATCACAATTTGTACGTTTAAATTGTCGACCTTGCCAATTTTTGTTGAGAGCAAAATTGAAAATTCCACAGCAAAAAAAAATATTTAAGAAATTAAAGATCAGCAAAACGTAGCAATTAGCGCAGCGACTAATGACTTTCCCTGAAACACAAATAAGTGCTTGCATTTTCGATTTGTTTTTTTTTTTTTCATCGTAACAAAAATCTCTCGAAATCGGACTCTAGGTTAATTGTACTGAACAATGGAAACCGTAAATGCTACTGCATTATGCAAAAGCCCCAGATGAGGTCAAAGTGTCCTTTTCAAAATTTGGCGTAAGCTTATGTAAAATAAGATTCCTGACAAAAAAAAAGATGACAGGAAAACATGTTGATGTTTACCCGTCAAATATGATGCCAATAGACAGTGATTTCAACTGTTTGGAACAAAAAAAACGTAGAAGTTAGAACCTGGAGCGCACATATTTGGTAAAGAAAACATAAAATGTTCAAAAACACATACGCCCGCTTACGTTCTGACTACTATGTGTGTGTGTATGCGACGTCTTCAACTACCAAATCTAATCAGGGTCGGAGGGCGGCAATTTGGCTACTGCCCAAGGGCGCTATAAAGGCTAGACCCGGCCTTGGAACTTAGTGTTGGGTTCTTTTGTACAGCATATACCATGGTCAGGGACGTACCGAGCAAACACTTGTTATAGGGGGGTGAAAAGTGAAATTCGCCAACTACATACATTTGAAAATTCACTAATTATAATTAGAGGTACGGAAATTTCGTTTTTAGGGTTTTTTAGATTTTACAAAAAACTCTTATGAAATCGATTTTGTCCGTCCGTCTGTCCGTCCGTCTGTTCACTAAATAACTCGCGAACGGCTTAACCGATCGTCATGAAATTTGGTAGGAATGTGTAGAATGGTAACAGTCTTTGGCACGAAATACTTAAAAGTTGGTAGGACAAAAATAACAGGGTGTCCCGGACATTTGAAAATTTGTTCACTAAATAACTCGCGAACGGCTTAACGGATCGTCATGAAATTTGGTAGGAATGTGTAGAATGGTAACAGTCTTTGGCATGAAATACTTAAAAATTGGTATGGCCAAGATAAAAGGGTGTCCCGGACATTTACAAATTTGTTCACTAACCGATCGTTATGAAATTTGGTAGGAATGTGTAGATACGTAACAGTCTTTAGCACGAAATACTTAGACGTTGGTAGGACAAAGCAAACAGGGTGTCCCGGAGATTTGAAAAAGTCGACTTTTTTAGTTTTTATCAAATCAAAGAACTCGATGGGTACATTTCATATCAGTCGCTTTTTTCCAGTTTGGAGTCATGGTAACGGCGTTACAGGTAATAAATCCAGTTAATATGTGGAGCCATGATATATAGTAAATCTATTTTTGGATTGGTCTAACTAAAAAGTGTTACAGAATGAAAGGCTAACGCGTTTATTTAGACCAATCCAAAAATAGATTTACGAGAAGCATTTCATTAATATTGTGCATAATTCTTATTTATTACCTATAAAATATATGTGCAACATTATTCACTATGTATGTATCCAAAATCTAAAAAACCCTCGTATTGCGGGCGCAGCCCTCTGTACGCCGGTATTTTTACTAAATAGATGCGAATTTCGGAAATAAATGCTCATTTATGCGAATTAATGCGAAATGTTCTATTTTGGATTTTTATAAGTGTTGAAAAATGGCAATTATTGCAGATCATTTTTCATCTCAGATTTTTTTTCATACTTTTTCCGTTAATAAGAATAGAGAAATTGTTAAATGTAGAGAGTTCCCTGAATCATGAGCACGATGGCTTGCCGAACACGGATAAATCACTTTAGTTGTAGGTTTGATGAATGAACTTTGTTTTCTGCATTGCGATTTTTTTTAGAGAGAGTTTTTCTCGTGGTTCGGCGGGCCCCCAAATTGAAATGAACTTTATATAAATATAAAAACGTACGAATTTAACGTGATATTCCTCGGTAGTATGTCGTTTTGCCGTTACCGTAACTCCGTGAGGAGTATGGTCTTGTCGACTATAGTATCTATGTGTGTTATCTGAATTGCAGTTGATGCAGTTGGCATAGGTTTTTTTTTGTCAAGCCAAGGTTTTGAACAGTCGTTTAACTGTCTACATAATTTCTATACGAAGCTAAAGAAAATTAAAATAACAACAAGAAAATTTACAAAACTAGGTTTTAATGAAAATTTCAGCGAAATTTCTAATATCCAAAATTAGTTTATGTGAAATTCCTGTTTTTTATTTGCAAAATTTCCGTACCTCTAATTATGATATATTTTTTTAGCGTTCATGTAAACATCGAAAAATAAAAGACAGTAACACGAAGGATTGTATGAATATGTATATAGAAATTTAATTCAACCAGTTAAATTGTGACCCGCCTTAACTTAATTTTGGACAATCGCTACACAATTCGATGTAAATCCATTTTATCGACAATATCCTTTGCAGAAAACATTAGCATTAAATTTTCAAAGCGTTCATCCCCCATTAACGATTGTAAATTATTGATGATTAATCTTAATTTACTAAATGATCGCTCGATCGAAGCTGATGTCACTAGACATGTCAAAATAAGCTGAATAAGCTTTCGGTCCTTAGTTTGAAAGCCTCTCTCGCTATCATCTTAAAATTTTGACACTCGGAGCAATTATCAATAAGAATTTGAATTTCAGCATGAAGGCATTCCTGTCGGCCAAAATATGTCTTGAAATGCTTGGAGCAGTTTAGCTATTTTTTTCCAATTCTTCTGTGGACTTCGAGATAAAAACGTCAAGAAGGATTTTCGACTCTTTCCAGTAAAATATTGCAAAGTTTATTTCGGCTGTAGTTTGAGATGATTCGTCCAATTTTTTCGGAGCACGACGAGTTCGGTGTTGTTTTTTGTAGTCAGATTCAGGCTCAAATATAAAATTTTCTTTGGAAAATCATGGAGATTTGCACTAACGCAATGATTTCGCTGTCGCTGTTAATGTCTTTAAAAGACTTTATTGTACTGCGAATGAGTTTCATGGCGTCAATAATGTTAAGGTCCTGAGCTTCCAAATTTTCAGTTAAATTTTTCAATTTAAGCATTCGTTTTATGTTTTTATGCCGAATACCTTTGTTAATAAGTATGTACATTCAATTATATACTTTTAATATTGCAGCTTTCAAATGTTTATATCCTTAAACATCGACAGGTATTCTTTTGTAAATTGTATTAATGCCGAAAATCGCAATCCTACATATTCCCACTGAGGTCAAATTTGTCGACTGCAGATGAAAATTGAAAATGTTAGGGGGTGAGACATCCCCCCATAACCCCCCTTTAGATACCATGGTCCATGTTTTTATTTAGGTTTTCCTTAATTTAAGCCACAACTCGTTTTCCATCTGTTTGAAGACTTCATTCATTCAGAAAGGTAGGTACTCCGATTTTCTCAGCGAAATACTCTGTCAATCGGCGTAGTAACACTAAGGTAATTTTACCCCGCGACAATGGCGCCGGAACAGGGGGGGGGGCAACGGGGGGCAACTGCCCCATCAACATTTTGACTAAGGGGGCAGTTAGTACTACATATTGCACTTGCACTATTAAAAATTAAGAATAATTTGTTTTATATTTTTTATACGTATAAAATAATTCGAGTGAATATTTTTTTTTCATAATGGAGTATCTGGTTCGCAGTTGCATACGTCCATCCAATGAATGTATACTACGAGTACATGTACATCATCATCATCAATGTGGCACGATAGCCCGACGTCGGGCCTTGGCCGCCTGAATCGTTGACCTCCAATTGTCGCGGTTACGTGACCTTGTCCTCCAGTTTCGGAAGCCCAGCAGCTGGTGGGCGTCTTCACCTACGGAGTTCTCCCAGCGAGCTCTCGGTCGTCCACGCAACCTCGCTCCGTCAATTCGTTGTGCGTTCATCACTTTCTTTGGCATGCGATTATCGTCCATCCGTTGTACATGCCCCGCCCATTGCAAACGTTGAAGCTTCACGATTTTCGATACTTCCAGCTCATCGTACAATTGATACAACTCATGGTTGTACCGGATACGCCATTGGTCTCGCTCGCGAACGGCCCCGAAAATTCGCCGAAGGACCTTTCGTTCGAATCGGTCTAGCAAAATTTCGGAGGCTTGGGAGGAGGATGATCGTTTTGTACACGCGGAGCTTCGTGTTCCTGTGCGCAAGTTTCGAATTAATTATAGGGAGGACCGAGAAATATATCTTATTGGCTAGTTGTATCCGTCGCTTAATTTCGTCGGTTTCGTTCGCGTCCTTTGATAAGTTACAACCCAGATAGTTGAAGTTGTCTACAAACTCGATATTAAGGTCCCCCACTGTGATGCTTGAATTTGCTAGCGTCCTTGTTTTCGATTGCATCATGGCCTTTGTTTTGCTTTCGTTGATATGTAGTCCAACTTCCTTTGCGGCGTTATTGAGGTTATGCAGAAGGCTTTCTGCATCACCCAACCTTCGAGACATGATGTTGATATCGTCGGCGTACGCTACTAATTGAGTCGACTTGATGAGTAGCGTCCCGCTGCTGTCCATATTCATGGCTCGAATTACATACTCCAAAGCAAGGTTGAAGAGCGTCGGCGCCAGCCCGTCGCCCTGCTTGAGTCCAGTACGAGTTTCAAATAGGTCAGTGAGTCGATTCTGCACTCTGACCTGCGAGACGGTATTAGTCATCGTCATCCTTGTGAGTCGCACTAACTTTGCCGGTATACAAAAATTCAGCATAATGTTGTACAGTACAGTTCGATCGATACTGTCGTATGCCTGCTTGAAGTCGACAAAGATTTGGTATACGTCGATGTTATATTCCCAGCACTTTTGGAGTAGTAGCTTCACTGTGAAAAGCTGATCGGTCGTTGATCGACCAGGTCTGAAGCCGCCTTGATACTCGCCAATGATTCGTTCTGCGTACGGATTAATTCTCTTTTCAAGAATTTTAGATAATATCTTATAGGCCGTACAAACTAATGATATGCCCCTGTAATTCTCACACTTCAGCTTGTCACCCTTTTTGTGGATTGGGCAGATTATGCTTTTGCGCCAATCTTCGGGGATTTCCTCGTCGTTCCATATTTTCAGCAGTAGCATATGTATAGCATTGGTCAGGCACGTTCCACCATGCTTCAGCAGTTCTGCTGGGATCTCGTCAGCGCCGGGCGCTTTATTATTTTGAAGCGACTGTATGGCAAGACTCACCTCCTCTACTGTTGGGGGTAGAACGGGAGGGCCTGGTTCGGCTAACTGCTCAAGAGCTGGCTCCGCGGGGGATGTTGATGGTGCATTGAGGAGCTCTTCAAAATGCGAGGCCCATCGTTTGTTGACGCTTTCGATGTCGCTGATGATGTTACCATCCTTGTCCTTACATAGGCTTGTCCTGGGTTGATATCCGTTCTTAACATTATTTATAAGTTTGTACGCCTGTCTAATGTTCTTACTGGCTAATCTTTGGTTTATTTGCTGTAACTGCTCGTCAAAATGTTCGCGTTTCTTACGTCTAATTAACTTATTAGATACTCGCCGAAGCTCGTTATATCTTTCTTTCTTGGCTCGGGATGCGCGTTGTGTGTATTGGCGATAGGCTTCATTTTTCGCCTCAATCGAGGCCCTGCATTCGTCGTCAAACCAGTCTGCTCGTCTACGCCGGCCTTTATAGCCCACGACCTCTTCTGTGACCCCCTTGATGCTGTCTTTGAGCTCCTCCCAGAACTCATGGATGCCTAAATTGTTGATGTCATCAAGCATGGGCGACAGTTTTTCCTCTAGTGCTGTTGTATACGCAGCCGCCGTGGCATCATCAATCAAATTGTCAACCTCGAAGATCTTGGCAGGGTTGATTCTCGTTAGGTGCACCGAAGAGTTTCTGCACCTGTAGGTTGTCTTCACCAAATAGTGATCGGTGTCGCAGTTGGCTCCTCGATAGGATCGAACATCTAGGACATTAGAAGCCCATCTCTTGCTGATTAGTACGTGGTCGATCTGGTTCACGGTGTATTGATCTGAAGATTTCCAGGTCTGCTTGTGGATTCGTCGATGAGGGAAGCATGTAGAGCTTATTACCAGGTTTCTGCCGCTCGCGAAGTCGATAAGTCGCTGACCGTTGTTGTTGTTTTCGTCGTGGAGGCTATGACCTCCAGTAGTTCCCCTATGCCAGCTTTCATTTCCGACTTTGGCGTTAAAGTCTCCTAGCAGCAGCTTGACGTCGTTTGATGGAAGTGAGTCGAAGAGTGTTTCTAGGTCGTTGTAGAACTCGTCCTTAATCGCGTCTTCTTTTACTTCTGTAGGGGCATGCGCATTAATGAGCCAGAGATTTGCGAAACGGGTTTTAATGCGGATCGCACATAGCCGCTCGTTGATGGGTTTGAAGCCGATAACTTGGTCCTTGAGCTGCTTATTCACGAGGAAAGCTACTCCAAACTCCTTGTTGCCCTCCTCTTTACCACTCGTAAAAATAGTGTGCGAATTGAGGTCGTTAATCTCGCTTTTGAGCCATTTAGTTTCCTGGATTGCAACTATGCTCAGCTTGTATTGTTCTACCTGATCCAGGAGGGCCCTTAAGGCCCCCGGTCTATTCAG
This sequence comes from Microchrysa polita, assembly GCA_949715475.1. NCBI lineage: Eukaryota > Metazoa > Arthropoda > Insecta > Diptera > Stratiomyidae > Microchrysa > Microchrysa polita. Next base: position 21,109,026 of record OX454417.1, read on the forward strand.
GGAGCGTACATTCCAGGATCCGAAAGAGTAGTCAGTTGTTCGTTTGCGGGGTCGTCGTTGTTTTGTATCCGTCCAATCCGAGGCTTTTGTTTCAGGTTTCTTGACTTGAAGTTTTTCTTAGGATGAGTTGTCGGCACATCGCTAAACCATGATAGGGTTTAATCATTGAGTAAAGGCCATCATGGGCATGCCTCGAAGATGCTGCTTTAGTGGTTGACTTAAATGTTTTCTGTCACCTATCACGTTAAGTAGCTTGAGACGCTGCAGATGTTAATGCAGCACTCAGGCGCAGCGGTTACTCGGATAATGCGGGAAAGTAACGCCCCGTAGAGAGACATAGGAATTGGCCGAAGTCCTTTTCCTATGAAATTCCTCCTGCATAGCTAAGGGTCCGCAGTTATGCCACAACTGAAGAAGATATAGGAATTAGCCGAAGCCTTTCAACCTTTATCTTCCCCCTTACGGAAGAGTATGTACATGATCATTTCATTTTAAATTCTGTTTCGTCAACAAGAACATCTCAAATTAACGACAAAGCCAACTTCTAAAATTACCGAAGAGCGAAACCATTGACCGTTGATCAACGAAAACGCATTCATTCTCCTTGTCGCGCGCGGCAGCAGAGAGTCTCACAGTAAGATTGGGCTGGCATGCCATGCTGTAGATTTAGATGTTCTTCGCTCACAGTTAATACTTTTGAAGGATATGCCGCATGTCGGGAGCTTAACCTAGATGCTGCGTCAAAATTGCTGATCACTTTCGAAGAAAATACAGCGAGGTAATCGGCTAGCTAGTAACATAAATGCTGACCTTTCCAACCACAGCAGCATAATCAGAAAGGTTGGGCACAGCTTTGCGACGTCGTAAAACATGTCTACGTTCGCGAATGATACAAAAACGTCTGATATATACATACATATAATTATTCTGAATGCTCACAGGGAACAAGGAAATTTGGATCTGCCAAAATTCATGAAAAAAATCGTTTCCCGAGGAAACCGGAAAACAACCTTTGGAAAAATCGTGTAATGTTAAATTTTACATGTAAAACTATAAGTTGATAATCTTCAACACTTTGGAATTATAATGGGATCAAAATGTGTAACAAATGAAACTTATGGCTTATTCTCATTTTGGAAACTATTCATGGTGGGTTCTTCTGTTGTTCTCTAATACTAATATGTTTCAAAATTAATTGTATTACCAAATAATTGGTATCGTTTCATAGGAGATTAAAATAGTAGAACAAAGGCCCGGTATATGGTTTTTAATATGAATTTGAGAAAAAAAATCTTCCCCCTCAATAAAAAATTCATTCCGGCGCCACTGCCCCGCGATTCGGAATTTTATGGCAAAACTAAAAACACTTTTTCGAGTGTGTCCCTGATGATGGTACACCTGTTTTTTCGATAGACACTCATCGTTGTCGCTGATTGTAATTGGGGCACCGTTTTGAGACAGGCAACCCCAACAATTTGAAAAAAAAATAATAATAACGGGCCCATAGTTGGGAAAACCGGGGTATTGGTACTTCAAAATAAACCGGTGTGCCGGTGTTAGGAACAGGCCTAGTCTGGACTATCGAGTACGCACCTGACATTATTTTCAACCCAGATTTACAAAAATGTAGATATTTAACATTATGATAAAATACACATTTTCACATCTAAATACACTCTGAGAATGAAAATAAGCATTTCATAAACTTTGCGTTGGCGGATCTGATTACGCATATAAGAGACTCAAAACACTCATTCGACGTGAATTACCTGCAAATTAAGACACTTTTATTCTTCTTGCCCATATGTGAAAAACCTCGCACGATCATGATGCGGTAGCTGATGTAACATCTGTCGGTGGCGGCACTTTTCATCAATGGGTACAGTTCCGAAACGTACCGGTCGCATATGTTCCGACTACATGTTGTCCATTCTGATCCGCTAACTGCGATTTTACGAATAAGAAATGATCTCCGGAACTTTTCGTTTACATATTCCACATAGGCAGACATACGGAAAACACCGAAAGTTATTGCTGATCCGCATGGACAACATGTTGCGGGAACATATGCGACCGGTGCGTTTCAGAACCGTACCCATTGTTCGCTCACAAAAATGGTCGCAAAAATTTGCAGAATTTTTTTTTTCGTTTGAATTGCACCGACATTTAGCCATATTTGTATGTTTGTTTTGTCTAAATGGTGATTTATGGGCTATATAACAGGTGGTAGCATTTACACATAGAAGATGTAACAAGAAAATAAATAACAATTTGTCTTCACCAAAGGTATTTATGACTGCCTGTTTGCATGACATGACTTTTTCCCCTTGGTGTGACTAAGGTAAATTAGCAATTGCGCTTAGAAAGCGGTCAACAATTTGAATTAAAAGTGTTTTTTTTTTTTTTGAAGAAGCGACACCGCGTTCGTATATTTTTCAAATTTAATTTTAGCTTGATTAGTTTGTCCCCAATTCAACACTATTTTAATGATTATATTCGAAAAACCACTTTTCCTATATGCATTCCGCATTTACATTCAAGCAATTTAATATTTTTATGCTCGTTCCAAGCGCATTGAGGAAGAGCCGTCATCGTTTTTATATTGCTTTCCACTTAACGCATTCGACAGCTTCATCATTCCATTTAAAAATCTCTTATACGAGTAGAATTTTAATGGATTTGGTTGGACAAGATTATACTGGTTTCGATGCGCCATAATCATGCCGCATTGGCCTTGCGTAATTAACTCTTCAGCGCTTTAATCGCGCGGCAATGTAGCCCTAGCCCATTATCGTGTCGCATAATCTATCATGATAGTGGCGATTAAAAAGATAATTACTATATCTCTGAAACTCGAATATAGACAATCTCTCCGCATCTTTCTTTTGACGTTAAAACCATTTGTAAAGAGACCATTTTTACGAATGTTCTTCGATGCTAGCAAATACACTTCCGAACAATTCGTCTTTCAAAATGTTATTTTATGGGAGGTTGAAATCTGATGTGACTATACTAGAATGTTGGTCCAGTTCAAGTGGAGTCATGCGATGAAGCTCTCTATTATACCACACACACAACAGACAACGACCACTTTGCTCGGCGCGATATCAATTCGTCCTCCAGTCCGATGTCGAATGCCACCATCCTACATACTTGTGTGCCATTAGTTAATCGATTATATTGCGAAATCCTAAAAGCCGCCTAGTCTTTTGAATGGGACTGCGGCGCGCAAGTTGAAGAGTCTCGCACTAGATTCAGATATACAGTAAAAAAGGATCCAATGGCATGGCGTTAACCACAACCATTGCCCGAACATTCGCTTCTCGTGTAAAACCATTCTCAAAAGATTTAATGACATCTCGCATAAGAATGGCAAGTTGGCCCGCGCGTTCTTTATATATATTGAGTCCTTCGAGGCTATTAAGAAATTTATGGTTGTCTAATGGTCCGGGACATTTGATTTGTGGCCTTTTCCATTCTGTACGCTGAAAGCAAACAGAAGTTCTGGTGACAATTTCGCTTCTTTTATTCTTGGTTGAATTTCAGAGTGTCTATGATGGCAATGCGTGTGCGGTGCTCTCGTTTCTTGAGTTCTTTCTTTTCGGTATGGAATTATCGATATGGGATTTTATGTAAATAAATGTGCATTTAAGTGCTTGTAGTTGATAATTTATCGGCTTTTGAGATGGCTTGGTAAAGTGATTATTAGGACAAGGATATAAAATGTATAAGCTATTAGAGTGAGGTTATTTAGTGTATGCGCTTGGGAGGAATACATTTACAGGATGCGCTGTAAGAAACGAGTGTTTGTACTTAAAATGGATAACGAAACAGATGTGCTAGATTTGGTATGTTGATGTGGTTCACTTTCAAATGAAACTAGATAACAGTCGTCGTATAGGCTTCTTACTAGCCAAAATGTTTCCTAACTGCGTGTTGGCTATCAGGCGTTGAATATCGAAACGATAAATCAATTACACAATTAGCTTCTGATGTTATCTCCGAGCAAAATACCCGCAGAGAGATATTTTTGCATTTCAAATGACGAATTTTTGTTTTACCTGCAAAATAAAGAAAACCGCGAACATTGGTAAGAAATGGAAATTGTGACTCGGTGCATTAAGCGTATGCATTAAGTTTGTGCACCATATAAGGATCGAGCGCGCGAGGACAACGTCTTACTCGAAACAAGAGTGCGCCAGCGCGGTCACTAGAAAGTCACTCCAGATTGAATTGCTGTTTTTTTAGTTTACTAGCAGCAAAACACTGGACGAACGAACGCAAAAAGACGGCCAAAAGAAGAATGTCGTAAAAAACGGAGCTGATCGCACTATATCTCAGAGATTTTTCAGATCAAAAGTTTATACATAATAGTCCAAAAAAAACATGATATTTAATGGGCAAAAGTCATGTATTTCTGAATTTTGGTTGGCTGGGGAACATCCTCTGAATATGCAGAAAACAAAAATGTACCTACTGACCGAAAGGCAGGTCCCTAATCTTTTTTTCCTTAGGATGGAGGATTTTCAAAAGGTACTGCATCCCAAATGAACAGGAGAGTGGTACGTGTTTCGGTCCCAACTTCACTAATACAATAGGAAAATCAGGTCTGCCAAAATGAACTTGTTGGTCAAATTCTGCGAAGGTGTCGAATGCACTAACACAACTATGAGACTCTATCCAGTTATGGCTAAAAAGGACACTGAACACCAAAGTACCATCAAGCACCCTGATGGGCGATAGACTACTGACGCCTTGACAGCTGGCGAGCTACACCTAAGCACCTACATTCTGGAATGGCAGAAGACAGTCTGTACAGAGCTTATTCTTGAGATTGGAGAACAGCAAGAAAAATGTGGAAAAAATGAAATGGGTCATAGGATCGTTTAACCCTTTCGCTCCCAATGATGCCATATGGCATCATGAAATTTAATGATTTTTCATAGAAAATGTAAGAAATAAATTTTAACTTTTAGTGTGATATTAGACTCTCCCAATAGTGTAATACCTAGTTGATTTTTTCCAGCGTGAAATTTTTGGTTTTGGGATGTTATTTTTAATGAAATTTTAGAGAAGGTTTGCCGATTGTCGTAATGCCGAAAAACTGATTTATCCATTTCCCCATATTTCCTGATAATAATCATTTTATGCAAATCATTTCAATGATTTTATTTTGTAAAGAGGTTGCTGTAAGAGAAAATCAAAAGATCTTTCGATTTTTTTTAGGAAACCCCAATAAAGTGGTTTTGAATGAGCATGATGCCATATGGCATCATTGGGCGTCAAAGGCAAATCAGCAAGTCCCCTATTCATATAAATGCTAGTTGCTTGCTGTATGGAACGCACCCTTAGTTTTTATCCGAATGAGCTAATTTTTGGTGGGTGGGGTGATTATGAGCTCCAATCGCAATAAACCAAAATTTAGCACTCTGCTTTAATTTTGGGGGGAGTTATGGGCATTTCCTTTCGCCAAAATCAAATGGGGGGATAATGGGGGTCGTTGATCGGAGCGACTCAATGTTTCTCCCAAAATAATATTGAACTTATTGTGAATACTTGTACGAAATTTTACGGCTGAACTAACATTCTTTCAAGAGTTATGGGGCTTTTAAAAAAGGTATAAAATGAAAAAGTTCTAATTTATTTTTAAGCTAGCGCCGAATCATTGAATAGATCTCTAATGTGCTATATATCATTGCAAAGATAATTTTATGTAGTTTTTTTCGTTCTCAGACTATTTTTCTATATATTTTGCCGTTTTTGAAATACTCGCAAAAAACCGAAAAATGACCCCCATTTCCCTTTCCCCCTTTTTTAAGGTTGCAGACCCCCAATCGGTTCCGACTTTTTTTCCCATAATCTGGGGGTCGTCACCAACCATTCTGCAAAAAAAAATCCCATGAAGGAGTTTCGCCGACAACATATCTAATTTTTCACACGGAACTTGCTAAGTGCCCTTTGAGTCCCAATGATGCCATATGGCATCATGCTCTAATTTGTTAACTATAGCGCTTAAAATTTTTTTTTCAAGAAAATATCATAAAAGATGCCTACTGAACGACATAATACATGTACCTGAATAAAGATACAACTATGAATACACTCGATGCACCCATCAGATCCACATTATTCAAAATATATATAGAATAACTGAATTTTATCAATTACGACTAATTAGTTTAAAATTTCATGTACAAATCAATTTTAGTAATGCATATGTTTTGGAATAACATTGTTAAAGTAACGTACATAATACCGTTTTCTTTTTTATATTTTAACATCTCGTTTTTGCTTTGAGTTAGTTCAGATCTTGTACTCGCTGAGGATGATTATTTAGTAATCGAAATGCATCCAATAAATTGTTAAAAAGCAAAGTCAATAAGGTGGTGTTTTTTATTATCAACTTAATGACATAATGTTGTTAGAAAAATTCTCCGCTTAAAATCCATAATTTGGGCATGAAAGGGTTAAACCATTTAAATCCGTCAGCACTGGGGGGATTTTTCCAGCTCTTCTTCAGAAAGTTAGCTCTCAACTCCATACATCCTGAGTATTGTTAGAAGTATCTTTGTGCAGGGCTAAGTCCCGCACTCATGGAGACTCGCGAGAGTGGTGTTCATTCCAAAAAAGGGAAACTGGCCAAAAGATCATATACACTTACGCTCAAAAGTATCGACTCAACCTAATAGCGCGTGTATTTGTACGTGTTTTTTGGAAAGTATGATAGTTATTCATAAAAGTCGTATGTCGTTTAAAAGTTTGAAACCTTCGCTACCTGTTGGTACCCTTTTTATCAACATTTGCTTTGCACTTTTTAAATTATTGCCACTTATAACAAAAAACCCAGAAAAATTGAAGTTTCAGGTAAAGGTCAGGTCAGGTAAACTACCCCTTTAAAAGCGCCCGTAATCGGTTTCTCATTATCAGTTGCATCAGGAAAGTTAGGTAACTTACCTCTGAAGTAATTTCAATCACTGTTTTCTCATCAATGGATACGACGCCAGATCAGGCGGCACAAGTTGTAGCCCTATTGTCGGCGAATCATAGTCAGCGAACCGTCGCTCGCCGTCTTGGAATGAGTCAGTCTGCTGTCTCGAGAGTTAGCAGGAGATTTCGAGAGACTGGTAGCTTTAATTCGAGACCAAGAACGGGCCGCCCTCGATCCACTTCAGAGAGAGACGACCGTTTCATTGTAACAAGTACGTTACGAAATCGTTTCCTCACGGGTGTTGCTGCGCAGCGGAACCTGAGGCGTGTTCGCGGAGTAGCTGTTAGTGTCTGCACAGTAAGGAGACGATTAAGGGAAGCGAATATTAATCCAAGACGGCCTGCCAGGGGCCCCAAATTGACTGCACGACATCGACAAGCGCGCCTCTTATTTGCTCGAGATCATCTTATTTGGAGCGATAAGGAATGGAGCTCAGTATTGTTCACTGACGAGTCGAGAATGTGTCTACATGGCAGTGACAGAAGATGTCAAGTCTACAGGCGTCCAACTGAGCGATTTGCGCAGTGCTGTTTCACTGAAACGGTTGCATACGGCGGCGGTTCCTGTATGATGTGGGCTGGCATTTCATTGGAGGAAAAAACGGATCTCGTATTCGTGCGCGCAGGAGGCCGAGGAGGAGGGCTTACAGCTGAGCGATACGTTACCGATGTTCTCCGTGTCCACGTTGTGCCCTATGCAGCATTTATTGGCGAGAACTTTACTTTGATGCACGACAATGCCCGGTGTCATGCGTCGCGCCTCACTCGGCAGTTCTTGAATGAAGCCAATATGTCGTCACTTAACTGGCCTGCGCGCAGTCCCGACATCAATCCCATTGAACACTTATGGGACGAACTCAAGAGAAGAGTCCGAGCCAGAAATTCAGTCCCTTCGTCCACTGAAGAATTGAAGGCAGCCCTATTAGAGGAGTGGAACGGTATTCCTCCAGATACCATCAGCAACTTGATCAAATCAATGCAGAATCGACTGGAAGCTGTCATTAGAGCAAGAGGAGGAAATACCAAATACTAAAATAATAAATACCTAACTTATTTTCCAATAGTTATTTATTTATTTATTTATTATTAATAAACGGACGTAAGTCCTTTATAAACAAAGTATAAAATAGCTGTCTTAATGTCTAATATTAAATCTAAGTTATAATTATATTAAAAAATATTTTACGGAATTCAAAGTAATCGCTTAAAAGATATGTGTATTTTTTATTTATTTAATTCAAACATAAAAACGTATTCAAAATTGAAGAATGATTAATCAAATAGATCGAAAATGATTTTCCTGAGCTTAAATTTGCTACAATTAAATAAGTCTACATGGTTGGAGATTAAATTGCCCGTAGCTTTAATTCTTTCTATTGGCGCATTCATTGAGTAATTTGTACGAAATGTATTAAGACAAAATAATTCATGATGCCTTGTATTTCTGGCTGGTATTTTTATTTTTGTTTTATTTGCAAAAAACCTAACCAAAATCCATTTTCATATTTGCTCATTTTCGCTAAGTTTTCGTTCAAAGAGCATCAATTTTAAAAGTGCTCACCAAATATTGGTTAAAATGGTACCAACGTAAAGCTGAGGCCTTAAGCTTTTCAATGACATACGATTTTTATGGATAACTGCTATACTTTTCGAAAAACACGTACAAATACACGCGCTTTTAGGTTGAGTCGATACTTTTGACCGCAAGTGTAGATGAATCGGTCTTACTCCATTCATGATCAAATCAATGGAAAAGATTTTAGATGAGCAGATTAGAAAAACCACACTGATAAGAAATGCGCTACACAAAAGGCAGTTTGCTCATCAAACCTACTAAATGTGCGCTTCACAGCCTTGCAACAGAATTCAAAAATACCTTTGATGTAAAAAATACCGCTCTCCTGGACACTGTAGGAACATTCAACAATACTGCCTTCGATGCAATTGAAAGAGCACTTAGAAATAAGATGGTAGAAAATACAACCACCGGGTGGATATGCAGCATTCTTTCTTCAAGTTGTCTGCCAGAACAAGCACGTTTTGCTGAGGGTAACAGAGGCTACCCAGAATGGGCTTCTCCATACAGGGATATGCCGACTATGTGGCTATAGTGGTCAAGGGTTTGTTCAAGGAAATATTACCAGATATACTCGAAACAGTACTAAAAATAGCACAAGAATAGCGTGCTGAGAACGGGCTTCGAGTCAACCCATCCAAAACGATCATCATACCCTGATCCAGGAACATAAATCCGGCTGAACTTAAACGCCCGATAATGTACAACTCCCCTCTAGCGATTGGCAGTCAAGTCGAATACGTTGGTGTCTTCCTCGGCAGTAAACTTCATTGGCAGAAACATGTCGAAGCGGTAGCAGATAAGGCCGCCAGAGCTGTTTGGATATGCAAAAACCTGAGGCATGAAACCCTGCATCATGCTCTGGATATACAAATCAATAGTTAAACCCACTGTGGTCTGATGGAAGAGAGCCCTGACAACGGAGGACAATTGTCGCGAAAATTCCTTCCGACCACCTTGCAAAGGAGCTCTCATGCGGTCGTTATATCCAGGCTGAAACATGGAGCAGAGAGGAGTGGAACTCTAATTTTGCTAAGCTACACCCGCAGACCATTAAATGGTTTACTGACGGTTCTAAAACAACCGAGGGTTCCGGAGCTGGTGTGGTGGGCCCAGCTCATAGAATATCTCCACCGATGGGTTACCACACCACTGTATTTCAGGCAGAAGTCTACGCAATAGCAACTTACGCCGAACTCTGTGTGGGTGCCAACTCTGCAAACAAACATGCGCATCGCAGGGAATGAACAGGCTAACGAGCTGGCAGGCATAGTCGCACCATCCCACTTCTGTGGGCCAAAACCCTTTTGTAGCATCTCTCTCTCACCAAGGACCAGAAACGACTGCAGGCATCTGAACACTATTATAACTTACCTGGGCTCAGACAATAAAAACTTTTCATAGCCCTCCGATAAAAGATCGGTTGAACTACTTCTATTAAGCAGAAGTAAGGTACGGCCCATTTGTGGGATACTTATCGGCCACTCCCGCCTCAGATCACATCTGCGAACAGTAAGACTTATACAAGACGCGAGCTGTCGATTCTGCGAATAAGACGACGAGACTTCAACCTACGTCCAGAATGAGTGCGACGAACTGTTGATTCTGCGAATAAGACGACGAGACTTCAACCCACGTTCAGTACAAGTGCGATGCTCTGGCCCAACGTCGGTGAACACAACTCGGAGTGGCCTACCAAAAAACGGGCGACATTGCCTCGCCGCCCCCTTCAACTGATAATACAATAGGCCCATGACTTCAGAGTAAACCACATATTCCAAGTACCTGACGACTTGCTTAGAGGTTATGACACACTCTCTGATTCTGATGCTGAAAAAACACTTTTTTCTACGCTTCCTAATCAGGACTGATTTCGTTTTCTGCGTTTACTAAGCACGAATGATTTAGTTTTCAGATAAGCGAGCTCTACTCCCACGGTTTTCAGCCACAGCTTAATAGATGAAATCGCCTCGCTTGAGTACACATATTTTTACCAACTTCTGGGCCCTTGCAACCGCTACGCGACTACTATGTCGTCAGCAAACCCTACCACTGTGACTCCTTTCGCTCACACATAGCGAACTCAAGGATATTATTATATGTATATGATATTCGACAAGAGTGTGCCGATGACAGATCCCTGCAGTACCCAGGCAGTGACCATGTTTTCCTTAGGTCCCTCGCCAGTGTCGCAACTTAAGGCACGATTTGAGAGGTATCTCCTTACTGTCGCGGCTAGAAAGTTTATTTATTTACCTTTTGTAGAGCGGCGCCGTGAATGGGGATGTATTCAGTTCGCGTTTTTAAAATTTAGCACAACAAGTACTCGTACGTAGTGAGTCCGTCGCTATGTATGTATGTAGTACTATGGTAATTGCGTCTACGGTAAACCACGCTCGTCTAAAACCCTATTGTCTGATAAATGTCCCTGTTCTTCCACTACTTTTAACAACCAGTTAAATATCGGTCTTTAAGGTCACGCTCTGCAATCGTGGACGCCTTGCAGGTTCCAATTCATGTTGAGCAAACAAAGCGAATATAATATCTTTATGGAGCACCTGATATTTGAGTTGGGGGGAGGGGGGTACTTTGTCCGATTTGTATACCCTATCCCATAAGCTGGTATAGCGTTTTGAAATTTTGCTCAGATGTTTGATAAAACCTTGGACGGTATTGAAAATGGTCCAAATCGAGCCAAGGGTTCCCCTACCTCCCAAACAAATAACCCCTTCATGAGAGTTTAATTCGGCCAAATTTTTGACAGAATATGGCTAGCAACCTGAAATTTTAATTAATGCTTAATTTCGACATATAATTTGACTTGATAGAAAGTGGAGTAACCTGACTACTCCTACCCCTACCTCCCCTACAAAGCTTTTGATAAAATGGCAAATAGGAGCTGTTAAACGCGCTTATAAAATTTTAAAGGTGTGCCAAAAACCAACATATTCACTCCTTCCTCCCCTTAAAAAAAATTAAATTGAATATTTTTGGAGCTAGATGTATGTACATGGGTAGGTAGGTACATGGGTATAGGTATGCACTCATCGTGCTATTCCCACCATATTAACTCGGTCTCGTGTCAAAACTAGCGTATATGCCATTCCCCACAGATTTGTGTCCGCATCAGTGTTGCCAACTGGAAATTTAGCAAACGGCTAAATTTAGCCGGAAAACCGGCTATATTTATTTCAAAAACGGCTAAAAATCCGGCTAAATAAATTTCAGCGAGAAAAACGGTCAAAAAACCGGCTAAATCATACAAAACAGTCACATTACGAAAAAAAAATTGTAAAAAACTGATTTTAATAATTTTATTTCTTTTCTGGAGTAGGTACTACCCATAAACTATGCAGATTTCTTAGTTTACATATATGCTACAATCGCTGGCATAACAGTCAACATTTACCTACTTTGTTCGCAGTTAGAAAGCTCAACTAGTCAAAATTGTTATATACAGGTACAATTTCTCGGTCAAGTCCATAACCACATTAGGTTCGAAATTGTGGAACATAAAATTCGTAAAAGGAACGTCCAAAGCGTAACTATGGGCAAGGACAACCGCATTTGTGTATGGATATCTTACCATCATCGCACCTAAACAATCTTATATTTTGATTAAAAGTTAACCATTTTATGCCCAAGACACATATCCAAATCATCATGACGATAATCCATAATGATGGTGAAAGATCGAAATTTGAGTGACACATATGCTTTCGTCATTAGAATTCGTCATTTACTTTCGACGTTTGTAAATGGTGAAAATTTCCCTCACAATTGCGATATTTTGATGAATATTCAATTCAATAATTTGAGGACACACTTTTCTTAAAGAATTTGAATAGAAATGTGTAAAGATTGATAACAAATTTAATATTTTTGTAAACATTCTTGTTCTTAAATTTTACAACATAAGGCGTCATTATTGAGCAAATGATGGTGCAAATGCGTAATTTGGAACTCGTGCTAATGATGATTAATTTGTGTCATTCGAAAATATGTAGGTATGTCAAGCTTGTTATTTATTTTCGAATTTGAGCCCTCCAATTTTTATTTTATTTTCCTTTGTTACGAAATTGATGTTCCATTGTTGATGTTCCACAATTACGAATTTGATGCTCCAAAGATACGAAAATGATGTTCCAAAATTATGAGCTTGGCCGGCAAATGGTATAGATTTTTGCTAAATTTTTTGCTACAAACCCAACAACTAAATGTAATGCATCTACGAAAATGTGTAGTTTCTATGAATCGTCAGACGTTGTGCAAGTAGCTTGTCCAGTAAACTACAAAAATTAGATTTAAGTGAGTATATATTTCGGGGGCAACTTACCCTCTTCTTCAGCACTTAGCTTTTGTGCTAATGAAGGGGGTAAGTTGCCCTGAAATATATACACACTTAAATTTAATTTTTGTAATTTACTGGGCATGATTACGTTATCTGTAGTAAAGAATTGACACTTTGAAAAGTGGAAAAATGTTCAGGTACCCCCATGCTTCGAGAATTGCTCAACAAAGAATCTTATCTAAGAAACTGTCTTCCATTTTCCAAATTATTCAGGTTAGTAAATTAAATGCTTACACTAGGTACTAATATCGTCAGTTTACGTGAAACCCATTACCCTAAATTTATTTTGAAAAAATTCATATTGAAAAATTGTTTCTAGTTTCAAAGTAAAAAAAAAAATCATAAAGCAATATTTTAGCCGGAAAAACGGCCGAAGAAAATCAATTCCGGCTAAAAATCCGGCCGGCCGGAATTATAAATTTCTTCCGGCTAAACAGCACGGTTTCCGGCTAAATTTAGCCGGAAAACGGCTAAATTGGCAACACTGGTCCGCATCCATACAGAACTGTTTGAAACAATTTTGTTTACTCCTTTTAATTGCATGTTTAAACGTCTGTAGGCAAACTAATACGGTTCCTATTTCAGTGCCCCCTGTACGCCTTTCTCAGCTATTTCACAGCGTCGAGTTGAATGCTCACTTTCAACCTCTCTTCATACCGTCCATCCTCCCTCGTTGCGACTTCGTCGAGATCGAGGACTCCAATCTTCGTCTCCTGCCGCAATGCCCGCATATTGGCTAGATTCCGTTCCAACAGGTTCATAGCTCTTGCCTTATATACATCTATCGAACATCTACTGTGGGAAGAAATTTGGAACCGTGGTTCTCCGTATTTTGTGTTTAGCGAATTCGCGAGACATTTTTTGCCCATCTCTTTCAATCCTGGTTCGTACTCATCTCTCTTCAGAATCTCCGCGTAGATCCTGCCTTCTGGCTGATAGAAAAAGAAAGAGAGATCATTCATAACATCTGGCCGTGTTCTCAACTTCTTAATTTTCGCGTTTTTCTTCTTCTCCCGTTTTGGTTCGACCCTCATCTAAGATTTCGGGTTCTCTTCCAGTTGCGGATTTTGCGCCGCCTCTTCTTGGAAATCCGCTGCTGTCATCATTTTGAGGTCTGACTGAATGCTGTCTCCTACACGTCCCGTTAGTGGTGAAGTTTGAACTTCCTTGTCTTTCTGGATATATTTTGCTATTTTACTGTTTATTGGCTCCATGGCATTGTTGTACATAAGACGTACATTCCTCAGCTTCTCTTTTCCTACGTAAATTGGCTTTAGGCTATATACCTACGAATTCCATCACGTCCGTAATCAGTTCGGCCAATTTAGCGAACTTTCAAGTCCTGACGTTTCTTTTGTTGCGAGGCTTTTTGTAACAACGACTAGATATTGTTGCTGAGAGCACCCATACCACCTTAACTAACCCTGATATATCCCAATAGGAAAAATAGAAGCGCTTCCGATAGAAGCGACGTAGAAGCGCTTCCTCATCATTGACAAATGTTCTTCGGAGGAAGTGCTTCCACAGAAGTATAATTACGAATGGTGAGGGAGCACTTCAAGATCGTAATAGAAAATTATAGACTCTTTGTAGATGCTCCAGAAGCGCTTACCACTCACTTCTCTACAAGCGCTTCTGGAGCGCATCTTACGGAACTGCTTGCCGCCGCGGACATGCAATGCTAAAAAGTACATGAAGAGGAATGGAATGGGAAGCGCTTCTCTGCTTCCCGAGAAGTTTTCAGACCATTTTTCAAGTATCTTTCCCCTTAGCTACGGATTGTCAGGATTTTGTTCCCATAATCAGGGTACTATCCCCAACAATCCTGACAATCTGCTCGGATGACCTTATTTCCTTATTTTTCTTATGCTATTAGGCCAAGAATGAAATACGCAAATAAAACTGGTTTAAGGCGGTATTATGCATCAATTTCCCTACGGTCCTCTAGAAAATTATCTTGAGGCTTGTGATATGAAGCCCTATATACATGTACGTAGTGGGTACATATACCAAAAATGTCTATACTCACACATATTACGAGTACATTGCGGATGCATTTTACTCAGTCGTAACCTCCTTGCATTCATAAAAACATCAGAAACATCACCACCGATTTCAGATGATCATCATTAATGGTGAAAACGAAGAGATGAGCTAAGGCGCAACTTGAAACGACATAAAAAAGGAATATGCCGAACTTTGGTCGTCGTATACCATACACAAGAATGAGTCCCGCAAGTGTTTTATGTGCGTTTGTTTCTTAAGCAGTAAGCCCAGATGCACACATAATCAAGGTTGAGAAATCATAAATGAAGAATTGAAAGGACGCATGAAAGACCCATAAAAACGGAGTCAAGCCGAAAAGTCGTCCCCGAAGACGTCAGAGTATCGAAAAAAGACAGAATAATGCGCGTATATTAAATTACAGCCAAGCCAAGGTGGATGCAGCCTATATCTTGGAGATATAAGTCACTGGTTAATGTCGGGATTAAAATTTACAGGGTAGACATATGCGAATCGGAACATTTTTTTTAGAGTTAGATAACAAGATGCAACAATGTTTCCTCATTTAAAATTTGGCTGGTCTAATCTTAACTGCATAGTTATTTATCCCCGCTTAACATTTGAGTCGGGTTTTAATCCGCTACGTGAGCCATGAATTTGAAAATGATCATAAACTGAATGCGCTTAAAGTAGGATTCGAACCCACGATTCGCTGTTTCGAGTGCAAGTGCACTAAGCAGGAAGAATAACTAATAGTTTTCCTTTGCATCATACCATTTCTTCAGATAGAAAAGGCTACAACTTACTCATTTCTCCCCTATAAAACCAATCACATCCTCTTCTCAAGAAACCGAGTAAGAAAAGATATCAAACTATATTCAAGATGAAATCATGCAGTGGCGAAAAAACAACGAGATAATTCATTTTTCTTTTCTTATTTTTTCCAATTTGGATTGCATCATGTTGACCCTCGCGTACGGTGCACTCATCGCTGATTGGTCAATTGATGCAGGTGGTCACACGTTCTTGTTGTTAATCTTCTTTAGGAATCACTGCAAGAAGTCTTTGTGGCGTGTGTACCTGTCGCGTCTGTTGCTGAACCTGTAGAGTGCTGGTGCTGGACGCTGGTCGTCGTCGCCACCAAGCAAACGAGAAAACAACAACCAAGACAACATCCTGCACACGCGTACTATGGGTGCTACACGCATAGGGATTCGATTGAACACTTATTGCAATCGACCGCGAGAAGCCCGAGAAGAGTCTTGGAACCTGTTCATCGTCATCATCATCATCATCATTGCCGGCTAATTCCAAACTACCGCGATGCGATTGCATGGCAAACAGGTATCACAGGGTATAAACAAGACCATCATCATCCATGGGGTTTTAGACGTTACACGCTTGCTCTACTATGTGCTTTTAACAAGATGTTGGGTCTGTTTGTATTCAGGAAGACACACCACACTGCTCGCTATAGTAGGTACTCTGTACTGTACCCTACTCTGTTTACCTTTTCATAGAGATGATCTGCATTGATCCTCTGTGTATAGTACCACCACCAACTGGCTCGGTTAATGAAATTTGATTTCTTTTCATCTTTTATTATGTACATTGCTGATAGATGCAGATATGAGTTGTATTATAGTGAAAGTAGGCCTGTTCCAAAAACCGGGATCCCGGTACAAAACCGGTGTTCACTTGGTACCGGACCCGATATTCTAAAGTACCGATATCCCGGTTTTTTTGGTACCGAGTTAAAAAACCGACCAACGAGTCGGTTTTTTGGTACCGAGTTAAAAAGAACGATTCACTTCAACCATGAGCTGGTTTTTTCAGGTTTTTTGGTACCGGTTTTTTACCCGGTACTCAAAAAAACCGGCTCATGGTTGAAAAAACTGTCGGTACTGAAAAAAACCTGAGTCGGTTTTTAACCCGGTACTCAAAAAAACCGGCTCATGGTTAAAAAACCGTCGGTACTGAAAAAAAAACCTGAGTCAGGGAAACCGCTTGTGGTACCGGGTATTGAAAAAAACCGGAACCCGGTACTGAAATCTCGGTACCGAACAGGCCTAAGTGAAAGAGTGTCTGTACCTCCAGGTCTTTCTGCCTTGTTTTTTTCTAAAAAGAGAAATTGAGCTGCATACGCAGTGCATTCAAATTATAATGATGATCGGAAGAAAATGACGACTATAACGCATAACGATCGCACGAAGGTGGCAAAGTGATTGTTACAAAAGGATGAACAAGAAGATTGTGCAATGTGTTGGCGTTTATAGATAGGCGAACGCGTTTAACCTTTGACGCCTATAAGGTCAAGTGAGATTGATTATGATGTTTATGGGCTTGTAGTTTGTATAGGTGTTAAGTGGGATGAACAATGCGGCTTGGAAATGTCTTTGTTGTAAATTTTGACAGATTAGAATACAGTAAAACTTCGTTAAAACGCTCTTCTGGGGTCTAAGCCAAAAAAGCGCTATAACAGGGAAAACGCTATAGGCGGGAAGTCCAAGAAATATACTTCATAGACGCATACACCTTTTAGGTGACAAAATTTATTATTCGATTGATACATGGAATGAAGTAGTAAGGAAATGGCAATCAATTGATTACCTACTGGTTAAAAAAAAACAGATATTTGTTTTTGTTTTATACTGGCAACAGACTGCAGCAATCTTGAGGTTTTTAATTTATTGAAAGATCCTTCCTCTATGTACATGCTATAGGCGAAAATTGCTCGAATCTTCTTTATTGCAACTAAGACTCTAAATGTTTTTGGCATGCTTGACGCCTATTTCTTGTTCTCTTCGGTGTCGACGGATGCTGATGCAATTACGATATCTCCAATTATACTTTCAATTATTGTTATGACCTTCTCTTTTCTAGGAAATTTGATCTTGATGTGAATTAACGGAACAATTTTTGCATCATGGTTTTGTTTGTGATTATTACAATGTAAAGCACGTAGTCTGCTCATTGCATGTGTCAATATAAATTTTTTGTTAAGAAAATGAGACGGGGAAAAGAGCGTTATAACCGGGAAATAGTAGCGTTATAACGAATCGAAATTCCCTGTAATAAATGCTAATGGGACCGGGACCGAGAAAAAAGAGCGTTATAGCCGGGAAAGCGTTATATCCGGGAGCGTTATAACGAAGTTTTACTGTATTTTGAAATAGATAAAATTAATTTATCTTCTCAAATGTTGTTGTTTGTAGAAAACTATCTTTACGCTGCTTACCCAATCCTCGAATTTAGCAGAATATTGTTCAGTATTATCACCAATATCCATAATTTATTTGAGTCAGTGCCGGATTTACCAGTAGGCTGAGTAGGCTGGAGCCTAGGGCGGCAGATTTTACGGGGGCGGCAAATTTGTAGCAAATAACAAATTTCAACGCCATCATATATAGCACTTATTCTTCTCGTGAAGTGTGTTTGTACCTCAGTGAGACACATAAGTGAAGAACTACTATTTGTCATCGTTATCCCAGAGTTTTGACACAACTTTGCACAAAGCTAGTATGAACTGATATACGTTAAATACTAAGGTCCGGTTACCCATACATTTTATCCAATCGACAAGCTTAAAGCATGTTACAGCTAGTGTAAACGACCATGCTACAAGTATGCTTTAAGCTTAAATTATGGATAAATATATACGAGTAACCGACGGTAAGTCTGTTTACTTTTGCTAAGAAAAAGTAAATAACAGTAAATTTGTGAAATCACTTGTTTAAGCCGCACTCTACGATGCTAGTAATCTAGATTTCCGGATATTGAATCTGGCCGTGGTCCAGAAAATATATATGTAGTGCTTGCAATATTGTGTATATAATATTGCAAGCACTCTATATGCAATGTAAGGTTGACTCTATAAACAGCTGAGTGAACGCACCATGCCCCACAAGGGGTTACGGTACAGAGAGATTTCTCAGAGCTTCAAACACTAGGAACGATTTATTATTAAAGACGAAAAGCGAAAAGACCTCTTATAGCCAATTGCTTGCAGGCTGAAACTCGCAACCAAGCTCTTTTGTATAGGGTTTTTTGGATTTTTTTTTCGAAAAACCCTTATGAAATCGATTTTGTCCGCCCGCCAGTTAAAATTTGGTAGAAAAATGAAGAATGGTAACAGTTATTTCTTATCGGAGACGTATGGATAGTAATCAAATCAAAGAACTTGACGATAACATTTTATATCAGTTATTTTTTTCCTGTTTAAAGTAACTGTAACGGCGTTTGAACTTAAACTTACGTTATCACCTCGGTTCTTCTAAACAGTTATGGTATGGGTACCGATATGAAACTTTGCACAAAGGTAGTATGAGCTGATATACGTTAAATACTAAGGTCCGGTTACTCATACAGTTTATCTAATCTACAAGCTTAAACCATGTTACAGCCAGTGTAAACGACCATGCTAAAAGTATGCTTTAAGCTTAAATTATGGGTATATATATACGAGTAACTGACGGTAAGTCTGTTTACTTTTGCTAAGAAAAAGTAAGTAACAGTAAATTTGTGAAATTTCACTTTCTGCGTGTGTAGCCCTTGTTAGGTCTGCAAATGTGAAAATTTTGATAAGGATTTTTAAGAAATGGCATAAGTAATATGTGTGCAAATTTTCATTCGAATAACTTTATCCAAACCGGAAAATAGCGAATCTAATATTTGGTAAGGGCATTTCACAATACCAGGGCAGCGTCTGAAGCATTTGTTCCCTGCATTATCTTGAACATGAACAACAACATGAAATTTAAAATTGTATTTTAGAAGTGACGTTCATAGAAAAGTACGATCTCAGCATATTTCTACAGGCAGCTCTATCTTGGATCGTGTCATCGCCCGAGACCAATGCGTTGTTGTTGCTTTTTCATTTGACACATCCAGGTGTTCTTCGGTCTGCCTCTGTCCTTGGGTCCATCAAGTGGAACTTCCATTCATATCGCTTTCTTTGCGGGGTTCTCAGGCGGACGCCTTTGAACATGGCAATACCAATTCATTTGTAGGTCTTCGAGCTTTTCGGTAAAAAAAAAATCTAGCTACTCTTGATGTGGTCCCTTTTGGTTACACCAACTAAAACCTTTTTTTCCAATGAAAATGTGTAAAAACCCAGGTCCTAAACTTGATTGAAATTAATCGGTTTCCGACCACTCTGAACATATTAGCATATGCCTTTTTGTGCAGGAAAATATTAATCTCCTTCGTGAAATAGTTTTGTCCTAAGATTCGGTTCCGAAAAATATGGTAGTGGCTCTACTGAACCCCATAGTCATTTGCGACATTTGCAATTGCAATATAATTCGTTTGCATCCTTTCAGATTATGGGACGAGAGTATCTTGAATTAATATTTATTTAAAAAAGACCCGAAATCCTATATTTGGTGAGGAAATAGTAAATTTTGCAAACATTACAATTTCATTCCCATCTCATTTAGTTTATCAAGCTTTACTGATGCACGCGTTTGTTTCACACCACATCATAAACTAATTCACAAACCCCTCTCTTAGGGCTTGGTAGGGGCGGCAAAATGTCAACAGCCTACTAGCGGCAAATGTGTAAATCCGCCACTGATTTGAGTCATTGCATAACTACGGAAATGTTAACATGCTGTCCCATAAATCAACATAAAGTCAAAAGTGGATGATACTTCGGGCTGCAATTGTTAGTTCAACTTGTTGCTGTTACCGTGCAAAAAAAAATATGAAAAATATTAAGATTTACTGGCTGCCCCTCATTACGGACTTCATGGTGGAACAAAAACAGTACTCCGATCATCTCCCAATCATCACGACGATTCGGGTAGATTGCATCGGCAGTACGATAAGTAGACCAATGAACCTTTTGCCCAAAATCATGTGGAACGAAAGCTACAAAGCACAATATCAAGCGAAACTTAACGAATATCTCCAGCAAACTCCAGATATCAATATGAATCATATTACGGAGGCGATCAAAAATTGTTCACAAGTACCGAGTAAACGACAGTCTAAACAATACAAAAACAAATGGTTTGATACTGAATGCGAGAATGAAAGAAAACAGTCTTTTGCGTGGCTACAACTGTTCAGAGAACAAAACGATTCTTTCACAAGAAATATGTCCGTGCGAGTGAAGCAGAAATTTAAATCGTTATGCAGGGAAAAGAAGCGCGAATATTTAAAAAACAGGCTGAACTATTAGGAAGCTGTGCGAGTTCGAGAGACTTCTGGAAAATATCGAAATAAATCAACGGAGTGGATGCTTATTCGATTGGCAATGGTATACAGGTGGCACAACTAGAGACCTACTTTAGTCAAATGCTTCAGAGCCATAACACCGAGAATAGGATACAATTTGCTGACCCAGTTGGAGCCATCCGGGACTTGACGCGATTATATCCAAGGATGAAGTAATTGCTGTGATTGCGAAGTGCAAAGACCGAAAAGCGCCAGGAAGCGATAGAGTTCCCGTCGAATACTATAAACGTGCTTCTGAAAATCTTGTTGAGATCCTTTGTAATGAGTTTAACAGGATCTTTGACACCAGTGATGTTCCTGTTGAGTTCAAAGAATCGATTATTTTTTCTATGTCTAAAAAGGGCGACGTGAACGAACCATCGTGCTACATTTCTAAATGCGTCTGGCAAAATGTTTACATCTATCCTGCAGAGGAGATTCGCCGAATGGTTAAACAAAACGCAACGGATAACTGAAAGTCAAGCTGGATTTCGAAAGGGTTACTCTACCCATGATAACATCTTCGTACTATACAACTGTGCGCGATTGTTTTTGAGCCAGGGACGAAAATTATATATATTCTTTGTCGATTTTAAAGCTGCCTTTGATACAATTGACCGTATATCTTTATTTTTCAAGTTATACAACAATGGCATGAGCACAAAGTATGGAAAAGTATTGGAGAAATTCTACGAAGATACACTAGCGATGGGGTGGAATGGAACACACCTTTCAAAAGCATTTACAACGACGGTAGGCGTCCGCCAAGGATGCAAACTTAGTCCGGATATTTTTGCTATTTCTGTAAATGATATCTTAGACGATATGCCAGGAGGTGCAGAAGGCCTGTTATATGCGGATGACATGGTCTTCTTTGCGGAGTCACCCAACGAGCTCCAGGAAATGATCGACCATCTGGAGGAGTACTGCACAACTTGGAAACTCCAAGTAAACCGCGACAAATCAAAAATCATGATTTTTAAGAAGCGTTTCCGGTTAGCTCGTGAAGAAAAGCGGTCATATGCAGGAAATCAAATAGAAGGTGTCACGGAGTACAAGTACCTCGGCATTAGGTTTACAAGCAATTTGTCAATGGAACGGCATCTTACAGAAAAGTTAAAAGAAGCTAAATGTGCCATGAATTCTGTATGGAAAAACTGCTTTAACAACGCTGATATATCCTACACAGCTAAGTACAATATTTATGCAGCGGTCGTCAGATCGATTATACTATACGGAACACAAGTGTGGGGTGGAGGAAGTTACAACGAGGTCGAGCGCATACAGAGATACTATATAAAGCGGGTTTTTTATCTTCCAATGACGACCCCAAACTATATGCTACAGCAAGAAACGGGTCTAACACCAGTGTTCGTGGAAACAATTAAAACACAGATAAACTATTTAATGAAAGTTGCAGCTATGAGCGACGATAGACCGCGGATACTAATTGAATGCTATACAATTTGCTCAGTGACGTAAGACACCCATCGATCGAAGCTGCTGCAGAAAGGGCAAGAACAACACAACATCGAGAAATCTACGTGCAACTCCATCACAGTCTTGAAATGAGTACATATTTCCGAAATGACTTTCCGGCATATAAAATCTCATTAATATTCAGAGCCAGAGGGGAATTACTTCCCTTAAACTACCGATGGGGTCCATTGGACCCTCACGACTGTTTCTCATTGGAATATCTACCTCCTTTTCCACAGCTCATGTCTGAAGCCCCTATGTATTTTACTATCATCCATCCCTAAATATGGAATGATTGCGTATTTGCGAAAACATTTTTTTAAACCTGAATTTAATCAATTAAATACAACTAAAATTTAGTTTTGAAACAAGTAATTAACTTTGACAATTTTTTGTTGTTTTGTTTTAATATAAAATTGTATTAACGTAAACAGATAATAATTTCATAAAAGAAAATGTCAGCAAAATCAGGCAGACGGCATTGCCATGCCTTACGATTGTTTTAGAGCACTGTTTCCCAACAGGTGGTCCGCGGACCGGGGGTGGTCCGCGAGATACCTCTAAGTGTTACGCGGGGAGACTCTGAAGACTTCTTACGACAAAGTTATATTTTCTTGTGACGAATTAAAGTCACATGCCACATGCCAACCATTATCATGTAATAGATTATCCAGTAAATACTGTGCTACTACATACTAGGCCTGTGATTATGGGAAGGCAAAATGGGATGCTTAAGTTGCTTATAGCCCAATTCCGAAATTATTCAAACTTATTATCAAAAGTCGATTCAGACTGCAAAATTTAAAGAGTTTTTTTTCGCGTTACTGGATAACTTTCGATTGGAGTTAGCTCTTACAGAGAATAAGAAGTCACAAATTCCTGTGCGAGAAAAATCCCAGCTGGTGAGGCAAGTGTTGACTCGAACAAAACAATTTTTCTTCCTTCTCTCAACTTGGCAAATCTTACATCATGCTTTCTAACAAGATGGCGTTATTTTAAAAATGCAAGCCCAATGAGAAGCGGTTGCGTGGTAGTTTGTGGACTGCGCCTTCAAAGTGATGGAAGCCGAGCCTAATTTTCAATAAATCATCTTCCTCAGACTAAAGCACCAAGATAACGTAGTCTGTTATGTGAAGATTTTTATATTAACAGTGGTTTTCCACTTTAATGTCTGGCCCGCTGCGATTTCTTAATAAAAATGCATACTTAGTGTCGTAGCACATGTCGTAAATGCTGGGGAAAATAAATAAATAAGCTAGAATCCAAATTGTTCCAACATTTTCTCGGCCACTTTATGTATTATTTTTCGAATACCCGGTCATTAGATGATTTTGACGATGAAATGAACGGGTAAACGAAAAATAATACATGAAATGGCCGAGAAAAATTATGGAACCGTTTTCGTATTGTAGCTTATAGAATTCCTCACCATTTGCCACATATTACACAACAGTAAGTGTGTATTTTCATTGACAAAATCGCAGCGGACATTTCAATCTCATTCCGCCCGAGGTCTATCCAGGCCTTTAGGAATAAAAGTAGGAAATAACAAAAAAAAAAAAAAAATAAGCACAATTTGTGATGGGAGATAGAGCGTCAGCTTCTAGATACAATGCCTCGAAAAAATTCGTTTCATTATTATTGAATGGTGGTCCGTCGAGATCCATTTGCAGGCTAAGTGGTCCGCAGACATTTCTGAGTTGGGAACCACTGTTTTAGAGTCACAATGTACGTATGAATGAAAACTGAATTTCAATAAAACACCTATCTATCTATCTAATCTATCTATTAAGATTTACAGTTACAGTACAAAACAAACTACAGCAAGGCCCTAATTTTTTTTATATATATTTTGTTTCTAATTATTTTATAAGAGAGCTCTCCATTATTATGCTTTCATAGCGATATAACTTGTTGCCATATTCTTCATAATTCCATGAAATACAGTACCAGTCAATAGTTCCACTTGAGAAATGGCTGTATGTCGGAAAGTGATAACGGTATTTTCTTCAAACTTATTTCCAGTACCTTGCTTGTCCTTTTAATAACATAAGGTCTCAAAACCTGAGTCCCGTTAGGATTTTCTTACGAGAATTCTTTACAACAGTACAAATGCGAAAGTCATTATGATAGTTCCAACGAAAATAAAACACCAAATAACGGTATGAGAAGATAATTTTATTCTAAAAATGTGACTAGTAATCAGCAGAACATCCTTTAAATGATTTGAGCCCAAAAAGTCAATCTGGTTAGAATTTTATAGGTTACGACAATTTAAGTTTGTCTCGTCCTCAGTTCCCCTAATCACTTGCAGAAGCTCTTCAGAGTTGTTAGACTGTCCGCTAACGGTATATACCTTCTTCCTCATTTATCTTCAAACATTTTTGGTGATATTTAGATCTAGGGTCATTCCATAACGTTGATGGATTGGACTTGAAACCAATCTTTTATCAGTCTTGCCTTATGAATTGGGGGGCTTACTCTTGTAAAAATCTTATAGGAGTTGCATAGAAAATGTCGGTAATCTTAAGCATTACATTAGACAAAATATTTTCTAAGCCTCGGCGCTCTGAATACCCGTCCCTTCAAGAAGCTCGATAGTTTCACACCATTATATCTCACACCACGAAACTTTTGAGTGATGCTTTGACAAAAATTAATTCCTTCTTATTCAAATCGTAGAAATAATACCTAAATCCATCTGGAACGATGAGATTAGTTTTTTTTCCGCAGTAGAAATACCGCGCTCCCAATCCACACAATTTCTTCTTTGGGGCTGAATATCTTGAAAAGGAACTATTGAGCTAATGGAAGTGAGCAATATTCACAGCTCCCAGCTTTATGAAAATATTGTTTCTAATGTAATCCTTAAGATTACCGACATTTTCCATGCAACTCCTATAAAATTTCAAAAAGATATTGCCCTAATTCTGAAAGCAAGGCTGATAAAAAACTGATTCCAACACCAATCCATCGACGTTATGAAATCACCAGCATACTCTCTAGAACTAAATATTATCAAAAATGTTTGGAGATTGATGACAAAGAAGATCTATACCGTTAGACGACAGTTTAATAACACTGAAGCATTCTGCAAGCGATTAGAGAAGCTTTGGATGACATTAATTTAAATTACCGTTAAAACCTATACAATTCTATCCCAAATTGAGTTTTACAGCTCAAATTACTCAAAGTAATTTCTACTTATTACTAGCTACATTTTCTAGAATAAAATTAGCCTTTTGTACCGTTATACTGTAGTCATCAGGTGATTTCATATTGCAAAGTGTGATGGAGAATTTTTTTTTGTTCTTATGTTTTTTTGGGGTGCTGACCTCGAATCCCGAGCTTCCCACCAAAATTTCGTTGCGGAACAGGGTCAAAACCGCGAAGAGCCCTAAAATTTTAACCGTTTTTTCGTTATTTGGCCTGTAACTCTGAAACTATTTATTTCTGCGAAAAACTTTCCGTGAATATATTAGATTGGTGTTGCAATCAAGAGCACGCTCAGCAAAGTTACTTATCCCCATATGAGAGTAGAGTACTCGTTGTGAATTCGAAAAACATCATAAACTGAATTCGCTCACGCTGAGACTCAAACCTACGACCCTGTGCACTAAAGACGAGCGCACTCCCCACTACATCAACCATACTACTAAACTACTGTTATGACTTAATTAAAAAAAAGACAAGTTACTTGTGTCAGTTTTTTGTTTTCGATTGCCTTTTGAGGCTTAATTTTCTTAAGCTGATTGAAGCGTTTCAATTTGTCGCTTTTTGTAACTAGCAGTTAAAATTGTTTCTTTTGTGTTCAAATTCAGTAAACAGTTATACCCCAGAAAATTTGTAGAAAAATTTCGGCAAACTTCGCAAAATGTAGGGGAAAGCTCGATTTTTACATGAACCTTCCTTTCAAGGTCCTACACAATACCCCAAAAGTTCCCGTGTCTGTACGAGTGGCGCTAGCGGTGAATATCTCGATAACGGTAATATATGCTGATAAGTGGTGTATGGAAAATTTCTAGCTCTTGTGGTCCTAGAATAAAATGTCAAAAGTCGATTTTTGTCGGTGCATTCTTAACGGTGCCAGGAGGTCAAGTTACCATCTACGAGCACCTAGCCTTTCGGCCTTTATCTCTCGGTCCCTCGAACTGTTTGTACCTTCGGCGTTTTACTGGCAAGGTGTTGTTTCCAGAAGCGGATTTCTCCATCCGGCTCACCTTCAGGAACCCAACCACGGGGTTGCATCACTAGCTGGATGACTTGGGTAACAACCTCCAGCCACTACGAGTCCAACATGGGCAAGGACCATGGTCCCCTGGGCACACCCATCCCCGTAGTACACTATTCGCTATAGACTCCTCTATAGCAGGTGTGATCCTCCTTCGGCCCCCTATTGGTTAAGCCTCACGTAAAAATTCAGATGTGCACATCCCAGGCTCGTTGGACCTGTGACTACGAGCCTGTGCAGACTCGTAGCGCTGCATTTCACATCCAGGTGGCCCCTTCAGTTTACTAGTCAGCAATGCGATTCGGGCAGTGTGGTCATCAATCCACAAACTAGTTAGATATAGGCGCGTAAGCATTTACCACCAAGGCCATGCTCCCTAACTAGCCCCTTCTGGGCTCGGGTCATGCGAAGCCGCCAGCTTCGAAGCTCACATGATTCACCATACGATGCACTCTCCCACCAGAGGACACCATAATCGTGCTTGGCCTTTAGTGACTTCTCTCCCGTAAGTCATGGGAGGAGGTCGGTCACGCCATGACCCACCCGTACATAACTCAGGAGCTCGGGAGCGTTACCGCCCGAATGGTCTTTGTACAAATCCACGCCATGGCGTATCCACCATACCAGGGGCCCCCCTACGCTGCTAGGTCCGTGGTGTCGCAGCTCACCAAAGATCGTTGTCCCACTACATACACCCATTTTGGCTGATGCCACAAGGACACCAGGAGGTCAAACGTTATTTTAACAAGGTTTCAGGAAAATCTCTATAACGGTAACTTTGGCTTATTTGTAGCAAATACGGTTCTGAAGATAGTCGCCAAATTTCTCATCAATATGTACACTCTGAAGGGTGCTACGGGGAATCATACCTTAGAAAAATGAGAATTTTAGGGTTTTTTTTAAATTTTTTTCTTTCAAATAGCCCTTATGAAATCGATTTTGTCCGTCCGTCCGTCTGTTCACTAAATAAATCGCGAGCGGCTCAACCGATTGTCATGAAATTTGGTAGGAATGTGTAGAATGGTTACAGTCTTTGGCACAAATACCTGATATTTAAATCAAAGATCTAAACGAGTAAACGCATATCAGTTAAAATTTTCCAGTTTCGAGTAACGTTAAAAAATGTTATTTTCGTTTAAAGTTAAACTTCCTTTTCGACCTCCGTTTTTCTAAACCGTTATAGGGATCGATATGAAACATTGCACAAAGATTGGTCAGTAAGGCCTTATATACGTTAAATATTAAGACTGTTGACTTTTGCTAGGGAAAAGTAAATAACAGTAAATTTGTAAAATGTCAGTTTGTTCGTGTGTAGCCACTCTTAGGTTTTCAAATATGAAAATTCTGCTAAAGGTTTTAAGAAAATTACATTCATTCAAATAACAGTATCCAAACCGGAAATATAGCCAACTAAGTATTTAGTAAGGCCTTTCACAATGCAAGGGAAGCATCTTAAGCATTTCTTCAATGCATATCTTTTAACTTGATGAAGCAATGAACATGAAATTTGGTGGAAATGCATAGAATGGTAATAGTGTTTGCCACAAATATTTTTTTAGTTTGTAGGACCAAGTTAACAGGGTGTCCCTGAATAGCTGCAAATGTATAATTGTTCAATACTCATAGGAAAGCTTGCGTGAGCTCTTATGTCAGGGCACACAATGGAATCATTTCATATAAGTTGCTTTTCCTTGATTATGAAAACAGTAACAGTAGATTTACAGCTAATAATTCAGTTCATAAATAAAGTCAAGCCATCGTTACGTTTGCCTGAGTTTCTTTTTGCTCATCAGAAATCTTAAATCGAAAAATGCCTGTAGATTTGCCTTGGAGTACTTTTATACAAACTGGGTAAATAAACGCGTTCCACCTTTAATTAGACCAACCCAAAAATAGATTTACAGCAAGCATTTCATTAATGTTGTGCACAATTCTGATTTATTGCTTATAAAATATATGTACAAAAAATATTCACTATGCATTAAAATTCTAAAAAAAACCCTCGTATTTCGGGCGCAGCCTTATGTACGCCGGTATTTTTTCATGAATGGCTCTGTAACTATGATAAATTTGTAGGTTCTATGGCTGCAAACAAAATGCCTTAAGTCCCTATCGATGGGTGGGCATCCAATGAACTTATGAGGAGCCAAATGTCAAAATTTACCGTTTTTGGGGAATTTCTCTATAACGGTAATATTCACTGAAAAGCTTTGAATTTATAGATTGTACAACTTTTTGAGTCTTGTTTAGGACCCCGAAAGGAAGGCTCATGGAAAAGTACAGCTTTCCCCTAATTTTTCCGAAGTGAAATGCGAAATTTCCTGGGATATTATGCGTGTAGCCGAAAATATATTTTCTAGACAATAATAATAATAAATGCACATATAGACTTTGAACATTTTAAAGTTACTCGTCGAAATCTTTCGTTTTTGGCATCAATCAACATGATAATATTCACTACATTTTACAAGATCATTTTCAGTCATGTAGTGCAAAATCCAATTGCTTGGCTGATGGAAGTTACGTGATCATTTTGTAAAAAGTGCGAAAATACATATATGTAATTGTCTTTTACAGATATTATTGGTCTGCTTTGGTTTTTCTCAACTGCCGGTGCATACCTAATATAGATCATGCAGTGTTGCAAAGCAATTATTGCGTATTACATATCGATTTTCAAGTACGTAATTACAGTGAAAATGACGTGCTGAATTTACTTTTGTTTTTTTTTTTAGTTTCTTTTTTCCAAACAGTGTATTATCATCAGTTCATAAGGAATTTGAAACATTGTACCAAACATGTACGTGTATTTAAGTGTGATCATAAATGACAAAGTAATCGTTACGTATTAATGTTTGGCTTTAGCGAATTTTTGTCAATTCACTGTATACTTTTATGCAAAGAAGCTGCTTTGTTTTTTTGTGAACCGGACAATATACATACCTTTGCATCGTCGTTTAATAACAATTATGATATTTACCGTCGTACAGTAATATGATGGTCATGGTCAGGACCGCCCTGCAATGCTTGCGAGCATAATGACCGCATCTACCAATACCCTTAGCCTTTACCGCTGGCACCACCGCGCACAACATACTCTAATGACTTTGCTGATACCGCGCGACTAAAACAGTGGCAACTACTCATGTTGATGGGTTTTCACAAGAAAAGAAACTCCTCGAAAAAAAATTCACAGATTTTTCAATGATGTTTTAATTATCTTCGCATTTCACGATAGTGATAGACAAATGCCATGAAGAGATGATGATTGTATATGTATGCGCAGGATGTTTTTGTTTTCGAATTGTGCGCGCTTAAGACTTTATAGAGGGCCATTAACATTTTTTTCTTTTGACCGTATCCGATTAGCTTGAAACGGTGGCCTGTAAACATACACTTATACACACATATGCGCAAAGTCGGAAAGAGCAGAAAAAACTCCCAATGTATTTGCTGCTCAACTCGCATTTCGCGCTGGTCATCAATATATTTTTTGTCGGCTTCTTGTCGAAAATCAAAGTACGGTCACCGGCAATATTATGAGTCTTTAATAAAAAGGAGTTTTTGCTTATTTCCACAATATTCAAAAGGAAACACTAAACATGTTGCGCTTTTTTTCGTCAAAGTTTGTGTCAAAGACACGATTTAATCCATTGCGGCTTTCGAATGAATTAGTTCATTGTCGGTACCTACACAAGTCGAATGGATTACCACGAACAAGTAGCGAAATTAGAGGTCATGCTAAGTCCCAGTCAAATTGCAGATAAATGTTTTGAAGTGTCTACATCGGTAACTCGATTAATTTAAAAAATCTCTTTGACACTATCCCGTTAATTCGCTGCTGTTGGTAGTTTTTGTGCACAGATAGGTACTTGCGCTTTATATTTCGAATGCCAAATCGATTTTGAATAATGAATTTTTAATTTATTGGGAAGGTTTGCACCTTGATTCAAATAAAAACATTTTTTGTTTGTGGGGGGGTGTTAGGGTAACATTGTTTTGTTATGTACCATGTTAATTAGTTTAAGGCTGTCGGATTAAGAATAATCAGGCATCATTTAACGCGACATGGATGATACTTGCAAAAATATATTTTTTTTTCGTTTGTATGAAAACATTGTGTATTTCAAGCATCAGTCAGTCAAGGAATTGTTATATGAAACTCACACAAAATTCAATTTTTCCACCCTTTCCCAAAAAAATCTTATAATTTGCTCTTACTAAATATTTTATCTCATTTATACAAAATAATCATAATTTCTTAATATTACCTATGGCAATCACATTTTTCATGCTCATTCTCGGTATAATTTACTATCGTCCAATCGATTTGAGCACTTCCTCTACGAGTTTTTTAGTACGTTCTGACAACGACAAAGCAAATCAAGAGGTTCTTGAAATTGTATGTCAGTATTTTTACGTTTTAACCTTTTGTCGTTTTTTTATAGCTAAAATTCCCAAAACGCTGGAAAAAAAATCGGTCTGTGATTCGTTTTACATTTTTTTTATTCTTGACCATATTTTTCGTCTAATGATAGTAAATGAAGATAACAAATATCTTCTTCGTCACCATCTCTCTTCATAGCTGGAAAATTTATCTAAATCTAAAGAGATACTGGACAGTATACAGTCATATGTGTGTTCGTATATATTATATCTTTTTATTCGATCATCCATTTGAGGTTGTCCTGACATTGGTTATTTGGTTTTTTTCGTTTTTTTTTCATGGGTTTTGGTAGTCTCTCAAATGTGTGGAAACCTCTTAGAAAACTGAAATGCAATCGGCAGACTAGGATAGGAGATGAACGTTAAGAAAAAAACTATATGAATACCATAGCACTGACGAAATAGCCGTTGAAATCTACTATGAAGTTTATATCTTTTTGTGAGCAAGCATTTTACCATTATTATATGAGCTCTAATTATGCTTTGGAGAGCTCATTTAGGAATGAAAAGATATTTTCCAAATGATAATAGTTGCTTGGATAGATAAATTGGTATTATGAAGACGACGAAGAAGAAGTCGAAGAATGCTTCATTCTTTGCAAGTAGATTTGACGCCCATATTCTTGTGTTTTTATTTGAAAATATTCCTCTTGTAACGTTTTCATGCGTTGCTAGTTACTTTTTCTATAAACATGTGAAGAAGTTTTGTGTATTTTCGGTATATTAATGAAGGAAGTCTACGTA
The DNA here is from genome assembly GCA_949715475.1 of Microchrysa polita. Lineage (NCBI taxonomy): Eukaryota > Metazoa > Arthropoda > Insecta > Diptera > Stratiomyidae > Microchrysa > Microchrysa polita. Next base: position 21,141,063 of record OX454417.1, read on the forward strand.
ACACTAGAGGCTTCATCCACCTGTTATTATAGTGTGCACACAGATACATATTAAACTAAAAATGAATGAAATGCGACTAACAAAAAATCACGATAGAATCTGTAGAAAATCAATGAAGATTAATAAGAAATATTTCGGTTATACTATTTCGGGTGTTGATGACATCAAAAGATTATGCTCAGATTTCTAGTTTTTTTCAAGAAATCAAGTGCCTTGGGGCAATTGGAATAGTTTTCTTTTTTAGTTGAATTTGCTGCAAGCGCTTCATTATCATTCTGCGGCTGTATTGTCTTGAACACATTTTACCCAATTCCTATGGGTTTTTTCGATGAAAAAAAAAAACATTCCTTAATCTGGACATTGCACTGACGCCATGGCTTCTGTGAATGATAATTTATTCATACAGGTACACAATGTTATTAATTCATTCAAAACTTTTTTCTTACATTTTGAACTAATGAATAATGGGTGTATTGGATACTAGTTAATCCACACGAAAATATGCATTGTCCAAATTTATATGCTTGTCGCATGCAATCAATTTTTCGCTTCTATACTACTTGAATGGTAGAAAAATATGCGTCAAGTCTGTTAAAAGAGAATGGATTTTCTTCAAAAAGGAAAAAAAACTTAATCTTAGCCTTTGACAATACGAGACGAAGTGTGAAAAATATCAGTTGAATTAGATCACGCAACATGACTTAAAATTTAGCACAATACGATGATCAAATCCCAAATGATTAATGTTTTTCTATTCGTAAATCTTGCATAGGTCAATTGAATAAATTATGTCTTATGTTAAAATTTATCATGGACGAACGACGGCAAGTAGCAATTAATGAAGTAGGTATCTAGCGCAGGTATATACTGAAGTCCTAAGAAAACCCATCCTCCCAAAAAGACAATGTAAAATCTTCCTTCAGTTTCGAAATTTTGTACTACTACTACTACTAAGTTCCTTTAACCCCTTGCATCTACTACACCTACTCGCCATCGGGTATACGATTTCTGGCTATGTATCATAGTTGACCCCAGGTCTTTCTTAATGACCCACACTCTCCATCCACCGATCTGCGCCACGTGATTTTAGGACGACCCCTTTGTCGGCCTCTTTGGGAGAAGGGGTTCCATCTCATAGCGCGACCAGCAATGCAGTTATCACCCTTTCGCAACGTATGACCAATCCACTGCGAGTGGATTCGTCGATAGGTATTTGACCCGTGCGGCGATATAGATCTTCATTTGAAATTCTTGCGGGCCAAAAAATTCTTAATATTTAACGAAGACAAGTATTTACAAAAGTTTGCAATTTCTTGGCAACGACAGCGGTAACTTTCCAAGTGCTACTCCCATATAATAGCACCGAAAGAATCAGGGAGCGGAACAGCCCCAGGTTGGTCTTAACACTGAGATAACTGCTTTGCCAGAGTTTGGACAACATGCCAAACAAAAACACTTTGCTTGGTTAATGCGGCGAATCATGTCCTGATCTGTGTGGCCATCAACAGCAATAATGTTCCCTAAGTAGAGAAGGCAAATGTCATCAGCGTAGTCCAGGTGTTGTAGGTGAGACTTCAGAGTCCATTGAATGCCGCGGTGCTGGCGTTTCTCAGGTAAAGCCGGATTGAGTACATCACCAATCACTATAAGAAATAGAATTGGTGAGAGAACACAGCCCTGCTTGACTCCGCTAAGAACATCAAAGTCCTCCGAAACCTTACCTTTGTGGAGTACGCGACATTTGCCACCGACGTAAGTCGCCCTAATAATAGCCACTATTTTCTCTGGGGCACCCCTTTTGCGTAAGGCCGCTCAGATACAGTCTCGATTCACACTATCCAAAGCCTTCTCGAATTCAACAAAGAGCAAATGCAATGGAGATTGAAATCCAGTCTGCTCATCGATTTTGATTTCTAAGTGGTCCTTAATCCTGTCCAAGATTATTCTAGCCATTATTTTAGCGACCGTGGGAGGCACACCAATTATTGTATTCTATGATGCTTCTTCGGAAGTTTGATTATTATCAAACCTTCTTCCACTCAGTGGGAAAAATTTCCTTGTCCCACGCTCTTGTAATTAGTGGATATTTGTTGCTTGATAGTGTTCGACAGAAACACCGTCGAGCCCAGCAGCGTTACCAAGTTTTAGTGCAATAATTGCATTAATTTCGCTATTGAACTTCTTGGGCTTTTGTGTCGTTCAAAAGCCAAAAAGAATTTTTTTGTAGCGAATTTTTATACCTGTCACCATGTGAAAGAAAAATATATCCAGGAACGGATGAAATCGGAACGCCACGTTATAGGGCTGTCATACAAATCAATCCCTGGAAATTAGGTTCTGCTAAGAAAAACTTTTGTCTTTATGAACCAATCTTAACCAAACTTCACCTGAATGTGTTCCTAGTAAAGCCTCAAAAGATATCCAGGAAGGGATGACATCGGAACAATACGTCATAGGGCTGGCATACAAGCCAACTCCTGCAAATTAGGTTCTTATAAGAAAAACTTTTGTCTTTATGAACCAATCTTAACCAAACTTCACCCAAAAGTGTTCCTAGTACAGCCTCAAAACACATCTGGGAATAGAAGGAATCGGAGCATTACGTCATAGGGCTGTCATACAAACCAACCCTCAAATATTAGGTTCTTGTAAGAAAAAGTTTTTTATTTTTAAATCTTAACCATAATTCAACCAAGTGTGTTCCTGGATAAGCCTCAACGCATTCAGGAACAGAATGAATCAGAACACGTCATAGGGCTGCGGTAGAAATTGTTAACGCAAAAGAAGCTTAAATTTCATTCAAGGTTGACGAATTTCGGCCGCGCTCGAAACTAGCCTCGGTCTCCTTTCGAATACCTTTTAATATCTTAAATGCAGAGAGTAACACCAAATTCCTAAATTTGTAATATCCAACTCGTAACTATGAAAAATCAAATTTTAAATCTAAGAGGGGATTCGCACTCCCGACAGGATTTGCGAAAACCTGGACTTGATTAGAAATTGTACCATATTGCACCGCAATTTGAATAATGCAAGCCCATTCAGTCGTTCTCTTTGGCCGTGATCGTTCGGTCGCCACTCTGTGAAATAGACACTCATAGAGAAACGAGTTTCCAAACTCGGCACGACTCGTCGCAAGTTTATTATTCAGAAGAAGATGATAAGAAATATTCTTATCGTAGAATAATAAACTAAAAATGCGACTAGGAAGTGGTATGGCTGACAACCGTATCACACTCCAAATTCAGTTGTCTTTGTAACGTTGATGACTACACACGGTAGTCATCAACGTACCATGCTGCACTAGGAGAGTTGGTGCACGTAGGTATAGGGTATATCACCAAAACCGGCAAATTGGATATATACATAGAATGGTAAGGCCCATTCTATCCTATGCAGGAGTGGTCTGGTGGCCCTAGGGTATCCAGAAAACTACAAGGCAACGGCTGGATGGGATTCAACGCATAGCATGTGTAAGCGTATGTGGTACAATGAGAACCACGCCAACGCATGCTATGGAGGTAATACTGGAATTACCGCCACTGGATCTTATAATAAAGTAAAGTGCGGACCTTACAGCAATAAGAATGGAAAGGGATGGCGCATGGCATTACTTTGGTAGCAACGGAGGTCATAAGCGTATCCTGGATATTGTTCGTAATAATTTCGAGGAGACTCATATGCCTTCGGATGGTATGAGTAAATGTAGGGTGATCGAAAAATACCACAGCACTTTCAACGAGGATGGCAGGATACACGAGGAGCATCCATGTGATATTGATGGGTCTCTCATGGAAGGAAGAGCGTGGGCTGGAATATACCCTGAGTAGCTAAACCTAGAGAGTATGAATCAGTACATCAGGCAGAGATGATTGTATTGCTGGACGCGCTGGATCAGCTTCTGGAAGGCTGGGTACCGGGAAATAAAATTCTGATAGAACTCGATAACCAATCGGTGATCAAGCGCATGCAGCTATCTAACATTAATTTAAAACTGGTACTTGAGTGTGTCCAGAAGCAGTGTGCTTCAATCAACGAAGTTACGCTAATGTAGGTTAGAGGGCACGTGGGTATGGGGGGAACGAAATGACCCGTACCTTAGCAAAAGAGGGATCAGCAGAAAAGTTTCAAGGATCGGAACCCAAACTTGCTTTGAAGCCAGTATACATGGCTGGATTGATTCCATACATCGGCAACGATGTCTAAGGCTATCCACTAGATAGACAGGCTAGAAACGCAATTACCAGCCCACTATGGAGAAAAGCCAAACAAGACAAACTCAGTTATACACGGAGTAGCCTAAGTTGGATCACTTTAGTGATTACAGCGCATCTATCTAAGATGAAAGTCGTGGAGGATGATGTATGCATATGATGATGATGTATGTCTGGAAGAGGCTGAGACGACAGCACACATTGTGTGTGAGTGCCACACACAGGTACTAGGAGGCTGAGAATACTAGGCAAATCCACAATAAGTGTGGAACCCATGAGTGAACTTAGCTTCAAAGACATGCTACACATCACATGGGACTCAGTGATGAAGGAAGAAGTCGATAATTATCAGCCTGCTTCTGGAAATCACTGAGGAATGTAAGGGAACGAAAATGGAGCCAACAAAGTAGTGGTCTGCTTCGAGAAATCCTCAAATCATAGATATTTATACCTATACCCCAAATGTTAGCCCTTTAGCTGCCACAGGATTATGAAGATTTTTGAAAAACCCATTCTCTTACACGACTTAAAACTCAATACTAGCGAAATAAGATGGCTTTCACAGCCAACAAATTTACCTATAAAACAAAACTAGCCGCACTAAAATCGGATAAATTTGGTTCGGTTTGGTTTAACAGAGCTTCAAAATCAAAAAATAAACCACAAACCATTTCTATTTTTGCTTCTCTTTTTTCATTGCGTATCCGTACAGAAAATTTGATCGAATTTTACAATTCCAATATCTTTGGAGAAATATTTGGCGCTTTGTTGGTAGATTTTACCCCGATATTAGTCTGCAGATTTGGGAAGATAAATAAAAAGAAATAGAGAATTTTCAAGCGCAAAAATCATTTCATTCTAAATTTTCCGTAAATATCTCAATTAAATCTATTAAGTCATCGCAAGTCACTAATACTTAGTTCATACTATTACAAACGAAATAAAACTCGTTTGAATTTCCTAGAATCAAATCTCAGTTGATTAGGTGATGTTATAAGACGGGATAAAATTAGGCATACCCAATTTCCGAATCTCACGGCTTTTTAAAGCAAAATCTCAGAAAATTTTATCATTTATCGTACACATTGAATTTTAATGACATTATTACATCATAAATAGGAGATTTTTAAGAGAATTTTTAATATTATAACTTTTTACCTCAAGACGAAAATGGGGGGAAAACTATAGGTGTGGCCTGACCTATGGGGTATCAAAAAGCATTATAAATTGAATATCATTAAAAACATACTCAAAACTTCAACAGATTTTTTTAAATTTTTCCAAAATGCTTCGAAACATATTATTCTAGGATATCATGAAATATAAAGTCGCTACGATTTCATCTTCTATACCTTTTTTGACCAAAATATTGTGCCAAAGGTCTGGCCAGACCTTTGTGCCGACAGAAGGGTTAAAAGGTTGGACACCCGTCACCCGTGCAAAACACAATTTTTTCCAGCGCTGCACATTAAAATAATTCGAGACAATGATCCTTTAAATTGATACCTCCAGCACTATTTCAGTGCTATGGATAAAAACGAAATTAAATACTTTTAAGCGTTAATAAAAAGGTACAACATGTAGTCTAAAACTTACATACTAAAGTTGCAGTAGAGAGTAGAAACAGCGTCTATTCTAAGACTGCAATCCTTCGGAAAACCCGGGAAACATTATATTTATTTGAGAGTATATGGGGTATAATTAATTAAGTTTAAAAGTTTTAACCGTTGCCTGCTTAATACTAATTTCTAATTAGTGCGATAAACATGCTGATGGAGCTGATGTCTACGCCACGGTCGGTGCCATGATTGATTTTTCGGATAATTAAGAAAACGTCAGATGAAAACAAATTTCCGAAAGATTATGCCACCCATAAAGGTGTAGAATGCTACCTGTTACATACTCGTAGGTCGCAGCAGTCTGCAGTTAAGTAAGACTTAATCATCGATAAATTTGTATCTATACCTATCTATGGAAAAACGAAAGTCCATATACCAATGGCAAGGAATAGGAAGTTCCATAAGTTGTTATTGGGAAAATACATTGATGTGTAACTACATACAGGCGTCCCCCGGTTATTCGCCGGGTTAGGGACCGGAGAAATGGCGAAAGGCGGGTTTCGGCGAAAGGCGAAGCGGAGACTTTTCAGTGCATATGATGCCCTAAGAGCTATAATTAAAATTCGTATTTTATATCCAAAAACTTCACAAATCCAAAGTAAACAATAATAAAAACAAAATTGCACAAAAATTGATTTCAATCACTTCATTTATATTATACTAAATCGACAAGTTCATTCCATGTGGTTAGATGTGGTTGATAATGGCTGAGTTTTTGGTTTAAAATACGATTCAAAAAATCCTAGGGCACTGAAGAATTATCTAAAAGCAAGTTTACCACTGCACTACCGGTGGAACTCAAAGGCATGGCGGCCGAATTATTCCAAGCATGGTTTAAGGAGTCATTCATACCGAGTGTGGAAACTTTTTGTAGGGAGCAAAAAATCCCGTTCACAGTCTTACTATTTATGGATAATGCTCCCTGTCATCCGAAACAATTAAGTGATTTATATGAAGAGATTTTACTTCCGCCAAACACGTCATCCATTTGCGGCCAATGGACCAGACGTAATTGTCACCATCAAATCTTATTATCTACGGCGCACTTTTTCAAAAGCGATAGCGGCGGTAGACCTCGATAGTTCTGATCTAATGTGCCAAAACACAACAAGCTGAAATCTTTTTGGAAAAACTTTACAATTTTGGATGTAATCAAAACAATTAGAGATGCATGGAAGGAAATCAATGAACCAATTTTGAAATGTGAACTAATTTATTAATCACTTAACTCATACATTAATAAATTTTATATGTTAAAGAAGCGCCACAGACCCTCCGATCGATTGGCGAGATTTTTTGATTGCGTTCTCAGTTGCTGGCTTTTTGACATAACCCTGTGGTCGTTCTTCATGCTGTGGTTGTGGCGGTCATTCTCCATCAAAAGTAGCAACAGATGTCCATCTTCCATCGCCAAAATCGGTATAATTTTCGCTATTTCGTGTTGTGTCTTGTGGACCGTGAGACTGTCAATTTCAGATTGCCCGATAAGTTGCCTAGTGTGTGTGCTGTACGGGCGGCAGATCGATTGTGCGCAATCGATTGACCAATAAATCGCTAGGTATGTGGCGCCCAAAAGGCGCATGGAAAAAACTACAGTGGATATCAGCCGACATTGAAGCTAGTGGGAATCTTGTGAACTATGGAACATCTGATGTTGTAGTGATGGCGAGACAGTTGGATTTAGATGTTTATCCGGAAGATGCGGAGGAGTTGCTTTCTTGACAAAATACAGAGTTAACTGACGAAGATCTTATGTCAATAGAAGAGCAGCGAAGATTCAATGAGGAAGAAAGCAACAACACCGAGCTACGAATCTTAACAATCAAGCAACTGGAGGAAGATATTTTAAAGGTTGAAGACGCTATGGTATTTTGGGAAATGGTGGACCCAAATTTTGAAAGGAGCTCAAAAGTCAACAGTGGCCCCCAAACCAGATAAGCTGTTATCCTGAGCTTCTGAGGGAGAGAAAAAACAAAGCGACGCAGCAAGTTTCCACACTCGGTTTGAACGACTCCTTAAACCATGCTCGGAATAATTCGGCCGTCATCCATGCCTTTGAGTTCCACCGATAGGGCAGTGGTCAACTTGCTTTTAGATAATTTTTCAGTGCCCTAGGATTTTCTGAATGGTAAATCATCGGTTTTAAATCCATATTGCCAACTGTGTTGGCACCCAGCAAAAGGGTCAACCGGCTTTAAATCCTGGCATCGTTTTTTCTTCCTTTCAAATGAAGGTTCTGGATGGCATTTTTTTCCAAAATAATGCCGTCTCGTCCACATTAAAAATTTGTATTGGCAAATATCCCCATTCATCCATAATTTGTTTTAGTTCCGCGGAATATGCCTCGGCTGCCACTGTATCGGCACTATCCGCTTCCCCATCAATTTTAATGTTATGTAGATTGGAACGCCCCTTAAATCTATTAAACCACCCCTTACTAGCAACGGATGCTTCTTCCGTCTCTCCTCTTTCATTCCTTGGTGTTAAAAAGACTTAAAGCCTTGGTCTGTATAACTGAGGTATTCAGAGGAATATTGTAATGAGTCTGGTCCTGAATCCAGATGCTTAAAAGCATTTCTATTTCGTCAATTATACTGTCGTTTATTCCTATTATTTTTGAATGGACAGGCGTGGAATTTTTTATTTCGTCCAACATATGTATGTATTTTGATTTTTTTAGGGTTTTTTTTAGATTTTCCAAAAAACCCTTATGAAATTGATTTTGTCCGTCCGTCTGTCCGTCCGCCTGTTCACTAAATAACTCGCGAAGGGCTTAACCGATGGTCATAAAATTTGGTGGGAATTTGTAGAATGGTAACAGTCTTTGGCACGAAATACTTAAAAGTTGGTATGGCAAAGATAACAGGGTGTCCCGGACATCTGAAAGTTTGTTCACTAAATAACTCGCGAACGGCTTAACCGATCGTCATGTATTTTGGTAGGAATGTGTAGAATCGTAACAGTCTTCAGCACGAAATACATAGACGTTTGTAGGACAAAGCTAACAGGGTGTCCCTGAGATTTGTTTTTTTTTAGTTTTTATCGGACATGGACGTATAGCTACTCAAATCAAAGAACTCGATGGGTACATTTCATATCAGTTGCTTTTTTCCAATTTGGAGTAATGGGACCGGAGTTACAGGTAATAAATTCAGTTAATATGTGTAGCCATGATACACAGTAAATCTATTAAATCTAAATAAATGCCTTTCATTCTGTAACACTTTTAATTACCCAACTAGGTTAGGTTAGGTTAGGTAAAGGGGTCGCTAAGTGATCAAACACTTAGCACACTTAGACCAAAAATAGGTCCATTGTGATACCACCGATTGAAGCGACCGTAACAGTTGACACCTAAGCCGAAAACCAGCCCGTGCTGGCAATATATTTGTTGAGCAATAGTGGGCTCACATCACGCAGATCATCTGTATCATACAAATACATTGAGCCAAGAAAACGTCTACGTTTCTCGGCCAGGGCCGGGCAATGACAAAGAAAATGATGTACACTTTCTTCCTCTTCTTCGTCATCGCAACTGCGACAGAAGTCGTTATGGGGAATTTTGAGCCTTGAGTGCTTCCCGATAGGCCAGTGTCCCTTTATGGTCCCGACAATCTTGCCGATTTGCTTCCTGTCTATTGACAGAAGAATAATAGACCTGGCTGCGTCAAGTCGTGGCCAAATCAATCTTGTTGTAGTACATGTAGTACCGCTAGACCATCTTGCATTAGCTCTGTGCATCGCGGTTTTTTGTATTGCCAGTTTACAAAAAGCAATTGGGGCTTTCAGCTTGTTTCGGTCGGCGTCTAAAATTATAGAAGTCGCATTACGAGCGAGACGGTCCGCATTAAAGTTCCCTTCAAATCCACTGTGACTGGGTATCCAGCAGAGAACGATGTTGAAAAATTGACCCATCACTCTTAGAGCTGAGCAGCAACTATCAACAGTTTTGGATGTAGTCAGGACAGATTCGAGTGATTGGATTGCCGCCTGACTGTTAGTGTATATGATAACATCCCTCATCGTGATTATATGATTTTCCAACCAGGTTAGGACTTCCATAATTGCAGAAATTTCCGCTTGAAGGACACTACAGTGGCCAGGTAGACAGTGTGTCAGGGGTGTATTGTTATTCCAGTGATCCCTCGACGGAATCAGACAAACATAGTTTTTGTCAAAAGCATATTTGGGACTAGTGTAGTCAGTCTCAGACGGGAGGTTAAAGTTCTGTAGAATCGTAGAGTAGTGCCGTGTTAGCAGCCATTTGTTGGCCGAATAGATCTAGCGGTTGCAGATTGAGCACAGCTTCAAGGCCAGCGGAAGGAGTAGTTCGAAGCGCTCCAGTTATGACAATAGAAGCCATTCTTTGTACTTTAGTCAGCAAGTTATAATAAGTTGTTTTACTGAGTGCCGACCACCATACGCATACACCATACAGTAGAATAAGTCGTACGATAGCAATGTAGATCCAATGCAATGTTTTTGGTTGCAGGCCCCAACTTTTTCCTATTGCTTTCCTGCACGAATAGAGTGCTATAGTTCCTTTATTTACCCTCTCTTGAATGTTAGGTTTCCAGCTAAGCTTCCTATCGAGCAACAGTCCAAGGAATTTAGCCTTTTCAGCAAAAGTAAGTTGCCTATCCCGTAGCATGGGAGGGTCAATAGAAGGAATAGTGCGTTTCCTAGTAAAGAGCACTAACTCTGTTTTAGATGGATTAATTCCAACCCCACTGAGATTTGCCCAGTTTGTTAAAATAGACAGGCCGTTCTCCAGAAGCCCACTGAGCACTTCCGGGAACTTACCTGTAACAGCAATTACGACATCGTCAGCGTATGCAATGACTTTGCAACCAGTCTTCTCAAGATCCACAAGCAACTGATTAATTGCTATATTCCAGAGTAGGGGAGATAGAATACCTCCTTGTGGAGTACCCCTACACACATACCTACTTGCAGATGACGAGCCCAGTGTGGTATGCACGCGTCTAGACGTTAATAGCGTATTTACGAGTGTGCAAATGGACCCATCGACATGGACACGCCGAAGTGCTTCGGTAATCGCCCTGGGTCTGATATTATTAAAGGCGCCTTCAATGTCTAAGAATACAGCCATTGTGTATTCCTTTCGATAAAGAGATTTTTCAATGTAGCTGACTAACGAGTGCAGAGCTGTATCCACTGATTTCCCCTTCCAGTAAGCATGTTGACCCATTGAAAGGAGATGTGGTGGGACGATAGTTCGTACATGAATGTCAACGAGTCGCTCCAGTAACTTAAGCATAGTTGAAGTGAGACTAATTGGCCTAAGATCGTTAGGTCGTGCGTGCGAGCTTCTGCCTGTCTTCGGAATAAACGTGACTCGCACGTCTCTCCATATGCGAATTACCCAACTAACAATTTTGCTCTTATAACCGTCTACAAGACTCTTATAAGAGCCAACATCAAGACATCAACTCTTGAAATTCAACTCTTGAAGAGTACTATAAGAGTCTTATAAGTATTGAATGAACCTCTTTACAAGAGTTAAATTGATCTTATAGCTAAAATTCAACTCACTTTATAAGAATTGCACATGTCTTATAAGAAGATTTTAAGGCTTCTTATCAGAGTAAGTGTCTACTCTTGTAAGAGTCTCATTAAAGTGTATTATGAGACGGAAGCTCTCATTACAAGTAAAGCTAGAAAGAGTGAATGTGATATTGAAACATACGCTGTCTTTGTTTTTACAAATGTAAATGTATACGTATATGTAATGTATACGATCTTACGTGAACTTCTATTGTCGTGTGTTATTATTTCGACAACTTAGACAACATTTTTTAATGAAGGATATATTAACTTGTCAAAACGATGCTTTTCCCACAAATATGAGTCAACAGTTTAATGCGATTAAAATTTTATCGTTGAATATAACTATTTTGCTTCGAAAAATGACAAAGCCCTTTGAAAATAATCTATTCTTAATTTTTTTATGAGATTTTGGGGAAATATAATTATTATCTAATGATGATATCTTGTGTAAAACTTAATTGAATAACATTCGTCAGTTTAAAAAATCACAATCCTTTCAATTTGGCATATGCAATGACACATAATCACCCAAAAATTCAAATTTAATTTTCCCCTAATGCAATTTTGTCTGAAGCAGCTATTCATGAAATCTTCATACAAAGCCAGAACTCTGATAACAAGAGGGCGGGTCTTTTTACTATAACTAAATTCTTCATTTAAGTCTAAGGGCTCCATGACACAGTCATATTCATATTTGTAGTCATACCATCAAGCCTACTCAATTCATTCGGATTCAATTTTTACACGTGCACGTGTTTTAAACGAAATCGAGTAGGCTTAACCCTCATCCAGCGGGATAGGTACAGGTGTACCTTTTTCGTTTTTAAAACACCGTAACTTTTTAGCTATGGTTCCGATCGGGCTGAAATTTTCTGACATCTCTACGATTTTAGTTTAAAATATGTATTCCAAATTTCAGAAATGTGTGACCACCCATCCCCAAGTTAGGGAGCAAAATTAATCTTACACCCTTTAACGGCGGCAAAGGTACATTTGTACCTTCATATATTTTGTATGAAAGAAAATTTACAAAAAACGAAAATAAAATATTTTTGGTGAATGCTCATGCTTAGAGAGATTTATTATAGCATCAATAAGTTGAGAATCGAGTGATGTACAGAAGTATTTGATTTACGAATTTTATTTGTAATGATCAAGGTCCTTGGAGATATCGATCTATAAGGACTAGGCTAACTCATACAGCGGTTTTTGGTTATTTGACATCAATCTGAAGGCTTTTACTGGCATACCAAACTTTTTGAAGTAATGGCTTGGGGCAACCAATACAATGTAGATATTACGCCTTCTTTCCCCCATAACATCTAGTGAAAATTAGGTTTGTAACAAATGCTAAAATTTTGGATTTTAGCGGTTGATTTTCTTTACCACAAATTCCCATAATTTGTAATTTTGTAATTCCCATAATTTGTAATAATTTGTATTCCATCACCTAATATTTATTATTTGTGTAATTCGAGACCTCCACCCGAGTTCCTTCTGAAGTTTCAGCTGAAAACCAGCAGAAGCATCCAACCAAATTTCTAAATGAATGTTTGGGTGGTACATAAACTTGGTTGAATTGCAAGTCGGCGTCGGTACCATATATAGATACCGCTAACTGCTATAGAATATACCACATGTCTTCGGTTTCTTGTTTTAATTTTTCAATCGATCCTTGGATTTAATTACATATACGAGCAAATATATTACAATTAACCAACAACAATCACAATTAAAATTTTAGATATTTTTTTACTATAGGAATTGGCCTAGTTTAGATTTACAAAGATTAGAGACTGAAAATTATACTAGCCGATTCTACTTGCTTGTTGCTTGACAGGACCTTTCTTTCGTATGATACACATTAACTCATTTCTCCAATATATTTATTGCTTCAAATATTGTTGTTTTATGGAAAATAACGGGAATGTGATAATTATTGACGTTTTTTTTCGTTAGCGATAACGGGTTCTAGTAACAGAATAATATATTGGGGGCAGGGGGGTAAATTTTAACCTGAGACTCCACAATTCGCAAATCAAACATACCAAATTCTTCTAAATTAATAATGACTTAATTTGAACCGTTTTCTACTTTTCATTTGTAAATCAATTTTAGATTTCGTCAAATTAAAATTCCAAGCAACTCATTTTTTCAATTTTCTTTTTAAAATTTTGCCTATTTCCTAAATTTACCCACTCCAAAAATTAAATCCACATAAACCCAACTTCTTAAAACATTCACTTCGGCAAAAACAGTTACTAATTTGTGACTAGTCAACATAATATAACGGTTTTACGGTCAAAATTCATACATATAGTGAAGATTTTCATACAAAATGTACTAAGGTACAGGTGTACCTTTGCCGCCGGCAAGCGTTGTAAAAATCTGCCGCTGGATGAGGGTTAAGGATATGGTAATATCTATTATAATATTTATTACCAATATATGACTGTGTAATAGCGCCCCAAGGCCCGTATTTATGAACATACCTTAGCTCAAGGAGACCTTGAGTCAAGGATGCCGAAATTCAAAAAATTTCCCATACTTTTTCATAGAAATCACTTATATTCGAGTGAATGCATCCTCGATTAAAGGAGGCCTTGAAATTTTCTATATTCAACCTCACTTGAAGTCAAGGTAGCTACCCACCTTCCTTGAAATATTATATTTCAAGTCTATTGAACACTTAAGGTCTCCTTGAGTTTTGCCTTAAATCAAGGATGCATTGACTCCTGAATATAAATGATTTCTATGAAAAAGTATGGGAAATGACATTGAATTTTTTGGATTTCGGCATCCTTGACTCAAGATCTCCTTGAGTTAAGGTATGTTCATAAATACGGGCCTAAAACTCTTATTTCAAGGGAATTGCTCTTTTTATAATAACTAAAGTCTCACTATCACAATTAATCTTTACTAAAATTAAACTCTCCTTATGAAACTTAAAGTCTCACAATAAGGATTCTATTCTTCATAAGAGAGCATAACTTTCAGTATAAGCGTAAATAATTTGACGTTTATTTATTATTTCTGTGCGTCGCATAGTAGTGTTTGTTCCATATTTAACAAAACTAACTAAAAAGTGGTAATTACTATATCCAGCGGAGAAAAGATTCGGAGGCAGGTAATTCTTATAGCAGTTTTAGTGTTTTTCCAGTGAATTTTGATACGCTCATTGAGACGACTATATTATTCCGTTCATTTCGTCGAATAGTCGCTATATATAATCCGGTGACAGATTGCATAGCTTCTATGAAATCAATCAATACACTCTTCTTATAGGTGTTCTTATAAAAGTATTATAATAAGTTGTTAAAGACTAAAGGTCCATCTAGATTGGTCGCAAAATTGCTGCGCGTCCAAAAACTAGAATCGCGTACAGCCATTTGGCTGCTACTTAGCATCCACACTATAGCATAACCAAAATTTCATTTTGGTGATTTTTTTAAATTTAATTATCAAAATCGGACTCTACGCGTTTGAATTATTACAAGGCCATTCAAGAATTATTAAATTTCACACAAAAGAACGAACAAAAGTTGCAAAACTGTCACTTTGAATTTGACAAGTGGTTGGTTGAGTTGCCATATTGGATATCAAAACTGGATGCACAGCCAAATGGTGACTAGTTTGGATGGAATGACAACAGCCATTTGGCTGCACGTGACGCCATTTGGCGACTAATCTAGATGGACCTTAAAGCATTTATAAAGCTCTCATTATAAGAGTCATAAGAATAAACCTCTTGTAAGAACATTTTTATAAGAGGTGAAGTCCTGAAGAGTTAAACTCTTACTAAAAAGACTCTATGAGAGTCCATGGCAACAAAATATCAACTTGTAATAAGAATACGACATTCCAAGAGTAATAATCTGCATTATAAGAGTAGTGAGAGCCTTACTAGAGTCTTATGAGAGCTTATTCCATTTCCCAAAAGCTAAACTCTCAAGAGTTGATAGTTGGGTAGACCAATCCAAACATAGATTTACAAGAAGTATTTCATTAATATTGTGCATAATTCTTATGTAGTCTGCTTGGTCTAGCGGTTAGTGCGCGCACCTTCGGTGCACAGGGTCATGAGTTCGAATCTCACCGTGGATCATGGTGTTTTTCGAACTCACGAGCTTGTGACGGACTATGATCTCACTCAGATGTTAAACGAGTACCCATTTATGGGGATAAATAACACTGCTGAGCGTGATGCTGATCTCATTACCTCAACAAAAAAGCAGGTAAGATCTTGGAAATAGGATGTCACTAACACATCCTGCGGCCTTAGTCCAATGCTGGATTGTCGCGCCTGTTATTTATTTATTTTATTTTATAATTCTTATGTATTACCTATAAAATAAATGTGCAAAATTATTTACTATGTATCCAAAATCTAAAAAACCCTCGTATTGCGGGCGCAGCCCTCTGTACACCGGTATATTTTTTAATAATAATTAATATGTTGGAATATTGTAAAAGAATTTGTTATTTATTTATTAATTTAATTTAATAAAATGTGACCAGCAGCTAGATACGAGACATGTATGATGGAGCTACGACTAAGGTTAGATGCACAGCCGGTGAATCAGAAGAATTTCCGGTGAATGTCGGAGTACACCAGGGCAGTGTATTGAGTCCGTTGCTCTTCAACATCATCATGTGCTACTTATTAACACGTGTCTCCGACGGCCTAGAAATATCTCTTCTTTTTGCTGATGATATAGTCCTCAGTAGCCCAAACATCGTTGCCTTGCAAGCTGCGCTTTCAAAATGGTGTGACATTCTGGAGGAGCATGGACTGAGGGTAAGTATAACAAAGACTGAGTTCTTATGCTGCCAATTCTCAGACCCAAATGCACCGATACCAGAAATGTACATCAAAGGAGAGCAGCTTAAGTCTTGTACCAAGTTCAAGTACCTTGGCTCGATGGTGAACAGCGGAGCTACATGCGATGATGACATCAAACATCGCACAAAGGTTGGGTGGATGAGGTGGCGAGAAAACTCTGGAGTTTTCTGCGATAAGAAAATGCCACTGAAGCTAAAGGGCAAGTTGTACAAAACGGTTGTACGTCCCGCACTCATGTATGGATCAGAATGCTGGACCATGTATGAAGGTTACGCGAAAGAAATGACCGCGACTGAAATGAAAATGTTACGCATGTCAGTTGGTGTAACCAAAAGGGACCACATGAAGAGTAGCTACATCCGAGGCAGCTTGTCCATAGACCAACAAATCACCGAAAAGCTCGAAGACCGACGAATGGATTGGTATTGCCATGTTCAAAGGCGTCCGCCTGAGAACCCCGCAAAGAGAGCGATATCAAGTTCCACTTGATGGACCCAAGGCCAGAGGCAGACCGAAGAACACCTGGATGTGTCAAATGAAAAAGCAACAATAACGCATTGGTCTCGGCGATGACACGATCCAAGATAGAGCTGCCTGTAGAAATATACTGAGAAATTATCGCCAAAACGGGCGATGTGCCTACACCGCAGGTCGAGCAACGCGGAACCATGGAGCGGTATAAAGAACGAGGCAAGGAAGAAGAAGAAGTGACCAGCAGCTAGAAATGTGCTTTTTATTTTAATTAGATCAGACCGTCCTACTTTAACACTGCCGCCAGAAAATAATTTTTAAAATAAAATATTCCAAATGATTATAACATTTAAAATTAAAACTAAGTCAACGTATTCTGGTGACCCCATACAATGCAAATTTCATGGAAATGAACGACTTGTCATGAAAAACATCTTAAAAACCAAGCTATAGTCTCATACTACTCCACAAAACAAACATCTCTAAACATTGCATATCTTTCTTAACGAGTCAAGGTAACTTCTTGGCCTTCCCACCTGTTTACGCGACGAGTTCACGCTGAACATACATAATATAGAGACGAAAAAGATCCGAAAAAGTCGAGAAAGTCTAAGAAACTCGCAAATAACAAGCGTGCTAGACACAGAGTATTCCACACAGAGTATTCGTATCCATAGCCAGCACCAACAAAGATTTCTGATAATAATCGCGTTTGCTACAAGTTTCTTGATTCTTAAAGAAGAAGAGTGTTCCAAACTAGCACCGACGACGACGGGGACACGAGATACTGGATAGGTACACATAAAAGATGTTAAAGATGCTGAAGATGTTACCGAAAAAAAAGAAGCGTACAAAACGTCCACATCACAATCGCATGTTTTGGACAGTGTAAAAAGGGAACTTTGATGGCAAGCAGATAAGAAATGAGCCAATTAGTTTTTCATACAATTCCCCGCAGTCAACAGTCGAACAAGAATAATAATATAAATTCAGGTCGACCACCAACCGCATAAAATGAGGCCTTTAGCAAAAGATGCGCCAAGATGATGATGTCGAGAAGATCAGTTGGAGTACTATAGGCTGCTCGCATCTCACCGCCTATAATACCTACATCGAATATAAAGCGCAACTTCCAACCACACAGGAAAAGCCACAAAATTGACTCGTTTTCTCCAATTTCCCTTCTGAATGAGGAAGCTGATACGTAGATATAGTAAGGTATAGTTACTCTGCTTCTGCTTACCTTGATAGCATTGAAAAGAAGAAGATATGCCACCAAAACGAGATGTCTTGTTCGAAAGTGTGGTTAAAAGTTTTCTTTTCCGATTTCCTCTTCGGTTGCACCGAGCATGCCTCAGGGTCCCTTGTATAGTATAGGTACAGAAAAACCGTCGTTCCTCATTGAAAATTAGCATTAACCGGCATTTGTGCAAACACATACAGTAGGCGGCAGCCTATTCAATTTGTTGAGAATGTGTGAAAGCCACATAGTAAATTACACGACTTCACAATGTGTGTTGTACTAGAATCCAGGGAAAATCAGAGTGTATTGATTACGCTTGAATTAAGCCATACTTACGACGGCTTTGCTACCGCGCTTTTACATGAACACGAAGAATGTTAATTGGTAGATGAATGGCGAGCCCTACATTATGCGAAAAATTATGTGAAAATTAAGAAATTGGGTTATCTCGTCGCGTACGCATACTGGAGCAGTTGAATTGTCTTTTTATGTATGTACGGTGCCGTTATGCAATGTAGTGATGCACTTACACATATTATGTCGAATGAATATGGTTTGGAAAAATGATGGCCATTGTTTCGCGGCGACATACATGTGGAGCTGGTCGCGGAAGACGAATGTGGTTCCCATACTTCGAGGTCGTTCTCATGATTAACAAGATGATGAAAATTACTTTTACTATGAATGACTGATGGCGGAAGATTAGAGAGTAATTGGGTTGGATCTTCCGTGAATACGCAGTGTAAGCAAATCTGAAAATTGGGAGCGTCTATTAAGCAAAGCTGGGAAAAATGAGATCGAAACGAGTGCCAGTAATGGATAGCCGGAGAGAGCTTCCTCTTCTTCTTTTAGCGTTACAAAAAGGTGTGAGCCGCTGTGCATCTACATATATGGAATCGATTTATGGTTCAGGACAGGAACGTAGCTGCTGCGATAGGGTTTTCCCACAGTGATAAAGGTGTAAGATCAGTGGGCGCAGCTACACTGAAAAAAATGGTTTAGACTTTTTATCTAAAGTGAAGTAGTTGACTTAAATTTAGATAGTTTTACCAAAGAAATAGCTGATTTCTCTAATCTTCGCAGCTGAAAATACTAGTAAATTCGTTCATTTAACCACGCAAGATTAGAAGAAAAAGTTTAGTAAATTCTTCCACAAAAGTTGTTGATTGTACTATTCAAATATAAAATTTAACTACAAACAATCGTTCTTTTTTCGTCAACACAATTTAGCTATCCAACATTTAACAATTTATAGATAATGAATAGCTGTCTTTACAAATGAATTAATTGAATTTGCAAATATAGTAGATGTTTCAACTAATGACGAATAGAAAAAATATCCATATCTTCGTAGCTGTTTCACCTACATAGAATCATAAGCTGAAAATCAACGCAAACTTTAGATGAATTCGACTATTTCTTTAGATAACCATTCTAATTTTTTTTTCTCAGTGTAGGCATTGAAACAAATGACCCACATCATGAGGCGCACCAGCGCAATTTGGGCAGATGTTTTGTATGCTCGGGTCTACGAGATATACAGGGTGTCCGGAAACTGCCGCATAAACGCACCGGATTATGATTCCTCAGTTAATTTCCAGCAAAAAAGTTGTACGGAACATACCCCTTTAGCTGCCACAAACATTTAAAGATTTTTGAAAAAATCATTTTCTTGCACAACTTAAAGCCTAATATCTCCAAAGCTAGACCAGCTAGAATAGTGAAATAAAATGATTATTACAGCCAACAAATTTACCTGTAAAATAAAACTAACCACACTAAAATCGGATAAGAGGTTTGGTTTTAACAGAGCTTCAAATTCAAATTTACGTGATTTGACCCAAAAACAATCTTTTTTCCGTCTCAATTTTCTCCAACTTCTGCCAGGGTGAGGTGCTTGTACGATTCTTTTAAAAATTGGCGCATAGTCTTACGTTCATATCTTTATACCCTTCGCTTATTAAGCGTAAAGGGTATATTAACTTTGTCATGAAGTTTGTAACGCATTGAAGGAAGCATCTCCGACCATATAAAATATGTATATATATGATCAGCGTGACGAGCTGATTCGATTGGACGATGTCCGTCTGTCCGTCTGTCCGTCTGTCCGTCTGTCTGTCTGTCTGTCTGTTGCGACGCGTTTTTCTCGGCCAGTTTAAAAGCTATGGAGCTGAAATTTTGCACACATGCTTCTTTTTGTTGCAGGCAGTTTGTATGTTTGAATCGGTAAAATCCGATAAGGGGGTCGTGGGGCTGCCATACAAACCTACCCCCCAAAATTAGGTTCTTCTTAGAAAAACTTTTTCATTTATGCACAAATTTCAATCAAATTTCACACAAATGTGTTTTCATTGCAGACACATAACATATGTAAAAATCGACCAAATCGGACACTGGGGTCGTGGGGCTGCCATACAAACCTAGTCCCCCAAATTAGGTTCTTCTAAGACAAACTTTTTTATTTTCTCATCGATTGCAATCAAATTTCGTGCAAATGTGTTTCTAATGATACCACAAAACATATGTAAAAATGGTCCGAATCGGACTATGGGGTCATGGGGCTGTCATACAAACCTAGCTCCCCAAATTAAGTTCTTCTAAGAAGTTTTTTTTTATTTATACACCAATTTCAACCAAACTTCACACAAATGTGTTTCTATTGATGACATAAAATATATGTATGAAAAGATGGAGTCGGACCATGTGGTCATGGGGCTACCATACAAACCTATCCCCCAAATAAAATTTTTCTAAGAAAAATGTTTTTATTTGCACACAAATTTCAACCAAACCTCATGGAAATGTATTTTTATTGATGTTACCAAACATACGCAAAAATGAATTAAATCGGACCATTGGGGCATGGAGCTGGCATATAAACCCAACCCCCAAATTAGGTTTTAAGGTCTTTGAAGAAAAACTTTTTTATTTGTCCACCAATTTCAACCAAATCTCATAGAAATATGTTTTAATTGATGCCACAAACATACATACATGCCCCCTCCCTTTTGTTTCTTCTAAGAAACCCACGACCCCCGCTTCCCCCAATAAATCTTCACCACGGCACTAATGTGAAAATTCAAGGAAAAGCATGGAAGCGGGGAGAATTGAACACAAGTCATAGGAACGCCCGAAAAAACTTTTAGCCCCGAGGGGAGCGAAAGGTATCCAAATTTCGGCCGCGCCCGAAATTAGCCTCGGTCTCGTTCTTACATCATTTTGATCTAGCTCTATTACTTCTCACAGTTTTTATACGTTAAGTGTAGAAAACTAGGGTTAATTTTAGCTCGAATTCAACACAATTCAATTCACACTGCCCCTAAAGATCTGCAATTGGTAAAATCTATTCAAAGTATGTCGAAATCGAGCCAAAATTAACCCTAGTTTTCTGCACTTAAGGTACTAAAACGGTTAGAAATAATGAAGCTAGAGTAAAATGATGTAAGTAAGATATGATCGTAAGACTTTGCGCCAATTTTTAAAAGAATCGTACAAGCACCTCACCTTGGTAGAGGTTGGAGAAAATTGCGATGGAAAAAAAGATTGTTTTTGGGTAAAAACACGCAAATTTGACTTTGAAGCTCTGTAAAAACCAAACCTCTTATCCGATTTTAGTGTGGTTAGTTTTATTTTATAGGTAAATTTGTTGGCTGAAATAGTCATTTTATTTCACTATTCTAGCTGGTCTAGCTTTGGAGATATTAGGCTTTAAGTCGTGCAAGAAAATGATTTTTTCAAACATTTTTAAATGCCTGTGGCAGCTAAAGGGTTAATGAGGGGGTATGTTCCGTACAACTTTTTTGCTGGAAATCAACTGAGGAATCGTAATCCGGTGCGTTTATGCGGTAGTTTCCGGACACCCTGTAGATACGAATTAAGGCGTGAACAAAAGCCTGACCGAAGTTGAGCGAGAGTCACTCTGGTGGCTCTCGGGAGCCTAATATCCTCAGGCGAATTTGATGGGGGGAGCGCGCAGAGGACTCTATTCGTACCTAAGCTCGCAATAGACCGACTCACTTCGTCGGTGTGAATCATTGCAATGGCGGCCCGGTATGCCTCTTCATCGAAAGGATTTCGTTCATATCCCTGAACCTCTCTCTAAAGATTTCATAGACCACATTTGATGAGACGTGGTGGAGTTATTCGATACTGTTTTGAAAGTAGGCGATTTTGGTCAAGTTATGGCATGAAATGTGTCTCCTGATGTAAGTGATCCTGGGAAGATATCACCCTATGGGTGTGTGTAGAGTACAATATTTTGGAAAACGCTGCGACCAAAGTGGAGCAGAAAAATCAGCCGCTGCTCGACACACAACTTCATAAGTGGCCAGTTGGGTTTCTTTATTTTTGCCCCAGTTGCTATCGGCCAGTGCTTTAATAATTTCGTTCGTACTGCTCTTCTTTTCACATACAGCTGCCTCGTGATGAGCTGAAGTCATCATATTCTCCAGGTGAAGCCCGAGAATCTTGGGATTAGCTACAGTAGGAACAGGCTTGTTGCCAATACACACTCTCAATCAATAGGATAGTTTCACTTGAAAAATGGCTGCATCTCGGTAAGTGATAACGGTTTTTTCTTCAAACTTGGTAACAATATTTTCAGTAGCCTGCTTGTTCTTTCAATAATAGAAGGTCTCAAATCCGTCCCGTTAGGATTTTCTTATGACAATTCTTAAGAACAGTACAAACGGTGAAGTCAATAGGATAGTTCCAGCAGAAATAAAACATCAAATAACGGTACGAAAGGATAATTTTACTTCGAAAAATGTAGCTGGTAATAAGTAGATCTTTATTTAAGTAATTTGAGCTCAAAAAGTTAATCGGTGATAGAATTGTATAGGTTTTAACGGCAAATTAAGCTGATTTCGTCCAAAGCTTCCAAAGAGCTTCACTCTTCTTAAACTATCGTCTAACGGTATAGATGTTCCTTGTCATTCATTTTCACACATTTTTGATGAAATTTAAATCTAGGAAGTATGAAGGTCTTTCCATAACCTTGATTAGTTGGTCTTGAAATCGATCTTTTATCAGCCTTGCATCATAATTGGTGTTATTATCTTGTTAAAATCTTATAGGAATGGCATGGAAAATGTCGGAAGTTTTAGGAAACACATTAGGAAGAATATCTTTAAAAGCCTGGGTACTCTGAATACTTCCAATTTAAAAAAGCTCAATAGTTCCATACCAAGATATTCAACCCCAATATAGAAACTGTATGGATTGGTCAAACGCGTTATTTTTACTGACGGAAAAGATTGAATCTCGTCGGTTCAGATGGATTTAGGTATTATTTAAACGATTTGAGCAAAATGAAATTAATTTTGTAGACACATCCCTCAGAGTGAGAAATGTCGATGTATGGGGTTGACTATCTCGGTGTGGAAGTAAAAATTAGGGATATTCACAACGTCAAAAAAAAACGTCTTACAAAAATATTCTGGGCAATATAATTCTTAAAATTACCGACATTTTCCATGCAACATCTTTGAGATTTTAACAAGATAATGGCGTCAATCATGGAGCAAGACTGATAAAATATTGGTTTCAAGACCAACTAATCAAGGTTTTGGAAAGACCTCCCATACTTCCTAGATCTAAATACTATCAAAAATGTGTGGGGATGAATGACAAGGAAGATCTATACCGTTAGACGATAGTGCAAGTACACTCAAGATCTTGTGATAACGTTTAGAGGAGCTTGGGGCGAAACTAATTTAATTTACTGTTAAAACCTATACAATTCTATCCCAGATTAACTTTTTGAGCTTAAATTACAAAATAAAGTTCTGGTTATTACCAGCTACATTTTTCAAAGTAAAATTATCCTTTCGTACTGTTATTTGATGCTTTATTTCCACTGGAACAATCCTATTGACTTCACTATTTGTACTGTTTTTAAGAATTATCGTAAGAAAATCCTAACGGGACTCCGGATTGGAGACCCTTTGTTATGGAAAGAACAAGCAGGATACTGAAAATATTGTCACCAAGTTTTAAGAAAATATCGTTATCACTTACCGAGATACAGCCATTTTACAAGTGGAACTGTCCTATTGATTGGGAGTGTACATCGACCGCCCACTGACAATCTCCTGATCAGGTGGTGAGGAAAGTCGTAGAAGATTTTGACGCAGAGATGGTAAGATTTCTGCTTCGGAAAAAATTATAATCGGCCTAGATAACGATTAATGATGAGGCGTATATCATCCCTATCCGCCCCGGTGACGAGTACGGAACAGCCGTCAACATAGGAAATCAATGCAATACCTTCCGGTGGTGTTAGAAGATGCCATGTGGATGTTAAACAGAGTAGGAGAAAGTACCCCGCTCTGTGGAACTCCTAATTTGATTTTTTCTAACTGCTTCACAATTCAATTTCAATTTCAAGACCCTCCGGGGCGGACCACACACCCGTTTACTATGCAAACGGCCAAGAGTTGCCGAAACGCCTCCCAGGCAAGAGCCTCGAAAGTCTCAATGCAGGAAGGTTGTGTATGTGTACATATATGTATGGGAGAGCTAGGACTGTGAATTTTGCAGGGAAATGTAAACCAGGAAATTCTCTACATCAACTCTAAATACTCAAATTTTAGAAAATTTCGATTTGAAAACATAAAAGTGCAACTATCTCCGGTGTGTGAAATTGGCGACGTCACTTTCGATGTTTTCATTTTTTACGCAGTTTGTTTGCCCAAGAAAAATTTTCGTTTGCCCCTAGATAAAAAAAATAATGGTCAAAAAACAATTTCGATTTCACTCAACTACTGGGTGTCTGATATAGCCACCCTAGGCATGTCTTCGCGATCTGACTTAGCCACTTCCATTGCCCATTTGGTGCCCTAAATTATAAATCCTAGTCAAGAGTTTCACTCAACAAAAAAAAAAAAACAAATTTGGATAAATTTCACAACTTTTCCTTAATTTTTTGTTTTCGTAGTATGCTAGCCCTACTTTAGCCTACATTTTCCCAGGAATAAATTCGTTTGCCCAACCCCTGAAAAGAAATGATTAGCAATACATTTGGCACATAGAAATTTCACTCAATTCGTGTTGTGCCTGATCTGGTCACCCCAAATATGCTAGTGCGATCGGACTTGGTGAATTTGATTGAGAATGGAAGCCCTTATTTCC
Organism: Microchrysa polita; assembly: GCA_949715475.1. NCBI lineage: Eukaryota > Metazoa > Arthropoda > Insecta > Diptera > Stratiomyidae > Microchrysa > Microchrysa polita. The sequence goes on from OX454417.1 coordinate 21,166,155, forward strand.
CTAGGGAAAATCAGCGTTGGTCATCCTTCCAAAGTAAAATAATCAACAAACACTTTTACCATGCAGAAATTTCACTCAATGAGAATTATGTTTTAGGAAATTTGGTAGTAGCTTTTTTTTACATTTTTTTCCCGTTCGTTTGGTTATCGTCAGCCCTTGTCTGCCCAGGAAAAAATTTTGTTTGCCAACCCCAGCAAAAGAATATATTGGTGAAAACATATAAATTTCGCTCAATTAGTGATGTTCATGATCTGGTCACCCTAAATATGCTAAAGCGGTCGGACTTGGCCAATTTGATTGCCAATGAGATGCCCTCATTTGCCCTGAGAAAACCGTCGTTTGCCCAGCCCAGCAAAAAAATGTTATTGAACAAAAACTGCAGAAGTTTCGATCAGTGAAATATACCGTTACTTTTATTCTATTTTTCATCAACCCTTGTTTTTCTAGGAAAAAATTAGGTTGCCCTCCCACCAAAAAACACACAGTTCTGCCCACGTTTGCGCTTTGGGCTCGCGTTATCTCCAAACAGTTATAGTTAGGACTCTCTTTTTTTTTTCCTGGGTAGAGATGGGGAATCTTCTTAGATACTGCATGCCGCGTAGCAGAAAACCTCCGGCATGCAGTTATGTCGGATTTCTACCGACTAAACCTACACCTCTTTTTCACCGCTTGACCCCGCGGGACAGCCTTTCAGCATTACTTCACAGGGCCAATTCCGGCTAATCAGCCATCACCGGGTACCAGACTTCCGTCTGCGTTCCTCTCTCTGTAGCTCCATGTGAATGGCACTAACAGCCCTGCATACTGAGTCCCAGTTATCCGCCGATAGTAGCATTAGAGCCACTAGATTCTGGGGGCTTATGTTGTCTCCCAGTTCTGCTTCTAGTTGGCTGCGGATATGTCCAAATCTGGAGCAATCAAACACAACGTGTTTGGCATCTTCCGCAACTCCCTTGCAACTCGGGCATTCTGGCGTCCAGCTTAAACCGATGCAAATACTGTCGGTACCCTCCGTGACCTGTTAAAAATTGAGTCATGTAAAAATTCACATCTCCGTGTTTTCGATCAACCCATATGGCTATGTCCGGAATAAGGGTATGTGTCCATCGGCCAGTAGATGCCTCATCCCATCGAACCTGCCATCTTCTCATAGATTCCACCCTTTCATTGTTTCTTCGCCCTGGGTGCATCTCCTGTGATTCGCCTTGGCGATCGCTATACAGTCTGCTGATCTCGTCTACAAGGATCGGCAAAGGCATCATTCCAGCCACCACGTAGGCCGCTTCATGCGATGTGGTACGGTACGCACAACACACTCTCAAAGCACACCTACGATATATCGCGTTTAGAGGTTTTGCATTGCATGCGAAACGCAATGCACTGGCCCAAACTGGTGAGGCATATATAATGATAGATGTTACCTCTCTTGACAATAGCAGCCTCCTACTTGTTCTCGGACCACCTATGTTTGGCATCATTTGTGCTAGTGCTGCGGTGGCAGTCGCCGCCTTGTCAGCTACATACCTTATGTGCTCTCCAAAGCTTAGCCTCGAGTCAATCATGATTCCCAAATACCTAATGGCCTGCTTAGAGGCTATGTCATACTCTCCGACTCGGATCTTGAGGGAACACTTTTTTCTCCGCTTGCTAATTAGAACTGCTTCCGTTTTCTGATCAGCGAGCTCTAATCCAACGGTTTGAAGCCACAGCTTTATAGTTGTAATCGCCTCGCCCGTGTATATCTCGACCAACTCCGGGTCTTTTGCGACCGAAACGACAGCTATGTCGTCAGCAAAGCCTACCACTGTCACACCTTTTGGCATAGCAAGCTCAAAAATAGCATTATACATGATGTTCCACAGAAGTGGACCAAGAACGGATCCCTGTGGCACCCCTGCTGTGACCACGTATTCCTTGCGTCCTGCACTAGTGTCATAGCTTAAGACGCGTTGCGAGAGGTAGCTCCTAATTATAGTAGCTAAATAGTCGGGAACAAACATTCTTTGTAGAGCTGCATGGATACAAACCCAGCTCGCAGAATTGAATGCATTTTTAATGTCTTAAGTTACAACAGCGCAACAAGTGCTGTTACGTAATGACTCCCTTGCAATAGCAGTTACCATGGTAATTGCGTCCACCGTAGATCGTGCTCGTCTGAAACCGTATTGGCGGTCCGATAAACGCCCCTGTGCTTCCACTACATCCGATAATCGGTTATATATGATTCGATATGATGATAGTTAGGACTCTCTAATTTGCATAAAACATGCGCCACAATATCCTCTACATCGGTTTTTAAAATCCAAATTTTTGAAAATGTAGATTTAACCATAAAAAGAGCTCTAATATTTGCGCTATTTGTGGCTGCGACGAGGGTCAGAGTGAGTACCTTTGGTCGGAATTTGGGCACCTGTAACTTCCAAACGGTGACATCTAGGACTCTCATCTTTGCTGCGAAATGAGTTACACGAAATGCTTTGGGTTGGCTCTTGAAATCAAATTTTTTTGAAAATTTAAATGTGAAGATATAACAGTGTCATTATCTCGCTTGTTGATGCAGCTAGAGGGGTCAAACTGTGCAGTCAATTTTGGTCGGACATTTGGGCACCGGTAGTTTCCAAACGATGATAATTAGGGCTCTCTATTTTATGCTCCACAAAGTGTGGTTATTTCGTATTTTGGGATTTTGAGATCGATAAGTTGATGCTACGGGATTCTCTCCAAACTGAAATCACCCAGATAAGGTTTGGAGAGTTGAATGGACCATCCAATATTTTACAGAAATTTTCTCTTACTCGTGTACTCTGTGGACTTGTGCATACATGGTATACCCGTTGAATGAAGCTGATAGCTTGGTACAACGAAATTCCGTAGTTGTTCTTCCAGAAAACGCGAGGCACTACACCACGAGTAAGAGTAATTTACAGGCCCGCTGGCCGTCAATCCATAATACCATAATTATGAATAACATATTCGGCTTTCCAAATGTCAACACATGAGTGTAATAGCATATGTATAGTTTAAAGCACGGAAACTTGTTATTATTTCTTCCGTTATTTGCATAAGTTAGCAGCAACCCACCATTTTTCCTACCGTAACAATAAACAAGGGTGCGTTTCCCCGAGCCTAACTGTGGGGACGACAACAAACAAAAAGAAAGTCAATGTCCTATTCCAGAAATTAATCTTGAGCCCACACTGGAGGAAGCACATTGAATTATCAGTCACATTCTGTGAAATGGGGGTAACTCGGCCTGAGGCCAATTAATAAATCATTTAAAATGGTCCCCTTGTTTTTAACTTATTAGTAGCGTAATGAGACATAAGACAAGATAAATATGGGGAAGCCTCCGCATATCTTTGGCATTTTTCATAAATTTCTTTTTTTTTCTTGCTCAACCAAATATTAAACATTTTCAGGAAGTCTATGCAAACACTTGACGCACGGAAGAGAAAGAAGGCAAAGGATGTTAGGTAAACTCGCGTGTGGATGCCTACACATGTCTTAGAATAGGAATAATGACGACAATGATGATGATAATGATGATTTTCAAATAAACATTAAGAACAAGCATTCAACTTCACAGAGAGAAGATATACTTGCTCGCATCTTTCAATCAAAAGACCAAAAGAATATAATAAAGGGGGCGCCGACAATCTTCAAGATTTTTCATTCCTTTAATCCGCGGGTGCTCCCGCGTGTCGTTGTCCCGATGCTAATGTGTTTGTATGGGTGTGTGTGTGTGTGCAAGCAATTGTGGAGCACAGCCACGTCTAATTAAGTCAAACAAAAGCCGACAAAGTACCTAAAGTGGTGGGTATAGTGGGTGGTATGGTAGCTTGTGTGCTATTTGCGAAAGAGTTCTGAGATTTAATTCTGTGGCTTTATATACAGCCACTGTAGCAATAGACTCAATGGATTGGGAGAGAAATGACGCTAGATGTGCACTTTAGAATCTTCAGATCACTTTAGCGCAACGGAAGAAATGTTAAGTGATAGTTGACCCAATGGAGCAGCAAATGTATAATGGTTAATTGCAGTCAGTAGAATGGTTTGATGGGGCTTGAGTTATACGTATACATACTTAGATGGGAATTATGTGCTGAAATGAAAAAAAAACATTTCTATCTCACAAAAAAAGCCTGTATGTTGGAAAGTTTTCCGCCAAACGAAAATTCATCAGCAGCAAAAGAAGAATTAAATAAATAACAGGCGCGACAATCCAACATTGGACTAAGGCCGCAGGATATGTTAGTGACATCATATTTCCAAGATCTTATCTGCTTTTTGATGAGGTAATGAGATCAGCATCACGCTCAGCAGTGTTATTTATCCCCATAAATGGGTACTCGTTTAACATCTGAGTGAGATCATAGTCCGTCACAAGCTCGTGAGTTCGAAAAACACCATGGAACACGGGGAGATTCGAACTCATGACCCTGTGCACCGAAGGTGCGCGCACTAACCGCTAGACCAGCCAGACTAAAAGAAGAATTGATATCACTTAAATTTGCCACTTAAATCTATAGTTTCGCATTTTGGGTGAATACATAAGTCTGATTCTACAGGACTATCTTCCAATCTTGTTTGTTGGGAGCTTCGATATCAACATATACTACGACAAAACATGCGGTAGTCGTCAAGGCACCATGCTCCCCAAAGAGTTAGGACAATGTTCAATGTTCAATTTACAATGTTCAATGTTCAATGTTCAATTTACAATGTTCAATGTTCAATGTTCAATGATCAATGTTCAATGATCAAATGTTAAATGTGCGAGAAGACACCACTGTTAAACATAAGTGTACTCCTACCTTGAATACCTAAAAAAGTCGTTCACGGTAATGGGAAGGCATTGTTTCGTTCAATTTACACAATTATTTACCGCTATTCGAGTTGATGATCAAAACTTACTCTAATATCTTAGTAGGACCCTCAGAGGATCATACGCGCCAAAATTCATAAAAAGCAATCCACTGAGAGAAGTAGTGAAAGTAAGTCCGTCTACGACTCTAGAAAGGTGACCAGGCTCCTGAAGACCCAATGCTGTACACATACATTCGGTATTCGGTTTTCACACCGATTTAGAGAAACCCGAAGTTACCACCATGATGCATGTCATTAAATGATCTTATATTCTTCTTCCGTTCATAAAAGATATCTTCGTAAACAGAATTGAGACAAGAGAGAAATATGTGGTCAACCTTGGCAAGCTTCTGTTGATACTAAACAGGGAGCAGGAATTCTTAATGTTCTCCTCAGTTACGTAGAAAAGGGGAGGGGGGGGGGGGCAATTTCATAATTATTACTGCCTTGGCTAAAACACGTAGCGTATAATGGCGCACATGAGATTTGGATTTCTTCAAGCGTTGTTTTTTTAGATAGTAGGACTGCCACAAGAACAGATCAGGTGGAATTTACCCAGATCATTTTGCGTTATTGTGAAAAACAGTATTGTGGGATATCTAGTGATATAAAAGGATTCTAACTGAGCGGCATTACGGTACATGTTGTACTTACTTGCTTGAACAATACTGCATCATGCTACATAGTATGGAGTTATGTAGGATTTTCCTCATCACAACCATCTGGTTCAATCATCCGTCGGACAATCTTTCCATATTGCTTCACATAGGCAACGTATTTACGCCCTGCTTAGTCACTCTGCAGAACATTATTGCATGCTGCCGACAAAACACATTTTTACCGCATCCATCTCCATAGTGCGGGAATGATTCCTAACATTTGCGATCGGTATTGCCGAAGAACCTTCAATGTTAAGTTCATCCCAGAACTTTCGCCTGACGGGATTAAACTTTCAGGAGTCTCTAATCCCATTTCGATTAGGTAGGTGTACCTACATTAAGGTGGGGAAAATCCACATGTGATCTCTAGTGCCACGTTGATTGACGTACAAAATTGAAACATTTGCAAAACCTTGAAGCGACAGCCCCTTATGAATCTCGTTAGCAGACTTCAAACGACTAAAATAATTTTTTTATTGTTAAAAAAGCATAGAAACAAGATGGTGGTTACTATTCCTTAGATTCCTCATTTAGAACCCCTTAATTTAACGCACTTCCCATGTGCTGAAAAAAAAATAATCCTGACCACAGATCACGCCCCCTTTCAAAAAGCTATTTACACCACTGCGGTTCTGCTTAACAAGCATGTGAAGCACAACTGTATGTTTTTACACAAAAAGCTTTAACAAGGAATAGTACTCGAAATAAGATTATAAACATATAATACAAGTAAAAGATATATTTCAGAACTTTCAAATTTCTGTAAGGACATCTGATCTGGCTTTTCATGATGCCAGCAATCTGAAAGCTTGGTTTTGTTTATTGCAATAGATAAACTACATTAGAATTAGTGATGCATAAGCATAATTTAGGAGTGGGGAGGTGCCTTGAACCAGCCAGTGCTATTTAGGAAGTACAGCAGCTCTCCTACTTTCACAATTGCCGCATACTGCCGCATACCACGCCTGGCAGCGTGGATCCCCATTGGCCAGTGCCCCGTGATAACAGCAGTAAGCTTAGCGATATCTCTACGCGGTTTAGTCAGAATCTCAGACGTTCTTTTCCAGTCGTAGGAGGGCCACATCTTCCTTAAGTTCCAAGTCCTCAGATTTCGCCAGTTGGAATTAGTAGCCCTTATATATTGGGTGGAGATCTTACTCTTAACAGCTGCCATCGGGACGCAAACACGCTCCGCATGAGAGCTGTCAAGAGTGGCTAGTTCGTCAGCCATCTCGTTACCCTCTCTGTGTCCGGGTACCCAGAGTAGGGCGATTCTTTGTCGTGTGCCAAGGCTGGTTAATGCTTCCTCACGTACTTCAACAACCTTGGAGGTCGTCTGCATCGATTGTAAAGTCATGATAGCAGCCTGACTAACTGAGCAGATGGCAATATTCTGGATGTTTTGTATGTCCCTGAGAGCATGACTGGCCTTCATGATTGCAAGCATTTCTGCTTGAAAAATGCTGGCATGATCAGACGGAAATATTCAGAGATACTTAGTGATCTGCAGAAGATTACAGCACCTACGCCACAATCCATTTTAGACCCATCGGTGAAGAATGTGATGTCAAAGTCCTTGACCACCTCACTTTGTTTCCATTCACCTGTAGTTGGGAATTTGACATCAAAGTTGTTCCCAAAGCTTAGTTTCGGCACTTTAAGATCCATTACAGTGTTGCGTACGTTTTGTGGGAGCTGGTTTAGAATATTGATGTGGCCGTATGGCCTAGAACTCCAGCAGCTTAACGCTTTCAGCCTGACTGCACTACATGCTGTTAGTTGGTTTACAAACAGATCGATGGGTAAAAGATGCAGGATTACATTTAGCGCATCCCTCGGGCATGTTCGCATGCCCCCTGTGATGCTAAGGCAAGCCCACCTCTGCACTCCACCAAGTTTTGTCACATTGTAGCCTTTACTGAGCGCTGGCCACTAGACGAGTGACCTATATGTTAGGATGGGTCGTTCCACCGCCGTGTACATCCAGAGTACCATGTTTGGCTTGAGACCCCATTACTTGCTAAATACTGTCTTGCAGGAGTAAAAAGCAATACAGGCTTTTTAACGCGCTCCTCAATGTTCAACTTCCAGTTGAGCTTTGAGTCCAGAATGAAGCCCAAATATTTCGAGCTAGGCGATAATTGCAGTTTATGTTCATTTAGTTTTGGGAGTGAGAAAGGCGGTATTTTTGTTTTTGTAGTAAACAGCATCAGCTTTGTCTTCCCCGGACTTACGCTCAGGCCGCAGCTTGTGGCCCATTTACTGACTCTTCCAAGATTTACTGGGCTCTTTCCATGATCTGACTAATCACGGAAAGACACATTCCTGAAACTTTAATCGCTACATCATCCGCATATGCGACCACCTTAATCACCTCCCTGTCAAGCCTAGCTAGGATTTTGTTTATAACTACTAGCCAGAGTAGTGGAGAGATGACACCACCCTGAGGTGATTCTCTGCACACGAATTTAGTCTGATGGCTGCTTCCTAAGTCACCATGAATTACTCTGGTCCTTAGAAGTGTCACTATCTACGACCCAAGCAGTGGCTCAACTCCTAAGTCTGAGAGGGCCTCATGAATAGATTCAATCCGAACATTATTGAATGCACCCTCTATGTCTGAGAAAGCGCATAACGTGTATTGTTTGTACTCAAAGCTGTGTTCGATGATAAGGACCACTTCGTGGAGAACCGTTTCTGTGAACTTTACCTTCACGTATGATTGCTGGAACTTCGAAAGTGCTGAATTATCAAGACTTTGTCGGATGTGTAAGTCTAAGGTGACCAGACTCCCAAAAGCCCAATGCTGTACACATACTTCCGGAATTCGGTTCTCAAGCAAATCCAAAGCTATATATCCAGGTTCCAGGTCGTGTTCTGTGGCCGTGATCGTTCGGTCGGCACTCTGTGAAATATACACTCATAGAGAAACGAGTTTCCAAACTCGGCACGACTCGTCGCAAGTTTATTATTCAGAAAAGATGATAAGAAATATTCTTATCGTAGAATAATAAACTAACAATGCGACTAGGAAGTGGTATGGCTGACAACCGTATCACGCTCCGAATTCAGTTGTCTTTGTAACGTTGATGACTACACACGGTAGTCATCAACGCACCATGCTCCACTAGGAGTTACGGTAATGAAGAGAGAGAGAGGTCCAAGGCCTATGTCGCAAACATTTTTGGCTGATTCTCTAATGCACGACAGACAGAGAGAGGTCTAAGCGCAGAGAACTGCGAGCTACAGGATCTATCATACGGACGAGTAATAGGATTAATTTCACGAAGTGGCATCCATTGGCCTACCAATCGCTTCGCTCTCACCTCGCCTTATCATTTTTAGCACTAGCACTACGTCGCAAATGTAGGCGAGTTCTGGAAAGCGCAACAGACATGGCGAGGTCTGGATTTAAGTAAACTTAACGACGAACCAGAGGTATAAATTTCACGAATTGCCATTCATTGGATAACCGCTCGCTGGACTCTCACCTCAGCTTTTCCTGTTCCGCAACAGCACTACGTCGCAAGCCTGAATAGCGCGACAGACAGAGCGAGGTCTGAGCGGAGTGAAGGCCGAGGTACAGGGACATGGACGAGCCAGAGATGTAATCCAACGAATTGCCTTCCATTAGCTCACCGCTCGCTGCGCTTGCTCTTCGTCTTATCCTATTTCGCAACAGCACTGCGTCGCAAAAGTGTTAGCGAATTCTCTAATGTGCGACTGACTGCAAGAGATCTAAGCAGAGCGAAGGGTGAGCCACGGAATTAAAGTAAACCAATGGACGAGCCAGAGATCTAAATCTTATCTAAACCTATTTGCAATATTTCTCGAGGAGAGTACCTATGCATTTCTCCATGGTTACTTAAGTGACGCCATACCGTTCCCTTGAGCTTTTAATGCCGTTTTAAATGGATTCTAATGAAATTTGAGAAAAACATTATCTAAAAACCATGCTGAGTCTTTTCTTTAGTATGAATTTTCCTATGGAGGTTGATAAATGAAACTTAAATGAGTACAATGGCTGATTTTTCCATTCTAAAATCTCATCTATTGACGGCTGTAACCTTTGAACCTTGGCAGCTAGAACCTTGAAATGTTCACCAAATATAGGCAGTGCGGTGCCCTTCAAGTTTGCCAAATTTCGAAATTCCACCCAATTTGCAAGTTATGAACAATTTTTGATTAGAAAACACAGAAGTGCGATTTGGGCAGCTAAATCATCCGAATGCGGATAGGTGGACCGCGAATTTTGGGGACAATGTAAGCGCCAAGTAGCTCTACAAGTTTCCAAATTTCAGTGAGATCGGGAAGGGTTCTCGAGTTATGGACGATTGTCATACGTAAAAGTGCGATTAAACACTACACCTTAAAAGCAGATGACTGATCACATGGCTAATCAAGACCTTATGTAGTGAATTAGGTTTCATTGTGTGGCATGGGGAATGATGTATATTTCCCAGTGCTGTACGACAGGTCAAAATGCTGTACTGTACAGCAAAATGCTGTACGTCTGGTCGGCTTATGTAAGTCTATGAAGCGCTCTAAAGTTTTGAGTACGAAGGCGGATAAACTAATCGGCCTGAAATCCTTCGCAGTCTCATGCCCTCGTTTGCCTACCTTCGGTATGAAAACGACTTGAACCGTTGCCACACCTGGGGAACGTGATTGAGTAGCAGAAGGCTTCTGAAAAGTATAACAGCCGTGGAACTACCAGATCCTGCGTTTTCTGAAGCATAATCGGTAGTATGCCATCTGCTCTGGTCCTGGCGATTTAAAAGGGGAGAAGCTGTTGATTGCCCAGTTATAATCTTCTCTTCAGTAATCATGGAGAAAACGAATCGAAACGCATCCCTAACTTAAAACATAATCCATTTCGCCTCAAATATAAATAACTGCCTTGAGAATTTATCACATTTGAATTTTCAAAAAAAAAACCATAGATAAATTACAAAGGATTCAGAGCTCTGCTACTAAAATAATTCATGCATTTTCCATTTTCAAGTCAGCATAACTTTTATTATTCCTATAAAAAAAAAGGAGAAAAATGTGAAACAGAAAACTCTATTTCCGACTACACACATCCATCCTCCACGCCTGGCCTTGATCATAAATCATATTTTATCATCACATATCAAAGAAGTCGCGTGTAGCGAAAAGAAATAGCTTCTCAAAAGTTGAGAAAGAAAAATTTTCAGCTGCTTCTGAAATGACGGTTATGATATCATATATGGTTGCACGTTACATGCCTCAATCTTTCGGTTGAAAGTAAAAGATGAACCGTACCACCAATGAAAGAGGTATTCATACATATAAGTAGAGGTACGCTCGATGACTTCCAGTATAATATTGTAAAACGTGCATCGAATGTGATATATATCTGTCGGTGAAAAAGTCATAAATTGTGAAACTGATTATATGAACTTCTACTTCCGAATTGGAGCATTCTATATTTATATACAGTACATAGTAAATGCCAAGAATTCTGCAAAAAGAAAAAAACCTGAACAAATCCATCATATCCAATATTATGGTATGTCAACGATATATGTATTGTGTTACGGATCTGACTTGGAAAATGATGGAAGACTATTATAGCCAATTGGAGACTACTCCATTTTTTTGAGTATTCTTCTGCGAAACTCTGCACAAAAAATATATTGACCTATCATTCTCGGCCTTGGTGACACAATGAAAAATAATGTCATCATCAAAAACATAATTTCTGAATTTATGTGTAGATACACAGCACGAAGGCCTTTCGTCTGTCATTGGTGACAACAACTACTGCCTGTATATTGTGGGAAGCGTGAAGCAGTCAAATTAACGTCACTGCTAAAAAATGTTCACAAAAAAAAAATATTTCACTCTGATAGTGTGGTGGAACCCTTGTGCGGTGTTGACTTTATTATATCCAGAACCACAGGAGTATGACCGCAAATATGAGAGGTAGTTCAAACCACACAAACTTCTCATATGTCCATAAATCTGTCCTTAAAGGGACACGACATTGACATACTGGTAACCGCACACCGACAGAGTTGGTATCATTCCTGAAGAACACAATAAAGCTAAGCTAAAGAAACCTCAGATGTTATACCGAATGTTAAGAAGCCAAAAATTATTATTATTATCAACTATAAAGGACAATAGCAAGTGCAAGTAATGTGCCTCTGTGATTTATATTTTATCTATAAATCTATAAAATTTGCCATGAAAATCTCTCTCTTTCTCAAAATAAATTTGAGCTTGTATGCTTAAGGATACCCATTCCAGGAGCCAAACTATAAAATCTCTTAAGTATTTTAAAATATACTTGTGAACATGGATGTTCTGTAACGTAACGTGCAGATAGAAACACTATAAATAAGAACCGAACCGACAGCATCATCCACGAGAAGGATGCCCGCCGATGATGGGTATATTCGTATCATTATGATGAGATGATATTAATGATGTTGACGATGCATGGTTGTCATGTTTTTAACGATGGAACCTCAATTTTGGCATAACCATATTATAATCTCTCGGGAAAAAAACTGTTTTTATTTAATATTTGGGGTGTACGTTATGTCATTTGTTTTCCAGAGGAGGTTTTTCATTTTTACGACTCAATTGCCTTCGACATCATTAACGGCAGATTTACTATAAATGGTGCAACGGTAACGAATGTTGCTATGATTTTCTGAACACTCTAGTTGCAGAGCCATTCTCTGGACCCAATTTAGGTTGGTAGGGGTAAATTTAGTAAGATTGCCCACTCGCAAGCAATAGCAATAGTGCGGAGTTGCTTTTGGTTACAATATCCTCACACACGAAAACTCAAAATCGAAATCTTCGTCACATGAATGGCCTCTATGAACAGAAAGGTTAAGAATGCACATATACGGCTAGGTCGAAGTTTACCGGGTGGATGAACTATCGAGATTGTTATTTTTAGGTATTACGCCAGGAAATTTGAACAAAAATTTGGCCAAACTTCGGAAAAATTAAGGGAAAGCTGGATTTTTGCATGAGCCTTCCTTTCAAGGTCCTAAACAAGACCCTAAAAGTCCCCGTCTCTACGAGTGCCGCTAGCGGTGCTATAGAGGGTCAAAGACCCTCGAAAACAGGTTTTTCTGAATATCTCGATAACGGTAGTATACACAAAAAAGTCGTGTATGGCAAATTTGAAGCTCTTGTACTTTTTCAATAAACGATGGAAATACCGAATACGTTCGGGTGGTCCCAACGGTGCCAGGAGGTCTAACGGTATTTTTAACAATTTTTCAAGAAAATCTCTATAACGGTAACTCGTACTAGAAGCTTTTGTTTGGAAAATTTGTAGCCTATAGAGTTTTGAAGAAAGCGGTCAAATTTCATATCAATACGTGCAGCCTTAAGGGCGCTATGGGGGTTCCAACCTTAAAAATAGGTGTTTTTTGGGGTTTTTCGTGAATGGCGCTAAGACGGGGGATTGTACTCTATGGTCTTCTGGGAGAAGTTTGTAGCTTATGTGGCTGTGAGTAAGACGCCAAAAGTCCCCAAAGATGAGGCCCCCCCTAACGAAGTTATGAGGGTCCAAAGATTCAATTAAGCAGTTTTTGGGGAATATCTCTATAACGGTAACGTCCACGGAAAACTGTTATATGGCAAATTTGTAGCTTATACAACGCTCAACTAAATATCCGAATTTCAGATCGATGCGTGCAATGCTTAGGGCGCTATGGGGGTCTAAACCGTACAATAACGATACTTCTCGGTTTTTCGTAAATATCTTCATAACGGAACCGCGTTCAGGAGGGAGGCCTATACCAATTTGTTCCTTCTGTAACCTCAACTTAAAAAGCCAAAACAGCTTAGCTATGAGGCAACCCCAACGAAGCTATGAGGGGTCAAAGATAAACAAAAAACCGCTTCTCGGGATTTTTTAATAACGGTAACCTCTTAAGAGAACCAATCTTAGATAAATTTGTAGCGCATGTGGCTGTTAGTAAGGGGCCAAAAGTCCTCAACGAAGGAAACCCCCGTAGGGAAGTTATGAGGGTCCAAACATCCAAAAATGCAGTTTTTTGGGAATATCTCTATAACGGTAATGTGCACCGAAAACTGTTATATGGCGAATTTGTAGCTTATACAACGCTTAATTAAATATTCAAATTTCAGATTGATGCCCGAAATGCTAAGGGCGCTATGTGGGTCCGAACCATACAATTTCGGTATTTTTGGTTATTTTCCTGAAATTCTCTGTAACGGTAACGTATAACAGAAGCAGTCTGTAAAAATTTGTTGTTTGAATGAATTCAAATAAAATGCTCCACTGATTTGAATGCGCCTGAGGCAACCATACGTGCATTAAAACGTTTAAACTAACTAATTTTTGAGGAAGGTATGTGTAGTATGTAGAATGTAGTGTATGTGTGCACGTATGGTTGCCCCAGGTGCATTCATATCGCTGGAGCGTTTTATTTGCAACCATAAAAATAACAAATTTTTACAGACTGCCTCCGGTATACGTTACCGTTAAGGAGATTTTCACGAAAATATCCAAAAATACCGAAATTGTAAGGTTTGGAGCCTCATAGCGCCCTTAGTACTGCACGTATTGATCTGAAATTTGAACATTTACTTAAGAGTTGTAAGAACTTCTAATTCGCCATATAACAGTTTTCGGTGCACATTAACGTTATAGATATATTTCCAAAAAACTGCTTATTTGGATGTTTGGCCCCTCATAACTTTGCTAGGGGGGCTCCCATCGTTGGGGACTTTTGACGTCATACTAACAGCCACACGAGCTACAAATTTGCCTCAGACGGTTTCCCTCTAGAGGTTACCGTTATTAAAAATTTTCCGAGAAGCGGCTTTTTGTTTAACTTTGACCCCTCATAACTTCCTTGGCGGTTTACGGGTAAATAAGCTGTTTTGGCATATTAATTTGAAGTTACAGAAGCAACAAATTATTACAGGCTTCCATCCCGAATGCGTTCCCGTTATAAAGCAATTCACGAAAATAACGAAAAATACCGTTATTGTGCGTTTCGGACCGTCATAGCGCCCTTAGTATTGCAGGCATCAATCTGAAATTCGGATATTTAAATAAGCGTTGTATAAGCTACAAACTCGCCATATAACAGTTTTCGGTGCACATGACCGTTGTAGAGATATTCCCATAAAACTGCATTTTTTGATGTTTGGACCCTCATAACTTCCCTAGGGGGGCTTCCATCGTTGGGGACTTTTGGCCCGTTACTAACAGCTACATGAGCTACAAATTTATTTCAGATTGGTTCTCTCAAGAGGTTACCGTTATTAAAAAATTTCCGAGAAGCGGTTTTTTGTTATCTCTTTGACCCCTCATAGCTTCGTTGGGGTTGCCGCATAGATGAGTTGTTTTGGCATTTTAAGTTGAGGTTACAGAAGCAACAAATTGGTACAGGCCTCTCTCCTGAACGCGGTCCCGTTATGAAGATATTTACGAAAAACCGAGAAGTACCGTTATTGTACGGTTTAGACCCTCATAGCGCCCTTAGCATTGCACGCATCGATCTGAAATTTGGATATTTAGTTGAGCGTTGTATAATCTACAAATTTGCAATATAACCGTCTTCCGTGGACGTTACCGTTATAGAGATATTCCCCAAAAACTGCTTAATTGAATCTTTGGACCCTCATAACTTCGTTAGGGGGGCTCCCATCTCTGAGGACTTTTGGCGTCTTACTAACAGCCACAGAAGCTACAAATTTGTTTGAGAAGACCATAGAGTACACTCCCCCGTCTTAGCGCCATTCACAAAAACCCCAAAAAACACATATTTTTAAGGTTGGAACCCCCATAGCGCCCTTAAGGCTGCACGTATTGATATGCAATTTGACTGCTTTCTTCGAAACTCTATAGGCTACAAATTTTCCGCACAAAAGCTTTTAGTACGAGTTACCGTTATAGAGATTTTCTTGAAAAATTGTTAAAAATACCGTTAGACCTCCTGGCACCGTTAGGACTACCCGAACGTATTCGGTATTTCCATCGTTTATTGAAAAAGTACAAGAGCTTCAAATTTGCCATACACGACTTTTCTGTATATGCTACCGTTATCGAGTTATTCAGAAAAACCTGTTTTCGAGGGTCTTTGACCCTCTGTAGCACCGCTAGCGGCACTCGTAGAGACGGGGACTTTCAGGGTCTTGTTTAGGACATCGAAAGGAAGGCTCATGCAAAAATCCAGCTTTCCCTTAATTTTTCCGAAGTGAAATGCCAATTTTCCTGGGGTATATAAAGGGTTTTCCAATAGGGACGCTTGATCTTTGAAATGAAAAAAAAAATACATGTAGGAGAGATATTTGCGAATTTTTTTTTTTATTTGAAAGGTCCATCGACCCCATTACATATGGAATATGACATCATTCAAATGACCGCCACGGCTTCGGTTGGTGGCGCGCACACGAAAGGTCCAATTTTCGATGACTCTGGCGCACAAATCGGGCTGTATTTGATCGATGGCGTGGCGTATGTTAACTTTGAGGGCATCGGTGGTTTGCGGTTTGTTGGCATAGACCTGCGACTTAAGAAAACCCCACAACAAAAAGTCCAGCGGGGTCAAATCGCACGATCTCGGTGGCCAGTTCACGTCGCCTCCGCGCGAGATGACCATGCCCGTAAATTGCTCGTGCAGAACATCCATCGTAGCGTGTGCTGTGTGGCACGTAGCGCCGTCCTGTTGAAACCACATGTTGTGCAGATCCATATTCTCGATTTCAGGCCAAAAGAAGTTGGTTATCATCGA
Organism: Microchrysa polita; assembly: GCA_949715475.1. Classification (NCBI taxonomy): domain Eukaryota; kingdom Metazoa; phylum Arthropoda; class Insecta; order Diptera; family Stratiomyidae; genus Microchrysa; species Microchrysa polita. The sequence goes on from OX454417.1 coordinate 21,182,443, forward strand.
CCGGTATCGCTCACCATTGACGGTGATTTGTGCGCCAGAGTCATCGAAAATTTGACCTTTCGTGTGCGCGCCACCAACCGAAGCCGTGGCGGTCATTTGAATGATGTCATATTCCATATGTAATGGGGTCGATGGACCTTTCAAATAAAAAAAAAAATTCGCAAATATCTCTCCTACATGTATTTTTTTTTTTCATTTCAAAGATCAAGCGTCCCTATTGGAAAACCCTTTATCTGGGACGTAAGATTACTTTGTAGCAATCTTCGAAGCGGAAATTATAAATTCACACTATAGTATTTTGCACCACAGAGCACAGATCCCCTCGCTGAAAAGCTGTCTATGGGACTGTCAAAACTGAAAATTGTATAATACAACATTAAGCAACATTATATACACTCCGATATGCAATGTAAAATTGACTCCAAGTAGCCTATAAACAGCTGAGTGAACGCTCTATGCCCCACAAGGGGTTACGGTACAGAGAGAGAAGAATAGTATAATACAGGGAAACGAGAGGGATCTTGAGGACTCCGGCATCCAGATAGGTAGTAGGAGCATGCTACATATGTGATGTTGTGATATAAGAATTGAAATTCCTCTCCTTTGGCCCCTCATTTATCTACGCCACTGCAAACAGATTTTAAGGCTACATAGCTATGACAATGAAGTTAACTGATTTCAATTTCTGCACAGAAGGAAGCACCTCTGACTATATAATATAAATATATATTATTGATCAGTGTGACGAGAGAAATTGGTTGAACGATATCCGTCTGTCTGTCTGTCCGACTGTTGCAACGCAAACTTGTCCCTCAGTTTTAGAGCTATCGGGCTGAAATTTTGTATACTAGTTTCTTTTTAGTGTACTCTGTATATATGTCGGAGCCAATCGAATTGGACCACGGGGTCATGGCGACGAATTTGATTCCGTGATTGGCACGTATAGTCAGAAACGACAGCCGCGCCGAATTGGCTGCTAGTAAGTGGCTAGCCCCGCTCAAATGTGATTCGGCACCAGAGTGTATTTCGAGTCCTATATAAGAGGATCGAACACACTGCCTGGTTGAGTTGGTCGAAACCGGCTCGAGATACACACAAGGAGTATTTTTCACTGTCCCAATTTCATGCTGGTATCTACATAAGTTATATTGAAAATTGGCAACTTTTGTTCAAATTTCCTGCTGCATTTTCTTTTCTTTGGACTAGGACGAAACAAAGAGTTTGATTGCAAGGCTTGACCAAAGTGCTTTACTAACGATACCTCTCATCACCGCCGTCTATATATTAAGGCCGCAATGTAGACTCGTAAACGTCAAATCCGCAGTTGAAATTGCATTGCATTGTTGTTGCCTCTTATGACATTGTTGTTGTTTGCCCGTGTTCGACGAACAACTCAATACGGATCCATGACGTCATTGTACAGCTGAGTTGCGGCTATGATATATCTAGATGGCGTTGCTCTCATACATAATGACCCATCGCCATCAGGAGTTCTTTTAGTGCGTTTTATTAATCTTTGCGTACTGTGGAACATATTGTCGTGATGTATCATTTTGTATGGAAGACATCTGATTGAGCTTTTTTTGGTAACAAGTACATTGGCGACCTCCCAAGCACAGGCTAGTCAACAAACGGTCATACGCGCCTGTAGCAAAAATTTGCAAAAACTTTTATGTAAGGTTTTGTATGGCTGAAGTTAAACGCTCGATGAAGCTCATAGATCTAATTTGGAATCCAGTTTTTCTGCCGAACAAGCCCAACCACCGTAGTTCAGCTAAATCTAACCCTGCTGATCTGAATATGTCTAAATTTAACGCATCAACAAGATTTTATAAATTTTTTTGTGTAATCGTAGTCTGGCTGGTCTAGCGGTTGGTGCGCGCACCTTCGCTGCACAGAGTTATGAGTTCGAATCTCACCGTGGATCATGGTGTTTTTCGAACTCACGAGCTTGTGACGGACTATGATTTCACTCAGATGTTAAACGAGTACCCATTTATGGGGATAAATAACACTGCTGAGCGTGATGCTGATCTCATTACCTCAACAAAAAGCAGATAAGATCTTGGAAATAGGATGTCACTAACACGTCCTGCGGCCTTAGTCCAATGTTGGATTGTCGCGCCTGTTATTTATTTATTTATTTAAAGTTGATTATAAGGAACAGCTTCTGTTTTAATTATCGCATATAACAGCATAAAAAAATGGCTGTCATTTTTGATATGCTACTACCAACTGAGCAGATAAACCTAAAAAGCGATGGATCATGTCGGCTGTCGGGTCCTTGCTTTCTATGTCTCTATTCAAAAAACTAAATGTTTCTCATGTGCGATACAAATAAAAAAGACTTGAAATAATTGATATCTTCTCCAGCATGACGAATGTTTGGCCTCCCATCACAAGCCAATAGTATAAAAAATAAGTTGGACACCCCTGACCACATAACTTTCAAAGAAAAAGTGTGAACTATATTAAATGCATGAATGCAAAGAAATGATTTTCCCCATCTTGCTGACCCCCTACCGGTCAGAATTTTTCCCCATAATCAGAGGGCCACCCCCAGCCAAAAAATTAGAAATTCATGCTCTTTGCCACCCGATCTCCTTATTTCGGTTTCATTGGCTAAAACCCATGAGTTAAACGGCCAACGACGACTGTTTAATTTTTCACGTTAAACTGCAGTTTAAACGACCGTTTGACTGTTTGTCAATTTTCTTAAACGGAGTTTAGCTAAACCGACAACAGTCAGTTCTTCTCAGTACCGTATAGCCCCATGTGGGGCCATTGTGCTTTAACTCAGCCGTTTATAGGCAATTTCGAGTCAACGTTACATTGCATATCATTTCGGAGTGTATATAATGTTGCAAGCACTTATTTCCTATCCGCACATGTACGGAAATTTTGGACCACGCCGAGATTCGATCTCCGGACCTCTAGATTACTAAGCGACTCAACCAAGTGAGCCACAGAAATATGAATAGTTACTATCCGGAAATATCCAGTTGCTAACGGAAACTTTAGATTTTTTTAAAAATTAAATTGCTGCTTAGCCAGGAATTCCAATTACCGCATAGTGTATTTTTCCCCAATTAGTTACGGATTTTAAAATTAATCGGTAAATTAAACCATGATTGTACATCCGGCCCTTAATCGTACCTGTGCCATTACCGAACTACTAACGGTACGATTTAACGAACTTTACATTTTTTTTGAACATGAACTATTACGTCGTAACTTCAATACTTGAACACGGCACCCAAATCAAAACTAATTTAGCTTAAATTTGTAATCAAATAATGCTAAATGTGCGCTTTTATAGTCTAAGAAAATTTAGCCAAAATATGGCCATCGAACGGCAAAAATCCTACATCGGAATTTTTTTGGATTATGGTTGGGAATGGTCTTCAGATTATGGCATTAAAAGTCCCAACCGATTGGAGGTCCGCAACCTTTAAAAAAGGGGGGAAAGGGGGAATTTTTTCGGTTTTTTGCGATTATTTAAAAAACGGTAAGAGATACAGAAAAATGTTCTGAGGACGAAAAAAACTACATAAAATTATCTTTGATGATATATAACACATTAGAGTTAAATTGAATATTTTGGCGTTAAACTAGAAAATAAATTAGAATATTTTCATTTTAGGCTTTTTTTAAAACTGCATCACTTTTGAAAGAATGCTAGTTCAGCCGTAAAATTTTGTTTGAGTTTTTACAATAAGTTCAAGATAATTTTAAGGTAAACATTGAGTCGCTCCGCCCAAGGACCCCCATTATCCCCCCATTTAAATTTGTCAAAATGACATGTCCATAACTCCCCCCAAAATTGGAGCAGAACGCTGAATTTTGGTTTGTTGCGATTGGAGGTCATAGTCACCCCACACACCAAAAATCAGCTCATTCGGATAAAAACTAAGGGTACCTCTCACACAAAGTGACCCAAGACAACTTTGTTCTACAGTTTATAAAATGAGTATAGTACGTAGAACAAACTCCTGATGGGTCACTTTGTATGGGAGATACCCTTAGTTTTTATCCAAATGAGCTGATTTTTGGTAGGCAGGGTCACTATGACCTACCATCCCAGCACTCTGCTCTAATTTTGGGGGGAGTTATGGATATGCCATTTTGAAAAATTTAAATGGGGGGATAAGGACCCCCACTTGACCGGAGCGACTCAATGTTTACCTTAAAATGATCTTGAACTTATTGGGAATACTTGTACAAAATTTTACGGCGGAACTAGCATTGTTTCAAAAGTTATGGAGCTTTTAAAAAAGGTATAAAATGAAAATATTCTAATTTCTTTTCTGGTCTAACGCCAAAGTATTCAATTTAACTCTAATGTGTTATATATCATTGCAAAGATAATTTTATGTAGTTTTTTTCGTCCTCAGAACATTTTTCTGTATCTCTTACCGTTTTTTAAATAATCGCAAAAAAAAAGCGAAAATAATCCCCCCTTTCCCCCTTTTTTAAAAGTTGCGGACCTCCAATCGGTTGGGACTTTTAATGCCATAATCTTGGGACCAATCCCAACCATAATCCAAAAAAATTGCCGATGTAGGATTTTTGCCGACCAAATATGCCATTTTTCTTAGCCCATTTAGCTTACCTTCGTCACGAGTTATTTCCACGCAAATTAATAAAAAAAATTCACAAAAGGTTTTTTTTTTTAAATTTTGAGTGTGTATAATGGTGAAATTGATAATAGGCCAATGACATGACTTGACATCTTGGGCACTAGTATTTACATATATGTATTAAAGTATTCATTTTTTTTCCATGAAGGTAAGCCAATCTCTAACCAATCTCTCTCTCTCTTGCATGAAGTTGAACAATAATTTGTCCTCCTTGACAGGGACGTAGCCAGGGGAGGGGTCCGGACCCCTCTCGAAATTATTAAAATTGGCTTTGAAACTTAACTTCCCAAAGTGCATCCAATATATTCATTCTTAGAATGCTGTTGAAATTAGATTGAAGGTATGTAAGCAGTATGTATGCCGTCAGGGATTGTGCCATCTGGACGACTCAACCATGAATACATAATAAACTATATAAACAATGTGAAAAACGTAAAAATCAGGTGATTGATTGGGATAGTCATGGCTGGATTTGGATTTTGTTGGTTTTAAATTCTGAGGAAAATGCATTTTGAAAACTTAAGGAGCAACTGACATAATAAAAAGTAATTTCTTCCATTCAATTTACTCTAAGTGTACTCGTCTCAATCCAGGGTGCCCAATTGCACCTTAACCTTAAATTGTGATGTAACTCAATTAAATTGTGATGTAACTCAAACAAAATTTGAATCGAGCTAAAACCACTCATTGTATAATACACAAATAGTTGGCCGCGAGCTCTCGATTTAACGACTACTTGCCTCTTAATACCCCCCCCCCCCCATTGGAAGAAAATGTCTGGTCATGTCGATACTTCGGAAAGTCAAGTCAAGGACAATACATACACACACTGTATGAGCAAAAGGAAACCCGACTTAAGTGGGTAATCACTGTCAAGATTGAATTCCTCTTTTCAATATCGCAGACATGCCAAGTTTCAATTGTCAAATGGATGAAGCATACGAAAATTGAAACAATCTGGACAGGCCCCATGAAAGCTAAATAAATTAGGTGCTTGCATTTTCGATTTTTTTAACATACGTTTTTCACCAAAAACAAAAAAGCGGGTTAATTGCATTATACATATAACGGAAAACGCAAAAAAAAGTCAAAGTGTCACCTTCAAAAATCCGCGTAAGCTCTCGTAAAATTGAAGATTCTTACGAAAGATAGGATGGAGGAAATTGTAAACTCGGAAATTTTAACCAGTAGTGGAGGGCGGCTATAGCCCAGAAGTGCCATACAGGCTAAATCCGGCCCTGGAGACAGTCTTTCATTATGGAAACTTTGGCAAATTTCGTAAGTTTTCAAAATTTGAAATAAAATATTTTCCCTGTAAGAATGAAGTCGCTACGCGAGCCCAAGCATACTTTCCATAGTTCTTGACTGCTGTTTGTAATGCGTTAATTTTTAGGTAAGGTAAATTTATGCATATGCGCAATAGAGTTTCGTTAAACCTTATAAAGTGAAAAATGTCGTATATCACGAATTTGTTAAGCATCCTTAGGATTGCTGCTTCGTACTGATACCAGAGAGGCCTATGGTTGTAGACGTGGCACTATATGCTTCTGATGATAGTGGGGCTGCGAAGTACCTACGCATGCTTGCCATAGTGCTCTTCCACGCTCGTCAAGCGATAAAGCGATGGATTCGACACAGGAACAGCCGGCCAGGAGGCATGATCTGCAACGGGGCAACGACGAAACTAGTTTCCACAGTTTAGATAAAATGTGTTTCTACACTCAGAGAAATATTCACTAATATTGAACGAAATATATCTAATTCAAACGATTTGCGCTTTTGATTTTGCACCACACGCAAATGCGCTTAATTCTAACGAGTGGCGTTTCTTTCAAAAGCATAATGAGTTGTAAAAAAGCGTTTGAATTAAAAGAATTTACGTTTACCTGGAAAGAAGGAGCCAGTCGATTTAAACATATTTTTCATTGAAATAAACACTTATTCTTTTATTGTAAACGGGTAAAACATTTTAAATAAATGAAAGGCAATTGTATCAAACGTCTTCGTTTTTATATTGAACAGTTTTGTTATTTTAAATAAACGAAGCATTCTTTTTAATGAAACGGTATGTATTTCGAAAGTAACGCATCCCGTTTTCATTTCACAGAAATTGTCCCATTCAAAATAATTGAGTTTTACATGGAATTAAAGGCAAACTCTGCTGAAATAAAATAATACATTCCGTTTGATTGTCCATTCTCCATTCGATTAGATACTTACTGTTACATGGGTTGACAAATCAATAAAGAATAAAACTTATGAAAACTTCCGAAAAACACTTTATTTTTTACTTAGGTCTAATTTTAATATGGTTAATACATTACACTTTTATTCTAACACCCGCTAAACTTAAATTGGACGTGTGCAAGCGTCCATTCCTCCAGATGAATGCAAAAGTACATTCTCGAAAACACTCTTAACATCGACGAAGATTCTAATACGCGTTTGTTCTTAGACACTTACTACACATTTGATTGGAATGAACATGAACACGTGGACTCATCGGACCGGCCAGAAGTATTAACTACTTGTTGTGCTACGTTGAAACAAATGATATTTTGGCATCGGGTCCTTTAGGTATGTGTATTTGTTACGTAAAGGAATATATACACATTACTATGTAAAGGTCTGGATAGACATCGGGCGGAATGAAAATGACATTTTTGTCCGCTGCGATTTTCTCAATGAAAATGCATGCTTACTGTCGTGGAACATGTCGGAAATGATGGGGAATTCCAGAAGCTACAATCCGAATACGGTTCCAAAATTGTTCTCGGCCATTTTATGTATTATTTCATTTCACCGTGGAAAATATCTAATGACCGGGGAATCGAAAAATAATACATTAAACGGCCGAGAAAAATGTTGGAACCATATTCGGATTGTAGCTTATGGAATTCCCCATCATTTCCGACATGTTCCACAACAGTAAGCATGCATTTTCATGGAAAAAATCGCAGCGGACAAAAATTTCATTTTCATTCCGACACCGAGTGTCGGAAATTTTCTATTCGATAAAAATTTTACCAGTATGAATACGCAAAGTAATTTTTATCACCTTGTTTAAGAAAGTGTCCGTTCAAAAGAGGTAAAATCCTACGTAAAATTCACTCCGGGGATTAAAATTTAGTTGTCCGCGCCCGTAAGAGGGGTGTCCGTTATATAGGGGCTTCATTTGCACTAATGTAGTATAAATTAAAATCGGGACTTTTTGAAAATGTCCGTTTCGAGGGGTGTCCGCTCTAGAGACGTGTCCGTTAAGAGAGGTTTCACTGTATTTGTCTGTATGAGTCTTGAAAATCATTTCTATTGGATAATGGACACTAAACCTCGTGCAATCTGCACATATTTGATCTCTTGATACTTTTCAATGTTTTTTCAATCGATTCAATTTAAAATTATGTAAGATTTATTACCCGCGTCTTTTACTTAAAACATCTTAAATCGCCATTAAAATAAATCAACAATCCCAACAAAAAACAGTTTCAAACTTGTTCCAAGCTCAATCTTTTCCCTTTCTTGGAAATCAATTAAAATCATCAGATTCGAACACAAAGATACATTTTTTCCTTGTTGGTATGGCACAGCGTCTATAACTGAGTTTCAAACTATCAATAGTGCTACTTAATGCATTGTAAAAAAAAGATACAAATCTTAACAAATAATCACTTTCACGGCTTGTTAATTACAATTGCTACCATCATCATTATCATCATCGTATGTTGGCACCTCTATCGCATTATGCAGCCAACCGCGAATGGCAATACATAATATAGGTTTGGTTTGAACGTAACATTAACAACAACAATAAACGTTAAAGAGCTCCTCCGACTTCAACCACCATCATATATGTACAATATCTCCATCCATTTATTTATTAATTACTCCTGATGTGCGATATCATTTTCATTGCCAATTGTGAATTAGCCCGCGCCCGCCCGAGTATGTGTCTTGATTACACAATCATTTTCGCGTACAATATGCCCTCCTGCGACGCGATTATATGGATACGGGAGTGGATCTGCGAGCAGTGGAGCATTTCGCATATCATACACAGGTTGTACGGTAAATAAATAAAAGTTTTAAGTGTGAAAAGCCGCGGATTTTCAATTTAAAAGATACGTGGTCTCACTAATCGCAATCATTTTCGCTAAATGTGTGACTATTAAAATAGCATTGTTTATTGCAGCGCCGCGACGCACGGGGCCATGCAATAATGTGTGTTTAAGGATGTATGCACCATGTATTTGGAACTTTGCCAATTTTATTGATTTAAATTATGATGGTGTTAGACGTATTCCACATATGATTGAAATTTGTGTTTATGGGGCCTGTCCACACGCGAAGCAAGAACAAGATGAAAAACGTGAGGAGCAAGGCCAAGAAAAATTCAATTTTCATATAAAAACCGGTTTTGTTCTAGCGATTTTGTTCCCCGTGTAGTTTCATGCATTTGGAACAATACCATTTAAGTATTTTTGGAAGCTCTTGTAGAGATGAGTTTGAATGTTTTTAAATGCGATAAAATGTTCGTATGATTTATGTAGGTATAGGTCAATTTTAAAAACTCACCTACATACATATAGGCCAGTCAAAATCGACATTAACCTCGGAATAAATGGAATATTACCGTTCTTTCGCTTATCTGTTTTAGAGTATTACTGGCTATAAATCAAGATTTGCAACCCTGGGGACCCTGTGCTAATTTTTTGGCGAGCGAAAAACGGCCATTTTTTTGTTCTTTTTTTTTCACATTTCCAACAACATTTAAAAAAAATTATCTTGGAAGAAAACGATGATCGGCATTTTGAAAGTAGACAAAATTTCCAATCCAGTGATATCCTTACCATTTTTGTAGGTCAAATATTGACGGAGATAAAGGTTTTCAAAAATAGGGTATTTTCCACAAAAAAGGCGAACTCTAAGCTTATGTTCTTTGCCGAAACGACATTTACTTGAAATTCGCAATTTTTTGGTAAAAAATACCCTATTTTTAAAAACCTGTAATTCCGTCAATGTTTGACCTATAATACTGGTTAGGATATCATTGGATTGGAAATTCTGTCTACTTTCAAAATGCCAAACACTGTTTTTATCCAAGACAATTATTTTAAAAAATATTGTTGAAAATGTAAAAAAAAAGAGCGAAAAAATTGCTCTTTTTCGCTAACGTAACGAGGCAAGGAAGAAGATTTTGAGATTGAACGATTTTTCCTTTTTTTTTCGCAAATGTCAAATTTTTCTTGTTTTTTTCATGTATTTTGGGGTGTTGACCAAAACTTCATTGCGAAATATGATCAAAATCGAAAAATACGTCAAAAAATTACTACGCCGAACTTCGCGATATAAAGAAAAAGGCTTTGAACCGCTTATAACCCCTCCCAATCGAACCTAATAGCCTATAAAAGGGCAAATAGTAGATTTAAACGTAAATGTAAAGAAGAGAAATCCCTCACATTTAAAGCATTTTCTAAAACAATTAACCCAAACTCCACCACCACCCAAATTTGGCGCAACATTAGGAAAATAACCGGTGACCGCATCCCCTTTCACATCAAATGCATAGACGACGACAATGGAATAATTGTAGAAGATGCGATTGACATTGCAAACCTATTCGCGAAAAATGGATCTGATGACTCCAATGACACAAATTTCTCCACGGATTTCATTAATTCGAAAGCCACCGTTCTCAGCACCTCCTACAACCCCTCTAGAATCTCAGCTTGAGCAAAAAAAAATCGAACAACCTATATTACAATCATTGAACTGCATGCTTGTCTCTCTCAGCTTTCCGGAAAAACCGCAGGTCTAGACAAAATATCATACCCCCTCCTAAAAAATACCTCGTTACCCTTTAAATATCGCTTGCTGAAACTATTTAATAACATTCTGCACGTTTCCATATCCCCAGACCTGGAAAACAGCGTGTGTTTTCCCCCTTTTAAAACCAGGTAAATCAGCAAACCTAATTAACGGATATAGGCCAATCTCTTTGCTCCCTTGCACTTCAAAATTATTTGAGAAAATCATCGCCAAACGTATAAACTGGTTCCTTTCAAAAAACCACCTGCTATTCATGAACCAGGTAGCTTTTCAGAGCGGCAAAGGCACAATGGACGTTCTGCTTCATTTAGATTAGACCATTTCGTCAGTAGTACTCTTTCATGGCACGGTCATGCATCTATTACAACAATTGATTTCGCTAAAGCCTTCGACCAAGTACGCGTACATATGGTATTAAAATTTCTGCAAGAATGCAAAATAGGACGAGGTATCTATTATTTCATTAAAAACTTTCTCAAAAATAGAAAATTCAAGGTGAAAGTCAACAACCAATATTATCTAGCACATTTTGTATCTTCAATCCTTCAATGGGATTCCACAAGGCTCCCCACTTTCAGTAACACCCTTCCTGATCGCCTTTGAAAAGTTAACCCATTTTGTACTGGTGGTTCGTTTTCGAACCACCATTTTCAATAATTTTTTTTATATTGAATAATTTATATTTTTAACTTTATTTTGATGTTATCAGCACTGTTAGACTGTCGTCTATCGATTTAGGTCATTTGCAGGTATATATGTTATTAATAATATTATAGTTTTAGAAAATAGGGTGACCATCTTTTTTCGACCATTTTTCAAAATTAAAAAAAGTATATATGAAATCCATGAAATTTATTGAAACGATTCCATTCAATAAGTAAAAGCATGTATTTTTCTATTAAAATTATAATTTGATAAGAATCACAAGAAGTTTTTAGTTTATGAGCTTCTATATTTGGGTGGTTCGAAAACGAACCGCTGGTACATGGTGTATATAAATGTGGCTACGTTACTCAACTTTAACGACCAATAACTCCGTTACTGTTACTCGAAACCGGAAAAAAGAAGCTGATATGAAATTGACTCGTCGTAACCTTTGATTTGAGTACACACTCGCCTATCTACGATAAAAATAAATAAAAAAGTCAACTTTTTCATCCCTTCGGGGACACCCTGTTATCTTCGTCCTGCCAAGTTTTAAGGTATTCGAAACTAAGACTGCGATCATTCTACACATACCTTTCAAATTTCATGTCGATCGGTTGAGAGGTTCGCGAGATATTTAGTAAAAAGTCGAACGCATGGACAGACGGACAAACGGACAGACGGACTGAAACATATCGATTTTATAAGTGTTTTTTTTTTTGAAAAATGTTCTAAAGACCCTCAAACCCCAAAATAAATATAAAATTTAATAAAAACTGTATTTTTTCATGTAAACCCACGCCACACCTTCCTTATTGCATGTAACACATACCATGTTGCTTACTTACCAACGGTTCGTTTTCGAACCACCCCAGAACACAAAAACAACAAATCGGAAAAATTTTTTTTCTTCGGAATCGTCATCAGAGTGTGTTTATAGACAATATATATCAAGGATATCGTCATAAAAAAAATATTTCTGGTACCGGTACAAAATGGGTTAAATAAAATTATTTTTGAATTTAAATATTTCAACTTTTGCCTCTACGCCGATGATTGTATATTTTTTCGAAACTACAAAACGTTAACATTTTCCAATCAAAATAAAATATTTTTTTTGAGCAAATTCTAAATTGGTCAAACATCTCTGGCGCAAAAATTTCCCCAACCAAATGCCAGCATCTGCATATTTGCAGAAAACTAAAATGTTCTCCCCCAACATTTAATATAAGCAATGTAACTTTAAATAATGTTAGCGATTTAAGTATAGGTGCTTGGCATAAACTTCAATAAAAAACATAGTTGGAATGTTCACATTAAAAACCTTGTGAAAACTTTAATACCTAGACTAAATATTATAAAATACCTAAGACTAAATATTATAAAATACCTAAGTCTGAAGCGCATCCCCAAAAACCCTTAGGAACATTTTAAAGGCTCTCATTTTACCGAAGATCAATTACGGCCTAGCAATTTACGGCACTGTCGCACAAACGCAACTGCAAAAAATTAAAACAATAGACCACGCAGCTATACGAACAGCTTTAGGTGTCTTCAGGTCATCGCCAATAAAATGTATTCTAACAGAAGCCGGTATGCCACCATTAGAGACTAGATACGCTCAACTTTTGGGTTATCTTATAACCAAAAGTTTAACCTCGAACAACTCTATTCTAACATTCCGCTTTCCTTACTTCCAAAGAAGGTAACAAACCACACTCCATGGCATCTTCCCGAAAGTACCATCATTCAAGCTCTCATGTGCCATAAGAAGCAAAACCCTAACAATCAGCAATGCCTCCAATACTTCCACTCGACGACGACACCACTGATGGAAAGCGGCTGGAAACTCGCTTTCACTGACGGTTCCAAAACAGACCACTGCACATAATTTGCAGTCATGCTTGGTATACTTTCAAACCACAACTCTATTTTTACGGCAGAGCTAGCTGGTCTATTCAACGCAATCAATATAATAGCAAACGTCCTGGCAAAGTTGTAATATGTACGGACAGCAAATCATGTATCGACGCCATTCGAAACGTCAACAACTCAGATGCAACCATATCCTTCATACGTGACAAATTTATCGAACATCACACCAAAATAAAATTAATGTGGATACCGGGACATGTTGGGATACATGGAAACGAGTTCACTGACAACATCGCAAGTAATGCAAAAACTATGCCAACTTTTTACCAACTCCCTTACGAAAAAAATTAGATATTCGCAAATTAGTCAGAAACAGTACCACCACCGAATTAAGCTCAAAATGGGCTGACTATAACCACCACTATACAAACACCTTAATCCCTCCGGAAAAGGTGCTGAATTTGCGGACACACTACATGCATCGCAGTCAAATCAAAATCCTTAGTAGGCTACGCATTGGACATACCTTCGCAACCCATAGCCACTTAATGGAGCGCAAACCGAAACCTATCTGCCACTTATGCACATCTGGCTCATCTCCTGAACGAATGCTGCTTCATCAACAATCTAAAACAAAAGTTAAATCTTCCAGTCAACACCACACAGCTACTAAGTGACACTACTAAAACACCTATAATTAAATCGATTATTAAATTACTTAACACGGCCAAGATAAAAATTTAAAATTGTAAATTACAATACTTTTCTCCCTTCCCATTGTATTACAATTGTAATGTACAAATTCGTAACCAGTATCAAACTTTTCTTCTCATTTCTGTGTAATGAAATACTCACGACCTCTGTACATATTATTCATTTTCCTTATATAGAGTTAATTTAATCATAAATTTAAGCCTCCAGCCTTTGTTGCCAGTGCTTTAGTTTTAACTAGTATGTAACGCTTATTGTTATATAACTTCTCTAATAAATAAATAAATAAATAAAACTAGGAAGCAAAAGCATCGAACTCTTTGCAGTCACGCCAGAATGTAAGAATATAAGGATTCCATATTATCAAAATCTAAACCGAAATCTTCCAGCTGTTGTTACTGATCTGATTGAATGCGGAAGGCTGTTAAATAGACGGCATGAGGAAACCACAAAGTAATTTCGGAAGGTGGTAGTCCAGGCAAATGGAACTGATAGCAAATTTCTGAAGTTACTAAGTTATAACTTTAAAATCCGCGGCGATTACATACTTTTGAGGCGCGATAGAGTTGGCAGGCAGGGTCCTAATCCAGGAGAAGGGCTCGCATTCCTAATATACAGAATCGTGCAATACAGTGTATTATATCTTTGTTTCAACGACGGCCCGGCGGAAATGCCAGCTATTGCCGTTAAATCCGGCAATACCAATATCGAACTTATAAACATCTACGTTCCACTAGCATCCAGCTGTGGCTCTGATTATAAGTTCGATATTGGTCACTCTTCACAGGACAGCATAGGATCCTACTTGGCGACTTTAACGGCCATCACGAACTCTGGCATTCTCTCCTCGGTAATGATGCCAGAGGTAGGTATAGACATCGCGACCAAATTAGATTTCTGCGCACTCAATGGAATTTCGTCTACTCGCGTCGCTGGTGCCTGCCATAGTTCTCCTGAAATAACTATATTGCGAGTGCTAGTTTGATAAGTGAAACCCGATGGCAGACAACCGCATCTCTCTAATCCGATCACCTCCCCATATTGATAAATATTGATAAACCAGCCGAACTGACGACGTCGGCGTAGTACGCTTATCAACCACAAAAAGGCAAATCCGGAGGGTTTTACTGCGTTCACTACGACGAAGTTCGCCGCGCTACCTACTCGAATGAACGCCAGGGAAGCCGAAAAGAATAGAAGGAACGTCATTGTCAAAGTGGCAGCTCGCTTCATTCCGGCAGGACGTATCCCCAAAGTTCGGTCATATTTCCCAATTACTGCCGCAAAGTTAGCCGACGAATGGGACAACTAAGACGCGTAAATCCAGCAGCCCCAGAAGTCAGGAGCTAAACTCTGAAATAAATCGACAAGTTATCAACTATAAAAAAGAGAAATGGAACGAGCATCTGGATAGCTGCAACCTCTCACAAGGTGTCAGCAGACTATGGGCTACGGTCCGCGCCCTGTCTCATCCAACCAAAGCCAAGGGCAGTGTAGCCATTAGATTTGGTAAGAAAACAACAGCAAATACAAAACTCTGCGCGAGCTTGCTCAATGAGAAATTTATTGAACACCCCAAAACCAAGATCCTCAACTGCAACACAAAAAGAAGGATTCGCAACCGAACCGTTGACATCATCCCTACCTATACAGCGGACCAAGTTTCAGCAGCAATAAAGAATGCGAAAAAATAAAAGGCCATTGGACCAGATGGCATTTCAATGGTCATGCTGAAACACCCCGATTTTCCGGCCATCGAATGCCTAACGTTTCAATTTGTCGATATCCACACTCGTCATCCCTGAATTCTGGAAAAAGGAGCAAATCAACCCCCTTATCAAACCCGGTAAAAGCGCGAAACTCGCCGAATCCTACCGTACAATCACAATTTTATCACCCGTTGCAAAGACGCTCGAAGCACTCATCCACCCCACAATTGTATCGCATGCTGTACCGTCCTAGTGGCCCTTGACCTGTCGAAAGCCTACGACACGGTTATTTACTCTGCGTTGTTGGCCGATCTCCTAAATATGCATATTCCTGCACAAGAGGTTAGGTGGATTGCAAAATGTCTAGCTGGGAGGCAATTCTTCACAGAGTTTTGGAGCAGTTGTTCAAAGCATAGGAAAATTAAGCAGGGAGTACCACAGGGTAGCGTACTCTCTCCTACATTGTTTAACCCTTCTGTCGGCACCTACTACAATATGCATATTCTATACCCAATAGGTCTGGCTGGACCTACTGAGAAAATTTTTTTATTTTTTAGAAAAGGTGAAATTTTTATCGGTAGAATCATTCTATCAATTCCTTACTGCCATTTTTAAACAATAAAAGTATTAAAGTCATCTTTGCAGATACACTAGTAACCTTTTTAAGTGGACATATTTTGAGGTGGTATTATTATAAACATGTTTTTCCCTTATTTTCATCTCTTTTTGCTTCTCTATTTTCATGGCATATATCTAGTAGAAAGTTTGTTCGCATTTTTTCAATACCAATATCTTTGGGCAAATATTTGGCACTTTGTCAATAGATTTTACCTCGATATTAGTCTGCAGATTTAGGGAAGTAGGTGGAAAGAAATAGGGAATTTTCAAGCGCGAAAATCATTTAATTCTAAATTTTTCGTAAATTTTTTGATCAAATCTATTTAGAAAAACGTTCGTAAGTCTCTCATACTTAGTCCTAACTATTACAAAGGAAAAAAAACTGGTTTGAATTTCCTTGAATCAAATCTCAGTTGATTTGGTGATGTTATAAAACGTGATGAAATTAGGCATACACTCTAAAAAATTTTACTCCAATAATAGGAGGAAACTTTTTTCCTTCTATTATAGTAGTAAATTTACACCACGATATAAACGAGAGTGATTTTACGCTTTATGGTGTAAATATTTACTATAGAATTGGTGTAAATCTACAAACGGTAATAAGCAAATTTACACTGGAAAAAATATAAATTTACACCGGCAAATACGTAAATTTACATCCGGGTTTATGTAATTAATTGATTATATTTACGGCACCCGGTTCTTCGATGTAAATCGTCCTGGATCCACCCGTTATTCCAACGGCCAAGAGCTGCCACAACTCCTTCGGTTCGAGAGCAAAAAACAACAACAATAATATAATGCTCACACGAACGCACTTCGGACGGAGCAGACAGAACATGTCACTTGTGAGATACAGGAAAATGCAATAATGCACAAAAGTATTGTAACAAATTAAAACTTCCAATTGGCAAATATACACTGAAAATGTAAAGTTACACAAAAATAAAGTAATGATACATCTTTACACCAAATGTGGTGTAAAATTACACCAAAATAGAGTAATATTAAATAATCTGTGTAATATTACACTATTTTGTAGGTTTTCTAGAAATTTTGTTTAAAAATAAACGTTTACTGTAATTTTGCGAGAAAAAAGGTGTAAAATTCAACGAGTTTTCGATGTAAAATTCAACCTTGTTTTTACAGTGTACTTATTTCCCGAGCTTCACGGCTTTTCAAAGAAAAATCTGAGAAATTCTTATCGTTTAGAGTACAAATTGAATTTTAATGACATTCTTACATCATAAATAGGAGAATTTTAAGATAATTTCATATTTGCACCTTTTACCTCAAGAGAAGATAGGGGGAAAAAACTGTAGGTCTGGCCAGACCTATGGGGTATCAAAAAGCACTATAAATTGAAAATCATCAAAAACATACTCAAAACTTCAACCGATTTTTTCAAGTTTTTGCAAAATGCTTCTAAACATATTATTCTAGGATATCGTATCTTCTATACATTAATGACCAAAATATAGTGCCAAAGGTCTGGCCAGACCTTTTTGCCGACAGAAGGGTTAACATCTACCTGTCGAGCCTTCCGATATCCCCGGAGGGTATCGAACTATTTTCCAATGCAGACGATTGCACCATACTCACCACGGGGAATAATTTAAATGGCATGTGTGCTCGACTGAATGACAATATTGAGAAACTGGTCGAGTTTTAAAATATCCGCAACCTAGTCATTTCGCCGTCTAAATGTACTGCAACTCTTCTCACCACCTGGACGCAGGAATTTTCGGATGTGCTTGGGATCCGTACTGGTAAGCATGCTGACGACGCTGTTCCTACTGTACCAAGATCCTTGGTGTCTATCTGGGTACCATGATCAAGTCGAAAGATCACGTCGCAGACGTAGTCTACAGAATGCACAGTTGAAACAACGTTCTAAAGGCACTAGCCGGGAGCTCCTGGAGCAAAGACAAAGAGACTATGCTATGCAGCACCGGTGTGGTCATAAATTGGAATAAAATTCAGGAATAAAAATAGGCTGCCACCTTATGTCATCCCAGGATCATCTTCATCAAGGAACCAGCATGTTACCAGTGCGTGATCACAATCTCCTCCTGTCTTTACAATATCTGGTCGGTTGCTATCGAGAGGATCACCCAAAACATCATCTCATGGACAATACTCCCCCACCACGAAATGTCAGGATTGGAAGCAGAGATCTCGAGGGAGACTCCCGAGATACAAACGGGTACCTCCCGATATATTTGACAACACAGCATACCATGCGGCCATCGCAGATATTCACACAACCGTTTTGAATCGATCAATAGGGAGATTAGGTCCGAATAGAGTCCTCTCAGCGCCCAACACCACCAATATCGCCTGAGGAAACTAGGCTCCCGAGAGTCCCAAGAGCGACACTATGGGACAACCCTATTGCAGCTCCTGCGTTCTTGTCGCTTGAGACAATAAGCAATAACGACGACGAAACTTAGAATACATCCACAGACAAGCACAGCGACTCATACCCTTCTGCACCGCTACAACAACAACTAAAGCCAAATTCATAATTTCTTTTGGCGCCTATCGTTGTATTAGGGTTTATCTGCCAGCTATCCCCTTAGGCATACATTAATAGATCACGAAATATTTTTCTGGATACGCCCCTATCTAGAACAATTACTTCTCTCTGTGATAACTATCAGAAGAAGAAAAACAGCTGCTTGCGTTGAAAAGCTGATTCTAATTTTAACATATCAATCTCATGTAAATGTTTCATTCAACTCTCAAGCCAATTAAATCGTCTATCAAAAAAGACCTTAAACTTTCACGTAAAAAACACCACGCATCAACAGGCAGAAGTAACTCTTGCTTTCTGTCTAATTCAATTAAGTTCAAGCCATCACACTTGTGTATTTTTTATATACAATTGTGTATAGGTAACCTAATTTAGACCTCTTCATGGTTTGAATAACAATAAGAAGCTAAAAGGGCTCCTTCCTTCTTCCAAACAATGCTCATCAGCCGCATACCGCAGATCTACCGAGGCTCAGATTGGGCTCCTATTTCAAAGGCACTTGTCTAAATTATTCCAACGACTCAAGGTAAGTGTATAGGGTACATACAGTGTTCATTCAATGACGAGCGTCGAGCGCTACTTGAACCATATTTGTTGAGCTTCGCTGCCATGGCTATAATGGCAATCTCCTTGACTTCCAAAGAATCTTTTCATTATATAAATAATAAAATATATTTATATGGGTAATTGATACTTTATTTAATGATTTTTTTTGTGGCAATCTTCAACATCTTCAATAGCTTTTCTCATTATTTCCAGTAGTCTGAAAAATTCAGGCACAACAGATAACACTCTCTGCTGCGATGAAAAACCACCAAATTCAATACTTTCGGATCATTCAAACTGTTCGATGACCAACACATAACATTGTCTTTAATAAAAATTGATTTTTTTTCGGTGTGCTTCTTGATTTCATTCCTGCGCGTCGTGTGGTAGTTGGGTTATCTTCAAAAGCAAAAATCCATAAAGCCATAAAAATGCTATTTGACAGCCTTTTTTTGTCGATTCTTCTTTGAAATTTGTCTTCGAACCTTATGTCGCTGTCGTGGAATTAATGTTGGCTTGGCTCCGATGAGTTTCGCGGTGGAGGAAGCGTCTTCGTCGGTCGGGGATACAAAAACGCCAACAGACAGAATGAAATGGAACAAAAGCATAATAATAACGACGAGTACACACAAGTGATTTCGACCTAGTGACGTTAAAAATTCATGACAGATTCATACTTCTTTGATTCAGCAGGCCGTGTGCTGCTAGGGAAGCATAAAGATAAAGACACTTTGCTCATTAGGAATTCTCAAAAGAGGATCAATGTAGGTATACAGGCAGTCAGTGGCAGAGGTATACGTGTGATGAAAAAAGACAAATTCAAAGTGTTGAGATGTTACGCTCAGCGACAGTTGAAATATAAAAATGACAAAATCCATTTGGTATTGTATATGTGATGAGATATTTTCATCAGGATGCGCGCAGAACGCCTTGTCGCTTTTTTTCTTCAAGAAGAGAATTTATTGTTTTATAAAGAATAATTGACATGTTACATATTTTATGGCTCGATGAAAATCATCTACAAAGAAAGCGATCTGAAGAAAAAAGGATTCACGGTTAAAGAAAAAGGACCTCTTCTGACCATGATAAATTGCGATTTATTAAAACTTCATACCTGACCTGTTTTCATTAATATATATGCCTAACGCCCGGTTGGCGTCATCAATCATATCACGTTTTTGGGATAAAATCAATATTCACTCCCCCTGAGTGCAATCTAAATCTAAATAGATGCATCACAAACGTATAGATACACTAATCGAAAAAAAGGTAAGAAAACACAAAAAAATGTTAATTTTCTGTAAGCAATCGACTGCATACCGCGTTGATTATAATTTCTCACTGCCGCGACTGCACCGAAATTAATTTCAATAATTTCTTTTCCTAATCGGATTCAATGTCGCACGGTTAAATTTGATGGCATCGATACATACAGGCCGCAGTGTTCAGGTTCAGAGCAGGTTTCCTCCCCGAAATGAATTAACCTCTCATATTATGGAAATGTTTCTATCAGCGATAGACAATCTTAAGATTTTCGTTTTTCTTCAAATCTATACGGTATCGATAGTGCTGCACTGCACACAGTCTGGGAATCGATTGGGAATGGTCGGATTTTCTTCGGATTGAGGTTCTGACTTCATTTTTGTCAGATCATTCTTGGAAATCCTTGGATACTGGTGAAGCTGATCGATCGGAGTTTTTTTTTGTATAGCCACTGTCGTACTGGCCGAACTATGTGGAGAAGATCAGTGACGGATTAATCAATTGATTAGATTTTTATCCACTGACACTCATAGGGTCTACTGGACTGGAATGGGCGGTGCGCGGTGGATCGTTACAACTTCAGGGAGTCCAAAAACTTGGGAATCGTAAATGAGTTCTACATCACCTGGCCTCATCTCGACATCCTAATTAGAAACTTATAAGATCTTCGGGCAATGACATAGGATTTCTCCCATTTGTTGTTTGAAAAATGTAAATTGCCTGAAGTGCCTATGCGACTAGGAACAGAACATACTTGTTGGAGGGTTTGGTTCTTCTGTTTTTTTTTTGTCATCTGAATAATTGAAATTCGATTTCAAATTCACTTTCAACCTCGACATGGACTTGTTTATTCTCTTGATGTCGTGGAATTTTATTCCCCAATTCGATTTCCGCTTATGGATTTTTCTGAATATATCTCGCGTCATTGCTTCGATGTAGGTAGTCATGGATCATGAATGAATGTATGATGATTTAATGATAAAACCATGTTTTGAATTCAAAGGAAGCACTAATATAACAAGAAAGTTGTATGACTGTCAAGTTGTACTATAGAGATTCAGAGTCAGTGCATTCGGAGCTAACGCATCGAACATTTCTGTATACGCAAACGCAGATTCAATACTGATTGATTAGGTGACGATGCGGTCGAGACATTGGTTGAATAACTTGTAATTTTCACTCTTGTTCGATTAAATCGAATGATCTATCAAAAGTGTTTGACGTCACAAGAAAAAGGATTAAATCATTTAGACGTATGTTGTTGTTTGTCATGTAAATTAGATGCTACGAGTTCGAATTTCATTGGAAAAGAACTTGAAACAAGAAGGATTACACAGCAAATGGGATGTTTGGGTGGGATTAGCATAATCTTAAAATATACGTACATTGTATTGTAATACGTGGTGCAGTAGATCAATCAATTTTTTTTATTCCTTAGTTATAGGTAAGGGTAAAGTGACTAGTATATTTTCCTATAGAGGTTGATAGGGAAATCGGATGGAGTACAGCCGCTGATTTTTTCATCGTTTTGTGACGTGCATCTTTCGACGGCTGTTTTAACTTTTGAACCTTGGTAGCTAGAACCTTGAAACGTTCACTGAATATGGACAGTGCGGTGCCCTACAAATCTGCCAAATTTCAAAATTCCAATCAAGAATTTCCCTGTTATGGACGATTTGGGCAGCTGTAAGTTATCCGAACGCGGCAAGGAAGGATCTTGGAACCTAGAGGAAATGTGCGCCAAGTAGCTCTACCAAAAATTTTTGAAATTTCGGTCGCATTCCGAGTTTTCGAAAATAAACGATTGGCAAGGATAAAAGTGCGATTATCTCGCTAAATTATTAAAAGACTGTAGGCTGTATCCTATTTCGATCGTGTATCCTGCTATGGTCCAACATGCCACAATCATTCTTAAATGATACGAACTTTATAAAATTGCTTGACTTAGGATAACTGGGGCATCAAGAGCCTACCTAACGCTCCTGAAAGGATCATTGTAGTGACAAACCTGCATTATCAAAGAAACTGCAGCTGTAATTACTCTTCGTAGATATTTGACTTAAAACAGCATGGCAGTGGCGGTCACGTCAGCTATCTGAAACATATTCTGACAAGAAAATCATGTAACCTGATATTGAGAGGGGTTTTGTTGTCAGGAGTTATGACGACAAAAATAAATTCAAGACAATCATCAAATCGTTTACAATAAAAAAGGCAGTTCCTTTTTAGCAAATTAAAGTATAATTTGTACTCGAATAGGTCGGAAATTAAATGCAAGCACTGATTGAAAATTTGTTGCCGGAAAATCTTAATGTTCGGTGAAACACGGAGTGCTCATCCACAGGAGCGCAATTTCAAATGGCGAAATCTACAATACATAAGATTATAAAGAGTGGAAAACTAATCCAAATGAAGAGAAAACGCTGCAAAACTGCTTCAAATTTTACAACATCCTCTATGGATTGCGTTTATAATTTGTTTTCCTTTTTTTTAAGTTAAAATTTGACGAAAGGTATTTAGAGCGCTCACTCCATACAAGCTATTTTTCTTAACAAAAAGATATCAAGATATCAAAAAATAGGAAAAATGTAGAAAAAGCTTTTGACAACAAAAAGCAAACAATCCGTTTGAAAAAATGTTTGTAAGTTTTAAAATTCCCAAACTTAATCTGCTACGCAGCACCAGAAATCAACTTAACTGTAAAATATTTGACCAGCATCAGAAACTCGACCGATTTTCCTTTACAACGTTCCCCTATCTGAAATAGACAAGGAAGTACAGTACAACTAAGGACGCTAATTGGTTCCAGGAAAATGCGTCTTAAGTCAAAAATTTTGTAACTCGAATAACAATATCGCACGTAGGCAAGAAGACGGTCAACACTCCAAATTCGTCACTTTTCAGTTAATGATATACAGTTTTATAAGGACAAGAGGTATTAAAAGTATAGATTATGTTCACCTCAACAGCAATTCATTTGCTTAATATTCTTCAAATATTTCTCTGGTGGTCTTTTATTCTGAACTGGAGAAGGGCTCGGGCCTATTTTCTTTTTAGTCTTAAACTTATTTAAGCTCTGGTGATGGAAACTTATCTGCATATTATTTGTTGAGCTCATCATTTTATACATATTTCAAAAAAAAATCTCATCGATGGTTCGAAACGAAAACACAAAATTGAGCAATTCAGTTCGAATTTCTACTCAAGGTAAAAATCCACGCTCGTGTGAGAGATTAGGCCCAACTGTTGAGCACAGTTTTTGAAAGCATTCAGTCCCTTATCAATTCCACCGAATGGCGGAAAATTCGATTCCAAATTGACGACTGTACTCTTTTGCCGAAGAACTTAGAACAAACGTTCAGTTAAAATCAAAGGAGTTACGGATAAGTAAAATACAAGCTCGTACTAATCGATGAATGGAAAAATTGATTCAAACGTGGTTTCAACAGGGAGGTTTATATCAAGATCCAATCTTTCCGCTGATTTAACCAGGTCTGACTTTATTTTATTCGGTTCTTGAAATATTTATGAAAATTAACTACGCAGAACTGAAAAAGTTCAAACAGTGAAAGTCCAAAACGTCTCTAAAAGTCTAGTGACTAAAAAGAGCACCATTTTGTCGCATGAATTTTTAGTACAAAGGTGTCTTCTAAAATCCTTTAATGTTTCAGTTTTAGTGGAAAAAAAATTGTAGCAATAGCAAGTATTCTAGATTTTTTGCAGTGTCTTAAAAATGTATGCCAGCCTGTTCAAATAAGTCTGATTAGCAGTGGGTTATTAAGAACGCACTTAATAAGTGCGCGTTTCTCGGTACAAATAAACAATTTTGGTCATATCTACGATCTCCGGTATCAAACTTACAATGGCCCATTCTCTCGTAGATCTTATAGAATGGTTAGTCTTATCGCCCAGAGAAGACACACATAATATTCAAAAAGCTTCTCCATTATATTGAATTGATTTTTTGTTAATTTTACATAGTTATGTTATCTTTTGCTTATTTACGCTGTTGGATGAAAGTGCGCAATGATTTTTTCAATCTAAGATGATGGCTTAAACAAGCAAAATATGGCGTAGCTATGCAAAATAAACAAAAATTCCATTCAATACAATGAAAAAGCTTTCTAAATATGGTGTGTGTCTTCTCTACGCGATAAGACTAATCAGCCGACAGGTACTGAATAAGAGCTATCAGAAACCCGGCCAATGTATGCTTAAAATTTGCTTTTTTAAGTCATTTATATTTTTAATTTACTTCATTGTGTAGTTGTAGTTTTCGTAATTTATCAGAACCTGCTTGCCGCCAGATTCCTTTTTAAATAAAAGGCCTAATCCTTTACACAATCGTTGAACTCTACTTGGAGGTCCTCAACGAAACTAGGCTAAAAACTCTTGAAACAACGGCCCAATAAGTAATACGAAGCTTTATGGATCAGGAAAGAAAAAGTGTAAGAACAGAAAAGCTAATTACAGTGGATATCGTTTATAGCGACATCGGATATAACGACGCATCGGCTATAACGACGAAAATCCCAGGTCCCGAGACCTAAGAGCCTCGTGCGGTGCAATTTTCTACGGATATAGCGACCATCGCTATAAAGACCGATCGGTTATAATGACTGATTTTTTCCAGTCCGAGAGGCCGGGTATAACGACGAACGGTCGTCACATGTATTTTTTATGTGAAATGATAGCTTTTCCGACATCCAAAGATCAAGTTTGAGTTGAAAATAAATGCAATGCGGAATATGAGCGAACATATGCCAAAAAAAGTTCCAAAATTTTTTTTTATGGCAGTCCGGAATGACACGACATCGCAATCGCACTTGACATGAAGGTTGTTAAAACCAAATTTTATTTGCAATAGTATAATCAGCACATCAGAGGATTTCAGACAACACCCCTATGAAAAAAATCCTGCCCAGTTTCATCACTAAACATCGTTTTCGGAATCTGACCTAAACTTAGCGGATCCACATCAATTCAATGCCAACGATCGTCCAAGATAGGGGAGCAGTTAGCATTCCACACTATTAAGGTACATTTTCCTCGACACGACTGCACGACAGCGACTCGCTTATTCCATATAAAAACCCGTATTTAAAATGAGAGAGAAATAAGTGTTTATATGGAATTAGCGAGTCGCTGTCGTGCGGCCGCGTCGAGGACAACGTACCTTTAGCGCGTCATAATTTATTCTCTGCAAATGGCTTTTCGACACGGACATATCGAGATACAAGATCCAACTACGTCCCAGTCGGTTTCCTGATTCACCAGGTGTGACTTTATTCTTTTAGGCCTTGAAATCGAGCATTTATGAAACTAAACCACGCACGTTGAAATAAATAAAGAATCAACCGTAAGAATTGCTGTGAAAAGTGAAGTTGCCGAAAATGATTCGAAAAGTTTAATGATGAAAAGTGCACAACTTGTTGGCATGCTTAATAAAATATTTTGAGACTTAAATTTGTTTAATTTTTACAACATTTTAAGAATCGTCTGTTTCCCGGGTGCAACCCTGTAGAGATTACAACAAATACAGGCGGGTTCAGGTTTTATCGACGAGCAAATCAAATCCTAGTTGAGAATTTGTTGATTTGTTTAAAACGATGATCAAGAGGAGTTTTACACTACGTGCAATATGTTGCGCGAATATACTAGGCAAGCAACAGGAGCAATACAAATTATTGCTTGCAATGGAAACACCTATTATTTTTGCGCAGTTGTATGTTTATTTATTTATTTATTTATTGAACATAAACGGACGAATGTCCTTTTTACAAATTAAAATTACAAACTAGCTGCCTAAAAATAAAGAGTAGCCGATCAATAAAATTCTTAAGAAACTAAAAGTTATATTAAGTAGTAAATTACACTAAAAATTCAAAAATAAAAAAATAAATGTACTAAAAAAAAAACTAATTTAAAAAATAAAAAAAATAAATATATATTAAAAAAATTATAAAAAACGCTCAAATCGTAAACTTATTATTAACTTAATCCAATAATTCAAATATATACTTTTTTAATTCATCCTTCGTGGAGCTAAATAAATCCAAATGACTAAAAGCTAGATTTCCAATTCGTTTCATTCTTTCCAAAGGTGAGTTACATAGATAATTTGTCCTCAAACATCGTACTTCAAACATATCACGCTGTCTTGTAACGCGATTAGGAATTTTGAAAGGAATTTTAAAAACAATATCAGGGGCATCTATAGACCCATTAAATAAGTTTGCCAAGAAGACAGCATCAAAATAAGTTCTTCGAACCTCAAGTGTATTAATATTCAATAATTCCTGAATATGTGCATAATTTATGTCGTTACTGGTTATGTGCAATTTATAGGCGATATACCTTAAAAATTTATGCTGAACTTTTTCAATCGTGTAAGTGTATGAATTATAAAATGGGTTCCATGCAACGGATAAATATTCTAGCTTACTTCTTACAAGAGAAAAGTACAACGACTTTAAGGCATGAATGTTATTGAATTCCGAGGAGTTTCTAATAACGAAGCCTAGCATGCGACGGGCTTGCTCTGAAATGTCCTGAATATGCTCCTTAAAATTTAAGAATGTATCCATCAGTATGCCGAGATCTTTAATTAAGGTTACTTGTGCCAGTGGATGAGTATCTAAATAATAAACACATTGATGTTTTGCTGGACTTCTACTAAATACAATAAACTGACACTTAGATAAATTAAGTTCTAAACGATTTTGTACACAATAGATAAAAAAATTGTTTAGATTCCTTTGTATAATACAAGTATCTTCATAACGTTTAATTTCCTTAAATATTTTACAGTAATCAGCAAATAATAAAAATTCAACTTCTTCGAAGATAACCGACAGATCATTAATAAATAATAAAAATAACACCGGACCTAGATGTGACCCTTGAGGGACTCCAGATGTTGCCATAAATTGCTTTGATAGGTTGTTATTTACGCTCACAATTAAAGATCTATTTCTCAAATAATCGTTTATCCAGCTTATTATCGACCCGAAAAAACCAAATTTTTCCAACTTTTTTATTAGTATATCGAAATCAAGTTTATCGAACGCCTTGGAAAAATCGGTGTAAACCGAATGAACTTCGGATTTATTCTTAAAAGCATTAAAAATATAATTTTCATATTCTATAAGATTGGTTGCAGTGGATCTACCGGCACAAAAGCCATGCTGTTGTTGTATTATATAAGGTTTTACTAAAGGCGTTATATAATCTGTAACCAAACTTTCAAATATTTTCGGAATGCACGATAAGATATTGTTATATATTTCTCGTCTATTCTAGACGTTCCAGTGGGTTCGATAGATTTTCGCGTACACGACAATGAATAACACTCGCTTTACTGTAACACTATTTATTACAACCACACGGATATACACGGTTTACAATTTCTACTAATTACTTCACTAATTATTGACTCGACATTATTTATTCACGGCTAAAACTAGACTGACTGACTGACTCTAGTCGACGCCCTTATATACCTATTTTCGATGTTCTGGAAACTTCGGCCAGTAAGTTGTCTCGCTAGCGATACTGGCGCCATCTGGTGCCAATTTGGGTTGACGTATCCAAGACACATTACATTACCCCCTCCTTAAACCTGTTCGTCCCGAACAGAACACGCTTCGGTCTCCTCCGTATCGTCGCCTCGATAGGGTGCCAGTCGATCCACACGTATGGCTTTCATTTCCGCTCTCGGCTTCCGATGCTCGTCCTTTAACAGCTGCACAACTCGTACACCGGCTACACTACTCCTCAACGTCACCTCGAACGTCCACCCAGTAGAATCGTTTGTTGCCCGATTCACATACAACGGGAGCAGGTTGTTTCGCACTTCGCCAACTCATTCTTCTTGTTCGCTGCACGCATCTCTTACAGGATGTTCCTGCCTTTCTCGGCATACGACAGTTCCTTTGGAGATGACCATTTTCACCGCAATTCCAGCACCGAATTGAATCGCCGTTGACAACCTTCTTGCAGAGTGTGCCCGCCTTCCTCAGCTGTTCACAGTTACTTCGCACGTGCCCGTGTTCACCGCATTTCCAGCATTGTCTCGAACCTCCGTTTGTAACCTTCTTGCCGAATGTGCCTGCCTTCCTCAGCTGTTCACAGGCGCTTCGCACGTGCCCCTGTTGACCGCATTTCCAGCATCGAATCGAAACTCCGTTAACAACTTGTCTCGATACATCGATTCTCCGACAAACGTAATTATCCGTTACTTCTCGAACTCGGTTCGCTCTTTGCCAACTCGTTTTTCTCGCCTGCTGGGCACACTTCTTGCGGAACGTTTCAGCCTTTCTCGGTTGTTGACAATTCCTCCGGACATGACCCTTTTTACCGCAGTTCCAACACTGAATTGCATCTCTGTTGATAGCTTGTCTTGATGCATCCATTCGCTGACAGACACAATCCTCTACTACTTCTCGGGCTCGCACACAATTACGGGTGGCTTGCTTCGCAGCTTCAAATGTCAGGCTATATGCAAGTGCATCCTTGGTCGTCCGCTTGTCAGCTAGCCGTAACGCCTGTTGTAGTTCACGATCCAGGAGAGCTGTAGCGAACACATCGACTGCTGTTTCGTTCCGATGTTCTGGCTCCGAGGTCGCATATGACAAAAGAGCCAGCCGTTCAATATCTTGCGCCAATTGCTGAAGAGTTTCTCCTGGCTTCTGTGTCCGGTTACGAAGCTGTGATCGATAAATTTGCTTCATGTGCTCGTCACCGTATCGCCCATCTAACGCCTTCACAAGCTCCACATAAGATGTCTGCAGTGGAGCAGGAATCGATTGCAGGATTTCAGCAGCAGGTCCTCTCAATGCTAGAACAAGAGCCGTGGCACGCTCACTGTCCGACCAACGATTTACCATTGCAGCAGCCTCAAATTGTGTCTTGTAGATGTTCCAAGACATTTGTCCATCGAAAGTCGGCGCTTTTAGGCTTTTAATATTCGAGTCGGTTTTAAATTTTTCACTTGTTCTCGATGTTTCTAGGTTGTTATTCGACTTCTGGAAGTCTTCAACTACAGCACTCTGCGGGTGTTGGTTGATATTCTCTGTTTTCAAACGTTCCAGATCGTCCTTTAACTTATGGACTTCTTCGGACAGGTCACTCTTGAACTTAGACACCTCTTCGGTAACGTCGCTCTTCAATTTCAGAACCTCTATCTTGATTTTCTCCGAATTTTCTAGCGATTTCTCGTCGATTATCTTCAGCACTTCCGTTTTCGTTTGTTCGAGGCTGTTTTTTAAATGGCTGAACGCTTCTTCCTGCTTGGTCGCTATCGCCTTCAGTTCGCTCAGTGCCTCTTCGGACCTGACTGATCGTTCATTCTGTTCCTTCAGTTCGGACTTTATCGATTCCTCCATCTTGGCTGATCGTTCACTTAACTCCGCCTTCATTGATATTAGAAATTGCATCATAGGATCCATGACTTGTTCTGCACTTGGCTCGCCGATGTCTTGCTCTTCCAAAAACTCTACCGTATCGGGATCCTGTCCTCCATCTCTCAGTGCGTCCATTAGCCGAGCAAGCAACGCGCTTTTGTTTCCTGAAGTCGACAAATTCCGTTTCGCCAGCTCACGCTTCAATTCGGCCGTGGTTAATTGCGAGATATTACGCGGCATTTCGTTTCTCGACTTATAAACTGTCTACAGTTCAATTTTACACGAATCGAATTTTCTAGAATGTTTTCGAATTCTACACGTTACGGCACTAATTCACTTTCGAGAAGTTTTTCAGTCAACAATAGTTCGACCCGAAGTTCACAAGTTCACTTTCCAGAACTTTCCGTCACGAACTTTCCGGAAAATTCTCGTCGAGTTCTCGAGTGTTCGCAAACACACGCGATTTCACGTTTACCGAAACTCGTCACACTAGTCCGATACGATTGCGTTCACTTTCCAGAATTTTCTGTCGCGAATTTTCCAGAAAATTCTCGTAGAATTCTCGAATATTCCCGAATACACTCGTCACACAGTTTCACGCACTGAATCTGTCCACACTAGTTCAACACGACCGCGTAAGTTCACAATCCAGAACTTTCCAACGCGAACTATACCGATAATTCTCGAAGAGTCCTCGAATATTCACGAATTCACTCGGCACTCGCAGCTTCACGTCGTATATTCCGCGCACGAGTCACACTTCACCGTACTTGAAAATCCCACTTCTGACACCAATTGTTATATATTTCTCGTCTATTCTAGACGTTCCAGTGGGTTCGATAGATTTTCGCGTACACGACAATGAATAACACTCGCTTTACTGTAACACTATTTATTACAACCACACGGATATACACGGTTTACAATTTCTACTAATTACTTCACTAATTATTGACTCGACATTATTTATTCACGGCTAAAACTAGACTGACTGACTGACTCTAGTCGACGCCCTTATATACCTATTTTCGATGTTCTGGAAACTTCGGCCAGTAAGTTGTCTCGCTAGCGATACTGGCGCCATCTGGTGCCAATTTGGGTTGACGTATCCAAGACACATTACAATATTAATCGGTCTATAATTGCGAATATCTGCTCTATCACCTGATTTATGGATAGGCAAGACATAGCTTACTTTCCAATAATCAGGAAATTGACCAGAAGATAAGGATTTATTGAAAAGAATAGTGAGTGGAAGCAATATATTAGCAGCACAATTCTACAGCAAGATCGGAGGAATGCCATCTGGTCCAGGTCTTTTCGAAGTGTCTAGCGTACTTAGTTTTCTGAAAAGCGATTCAGTATTAATAGGAATATTGGATAAACTAAAGTTAGTACGATTATTTAACGATGGAAAATCAAAGGAAGACCGCATTTCGTTATTGTAAACTTTAGAAAAATTATCTGCGAATAAATTCGAAATATCAGCATAGTTAGAACTCCTAATGCTGTTTAGAAACATAGTGTCTGGTAAAATGTTGCAATTTTTTCTAGAGTTAATGTATTTCCAAAAATGTTTAATATTTGAATGAACTTCGGATTCTAATTTATAAATAAAGCGTTGGAAATCTAGTTTTGAAAGTCTTTTGCTTTTAGCCCTTAAATCGGAAAAAACTTGATAATCATATAATCTGCCTGAAGACTTGTACGTTAAATGCGCTGTTTTCTTTTGGTGTATTAACTGCTTTAGTTGACTAGAAAACCAGGAGGGGAAATTATCACAAGTTGAGCGTTTACGAGGTATATGTTCATTAATCAAATTGTTCACAGTATTATAAAACAAGGACACTGCTTCATTTAGTGACAAGCTTTCAATTACAGCCCAATCAACAATGCTTAAGGCTTCATTTAACTCAGAATAATCTGCATTTTGAAAATTAATAAATTCGTAAGATTCACATTTTTTAGATTTTTCAATACGTAATGGTAAAATTAGATTAATATCCAAAGCTGGATGATAACCATCAATTGGCAAAAAAGGAGTTTTGTTTTCAGATACAGAAATGCTTTCTACATTTGAGAATACTAAATCTAGAACATTGTTCGCAATATTTTTAATATAATTAAATTGAAATAAATTTAAGAATGAAAAAGTATCGATTACTTCCATAGCTTTCATATTATTGCTTCCAACAGACCATGAAGAAGCAGACCAATCGACATTAGCTAAATTAAAATCGCCAGTAATAATGATATTAGCCGTTGGATAAGTTTCAGAGATTTGCAACAAGTCATCCATATGCATTTCATACTGTTCTCG
This sequence comes from Microchrysa polita, assembly GCA_949715475.1. NCBI lineage: Eukaryota > Metazoa > Arthropoda > Insecta > Diptera > Stratiomyidae > Microchrysa > Microchrysa polita. Next base: position 21,214,539 of record OX454417.1, read on the forward strand.
TGAAGCATCCGGTGGCAAATAGACGGTGCTGATGATAGTACGAGATGGTTTTGTTTGTAACATGACGATTAGCTGCTCAACTGTATTGTGTTTACAAATGTGTATAGTTGATTTCAGTGATTTGTTAACAGCAATCAATACGCCGCCGCCGCTTTGCTTGTTAGACGTGTTACTATTTCGATCACATCGGTAAATTGAAAAATTATGAAATCCAAGTTCCTCTGAGTGAAAATTTTGATTAAGCCAAGTTTCCGTAAATATTATAATATCAAAAATATTAGTTGCCAAAGCCAGACGTAAATCAGGTAATTTAGTACGTATTCCTCGCGTATTTTGATAGTATATGCTCAGTTTCATGTTTAGTTTTTTGATTTACCACGAATAATGCGGGGAATGCTATTAATATATTTAATCGTAGCTTCCGGATCATCTTTTTTAATGTTTATGAGCTCATTATTAAGTGAGTTTAGATGTTCACGCTGTTTTAATGTTAAATCAGAGACAATTTTGACATTATTTGTTTTCAGGTATTTTCTAGAATTATGATCTTTTTTACTTTTTATTATTTCAAAAGCAATCGAGGAGCTTGATGTTAAAACTTTGATCGGTCTCGGTTTATCATTTTTTGGCTTACCGATTCTAAACGTTTTGATGTCTTTTGCTTCCAAATTAAGTGCAGGTGATACGGCTTTAATTATTTCAAGCGATTTCAAGGCATCAGTTTCAGAATTGTTTTCGACAATGCCATGAATGATTATGTTGGAAGATCTTTTCCTTCGGTCTTCAATTTCAGCAATGATATCCTCCATGTTGCATGGATTCGCATTGGAGGATTTCAAATCGTTGATTTCTGAACGAAGAACGGCAATTATGTTTTTCAAATCAGCAAGACCAAGACGAAGTGATTTGATGATATTGTTCTTTTCGGTGCAGATTGTGCAAATAAACAATGGCGGGTTGTCCGATCGCAAATTAAGTGTTTGTTTTCTCGATAATTGAGCACAGCTAGCATGCTCTATCCCCTTGCAAGATGAACATGAGTAAACGTCGTCATTATCCTTTAAAGCAATATTGCAAAAACAACATTCGTTTTGGCTGATGGTCGACATTGTTATGTATTTTTCGTGAAATCGATAATCAACGAACAAATTTCCAACTGGAGTATAATAAGCTGTCAAAACAATACTCACAAAAATACTCAATAGATTCGCTCAAATACAAAATCACTCATGCGCCAAGAAAACGGAGAGAATAAGATGTAAGCAAAGTACAGATGATAATCACGTCTCCGGGCAGTCAGCAAGCTGGTGATGCTGATTATGCAGATGAAGAGAGTTTACTCGCTAATATATCGGTCGTAGCAGTTGTTCAATGTTGATAAGACGATGACAGCTGATTCTCGAGGAAAAGTCCGCTTGTTGTGCCGCAATAATGGAAACTTGAAAAGCCAATAAATTCCACAGATCGCGCAGAAACTTCACAGGATTTATGTCGAGATTACAATCAAGCAACAGATGGTACGTATTGGTGATTTTTAAAAGTGATAAAAAGCACTAAAAAACAATTAAATGTTTCAGGTGATAGATCGGCTATGGTTAATCTTTGACAGCTGATTGACAATGTTGAATGTTGCACTGGTGTTGCGCAAAAAATTGCTGATAATGTCTTGCGTGTAGTGTAACCGCATTTGTTGCACAATTGCCAATTGCACATTGTTGCTGTTGTTGTAGCGATTCAAGAGATTTTATTTTTCTCTCTTGAATCGAAGCGGTCTTGGCAGCTTTTGACCGTTTTTTTTTTTAACAACGGGTAGCTCCGGGACAATTTACATCGAAGAACCGGCTGCCGTAGGAGCATTTTTATGGACAACACAAACATCCATGGGTCACAGTGGGATTCGAACCCACGCACCGGCAACTCAGAGATAGACATCTCTGCCACTGAGCCACCGAATGCCCCTTCACTGTTGCTTATTGCGTGTTGCGCATATCCAATCGAATGGATATGTGCAACACATTTAGTGTGTCGTCGTAGCTCGATAGCCGACTGTACGGTCTATTGTTGTTGCTACCGGTCTGTTGTGGAACATATTGGAAAATTTTTCGAATAGATGTCCGCGTAAACTTTTAGTCCATCGTTCTTGAGTCAAGTGGAAGAGCAAGCCCAATTATGAAGAGAACTGCAACCCTTTCGCCAACGTTAAACTTTTCCGAAGATGTGTGAAACCTCTTATCCGATTTTAGTATGTGGTTAGTTTTATTTTATATGTAAATTTGTTGGCTGTAATAATCATTTTATTTCACTATTCTAGGTGATCTAGTTTTGGAGATTTTAGGCTTTAAGTCTTGCAGGTTTGATTTTTTCAAAAATCTTTAAATGCCTGTGGCAGCTAAACGGTTAAGCTGAGGGGGTATGTTCGATACAACTTTTCTGCTGGAAATCAACTGAGGAATCATAATCCGGCGCGTTTATGCGGCAGTTTCCGAACACCCTGTATAAATTAAATAAATTCACGAATAAAATCAACACCGTTAACAATTTTTTTCTTCGTACAGGCATCCATTTTTTCCTGCATTCGTAACAAATGTCGACTCACAATTGACACTATTGTGAATTTGAAACTGCAATATAAAAACCTATTGCATCTGTTGCGAGAAAATATTTCTGCAACACTATTGCACAATATAGAGACATCCGCGTAATCTCTTTAAATCAAATGCAATTGGCAATAGAGCAATATATTTCCTGCAATTTTTGCCTGCAATTGTTGCTTGTAGTGTAAAAATGTATGCCCCCATTGGTATTTATAATGTTCTCCTGTATTTTTTTTTTCCCAAAAATAATTTAAACAGCACCATGCTAAAAAGGCAGAATATAAGCCTATACGAGTAGTATTTTTTTTCCAATGTTTGAAAATGCAATAAAGTATTCAAAGCCTCCAGATTGGCTGAATTCAAATTGTAAGAAAACGACCGGACGGGTAAACTTGCACGACGAGAACCATCGTATGATCATTTCACACTATCCGATCAAAACACGGACCGGCAAACAATAATCACACAGCAAGTATGTATAAATGTTGCCATGCACGCTCCAAAGTTAGTGTACAATGAAGTGACGAGTCGACAAGATTAAAATGCAAGTAAAACACGCGCTAATTGTCTTTGCAGAACGCCTGAACTATTGGTAGATGCAATCGTCTTATCGATCGTACGATTCCTACGAAAGAAAAACAATCGTGTCACGATTTTTTTCTTTCGTAAGACTCGTTCTTACAATTTGAAATGAACAATGCTTGTCTGCTGGCCACTACAAAAGCTCTCTTGTCTTGCAAGTTTACCCGTCCGGTTTCGTCTTATAGTCTGAAATCAGCCATTGGACCATTTTCGCGAACAAAATGCAGCTTTTCCTAATTTTAAATAGAAAAGCCCGCTGTTCCATTTATTCTTATTTTAAGAATAACAATTGAGAAGCAGCTTTTCCATTCATTTCTGTGTCACACAAGGGTGTATATCCTTGTCGGCAAACGTATACATACATACACTTAAAGTGAGGACCACCGAAAGTTCGTGGTATGAAACGGGCGACGACAGGACGCTATAAACAATATGATCGTATATAGCAACGGCGGTTGTTATAAACAATATGAGCGGATATAACGACGATCGGCTGTAACGACGGAAATTAGTCGGTCCCTTCGATTTCGTTATAAACGATATCTACATGTCTAAAGTTAACAGGTGTGTTTTGAAAAAAAGTGAAAATTTGTGCGAAAATTGGAATAGTGTGTGTCGATGCAATATTTTCTGGACTCTGTTTTATCGTATGGCAAATTTGCTCCAAAAAACTGAAGTGTAATAAATACAGAAATTGTTATTCTGAAACTCAACATTTGATAACCGTAAAAGTGTAAGTAATCTTGCAAAATGATCCCCCCACCCTCTCCGAAAAGCTATCTACTTAACTGTCACGCAGCACTATTTGTTCACGTTATACATATTATGTTCCTTCCAAGACACAAGGAATGTAGGGAAACGAGGTAGCAAATGAAATGGCTGAACAGAGCCCCACGCAACGATTTTTATTGGATCCGGTCATAACCTTGGCCTCTTCTATATGAGTATTTACGGATTGATCTACAATAGCGCGGATGTTACTGGGATAATCATAAAACTCTCTCTCTCTCTCACACTTCACGAATAGAGGTGGACTTAAGCTTACAATACCTTTCAGCCCATCAAGCAATGGGATCAGCATATCTCGCAAGAGGGACACGAGCTGAAAAATATTGGGAACCACTGATTTAGAAGATTACATTATTTGGTCAATTAGGCTTTGGCATATAAACCTGCCATGTATGTAGTACCCGTTAATGGTTAATTCTCTAAAAGTATGTGTTCGTAAAGACGAATCATGTGATGATCGCTCAGCGATCGTTGTTCTGCATCCTATTCCGATCCATATTTGCATATTTTTTTAATGTGGCTGCTTTTTTTTGTATCGACTATGACCTAAAAGGCTCATGTCTGCATAGAAAATATGCGCATTTCTGATGGAAATTTTTTTGAACAACCCCTCTTGCAAGTGCCGAGCGGGAGACCTGATGAGGGTGGTGCCAACGATATTTCGTTTGTTCCCATTTAAAATATCAGTCACTGATTTTTCCGAAAATTTCCTAGTGACCGATTCATAGAACATTTTCAAGCCGTTATACTACAAAGAGTACCCCGACCCATCGCAATAACACAGCGTTAGTTTGTTTTTGTTCTAATTTTCCTATTATGACCATATCCTTAATGCCATTCATAATATTATGTTCTCTCATCAACTTACCCGTAACATATAATTAATGTGTTTACCCAAAGCTTCGTTGCATCAACAAACTCTAAAAGGATAATAAGATGTTACGAAGGGAGACCATAAATATGTGTATCATGTTTATGCGCTTCTGCCATACACATATTATGTATGAAAAACTATAAACACCGCAGAATACATACTCGATATATATGTGTGAATATGTGAACTTTATACATTTAATAATTTTCCCAAGGTGAAACACTCTAATATGCATTTATGCATACACAAACTCTTGTAAATTTCATAACATGTTTGCTATTCGGGATTGGGATATGGGATGTGCACACTTTAATTTTAGCCAAATAAATTGTATGTTGCAACAGGTTAATGGTATATTCTCGACGCGTCTCGGATCAGTGAGTACGAACGTACGAGTAATGAACATGAGTGTGATGCCAAAGGAGTTTTGTGAAGAGTTGTTAATTATTATGAATTTAAACATTTATGTGTATACATACACTACTCTAGTCTTCCAGAATAGTACCTATACATAGAATGAGCTGTCAAGAAATATACGTAAAACTTACCTTAATATCTTTCAGCAGGACTGACTGAGGAGTTATCCTATGATTTGTATTTCTGCAAATAAAAGCGAAAAATGATGTATTAGAATTAGACATTCATAAATAATAATTACAAAATGTTTGAAAGGAAGCTCATATTTACAAATATCTGAAAACTTATTCTTGGGTGTAAACGTTGCTTAAATAAACATATTACTGTTTTTTTTGGACTAACCTAGATATATATATTATCCGATGTTTTCAACGACCTAGTGAACTTGTCTCCGAAATACCTTTTTTTTAGAAAATTGCCCTGTAGCTTTTGACAACAACTAACATTTTATTGTACAAGACGGCTACTGTTTGCAGTGCAGCACCCATGTCAATCTAATGTTTTGCAACTAACTTGCAACTTGTATCTATAATTACAAAAGGCAGCCCAGAAGCAACTTCGAAGACGTTAGTAAGCAGCAATTGAAACCAAGCCAGTTTATTCCACCGCAGTATAAATGAAAATGTACAGCACACTGTGTTTTTGAACAACTGTAACGAACTCCATTATAGCCGTCATTTTACCCAAGAGTTTATCGTTTTTAAGTATCATCCGTAACTCGTCAGTAACATCTTCAAGAAAAATATCTTCAAACCACAAAGATTCACCGCACCCTCCTGTAACTCGGTACTATAGTCTCTATAACAGCCAACAAACACGATCTTGTATTCCGCAGATTCATATATTATTTTACTATCGACCTTTTTCTAGAGCAATAAAAATTAAAAACATTTTATAATGATGGCGCGCACTAATAAAAGTTATTCTGATGATTTTCTGGAATTGCGCTCTTATAACTGTGCTAGGTAGGTAAACATATAAGAAATAGCACAAGCTCAACTGGTTTTTCATTTAGAAGAGATAGATAAATACTCTAGCACTAGAACTATGTTTTTTTTTTGCCTAACCTCTAGTTACTTAAACCTCAAAGCATTCAATGCCAATGGCTTCCATATGTGGTTTTTCGGACTTTTGCCCATATAGGAACATGGGACTATGGGAGCATATTCCGTACGATAGGCAGGCGCATTCCTAGTATGTATACACGCAACCAAAAGTGCGGCAGTAAAGCAGCTAATTTCTGCTGCATGCGGTTATGTTCTGGTTAAGTTGGTCGTTAACTCTGTTTTTCACAAACGGATTAATAATGAAACGTGTTTGTTGAACTACGTGAAATTCGATAGGTTCAAAGCTGCCAGGGCAGTGTACATAGTGCGTTATAGCGCACAGACCGAGTACACCGCACTAGCCAATATTCTGCAATAATAATAAATTAATTCGATACAAAAATGTACGAGCTTGGTGCACACGCGGAAAAAGATTGGCCTTAATGACTCCATCATCAACATCGTCGTCATCATAATATTTTGTCGTATGAGCTGCAGAGGACGTATAGTCCATACCATGATATGGAATCCATGCAAGCCAAAAGGCACTAGAGCAGATGATGGCATTTTATTTCACTCGTTGTTGGGTTGATGGTCGATATTGTTGTACAGAGTGTTACATTACACGGAACGAATACAGCGCTCAAACTCCATGGTTCGCGTAAGATTGCAATTGAACGCCGCCCAGAATGTGATATTCTTTGATGCAATAACAATCGGTGTAAATGACAGTTGGGTTGATGTCATGAAGCGTGGCAAAAGGTGGCAATTTATAGCCATTCAAAGGAACTTTTTGTGGACTTCTTGTGTTACTTGAGTTTGCACCTATTTTTGAACGAAGCACAAGTCTGTTCTAAACATATATGTTTCTAGAAGCTATACTATGTCGTCGGTTGAAGCCACAAAAGTTATTGCATGTACTGTGCATTTACATTCAACAAAAAATTAGCAATTAACTATTTATGCGACTTGGTCGGGTATTTTTTATTTGCCAAAGATATTCAGACGGTATCATTATTTATTCTGTTTTATCATTGAACAAACAAAGGAAAACGCAAAGTATCGAAAAACATAAAATATAAAAAAGATACCTATTGCTAACGAGATTGGTTTCCGAATTTCCTAACATATTAATAATAGTCAAATGATGATGGGTAAATGACTTCAGTATACAGTGTGAACTTTCACCAAATTATCACTTGAATTGCTTACTTACTACTCGTACATATGTACATACATACATACATATATGATGTTCAAAGTTGATTCCAAAAATGGTCCCTTTTTATATAAGAAATTTCCTTAATTATTGTTTAATGAAAGAAAGTGAATGAAGAAAAAAATGCTTCTCCATTGAAGTGGTCATCAAGTTGTCTTTAAAAACTATCTTCAAGTCATTGTCGATTTACTGCAATTATGTACAACTAAATTTAGATATCTTTTATACTGTGTCGTTTTCTTTTTTGCTGTCAATTAACTTTTCTTTTTTAAATAAATAATCAGCAATTTCCATTAAAAATGTCTTTTCCGGCTAGTTTTCCTTTCTCCGAATATTTAATTTTCTGTTTGGTAATGGAAAGATCTACAGATTTGCCGATGTGGCGACAATTTAAAGATGGAAAATAGAAAGAAGCCGTATAACTCAATTTCTCGGAATTTAAAAATGAAAGAATGATGAATGATAAATTGAAAGATACTACAGCTACTTTTGGGCTAATAGTTTCTACATCACCCGTATGAAATAGTGTTCCGGTTCCATCCGGCCCCACAGTTTTTACTAGGAACGTATTGGAAAAAGCTGGCTAAGATTGGTCCAACAAGAAAACAATTTTTCTTAAAAAAAAAAACAATGTTAGGCTGGCGTTTCTTTCGATTTCATAACATCATGTAGGGATTTCACCTATTCAGTTGACGAACCCTTTAGTTCAGATTAACTCAAATAATAAGTAAATTGATTGACAAAACTCAATACAGTACACTTTGTATAACTTTTTGTGTAACTTTCGTGCTCCGCAAAAAATTGTTTTTATTACGGAAGGAACAACTTATTCGATTGTGCCTCCCTAGACTGGGAGGCGTTCAACTTGAGTTTTCTGACACGGCGAAGGTTCTGGGTCTGATTTTAGATAAGAAATTAAAATGGAAGCCCAACATCGAAGAAAGGGTGAATAAAGCTACTATAACACTGTATTCGTGCAGGAGAGCTATCGGGAAGACCTGGGGCTTACAGTCAAAGGTCGTATATTGGATGTATACCGTTATTGTGCGGCCTATATTGCTTTACGGAGTTAGTGTGTGGTGGAAGGCACTGAGCACCACTACCTATTATAATTTGCTGGCCAAAGTTCAAAGGTTGGCTTCTCTTCACATAACAGGAGCTTTTCGAGCGACACCTTCATTCGGATTAGATATGGTGCTCGTACTGCTCCCATTGGATGTTTTTAGTCAACGGATGGCTGTATACACGGCCTTACGCCTACGTGAAACTGGCCTATGGCGAGCGCTGGATTATGGGCACTCGTCGATACTTCGGAGCTTTAACCTGCTCCCATCGACGGATTACATTGTTCCCAACCACTTTTTTGGTAGGAACCATTGCAGCTTGATCCCATCAAGGGAATCTTGGGATACTAACAGGCAGCTGGTCAGTGGATCCATTACAATCTATACTGATGCCTTCAGGGGCGAACCCAAGGGGGGGATTTGGGGGATGAAACACCCCCCGAAATTTTAAAATGAAAATTATAGGTATGAATAAAATTCACACAATTTTATTGATAAATCAAATACCTAAGTGATGATTTTCACTATGCCCGACGTCAGACTATCGTTTTAGAGTGTCCATACACCTTCCAACCGATTGAAGCAATTTTATTTGATTGGCCGATAAATTGGAAGGTGTATGTGACCATCTAATCCATTTTTTTTATTGGACGTGTGGAAGATATTGCCATGCAATTTTTCATACAATCTGTCATGATAATCATGTGTTTTCAGTTGCTGATTTATTGATATAAACCAGTGGTCATTCTTCATGTTGTGGTTGTGGCGGTCATTGGCTATATCCACACATGCGCGCTTTTGTCTTCCCTATCGTCAAGCTCCGTTTCCATACTTTTAACATTGAACTGATTGCGTCAAGTAATCAGAAAAGATGAATGCTTCATTCGATCCACATCTGTTCATTATTTATCGTTAGATGTGTCTCGCGGCTTTGTTCAGGACAGATTAATGATCGTTAAAAGTATGAATAGATGGTGAGTTGTTGACATATTCAACATTTGCAAACGCGTTCAAGAATTAATACCTTCTTAAATAGCGCAGACCTCCCAAGTTTCAATTTAGGACGAAGACGAACGAAAATTGAGTGTCTAGACAGCCGCTTCTCCATCGAAAGTAGCAATCACTGAACGAAATCGCCTGCGAAAGTAAAGAAAATATGGCTCAAATCCAGAAAAAAAGACAACAAAAAACAGCCAAGAAATATTTCTCTTCATTTGAGAATTAGTCACACTGATCCAAGTGAAATGCCAATAGCAGCGCTAAGGAAAAGTAATCTTGAATAAAAAATAAAAAATTAAAAAAAAACAAGCATCCAATTAACATCGAACCCATAACCCCATTCTTCCCAGTCAAACGCGCTACCCACTGAAGCAGAGACACTTCTGACTAATCTACTACAACGCTCCAATAGAAGCTAAAGCTAAAATAAAGCTTTTCCACGAGCTTTACATGGAAAATGTCAAAAAAATCTATTAGCATGCATTTGTTTGCTTGAATTGAGAATAATGGTTTAGGCTTGAATCTACTTCATATTTCTCAAAAGAAGGTCTTGAAAATAGGATTGATTCAAGAATAAATTTCCAAATTTTGAGAAATTTTGTCTAAATTTGGGAATTTTGCAAATGAGAAAATGATTTTTAGATAGCCCAATTTTTTCAGTGATGGATCTTCCATCGCCACAAAATATATAATTTTCGCTATGTTGTGTTGTCTCGTGTGAACCGCGAGTTTGTCATTTCAGATTGCGCGATAAATTGCATAGTGTATGTGCTGTACGGGCGTCAGATTGATTGGTAACGCGATCGGACAGTATATGGGCACTCTTAAGCCTCAGGTGTAAGAACATTTAAAGCGTTGGATTTCAGGACCCACTTTGCAAATACAAATCACCCCCCGAAATAAGTTCCTGGGTTCGCCCCTGGATGCCTCCAAGACGGATGCGGGAGTTGGTATGGGAGTTCACTCGGATGAATTGGATATCAATTTGTCTTACCGCCTTCCCAATTTCTGTAGCATCCTCCAAGCGGAGGTTACAGCGATATTCGAAGCCCTAACCTGGTTGGGCTGCCACGTCGTCACTGGTAAAGACGTCGTTGTATTTACCGATAGTCAGCCTGCAATTCGATCACTTGATTCAGTGCTAACCACATCAAGAACTATTGAGAATTGCCGCGCATTACTTAGAGAGATGGGTCGCTTCTTCAACATTACTCTATGCACGATACCGGGCCATAGTGGCTTTGTAGGCAACCGCTACGCAGATGACTTGGCACGATATGCGTCAGCAGGTAACGCTGAAGATAGCTGTGCCAAATTGAAAATACCTATTATCAACTGTGCAGTGATAACAGTGGCGGATTTACCAGTAGGCTGAGTAGGCTGGAGCCTAGGGCGGCAAATTTGGAGCAAATAACAAATTTCAACGTCATGCCCCACAAGGGGTTACGGTACCTACTGAGAGAGATCTCAGAGCTTCAAACACTATAGGAACGATTTATTATTAAAGACGAAAAGCGAAAAGACCTCTTATAGCCAATTGCTTGCAGGCTGAAATTCGCAACCAAGCTTTTCGAAAAACCCCTATGAAATCGATTTTGTCCGTCCGTCTGTCCGTCCGCCAGTTAACTTAAAATTTGGTAGGAATGTGTACAATGGTAACAGTTATTTCTTATCGGAGATGGACGTATTAATAGTAATAAAATCAAAGGACTTGGCGAGAACATTTTATATCAGTTATTTTTTTTAGTTTAAAGTATAACGGTAACGGTGTTTGAAGTTAAGCTTACGTTATCACCTCGGTTTTTCTAAACAGTTATGGTATGGGTACCGATATGGAACTTTGCATAAAGTTAGTATGAGCTGATATACGTTAAATACTAAGGTCCGGTTACTCATACATTTTATTTAATCAACAAGCTTAAAGCTTGTTACAGCCAGTGTAAACGACCATGCTACAAGTATGTTTTAAGCTTAAATTATGGATAAATATATACGAGTAACCGACGGTAAGTCTGTTTCCATTTGCTAAGAAAAAGTAAATAACAGTAAATTTGTGAAATTTCAATTTGTGTGTGTGTAGCCCCCTCTTAAGTCTGCAAATATGAAAATTTTGATGAGGGTTTTTAGGAGATGACATAAGGAATATGTGTGTAAATTTTCATTCGAATAACTTTATCCAAACCGGAAAATAGCTAATCTAATAGAAGGGCGTTTCACAATACCCAGGGCAGCGGCTTAAGCATTTGTTCCCTGCATTATCTTGTGACTGGATCAAACAATGAACATTAAATGTAAAACTGTATTTTAAATGTGACGTTCATAGAAAAGTATTTGAAATTAAAAAAAAAACTGTTTATGCAAAATTTCAAATAGTTTCAAACCGGGTTTTAAGTTTTGTAATTGCAGTTGGAGTTGTTCTTGTCAATTTGTTTGTCTTTGTATGGAAGCAGGCCCGTGCGAAGTGGGGGGCGAAGGGGGCACGCGCCCCGGCGCTTTGTTACAAGGGGGCGCCGTAACGTATTTTTTTTTGAAAATTAAGTGTTTGTTCTTTAAGCTATCATATACAGTTATTGACCTCGTTATACATTTTTTCTTTCTTCTTCTTCCTTGCCTCGTTCTTTATACCGCTCCATGGTTCCGCGTTGCTCGACCTGCGGTGTAGGCACATCGCCCGTTTTGGCGATAATTTCTCAGCATATTTCTACAGGCAGCTCTATCTTGGATCGTTTCATCGCCGAGACCAATGCGTTGTTGTTGCTTTTTCATTTGACACATCCAGGTGTTCTTCGGTCTGCCTCTGGCCTTGGGTCCATCAAGTGGAACTTCCATTGATATCGCTCTCTTTGCGGGGTTCTCAGGCGGACGCCTTTGAACATGGCAATACCAATCCATTCGTCGGTCTTCGAGCTTTTCGGTGATTGGTTGGTCTATGGACAAGCTGCCTCGGATGTAGCTACTCTTGATGTGGTCCCTTTTGGTTACACCAACTGACATGCGTAACATTTTCATTTCAGTCGCTGTCATTTCTTTCGCGTAACCTTCATACATGGTCCAGCATTCTGATCCATACATGAGTGCGGGACGTACAACCGTTTTGTACAACTTGCCCTTTAGCTTCAGTGGCATTTTCTTATCGCAGAAAACTCCAGAGTTTTCTCGCCACCTCATCCACCCAACCTTTGTGCGATTTTTGATGTCATCATCGCATGTAGCTCCGTTGTTCACCATCGAGCCAAGGTACTTGAACTTGGTACAAGACTTAAGCTGCTCTCCTTTGACGTACATTTCAGGTATCGGTGCATTTAGGTCTGAGAATTGGCAGCATAAGAACTCAGTCTTTGTTATACTTACCCTCAGTCCATGCTCCTCCAGAATGTCACACCATTTTGTAAGCGCAGCTTGCAAGGCAACGATGTTTGGGCTACTGAGGACTATATCATCAGCAAAAAGAAGAGATATTTCTAGGCCGTCGGAGACACGTGTTAATAAGTAGCACATGATGATGTTGAAGAGCAACGGACTCAATACACTGCCCTGGTGTACTCCGACATTCACCGGAAATTCTTCTGATTCACCGGCTGTGCATCTAACCTTAGTCGTAGCTCCATCATACATGTCTCGTATCATCCTGACGTATGCCTCGGGGACATTAAGTGCTCTCAAGGCCAACCATATCAGATCACGAGGTACTCTATCGAATGCCTTCTCCAAATCGATGAACACAAAGTACAAGTCCTTTCGTGCTGCTCTATGCTTTTCCATCGCAATACGAATGCACTGAATCGCATCGACTGTAGATCGACCTTCAACAAAGCCGCATTGATTGTCATTCAACCGCACAATCTTTCTCAATCGGTTGCAGACAACTCGCTCGTAGATCTTTAGTGTATGAGGTGTTAACTTTATAGCCCTATAGTTGTTGAGTTTGCGTCAGTCTCCCTTGTTCTTATAGAAAGGAAGAAGAAAACTTTCCCTGAAAGCATCAGGCATCGGTTGCCTACCTTTGATTTTGTTGAAGAGAACTGTGAGCCAACTAAGTCCGACATTTTCAATTTTCAACCAAAATTCCGCGGGGATTTTGTCCGGGCCGACTGCCTTTCCGCGTTTCATCTGATGCATTGCCTCCATCACCTCTTCCTCTGAGATATTTTCAATATTTGTGGTATTCGGCTCAACATCTTGAAAAGCTGCTCGAGGAAATTCTTCATTTAGAAGTTCGTCAAAATACTCTCGCATCCTGCTACAAATTGCCGTATCGTCAATCAGCAATCGTTATACATTTTTTAAGCCCATACTTTTTTTTTCAATTTCAGAAAACATTTGAGGGTGGACTTTTCAATTTATACACGCTAATTTTTTCACATAATTCAATTTTAAGTAATATTGGCACAAAATTCGTAGCTTTTATAAATTCGAATTGCAACTTAAGACAGTCATCTACGTTGCGTATGCTCATAGTGATTTGCATATCATGGGCATACTGCCACACACGCACGGATTTAAAATTGTAGATCAGTGATTCTTAAGCGGTGGGACACGCCCCCTAGTGAGCGCAGGATAAACTCAAAGTTGGAAGGTATTCCGACCACAAAATGGTGACCAAGGAAACTAGTTTGGAAGTAAGCAAAGGGCGCCCACTATATGAAAATCAGAATTGTAAAGAAAAAGTGTTAATACGAGAACATCCACTTTTTAAGTCATCCCGCAAATGATTCAAAACTGAAGCGAAAGTCGTAGTCTATCAGTAAAAACTATGGATTTGATAGCAAAATATGATCCTGAAATCCGTCATTATTAAGACAATTCCCTTAGACCTTATGGCCGAAAAATTACATACTTTTCGAATAACATTCAAAATGAAGTAATTACTCACTCAGGATAGGAAATTAAGAGTCCAACTATGAAAGAAATTCACTATTCGGAATACTTTCCCATTTCATTCGATTGTACTCCAGACGAATCGCATAAAGAGCAAATGAGGGGAATCCTTTGATACGTCAACATTTCTGAAGATGGGCAATGCTCCATCGAAGAAAGATTTCTTTGTTTTGTCGAATCGACGTCCAAAACTGGTGAGGGATTAGCAAATGAAATGGAAGACTTACTAAGTCCGACGATCTTCATTTGAAATATTGTCGAGCTCAATGCTCCGATAATGGCGCAAATATGGCAGGAAAGTACATAGGTGTTCAATCCCGCTTAAAGCTTCTATTGCACACTTTGTTCCGTGTTCCATTTTTCGGAATAATTCAGAGTTTGTTAGTTTTCTTTTCGTCATCTCCCTTCAGAAGGGAAAAACAGAGACATGTATCGCTAAAAAACATAGACATTCGTTTGTCATCGAAGCAGCAGGATATGTCTATTAATAAATTAGGCAAACATTTTTTAAGACATTGGAGGATTTAGCATCCAATAAATCTAATGAAGAAACATACACTGGTGCGAAGATGCTGATAACTCAATTAAAAGATTTCCATTTCTTATGTAGGTTGGTTGTTTGAAACAAAATCCTTGACGAAATTCATACAGTCAATAAAACATTACAAAAAAGAATATTAGCGTAGCAATAGCTAGCAACTTAATTAAAAAATTGACTTCGTACATGACACATTGTACAACTATAACATTGACCACGCTTAATCTCTGGATATAATTCCAGAATTCAAAGAAAAAAGGAAAAGAAAAGTTCGAATAATGATCCGTTATGAGGCCGATGATAACACTCCAAAAATAAGCCCTAATGAAAAAATTTCGTAGAAATTATATAAAAGTTCTAGACACAATTATCACGCAGCTTAAATGGAAGTTTTTAAAGCTTAAAACGGTTGCAGACAATTTTCGCTTTTTATCTGACGAAAAACTGATCAGCCTTGACGAAGATACCCTAGCCGAAAAAGTAACTTAACTGACTCAAAAGTATTCAGCTGATTGTAATGAACATGCAATCAAAAATTTTTATTGCGAACAAAAATTACATTATTGAATCCAAATTTTCAAAATATGAACCAATTCGAAATACTTCAACTTATTCATAGCTTTGACTTAGTCCCGAGTTGTAAATACATGGAAACGGCGTACAGAATATTTCTGACAAAACTTGTGTCTGCTGCTTCTGCTGAACGTTCATTCAGCAAACTCGAAATAATAAAGAATTATTTGATATCTTGAATGGGCAAAGAACGATTAACCAATTTATCAATAATATTAATTGAGAATGAAATCTCGAAACAGCTACAGATTTTTTCAATGAAAATGCTGCTACTTACTGTCGTGGAATATGTATAGTAAATGCTGCGGAATTCCATAAGCTACGAGTATAATCAGAAAACAAGTTCCATAATTTTCCTCGGTCATTTTGTGTAGTATTTTTCCATTCCCCGGTCATTTCATCGTGTAAAATATCATGTTCCACGACAATAAGTGTGAATTTTCATTGATGGCGCCTTGATCAAAATTTTGCCCCGGGCGCCAAATTGTCTTCACACGGCTCTGTATGGAAGGTAAGCTTTCCGTACTCGACTCAAAATCATCAGCAAAAATGTGTCAAAATGAAAGAAATGGTATTTTGAACTCAAGTCTAAAAATGTATAGGTACAACAACTTGTAAATAGGTGGCTAAAAATATGTTCAGAGTGCACGAAAACATGTGATTTGGGCCAATATTCAAACCTTGATTTTTTTCCAATGAAAATGTGTAAAGACCCAGGTCCCAAACTTGATTGAATTCAATTGGTTTTCGAACACTCTAAACATATTAGCTTAATATATGCTTTTTTGTGAAGGAAAATATTAATCTCCTTCGTGAAATAGTTTTGTCCTAAGATTCGGTTCAGAAAATGGTAGTGGCTCTGCCGAACCCCATACTCATCTGCGACGACGTTTGAAATATAATTCGTTTGCAACCTTTCAGATTATGGGACGAGAGTATCTTCAATTAATATTTATTTAAAAAAGACCCGAAATCCTATATTTGGTGAGGAAATAGTAAATTTTCTAAACATTACAATTCCATTTCCATCCCATTTAGTTCATAAAGCTTTACTAATGCACGCGTTTGTTTCACACTGCATCACAAACTAATTTTTGCCTATTTAAAATCACCGACATTACGTAAATACGTAAACAAATGTTGGCCTTTTAATTTCTTCTTTAAAATTTGTCAATTCCTTTGAAGTATATTTTCGAAAAAAAAAATAATTTTCCAGAATCCCTAGTCCGTTAGTGACTCAGATTTATAGTCATATTTCAAAAGAAATATTTGTGTAATCAAATTTTGAAAATATTCGTTGACTTCTGTAGACGTTTCCGAATTTTCGATCTTGCGGTTTAAACTGAAAGACAGTGATATTTGGGCCTGGCCAGGCTTTGAGTTTGACACCCTTCTAATAGAGCTTGGTAGGGGCGGCAAAATGTCAGCAGCCTACTAGCGGTAAATATGTCAATCCGCCACTGAGTGATAATAGATGATGCTGCAGAGCACAGGACTTGCGCAACGACAAGAATGATCTGGCCAAAACGGGACAACGTCCGTTCTAAGAAGCTACTGTCGCTGGATAGAAAGCATATTCGCAACGTGGTGGGTAGTAACGGGGCATTGCCCTATTGGAGAGCACGCAAGAAGACTCCGAATTCCCCAGAACGACTTTTGCAGAAGTTGTGATGACGAAGAAGAGTAAGAGAGTGTGCACCACCTACTTTGTCACTGTCCCGCCCTGTCCGAGAAACGGAGGCATTTTCTGGGCGCAAGGTATTTTTATGATACCGATAACCTTCGTGATGTGAGCCCGATACTGCTCAATAGATATATTGTTAGTACGGGCTGGTTTCCTGTCATAAGCGGTTAGTAGAGTCACGATTCTCTCGGTGGTATCACAATGGACCAAATTCTGGTCTAAGTGCGCTGGGTGTAGACCTAGCGGCCCCTGAACCTAACCTAATGTTTTATTAAAGGTTAAAAACCAAATTGTTGATTTACACCAGAAAACAAAAGTAAACATATTAAAGATGACGCTAGACTGTGCAGACCTGTACCGGTGTTGAATGCTCACATCGCTTTGGGAGTTGTGATGGTAGTTAGATATTTTTCCCTCTCGAATTTACAATTTCTGTATTAATTCTGGTTCCCAAATTTCGAGGGTGCGAATTTGAACTAATTGTGGAAATCTTGACTTATCGTTCCATTCTATACACCAACTGCGGTGCATGTCTGTAGTATTTACTCTCTAGCAACTCTACTTACTGAGCTATAGACGCTTAGAGGTCTCAGTGCAAAGATTCCTGTGTTATTTCCGAAATTGAATAACGCGATATTCCTCCCGCTGGGGCTCTTCTCCGCCAAACAGACAAAGTTCCGCGTAGTTCCCATAGAGCTGGTAAGTTCCCATGCCATAAATACTACAGACATGCACCGCAGTGGGTGTATAGAATGGAACGATAAGTCAAGATTTCCACAATTAATATAGGTGGATTGAAAAATCAAAATTTGTGTTGTGACTTTTATAAATATTTGTTCATTTAAACGAGGTTACACCGTTATCCTGTCACTTCAGACACCAGAACTCTAAAAATCCTTTGGTATGCTTTTTCGAAAACTCAAAATTAACTTGTTGTCATTTTGGAAGACTCGTCTCAACAAATCCTGTATATTGATATCCATATCATATCCATATCATCTATAGTGCACTCCTACAGAAAAAAGGACGTTTTTATGACCAAGGATACCAAAATATTAAGGATCGCACCACTTAATTACAATTCAATTTTCATCGAAATCCGCCCACGGCCCTGAATTTTGTGAAAAAGTGTTATTCCCAATATTCGCTCAAAAACCAGTGTACCAGGTTATTCACGATCACCCATAGTCCTTTAAATTGAATTTCCCTTGTAATAAAAAAAATCTCCAGAGAGAAATAAATGACAGTTGAAATAAATGACAAATAGTAAATATATTGTTTAGGGCCCCCATTTCGTTTTCGAACACAATATATTTTGCAAACGTTACGCCATTAATTGATTAATGATTAATTGATTAATTGACTCTTGTGGGTTAAAAGTACTGAACCTAAGCGACACGGAGGGAGAATGTACGTATATTGGATCTCAGGGTCACACGGTTATTAATCTTTGCCTGATCGAAGGGAACTGGTCGCCCCACGAACGGATTTCATTGTTGAAACTACCCAGATAGCACAGTAGTGATGAAATACTGATATATGTTTGATATTCGGGCATCAGAATATCGATACCTTCAGTATACCATTAGTGACACTTTAGTATGGACGATGTCCGCATTTTCAGCGTTCTGATTGGCTGACATTATCCATAGGGGAAATGCGAGTATTGATGCTTGGTATCGATGATATATCGAAAGAATATCAATATCGATTGAATGAACAAAAATGTTATGTATATCGATATATAGTTGATATAATATCGAAGACCAGCATTGATACTGTAATGATGATAATGATGTACCTAAAATCCGTACATGCATTCCCAATATTTGTTTAACTCAGGTTTTTTGTAACATATACCCTTTTTCCTGCGACATTTTGTAGGAATCAGGTACATAACATACAAAAAACCCGAGTCAAACTAACATTAGGGATGCTTTATGTAAAATCTTAAAAAAAAATCGAAATTTATTCTTAATAAGAAAAGAAATAATTGTGATTGCTTTATGTAATTTCTTTAAAAAACAAAACAAAACAGAAAATTCGAAATTTATAAAATAAAAATAAAGAAGAATTCTGAATTACACATTTTTTCATTTTGAATTCATTTGCTGTTGTCTGCATTTCAGCATCTTTTTGTTCTCCCGAACCTTCCCATCTCGCAAGGCTTTGTCCAAATCCGACATACACTGCTGAGATCCATAGCCTTGTTTCTTAAAGCCTTCTGGAATTTAAAATTGAGATTTAAGTTATAATTCACTCCAAACGGTTTTATATAATAGTTTTAACATACCAAATAGGCAAGCACAGATTCGCTCATAGTTCGCAAATTTCTTTTTCTCTCTAACACCTCGGACATTGTATAGACTCTGCACATTTGACTGTAGAAAACACGGCAAAAACCGTTTCAGATCGCCGTTGCCTTTTGTCTGCAGAATCCACTGTTTCTGTAAATGATGAAAGACGGTTTTATGTTTTTTTTTTTGAGAGAAAACATAGTATAGTATAATCTTTCATTTGAGCGCTCAGATGTCTCTCTCAAATCAAAATAAAACTTTGAAAATAAAATGCTTCAAATTACCAATTTATCCTGATTTTCATCCGAAGCCAGATATTCCTCGAGTTGGCTTAGCTCCTTGTCCTCCTTAAGGGGAAACTTGAAGGGCATGAGTGAGGTAGACATTCTCTCCTCTGGCAAAAAGAAATTACTCAACCGATTTAGCAAAACTCCTTGCCTCGCAACAGCATTTTCCAAACTAGAAATTTTGTTCAACATTGTATTGCCTAGAATTATTCGATCGAATACTCATTTGCATAGTATTGGTTACTCGGATCGCTTTTGTTCTGATTCTACATCGATACATCTCATCTTAATAATTATTGATGAAAGGGATCAATAAATCCCCAATTTGGAACCAATCGCAAAAAGGAGAAATTATTGGAAACTTATTGATACTCTAGGATCAATACCAAAAGTTAGTGTGAGATCGATGTGAGATCATTACCATTTCTTTCATGACAGAGTATTGATTACGCGGATCGCTTTTGTTCTGATTCTACATCAATACATCTCATCTTAACCCTTCTGTCGGCACGAAGGTCTGGCCAGACCTTTGGCACTATATTTTGGTGTAAAAAGCATAGAAGACGAAATCGCAGCGACTTCATATTTCATGATATCCTAGAATAATATGTTTGGAAGCATTTTGCAAAAATTTGAAAAAATCGGTTGAAGTTTTGAGTATGTTTTTGATGATTTTCAATTTATAGTGCTTTTTGATACCCAATAGGTCTGGCCAGACCTATAGTTATTCCCCCCATTTTTCTCTTGAAGTAAGAAGTGCAAATATTAAATTCTGTTATTTATGATGTAATAATGTCATTTAAACTCAATTTGAACTATAAACGATAACAATTTCTGAGATTTTTCTATAAAAAGCCGTGAAGTTCGGAAAATGGGTATGCCTAATTTCGTCACATTTTATAACACCACCTAATCAACTGAGATTTGATCCTAGGAAATTCAACCCAGTTTTATTTCCTTTGTGATAGTAAGGACTAAGTATGAGTGACTTGCAAACGTCTTTCTAAATAGATTCGATCAAAAAAATTACGAAAAATTTAGAATTAAGTGATTTTTGCCTTGAAAATTCCCTATTTCTTCCCACTTATTTCCCTAAATTTGTAGACTAATATCGAGGTAAAATCTGCCAACAAAGTGCTTAATATTTCCCCAAAGATATTGGAATTAGAAAATTCGATCGACATATCTACTAGATAAGCACAATGCAAATAGCGAAGCAAAAAAAGAAGAAAATAAGGGAGAAACACGTTTGTACTAATACCACCTCAAAATATATCTACTTAAAAACGTTTCCAGTATATCTACAAAAATTATTTTGATGCTTTTATTGTTGAAAAATTGCAGTAAAGAATGGATAGAATGATTTTACCGATGAAAATTTTACTTTTTCTAAAAAATAAAATTTTTTTTCTCAGTAGGTCCAGCCAGACCTATTGGGTATAGAATATGCATATTGTAGTAGGTGCCGACAGAAGGGTTAATCATTATTGATGAAAGGGATCAATAAATCCCCAATTTGGAATCAATCGCTAAGAGGAGAAATTATTGAAGACTTATTGATACTCCAAGATCAATACCAAAATGTTATCTGGGTAAGCAGTACTTCGGCCACCTCTCAATTTTTACAACGATTGCAATAGATTGTGTCGGCATTACAAAATCATATCAATTGGAATAACTCCCTAAACTGGTATAGAGAGAAGAATACGCACAGCGTAAGATAAATCTGGATCATAACTTACTACAAGCAACGAATCTTAATATAACCGCTCTAACAAATACATATATCACTATATGAGTGCTCAGAAGACGTACAAATTTAAGAAAACATTTAAACAGTTTTGGTATGATAGCGAATGTGAAAAATGGAGAAGGCACTCCTTCGCATGGCTTAGACAATTTCGAAAATATAATAATTCGTCCTCGCTTGATTATGTGCAAATCAGAGTTATAAGCAATGCTGCAGAGAAAAGTAACGGCAATTTTACTAAGAGCAGGCTAAAAAACTGACAATATGTACCAATTCAAAGGAGTTCTGAGGAACAGCAAAGTTTCTCAGTGGTGTTAACAATTATACGATCGGCACAGGAATC
Organism: Microchrysa polita; assembly: GCA_949715475.1. Lineage (NCBI taxonomy): Eukaryota > Metazoa > Arthropoda > Insecta > Diptera > Stratiomyidae > Microchrysa > Microchrysa polita. The sequence continues at coordinate 21,236,473 of OX454417.1, forward strand.
ATTGTAAACTAGCTGGAAATGCATTTCAAAAATAATCCGAAAATGCGTGTTAGCGAAGGCCGAGTTCACTTTGCAAGACCAAATTGGAATGACGACGTCTTAGATGCGTTAATAACGAAAGTTATATGTTATATCTGCCTTAGTGAAGAGCAAGACAAAAAATTCCCGAGGCACTGACCAGACAAATATCGAATATTGTAGTAAGTATGGAACGGAATTGCTCCTGGAAATACTGTGTCGAATTTAACCGAATATTTGATGGCGGATGTGTTGCAGAAGAAATCAAAGAAACAAAAATTGTTCCTTTGTTCTAGAAAGAAGACGCGAATGACCCTGCATCTTATCGAGGAATTTCGTTTTGAAACGCTTCCGGAAGTGCTCACGAAAAATAATCTTTGAATATCAAGGTATATTTCCACCAGAGTACTCCACTAATGATCATATTTTTGTTTTATACAATTCGCAATGGCAAAGCATTTTTTGGATAAAAGTCGTAAGCTTTACGCAATCTTTGTGGATTTCGAGCCTGCGTTTGGCACTGTAGATCGTCAGTGACTCTTCGAAATTTCGTTGTATCTTGGAAAAACTATACGAGGGTACCTACAAACGCAGTAATATGGAATGGATTCCATATGTCAGCAACATTTAGTACAAACGCTGGAGTGAGATAAGGCTTAAGATTAGTCCGGATGCTTTTGCCGTATACGTTAACGATATCTTGGATGATATGCCTGGTGGTGTTTTTTTATTTTCAACGTTTGCAAAGATAAATACGTATGCCGCTTGATGTCCTTCCATCCATTTTAAAGTCAGGTTTTATAGAGGAAATTATTCATATACACGCCTACGAATATAAATTAGCCAAATTATAGATTTAATTTTTCTTATCAAATGTTTTTTTCGGTTGCCAATATCTTACCACTTTGATTTATGAAAAGATTATGAATATGGTCAACTTTATCAATCGACTAAAACATCTTAACCATTTTATTGATCTGGTTCTCCATCAATTGAACAACTTAGAAAGATAGCAATCTGAAAAGAGCACTCATTAACCCATTAATGCCTGATGTTACATATATGTAACAGTAAGACATCCTTCGTTTCAAACGGCTGCTAAAGGAATAGGATATCAACTCGGCACTGAAAAGTGTTTTATCCTGTACTGGACACTACTAGCAATGCGTAGAAATCAATTTAGCTGAATTTGATTCACTATTGTGGAAGTTATAGAGGTTTCTTTCTAATGGTTTTTTCGATGTTAACGAAAATCGTCACAATGGCAAAAGTAGTAGAGGAATTTTATTTTTATATTTGATTGTATGAAAAAAATTGGGAAAAAATTAATCGTATGTCATTACATGTTTTTTTTGAAATAATACAAAAAATAAATGAAATAAATATTGTCCATAGTTTACGTTTTATAAGTACTTTTATAACACTGTTACATATATGTAACATCCGTCCTGATATGGGGAAAGTACACTCTTCGTATATGAGGTGTATGAGTATGTACTTTTTTAGTGTTTTTTTTTATTTTATGGATTTTTTACACTATTGACGCAATAGTCCGGAAAAAAAAAGTCCAGATTCTCGAAAAATCCGGATTAACGAAAATTCCGGATTTTAACAAGATATTTTTATCCAGGAAAATAGCATAAATAGTCTTCATAAATGTTAAAATTTAAAAGCAAAAAATGCTATTATTTAGGTTTTTCCTTAAAATTAGTCATGTCACATGATTTTCTAGACCATTGTGTCTTCTTGACTGGCAAATTGAGCGGCCATATTTGGCATAACATACCAAAAATATTAATAGTCGGAATTAGAATTGCTATAGAAATCCGGAATATGGATACAATAGCTGTCCTATGTGGATTAAAATGATAGCCGGATTCAAGGGTATCCGAAGCAAGGAGTCAAGGCTTTATTTTCATGAGGCCAAGGATTAGTTATTCTATTTAATTCTGCTAATATAATATTTAAAAGGATATATTTTGAGCTACGAAAGAAGAAATGGTTTCTAATGTAGACCAAATTATAGACAAGGAGGAATTATAGGCTCTTTATTTAGTCCTTTTTAGACAAATTGGGCGGATAGACAAATTGACAAAAAAATTGAAACAATAATTTTATAATTTACTGGCAAATCTTCCATAATTCTCAAAATCTGTACTGTTAACTACTGTAGTTCTATAAACTTTTTTCCTATTCACAAACTGTCAAATCTATTAGTTCTGTGGGTGTTCAAGAAACTTCTCAATAAAACAACAACAACTCCACATGCAAAAACACATATATAATAAAATAATACAATGTTTGACATATTATTTTTGTAAGGCTGCTCAATTTTCGCACACATTTCGTATTATTTCTACGTTATTGTTGCATTATCTACATTCCAAACTTCATGTAAAATATCGGCTTTCATATATTTTTCGCTTTATTAAAAAAAAAAATTTACTAAATTGTTTTCTTTTTGAAAAAAATCAAAAATATATTTTGAATACACTTTCCCCGTATCATGCCTGATGTTACATATATGTAACACCCTCGAGTACTTCGAGTGCCTGATGTTACATATATGTAACAGTGCCGGGAGCCTGAACCCGGCATCCGGGGAAAAAAATTTTTTCTACAAAATGTGTTTTTAGCTATTTTAAGCCGACGTGGAAAATTTCAGCTCAATCGGTAAGATTTTAGGGTCTCGTCGTTAATGGGTTAATTTATCGTCAAATTAATAACGATTTTTAGAGTTGACGGATTTATGTACATATGTAGTTTGAATCAACAAGTTTTTGAATCTACATGTAATTAAGAATATGTGTATGTTTTCAAAAGTTAAGACTATGAACTTCAAAGCAAAAATCACTTTCAGATAAAAAAAAGAAATATTTTCCCCTGCCATCTATTATTGATTTAATGGAGAAAAATTAACTATTTCATGGAGAAATTAAAGTATTTGGCATCTTTTCGCAAAAAAAAAACATTTTTCACTGAAATTCGCATCTACTTCATTGAACGAAATTTTCAATCATGGATAATAATCCTTAAAAAATTTTTTACTGTATCACAAATTCTGCTGCCATCGACCGATAATAATTTCACTAATTGCCTTGACCTTACATACATACAATCAATACGAAATGTCGTAAATTTACAATTACCATTATTGGACTTAATTGCTGGATCATTTTGAAACAATGCACCCATTGTGTGTTAACAATGTCAGTATCCACTCGACGACACACAGTGTTCTCTCTGTCTCCCTCTTAATATTCATTGTTTTTGTCCACTCATGAGTAATGGTTTTGTAATTTTTCTTAATGCATTGTGATAAATTGTTATTATTGTTGTTGTTGGTGGTGTGTGCCAGTGACTTATGTTATGAGGTCCTTAAGAACAGAGTGTAAGAAAGAGCGGTAGTCGCATTAGTGAGTTGGGCGACAATGGATGGAAACCATACACTCGGTAAATGCAAAAGCCTTGTCCGAAATATTATAGCCGATGGAATGTTGTGAAACTGATAAATGGCGTGTTAGAAAACGAAAAAAAAAGTACGAATGTGAGGTATGAGTATGATTAAGTATGCAGTATATTCGGATATAAAATAAAAAACATTTTGACATAAATTTATTATTCTTAATTTTTCGGAAATGACCATAAATATTGTAATCTAGATTTGAATTTCACTGGAACTCGGTTATAACGAACCCTCGGCTATAACGAACAATTTTGGAGGCCCGTTTCAAATTCTAAAAAAATGCTACATTTGTGTTTGGATATAACGAACCCGGCTATAACGAACATTGGGCTATAACGTACTAGTTAACTATGCGGCTATAACGAATAAAATCGACAGAATTTGCGTCTGTGCTTAATTTATAAATACGAATTTTCGACTGTAAGTAATTTGGAAGAGTTAAGGTTTCTTCACATGTTGGGAGTTTCTAGTCTGCGCATCCTAAAAGTCAAATTAGTCTTTTGTCGACTGGAGGTCTTTCTAGCATTTAGCTCATCTAGACTAAAGTATCGCCGCGAGAGTAAAGCCTAAGGACGGTTTGTTCCATAGGTATACTAACTAATTATTATTATTATTATTTATTCATTCATTCATATACAATTCTTATACAGACTAAAAACTACAATAAACTTAAACTTAAAGTTCAACTCAAATTTTATTGGAATTCAAAATTCAACAAGTAATTTCTGATAAAAAAGTGCGTTGGAGTATCGAAGCTACAAAGTGTGTATTTTTAAATTGATTGATGTCTCACAAATTGCTGTGGGACAGGTCTTAATTGTTCTATTGGGAGCATCGTTCTCAGTTCAACGAATTTGTGCTTCCTCCCAATTGTTCCCATGAAAAAGTGCTACTATATCGTCAGCAAATGCATACATCGACCTGTGGCTAATACGGAGGTCACTCTTTATATTTCGAGAATTGGCAACACTGTTGTCATGTGAGTCCATGTGAAGGTTCCATCGTAAAGTTTGACATTTTTGACGATATACGTACCCAAAACATTTTGTCGCACGGACGCTATTTGTTTATTTTATATTTAGTTGAAAGTTTCGTCTCGGCAAAAAATGGAACTGAATCGTGAACATTTTCTTGCGATGATTTTTTACGATTTTCGACGTGGATTATCACAACAAGAGTGCATCAATCAACTTAATTTGACTTTCGGCGATGAAGGTCTATCAAAAACCACCGTGTATCGCTGGTTTAGTGAATTCAATCGTGGTCGTAGTTCGCTGTCCGACGAGTTTCGTGAAGGTCGTCCAAAATCGGCTGTTGTGCCAGAAAACATCGATGCTGTGCGCGAAATGATTGAGCAAGATCGTCACCTATTGTGAGATTAAGGCATCCATAAGCATTAGTTCCACCAGCATATATGTGATTTTACATGAACACTTAGCTGTGCGAAAGTTATGTTCGCGTTGGATCCCACACAATTTGACAATCGCTCAAAAAAGGCTCGTGTCTTTTGGTGCGAAGAAATGCTTAAGAAATTCACATAGCGTCCGTGCGACAAAATGTTCTGAGTACGTATATCGTCAAAAATGTCAAACATTACGATGGAACCGTCAGATGGACTTACATGACAACAGCGTTGCTAATTCCCGAAATATAAATAGTGACCCTCGTATTATTATTCAAAGTCGTTGATGTAAATTAGATACAGTATTGGGCCTAACACTGTCCCTTGAGGGACACCGATATTGATATCTAGAGCAGCGCTGGTATAATTGTTAACACGAACCGATTGTGTTCTACTTTGCAGGTAGGATTTAAGCAGTTCAAGAGCAACCCCCCTGATACCAATATGACACATTTTTTTCTGATAATATTTCGTGTTGCACTGTATCAAACGCTTTTCTAAAGTCTAGAAATATGCCTAAGCATTTATTTCCTCTATCCAGATGTGATACAATGCTTTTCGTAACTTTATATAATCACGTCATCTGAGCTTCTGTGTTTTCTGGCACCATATTGCGCGTTTGAGATAATATTGTTCTGCTCCAAATAAACATCAAGCCTATTTTTAATAGCACATTCGAAAATTTTCGACAAACACGGCAAAAGTGATATCGGGCGGTAGTTATGCATATTGGTCTTATCATCAGTTTAGTGTAGTTGAATAGTTACTGCTTCCTTCAGCTGAGTTGGGAAAACTCCTTGAAGAAAACACATATTGATAATGTGTGTTAGAGGCTTAACACAATTATCTTTAAGAACTTCAGAGCTAATACCGTCAATACCGGGTGCCACGTTTGTCTTAAGGTTACTAATTAGAGTAATAAATTCATTTTCAGAGACTGGGCTGGGACTGGGTCTCCAGTTGTACTATGATGGTTGAATTCATTGGAAATTGATGAAAAATACATAATGATAATAATGCCAATGATTCAAGCTCTATTGCAATTACTTTTCTTTTTAATGTTTTCCAAAGAATGGAATAAAAATTTGTAGATAGTATCCTTTAAAAGTCGTTTTCTATTCACCGTATCCGTAAATATTAAACTCTAAAATATTGGAATGAAAGGCAGAGTAAGGATATGTGTAAAGATATTTTACAGAATCTTTTGAATGCGTAGAAAGTTTCACAGTAGCTTTGATAGATGCTTGGCCTTCTGTAGTGGAAGGAAATGTAGGGTTGTCCAAAGTCCATATTTTCCCCGACATTAAAAATTGGATCTATGATTTGAAGAAGAAGTATGATCGTCCCAGGGGCGGCGCATAAGGGCCCGCAGGGCCCGCATGGTGGGGGGGGGCACGAGATGTAGGGGCCCAAAAGCCACATGAAAAATTTCTCGAACTATAAAAACAGCATGTCTGTGAAAAACAACACTCCGACGTAGATGTTTTTTGTAGACAAGAATTATAGATATACACTTTTCGAAAGTCAAAACAAAACTATTGTTCTTCTTTCACCAGGTCCCTTAGATAAACAAATATAATATTGTCCTAAAATCTTTGAAATTTCATAAGACAATCCGAATCCTCTAATTTAAAAAAAAATTCTCCTGTAATGGCTGCGGTATTTGCTGTAACTGTTGCCGTGGTTTGTAATCCGACCAGCCTTTTTCGTTGCCAAGTACCATATGGGCAAAAAGATTCTTTAGGTCCCTCTGCAAATAAACTATCTTAAAACAATTTTGGTGATAGTATACCTTTTCTTAGTTTTTGTACTAATTCCAATCCACTTTGTCATGACCTGTCAAATGCAACAAAATATGTAGGTTGAAAGTGGTTTAAACTTAGTTCAAACTATAGTTAGTACGGCCTTTATATGTCGTGGAAGACTAAAATATTTTTTCTTGCTTGCAGTGTATACACGGTTATTAGGGCTGTGGTGCTGACGCCACATTTGGTTTGAAAGGAGTCTTCCCAAGATTGCTATATTGAACTTAATGTACAAATATACAAAGTACAAACGTTCTTAAAATTGACCGATTTAAATTAGAGCACACTTAAATCTAAAGCTGAAACAAGGAATAGAGTTGAGTTAATAACGTGTTGCTTTTTCAATTGTCTAGCAAGTTACAAACTTAAGCCGTCCGAATCCATTTTTTTGGATTCTTCATCATACATTTTCCTCGATTTTGACAAAACGAAAATAAAAAAGGATTCGGATTGATTGTGTCATTGTGTGTGTGAGGCATTAGGGTAGATAGGGCGCTCGTGGTCAAATCATAGGTTCGCGGGATAGAATACCATTGTAGGCGCAGGTAATTTACTATGCTTAAATATCACCTATGGATGTCAATACTGCGCTGTGGGAGCGTTTTTATTTAAAACAAAAAAAAAATCCATTGATCAAATCATTGAGCGCTTATACACCGGCTCTTAATTTAAACTATCTTAAAGCATTTTTGGAGATAGTGCCTTTTCCATAGGGTATATATACCGTCCTAGTCTAGTTCGGGTTTCTTCTTCTTTTTATTCGAATTGGTTGTGGAGTGTGCAGATGTTTAGAAATGGTTTATCTGACATTTCGATTATTTGGACAATATTATGATCGGAATTTGTTAATCTCGCGTTTTTTCTAACCACGGAATTTCATATAAACTTTGTAGCGAAACAAAAATCGAAAACGAAATCATTCCAGTAACAAGACGACCTCGCTCTTCATGGATAAATTTCAGAGACAGTCAGATGACCAGGCATTATGGATTGGCAAGCACCTCGCCATATGTTGCGAGCGAGACTAAATTTAGTTTCGATTAGTTAGTGTAGCCCGTATATGCCGTCCAAAAATAATTTAAATTTGGCTAAAACTTTTCATCTTTGCTGCGGTATATAAGCGGTCATTAATTGGATAACCGTTACAACAAGAACGCTATTCTCAATATAAGAATGCAAACAGTCAAAGTAGCTCTTAGCAAAGTTATTTTAAGTACGACGTTCTTAATATAAGTGGAAACACTGTAACATCAAAATCATGTTTCAATCCACACTTTTTAGTCATCAGTCACAGTCATTTTCTATACAAATTGATAGATTGTCACTGAAAAGTGTAGATCGACCTTCAAAAGTGTTTTTGATTGATTGCACTCTGCTTTTTTCTCAGTGTAGGGGGCCCACTCAAGAAGTTGGCGGGAGGGCCCTGAGTGAAGTTGTTCCGCCACTGGATCGTCCATACTACTATCACGAATGTGTCAGTGCTATCAGTACAATATTATCTTCTAAATCTCCTATATTTGATGTGTTGCCCTGTAGTTCTGCTCCAAACGTACGCTTTCTTGCTAAATTGATGATTCCCTAATTTGAAGTGTTTCCTTTCGGGCGCCCGAGGAGTTATCAACAAAACCACTTTGGTTACCTATGATCAGTAACTTAGAGGTGTTTTGAATTTGAATTTAAAAAATCGCTCAAATGATAGTGTGCAAGCAGTGGCGCAACCACGGGGGGAAGGGGGGGTAAAAATGGTTCGAAAAATTATAAAAGTAAAAATCGAAAAATTAAATATGAAGCAATGCATATTGTAGTTTCAGATTTTATATATGAATAGTGTTCTATAAGTACTGGTTATTCGCCACTTTCGATGTTCGGTTCAAATTTTAACATACCAAGAATTTATGAGCGTGATGTTGATTTCATTACCTCAACAAAAAAGCAGATAAGATCTTGGAAATAGGATGTCACTAACCCCTGCGGCGGAATTTAGAAAACCCTCTTTGCAAAATTTTTTTTCATATTTGCAAAACAATATTTTCAAATTAATACTTTAAAAAAATATTCGATAATAATTTTTACCGAGCATCATCAATGTGATAAGATAAATAGATACCGAGCATATCGATTAACAATTTGAATTTTAGAATTGATGTTGTGAAAGATTATACACTTTGAAAATAGGGCGTATATATCTCAACGTAATAAATTTAATTTTATACGCTTGTAATTAGGTGCCTTGGTGTATATTTCTGTTAATTTCATCAACATGGATGGACCTCGAAAAAGTAAGCCGAAATTATATAAACCAGTCAAGCCGAAATTATATAAACCAGTGCGCCTTATTATATACTACGGAGCGATATGGCCGATATAGTAATTGACGTAATTCAAATACGCATCTTTTTCTTTTAGCATTTACGGGTCCCTGAAAGCTAGTGATGTTCGGAAATATTACAAAACATAATTAGGCAGAATTTCAGTATCTTTGCCGCCAAATTTTGGTGATGGCATTTTATTAATATTGGTCTGGAACTATCAAATCTGCAATCCTTTTTTTTTTGTAAACGTAACGTAAGATTTCTGTACGTTAGTTCAGTGACCAATTGGAAAATTGAGAGTATTTCTGGCTCAGTTTTGATGCGATTTCGACGAAAATAACATTCTTCTTTTGATTGCCCTCCCTGTTTACTAAATTTAACATTTTTGAAAATAAAACTTAAAAAAAAAAGAATTACATCAAACACTTTCTCTAAACTTTTACGGTTACCTTTGAAGATTGTGTTTAATGAAAACAATTCAAATAACGCGCTGAGTATTACGTGTATGACATTACACTCGCGTTTTCATGAAGCAAAGCTACGAAAAAATTTACATGGAAAATAAGCGTGAATGTAAAGGGATTTTCAAACACCACCGAATAATACAATTACTGAAAAACAGAACTTTCACACCACTTGCGAAAGCAACTTCAAAAGTGCAGTAATAAGAATGGCCTTAGCCACCTCCTGGATAAAGCTCTGTTCTTCTGTATGAAATGAAGCTGACTGTGTAGGATTCTCCCGCCTTTTTTTACGGATAGCCGGTAATATTCAGTCGATCTGGCATTTTAATGACGTACGGCCATTGGCTGATTTATGCTGTATGTCATCTCTAATTCGCTCAATTAAAACTCGATTACAATAACCGAATTTACTCGTTAAAAGCTGGAGATTATTTAAGTTAAATTATCAAAATGCGGGGCTTACTAACGCTTTTATTATAGAAAAATCGTCAGTTTACCTGAAATTCTACATTAACTCACTCACACTCCGTCTGTAATCGAAACCTATGAAAATTAGAGAGGTGACTTTGAGGATGAGCCATATCCGTGTTTAAGTAATTTTTTACTTATCACACAAATACAAATTAAACGTGACCATGGATCTATATGCAAACGTTATTACAGTAGAACCCCGATAATTCGGACCCCGAAAATCAAGATATTCCTTAATCAGATTTCGATTAAGGCCTAAATTTTCTTTGATTTTGAGAATTTGATGAAGGTTGCCTGATCGTAGTGCGCCCTAGGATTGAAGAAACAGATATTTCGACCATAAAATTAATTATTTCGGTTAAAAACGATTGAAATTTGATCAATTTTAGCTATACTACCGTCATATACAAATAATACATATATGTCCAAATTGGTACAAAATGTTGTTCCTATGAAAATGTATCTGAAATTTCGTAGAGGTTTCAAGCGAATCGCATGAGCATGTGTGCGTGTCAATTTGAGAGAACGTTTTCCAGTTCAAGAGAGTCAAGAGACTCTTTTTATAGTATCTTTTAAGAATCACTCATCGCTTGCCATTGCCTGCGACTTCCGTGGTGTGTGATGGATATCTCCGTACTCCGTGACGCATGACAAGTGGGTCCGAGGAAGAGAGCAAGTTGCCGTTGCGGACAATATGTTATGTTATGAACACAGAAATGATTATGAAATTCATTCACAGCCACGTCCCGCCCGCGTCTTGTGTGGTGTGCGATGTATGGCACCGCGGTGCGCCGCGCGCAATATAAGTGGACCAAGTTGGGAAGAGAGGAGGAAACGACACGAAAACACGTTGCTGTGCATGCGCCTACGAAATTTAAAATTCGTCGGTGGCATGTGCATCTATATTTTGAGGTTCAGATTATCTGAGCCGATGTCATAATGAAAAGTCTCTATTGGAGACGATAATTAATATAAATGTAGGTGAGTTTTAGGGTCAAAGACATGGAGTTTCTGAAAAAGAAAACACCTTCTTTGTTAGTCCCTTCGGGCATTTTACTCACTCCATGACGTGACAGAATAAAGGAAGTTCAAATTTTGACATACTCTTGACTCGATAATCCGGATCAATTATTGCAAGGGGTAGTCCGGATCATCGGAACATCCGGATTAGCGCGATCACATTTTTCTGAGGAAAAAGAGTCCAAACAAATAAAAAGGCGGAACAAAAGTCTATAAACGTTTTATTTTTTAGAAATTACACTGAACCAAATATTTCTTCATATGAACGAATTTTTTTCGTAAAAATTTTGAATAAAAGTTTTATTTGATTTGAATAACAATTTGTTGCATTGAAAAAGTACGGGTAGATTTTTAGAAAAAAAGTTGCATATTATTCAATATGAAAATTTTGTTTTTTGTTTTATCAAATTAACTAAATTTTCATCAGTTTTCTTACTATTCGCTTACAATTTTTTATCAATTTGAAGAAATCGCACTTTGTAAAAGTTTTTCTTCAAATAGAAGAAATTATTCAAACTGACGATTTGTTTGCGCTAAATTATTGGAACCAATTGACGACGTCGGAATATCGTGCCACATTGATGATGATGAATTGTAAGATTGATAAAAATTAGTCAAAATAACAAATTAACAATTTGTCGAATTCGTCAAAAGGATGAAACTTAATCAAATAGAAGAATAGTATCATTCTTATATTTTATATATGTCATATTTTATCACAGTGAATAATTTAGTCATATTGACAAAATCAATTCTTCAATTCTTCTTTCTTACAAAATTTCTTCAATCTGATGAATTAATAGTAATGCATTTTCTGTATCTTTTCGATTTTTTGAGTAATCTTTGCCTTTAAATTTTAATGGAAGTCTCAATTCCAAAAAGAAATTTTTTAATACAATTTGTGAGAAAGAAAAAAAAATTAAAAAATGTCGTGGCCGAGTCTCAATAAGGCGTCCGCCATGCAGTGTGTATCAAGTACTGCAAGGTCTTGAGAACATTGGAAATATATTTCCTTTCTGGCGCAGTGGCAAGGTGAGTGGACTGGCACGCAGGCGGACCGAGTTCGAATCCAGCTTCTAACACAATGGTAATATGGTTAATTGCATATAAAAAAGTGTTTAATAAATATTGAGAGTCTTGAATAAATATAATAATAAATTAAATTAGTTTCAATACAAATAAGACAAGACGCAATGTTAATTTTTAATATTAAAAAAAAAAAATAGAAAATTTCTTCATATTGACAAATTATTCATCAATTTACAATAATTTCGTAATTATTCAATATGACTGTGTTATTCTTCAATCCAAATAACAGCTTCATTGACCGTATTTTGATGAAATTTTCATCATATTAAATGTAAGTTCGTCGAATTTACGAATTTTTTGGTTCAGTGTAGCCAGCATCATGTCATTTGCTAAACAGTCCCGTAAAAAATACGAGATCAAATCTACCATTTCACCCTGAAAATCTCAAATATCCGGATTATAGAGTCAAAATTGCTGCCAAAATCCGGACTATAGAAAACATAGTGGAAATATTTAGTGGTCCGGATTAGCGTGATATCCGGATTAAAGGAGATCCGGATTACCGAGTCAAGACTGTATTATTATTGGAAAAAGCTCTTCCTACATGTTGCGACCAATTTATTCAATACCTTCTCTAAATTTGCATTTATGCGATCCCGTCTAGACAGCTGTAGATTTATCAATTTATAGTATACACAGTATTGTTTCTTGATATGCCGGCCGCAACAAGCATAGCAAAAATTAGCCAAAACTAAGGCCCGTATTTATAAACATACCTTAACTTAAAATAAATGCCATTTCCAGTAGTTTTCATTGAAATAATTTATTTTCTCGAGACAATGCATCCTTGACTTAAGGCGATTTGAAGGAAACTTTGAAATTTTGCAATAGTCAACCTCACTTGAAGTCAATGTAGCTAGTTACCTACCTTGAGTTATTATTATATTACAATTGTGTTAAAAGCTGAAGGTCTCCTTGAGTTTCGCCATAAATCAAGGATGCATTGACTTCTAAATATAAATCATTTCAATGAAAAACTACTGGAAATGACATCTAATTTTTGAATTTCGGCATACTTGACTAAGCTATGTCTATAAATACGGGCCTAAAAGTATACATTTCGGCATCAAAACCAATTTTCCGATAGCTTTTTTTTTATTAGTTGTAAGTTAAGAAAATATACAGGGTGCCCGGAAACTGCCGCATAAACGAACCGGATTGTGCTTCCTCAGGTGATTTCCAGCAAAAAAAGTTGTACGGAACATACCCTTTTAGCTTAACCCTTTAGCTGCCACAGGCATTTGAAGATTTTTGAAAAAATAATTTTCTTTTACGACTAAAACGTCATTATCCTCAAAAGCTAGACTAGGTAGCATAGCAAAACAAGATGATTATTAGGTACAGAAGATTATCACCCAAAAATAAAACTAACCGCACTAGAATCGGATAAGAGGTTGTGTTTTTACGGAACTTCAAAGTCAATTTTTTGTGATTTGACCCAAAAACAAAATATTTTTCCATCTCAATTTTCTGCAACTTCTGCCAAGGTGAGGTGTTCGTACGATTCTTTACAAAATTGGCGCATAGTCCAAAGATCATTTCTTTCTTACATCATTTTATTCTATCTTCCGTATTTCTAACAGTTTTAATGCCTTAGGTACAGAAAACTGTGGTTAATTTTAGCTCTATTTCAATTCAATTCAACTAAAACTGCCCCTAAAGATCTACAATTTGGTAAAATTTATTCAAATTATATCAAAATCGATCCAAAATTGAAACTCATATATTCGTTGCTCTCTAATAGAGACTTTTGCGTTTTGAGACTTCTGATACAAATTTCGTTAACCAACTTTCATACAAAAGTGGGCATTCTCATTTGTTTCAAACAATTAAATCAATATGATTTTATTATAGCTGAAGAAAAAAAATATGGTCATCGAACGACAAAAATCTTACATCGATGGATTTTTGCAGGATTTTTGGGGATGGCCTTCTGATTATGGGGAAAAAAGTCCCAATAGATTAGAGGTTTGCAGCCTTGAAAGGGGAGGAGGGGTACTTGTGTTTTCAGAGCTATGGAGGTTTTTAAAAGAGTCTAAAATGAAAATATTCTAATTTATTTTTTAGTCTAGCGCCAAATTTTTCACTAAAATCCTAATGTATTATATACAATATACAATTACATGGGTAATTTTATGTGGTTTTTTTCGTTCTCAGACCATTTTTCTGTATATTTTGTCGGTTTCGAAATGTTTGCTAAAAAGTAAAAAAAAATAATCCCTTATCCCCTTTTTCTAAGGTTGGAGCCCTCCAATCGTTGGGGACTTTTTCCCCATAATCAGGACGCCATCAGCATCACCAACCATCCTGCAAAAATCCAGCGATATACGATTTTTGCCGATCAAATATCGTATTTTTATTTGATCAATACTCAACTCATTCTCGTTCTCATATCCCTCTAATTGAATCGAGTACAGAACTAGACAGAACAACCTGCATACAAATTTTCAGTTGATGTTCTGTATAGAAATATAACTCTTATCAAATGTGTATGGAAGGTGTGTTGCCTTCTCCTGCACTAAATCCACTCACTCTACCGCATGCTACCACCACATTGCATTAACAGCGCGGCATGCAACTTACGAAATGCACTAATGAGGTCAGTGAACGCATGGCTACCTGTTCCGCAACCTCAAGAAATGCATTGTGATCAAATCATCTTTCATCTGTTTTCAATACGCAGTTTTCGCAGGCGCAGATACTTTTGCGTAAGCCACCCCGACCCATGGCATGGGACAGTGGAAGAAGATACACTCATGAAGTCGACAAATGCACGAAAACCTGCTCTGGCAGAGTATCTAAACTCTCTTCAACTTGAACTGTGTAGCAAAAGAGCAAATATAGCTTTAATAGCCTGTATACGTGTATCTGTATGGTCGTATTTGTGACATTGGGTGCAGATCAGACGACATGGCCAAAAAAATGTGTACCCGATTTTGAGTGAGCTTTGGACATATATGTATTATTTGTATATGCTACCGTCTACGTGAGTCTTAATAAGTGCATTTCGAAAATCGGAATAGTTCGATAATCCGGATCGGTTCCGCTCTCAATTGATCCGAATTTTCGGGGCTCTACTGTAAATTCTACCATAGCCTACTGCCAGCTATCGATCGATTTTTTGTAGTTATTTCTTCGGTGACTTATAGTCCTGACACACCTAAACGAGCTTACGAACGAATGCAGTTTATGGGCTGGGAACGAGTTTATAAGCGGTTTATAACGAGGTTATATGCCGTTTGGAGTTTATGAAAGCTCGTATAACCTGGTTGTAACCCGCAAATGGATTGAGCTTTTTATTCTAAACCTGCATTGTAGCCACCAAAAAGCTCATTTTTCAACGCAGTTAACGGGTGATATTCGCAAATATTTATGTATGTTATAATAATGTCATATGTTTGTCATACCATGTCAAAACTCGTACAGCAATACTGGAAACACTCTCGTTGGTTAGTTAAATTTTAAGTTATATTTAAAATCTACAATTTAAATTGTACCATTTCTATTACTTTCAGTCTCACAAACAACCACAATGGATTGAGAAAAAATGCAAATCGAACGGTCAAGGAAACCACCTGCAGAGATGATGCCTGCTTGCTGCCTATAATGTTCAAGACTGCAAACACACGGCAAACCTTTGGTTCTAACATTGATTTTATTAGTTTAAAATTCAAACGCACCTGTGGATTGGTTCATTTGACAGAACGAAAATCCATTAAAATTAAAATCCGTTAATTTGAATCCATGGATTCGCCTTGTGTGGCCCAACGTGTGGCTGGCAAAGGGTTCTAAATATATCAAAAAAGGCTTGGAAGCAGCACTTCAACACGGACGATTTAATATAATGTACAGTACACATGTTATACGTTTGTAACGAAAGTGAACATGTTATTGAGTTATTTAATGAATAAATCAGATTTGTCCAAATTATTACTTATTTTTACTGATTCCACACCATTAGTTTTTAAAAGCTAACAAAATGCTGGGAGAAATAGTGTAGGTTTGTTCTATTGCAATCAAATATGCGGCTAGGTTTTTTAATATTATGCAAACACTATGCATCCTTACTGACAGCGATATCTATAATATTAAAGGTTCTGCGAAAGCCATTCGTTATAAGAACTAATATTGGTCAGGAACACTAAACTTACATTTTCTGACTTGAAAATATTTTTGAATTGTCAATTCTCCAAAACTAATTTTAAATATTTTGACAGTCATAACCTGCATTTATGTAGTGTGTTCTTTGTTTCGTGGTTAGAAAAGCTCAGAGCTTTTAGCGGGTTACGAAACGAGTTTATCGCCTGGTGTGTCAGGACTATTATACAGCCATTGGATCTATTCCTCTATCGTTAAATGGAATTTTCTTAGACAGATGCCCGTTATAAATAAATTTGTCTTCAGCCAGCAAATGTCTATATTCTGAAGGATGCTTAGTCTCGAATTCGCAACGTGTTACAGGTTAAATATGTAGCATTAAAACAATACGAGTTTTGCATTTCACTCGAAAATTGAATTCGTCACTTTGCGTCTGTTTTTAGCAGAAATGAGTAAAATTGGTTGTAAATTATGAAAATAAAGTCAATGCTAGCAATAACCTAAGAAATATTCCGTTTCAAAATGTTTTAAATTGTTGATCGTAAATAGCGTATCTCGGATATAAAGACCAATTTTCATAGTCCCATGACTGTTTGTTATATCGGAGTTCAACTGTATGTACATCGAATATGTAACGACACGGTCGTTCTGAACAGACTTATACTCTTAGACAAATATGTCAAGATGCCGAATTCAAATCGTAAGTCATAGATTGACAAACGAGCCTTTCCGACCATTTTCGTCATAACTTAGCCTGGGAAATTTATCCTTTCCCACAAGCATTTATTTAAGTTCTTCACGATAACAATATAATTTGAAAAATCAATTTTTATTGCATTCAATTTGGAATTACCGGGAAGTTCCATGTTCTCAGGGCCCAACAATTGCTTCAAAAAGATAATCCTGAAGCTGAAACTTTTGTTCACACAAGTTCTGTTTTAAAAAATTCTTATGCAAATTTCTAATATCTACATGTTGTAATCTAAACCAAAATAAAAAATACTTCAATAAAAAATATTTTAAAGAAATCGTGGCGGTGTGGTCGGGTTCCCATAATTTTGCAAACATTGCCTTTCGATAATTCGTAAATTTTTCGGTTTAAGTGTAATAAACGCCTCAAAAGCAGCTTAGTCTTTTTCCCATTGATATTACTTAGAACCGTCATAAAATCTCCGTTTTGCCAATCAAAAGGTGGCAAAAACTCATTCAAATGATAATGGTCATATAATCAGACGCTATTAATATTGGATCGGCTAAAGGCATTTTATTTTGATAATAGGTACATAATAGGAATTAGTCATTTGTGGTCTTTTCGTCAGAAATTTTCTTCTACATTCATTTGCAAAAAAAAAAGCAATCGACGAATTAACAATAGAAAAAAAATATTACTAATCAAATAAAAGAACAATTTTTAGATAGCATTTATATTTTTTTCTTTCGATTTACTAATAAATACTGAGACTAAAATCTTCTGAAAGCCCGTCATAACAAATTCGGCGATGATGGCTAATATAGGAGACTTATAGACTTTTGCCTTTTTTACTGGGCGGTGTTCATCGCCTTAATGAAGCCGCTCAAATGTTTGAATTAATATGCAAAAATGCGTATGCCTCGAGTGATTTTTTCAGGTCTTAGACTAGATCAAGAGTATTTTGCCAATCAACACTATAGCAAAATCTACGATGGCTAAACAAATGCCTTCGTAACATTTAGTTATGTAAACTTGTGCAAAAAGGGTAGCGCTACACTGTTTTTCACTTGAGGGTAGTTAAAGCGCAGAAACAAATAAACAACCAAACTTGTTTGCCCCGAACCGCCTCAAGAAAATTGAATTAAAGTTATATAGGCATATTTATGTATTTAAATTAATATTCATAAACCTATTTTTTTATTTGGGGAAACAATAAAAATTCCGATGAAATTAATATGCATAAATCATAAGTGGATTTTGCTATATATGAACATAAAAATTTGATTTCGATTTTGAAGTTTTATACGGGACCATTGATTTTTTTTTGTGTAGGTACTGATGAAACATTTTTATGTCGTTGAAATTGGTGTTTACATTGCGAATTTGAATATACCTTCACTCGTACATTTACAACAATTTTGATAACATTTTTTTTTTGAATTTATGTAAATTTGAGAATACACGTTTTCGTGTTGATGCGTACATTCAAATCTACATAAATCCATCAGGTATCAATCGATATTAATTCGACGATAATTGATGGGTGATCTTTTTAGTCTATGCGTTAGATTTCAAGTTTGTCTTCTCAATCGAATTGGATGGAACATACATAATTTAAGGCTTAGATATTTGAAGCGATAAAAGTAAAACTACATTAATTCCATTTCATAAATCAAGCTTAACGGCACGATCGTAAAAGATTGGCAACCGAAAAAAATATTAAAATGACAAAAAAAAAATGGTATGGAAAATGAATTTTTGCTAATTGATATTCGTAGGCGTTTGAATAATTTTCTAGTGAAACGTCTGTAAAAACGTTATTCTGTTTCGCTTATTTAGCTAGAGCTTATATTAAAAAACGCTAGGCAGAGTGACATTTACACGAGGGTATAGAGGGGTTTGTCTTCTCTAATTTTGTCAAATATGATTTTGAACCCCCGCGACACTCGAAATCGATTTGAAGTTTCAAATAGTGTTCAGACGATTACTCCGTTTACATTCCTGAAACATTGAAAGTACCCACCCAATTCCATGCTCACTTCAACTTTGCCGAGCCTTCAGTGTTTACGTCAGGATAAGCATAGCGCTTTGAACGCCATAGCGCTTCAGGGGAACCACGTTTAAAATATCTACGAGTTTTACTTAGCTTAATTATTTTTTACAAGAAAATTCGCAAATATTTCAGCAAAAATATGGTGTCTGACCAGGGGTGTACGCAATAAATATTTCTAGATGGGTTTTGGCAAAAACGTTGACGTTGATCAGAGAGTCCAGCCCGAATAAATATCCTGAAGGTGCGAACAAATCACTGTGACTGCCAAAGGACACTACGGAATTTATTTGAAACCTTTTTTTTGGTATATAATTAATAATAATTATCATCTTAAGACTTTATGTGGTTTAGAAATTGCAGACAACATTTGCCACGACATCATTTTAATGATGCTGAGTTGATGGGATCATGCTCTGTGGCTCACTCGGTTGAGTTGCACTCTACGATGCTAGTAATCTAGAGGTCCGGAGATCGAATCTCGGCGTGATCCAAAATTTCCGTACATGTGCGGATAGGGATAGGAAATATATAGTACTTGCAACCTTATATGTGTATGATCAGCACGACGAGGGGAATCGATTAGGCGATGTCCGCAAAATAAAAAAAAAATGGTTCTAAGCCTAGTTTCTCTAAAACTCGACCATGGTGTCATGTGGCTGCTATGTAAAGAAATATTTGAATAGAACGCTTAGTCATAGGACTGTCGTTAAACTACTAACCCTGGTGGTCAGTTCCTGAGATGGTATGTGCCATCATCACGGGAAGTACTCGCAGTACCTCTCAGTGGTGGCCGCTAGTAACTTCACTCTTGTGAAGGCCAAACTATGGGAGCCGGTGGTCGTAGGATCTCCTTTTGGACAACATTCAGTATGCAATTGTATGTATTCGGGTGTATATGAACCGGCGAATCGAGATCCTAAAATCACTGCATACACCAGATGTTGTGAGGTTCTGTTAGAATATTGTTCCTGATGATGTCCATGTTGTTAGATATGCCTAAATCTGCGGAGTGTCAGGCGACCCGTGCCCATCGGGGGAAGGTGATCAGGGCGTAAATGGTCATCACTAACGGAGCTCCTTTGATACCGCGTTACCTCCAAGAATAGCTACAACCTTACCGAAGTAAAGCAGGGCATTGCTTCGGCGGATTTTATTTTCCCTAGATACTCGTGGAATCAAAACATGAATACGACAAACAACAAAAACGCAACAACTTAACTTCCGCATAGCCACGGGATGGCAACGATCAAGCTAACCAACGCAGCGTCCCAGACGAGCTCTACCTCTCGGGCATCGACGAGCCCAGACCAGGACCATCGAATATTAGGAATTCTATGAGCCAGGAGGCGTCAAAGTCCCCTGAGGAAGGGATTCAGCGGCGCGGGATGCAAGCGCTATATCAAGTTCCTGGCACAGGGACATGAGCCAGTAAAAGCAAGAAAGGTAGCGGCGAAAGCCTAATGCAACTCCCCCGAGATACCACCTCAAGCAAAGCGACAACTCTCCACGGACGAGTGCTCACCTGCCCTTTTGCTAAGCAGTAAGAGGCAACGGGTGGGGACCAATATATCCAGAATGTAGGCGGCATCGGAGGAGGCGAGAGATGCGTTACTACCAACAAGCAAGGCGACGAAAGGCACGACCGAAAGAAGCCGCTTTTCTTTCCCCACTCGAGGCAAAGGAAAGACGAAGGCTTCCTACGCCAAAGTGACCCCCAACACTTGTGTGTGGCCGTAATCTCCACCAATCCGACTGACCTGCTCACGTCATAGCAGAAGAACGTTCTGTTGGCGGAGATTCTCTCTGAGAGCGTCAAGCAGGTGAGCCGAAATTCGCCGGGATAAGATTTAGGCCAGGCCATATCCTTTTTGAGTGCGAGAATGAAGCTACAGCCACTCCCATTAAGC
Organism: Microchrysa polita; assembly: GCA_949715475.1. Classification (NCBI taxonomy): domain Eukaryota; kingdom Metazoa; phylum Arthropoda; class Insecta; order Diptera; family Stratiomyidae; genus Microchrysa; species Microchrysa polita. The sequence goes on from OX454417.1 coordinate 21,257,269, forward strand.
TGGCGGGTGGAATGGAACCATGGCCCGGAGCATCGGTTAAGGCAGTTTTGGACAGCGAAATTTCGCGCAATCAAATCGAGAACGTTTTCTTTCGGGGCACCACGGAGTGCAATGCCGAGAGAGCGCTCAAGTATCTGGAGAACTAGAACGATGGGCTCCACATCCAGGACTGGAGGGTGCTCCTCGAAACACGCGAGGGCGAAGGCATCTCTACTACGCTCTCGATAGACCCGATCTCCTTCGGGGCAATTATCAAAGCCGAATTTAGCCTCAATTATAGATTCAGCGGGGTTACCCTCCACTTTAAAACTTCGAAGGGTGACACAGCCAAGAAACCTACAGCTACCCGCTGAGAGCTCAGCCCCCCACGTATAGGAGTTTCACGTACCACCTGCGGACGAGGATCTCGTAAGCACAGAGGACGATGATGTCTAACTCTCAGAAACCATAATCCATATGGAGACTCAGGAAGAGGATTCTACCAAACAACAGGGACACATCGAACCCGTGGACGATAACCATGAACCCGACGACTAACGTACCCCTGCTGCGTGCTATAAGCTAAACTGCACCATGCCATCGCGCCACGCCATACGGTAGTGGCCAGGTTCGCCAGGGAGGGCCTGGGATTAGCTCTTATTCAGGAGCCCTGGCAAGTACGTGGAGAAATAAAAGAACTCAAGGTAAGCGGGTCCTCAGTTGTATATGATACTAGTTCGAGCAGACCTCGAGCATGTATACTAATCAGAAACAGAATAAACTTTATGTGTCATACAGAGTTCAGCAACAGTGATTAGACTGCAGTCCGCATCATACTTAACGATGACACCAAAACGAGTGTGTGTTGTGGTGTCCCTGGTGATGGGGAGATTCCAGCATCCCAACTCAAAAGTCTGGCGGACTTTTGCGGCCAAAGCCAAGCGATTCTATTCGTCGGATAAGACGCGAACGCCCACTACACGGTCTGAAGAAGTACAGACATTAACACAAGAGGTGAGTACTTGTTAGAGGTATTCTCCAGGTCAAATTTCTGCATATTCAATATACCTTTGTTACTAGATCGAGGCAGGAAGTACCCGATCTAACTTTTGGGCTGAAAACTGGATTAGAAACTGGCATGCATCTGACGAAGCATCAACGTCAGATCACATGTATATCAGATTTCAGCTTACAGTGCCAACAACAAGTCTGCGAGAAAGGCGCATACCACAGCAAACTGAGTGGGACAACTACAAAATTTCTCTGCGAGAAAGATTATCCACCATCGACAGGACTGCCTCCAGCTGGCTAAGTCTGGACAGCTTGGTCTCCAACGTCACCAGAGACATCTTTTGAGGAAAACTGCCTAGTAGACTTCAGAGCTCTGGAGATTAAAGAGGCTCACAAGACGACTCAAAAAAAGGACAGGGGAGTGGGACGCCTATCGCTCGCCTCTTAATGGATACAAAAAGAAAATCAGGTCTGCTAAATTCTGTGAAGGTTTTGAATGGACTAACACAGCTGCTAGTCTCCATTGAGTTATGGCTAAAAAGGACACTGAGCACATAAGCACCATAAAGAACCCTGATGGGCGCCACACGACTAATGCCCTTACGACGGTGAGCTACTCCTTAGCACCCACTTTCCGGGATGCCACATACTGAAGAATGAGAGGCCCCCAAAGGAAAACAGTCTGCAATTCTTCAGACTGGAGAACAGCAAGACTAATCTTTACGCAAGATACGTTTGATCCTTTTAAATCCCCCAGCACCAACGGGATTTTTCCAGATCTCCTTAAAAAGGGTCTGGAGCTTCTTACTCCATTCCATACCTCCTGAGTATATGCAGAAGCCGCCTTGCGCTGGGCTACATCCCGCGCTCATGGAGAGAGTCTTCATTCCTCAAATGGGAAACCGGCACAAGGAGGATCCCAAATCTTACAGACCAATCAGTCTTACTTTATTCATGCAAAAGTCTATGGAAAAAAAATCATAGATGAACACATCAGAAAAACCACGTTGATTAGTAACCCGCTACACAAAACGCAGTTTGCTTATCAACCAGGTAAATCCACAAAATCCGCGCTCCACATCCTTGCAGGAGAGATCGTAAGGACCTTTGAGGCCAAAAATACCGCGCTTGTTGCTTTCTTGGACATTGAGGGGCATTCGACAATACTTGATGCAATTGAAAGAGTACTGAGAAAAAAGATGGTAGGAAATACGACTATGGATGGATTAGCAGCATGCTTTCCTACAGAAAAGTCGTTTGCCAAATCAACGAGTTGTGATGGGAACGGCCTCCGAGTAAACCCATCGCGATCATCATACCCTTCTCCTGGAATCGAAATCGGGCTGAACTCAGACGTCCGATAATATACAACACCCATCTACCAATTGGGAATCAAGTCAAATATCTAGGGGTAATCCTTGACAGTAATCTTTACTGGCAAAAGCATGTCGAAGCGGCGGCTGAAAAAGCCACCAGAGCTCTTTGGATATGCAAAAGATTCGTAGGGAAAACCTGGGGTATGAGACACTCCATTATGCTATGGATCTATAGAGCAATAGTTAAACCCACTCTAGACTACGGTGCTGTGATCTGGTGGAAGAGAGCCTTGGCTACGGAGGGTAAGTCCGTGTTAAGGCGGTCCAGACCGACCAGAGTGTGGCACACACCGCACAAAAGACGGGTTCCAAGAATGATACCTTGGAGTCGCCCAACCACACTGCTGCACGATTTTTCGTATCAATCATTTGTGCGGTGTTTGCCACACTCCGGTCGGTCTGAGGCTGCCTTTAGGCAACGTACAGAGACTAGCATGTCTCATCACCACCACTCCGATCTTGCACTAGCAGCGCCCTAGAGGTGTTACTTCACCTACACTCAGTTGACATACACCTCGAAACCGAGGCAAAACAAACTGGCACTGGCACGACTCATCGCGCGCGATGCCAATATAGAGATTACTAAGGAGCAGCTAAAATCTCGCAACAACACCACTATCGCGAACATGTCCTCCAATCACATTCCAAAGGAGATTTTATGCGGTCGCGGCTTTCAGGCTGAAACATGGAGCAGAGAGGAGTGGTTTTCTAATTTCGCTAAGCTTCATCCTCAGACCATAAAATGGTCTGGCTACGAAGACCATAAAATGGTTTACTGACGGTTCTAAAGCAACCGAACGTTCAGGAGCAGGAGCAGTTGCGGTAATGTAAATGAGAGGGAAACACTGATTCAATTTCTGTGTGAATGCCCGGGTCTTGCCAGAACCCGGTATAGGACGCTCGGTAGGGCTTTTCTGGGAGGCTTGAAGGATGGAGCTAATGTGAAATTAGGGGAGCTGCTGTACTTCCTAAATAACACTGGCTGGTTCAAGGCACCTCCCCACTCCTAAATTTATTACCTAACCTTCATCATATACACTAGTCAAACTTCACGGAGTTTGTGGTTTCAAAACGGCGCTTTATGCGCTAATTGGCCTTTTGGCTAGCCTCTGCCTAAGGACTTTTACCAACCAACCAACCATGGGGCACACCACTACTCTTAATCAGGCAGAAGTGCACGCAATAGCAACCTGCGTATATAGTAAGAAGACTAAAGACCAGGAACAAGTAAAGGCATTTGAGCACTACCGAGCTGAGGGAATCCAAACTGTTCATAGCAGGATACTCCCATAAAAGAGCTGCTTCAGCTAAGCAGGAATGAGGCAATGAGGCTCTTACAAGACGCGACTGTGGATTCTGTGAAGAAGATAACGAGACCTCAACCCACGTCCTGTGCGAGTGTGATGCTCTGACGCAACGCCGCGCCGGCCGCTGGATAACAATTTGTGGCCTAGTGGACGACATAGCTTCGACGTCAATTAGCAAACTCAGCTTATTCCTTAGCACGATCAACCTTGATCGTCAGGCATAGTCCTGCCCACATGTGACCTGGGCGATAGTAAAAGAGGCTCATCGGCTTCAGTGCTACAAACCCCCTTCGGGTAAGTGAAGGGTATTAAAATTTCGACCTCGCTAGAGATTAGCCTTGGTGTCGTTGGTCGTTATACCTACCATTTTTCATGCTTTTTTATTGTTTCTTGGTGATGTGCACAAATTCCAAGCTTTCAACCAAAATGTCAATGGAAAAAATTGCTTAAAAATGTCAAACATTTCAAAAAATTAAAAAAATCTTTACCCGCTAATGAAGGAGATCCTTATCGAATTCTAATAAACTTATCAACATCCTCTAACCAAAAAATTTCCTTTTTTCACATTTCGTACTTCGACGGTCCTTTTTGAGAAATTTATGAGTTAGATTTTAGCTTAACCCATTTCTTCCCAGCATTGCGTATACGCAACACGAAGTTTGACCTATGTAAACACCACCAAATTTAAATTGAAATGGAAAAGGAATCATGTAATTTTTAATGGACATTTCTTGGCTCTATTTCTGCATATTTGTTACAGCAAATCACCCATTAGGTCCTCAAGGATATAAGAGAAAGTAATACTATGTTTTTTAGGACATCTTTCGTCATAATTTTAAAAATATTTAAATATCTTAAAATCAATATCCAAATGCAGTTTCTATACGAAAAACAATTGCTAATTATTTAATTCCACTTGATTTTGGAAAAAGGTTGGTCCTTGCTGCAGGAGCATGTGTTAAACATAGGTGATGCGTTCACGCAACTTTGGGAGTTTCCCGGTACAGTAACACTGGGGCAAACGCATAAAGAGCAAAACATTTTCTTGCTATGTAACGCAGGTTTCGCATCAGCAATACCTTAAAATGAGTTCTAAATACCTCACTATCCACGAGACACATGTGACTCATGGTATTCATATCCAGTACTCTTGTGAGTCACATGTGTCTCATTGAAGAAAGGAAAATGATAAAAGAAGTTGCGGGACAATGACAGTTGGTCTAAAGCAATTTTCCAAATACATATTTCATGATTGTGTCGAGATTTCCAAAAATATTTCAAGGATTTCTACAGTGGGTAAAGCGGGCCTTTGTATAGTGAATGTATATGTACCCTGAAAAGTCTATGAAATTATTGGTACAATCTTCACTCCACGGTATGGTCTGAAGTCAACAAGTATGGGATCAAAAACCTTTTCCATTTAAGGACAGTTTTGTTAGAACAGAGCTACTAAGCAAATGTTTGCTAAACTTTAGTGTAGTAAATTGTTCTCTTGCACTGGACGCAAGAACATATTTATTTCTAGTCAACTTACTATTTACTTTTGTCACAAGGAATAGTGAATCAATCCGGAATCGCTAAAAGGTGGTAAGACAGACTTCCCGGCGAGAATTGTGGATAGCAGTCTACATGTTCAGTAGTTCCCGTCTATGTATTTTGGCTGTTGACTTAAGCACCTAAATTGTAATATGCCTGGTTCAAATCTGAAATAGAAACTATCAAAAACAAGCTAAATCCGGGACAAAGTTACTATGAATTACCACCAGACGCTAAAGGCAAATTACGGCCGACCTCCATTATATTACGAATGGTCAGTTACTCGTACATCTTATCTAATAGGTAGCCTTTGCGTATAGAGAAGATTCACACAATTTTCAGAAAGCTTTACATTATATTGAAAAGAAAATAGTGTGCGTCTTATCTATATGACATGACCAACCACTAGATAAGGTGTACGAAAATCCCGCCCAAAATTTCATCTATATCGCTATAGTGAGTGTTTCAGGATTTTATCACTAAATTTATTATTCGCCATATAAATCAACAATTTTTTGCAACACAGAAGCTTAAAATTTAAATTTTCGTTTACATTTTGTTTTTACCAAGAAACTCCCAACGTTGCGTCAACGCAACATCACGTTGGGAGCCACTGGTAACACTTACTGAAATTTTTCAAATTTTTTTTTCTTAATTGCATTGTAATTGATTGGAATTTACCAAAAAACTTCATAGTTTCAGCGTATTTTTATCCTTGGGAAGAAATGGGTTAACATGAGTGTAAGTAGAACCGACCACCACTATGATAAATGACAATGGATGCACCGAGTTCTAATTTCCTCTTAATTTTTTTTACCACTTAATCATTCACTTATTTTTCCTAACGCCATCGATTTTTGCAATTTGATCCTACGACGACCGGTCCTATCCATTTCATCGACTGCATAAACTATGCAAGCATGTCCTAATATCATATATGCGTTGCAATAGTGGCTCTTCATCTGTTTGGGCATTATACCGACGACCAAGTGCCGGTCTAAATATTTTCCTATATCTTAAGAGTTTTCTTTCGTCTAGAGCCGAGCCCGAGCGTATGTGTCACGGATTTTCCTTAAGTGTTCCGTTAAGTGGAAACATCTGCTTACACAGTTCAAATCCTCTCAACACGAACGGACGGACGACAAAAGTATGTCTGAAAACGATAACTCTTCCTTGCAAAGATGCAAGACCAAACATATTTACAAGAAGTCTCTAGACTCAGGAGAGTCTATGCAGTGCATTAAAGATGCATCAGACACTTCTGCATGGACAAGTACTTGAGTGCGATATTTTGTCAATTTAATTGGGCGCGAAGGAAGCGAAGGTCAAAAGGATACACTTGAAACTCAAAAGTCGAATACATGTGAGAACCGATGATGCCCCGTAGGTTAAGTACGTAATATGATGTTGATGCCGTGCATCAAAACATGTGATAAAGAAAATGACAGAATGATGATGTTTAATGTGAAGTTTGAGTCAAAATTAAGGATCATTTGTAATAAATAAAGAGTTTTTCTTGATAGGAGTGACACAAACTGTGTTTTAAAATGTCGATTTTTCTTTTCAAGTGCTTGATACAACATATACAATACGTGAGTAATGTACATAGATAAGTACTTTTTAGAAGATAAACAAATATGTACATGTTCCCAGAAAATAGATATAGAAAATGACAAAATGTGTAGAGTTCGTTCACAAAAAAGGATTATCAAGTGAAAACACATTTCCATAATGTTTAGCGTTGCTCTAACAATAAAACATGTGAAAAAGAAACATTTCCAATCCTTCTTCTGTCTATATGACACACTTATTATTAAATTATGCACAATATCCGCATGCCAAAATATTTAAATAAATTCCACAAGATCATTTGACTATAAATCAAAATACATGGCAAACGATTACTCGTCGTCATTTCAGCAGCATAGATTGATTGGCAACGATTTTTAAGGCTTCTTCTCATTATAAAAAAAGCGCTTCAAAACGACTTAACAAAAAATATTTTGACACACTAATTTATTCCGACAAGAAGCTCAATAAATAACAACAACTTACAAACATATCTATGGTATTAATTTGCTCATCAAATAAAAAATACTGTTAACAAAAATGTAAGTTTTTCAAATTTGGTCAAAACCACTAAATTGAACGCAAGCAATAAGCAAGAGATAAGATTTAAATGTGACGCCAGGAAGAAGAAGACGATGTACTAATGAAAACAAATACAGTAGAGCGTCGATTATCCGAACTAATGTCGACAAGGGGTGGTTCGTATAACCGAAAGTTCGGTTAATCGAGTTTTCATGGAAACACTGGAGGATTGCCTAAAAGTTAATATAAGCGACAACCTGGAAATGTGTCAAACGAATAGCACTGAGCAAAAATAAGAAATTCGAAGGAATTAAGTCCTGTTGGTGAGAATTTGCTTCCTTCAGGCACTTTTTCATTTGATTCAAAGCATTTCATATGAAAATAGCTAAATCCCCGGTTCGGTTAATCGAATATTCGGATAATCGACGTTCGGATAATCGACGCTCTACTGTAAATATAAAAAAAAATTCGTCTAAATTTAATAAAAATTCGTACTTCATAACTCCATATTTGGCGAACTGTATGTGTTATACTCGTATAGTAAACAAAGTGGTTTTTGAGAGTTTTGATTTGAATAGACAAACGCGTAGAGTATAATTTGGGAATTTTTATTTTCTATTCAGCGTATGGCATGTGCTGTAAATCACCACTGACAAAATTAAACTGAATACCAATTGGCTAAATAGACAAAATGAATGACATTAAAACAAACGATTAAGTGGTTTTGGATGTCATCGTCGAAGAATGCTTTTTATTGTTTGCTTGAAGATGATGCACTGTACACACGCTCACGAAGAGGTCAAGTGTCGATTGTTACACAGAAGTGAATGCATTAACATTTTGATTATGATGAGGTTTCGAGAGTTTATGAAATTTGCCGACATTTTATGCAATGTGGCGCCTCATAGGTAGGTACCTCACCTATCTGCATCATTAATCCGCGAATATTTTGTTTTTATCTGATACATAGTTGAGATGTGGTAATGATTGGAATATAAGTGATTTCAAGAAGTTTGAAGTATATAATTCGTTTCGAGTTGAAAATCTGATTGAAGTTGTTAGTAGGTTGTCGTGGCGAGAAGAAATGTTTTTTGAAAATTGTTTGAACCGTTTCTCAACGGGTTTCGAAATACTTGACGATGGTCTTACAAACAGAATGTTTATCAAAGAACTCGCCCCGCAGGGGGTCTAGGTCCTTGTGACCAGGGGCGGCGCATAAGGGCCCGCAGGGCCCGCGTGGCGGGGGCCCACGAGATTTAGGGGCCCAAAGCCACATGAAGAGTTTGTTGAACCATAAAACATCTGCGAAAAAAAAAACAACAATTCGACGTAGATATTTTTGGTAGACAAGAAGGGATATTCACTTTTCGAAGTCAAAACAAATGTTAAATTTATTGTTCCTCTCTCATCAGGCTCCTTAGAGAAACAAATTTAATATTGTCCTAAAATCTTTGAAAGTTGATAAATCCATCCATCCATAAAATTTGCTTTGCATGGCTGCGCTATTTGCTGTATTGTAGCCGCGGCTTGTAATCCGACCCACCCTTTTCCTTGCAAAGCACGATATGCGGAAAATAATTCTTTAGGTGGCTCTGCAAATAAACTATCTTAAAACATTTTTGGTGAATGTTTAGAAAAGGTACTATCCTTTTCTAAACTTACTAAATTCCAATCCACTTTGTCATGAACTGTTAAACACGAGCAAAATAGTTTGAGAGTGGTACTAAACTTAGTTCAAACTAGTTAGTGCGGCCTGTATATGTCGTTGAAGACTAAAATATTTTAGCTTGCTGGTGGTATATACACGGCCCTTAGTGCCAGGGCCGGCTTTAGGTGTAACGGCGCCCGGGCGAACTTGAAAGAAGCGCCCCTATACCTTCTATACACGAAAAACATTGCAATAGAAGTTGAACTTCAACGTTCTATGGAAATATTTTTCTCCATTGCCCCGCCCGGCCGCCATTGAAACTATCCACTTTAACTATTTTTAACTTAATTTTCCCCTGGTTCCCAATCAATTGATTGCTTAAAGCGAACAGAAAAGTATGCCTCTATCCATTCACATTTGTTCATAATTCGTCCTAGAAAATCATTATTTCGTTAATATTATAAAAAAACGAGTTTTGTGTAAGCAAGAGTAGATCTATTGCAGGATCTGCGGTAGTGTTCATTTTTTAATTTTTTAATTAAACCACAAAATACCTCGCCAGTTTAATAATAGTTCAAAATTAAAGGGCAATCTCACGTCGTAGAAAGTTTTATAATAGTTCAAAAATAAAAACAGACAATCTCACGTCGGAGAAGCATAAGGAACCATACATCTTAGCTCACAAACATTCATTATGTTGAATGGGAAGACGATAGCAAATCCCACATCCCATCAATTTGATGGTACCGAATTCAGTCAGTATCGATTTTACGTATAGTAGTCCATATTTTTCAAAACATTAATTCATTTCATTTTGTAATTTCGACTGTGGTTTCTTCGGGAAACCTGGCTTTTATGCATTACTGCAGGTTACACGTTACACTATGTAGGTACCACCGGTTCATTTTTGAATCACCAACATTTAAACGTTCATTAAGTTAGTAATTTTGCAAATACGTTTATAAAATTTTCTATTTTTTAAGCAGATTGATTGAGCGAGAAAAGACAACAATGTTTGCTCTAAAATGCAATACCTATTAACAAAAATCCAAAAACTTTTCTACATACATAAATATCAATAAACGTAAGTGGCGCCACAGACCCTCCGATCGATCGGCCAGATTTTTTGATTGCGAGATAAGGTGTATGGGACCATTGGATTCATTTTTTTTATTTAACTTGTGGAACGTATTGCCAGTGCAATATTCCGTACAAGCTGTCATGACAATCATGTGTTCTCAGTTGCTGATTTTTTACATAAACCTGTGGTCGTTCTTCATGCTGTGGTTGTGGCGGTCATTCTCCATCAAAAGTAGCAATGGATGTCCATCTTCCATCGCCAAAAATGGTATAATTTTTTGTATTTGGTGTTGTGTCTTGTGGAAGTTCAGATTGCCCGATAAATTGCCTAATGTACGTGCTGTATGGGCGGCAGATCGATTGTGGGCCGAATCGATCGGCCGAGAAATCGTCAGGTTTGTGGCGCCCTTAAGTTTAATAAAGACCAAAGCATAAACATAATCCAGAAATTGCATTTCCACATAGAAAATAGATGATGACGTTTCGAAAACGAATGTGCTTATTAGAATTATGTACTGCTTTTTCTTAATTAAAGGTTACATGTATCTTTGGAACGCAGTCAATTCCTGAAGTGGGAATCTGATGTTATGAGTTGAGTTCCCAACTAAAGTCTTAAGGTACATTTTCCTCGACACGACTCACGACAGCGACTCGCTCATTCCATATAAAAACTCGTTTTTAAAATGAGAGAAGAACAAGTTTTTATATGGAATGAGCGAGTCGCTGTCGTGCGGCTGCGTCGAGGACAACGTACCTTTATCTGGTTTCTATAAAGAAGCAGGTGACATTTTGTATCGTGGGGCGTTGAGTGAACGTTGTGGAATTGCACATAGAATTCTTGTCGCAGGTCTGCGTTTGTATAAAAATATCCCGTTAACTTGTGATTAGAACGCGCGTTGAATACTTTCGGGTACTATAGCCTGCATTAGTATTCTTACATCATACTAATTCAGCAGTTAAAAAAAATATAATTTCTTAAGCAACAAACAAATTTGTAAAAATAAATTAAATTAAAAATACGGGTTTCGGCGCCCCTAAACCTGGCGCCCGGGGCGACCGCCCCGCTCGCCCCACCCTAAAGCCGGCCCTGATTAGTGCTGTAATGCGGAGGCCACATTTGGTTTGAAAGGACTCTTGCCAAGATTCTGTATTGAATTTAATATTATACACACACGTTCTTAAAATTGTAGATTTAAATTGGAGCACACTTAAATTTAAAGCTAAAACAACGAATAGAGTAAATCCATTTTTTGGATTCTTCGTTGTGTCAAATTCATACATTTTCTTCGATTTTGACAGAACGAAAAAAATGGATTCGGATTGACCGTCTGTGTGCAGCATTAGGGTAGAATGGGCGTTCGTTTTCAAATCATAGGTTCGCGGGATCGAATCCCACCATCTATAGAGGTCAATACTGCGCCGTATAAGTGTCTTTATTTTAAAATAATAAAAAAATACACGATTGATAAAATCATTAATTTCATAGACGTTAAAACAAGAACGCTATTCTCAATATAAGAATGCGAAGAGTGAAAGTAGTTCTTAGCAAAACTATTTTAAGTACGGCATTCTTAATTTTAGTAGAAATACTGTAACGGCAAAATCATGTTTCAAAAGAGTCAGTTTAAGGTCAATTCACACTTTTTAGTCATCAGTCGCAGTCATATCATACTGAGAAATTACCGCCAAAACGGGCGATGTGCCTACACCGCAGGCCGAGTAACGCGAAACCATATGGATCGGTATAAAGAACGAGGCAAGGAAAAAGAAGAAAGTGCCAGTCATTTCCCATACAAATTGACCAGATAGTAAGTCAGTCAATTAACTGACAGTTATGTTATGGAAAATAACTGTACCTGATGACTGAAAATGTGGATCGACCTTCAAGAGTGCTTTCGATTGATTTTACTCTGCTTTTTTCTCAGTGTAGGGGGGGGCCCACTCAAAAAGTTGGCGGGAGGGCCCCGAATGAAGTTGTTCCGCCACTGCTTGTGACATCAGTCAAAAAGGCTATGTGGTGGGACAGAGATCTTTGGTGAGTTGCGACACCACGTACCTAGCAGCGCAGGGAGGCCCCTGGTATGGTTGATACGCCATGGCGTGGATCTGAACAAAGAGCATTCGGGCGATAACGTCCCCGAGCTCCCTAGTTATGTACGGGTAGCTCTTGGCATGACCAACCACCAACCATGTTCCCTGGTCCCCCCCCCTCCAGGGAACACCGTTTATTGTGTGGGCTCACTATACGGTTAATTGTGGGAGCTTCGGAGCTGGCGCCTTCGCATAACCCGAGCCTCGAAGGGGCTAGTTAGGGAGAACGGCCTTGGTGGAAGATGCCTACGCGGCTATATCTAACTAGTTTGTGGATTGATGACCACACGGCCCGAATCGCATTGCTGACTGGTATACTGAAGGGGCCGCCCGGATGTGAAAAGCAGCGCTACGAGTCTGCTTTAACCCTTCTGTCGGCACAAAGGTCTGGCCAGACCTTTGGCACTATATTTTGGTCATAAAAGTATAGAAGATGAAATCGCAGCGACTTCATATTTCATGATATCCTAGAATAATATGTTTAGAAGCATTTTGCAAAAATTTGAAAAAATCGGTTGAAGTTTTGAGTATGTTTTTGATGATTTTCAGTTTATAGTGCTTTTTGATACCCCATAGGTCTTGCCAGACCTACAGTTTTCCCCCCAATCTTCTCTTGAGGTAAAAGGTGCAAATATGAAATTCTCTTAAAATTCTCCTATTTATGATGTAAGAATGTCATTAAAATTCAATTTGTACTATAAACGATAAGAATTTCTCAGATGTTTCTTTGAAAAGCCGTGAAGCTCGGGAAATAAGTATGCTTAATTTCATCACGTTTTATAACATCACCTAATCAACTGAGATTTGATTCAAGGAAATTCAAACCAGTTTTTTTCCTTTGTCATAGTTAGGACTAAGTATGAGAGACTTACGAACGTCTTTCTAAATAGATTTGATCAAAAAATTTACGAACAATTTAGAATGAAATGATTTTCGCACTTGAAAATTCCCTATTTCTTTCGCCCTACTTCCCTAAATCTCCAGACTAATATCGAGGTAAAATCTACTAACAAAGCCCCAAATATTTGCCCAAAGAAATTGGTATTGAAAAACGCGAACAAACTTTCAATTAGATATATGCCATGAAAATAGAGAAGCAAAAAGAGATGAAAATAAGGGAAAAACATGTTTATAATAATACCACCTCAAAATATGTCCAATTAAAAATGTTACTAGTGTATCTGCAAAAATGATACTTTTATTGTTTAAAAATGGCAGTAAGGAATTGATAGAATGATTCTACCGATAAAAAATTTCACCTTTTCTAAAAAATAAAAAAATTTTCTCAGTAGGTCCAGCCAGACCTATTGAGTATAGAATATGCATATTGTAGTAGGTGCCGACAGAAGGGTTAAGCAGACGAGTAGTCACAGGTCCAACGAGCCTGCGATGTGCTCATCTGAATTTGTACGTGAGGCTTAACCAATAGCGGGCCGAAGGAGGATCACACCTGCTATAGAGAAGTCTTTAGCGAAAAGTGTACCTCGGGGATGGGTGTGCCCAGGAGACCATGGTCCTTGCCCATCAAAGTGTTGGCCTCGAGGTGGCTGTAGGTTGTTACCCGACACCCGAGTCATCGAGCTGGTGAGGCAACCCTGGGGTTGGGTTTCTGAAAGTGAGTGCATTCACCGGATGGAGAAATCCCCTTCTGACAATAAGACCTTGTCAGTAAACGCCGAAAGTTCAAACCGCCCGAAGGACCGGGAGATAAAGGTCGAAGGCTAGGTGCTCCCCTGACGGTATACCTCGTAGATGGTAAACTTGTCAAAGAACTCGCGAAATCTGATTCCGATAGCCTGCAGCACGGCCGGCGACAGACAAAACCAAACACGGGGCGAACTTGGAGGAATCACCGCTTATACAGAGGGGCACACTGGAGACTTAAGATTTTTAAAACATCGTAAGAAATCAAAAATTAATCTTACCATTTTTTGTTATTAAAGCAAAGTTGATGGATTTAGGTGATATCTCTGTAAACAAATTAACAGCAAAGATTGATATCCATTTTCATCAGTAAATTTTGGAATTATTTTCGATTATGTTACTTTTGCCAATAGAACATGAACCAACATCTTCGCGGATAGACTTCTTGGGTTCATAATTTGTTGTTGTTTTTTTTTCATAAATGCGCGATTCCAATAATCCCAAGAGAATAAAGTCAGAGGTCAGGGTCGGGGTTGGGGTCCCACCAAATCTCGATATTTCTCTGCCGGGAAAGGAATTTACGTCTGTTTATCAGGTCGCAGAATAACTCGCGAAATAATGAAGGTAGCGTTTTGAAATTTTGGTCATATGTTTGTTTTGATAAAAGCTTGACTATAAGTCCAATTTTCACATACATAATCACTTCCAATTAAATACAGATTAAATTCACTGAACCATTCCTCTTCAGCTTCGAGTTATCGAGTTTCCACTGTAATTGTATTAACCCTCGGTTGGTTCAGTGGGGTCTGATAGACCCCAGAGAAATTTAAATCTTAAAATTTTCATAGAAAAACTTATTGAATGGTATTTTGATGCATATGTAATTTAAGTATGTGTCACATACGTTCACTTAAGCTTGAATTTGTGTGAGTTTGTGATTTTGTTAATAAGTTATAGCAGTTTGAAAGTGCTCTGGGGTCTGTCAGACGCCACGAACCATTTACGTATGTCCTTTTTACGAAAGTTCATTTCTCGTTTTGTGGGAAATTTTCAAAGTATGTTATTTAGAAAACGATGAAATGTAATAATAATGGTCGGGAAGTGTTGAAACTTTGTAAATAGAGTACATGTGAAATTAGATATGTTATTTTTGAAAGAAATGGAAAATTCGGTTTTTTTTTTATTTTTACTCAATTCATTAAAAATTATGTCGTTTTTTACCAGGTTTTCATTTATGAGGATATCCTTTCACTATCGTGTCATTACCTTATGACTTTTAAGTCAAGTCGTAAATTAATGACTTTTATGAGCGTAAGAATTAGCTGGCTATTTTACATAATGCATAAAGCTTCCCCAACGAACTTGGCTATATACTCTTGTCGATCCTCTTCTAAGAAGGAGGAAATCAACGGGCAATATTCGTCGAAGCACAGTGCAAAATATTGACGACATTTTGGGCATTGTTCAGCTTGCCACCCTCCCCCCTGGGGTCAGATGCCCCAGGCTCCCAATGGGGTCACAAAATACAATTGCAACGAGTGCAAAAAGCCAATCTGGGAAGACCATCAAGGAAAAGGCTGTGAAGAATGCTCTAAATATTGACTAATCTTGGATCCCGATTTAAGAAAAAATATTAAGGTGTTATTGGATGAAAATTTCAACCAATGTTGTTGTTTTGCCGGAATCGCTGCTTGTCTTCGATCTGGTTGTTGTTTCGCCTCGAAAGCTAATTCCGCTCCCAGTCATTATTGGTCGTTAGTATATGTACCCGGATTAAGCGAAAGCATTTCAAGATCTTGTCAATACTTTATTCCCGAATTAAAAGCATTAATGCGCAGTGGCGTAGATAGCTTTTCGGAGAGGAGGGGGATCATTTTGCAAGATTGCTTATACTTTTACGGTTTTCAAATGTTGCATTTCAGAATAACAATTTCTGTATTTATTACACTTCAAATTAGCCGTTTCTTCAGCAAATTTTTGTGCAAAATAGATAGCATTTTGTCATACATATACGAAAAAACTGTGTCCTGAAATAATTTTGGCTTTTTTACTACGGTGAGTGAATCCACAGTATTCCAATTTTCGTAAACATTTTCGCTACCATGATTGGAGTACCTACCAGACCTTTATATTGGGTTAGATCAGTGGTTCCCAAACTTTTCGGAGTCATAAAACACCTAGCATCGCCGCTTTTCTGGTGGGAACACCTCAAAACAGTTATATGTCCAAAAAATAGAAATTATGAAAACGATAAAGTAATTCGTGAGTATATATTTCTAAAATTTACAAACTTGTAGGACACCGTAGCTGCTAAATACACTGCTCGTCATCAGATTAGCACACCCCTTCGCATGAATAGTTTCGGCTGATTTCCAACCAAACTAAAAGAGCTAAACTTTCAAAATTATAACTGTTAATAGTCTATTCAATTCTGAGTTAATTACCACAAAAAGAATTGTGTTTACATTACATTTTTATTATTGATTTGTAATTGTTTTTCGAAAAAGAACACACAAAATAGCCATTTAAAATTTGTCATCAGGATAGCACATGCAATTTCTTTTTTGTCTATCTTCCACAATTAAAGACGTAGGACCCCTAATTTTTTGTGGTTGTTTGAGTAAGATATTAACTTTAATATGAATTAGGGAAAATCATTATCTGCGGAAGAGGGATCAAAATTTAAGGCTTACAAGGAGTCAAGGCGGTCAAAAAATGAAATTTCGAGAAAAAATTAATAAAAGTCGATAAGTTGAATCCGAACTCGTGTGTAATAAGTATAGCGTCAAGACAAAAATAACAGAGGCGATAAAAATTGAGTATTTGTCAATCCCTATGAGAGAGTAATTTTGAAAGAAGCATCCAGTCCCCATGACTCGGTCGCAAGGATTAAGGTAAATTTTGACATTAAGGTGAGCCTATTGTTCAAATAGTGATACCAAAATGCTCCACATCTAAAGAAACTAAAACTAAAGGAAAATGCGCTTAAATTAAACTCGAGAGCACTTGACATGTAATAAAGAATGGCGCTATGTTGTCTTTTCGAATAAAAAGAAATATCATCTCACAGTATCACTTGGCCCTCCAGACCATTACACAATCTGTCCGACAATGAATGCGATCCTAATGGTGTCCTTCCTAGCAAAGATCCTGGAAGTAGACATTATAACTGTGTTACTCTTCTAAAGTGAACTTCTTTTTATCCGAAAAGATAACATACCGCCATTCTTTGTTCCATGTCAAGTGTTCTCATGATTAATTTGAACGTATTTTCCTTCGGGGAAAGTTAAGTTGGAGTTTATTCTTTAGTTTTCGTTTCTTGAAATGTGGAGTTTTATTATCACTGTTTGAACAAAAGATAGGCTCGCCTTAATGTCAAAATTTGCCCTAATCCTTGCGACCGAGTCATGAGGGCTAGATGTTTCTCTCAAAATTACTCTCTCATAAGGATTGACATGTACTCAATTCTTATCGCCTCTATTATTTTTACCTTAACGCTACTTATTACACACGAATTCGGATTCAACTTATTAACTTTTATTAATTTTTTCTCGAAATTTCACTTTTTGACCGCCTTGACTCCTTGTATGCCTTAAATTTTGGTCCCTCTTCCGTAGATAATGATTTTTCCTTATTCATATTAAAGTCAATATCTTACTCAAACAACCACAAAAAATTGGGGGTCCTACGTTTTTAGTTGTGGAAGATAGACAAAAAATAAATTGCATGTGCTATTCTGATGACAAATTTTAAATGGTTATTTTGTGTGTTCTTTTTCGAAAAAAAATTACAAATCAATAATAAAAAATGTAAACACAATTATTTTTGTGTTTATTAACTCAGAATTGAATAGACTATTAACAGTTATAATTTCGAAATTTTAGCTCTTTTAGTTTGGATGGAAATCAGCTGAAACTATTCATGCGAAGGGGTGACATCTGATGACAAGCACTGTATATGTGATGTTAGCACCCGCCCTACTTTCGAAAAGCAAATGTGCTAACTAGGTAATTACTTAAAAAAGATACTAATTGGAGAATTACTCCTCTCCGCCTCTCCTTGTCACCAGAACTAAGGACATTGCATGATCCCTATTTTTTGCCAAAGAGAGGGCTACCCAATTTTCAAATAGAGGACGAAACATGCATTTTTTTGTTTCAGTTATATGCGATATGGCGCGCTTTGATTTCCGGAAGATGCGATCTAAAGTTTTTGTTTAGGTCTGATGAGTGACAGGAGAGCACGTCCACTGAATAAATATTGAGATCCCTAGGAAATTCATATGAAATGAGAAATAGGGAGTCGCATAAGCGCTGGCCGCATAACGGCATTTAAAACAGACTCTCTTGTGAGAAATCTTATGTCCAAAGGCATTATTTTCATCAGTATTTCTTTTGGAGTCGTTTTCCATAATTTTCATGAAACTTCAATTCGGCAAACCTTAGCTTGAATTTCTTCAGTTGGTTCCGATTGCATTGATTCATCTAGTATTGGAGGGAAAACTACGAACAAGGTGGTTTGGATTAGCAGCAATATGAGGGATCGAACCACATAACACATTGCCATCGGAAATACTAATATTGGAATTTGGCTAGGTTCCGCAGATTTAAATAGCTCTGCCCTTATCTCTATAAAAACTGTCGAGATAGTGCATTTATAAAAATAAGCCATGCACGTTGAAATCCGGCTAATTTAAGTTTTGCGGCTGCCCAGTTTTTCAAGGAAATTTTTTTATGAAAACAACTGCAGGAGGTTACTAATGAAAGCGAGCACAATTTGCTGACTTAACATGCTTGAGAGCAGAGTTTTCTAAAATGTGCTGAGTGTTTTAGTGAAAAACAAAGTTTCGCATTAATTTACCATTTCTTACATCAAGCTTTAAATTTGAAATTCCAAACAAACTCTTGTGGTGAATTGCGCTTAAGACTATGAATGATAGCTGAACGTTCGTTTGAATCCCATTGTGAGCATGAATTTTTGTGTTGTCTCCAGTGGCGGCTCGTGACCTTCGAAACAGGGGGTTCACTACTCACATGAGACAAACAAGAGCAAACAATTTTTCAAAAATATTTAAATAGGGAATTAAGTTTTAGGTTTAAATTTCGTTTTCGGCTTTATTAGACGTTCGGGTGGCGTAACGTATGTGTTCGGTGGAACACGGGTCACAACCGTTAAAAAATCCCTATGAAGCAAGATCCCTGCTCCGTCTCTAAAAATTTTGCTGGTAAGCTAAAGTGCTACATAACGATTTTAAATGTATGGTAATAATTGGGCTTTATAGTAGATTAGATTGAAAGCTTTATGTCTACCCAACGCCTTATCCAATCTCGTCGAGCGAAGTGACAATTTTTTGACTGTGAACGAAAATATTTTTTTTTAGTTTCTGGAATATAGGAATATTGAAGCTATAGATATTTAAAGATGTTGGACAAGTGCGAAACGTTTCACGTTGCCTTGTATCAGAGTTAAACGAAAATTTGAGGAAATTGTCATACCTAAATACAGCCTCTTTTGTATAATATAAATAAATATTTACAATAAAAAAAACATAAATTCTGTATTGATTTTGAAACTCCAACCATACTAAAAATTACTATCCAATCGGCGAACAATTTGGAAACAAAGCAAAAAAGCCTTTTCCCATTCACAAACACAAGAAAGGCTTCACCAATTAACTCAAAAGAAAAAAATCACCCGGTGAAAATTCTTCTGATTGTGTGGATTTAGGACAGGCCCTAAAAAATCTCTGAACGATTTACAATAGCCAATTAAATCTTTATACGTAATTAAACCCCAATTCTTTCCAGTTTTCATCCTGTATTTTACATCTTATTTTCACCAAACAAAAAACAATGATCTAAATTTTTTTAACTAAACAGAACCACTAGATGATTTTCGCATAACATACAGGAAAAACTATAAAAATTTTATTTACATACTTCGTATTAAACTTCCCCAAAACATACCTTTCCATCCATTAATTCTATATATATTCCACGTATATTTAGTTACCTTTTCGTCCCTTGAAAATCTCTTAAAAATATTCTAAAGTGAATCCAAAAATCCCTTCTCATTCTTATATTCATTCAGCGGAAATGCTCAGCCTAAATTCATCATCATCAATTCAGTTCATCACCAAGTGGTGTGCACAGCCTATCCGTGCACAAAATCCAGTGTAAATTTTGCACTATCCCCTTGCCCCGGGAGCTCTTTACATATCTGATTCTGGAGCGAGTTCACCAGTTGAATCAGTTGATATGACTCTGTGCACCACACCGAGGGTGCTAGATAGATGAATGCTAGATGTTGGACATGGACGCTGGTCGCGACATATTAAATTCGTGGATTGTGTTATACGTACGTATGACACACAGAATTTGTATTTCGCATTCGTCAGTGGTTTCATATATTTTGTAAAGTGTTTTACTTTGCGAAGATATTCAGCAAAATGATCAGCTGATATGGTTGTTTATCTGGGGGTGCACGTGCACATGTGCACATTTGGGCGAGCCGCCACTGGTTGTCTCTACATCAGCTGGTTCCACTATATAAATCGTTTCGGAGCAACGACCATGAGGGACCCCAGGATTCACTCGATTTATGAGGAAAAAATTCTTTGAACCGATTCCACAACAAAGACGTCCATCGATAGTATAAGGAAGTGCTAAATTTTCTATTGCTGTTCTGAAAATGGTTTCACGTTTTTATGAAACACTACACACGTTTGCTTTGTTTTATGTACCGAAAGTAATAATATGAAATGTGTGACGGAAGGGGGGGGGGGATTGATCACCTTGATCCCCCCCCTTATCTACGCCACTGTCAATGCGACCACATAATAAAAATGATAACATGTTTGCAAAATTGAAGACTCGATTACCAAAAGAAGAAAAATCTGGCGTTGTCTATAAAATTAACTGCAGTGACTGTGATCGTACTTATATTGGAGAAACTACATATACAGAAACTGGGTACGCGTATTTCACAACATAAGTATGATACGAAAAAAACACTGAACAATAAATTGTCAGCCTTAGCAAAACATTCCATCGAAAACAAACATGTATTCAATTTTGAAGATACTAAAATTCTTATAAGTAATCCAAATAATTTTGTCGTTTTTTTTTTGCGATTATTTCAGAAACGGCAAGAGATACAGAAAAATGGTCTGAGGAGAAAAAAAAAACTACATAAAATTACCTTTCCAATGATATAAAAAACATTAGAGTTTAATTGGACATTTCGGCGTTAGACTAGAAAATAAATTAGGATATTTTTATTTTAGACCTTTTTTAAAAGCTCCATAACTTTTGAAAGAATGCTAGTTGAGCCGTAAAATTTTGTATAAGTATTCACATTTTAAGGTAAGCATTGGGTCGCTCCGGTCAAGGACCCCCATTTAAATTTGTCAAAACGGCATGTCCATAACTCCCCCCAAAATTGAAGCAGAGTGCTAAATTTTGGTTTGTTGCGATTGGAGGTCATAGTCACCCCAACCACCAAAAATTAGCTCATTCGGATAAAAACTACGAGTATCTCCCATACAAAAGTGACCCATCAGGAGTTTGTTCTACGTACTACACATTTTATAAACTGTAGAACAAAGTTGTCTTGGGTCACTTTGTATGGGACTTTCATTTCAAATTTGTTTTATGATTAGGCCATTAGTCTATATATATAAGTTTTAACAATGAATTTGTGAATTTGTGATTATATTGTGGGGGCGTGAATCCGAAGGGGTTCGCAGCACTGATTCCAATAGGCCTATTGTACTGTCCCCTAGTCGCGGGTGACTATGCCGGACGATCAAGGATGATCGTGCCTACAAAGCAGTTGAGGTTGCTAATAATTGAAGTCGAAGGTATGTCGTCCTTGTCTGGATAGGCCACTCCCAATTGTATTTAGCGGCTTTGGGCCAGAGCATCACACTTGCACAGGAAGCTAAATAATAACAAAGGTCTGGTACCTGAATTTCGTTTCTGCATTTGATTATTTAGGTTAAAGGTCGCTGCATCTAGTCATAATTCATATCTACATATTTTCATTCTGAAATTTCAAAAGCAATTGATGAGTATAAGGTTTCATAATATCCGCGGAGGTCTGTATCTGTATCATTCTTTGTATCTGTTTGCTGTTTGTCCGCCTGTCTTCATAGTAAGATACAGATAGCCATCATGCCACTAGATAGTATTTCTAGTACCAGTCCAAAAAATTCACGTGTGGGCCGAATTTTATGTCTCTATAGCATAAATTTATCACTCATTTCCTTAACAATATGATTTTATATGATTTTGAATCATGTGGATAGCGAAGAATATTTTTCATAAATTTTTCCATCATACATAAACTTAATGGAAGAAACTTGTGCCGTTTGGGCTACTTTTATTTTATTAGATACGAGTATGTATATGGAATTGCCCTATACTTTGCCAGAGAATTTATTATGACGATCATGTAGCTATGTGTGGTGTGATGTCCAAGTCGAAAAGCATAATATTTATCACTAAATGGATGTTTCAGGCAATATTTCGAGACTCTTTTGTGTTCCCGGTGTAGAAATTGGTGTGGAAATACCCCGTACAATCTAGTTGTACCTATATCTTTTCGATATGCTGACCAATAATATTGTTCAATAACATGAAAAATGGATTATAAAAATGCGTAAACTCGTTCAAAAGACGCGATACAACATAAGCTTTTTGGAAACGCATGCAAAATAAATTTATGCTCAATGACACACCAACAAGTTGAGGGTGGGCCTCGATGCCAGATTGTAGAAGATTTACGATAGCAACTATAAAGCAGAGATAATATCTGTCGTAACATAGTAGAGAAATGAACATTTTTATCTGATTCTTGTTCGGGTTTTTTTCTGTCATGCTTGCTGGAAAACTTATTGAATTAGATTTGATTTTGTATTATGTATATCGAAAATAAATCATAAAATTGTCACTTCAATGCTAGAATGGAGTTTTTCGTATAATATGAGTTCTACTAAACGCATTAGATACAGTCAAAGAAAAAAAATGGGTTTTTTGTCATTTTTAGAAACATTTAAATATGAAAAGCACGCGAGACGTACGACTTATGATCACCAGGTTGGCCGATTGTCTATATGTAGTAAATACTAACGGGGAATATTATAGACAGATATCTATGCTAATCCCAATTGTTCTATATCGTAAATATTGTTTGGTGATTTTGAAATGTCTGCCTGTCTATTGTATTGATGAAGGATATCCGTTGTGATGATTTGATTCGATTGCAAATTTCCCTAGGTTTTATGATATTGCGCATATTTATGGGTTGGATAGTGGGCGGAAAAAATGCGGTCAAGTTACATTAATATGCGTTGTGTGGGTGCCTACAGGATTTGATCGGGGAATTATGTTGTGAAGTTAACTTTAGAGACCAACAGTGACCATTATTTGTCTGGATTTTAATGTTGGCCTTAAAAGATAAGCAGACCTGACTACAGAGCTGCACTGTACTCGGTACAGTACGACACAGTACACATTTCTTGTGTTCGAAATCGAAATGGGCGCACCTAACGTTTAATTTTTTCATCAGGAAAAATGGCAGAACATAACTGACATTGAAGCAGTCAAAAAAAAAATCAGCCTTAGCAACATGTTTCAAGGGTTTTTTTTTGACAAAATTAAAATTTTAATAATTACAGGAGAATTTGTGAGATAATCTATTTATCACAAAATCCAAGAGGCGTAAAGAAAGCACCTTGCAGTATGAAGTGTCTGGACTGTCGTTGCTCCCAGACTAAAAGCGATTGTGCTAGATATGAGCATTACATCAACTAGCTGAACAGTTTTGACGATCTGATTCTGGCCTAGCAAGTACTTCCAAATACAAACTTAATCGACTGAAATCAAATATGTGCTAGATAATCTCTAAAGATCCTTTACGTAGGGGAGACGGCTAATGTAGTATCTGAACCTTACGATCTTAGTAACCGTGATTTTCATTTCGGTCAATATCTCTTAATTGACCATATAGAGAGGCTCAATTTCCACAAGAACCTTCCTTCTTACCAGTTGAACCGTTATTTCTTGTCAATATTCTTGAGCAAAAACCCAGAAGAAATAAATATTGAAATATATTGTTTCTCAACAAGCTTGAGTGACGTTGAGCAATAAGTTGCGTCTCTCCATCATTAAAAAAATGCTACGAGGTCTAAGCCTCTGCGTACGCACTATCATACATTCTGCAGCAGTTTTTTTGCAGCCATATGTTTGAAATAGAACAGAAAGTGCTGTTCAACAGCAGCAACAAAATGACGTCACCCGTTTAAAATGCATCGTGCTGCTTTTGTCCGCTGTCTTGCTGACTTCCGTTTTATTTCCAGCATTATAAAAATGAATGCTTTTAAAAGAACAGTCACCCAAGAATCCAGTGTTACCAATTTAGGGGAAATTACCTAAATTGAGGCATTTGTCGATAGAGATAAATTTAGATAGATAGATAATACATTTATTTGACTTCAAAAGGTAATGTTTAATTCAATTCTTAACCTTCAAGCGGGCGCGCATCATGTCGTGACATAACCGGGCGCGCGGCGGTAATTTACCGCCCTCGTCTTTCTCCCACCATTTGCGCTCACCCGTACAACTTCCATTCTCATTCTCATAATTATGGTAAATTGAAAGAAGAGCATGTACCAAATAAGTTATCATCATAAAAACTATTATCTTGTGAACAATAAAACAAGCTCTGCTTTAGCGATTTTAGCACGTCACTTCAGTGATATTACACAGAGCACACACATTTTGAATACAACTATATACCAAAATATACCATCCCTGAACGTTTGATGACCGCTGGAAAGGTAGGGAAGGTAAAATCTACCCAACATTTTATTGTATCGTATGTATAACAGTAGGTATTACTTAAGAATACATACTTCTCCCACCGCGATCCCGCCAGCGGGAAAAAATCTATGCGTGTTTATATGATCAGGGCGGTAAATTACCGCCCGCGCGCCCGCTTTAAGGTTAAGAGTTACAGACTAAGATAATGTCTTTTCATCTTTAAACTATTTCATTAGCCATTGCTGTGTAGATTACCGCTAAATTTAGTGTTTGACATTTACAACAAAAATTCACAATAAAAAACCTTGCTCTTGGGCTACTTACAACTAAGACTATACTACCTTACCAAAACCTAAACTAAAACATTATTATCATAAGAAAGAAATTTTGCTACACACTGTATTTTGAGAGGAGTGGACTCCCGAACTAATGAAGCTAGCGGTTTGAAATTTTTGTCAAATGTTTGTTTTGCTAGAATCTTGGACGGTATTGAAAATAGGCCAAATCGGACCACGGGTTCCCCTACCTCCCATACAAACTAGCCCTCCTTGATATTTCAATTCGGCCATAACTTTCGGTAGAATATCGCTATCGACTTGAAATTTTGATCAATGTCTCATTCTGACATATACTTTGGGTTGATGGAAAGTGGAGTAGGTCCGACTACCCCTATCCCTACTTCCCCTACAAAGTTATATTCAGCCATATCTTTTGATAGAATATCACGAAAAACTTCAAATTAGTATCAAATGGTAGCCGTTGGATGCCTTGACAAGGTAATAAAGAGTGGCAGGTCCGACCCATCTACCCCTCCATCCTCCACATAAAATATGAAATTGAATATTTTGGGTTTTGCTTGCCTTCTAGGTATAGAGTATACATTCCTCGTGCTATTCGCACGATTAGAACTCGGTCTCATTTTTAATCATATTGCGCAAAACTGCATTTTCATTTTCCCATAAATTTAACTTCACACCTCTGAGCATACTGAAATTTTCTTCGCTATACAAATTTACTGTTTTAAAGTTCAACATTTTATCTTTTTGATCTCACTCGACATAGTCGGTATCTTGTCCAATCCCAACATCTCCGGAACTAATCAATTTCGAATCTAAAACAGCTTCTGATCTCGACTCGACACTATGATCATCATCTTCATGATTGATTCCTGACCATCTTAAAATCCTGTGACCAAATCCGCGAGCATTTCAACTTCTATTGTTATATTATGTATTTCACTCACCACTCGCCGACCCCGAAAAGATCAATAACATTCAACACAGTCCAAGCTAATCCGTTGACCGATTTCGCTTCGATGATGAGCGATTTTCAATATAAATCTTGCAATTGGTCTTACCTGCGTGCGCCCTGGTCATAATGGAAATTCTTCGGACTTCGGATAAGGTAAATACGATTAGAAACGCACGCCATCATGACGCTGATAAATTCGGGGCATTCGCGCGGCTAAAAGATCGAAATTTAGCGATTCATGTGCCTATATAAAATCAAATCAAAATTCCGTTCTGAGACGATTAACTAAAGAAATTCGAAGCTTTTAGGTAAACCAGTTGGGAGTTTGTGGCCATTGTTATTTGATTTATTAAATAAAGTAAATGAAGTGCTAAGTACAGAGTCTTTTTACAAAGAAAACAAAAATGAAGAATATTTTTGATTCTTCCTAAGTTTCTTAATTTGGAATTTTGAGCTGTTTTCTTGAATTGAATTGAAACTGAGTAGTAACCTGGCATAGCAGCAGCGGGCATGACTTTGATAATTGTTCCGAACATTGATTGGCTTTTCTATAGCAGCACACCTGAAATATGAAGTTCATTTGGATGTGGAGTCTGAACGCACAAAGAGAGCAGTGTTGGCTTGGCTTTCTTAAAGAAAAATATTTGCCGATGTAATAGACAAGACCAGATGGCGCAAATGGTATGTTTAGTATACATTTTTCTAGAGTCTCGCCAGGCTTATTGCGAAGGTTAAATGCAGCAGCAACAGCTATAGCTATACAGCGCGGCTATGCGATGGGAAAACTATATGATCTTAAATGCAAGATAATCTTTTTCTCGACCACATTTTTTCCCACACTTGGCTGTCATTGCGACTGCTAGATAGATTTATTTAGAATGAATGCAGTGTTGGCTGGCTGACGAGAATGACTTTGAGAATTGGGCGCCATATGTGTATAGTTATGATTAGATCATGATGTAGAGCGAAAATGAATACAGAGTGTATGGTCTAATTGTTACAAATGAAGGTTGTTTTT
The DNA here is from genome assembly GCA_949715475.1 of Microchrysa polita. Classification (NCBI taxonomy): domain Eukaryota; kingdom Metazoa; phylum Arthropoda; class Insecta; order Diptera; family Stratiomyidae; genus Microchrysa; species Microchrysa polita. The sequence continues at coordinate 21,284,124 of OX454417.1, forward strand.
TAGTTTGTCACTACTGGTTAAATGACTACGGATCACGATTTAGATCGAATTCGGCTGGTACAATAAGGAATTCCTTGAAGTTGTCAGTATGACTTATTTTAAAGATTTACTTGAATTTGAATATAATAAATAATACAAATTTCATATACCTACATAGTTAATAAGGAATACAATTTATGTATATACTACAATTGTCAAGTGCAATAGTTCAAGTACCTACAACAAGTAAGTAATGCTCCCAACTTAATGCATACTAAACAGTATCAAACCACAACAATTTCTTCAACACACTGCGACATAATATCCTTTCAATTTCCATTTAATTATCCTTTTTACATTAACCTAATCGCTTTAGCAATTTTAATTGCTTGCTCTTTTTATATTGCGATCAAATCGTCGCAAGCCATACATATAGAATTAGGAAAAAACACACAAATCGTCCACGAACACTATCATAAATAAATCGGCATGCCAGCATGCAATTTCATTTATCAAATGAATAGGATATTCATCAAAAAAATGCCAACACAGAACAAATAAACCAAATAGGCAACAATAGCTGGAAAAAGGATAATAAAATAAAAAAAGGTCCGAAATGAAAACAATAACGATTGCGTGCTATGTGACGGTCATTTTGCCCTATCAATAAAAATGTATGAAGTAGCACTTATGGGCATTTGAGAGGATATACACTCAAACATCACACCATTTGGAATTGGAATGGAATACCTACACTAAATTTTGCATGATTTCGCAGCTCTTCTGGTTTTGGCAAGCGGCAAACCTAGTCGTCATTGTTGATGTTACTCAATAATGCATATAGACTTTTAGAAGTGATTTGGAAGCTTGAAATTCGGATAAGTCAGCTTCAACAATTGTTTAAATTTTAAATAAAATTATAAAATTTTAAATATAAAATATACAGTTGTACATGAATTTGCAAGACACAGTATTTTTTGCACAGAATTGTATAGGCGTTAGTTCCCTTTATCTATAAGTGGGTTGGGTATGTGACCGCATCGATAGCAATAGAATTTAGATTGTTAGTGCAAAATATTGAAAATATTTTTTTACTTGAAATTTTGCTAATGAAAGGGGACAGAATCTTTCAGAACTGATGTGTTTTACTTAGATGAAGTGGCTATGGACAGACGATGCAATTTCGCAATCTGTCTTCCTATAAGGGACGTCGTACCCTTTCCTTCCCTTACCCAGTTCGTATATCATATGGTATATCATTCGAATGTCATATGGGGCATGCATATGATGCCCGTTGTGCCTCCCAGCTGGCATGGCCAAATTTGAGTCAGCTGGACAAACTCCTCAGTCGACAGATCTTATCTCTATCAATCAATGAGCGATATAAAAATAATAACGCGAAATAGTTATACGGATAGCTTTCAAAGAGCAAAGAATGTCGCCCAAATTTAATATTACATGTTATTGAAATAGCGGTGAATTGTTTCTTTAGAAATGCTTCAATAAACAAACCGGAAAAAATGTCATATTTTTGGCCGACCATCGCAAACTAACAATGTGGCCCGCGATAAAATTAAGTTGGATACCCCTGATTTAGACTGCTTACCTACGTCAATTACATACTGTATAAAGGGTATCCCATTCATGGTGGAGAAATTCACACAACAAAAAACGAACAAAAGTTACGAAATTGCAGCAAATTGTCACTTTGAATTCGAAAATCGGTTGTCAAAGCGTCAGCTGGCATATGAATGAGTTGCCATATTGAATATCAAAACTAGACGCACACCCAAATGACGGTTAGTTTGGAAGCAATGACAACTGCCAGTTGGTTGCACGTGCTACGATTTGGCGGTCAGTCTGGTTGGACCTTAATTTGGGGATGGGTGATCGTAATTTTCTGAAATTTGGCATACCTATTATTCACTAAAAATGTAGAGATTTGAAAAAAATTCAGACAGATCGGACCCATAGAAAACGAGACCGAGGCTAATTTCGGGCGCGGCCGAAATTTGAATACCCTTCACTCTCCTCGGGCTAAAAGTTTTTTGGGGCAAACCTATTACTTGTATTTAATCCTTCCCCATTCTTTTCCTTCTGTTTTCGCATAATATTTGATATTGACAAATTCTGTGGCGTCGATAAAACAATATTTGTGTGAGGTTTGGTTGGAATAAGTGGTAAAATAAAAAAAAGTATTTCAGAAAACTTTATTGGGGGGATGCGGGAGCATGGCCCCATAGTACGATTCCATTTGTTTTACTTTTTTTTTGTTTTGGTAAAGACGCATTGAGGTTTTTTTAAATTGGTGTAGAAAAAATGTTTCTTAGAAGATCCAAAATGGGGAGGTTGGGCTTGTATGGTAGCCCCATGAACCCATAGCCCGATTATTTATGGCATCAATTGAAGTGCACTTTTACGAGCTTTGGTTGAAAGTGGTGCACAAATAAAAAAAATGTTCGTAGAAGAACTCAATTTAGGGGGTTGGCTTTGTATGATAGCCCCATGACCCCATCGTCCGATTCCATTTACTTTTACACATGTTTTGTGGCATCAAATGAAATGCACTTTTATGAGGTTTGATTGAAATTGGTGGACAAATAAAAAAGTTTTTCTTAGAAAAACTCAATTTTGGGGCTGGGTTTGTATGACAGCCCCATGACCCCACAGTCTGATTCCATTTATTCTTACATATATTTTGTGGCATCAATAGAAACACATTTGTGTGAAATTTGGTTCAAATTGGTGCACAAATGTAAAAGTTTTTCTTAGAAAAACCAAATTGGGGGGGTTAGGTTTGTATGGCAGCCCCATGACCCCACGGTCCGATTTTAGCGATTCAAACATACAAACTGCCTGCAATAAAAAGAAACATGTGTGCAAAATTTCAGCTCGATAGCTTTTAAACTGGCCGAGTAAAACGCGTAGCAACAGACGGACAGACGGACAGACGGACAGACGGACAGACGGACAGACGGACAGACGGACAGACAGACAGACGGACATCGCCCAATCGACTCAGCTCGTCATGCTGATCATATATATACATATTTTATATGGTCGGAGATGCTTCCTTCAATGCGTTACAAACTTCATGACAAAGTTAATATACCCTTTACTCTACGAGTGAAGGGTATAAAAAGTTTACGCTATTTTAAAAACGAAAAGGTACATTTGTACATATGCCGCTGGACGAGGGTTAGCGCAATGTAGGGTAAAAATGGGATAGTTTTGCCTCACATTTTCTTTTGGGTCCATTTTTGCCAGATAAAGCATTATTTGCAGGTTTTCCATTGGGCCAATTACAAGTTCGTTTATAAATCATAGGTTAGTTTGACACTGACAGCTGTTTTTCGCTCGCAATCTTGATAGAAAGTCAGTATCATACCTCCGCGGAACGAAATGAGTCGCTTTACTCTTGAACAACATTGGAAAATATTGAAAACTGAGTGATTTTTAGCCCAGAGCCAGTTACCGAGCCATGTTATCCGACTTTTTTTTTCACTGAAATTGAAGATATGGATTTTGACGTCCTCTGGTTCATGCAGAATGGCGCGCCATGCCACACAGCCCATGTCGCAATCGATCTTTTACGCACCAAATTCCCAAATCGTGAAATCAGCCGTCTTGGCGATGTCAATTGGCCGCCTCGGAGCTGCGATTTTATCGCTTTGGACTTTTTTTTTTTGTGGGGAACTGTGAAGAACCGATGTTATGCCAACAATCCAGAAACGATTCAAGCACTTAAGGCCGATATCATCCAAGCAATCCGTGAGCTAGACCCCGAAACCATCAACAGGGTCTTGTGCTACTGCGACGCCAGCCGGGGAAGCCACTTGAATGAAGTCGGTTCCATCATTAATCTGAGCTTACTTACTTTCTAATAAAGCCATAAGACATGGAAAAAAATAATTTTGTTCATTTTATTACATTTTTAAAAACGTACTTGTAATTGGCCCACCCTGTATGTTAGTAACTATTTTCAAAACGAATGTATTTTGGTGCAATAAAGCTTTGTTCACATATTTGAATGCGAGGATAGTTGCCCCAAGGGATAAATCAGTTAGAAATTTCAGTCAAAAAGGAAAATGAGATTCTAAAATGTAGAGAGAAGACAAAAAATGCTTGAGGCTACGTATCCTGAAGTGACGAAATATTTGGTTTATCTCAGCTATTTTTTCCTATAAGATAATTGAACGCAAAAGGAATCTTGGTTCTAATAGTGTCACGAAGAGTTATTCCTAAAACATATATTAACAAGCAATTTTTGTAATGTTAAAATATTTATTTCAAGTTTAAAGGTTTAATCTACTAGGGAATGAAGGCTTGTAGGAAATGTCTTGGGCATGTATACCCTTTTTTTGGGACATCCTTTATTTTCTGAATAGATGCCCCATATTTTTGTAAAAAATTTAAGTAAAAAATTATAAAATTTAACTATAGGAATATACATTTAATTATAAAGACTTCCGCTGACTTTAAATAGAGAAAAGTTGCCCACGATTGAAAAAATGGCAAATTCGAAGTTCACACAAGTTGAAAATAGATATCCCTGAAAACAAAAATGCATACAAACTGTTAGTTTCAGACCATGCTTTTTAAAGTGATTAAAACAAAAAAAAAAATAATCGCAAAATTAGATTTAATTCATGTATGTAATTTATTTACTTTACGTTAGACAATTAACTTGTTGCAACATCACTTTCCAAATCGTGTCATTTCGAAAAATGGTAAGCGATCGCCTGATCTGACGGCTCCAGACTTTTTTCTATTTCACACTTCTCGAGTATCTATATAGCTACCTCAAAGAGAATGTCTACGTCAACAAACCACTGACTTTACCGGAGTTAAAACAGAACATTCGAACCGAAATTGCGGAACTCACACTGGTCACACTCCAAAACGTTATGCAAAATGTCGTGAAATGAGCCCAAGCTTGCGTGAGTTCTAATGGTACACACTTATCGGATATAATTTTCCACACCTAAAGCTGGCCCCAGACCGACCGGAGTGTGGCAAACACCGCACAAAAGATTGATACGAAAAATTGTGCAGCAGCAGTGCAGCAGTGTGGTTTTGCGACTCCAAGGTATATATATCATTCTATTTTTAAATAAATTGATTACAGCTATTGATGACATGCCACTTTGCTAGCTATATCGAGTGTCCTGGAAGAACCCAAAATACGTCTTAAACACTTTGTCTACGAAAGGTAGGTATACTTTTAGTTATAGGCACAATTAAATCGATTGAGTATAACGGCGGCTTGTGCTGGGAATTTTGTCTTCAAATTAACTTAACTTAAATAATTTAATTATTTTTTAGGTTTTCTCAATTCTGCAAAGTTAAAAAGTCACAAGATATCATCCAATACCCTGATTTTCATTTACCCTACGTAAAACATAAATTTTGTACACTACGCATGGCATAAGTGCATGAAAAAATCGTGCATTTATCCGTGTTTTAGTGTATCCGAAAAGTACCGCGTAAACGCTCTTTCCCGTGAGTCCTCATTTAATTTTCCCAAAAAAGAAATAGATACTGAACATGGGATTCAAAGATTTAAAAATCTTCTTCAGAGTCAAACTATTAAGCACTGAATATCTCCAAAACTTAACTAGCTGGGATACTTGAATAAAAACGTACTCATAGCCATGACAAAACCACAATACAGCTGGATTAGTGATTCGTTTTTGCATACCTTTAAAACTCAATCTTTCCTTCTAATCCCCAAACAACTTTTATCCAATTTATTTTTATACCCGTCACTATGTGAAAGGGTATATTAACTTTGTCATGAAGTTTGCAACGCACAGAAGGAAGCACCTCCGACTATATAAAGTATATATATTGTTGATCAGTAGGACGAGAGAAATCGATTGAGCAATGTCCGTCTGTCTGTCTGTCCGTCTGTTGCAACGCAAACTAGTCCCTCAGTTTTGAAGCTATCGGGCTGAAAATTTGTACACAAGTTTCTTTTTAGTGTACGCTGTATATATGTCGGAGCGAATAGAATCGGACCATGGGGTCATGGGGCTGCCCCTGAAAATTAGGTTTTTCTAAGAAAAACTTTTTTTTATGAACCAATCTTAACCAAACTTCACCCAAGTGTCTTTCTAGTAAAGCCTCAAAACATATCTAGGAACGAATGGAATTGGAACATTACGTCATAGGGCTGCCATACAAACGAACCATTGAAAATTAAGTTCTTCTAAGAAAAACTTTTTCCTTTTTAAGCCGAACCTAACCAAACTTCATCCAAATGTGTTCCTAGTAAAGCCTCAAAAAATATCTAGGAACAGATGAAATCGGAACACTACGTCATAGGGCTGTCATACAAACCATCCCCTGGAAATTAGATTCTTCTAAGAAAACTTTTTTCTTAATGAACCAATCTTAACCAAACTTTGCGCAAATGTGTTCTTAGTAAAGCCCCCAAACATATCTAGGAACCGATAAAATCGGAACACTACGTCATAGGGCTCTCATACAAACCAACCGCTGGAAATTGCATGAATTGCATGAACAACTTTTTTCCTTGTGAATCAATCTTAACCAAACTTCACCCCAATGTGTTGCTAGTATAAGCTGACCAGACGTAGGTACACCATTTTGCTGTAGAGTACAGCATTTTGACCTGTCGTACAGCATTAGTAAATGTACAGCATTCCCAACGCCACACCAAAAAACCTAAATGACTGCATAATAGCCTCCCCGGTGAGGCCTGTAGTCAGTCTGTTACGTGTTATTAGCAAGGTTATCGCACTTTCATGTGGCAAACGTTCATTTTTGATAATTTCGGAACTCTTTGGTCAATCGTTCTGAAATTTAATGTACCTAAATGTAAGCGCCAGGTAGGTTCACAACCTAGGGATTACATTTACTTTCACTTCTCCATATTTTAGGGTCCCCCTATCTGCGTTTGACAGTTACAGCTGCCAAATCGCACTTTCGTCTTTTCTAATCGAAAGTCTATACAATTTCCAATAAATTTGAAAATTGGCAGACTTGTCAAAATTTCAAGGCTCTAGCTCACACTTGTAGCTGTAGAGCTATACTTGGCGCTCTCCGCTCAGATTGTCTCCAAATTTCAAGGTCCTACCTATCTGCGTTCGGGAGTTCAATCGTATCAATCGAAAATTGTCCCTAATTCGGAAATTTTGGAGCGGAAATTTTTGAAATTTAACAGCCATGTATAGAGGACCGCACTGTTCGTATTAGGTAACAATTTCAAGCATCTATAGGGGCCAAGGTTCAGAAGTAGCACCCATGTAAAGATGCGTAATTGTGTAATTTTCGTACTTCTAATAAGCAGCTTTATGTTTTTTTATGTCTCAGGGTCACGGATAGTCATAGATAGGGAAAGGACCATCATCATAACCACGTGGCAGAAGGTGGCAAATGCCACGGGCCCCGCGCTTTGAAGGGCCCCGCGTTTTTCTCAAACAAAAATTATAACAACCAAGATGCTTCGAAATTGTTATAACACTTTATCGATGAACAATTTACGCTAGGGTGTTCCAAAATCACAGCAAGGTTTGTATTGCATAAAAATACAGAAATAGTTGTTTCTGAGCGAGAAATTTTTGTCCGCTGCGATTTTTTCAATGAAAATGTATTCATACTGTCGTGGAATATGTGGAGAATGCTGGGGAATTCCATATGCTGCAATCCGGAAACAGTTCCATAATTTTTCTCGGCCATTTTATGTATTTTTTCCGATTCCCCTCATCGTGAAATGGCAAATGACCGGGGAATCGAAAAATAATACATAAAATGGCCGAGGAGAATTATGGAACCGGTCTCGGATTGTAGCTTATGGAATTCCCCACCGTTTGTGACATATTCGACGACAGTATGTACGCATTTTTATTGATAAAATCGCAGCGGGAAGAATTTCACTCTCGATCTTTATTCTGCCTTTCATTTATGATAGCATTCCCGTAAACCTACGTCCACATTGTTTCAGATTCACGTTCTAGCGAGAAATAAGATTTTTGGAGTTCATGTTAGGAAATGTGCTTGCATACATCCATAGAATTAAGAAATTACAAATTTATCTCTCATGCACAGTGGCGTAGTCTGGCTGGTCTAGCGGTTAGTGCGCGCACCTTCGGTGCACAGGGTCATGAGTTCGAATCTCACCGTGAGCCATGGTGTTTTTCGAACTCACGAGCTTGTGACGGACTATGATCTCACTCAGATGTTAAACGAGTACCCATTTATGGGGGTAAATAACACTGCTGAGCGTGATGCTGATCTCATTACCTCAACAAAAAGCAGATAAGATCTTGGAAATAGGATGTCACTAACACATCCTGCGGCCTTAGTCCAATGCTGGACTGTCGCGCCTGTTATTTTTTTTTTATGCACAGTGGCGTACCGCTTTAAACGTTATGAAAAGAGCGGCAAAAATACCTGTTTAAAAAATGATTCAAAATGCTTTCTCGAAAATTTTGGTTTTCATGGAAGTGTGTAAATTTTCGATTTTTTTTTTATTAAAAACCGTAAAACCGAACTAATGTAGAAGATGTTAACGTGAATTTGGCTTTCTGGTATATGTGCTACGTGAGTATCTTTATTGTGGGCACCTTTTAGCTAGATGTTTGGTTGTCAGTTTTTATGAACCTGAGTAAACCTGAAAAGGGACCATTCAATCGAAAGCTATATTAATAGGAAACGCTTATATAATGAAATAATTTTCCATTTTTTATTACTTTTCGGAAAATGTGAAATTTTTTAATTTTTAGAGGTCGTCCAAAAAGGGACTTCTAGCATCAATTCTTCTTCGTCGAATAAGTACAGTTTTTCTACAGAAATTCGGTTTAACTAATTAAAATAAAAAATAAAAATGCTGGCAAACTCACACACGTCAATGAAAAATATTTCAGCAAAATTGATATTAATATTACTGGAGCGACCAAAATCCGTAATTTTTTTATCCAAAGACTAAAGGTTTGTGTTCGTAGAGACGACTCATGTGACGATCGCTCAGCGACCGCAGTTAAAGTACCGGTTCTGAGCACTATTTGCTGATATTTTCTATATAGACATGTTCCTTTGGGTGATAGTTGACACAAGGAAAGTACCACAATTCAAAAAATATTCAAATACGGCTCGGAATTGGATGGAAAACTACGATCGCTGAGCGATCCTCACGTGAGTCGTCTCTACGAACACGTACCTTAAAGGTACGTTGTGCTAGACGCGGCCGCACGACTGCGACTCGCTCATTCCATATAAAACTCGTTTTTAAAATGAGAGAGTAACGAGTTTTTATATGGAATGAGCGAGTCGCAGTCGTGCGGCCGCGTCTAGCACAACGTACCTTAAAGCTGGCTGATGCGGTTCAAATCAGCCATATCAAATAGGCCCCGCGCTCTACATATGCCACGGGCCCCGCGCTTGCTTAATCCGGCACTGTCCCTACAATGCTGCTGAGACTGCAGTTTCGAGCACTGAAATTCAAAAGTTGAGAAATCACTGAGTATCGACTGTCTAGAAAGCGGAAATCGAATCCGTATTGAAACAAATTGGATTATAAATTGTGCTTTCTTGAAATATGGTTTTAAAAAAATACCTTTCTAACAAAATGGAACCGACAATTCAAACTGACATAAAATCCTAATCTTTGTCGCAGATTTGAATTAAATATTACCTATTCCTAACCCTAAAAAAATTGCGGTTCATTGTGTAAAACAATTGTTGGGTTTGCCCCTTTTAAACGAGATCCTGGCTACACTTCTCACATGCCTGTTATAACTTTGCGTGTTAAAACATACATACATTTGCACTTCACATGCTGATAATGTTTTGTCATTGAGGACATTTAGAAGTTGAGGGATCTTTTCTGGGTCTTGTTTAGTACCAACAGAACCTTGCAAGGACGTAGCCAGGATTTAGCTGGGCTTCAGAAGTTATGACATTATTAGAATCATGTTGTTAATTGTAGACACTAGTTTCGGCGTTGCCCCAATGAATAATATGCCTCCTGTCCCACTGTTCCTGTGTCCAATTAAAATTTATCGCTTGACGAGGCTGGGCGAGCACGATAGCACGCACGATTACTTAATTGATCCGCTATCATCGGAAGCAGACAGTGCCACGTCTACAACGCCAAAGACTTTTTCTGTACAATTATTATGGAAGGGCTCGTGGGCCATGGTATATTCACGAAGCAGCAACTATCGAACTATGGAAAGTATGATCGCGTATTCGGTGCCCGCGTCGTGCTGTTTTTGCCTTCTCTTCGCACGGCTAAAAAAAAAATTACTTCATTCTTACAGGGAAATATTTTATTTCAAATTTTGTAGCCTGTATGAGGTCTTACGAAATTTGTTGAAGTTTCCATTATGAAAAACCATCCCAATTTTGGGTCACCAGATTTTTATGTGTTTCAAATTGTTTATTATGTAGTCACTACTTTCGTGCATATGACACAATTTATCTGACTGCAAATTAATTTCGGACGAGTTTTAGGAATGAATAAATTAGAAATACTGTGGGAAGTTAAGGACTCCTGGACTTCACCCCTGGCTACGTCCCTGGAACATTGCCTTCCCAAGGTTCACCACACATTTCCCAGAATAAAGGCATTATTCTTGCTGTACTCCGTTTAGGAAGATACCACTTATGAAAGGATGGAGAATATGTGGTCGTTTTATGGCATCCATCATGGTGGTAGCCTCGTGACATACAGTTGACGCCGCTTAATGCGATCACATGGGGACCTTGCTGTTTTGATAACATTAAGCGAATGATAACAAATAATAAAATAGTACGATTGAGGCTTTGCCTGAAAACCGAATTCCGGAATGTGTACTGCATTGGGCCTTCGGGAATCTGGTCACCTTAGGCTAGTAAAGCCTCAAAAGATATTTAGGAATGGATGGAATCGGAACATTACATCATAGGGCTGTCATACAAACGAACCCCCAAATATTAGGTTCTTGTAAGAATAACTTTTTTTCTTTTTTAATCTTAACCAAAATACATCCAACCAAGTGTGTTCCTGGATTAACCCCAACGTATCCAGGGACAGATGGAATCGGAACACGTCATAGGGCTGTGGTAGGAATTTTCAACACAAAAGGAGCTTAAGTTTCATTCAAATGTGACGGGTATTCAAATTTCGGCCGCGCCCGAAATTAGCCTCGGTCTCGTTTTTTTTCAGATTCTCCCAAGCTAATGTAAATAAATAATTGGCACATCACAGTGCGTCGTTCCATAGGCAAAAATAAAAAAATTGACTATTTTTCCCCGGAATCAAAGTTAGCCAATATCAAAGAGAACATGTTGGAGTATCCGAATATGTAAAAAAAAATTTTTTATTTTTTCGTTTTTTAAGTAATTTTATGGACTAAAGTTGAAAAATATAAAAAATTCAAAAAAATAGGTTGTACTTTAACTTCGATTTCCGATCTTTTCGCAAGTTTTTGGCAACCATAATGACATTTTTTAGAATAAGTATGTTCCACTAAAACTCTTCAGATAATTTTTTTTCTAAAAATCTTTTAATTGAATAAAAAATGTAAAAAAACATTAAAATATGCAAAAAAAACTTTAAATTGAGATTAAAAAAAAACGTCACAAAACGTTTTGGGTGGTTGATATTTTCCGAAAGATACAAGTGTCTACTTTAATTTAAACTAGTATTGGTTTGCCTTTTTTTGCCTTTTTTACGCAATTGGCATTTTTACTGAACTAGTTCCTTGAAAAATGGCAACTGTGCTATGTCTAAAGTCACTAAAAGTGATAATTTTACCATAATATTAAGCTTTTACACACTTTTGCGATAGAGGAGATAATAAGTTTCAAGCACGAACAAAAAATATATTATAAATAATTTTAATTAATTAATTAAATCAAAAATTCAATTAATTCAAAAATACCTAAAAATATAAATACAAATACATAATGCATATGGTTTTTATGGAATTTGATTTCTAAAGTCCAGTGTAAACCATATCATGTAAAAAATATTTATAATAATGTAATAATAAATTGTTATTAGTTGAAAAAATCGTTAAAAATCTATAAAATACGAACAAACTTTCAAAGTGAGATTTAAAAAATACGCATCGAAAGATTTAGAGTAGCTACAATTATTTTTGCTTTTTTAATGTAATTTGTATTTTTATTCAGCCAAATTTATTAAAATTTTTCGATAATTTTAAGGGTACGGGCGAGTGGTCAAAGCATCAATAAAGAAAAAATTGGGGACCTTCTAGGTCACACCAAAGGGTTATATTTAGAATTATACCCGTGTTCAATAGTTTGCTCAAGATTCTAGTGCACGGAGTTGAGGTAATTGATTCTTTCCATTTGCCAATTGGAAATTTATCTGAGGATGCCTAGGAGGCACTGCATAAGTAAGTTACAAGGAATCGATTGTCTCACACTTGTAAGTTTTCCAGAACCAGTTCCAATAAGGATTTAATGTGAATGCTCCTCTTAACCTCGGACCCTTTCCTTAGCGTCCCTGCGGACTCCGAAAATTAAGAAACAACATCATATAGACGCAGAAGTCAACTCATATATAAACCAATTAGATTATACTTCCCATTGCCAATTTTGATGGAAGTTTGCTGGATTTGGAAAGCAACGATGAGTCAGAATAAATTATGAGCATGTATTTTGTTAATATAATTGTTATTCTATAAAATAAAAAAAAATTAAAAACGAAAAAAAAGTGTTTTATCGAAACACAACTTCGGAGGATGCGTATCACTGAATTATTTAATTTTTTGAACCACTATATCTCCAAATCGCAAAACTCCGTTTCTTTGAAATTTATATATTTTAAATAGTGACACTTGAGCAATGTCAGAGTGACAAAATATTAAGTTTAAATTTGGGTTCTTGAAACATATTAGGCATTTTATAAAGCCCCCAAAAATGGGTAAAATTCATAGATTTCTCTCTTAAATATCTCAGAGCTCAGTTGTTCCCGGATAATATTTTTTTTACCAACTAATGTTTATTCTTTACTTTAAATAATAGCCAAGTTTCAAGAAAATTGGTTAACCGGTTGCCAAGTTACGATTTTTTATATTATAGCCTATCTTTATACCTTTTATTTAATCGTAATATTCGTCACGTAAAACGCTATACTAAGTATATTCAATTTTTTTGAAAATAAAAAGGCTCAATATTGACTAACTATGTTAGTACAACATTGACCCTATCAAAAATATTCACCTTTTAGGCAATATCCAAACCTGGTTTCGTCCACACAGCAGATTGAACTCATCAGAAGCTACCTTAATCTAGCTGGGGAGGTAGCTTGACCAGGGGTGTTGTTTGGATGTTAGTCCGAACAAAACACACTTTAGTGGAATGATTCGAAAATTCGTATCCAGAGTGTGATAGTATCAGTATATATACCATCTGATCATTCCACTAAAGTGTGTTTTGTTCGGACTAACATCCAAACAACACCCCTGGTCAAGCTACCTCCCCAGCAAGATTAAGGTAGCTTCTGATGAGTTCAATCTGCTGTGTGGACGAAACCAGGTTTGGATATTGCCTAAAAGGTGAATATTTTTGATAGGTTCAATGTTGTACTAACATAGTTAGTCAATATTGAGCCTTTTTATCTTTATACCATTTATCTTCCTCACATTTTTATCAATATCTCGAAAATCCATCATTTATTCATCTTGAATTTTATACAGAATTGAGAACCTAACTAGTTAAACACATCCACCAAATTTCATAAAAATCGGTAAACGCGTTCTCAAGATATTGATTTTTGACCACCCACTCCATACATTCGACGCACTGTGCAGTCCAACATCATTTTATGTAGAGGTGTTGAGATCAACAGTATGCTCTGCCGAGTTATTTATCTCCATAAATAGCTACTGGTTTAATATCTGAGTATGAGATCATAGTCTGTCACATGAGCCGTGAATACGAAAAATAACATAAACATAAGCCGCTCGATGTGGGATTCGATTCGAACCCACACCCCAGTGATTTAAAGACGATCGCACTAACCACCACATTTTATTATTACGATAAAATCTTTATTACATTATTTCATGCGAACACCATCATTTCTGGAAGATAAAAAACATCGGTTTTGACATTATATGGAGTTCTGTTTGTTTTGTTGCAATTGGTATGCATTTCTCGGTCCTGCCATATGTTCTGTGAATATTTTTGCACGCATTTTTTTTTTGAGAAAATGTGTTTTTGCTTTCACAATTAGGCTTCATGCACACGACGCGAAAACGGCTCGCAAGCTCGACACATCGAAATGCATTGGCTCTTATGGGAAGCTCACGACAGCGAGAGCCGTGCCGCTGTCAAATCACAACAAGCGAGACGTGTTTTCACATATCGTGCACCACAATCCGCAAATTCACGGCTCGCGAGCCGTGTTTTGACTGTGCATGGCTCTCGCTTGCTGTCGCTCGTCATGAGCTTCCCACAAGAGCCAATGCATTTCGATGTGTCGAGCTTGCGAGCCGTTTTCGCGTCGTGTGCATGAAGCCTTAGAGTAACAGTTTTAGTTTTTGAATTAATTATTATAGATTCTTCATTACATACGAAGAGTCCATTCGTGGTTTTCGCATATTGGTGATCAACATAGGCATACTATTCCGCAGTGGCGCAACCCCGGGAGGGGGCCAAAGGCCATCCTAGACCCACAAATTGGGAAACGTCAAATTGGAAATTGAAATATGACACAATGCATTTCATTAAATCTCCTATTAATGCTTGTTCATGAATTATTTTCATATCGATTAGCCACCAGTTACGATGGTCTGTGCAAGTTGCAACATGACAATTCTTGGAAGGACCTTTGTCCAAAAAAGAATATATTAAGTGCGCAAATCTGAGGTGATTTTTCAGAAAAAAAAATTTCATAAGATGGAAATGCATCGCAAAAAAAAAGTCCGACAGTTTCGATAGTTTTTTACGGAACTCTATAAATTTCGTAGCTGCAACATGTGGGAGATATACCGACTAAAAATTGTATTTTCCTATGTAATTGAATTTTATGTTCATAGCCCTTTCGAAGACAAGAACCTGGCAGTGGCGCACACTGCTTTTCCGGAACATCATTTCGTACATATGTATTATATTTATATCAGATACCACATTTGCATCAAGACATAAATTAATTAATCGTCCAGACATAGCTGTTAAAATTAACTAACGCAATCTATTAATTGATAATGTCAATTAGTATGACCTGATCTGCACGTTGTACATTCATTGTTATGAAATATTTCAGATATCATAGTAGAGTCAATGAATCAAATGTTGCTTCGCGTATTGCTTGGCTAAACAGGTCGATTTTACTTTTAAAAGAACCGATTTAGGCAAGCAGTAAGAATATCCTAGTTTAAATCATACCAGACCTAATAAAGGGTGTTTTTTTTTAAGAATGATAGAACTTCAAATCGAAAAATAACGCACAAAATATTACATTTGAATCAATTGGAAAATTCGGCGTGATCTACCGTGGCGAAAATTATTTCTGACGCGTACCGCTACCGCACCGCATTAGTTCGATGGAAGCTATTAACTAATTCAACCACTTTTGAATATGCGTATTATTGAGACAAGATGAGAATATTTTGGCGGGATTGTATTTATATCATTCCTTTTTGCGGCTGATGACTTTTTCTTTGGCTGACACCTATTACAACACAGTTGTTTTTGTGAGATATCATATCTTTTTGCACTTTTCCTTTTACAAAATCTTTTTAACATATAAATAAATGATGAAGACGATATTCATTGCCCCACTGTCACGAATTTGTTTGAGAACAATAATTAAAAGAATGATAAACCCCTTGCTAACCTTTGCCTCCTTCGTCCCCTTACTAACCTTGTTCGCCTTGGTAACCTTTGTAACCATAGTACACTTGACAACTTTGGTGATCTTGGAAACCCTTAGTAACCTTGGTAACCCCGATGGCCTTGGTAGCCCCAGTAACTTCGCTAACATTGGTACCTTTATACATCACATTAAACTTAATGATAAACTTAACTTTGACCTTAACCCTGGCCTAAACCTAAACCTCAAACTCAGACTCAACCTTAACCCAAACCCTATCCTTCCATTTAACCCTAATAATATCGTTAAATGTAGTCTGGCTGGTCGAGCGGTTAGTGCGCGCACCTTCGGTGCACAGGCTCATGAGTTCGAATCTCACCGTGTTCCATTGTGTTTTTCGAACTCACGAGCTTGTGACAGACTATGATCTCACTCAGATGTTAAACGAGTACCCATTTATGGGGATAAATAACACTGCTGAGCGTGATGCTGATCTCATTACCTCATCAAAAAGCAGATAAGATCTTGGAAATAGGATGTCACTAACACATCCTGCGGCCTTAGTCCAATGTTGGATTGTTGCGCCTGTTATTTATTTAATATCGTTAAATGCGACCTAACAATAACTTTAACCCTATCCGTTACCCTAATCTTGATTTTGACTTTAACCTTAGCCCTAAATTTAGTCTAAACCTTTACTTCATTTCAATCACAATCATCCTAATCTTAAATCTTAATTTTTAATGTAACCATTAAGCCTCACTACTCAATATGTGATTCAAATTACATCCATATTTCCTAAGTTCCACATTGCGCTTATTAACACCAAACGGTTAAGACACGATTCCCGTTACTACAGACCCAAGACTGTCCTTATATCCAGGTTCCATTATTCTCCCTTTTAAAATACCTCTATCTACTACTTTGGCTTTTTGATCTTCATCGTCGTTGCGTTACGTTACGCGTGTTGCGTTACGTTATAAAATGTATATCAGACCTATAGAGAAAAGACAAAATGTACATGTGAAAATATTCTTTTATCCTTTATCAAAGGTCCCGAAAACCTGTCTCTGTTCAGTCACTATAAAACTAAGAGTCCACAACAGGAGCAAACCGAGTGGAATTATAAGAATAAACCTACATGCCAATTTTTGTTAACATTAACTCAGAATCGATTTTCGAAATGCATTCATCATGTAACTCTGGTTTGAACACAAGAGAATACACCGTCTAGACAAAACCGATTTGGTGTCCCAGCGCCATATTTAAGCTTTCACCAAACCAGCGCAGAACTGTAGCGGTACGTGTCAGAATGTATGAAATAGTTTCCGCCGCAGTACACCGCGGAGAACTTGTCAATTCTTGTGGTGTGTGTGTGCCGCGTACCGCTACCTCGCTGACTTGGTAGGATCATCAGGATGAATGGAACACTACGTATGAATCGCACTATATGCTCATCTAATATTATATTAATAGGTACTTACTCGTATATGAGACGATCCAAAACAGGAACTTTGACCCGCCCCCGCTCTTGCAGACGAACTAAAACTGAAAATTTTGGACCACATATACAAAAGATTGTTCAGTTCTACCAAATCACAAAACTATACGATTCTATTCTAGGCTTCTTTCGGGCCTATCCCCGACTATTACAAAATGCTTCCTTTAAAACATATAAAAAGACTTAAGCGAGAAAGTCGATGCATTTTTTCAAATTTTTCGCTGTATCTTTTTTTCTACCGCACGGATTGGAGCAAGTTATAGCCTATGCACACCTTCAGGACAGACTCTATCAATGGGAAAAGAGAGCGAATCCCGAAATGCTCTCTACGAGGCTACGAGAACAAGTTTTTCGAAAAAATGTAATTTTCAAACTCTTATATCTCCGGTGTCTTTTATCGTATCTTCTTGAAATTTTCTACACTTCGTAAGATGGCGCGAGCGACAACGCTTACCGATATTGAACACTTAGGACCAACCAGGGTCCGAGCTATAGAGGTCCGAAAACCCGTACTTGTTCCGTCGTGTAAACATAGTCTTAGTCGCTTCTCACTTTTTATTTGTTCAAATTTCTTCGTGTTTCTTTGGCGGGCGGGACGCTCCCCCGTCCCTAGATATCGCTCCATGGCATCGCGTCGATCGGCCTGCGGTTTAGGCGCATCGCCCGTTTTGGCGGTAATGTCTCAGGCTATTTCAACAGCTAACTGTATCTGGTATCGTATCATCGCCAAGACCAATGCGTTTTTATTACTTTTTCATTTGACACATCTATAACGTAAGTACCTCTCCGTATATTTCATTATAATTTATAATACTCGTATAAGTACAACTATAAGTATACCCCTTTAAAAATAATGAACAAAAATGTTGACCTGTTTTCTTCATTCTACAAACTAACCAAAATATTCGTCGCGACAAAAAAATTAAACCTTCCGTAATTTATCGACCTTGTCCTAGTCCCATTCCAAACATTATCGCGACTCCCTCATGACGACCTGATGACGGGAGGAAGTATCGGTCATCGCCTAACAAAACTATACGGGAAATGACGAAAATCCCGGATACAATCGTATACCCACTCCATCCCTAATTCACTCCTTTTTATTGCGTTTCTTTTTTGGCCAATTTCCGTTTTTCGTTATTCGTCTGTGTTGTCACGCGAACAATTAATTGTAAGTTAGTGTCACATCATCAAATATGGACACACGGGAGTTGAAAAGGACGAGTTGGGTTTTCTTTGCAGCATAATATAGGTATATTTAACGGGCCCCAAATATGTATATGAATGTAGCAATAGCGGGCGTTTCGTGAGAAGTGAAACATGTTCTGACCTATACGGCTGGATGGACGACAAGTTTTTCCTTAGCTTCAGCTGTTTATGAGGAATGGAGCGTTCAGTTTTCTAGCATAAAGTCCTTGAGAGGGTGACTATACTGATACGGTTACTAAATGGCGCCTAAATGCATATTATAAAGAAATGATAATAGAATTATCAAAATGATTGATTTTTGACTATCTGAAAAAGCAAAAACATTGAACATAGGAAAATATTTTTTTTTGCTACCTTCTAAATCTGTTTATAATTAAACTATAAGAACCTCATTATATTCCGTAAAACCTCCCCACATACACATTGAATTTTCCATTTTAATCAGCCGCTTTCACTCAACTCCTTTATCGGTAATTAATTTAACACTAGAAGGGTCAGAGCCGTCAATTTGACGGTTTTGTGATTAAAATCATCTATATCTTCTAAACTACGATGTTTTCAGCTTTCATGTTTATTGACTTTTCCTAAAATATGTATTTGATCATATATTTGAATAGAAATAAAAATAAAAAATTTTAGTTTGTGATATATTTCTTGTTATACCTATTAGGGTCAGAACCGTCAAATTGACGGTTAAGGCTTATCAGCCCAAAAAATCCATAAATCCGTCGTTATAAATTTTTGATTGTAGTAAGAGCGCTCGTAAGAGAAAATAATCGTTAATACAGGTTTCCTACTTGAAGTTTTTGTGATATTGTGCGCTTTTGCAGCGCTTGAGTTCACTAGCCTAGGCTACGGTCTTAGTCATTTTCATGGTCCTTGGCGTGCTTGTTTTCCCAGTTATGATCTGTTGTAATGCAATAAAGAGTACGTTGCGTCAGTACTGATACATTTCCCAAAATTAATGCACGCTAGGGATAAAGAGTAATGTCGAGATAGAACAGCAGTTTCTTGAAGCGTTCAAGACAACGATCTCACGGGCACCAGAAAAATTGATGGCACTTATGCTGAAATAACTGGCAGCCAGTGAGTAACCAAAGTAAAGTAAAATACTAAGATACTCTCAAATACATTTAGAGCTCCATGTCCAGAAATCCACTGCAAAGAAATAAGACTACTGAATGAAAGTAGTGCCACGATCAGCCCTGTATAATCCACTTAGTTCTGACTTTTTTCTGGGCATCGTAGACGCTTTTGGAAAGTGTCACATCCTTCCGTGGCATGTGTAGAGTTTCAATGCTAAATCCATGACGCTTGCAATCTCTTTTTGGTGATGAGACAGCTATATGACCATTGACCACAAATTGAACCTTTGTCAGTCCTACCGAACGAGTGGAATTCATATATTTAGTTGACATCCTGCCGAGCAACCCTTGTCAGGTTTGCAAAGCGATCCTAATTTAGCTGTCCGAAGTTGTCGCCCTCTTCATGATCGAATCACAGTTCCGTACAATCAAAACGTTTCGTACTTGAGTCGTTGACTGCGATTACTTTACAATCATCGGGTATGTCGCTAGGAGTCACACTGGCTCTTAC
Source organism: Microchrysa polita (assembly GCA_949715475.1). Taxonomy (NCBI): domain Eukaryota; kingdom Metazoa; phylum Arthropoda; class Insecta; order Diptera; family Stratiomyidae; genus Microchrysa; species Microchrysa polita. Next base: position 21,304,205 of record OX454417.1, read on the forward strand.
CTTTCATACTTCAACCTACACAGTGGTCCGAAAAGTAGATGTCACATATTCAAATATAAATAGTTTTACCAAAAACAGAATAGGTTTCGGTCTGAGAAGCACTCGGGGTTACTGGGCGGTTTGCTTTTATTACTAAAGACCTACACCCTGTATAACTGGATAGAGCTAAAGCAACAAGCGAAAAGGATCGCCGGAGGATATCAGTGTAAATATGCATTTCAGGACGACTGGAAAAGAATTCAACTATTACTTTTTTACCATCTGTAAAAGGCTGTTTGAGAAGAATGTGCTATTAGTCATACTTCAAAAAAATAAATAGTTCTACAAATTTCGCTAAAAAAAATATTCAGAAATACGTTAATTTCTAATTAAAAGTAAGATAACGTCTTATGTCTTTATTTGTATAAGCATTTTATATTTATATAATTACCATTTCAGCTGTAAACACCTTGCCGTCAAATTGACGGCTATGACTCTTTTAGGTATATAAAATTCCTGACCCTTCTAGTGTTAAGAGTTTCATTTATTTTTGGTTAGGTGGTAAAATGCTTCAAATAAAAGATCCAGCAAACGTGAGCTGAAGTGATGACCTGCTGCTTCTGTGTCACTCCCAAGAAATCAGCATGATCTCGTCGCCACCGACCGACTGTTCGCCTATACTTATACAATAGACTTTTCGACAAAACTTACCATTTTCTTAAGAATAGCAATGAATTGGGAAATACTACTTGACGAACAGCTTACTTTAGGCATTCGCAATGAGTATTTTTCCCTTAGATCTTTTATTCTCGTATATTTCTTGTATTCTGTATTAGTACAGAACAGAGTTGCTTCCTACATATCAACGTCGGAAGGACTTTTAATTTGATGCGAGCTTCGTATACCGCACCGCAACGGTTCAAAGACAAACAAATCAATTAAATCAGATACATTTGGCTTGGCATGGCATGGCGTGGCCTTGGCTTCCCCCAGTGATGATGATGATGACGACACGGACGAAGCTTGGATGAACACATACTTGACATGAATACGAACGAGGCTATACAACGGTATAGTGATTAGGGCGAATTGATTGAACAAGCGGCTGAGGTAGTGGTCATGGACATCATGAACGAAATTAGGAGCAAAAGAGTCCTTAAAAATATTCCATGGAATTAAATGATTCACGTAGCGTTGATTTGTGGCTTAATTTGATTAAGATTCAACAGGATATTCATTTGGTTTAAGTTTTTTTTTCCGTTTCGTGCGGGTAATGAATGACAATTAAAGCTGGAGTTTTTTTTATTGGTTCTAGGGATTATAATTTATTTATATGGGTGGGAAAAAAAGTCCCAGGAATAGAAAGGTCATAGTTTTACGCTTTGAAGGGTTACGGGATTCAATAGAGAACCTAGGATTGTCAAATTCTTATAATCAGAAATCGGTTCATTAATATACGAAAAACACGAGCTGTACGACTTTTCCAAAGTTAATTTAAAAATCTTGATAAAAGTTTTCCAGGATACCTATACTTATTAAAGCGGATTAACGGGTTTTCGTTACAATTATTCATTGTCAATAGCAATAAAGCTATAGTATATGTATGCTCTATACACTGAAAGGCGAGCATAGTTTCTTTTCGATAGATTTTCTTCGTTTAAAGTACAGTATTTCCGCTGTGATTATTACCGCAATAGATAAACACAGCGACTCTATCGTCAATCATTCCATACATATATTTATTATTACTTTCATGACAATCCGCACTAGAGATACCTATATGCTACCTAGGTAAAAGTGCATTGATAATAATAATCTAAAAGTATGAAATTGCAATGCCACACGTACCATACGCAGGATACCATAATAATATAGAGATAGGTGAACAAAGATACGAAATGCAATCAGGAAATTGCATAGCAATTTGTGGCTAAATTGTAGATACTTAAAAACGGATCGACGATAAGAATCTGTAACAACTAACAACACAACGGTAGCGGATGACGGGAGAGAATGACGACAGAAAAATGCACCAATGGTTCAAGAACTATATCTAGGTATTGAAGCTGGCACTGGTCTGGTAGTATCCATGTGTTAATTGCGTACAAGAAAAATGTGTTTGAGTATCTAACGGTTTGTAAAAGAACGATGACGTAGAATGGTATTTATCAAGATTCTTTTATCAATTATGTTATGTAACAACCAAATGTACTTTGCATGAAAAACGAATTAATAAGTCAATACTCATTACTAGGGCAACCAAAATATGCCCTAAAAAAACCTAATTTTAGGCGCCTAAAATATACTCTTAAAATTGAAAAATATGCCCGTAAAATAGAAAAATATGACCTTAAAATTAAAAGCCATGCTCTTATAAATAACACTATTTTCATTAAAAAAATATTTCTATTAAAAGAATCTTTGATCGACAAGAACAAACTAAAATGTATTATTGCAAAAATTGCGAAAAATTTCGCTTGTTCTTCTATCCGTTTTCATAAAGAGTTCTGTTTCCGATATTGTTGTTGTTGCTCCTGTTATTCTCTATCATGTCTAAGTACTTTCCCTTTACAGTATCCGCTTGAAAATTAGAGCACGTGGAAATTAGAGTAGCTTGGACATTATAAAAGGCAGTTAGACACACTGGCCTAAAATTGGAATAAAAAATAAATAACAGGCGCGACAATCCAACATTGGACTAAGGCCGCAGGATGTGTTAGTGACATCCTATTTCCAAGATCTTATCTGCTTTTTTGTTGAGGTAAGGAGATCAGCATCACGCTCAGCAGTGTTATTTATCCCCATAAATGGGTACTCGTTTAACATCTGAGTGAGATCATAGTCCGTCACAAGCTCGTGAGTTCGAAAAACACCATGGATAGCGGTGAGATTCGAACTCATGACCCTGTGCACCGAAGGTGCGCGCACTAGCCGCTAGACCAGCCACCCAAGTAACAATTTCATTCCTATAATACTTCGTTAAATATTCTCTTCTAACATTAATAGGGGCACTTTACAGGGTATAACCACTGAATAACAGTCCAATAATGGCATTTGGCGAAAAAAATTTCCGCAGCTAGAATCAAACCCGTGTCTGTTGATTGCCCGTCCTACACGCAACCACTCAGCCAACCTCACATATAGTCAGCATTGCACTACAAATGGATAGTTGCTTCTATATAAATGCGTGACAATTCTTTATCGTATCTTCTGCAATGTACTCTAAATCTGTACATTTATCAATAAAATAAAGTCAATTTTTGCGCAGAGATCACCCTAATTGGTTTCGAAGATAACAATGAGTGCGTACGTGTGGGTTTCATGCAAGGATTTATAATGTAGAAATTATGTATTTCAGAGCACAAGTGTCAATTCATTAAAAAATCACAAAGTCCATCCTTCTATAAAACTACGGCGAACAATTTATTAGATGACCATACGAATGTCACACTATAAAAATGACACCGACTTTGCTATAGAAGAATATATGCATGTGTGTGAGTTAACTTTAGAGAGACTATTGCATGTGTGTGCTGTATCATCCAATAAACACAAGAGTGGAGACGTAAGAAACGCAAACATTTTGAATAGGAGTTACAGCAAATAAACCAAAGATTAGCCAGTAAGAACACTAGACAGGCGTACAAACTTATAAATAATATCAAGAACGGATATCAACCCAGGACAACCCTATGTAAGGACAAGGATGGTAACATCATCAGCGACATCGAAAGCGTCAACAAACGATGGGCCTCGCATTTTGAAGAGCTCCTCAATGCATCATCAACATCCCCCGCGGAGCTAGCTCTTGAGCAGTTAGCCGAGCCAGGCCCTTCCGTTCTACCCCCAACAGTAGAGGAGGTGAGTCTTGCCATACAGTCGCTCCAAAATAATAAAGCGCCCGGCGCTGACGAGATCCCAGCAGAACTGCTGAAGCATGGTGGAACGTGCCTGACCAACGCTGTACATGTGCTACTGCTGAAAATATGGAACGACGAAGTAATCCCCGAAGATTGGCGCAAAAGCATAATCTGCCCAATCCACAAAAAGGGTGACAAGCTGAAGTGTGAGAATTACAGGGGCATATCATTAGTTTGTACGGCCTATAAGATTTTATCAAAAATTCTTGAAAAGAGAATCAATCCGTACGCAGAACAAATCATTGGCGAGTATCAAGGCGGCTTCAGACCTGGTCGTTCAACGACCGATCAGCTTTACACAGTGAAGCTACTACTCCAAAAGTGCTGGGAATACACATCGACGTATACCAAATCTTTGTCGACTTCAAGCAGGCATACGACAGTATCGACCGAAGTGTACTGTACAACATTATGCTGAATTTTGGTATACCGGCAAAGTTAGTGCGACTCACAAGGATGACGATGACTAATACCGTCTCGCAGGTCAAAGTGCAGAACCGACTCACTGACCTATTTGAAACTCGTACTGGACTCAAGCAGGGCGACGGGCTGGCGCCGACGCTCTTCAACCTGGCTTTGGAGTATGTAATTCGAGCCATGAATATGGACAGCAGCGGAACGCTACTCATCAAGTCGACTCAATTAGTAGCGTACGCCGACGATATCAACATCATGTCTCGAAGGTTGGGTGATGCAGAAAGCCTCCTGCATAACCTCAATAACGCCGCAAAGAAAGTTGGACTACATATCAACGAAAGCAAAACAAAGGCCATGATGCAATCGAAAACAAGGACGCCAGCAAATGCAAGCATCACAGTGGGGGACCTTAATATCGAGAATGTAGACAACTTCAACTATCTGGGTTGTAACTTATCAAAGGACGCCAACGAAACCGACGAAATTAAGCGACGGATACAACTAGCCAATAAGACATATTTCTCGGTCCTCCCTATAATTAATTCGAAACTTGCGCACAGGAACACGAAGCTCCGCGTGTACAAAACGATCATCCGACCCGTGCTATGTTATGGCTGCGAAGCATGGACCCTTACCCAAGCCTCCGAAATTTTGCTAGACCGATTCGAACGAAAGGTCCTTCGGCGAATTTTCGGGGCCGTTCGCGAGTGAGACCAATGGCGTATCCGATACAACCATGAGTTGTATCAATTGTACGATGAGCTGGAAGTATCGAAAATCGTGAAGCTTCAACGTCTGCAATGGGCGGGGCATGTACAACGGATGGACGACAATCGCATGCCAAAGAAAGTTATGAACGCACAACGAATTGACGGAGCGAGGTTGCGTGGACGACCGAGAGCTCGCTGGGAGAACTCCGTAGGTGAAGACGCCCACCAGCTGCTGGGCTTCCGAAACTGGAGGACAAGGTCACGTAACCGCGACAATTGGAGGTCAACGATTCATGCGGCCAAGGCCCGACGTCGGGCTATCGTGCCACATTGATGATGATGATGGAGTATTTAAAGTGTGTTTTTTTAGGTTAACGTTTAGAGACAGTTTTATCTAAGTCTTATACCACCATCTTTAAATTTATTCCATAATGATGATAGAAGCTTTCCGGAAAATACTTTAAGGATGTTTTATCGGTTTAAAATATTACTTTAAGCATGTGCGTTCCGCTACACCCCCAAAAAGGACGAAAAAGGATACTATTTAATACTTCTCCGGAGGTCGGCATGCGGGGTATCAGTGCAAAGGGTAGGTCGAGTACATTATATATCCGATTATTTTTTCATTTTTGAAAGACCTTCAACGGAGTAAATCGAGCTTAAATAAAAAATTATCGCTCGCTCAAGTCAAGTTGAATGTACTTCTTACCTACATGGGAAGAGAATAGTAAAAACACGTCGCGAAAACGCCGAAAATCTGCAAATTCGTCGTACGTAATTGCGGTGCGTACAGGTTCAATTAACGCCCTCGGGACGTATGAAAGCGATAATTTTCCATTTAAGCTCGATTTACTCCGTTGAAGGTCTTTGAAACATCAAAAAATAATCGGATATATAATGTACTCGACCTACCCTTTGCACTGATACCCCACATTCTGACCTCCGGAGAAGTATTAACCCTTCTGTCGGCACCTACTGCAATATGCATATTATATACCCAATAGGTCTGGCTGGACCTACTGAGAAAAAAAAATTTTATTTTTTAGAAAAAGTAAAATTTTTATCGGTAAAATCATTCTATCCATTCTTTACTGCAATTTTTCAACAATAAAAGCATCAAAATAATTTTTGTAGCTATACTGGAAACGTTTTTAAGTAGATATATTTTGAGGTGGTATTAGTACAAACGTGTTTCTCCCTTATTTTCTCCTTTTTTGCTTCGCTATTTGCATTGTGTTTATCTAGTAGATATTTCGATCGAATTTTCTAATTCCAATATCTTTGGGGAAATATTAAGCACTTTGTTGGCAGATTTTACCTCGATATTAGTCTGCAGATTTAGGGAAATAAGTGGGAAGAAATAGGGAATTTTCAAGGCAAAAATCATTTAATTCTAAATTTTTCGTAAATTTTTTGATCAAATCTATTTAGAAAGACGTTTGCAAGTCACTCATACTTATGTAGTCCTTACTATTACAAAGGAAATAAAACTGGGTTGAATTTCCTAGGATCAAATCTTAGTTGATTAGGTGGTGTTATAAAATGTGACGAAATTAGGCATACCCATTTTCCGAACTTCACGGCTTTTTATCGAAAAATCTCAGAAATTTTTATCGTTTATAGTTCAAATTGAGTTTAAATAACATTATCACATCATAAATAACAGAATTTAATATTTGCACTTCTTACTTCAAGAGAAAATTGGGGGGAATAACTATAGGTCTGGCCAGACCTATTGGGTATCAAAAAGCACTATAAATTTAAAATCATCAAAAACATACTCAAAACTTCAACCGATTTTTTCAAATTTTTCCAAAATGCTTCCAAACATATTATTCTAGGATATCATGAAATATGAAGTCGCTGCGATTTCATCTTCTATGCTTTTTACACCAAAATATAGTGCCAAAGGTCTGGCCAGACCTTCGTGCCGACAGAAGGGTTAAATAGTATCCTTTTTCGTCCTTTTTGGGACCTTGCCCATCATTTTTTTTCGGTAAGATGAGCTTTAGATTCCTGGGAGCTAATGTAGAAGAACGTTCCGCTACACTCCCCATTTAAATTGCTAATATCTCTAAAAGTTGACTAGCACAAAATGTTTAAATGTGGTACATAATTAGCACATAATGAGCACGTAACGATGCAATGATTTTTTTAGTCATTTTCCAAAGTGGGGGGTGTAGCGGAACGCACCTACTTTAAGCGATGTCACACGATAAATGAATTCCGTGGTACTATATGGTTGCTACAGTGTGAAGTGCTTCTTTAAAGCAAACGAATAGTTGCTTAGCACCACCAATTGGAATAAACTGTTCTAATTTTCAAGCTTAAAAAGTTTAATTACACATTTCTTATATTTTAATCCCGTTACATAAGGTAAATAATGTCGTCGAAAGTTTGCTACCAGAAAATCTTACTTTTGGTAAGCAATTCTATTATTGAAATTAGCACAGGATTCCGTTTCTGAATCTGTATTGTGGTCCAGTTTTAATAATAATCTTTTCCTCTCAGGAAAATTATAGATAAACGAATTTGCATAAAACCTTAACACGATCAGTTTTACAATATCTCACAGAGCACTTTATTGTCTCTATTTAAACAAGTTTTAAAAAAATCAAAATTCTTAGAAATTAGAATTGGCCAAAACTGAACTTCTAATTTTCGAGCGTCTACTGTATTCTAATATGTTTTCTAAGGCAACAATATGATATTAGCTGTGAACTGACAGTAACCAGTGAATTATTCGGATTAAATACAAGTCGTAGTCCCCGAGGGGAGCGAAGGGAAACCAAATTTCGGCCGAGCCTGAAATTAGCCTCGGTCTCGTTTTATGATGAGTTATGATGTTCTTGAAAGGAAATATTATTTATTAGCAGCCTTAACCAATTAAAAGATAATCCCAAACGAGACCGAGGCAAATTTCGGGCGCGGCCGAAATTTGAATACCCGTCACTTTCGAATGAAACTTAAGCTTTTTTGGGGTGTTAATAATTTCTACCGCAGGCTTATGACGTGTTCCGATTCCATCTGTTCCTGGGTATATTTTGAGGCTTTACTAGGAACAGACTTGGATGAAGCTTGGTTAAGATTGGTTCATAAAGAAAAAAGCTTTTGTTAGAAGAACCTAATTTTCAGGGGTTGGTTTGTATGACAGCCCAACGACGTAGTGTTCCGTGTTGAGTTCTTTGACTCTCGAGTTTATTCAAATTGGGAATCCTTCCCTTTCGTCTTGGTAGATCAATCGCAATAGCTAACAACAATAACTATCCAATAAATCAAAAACCAAATAAACTTTTAATTTCCACAAAAATTAATATATTATGGGATAAAATCCAATGTTTCACAGGCGATGGCTCAACAAAGAGTGACTCTGGGTTTTTTCAGACAAAGGACATCAATTCAATTTCGAAATATAACTGATACAATTTTGGCGGAAAATAATTAATTCATTTACTTTATATTAGCGACATCTTATAATTCAATTCAAAACTAATCCGGAAAATCACATAATTTTGTAAACAATAAAATAGGTCATGTTGCGTTTGTTTACATTATACTACACACAATTCAAATATTCAATTCAATTTAATTGTATTTCTTTTTGTCTATTTTAGGTAATAATTGCAAATCGACCATCTGTTGATGTTAGCGGCGAACATAGTTTTCCTTGAAGGAGGAACGTAACATATCGCATCTCCAACATCCAATTCATCGTTGTATTGAACGTTCTCAGGTATGCTTCACAAATTGTAATTCCTTGAACTCCGATTCCTTGTGCTTGCATAATTTCAGGTTCACCGAGGGAGCTCTAAATGATGTGATGATGACGACGATATCTTCAACATTCCGTTTTCATCCGTTCCTAGATATGTTTTGACGCTTTACTAGGAACACACTTGGATGACGTTTGGTTTACCCTTCTGTCGGCACAAAGGTCTGGCCACCCTTTGGCATTATCAGTCAAAAAAGTATTGAAGATGAAATCGCAGCGGCTTCATAATTCATGATATCCTAAAATAATATCTTTAGAAGCATTTTGCAAAAATTAAAAAAAAATCGTTTTGAACAATTTCAGTTTCGTTTTGACGAATTTCAATTCATAGTACGTTTTAATAGCCAGTAGGTCTGGCCAGATCTATAGTTTTTCACCCCACTTTTCTCTCCAGGTAAAAAGTGCAAATATAAAATTCTCCAGCTTCAAAACTGAGTTCGCGTTGCAACAGCGGGCAGACAGACAAGATTACCATCAACGGGCTTACCGTCAGGGGAGCACCTAGCCTTTCGGCCTGTAACTCCCGGTCCTTCGGGCGGTTTGAACCTTCAGCTTCTTACTGACAAGGTCTTATTGTCAGATGGGAATTTCTCCATCCAGTGAATGCACTCACCTTCAGAAACCCAACCCCGGAGTCGCAACACCAGCTGGTTGGCTCGGGTTACAACCTACAGCCACCTCGAGTCCAACACCTTGATGGGCAAGGACCATGGTTCCCTTGTCACACCCATCCCGGAAGTACACTATTCGCTATAGACTTCTTTATAGCAGGTGTGATCCTCCTTCGGCCCCTATTGATTAAGCCTCACGTAAACATTCAGACGTGCATGTCCCAGGATCGTTGTACCTGTGGTGACTACTCGTTTGCTTAAAGCAGACTTGTAGCGTTGGTTTTCACATCCTGGCGGCCCCTTCAGTTTACTAGTCAGCAATGCGATTCGGCCCGTGTGGTCATCAATCCACGAACTAGTTAGATATAGGCGTATAGGCATTTTCCACCAAGGCCGTTTTCCCTAACTATAGCCCCTTTGAGGCTCGGGTTATGCGAAGCCGCCAGCTCCGAAGCTCACACGATTACCCGTCTGGTGACCCTCCCCACCAAGGAATCGCCGTTTATCCGGCTCGGTCTTTATATGACTTCCCTCCCGTAAAGACCGAGGTCTTTATGACTTCCCTCCCGTACCCCCGCGTGGAAGGGACCTTGACGCGGTGCGGGGGTTTAGCGCTGCATACTGACGGAACATAGGACAACACTAGGACAGTATACTTACAAATGACAGAACTGAACTTCGACACTCAGCCAACTAACATCTTCCAAATCCTAAACCTAAGGTGTAACGCGATCCGTGCCGATGGGTGAATGGCACCAGGGACAAATGGTGTCACAAACGGAGCTTCTGAGGAACCGGGCGAAACCTCAGAATAACCAGCCTTGCGTGCTTAAGGGGTCACTGAGCACGTGTACCTCTTTTTACCGCCATACTCGTGGGACCAAAAATGGACACCGAAAAAACAAAAACAACAACACAAACAACCGAACACACAAAGAGGGTAGAACAAAACCAACCCGCCCAAGCTGAAGGAAATGGTTCATCCATAAGCCAATCAGCGGAAGGCAAGGAAGGTATGTCCCAACCCTTGAACACATCCTCTCAGGGAAGTGCATCCTGCACAAGACCAGAGAGGTCCGATGTGACAAATACAACTACTAAGATGGGCCAACTAACCCTCAAAAACAGAAAACCGACACTTTCTGGAGCCCAGCGACGGAAGATCGCCATTGAAAAAGCGAGGGAAAGGGGTGAACCCATAAGGCCGCGACAAAAGCGGTCCCATGGAAAATCCCAAGACCTGCCAGCGGGGCTCAAAAATAACCCCCTCAAGAGAACTAGGTCAGAATCTCAATCTCCCGCAGATGGAGCAGAGAAAAAACGACCAAACACCGGGCGTAGAGAAACTCCGTCGACAAAACCCGGTCCATCAGGAGTAGTACCAGGGAGTACTTTCAAGGAAGCCCTCTGCTCCCTCAAAATGGCTGTGGTCCTGAACAGTTACCCAGCTGAAAAACTAACTACTGAACAGGCAAAGGAAATTCAGCGGGCTATCGTGACAGAGGTCTTCAAATGTGAGCCATCCAAGGCCCCACTGTTCACCAATAGCTACCCGGACAAGGGCGTCCTTTACGTAACCTGTGCAAATCAGGAAGCCAAGCACTGGTTAAAGGTCACAATACCTTTCATAAACCCATGGGAGGGAGCAATCCTTCGCGTGGGCGATGCGAGGGAAGTGGTCAAGACCAGCAAAATTATGTTTCGGATTCCTAACACCGACATAGTTGGTACGGAGGATCCGAAGCAGATCCTGACGCTCCTCAAGACCCAAAACCAGGGGCTGAACACAGAGGAATGGAATGTCGTCGCATCCACGAAAGATAAAACCGGACTGAATCTGGTCGCCTGGATCGACGAAACTAGCTGGAAGGCGCTGGAGGCCAGAGACCACATAGGTTACTTTGGCCTAAACCAGATAACCTTTAAGGCAATTTCTAAGCGGCCTCATGATGCTGAAGGTGGTCCAAATCAACCTTCAGCACAATAAAGCTGCAACCGCAGCACTAAGCCGCCTCATCAAAGTCGAGGGTCTGGATATAGTCCTTATCCAAGAACCCTGGCTGTTTAAGGGCAAAGTAGCCGGCTTAGGAACCACCGGAGGTAAGTTAATATACGATATAGCTTCTGGCAACGCCAGGACCTGCATCTATACTAAGCCTAACGTTAACATACTGCCACTATACAACCACATTTCCAGGGACCTAGTAGCGGTGAAGATAAATGGGAGTAGTAATCGGGAGCTCATCCTCGCTGCCGCCTACTTCCCATACGATTCACAGACGCCTCCACCACCTCAAGAGCTGGAGGAACTGTTAATAAGCAGCGGACCACACACACCGCAGCTCATCATCGGAGCGGACGCAAACGCTCACCATACAGAGTGGGGAAGCTCTGACACAAACAAAAGGGGTGAGTATCTTTATGATTTTATAATCAAAGAAAACTTTGAAATTCTGAATAAGGGTACTGAGCCCACTTTTGTAACAACACGTCGAAGAGAGGTCATTGATATAACTTTAGCCACCTTCAACGTATCTCCTAACATCCGCCATTGGCGTGTTTTACCCGAACCTTCGCTATCGGATCACAGATACATAAGTATGGAAATCGACAAAGTAGATAAGCCAACTGAATTGTATCGTAATCCGAGAAAAACAAACTGGGACCTCTACAGAGAGCGCCTGGCCGTCCATCTGAATGAAATTCCCAGACACATTAGTACTACACTTTGTATGGAGGCTGCAGCGGATCAACTGCAAGCCGCAATAAAGACCTCCTTCGAAGAGAGTTGCAGGTTAACGAGACGACATACCAATGCGAAATGCAAATGGTGGAACTCAAACCTGAATACCCTGCGTAAGAAGACACGTAAGCTCTTCAACGTAGCGAAAAGAACTGGGGAATGGTATACATACCGCAGCACCCTAACCCAGTATAGCAAAGAAATCAGGAAAGCCAAGAGGGAATCCTGGAGGAAGTTCTGCGAAGAAATAGAAAACTCGCATGAAGGAGCGAGACTCCAGAAGATTCTAGCCAAGGATCCAACAAACCCTATCGGGACACTTAAAAACTCCGATGGAAACCAAACAAAAACAGGTAAGGAGACACTGGAAGTCCTTCTAGGGTCTCACTTTCCTGGATCGACCATAACTTCGGAACGCACAGACCAGTTGGATGACAACTCCCTTTTTCTCAGGGCTAACAAAGACGACTGGCGGATTGCGAACCAAATAGTAACATATAATAGGGTGGAATGGGCGATCATCTCTTTCGAACCCTACAAATCACCAGGACCAGACGGCGTCTACCCAGCCCTGCTTCAGCAGGGTCTTACGACTCTGGCTCCGCTTGTACTAAGACTATTTAGAGCCAGCATAGCCTTAGGATACATTCCAATCACTTGGAAGCAGGTAAACGTAGCATTTCTGGCAAAGCCAGGGCGTGACCAAACCCTAGCGAAATCGTATAGACCAATAAGTCTAACCTCCTTCCTTCTTAAGTCATTGGAAAAGCTCGTCGATAAACATATCAGGGACAGGTGTCTGACGCATTTCCCGTTACACCAAAACCAACATGCCTATCAGACGGGGAAATCATGTGAATCAGTACTACACCATTTAGTTGGGAAGATTGAGACCACACTAGTAATCAAAGAAATAGGGCTCGCGGCCTTCCTAGATATAGAGGGGGCCTTCGACAATACTTCCTTTGAATCTCTTGTACACGGCGCCTCTAGTCATGGAGTTCAAAACACCTTATGTCGGTGGATAAAATCGATGCTCCAAGGACGACAAGTACATGCAAAATTATTCGGCGAAACCATGTATACAGCTGTCCTCAAAGGATGCCCACAGGGGGGTATACTCTCACCCCTCCTGTGGAACTTTGTAGTGGACAGCCTACTGGTCCAGCTAAACAACGCTGGCTTCTATACCCTAGGATACGCCGATGACATCAGTATCCTGATAAGGGGAAAATTTCCAGGAGTTCTTTCTGAACTCATGCAACAAGCTCTGACCCAAGTGGAGGATTGGTGTAGGAGGGTAGGCCTATCGGTCAATCCCGCCAAAACAACACTAATAGCCTTCAGTCGCAAACACAACTTGGAAGAGCTCAGTGCTCCTACATTATTCAACCAACAACTGCAGTTTACCACGGAAGTAAAATATCTGGGAATCACCCTGGATAACAAACTCACGTGGAACAAGCAGCTGCAAAACACAATTGCCAAAGGCAAACAGACCCTATATGCGACAAAAAGAGCAATAGGGAAAACGTGGGGGTTAAAACCACGAATGATACACTGGATATACGAAGCTGTAGTCAAACCCCGTCTGACCTATGGCTCGATAGTCTGGTGGACCAAAATCAAGCAAAAAACAGCAGCAGCGAAGTTGGGATCAGTACAGAGACTGGCCTGCGCAAGCATAACCGGCGCCATGCGTAGTGCACCAACTTTAACTCTAGAGAAACTACTAGACCTGCCACCACTGGACCTCACAATCACAGAAGAGGCAAGACTTGCAGCGTACAGATTCCAATCATCGAACATGTGGACACCACAAAGGACAGGACACTGTACGATTACAGAAACTATTGCAAACCCAATCCTAGATATGGGCAGCGACTATACCCCGGCCATGTACACCTTCGACTCCAATATCCAAACCTCAACGGTTAGGGAAGACTGGAGTAAATGGAACGACAACCATCTATCAAATCACATCGTGTGGTACACGGATGGGTCGAAGACAGACGAAGGAACAGGGGCAGGAGTTTATACTAAAACCAACAACTATTGTATCTCCAAACCCCTAGGTCAATATACAACTGTGTTCCAGGCAGAACTTATAGCCATAAACCTTGCAGCGGGGGAGAGTACTCGAAAGGGATATACCAATAAGACCATATTTATTCTCTCCGATAGTCAAGCTGCTATAAAAGCCATTGCAAATCCCAAAACAACCTCTAAATTTGTTTGGGAATGTCAACAAAATCTCAAAAACCTAGCTACCCGGAACAAAGTAACTCTAAAATGGGTGAAGGGAGATAAGGGGATCGAAGGAAATGAGAAAGCGGACGCCCTTGCAAGAGAGGGTTCCGAACTACCCTTAACTGCTCCTGAACCTGCAATCGGAATCAGTAAATCTACTGCCAGAACCGTTGCTAGACGATGGACCGAGGATAAATTCCAAAATCGATGGAGACTAGCTGAAGGGCTCAGGCACAGCAACCGTATGCTGGAATCTAACTGGCAAACCAACTGCACCGAAGCCCTCAGTCTAAGTAAAACGAACCTCAGGGCAGTGACATGCCTTATAACCGGCCATTGTACCCTACGAAAACATCTGCATACAATTGGGATCTACACACAAGACCCACTATGCCGCCTCTGCAACGAAGACGAGGAATCAGCCTCGCACGTTATCTTCGAATGCCCCGCTCTTATGAGCTGGAGACAAAATTTCTTTGGGGCTCAAACTACCACAATAGGTGCACCCAAAGTAAACCTGGTTAGCTTTCTTCTAAGCCTCATACGAAGGACAGAGCTCTTAACCTGAAACGTTCTCGCTAAGATGGGATATACAATAAGCCAGCAGGCTGCAGTATTGGGCGCAACCAGCCCAACCTATCTCAGCGCCATATCCATCCATCCATCCATCCATCCCTCCATCCATCCCTCCCGTAAGTTATAGGAGGAGGTCAGTCATGCCAAAACCTACCCGTACATAATTAGGGAGCTCGGAAACGTTATCGCCCGAATGGTCTTTGTACAGAGTCACGCCATGGCGTATCAACCGTACCGTTGAGGTACGTGGTGTCACAACTCACCAAAGATATATGTCCCACTACACAGCCTTTTGCTGTGTCACAGCGACCCAGACCCCCCTGCGGGGCAGGCAGACAGACAGATCGAAATCGCTAAATCGATTCCGGACCCATGCCGGTCAGATTTTTTTCTTCAGCATTTCAGGGGATCAAATTTAAAAATCCTGCCAACTTTCAAACCCACACGGCGTTTAACCGTCGATTGCCATTTGTGTATATTTTTGTTAGATATTAGTTTTAGAGCGCCATTATATTTGATTTTTTTGGCTACGCTTTGCTTCGTTTTGGTCTCTATAATTTTTAAGTGTGGGCAAATAGAGTAAATATATGTCGGGGTGATATGTTCCCGTCAAACAAGAAGTTTATTTCAATAAAATCATCATTTATTATGTTTGAATGGATTTATGAAAATCAGTATGAAACGAAAAACAAATAATAAACAAATAATAGAAAAATAATAATTTTTATTTTTAAAAATCCTTAATTTTAAACCCATTTCCAAATTATAAATTTGTTCTCTCCAGAAAATAGCTAAAACTAGTAAGGACCGGTTCCTCATACCCCTTATCTTGTATCTGTCGACTGGTTAGTCTTAATTTTTGTTTATATTGCGTAGTTATGCGATATTGTGCTTGGTTACGCCATTGTATGAGATTCCGTAATATTTTTTTTCAATTGCAGATGATGGCGTAACCACATACGTTTCAATGCTGTTCATCAAATTACCGTTTTGGTCATCCTCCTTTGTGCCCTTTTTGGGACCTTTTTCATCAAAATTTTTCGTAGCAAAATGAATGGTTTGTCAGTTACTATTTAAAGCCTTCTGCATAACCTCAATAACGCTGCAAAGGAAGTTGGACTACATATTAACGATACCAACACGATGGCCATGATGCAATCGAAAACAAGGACTCCAGGACCTCAATATCGAGTACAACTTCAACTATCTGGGTTGTAATTTATCAAAAGACGCCAACGAAACCAACGAAATTAAGCGACGGATACAATTAGCCAATAAGACCTATTTCTCGGTCCTCCCTATAATTCCTTCGAAACTTGCGCACAGGAACACGAAGCTCCGCGTGTAGAAAACGATCATCCGACTCATGCTATGTTCGGGCTGCGAAACATGGACCCTCACCTGTAACGTACCGTTTTCGACCCGCAGTTGTCTACATCGAAGTTAAGAAAAATAACAAAAAATAGACAAAAAAATAAATTTATTAGTAGACATCTGTGTGTCGGAATTAAAAACATTATTGGGTCAGTTGGTTCAGAAAAGGCAAGCGGCCAACTTCAGGGGGATGGCAAGCGGTCAACTTCGGGAGAATCGGATGTGAAATGTCAACTGGGTGACGTTTTTCGAGACGGGATGAAATGCTGATCCTCACCCCCGGTTTTTGTGCGAAGGAGGCGCCCTACATTTCTTTGCTCGGCCACGGGCGCCTCAGAACGGATATAATTGTGAAATTGTGCGGGTATAGTTTTGGCCAGGACCAGTCGCCATCCGGGTCCACGGAGCACAATAAGATGGCACCTTTGCTCGCCGGTTACTATTCGCGATAATTACCCCAATATTAACCCTCGTGTTGTGTTGTGATCCTGCAGGCATGCGATATCCTTTTTTTTTTTGTACAAGGATAGGGGCAATGAGTAGCACAAACCCGTAACCCGTAATTTTTGCTCTCTGGTGGTCAAAATTAGTGCCGTGCCTAATTTGCTGTATGCAGAGTGCAGTAATTTTTGGCGTCTTGGCAATCTAGAGACGTAAAATCGATTTTCCGCGATTTTGATTTGTTCATTTGTTATGAAAATGTTTAAAAACTCCGGAAGTAAATATGTGTTCATCTATTTTTATTTTATCCAAACAAATTATTTTTAGTGTGAAAGTCACATCCATTTTTTTTTCTGTGTACGGCCGCCCGTGGCCATAAGCATGTGTGAGCAAGCATTCGCCGCTTGATAAAATATTCCGGAATATATGTACATATATGATTCTTCCTATGCATACGTAGACAGATTTCCGATCTTAAACTATACCGAGCTGACCTAGGTAGTTTTATTTTGTGATTTCGTTGTTGAAATGCACTTCACACTCAATATAAATTATGAGTAAGGCTTTTCATTCACAATGATACTCCATAGTCCCATCTCCCATCAAGTCTCTCAACTAGCCTAGTTTCTTGAGTCTCGGAGTGTCGAGTACCCCAGACGTAAGGAAATTCTTACATCGATATTTGCATCTCTATCACTTACGAGCACAAAAAGGATGTGGGACTCTCTATTCATGCGTAACTACCCTGTTGGGACAGAACCTTACTTTCGTTTGAATTTCTTCCCGCTAGTTAAAGTTTACGTTCAATGTAATCAAATAAAAAAAAATCTCACACATATTTTTACTGATACGATTACTTAACTGGAGCTTGAGGAGGCTCCATATGATGGTAAAATGAGGTACAGGTATACCAGTACACATGGAGTAGAATGCACTGATCCACCAATGCAAAATTGCGAACATGACACTCTCACGGGTCGATGACGGTGACGACTACGAACCCTGCATGGTCGCAATTTATGTACCTGCTTTCACTGCGTGTTTTTCTGTAATGTACATTCAGTGTGCGCGAAACTCACTTCACTTCATCGAATATTTTACGCCAAAATCGAATTTCA
This sequence comes from Microchrysa polita, assembly GCA_949715475.1. NCBI lineage: Eukaryota > Metazoa > Arthropoda > Insecta > Diptera > Stratiomyidae > Microchrysa > Microchrysa polita. The sequence goes on from OX454417.1 coordinate 21,322,116, forward strand.
TCCATCCATCTCGGGGGGAAATAGGTACTATGCAAGTAGGTATAGTGTGTATAGTACACACCGTAGGCATAGGCAGGCACCATACATTCGTTGAACCCATCATACATTGATGAATACATATCAAGGTCCTCGTACCGCGAATTGGTGAAGGTACAAGGAAAATGCCACGATAAAAAAAATTGCTCGAAAAACTGGAGCGCCTAGTGAGCTTGCAAGGCATTTTAATTGAATGCATGAATGAGTTATTGCAATTAATTAAGTTTGCAGTTCATTTGATTTTGATGAAGTTGAAGCGAAGGCGAAGGCGCATACGTGTTAAAGTTCATTATCGGGTCAGGTTAAAATCAATCGGGACGTGTCGGGTTGATAAAGTAAGAAAGTAGTTTTTTCCGGAGCAGAAATTTTAATCAAAATTAAAACATTTTTTTCCGTTATTTGTATGGTTCAATTGCTTACAAAATAATATTCGACGGAGTCTATTTTATGTTGTATACATAACCACAAGAATTTAGTCAACAAAATAACTTCACCTGAAGTGACAACATTCTCTCGTCCGAAAACATTCATATCTTATGGGAAAGTCTCATGTTTCATAGTTGTGTCGGACAAATTGACATTACATCATAGCTCCTTGTTGGGAAAACTATTTTACCCACGACACGAGAGCATACCACATTGACGCAGTCAGCAATTTATCCCACCGTCGTATTGGTTTGTCCACTCGTACGAAACTATTTCAAAACTAACCACACAAATTGTTAAACGCATCATCATAATAACAAAGGATCGTCAGGATTCTTACAATTGTTATAATTATAGTTGTAGAGAGCTGTGTTCATTTGAAATTTTTCGTTTCCGGAGTTCTTCGTTTTAATTTTTTTTATTTTTTCCCGTGCCCATCTCAGCAACTTCAAAGCCAGAGCGAATTGTTTCCACGTATAACCGTAACATCATAATTGTTTTAAGATTATGTGTGTTATGTATTTACTGTGAGTGAGAGTCTTTAGGTACCTATAGTAAGGATGATCGTAAATTTTGTTTGCGGCGTGGACTACGTTTGAAGATGAGAAGAAATAGTTATTTGTCTAGTGCAGATACCATAACTTTTAATCACTAATAAAATTTGTCACATCCGCATGTGACGAGAAGACATTTAAAAAACGAGACCGAGGCTAATTCCGGGCGCGGCCGAAATTTGGATACCCTTCGCTCCCCTCGAAATAAAAGTTTTTTTCGGGCGTATCTACGACTTGTATTTAATACCCTCCCCCCCAGGGGCGGCGCATAAGGGCCCGCAGGGCCCGCGTGGCGGGGGGCCCACGAGATTTAGGGGCCCAAAAGCCACATGAAAGATTTTTCGAACCATAAAAACACCCGACTGCGAAAAACAACACTCCGACGTAGATATTTTTTTGTAGACAAGAACAGATATGTATACAGTTTTCGAAGTCAAAACAATTGCTAAATTTATTGTTCCTCTTTCACCAGGTCTCTTAGATAAACAAGTTTAATATTATCCTATAATCTTTGAAAGTTCATGAGACATTCCAGTTCCTCAAATGGCTGCGCTATTTCCTGTAACTGCAGCCGCCGCTTGTAATTCGACCACCCTTTTCCTTGCGAAGTACCATTTCAGCAAAAAGATTCTTTAGGTCTCTCTAAAAATAAACTAAAACATTTTTGGTGATAGTACCTTTTTTAAATTTTTGAACCAAATTCGCATCCACTTTGTCATGAACTGTCAAACACGAACAAAGTGGTACTAAACTTAGCTCAAACTAGTTAGTACGACCTGTATATGTCGTTGAAGATTAAAATATTTTTTCTTGCTTGCAATATATACACGGTCATTAGGGCTGTGGTGCAGAGGCCACATTTGGTTTGAAAGGAGTCTTGCCAAGATTGCTGAATTCAATTTAATATTAAGTACAAAAGTTCTTAAAATTGAAGGATTTAAATTAGAGCAGACTTAGAAGCGCCACAGACCCTCCGATCGATCGGTCAGATTTTTGATTGCGAGATAAATCGGCGTATGGGACCATCGGATTCAGTTTTGTTTTTTGATTTGACGTGTGGAAAGTATTGCCATGCAATTTTCCGTACAAGCTGCCATGACAATCATGTGTTCTCAGTTCCTGATTTTTTGACATAAACCTGTGGTTGTTCTTCATGCTGTGGTTGTGGCGGTCATTCTCCATCAAAAGTAGCAAGTCCATCTTCCATCGCCCAAAATGGTATAATTTTCGCTATTTTGTGTTGTGTGTTGTGGACCGTGAGACTGTCAATTTCAGATTGCCTGATAAATCGCCTAGTGTGTGTGTGCTGTACGGGCGGCAGATCGATTGTGTGCAATCGATTGATCAATAAATCGCTAGGAATGTCGTGCCCTTTAAATTTAAAGCTGGAGCAAGGAATAGAGTTTTCGCTTTTTTCAATTGTCTATCAAATTAAAAACTTAGGCCACCCACACACGAAACGTCCGAAACCATTTTTTGGATTTTTCGTTCTGGCAAATTCAAACATTTTCTTCGATTTTGGCCGAACGAAAATTAAAAAAAATGGATTCAGATTGACCGCATTTGTGCGGCATCAGGGTAGATAGGGCGCTAGTCTTCAAATCATAGGTTCGCCGGATCGAATTTCATTGTAGGCGCAGGTAATTTACTATGCTTAAATATCACCAACACCTGTGATTCAAAATAGTTGATTTAAGGTCGATCCACACTTTTTAGTCATGAGTCATAGTCATTTTCCATTCAAATTTACAGATTGTCACTTTGTCAGTCAATCAATTAACTGACAATATGTCAACCTGTATGGAAAATGACTTTGACTGATGACTGAAAAGTGTGGATCGACCTTCAAGAGTGCTTTCAATTGATTTCACTCTAATTTTTTCTTAGTGTAGGGGGCCCACTCAAGAAGTTGGCGGGAGGGCCCCGAGTGAAGTTGTTCCGCCACTGACCCCCCCCCCCCCCCCTCATTATTTTCCTTCTGTCTTCACAAAAATTCCGATGCGTCGGCAAAACAATATCTGTGTGGGGTTTGGTTGGAATAAGTGGGCAAATAAAAATATTTACTCAAATTTTAAAATTTTATTGGGGGATGCAGGAGCATTCCATTTGTTTTGACCTTTTTAGTTGCTTTGATACAGACACATTAATTCTAGGTTCTGTGAAATTGGTGTAAAAAAATTTTTCTTAGAAGAACCAAAATGGGGGTTTGGGTTTGTATGGCAGCCCCATGACGCCATGGTCCGATTTGATCCATTCTTGCATATATATTGTGTTATCAATAGAAATACATTTGTGTGGAAATTGGTTGAAATTGATGTACAAATAAAAAAGTTTTTCTTGGGAGAACTTAATTTTGGGGAGTTGGGGTTGTATGGCAGCCCCATGACCACATGATCCGATTTGATCTATTCTTACATATGTTTTGAGTTATCAATAGAAACCCATTTGTGTGAAATTTAGTTGAAATCGATACACAAATAAAAAAGTTTTTCTTAAAGAACTCAAATTGGGGGCTAGGTTTGTATGGCAGCCCTATGACCCAGTGATCCAATTTGGGTGAGTCAAACACACAAACAGCCTGAAACAATAAGAAGCACGTGTGCAAAATTTCAGCTTGCTAGCTTCAATACCCACCGAGTAAAACGCGTCGCAACAGACAGACAGACGGACATGCTCCAATCGACTCCCCAAGTCATGCTGATCATATATGTATGCTTTTTGTATGGTCGGAGATGCTTGCTTTAATAAACTTCATGACAAAGTTAATATACCCTTTCACTCTATGAGCGAAGGGTATAAAAAAATATTTTGGCCAGAATACATAAAATGTTTGTTGATATCAATACACTAACTGCTTAGGGGTAACAAAACTACAAAAAAAAAACAACATATCCAGCTGTCATATTTTTATATGAAGTTTCGTTACCAAAAACTAGACCTTATTATCAAAAAAGTAAAATAAATAAAATTATCCCTGACAGGCCTAGTGACGAATCGAAATATTTTCACACTAACCAAACAATTTATTACTTCCCTGTAACACCGCAAAACGTTAAAACCAATGTCCAATTTGACCATAATTTATTATATTCACCGTTTGAAGTCAAGCAATTTATTACAAGTCCGGTTATGTATGACAAAACAAAAAAAAAATCACCGCCACATTATTCGAACGACATTTCATTATTATTATTGTCAGCCACCACCCCCACACGCACACGATGATATTCGATATCTTCTCAATTGAATATTCATGGTCGATTATTTAGATATTTCGACTAAAATCAGAAAAAAACCGAACAAGATCTTAGATATCACCACCATAGGCCAACCAACAGATATTCAGGCAACATACCACATCTTGATCGCGATAGTGTCCAGTTGTAGAGATCAAAAGGAATTTCCGGGTGTCATGCGGACCGAAAATCCGCACAAAACATACACGAGTATGAATTTATGCACTAATCATGTGTGTATCTAGAACGGCTGACCATATGGCCAGCAACGGTTGACCGTTGTTGTCGTTTTTAATGTTCATATTTCATGTTTCAAGAGTTTTCGGCTACCACATAGCACCACGTTGTATCAGATCAGGTGCTTGGATTTGTTTGAGCTGCTGTCCAATGTTGGCAATAATATTTCTTATGTCGTGTTTCTTTTCTTCTTATTTTTTTTTTGTCATAATAAGATTCGCCAACTTGAGTAAGTGTTTCAATATTTTTTTTTGTAACCGGCTCCGTTGGAATAGCTTGTTTGGTAAGTTGAATGGCGGCGCCAAAGCCACTGTAACTTGTTGCCGTACTATATACGATCGTAAAATGTATAATATTATATGGAAGTATGTCGTCGCCATCCGATTTCCTTTAGCCTCTTTTTGCGCAAGTATACACATACAACTTGAAGTGGACTTAGGTGCGCACAATAAAATTAAAACACTCTTTGCAGTGTACCTACTTACATACGAGTATTATAAAATAATGTGACGACAATGATTGCTGCGGTTGACATTATATTCGCAAAGACGCGCGCGCCCATACAGTTATACTCTGTACTTTTCTTGTCTGCGACGACGAAAAAAAAAACACGACAACCGAACATAAATTAAAATTCCAATATGATCTTGCCATATTTGGTAAGGTCGAGTGTTCGCTGTATTGTAAGGGGCTTGATGAAAGTCAAATAAATGTGTTCTAAATTGAGCGACACACTATGCAGAACCTTGAAATTATGATAAATACAAATTTTATCGAGTTGCTCGCTTAAGTTTTTCGTTTTGGAAATTTGTTTATTTTAGATTTTGACGCAGAATTTTCGTTCGAACGTGGCTGTGTGGACAGTTTTAAGCCAGAGTACTGGATAGGCCTTCCTGAATACTTTTTTGATCTTAAAATTTGAACTACGGATGTCAAAAACCGGACGATTAGTCCGAAAACCGGAACTTTCAGAACGGTTAACGGTTTTTTTTTTCATTTTTTTCCTCCTTCTGGTTTTAACCCGGGCGATTGTTTGTCCACCCGGCTAAAACCGGGAGAAAAATCTTTCAAAATTCATACAATTTTTTATATTTTCTTGATTTTTCAGTATGGAATTCTATTACTATTCTAATCTAGGGACGCGGGAGCGTCCCGCCCGCCAAGGAAAGAGGAAAAAATTTGAACAAATGCAAAGTGAGAAGCGACCAAGACTATGTTTACACGACGGAACAAGTACGGGTTTTCGGACCTCTGTAGCTCGAACTCTGGTTGGCGCTGAGTGTTCAAATTTGGTAGGCGTTGTCACTCGCGCCCGTCTTACGAAGTGTAGCAAATTTCATGAAGATACGATGAAAAATACCGGAGTTATAAGAGTTTGAAAATCGCATTTTTTCGAAAATCTTGTTCTCGTTGTTCTTGTTGTTCATTGACAGGGCTACAGCCTTGTAGAGAGCATCTCGGGATCCGCTCTCTTTTCCTATAGATAGAGTATGTCGCGAGGGTGTGCATAGGCTATCATTTGCTCCGATGCGTGCAGTAGAAAAAAAGATACAGCAAAAAATTAGTTTCTGGCTTGTCTTTTCATATGTTTCAAAGGAAATATTTTGCAAAAGTCGGGAATTGGTACAAAAAATGCTTGGAGTAGAATCATAAAGTACATATTGTGATTTGGTAGAATTGTTTAGAACAATCCCTTGTATATGTGCTCCAAAGTTTTCAAGGGTAGAGCGTCTGGAAGAGTAGGGACAAGAGGTAAAAGTTCCTGTTTTGGTTCGTTTTATATACGAGCACGTATACATTCGATATTAATATAATATTGCATGAGCATATAGTGTGGTGCATACATTGCGTTCTTTCTTGTAAGTACCACTCGGTTTGATCCTGCAGTGCTGGTGGAACCTGGATGTAAGGACATTCTTGCGTCTGCAGTAACGGTGTCTTAACCCTTTGGTAGGCCCAATTTGAAACTTAGGAAGTATGGATGTAATTTATATCACAATAGGGTAACAGATAGGGTTGAAGTTATTGTTAGGTCGCAGTTAGTGTTATTATTATGCTTAAATTTAAGGACAAGGCCTGCGTTAAGGTTGAGTTTAAGGTTTAGACCAAGGTTCAGGTAAGGTTAAAGTTGGGGTTATCATTAAGTTTAATGTGATGTAAAAAGATATTAAGGCTACCAAGGTTACTAAGGGCTTCCAAGGTCACAAAAGTTATCAAGTGTCCTATGGTCACTAGGGTTACCAAGGCGACTAAGGCTACCAAGGGATCTAAGATTACTAAGAATATCGTCTTAACTTCAATAAATTGAACGCATTCAATATCATTTATTGATATATTGTCTATTTTGTAAATTAAAAACTACAAAAAAATATGATATCTCTCAAAAACAACTCTGTTGAAAAAGGTTTCCGCCAAAGAAAAAGTCGTCAGTCGCAAAAAGGATTGTTGTAAATACAATCCCGCCAATATACATAATACATACTCACATATTGTCTCAAGGATATGCATATTTAAAAGTGATTGAATTAGTTAATAGCTTCCACCAAACCTACGCGGTACGGTACCCGTCAGAATCTACGAAATAATTTTCTCCGTGGTAGACCACGTTGATTTTGCCAATTCGGGTGGTGTGTGTGTTGTGTGTAACGCGTACCGCTCCCGCGCTTGTTTGGCGGAAACTTATTTCTTGCAATAGCAGGATAAAACCAATCTTATGAAAATTACGAAAGGCCTTTATTGTATAAAAAAAGGAAAAGTCGCCTAGACAAAGGAAAGCGAAATAAGTTTCTAAAACACATTTTATTTACAAGGCTGGTAGATTTAAAATGAAATCTGATCAAGAAAATACCATAGCAGCAAATAACACCTTCGTCAAGCTCCCCGCCAATAAGCGTTGAAAGAAATTAGTTTCCGCCAAACCACCACCCGAATTGGAAAAATCAGCGTGGTCTACCACGGCGAAAATTATTTCGTAAATTCTGACGGGAACCGCACCGCGTAGGTTTGGTGGAAGCTTTTAACTTATTCAATCACTTTTGAATATGCATATCCTTGAGACAAGATGCGAATGTATTATGTATATTGGCGGGATTGTATTTACATATATCAATCCTTTTTGCGGCTGACGACTTTTTCTTTGGCGGAAACCTTTTACAACGGAGTTGTTTTTGTGAGATACTAATCAGAATCACGCTCTGTGGCTCACTTGGTCGCATTCTACGATGCTAGTAATCTAGAGGTCCGGAGATCGAATCTCGGGGTGGTCCAAAAATTTCCGTACATGTGCGGATAGAAAATATATGTATAGTTCTTGCAACATTATACACACGCACCATGGCCCCACATGGGGCTATATGGTACTGAGAAGATAAGAACAAGAAGAAGAATTCTATTACTTGTCCTCTATTAAAAATTTTGTTTTCAAATTTCAGCCCTCAAACATATTTCCGAACACTCTCCTTATTGGTATTACTCCTAGAACCGTCGCTTCGTCAAATTACCTCTCCTTGTATCTTTGATTTGATTTTGCACTCCAGCTCCGAGTGGGTATGCATTTTTTTACTAAAATTCTCAGCAAATCAATGAAAAGACTCGGCTAACCGGAAAACCGGTACATTGAGCCCGGTTAAAACCGGACGGTCTAACCGGCTTTACAAGAAAACCGGATTTTGGGCCGGTTTTTGACATACCTAATTTGAACACGATCTGATTATCCATTAGAAAAACGAACCTTCACAGTTACTTCGAAAAAAATCGGGAATGTAAAATATAAAATATGTAAGATTTGGAGTTTCTAAACACAATTTTAAAGGCTTAAATCTGCTTCAATAACGCTGGCGACGCACGCTGCGACGAAATAACCAGATGTATGTACAATTTTAAGGCTTTCCTCACACGGACAGACCACAATTAAATTCGATAAAGTCATCGCCTAGCCCAGTGGTCGGCAACTATTTCACCGAAAGAGCCAAATTTAGCAATTGGCCAATTAACATTTCTTATGAGAGCCACAATTATTAAAAAAAAACAACAATAGGGTGTTTTGTGAGCTTAAGGCTCCATTAAAATACGACATATCATTGCAGTTCTATTTGCAAAATTTATATTAAGTCGTGCTCACACCAACGCGGCACGAATTTTCAGCCGCGAAATTTCCGTCGCGATTTTTCACACCGGAGCGGCGCGAATAATTCGCTGGGTACTATCAGTTCGCAGCTGATATCATGTTGTTGCATTAGAGAAAGTATTAGGTGAGTATAAGGAATGGGATTAGATATGATAGGATGGGATGGAATGGGACTAACGGTAACAACGGGTCAAAGAAAATTATTATAACATTTATATTCTCACCGGACCTTTAGCGCACTACAGCAAAATATCGCGGCACCTTTTCTTATTATGTAAAAGAGTAGACGGAAGAAATCGACGAGAAATTCGACATATTACCTCTTCAGGCTCCAATACTTACTCTAAGGATAAAAACATTGACATGCCTAAATTAATAGAATTTGCCATGCTGCACAACCTGATTGTGCCGTACCCAAAAACAGAGTTGTGTTCGGGAAAATTCAACTACAACTACAAATTCAAGGGCCGATAACTCCTACATTATTATCTCGTGTCCGTTGGTTAGTTAGTCTTATCGTATATTCAAGACGCACACCATTTTTTTAAATATTGTACATTTTATAGATTTGAATGTTTGTTTACCTTGCATTGTAACAAGATATTTTGCTTGGTTATGTCATTGTCTGTCTCTACTGTATATACAAACTAGAAAGAATTATGGTGTGCGTCCTGTCTATACGATAAGACTTGTAATGGCTGAATTCAAATTGTAAGACAAAACCGGACGGGTAAACTTGCAAGACAAGAACCATCGTTCTTACAATCTGAAATGCATAATGCTTGTCTGCTGGCCACACAAAAGCTCTCGCCGTCCGTTTATTAGCACAAACAAACGGACGGCGAGAGCTTTTGTAGTGGCCAGCAGACAAGCATTATGCATGTGGCAGCCCTGCCTCTTCGGACTTCGAAACTACAACCCTACAACTGCAATGCAACTTCGAAACTTCGATGGCGTCCGGACAAGCTTTTACCAGAATAAGTTTGGACACGAAACGACGCGCACGTTCATTAAGATTTCTTGTACTAAAGTTAAGAAATATATTATATAAATTCGATCTTTTTTTTAATTAGCTACTGTCCGCTCTAAACTAGCTAAATGCATTTCAGATTGTAAGAACGATGGTTCTTGTCTTGCAAGTTTACACGTCCGGTTTCGTCTTACAATGTGAATTCTCCCAATGGACCACGGAAGGACGGAGCTGACTGTGAAGGTCGAAATACGAAGAAATGAGGACGCGGTGGCTCAAGCTGGCCGACAGGCGCTAGATAAGATGTACGAGTTATGGGCTCATACAGTTTTTATTTACTTGGTGGAAATATACTTTAAGCGCTCCATGACACAGTCATATATTTCATAATAGATATTATCATATGCTTAAGCCTACTCGATTTCACTTAGTGCACGTGTGAAAATTTAATCCGAATGAATGCAGGGGGCTTGAGGATATGATAATATAAATATGATAATATGACGTAGTGTAATGGAGCCCTAAAACTGTTCATGAAAATGTTCCAGAATTAAAACTTTTTTTCTAAAATATTTTCCGAGTAAAAAATGGGTTTGCTTCGAATCAGTGAAGAGCTGAACTGGATAAGTCAAAGAGAGTTTTGCCGCCCACTAGCCTAAGTTTTGAGTAGCACGGTTTTTATCCTTCTGTTAGAGCAACATAACGGTAAAGTTTATATCGAACTGCATGTTTTTCTGTATTAATCCATCTGATTATATCGAATAAGACGCGGTTACTTACGGTTATTTTTAAATAAATAAAACAATTTTCTTCTAATAACCGTTATTCTGTGCTATATTATTAGCATGGAATGACGATTACTAAAAAAACTGTTTTATTTAGGTGCATGTTTTTACAGTCCGAATCAATCACCGAAAATTTCGACCAACCCACATTGTCCGTCGTAAAACATTTGAAAATTTTTGACATTTGTTGTTACAAAAATAAAGCAACAAAAAAGTAGAGTCTTTTCACGGCTATTACACCCTAATTTTTACACCAAAAACCTGAACACCTTCATCATACCATAAACCTCTCTAAAGCTCCTACGAACAATTATAATAATTCTCTAGGAAATTTACTAGTATACTAAATTAAGCAAATATTCCGCTCTTTTTTCGAAGTACACTAAAAGTATTTTTCCTATGAATATACTCCCCACTCCTAATTAGGTACATGTACAAAAGACATCCAGACTTAATAGACGAATCCTTTTTTCTTTATGCTATTCAAACATCCTCGCCACCGCGTCCTTATCTTTGATTAACTGCTTGACTTGCACCTTGCCCAAGATATAATTCCGAATTTTATTTCCGACAGCCGCGAGCGTACGATTGTTATCCATAAGTGCAAGTTAAACTAACATAAAACTTCGACTCTATGGTATAATAAAGGCATTAAACATTTTTCTTTTTTTTTCTCCTCCGTTCCTCAGCTTTTCCCGCCGTTTATCCGTCGGACAATGCCAGCGAGCGTAATTTTGTTATTTGCGTCGGATATTATATTATACCGTATAGTATCCGTGCGGTATCCTTAAAATCAACCATAAACTTGATAACAACGCGCCGAACAATAAAACTTTTCCTCATATATTTTTGTTTCGTCCTTCGTATGGCGGTTGATGTTGTTTGCCCCTGTCCACCTTTGGTTGGAGGGGGAATGTCGTTAAATGGAAAATTTTGCTTGACCCTAACATGGGCACACAGTGACGTATCACGTTCGCCTGGTGCGTTCTTCGGAAGGTTTTCCGTCAATAAATACGAGAATGTCCAAGCAGAGGTTGGAGAAGGATTTTTTTTTTTAATGTGCAACTCCTGACCTCGATGAAATGTTGCATTCGTGCCAGCTGGACAGGTAAGAATGTATAAAGTAAATTGAGTTGATAGTAGTCTGAACCTACGGTATATTTTATGACTTTCAGGAGGTTAATTTGACACTCACGGGCTTCTTTCTGTTAGAGTCATTTTTACTATCAACTTTAGAGGATTTTGTGATTCTTTCTCTAGTATAATTCAGCAATTGGATAGTTTGACCATCACGTCCTGCCGTCAATTTCGTCGGGCCGAGGTGGACGACCCGCGCCCTAAGTAGAAATGTTAAACGTAACAGCCGAGGTGTCATTACTCATACTATTTAGCGTCGTCAGTATTGTGCACTATTCATCACATTCAAGTCAGGGCTATTAAAACGAAATTTTATTTCGCGCAATAATTAGTCGTCATAAAATGTAATGAAACTAAAGTCTGACTTTATAGTTGGGGAAAGCTTTAGCTGCTCTATTATTCACGCCCTGATTTTAAGGGGTGGTGGAAATGAAATTTTCGACAAAATCGAGCGAAAAAGAATATTTACTTGTTCGTTGGGTGTATTGGCTGACTGAGTCTTCTTCGCAAGGCAAGGTGATACATATATGATTTTGGTTTGATATAGCATACACTAAGTATCTTGTTAATTTTTAGGGTTTTTTAGAAAATTTTTTTTTTTTTTTCAAAAAACCCTTATGAAATCGATTTTGTCTGTCCGTCCGTCTGTCCGTCTGTCCGTCCGTCTGTTCACTAAATAACTCGCGAACGGCTCAACCGATTGTCATGAAATTTGGTAGGAATGTGTAGAATGCTTACAGTCTTTGGCACATATACCTTAGAAGTTGGTAGGAAGAAGATAACAGGGTGTCCCGAACGGTTGGAAAAAGTCGACTTTTTTAGTTTTTATCGGAGATTGACATATGGGTATTTAAATCAAAGAACTAAACGAGTACATCTCACATCAGTTAAAAATTTTCAGTTTCGAGTAACGGTAAAAAAGTTATTGGCGTTCAAAGTTAAACTTCCTTTTCGACCTCCGTTTTTCTAAACCGTTATAGGGATCGATATGAAACTTTGCACAAAGATTGGTCAGTATGGCTTTATATACCTTAAATATTAAGACTGTTGACTTTTGCTAAGGAAAAGTAAATAACAGTAAATTTGTAAAATTTGAATTTGATCGTGTGTAGCCCCTTTTAGGTTTCCAAATATGAAAATTCCGCTAGGGATTTTAGGAAATTACATAGGGAATATGTCTACGAATTTTCATTCGAATATCTGTATCCAAACCGGAAATATAGCCAAGTTAGTATTTAGTAAGGGCCTTTCACAATGCAAGGGAAGCCTCTTAAGCATTTCTTCAATGCATAACTTTTAACTTGATGAAACAATGAACATGAAATTTGGTGGATATGCATAGAATGGTAATAGTGTTTGCCACAAATATTTTTGAAGTTTGTAGGACTAAGTTGACAGGGTGTCCCTGAATAGCTGCCAAAGTATACTTGTTCAATACTCATAGGAAAGCTTGCATGGGCTCTTATGTCAGAGGACACAATGGAATCATTTCATATAAGTTGCTTTTCCTTGATTAAAAAAAGAGTAACAGTAGTTTTACAGCCAATAATTCAGTTCATATATAAAGCCAAGCCGGCCTTACGTTTGCCTGAGTTTCTTTTTGCTCAAAGGCCATCAGAAATCTTAAATCGAAAAATGCCTGTAGATTTGCCTACTTTTATACAAACTGGGTAAATAGTAAATCTATTTTTGGATTGGTCTAATTAAAGGTGGAACAGAACGCGTTTATTTAGACCAATCCAAAAATAGATTTACAGGAAGGATTCCATTAATGCTGTACACAATTCTTATCTATTGCTTATAAAATATATGTACAAAAAACATTAACTATGCATCAAAATTCTAAAAAACCCTCGTATTGCGGGCGCAGCCCTCTGTACGCCGGTATTTTTTTATTATGCCATAGAGCGGGCGAAGAAATGTACTCGTAAATATATTTACAAGATGCATCATCATGCTGATTCAAAGTTGTGTCATTGTACTTTAGTTACACAAGAAATAGATGACACATGTCTTGAAATGAAGAGTAAGAAAATTACCTGTAAAATAGCTTAATCCATTTTTGTTCAGTGTTCTAATATTGGAATATTGCACTTTTTATAGATTTTCAAAAAAGGAACCAACTTTTTGTTACGCTATTTATCCTATTGTATTTGATGTACTTCGCCTGTGGATAAGATAACGGTAGTTCGTTTAGTTTCTATAAGGTTACGCCAGTGTCGGATTAACCCTAGAGAGATAATCTACGTCGAATCGACGTACAGAAATTTTTCTTTTTATTATATCTCATTAGTGAAGCTTCATAATTTGCTGGTTTCAAGATTTAACTCAATTCATGACTGTAGGCGTAATCACGTGGCAAAATTATTGGCTTGGGTGCCACACAGCCTAAGATATTGGGGGTCATAAGTCAAATATACGTCGAATCGACGTATGATTATCTTTAACAAATTTGTACTGAAAAATATTTTAATTGCCCCGAATTGACATTTTTATAAATCTTCATAATGTGAATGTGTATTCACTTGGATATAACCACTAAAAGCCTGTTTCGATAAAGATATCCTTTATTTTAATCTATTGAAAGGACAGTCCACTTTCTCCTAGTACCACTTTTTTAAAATTAATATTATATAAACAAACAAATGATAATTTTGCAAAACCATTAGTTTAACAGATTAATATTAAATACAAATGATTATATATCTACCTTTTAGCAACATGTTACTCTTAACAAAGAAGTTATAAAGATGTTAACTAGCAACACGTCGAATCGACGTATAATTATCTTTTCAGGGGTAAAAAATATGATTATCTCTCTAGGGTTAAGAAAGCGCGGGGTCCGTGGCAAATGTTGACCGCGGGGCCTATAGAACTTCGATTAACGAAACTATTAAAAGGATCCGTAAGTTAATATTTCGGTTAATAAGTGATTTCTCATGGGTTTTTCTCTCTCTTTTTTTAAATTATCATTTATTTCGTGCAAGCAAATATCAGCATTACAGCCTTGCAATATACGACTAATGTGCAATAAAAGAATTGCTATTATGATATTTAGAGGTACGATGTTTGGTAAGCCATTGCACTCGTGATTCTCGGAACTCTCTGCACTCTGCATTTACAATGTGTTTATTCTCATTAACGGGAAACTTTAGAAAACATCAATATAAAATGAAGAATATTCCATAATTAATTTTGCAAGGGAAAAATTAGCATTTTCATGTAAAAAGTACAAGTTAAAACATTTCGCATCTATTCGCAAAAATGAGCAACTTAGCCGAAATTCGTATCTATTTCGTAAGATCGAAATTTCCGAAACATTAATGACAATGTGCTAGGAACGCCGATCGGTATTACTGAAAGCCAAATACATATTTCCACTGACACAGATACACGCACAGTGGTTTCGATTCACATTCTAGCGGGACAAAAATCAAAAAAGTGAGTATGCGATTACTGAAGATATGGGCAATACCAGGCGCGCACAGAGGGTGGGGCAAAAGGGGCAATTTGCCCCGGGCCCCGCGTGGGAGAGGGCCCCGCAGGGACAGTGGTCTCGTAGTGCGCATACGTCTAAAAAATTATTACACGAATTGATGTCAGATAAATTGTATTTAAATCTCTATTTATCTTGTTTTGCGTTATTCAAAGCATTTCTAGGACCTTATAGGATTTCCCTTCACCTAGTTTTCCAATTAAAATTCCTAAATCTAACATTGGCACTGATCTTGATATATTTTAGGTGTTGAGATCAACAGAACACTCTGCCGACATTTATCTAATTAATCGGTATTCCCTTAAAATCTGAGTGTCCTCGAACTATGTGTGTTTTATAGAGAAAGTGTTAACCAAGAAACTGAAAACGATGGATCCCCTTTAAATGATTATTTCTTATTACCATAAACTTATATTTATTCAAGTCTCTCTCTGATTGTTGTTAACTCATTGTAGTCTTACCTGTAACTGTGCTCTCGAACTAGCAAAATTTCTCAACGTTTTCTACGGGTTTGGTTTTAGACTTTTGTTCTCCTATGGATCAGTGCCCACTCGGTCTTAGTAACGTTTATGAAGAGACAAGAATTTCGATTATTGCAATGCCATCAGCAGTGACGGAACAACTTCACTCTGGGCCCTCCCGCCAACTTCTTGAGTGGCCCCCATACACCGAGAAAAAAAGTAGAGTGAAATCAATCGAAAACACTCTTGAAGGTCGATTCACACTTTTCAGTCACAGTCACTTTCCATAAAAGTTAATTGATTGACTGACAATCTGTCAATTTGTATGAGAAATTACTGTGACTGCGACTGATGACTAAAAAGTGTGAATCGATCTTAAACCAAGTATTTTGAAACATGATTTTGACGTTACAGTTTTTCTACTAAAATTAAGAACATCGTACTTAAAATAACTTTGCTAAGAGCTACTTTGACGCTTTGCATTCATACATTGAGAATAGCGTTCTTGTTGTAACGTTAATTAAATTAATGATTTTATCAATTTTTTTTTGATAAAAATGCTGACGCAGCGCAGCATTGACCTCTATAGGTGTTAGTGATGTTTAAGCATAGAAAATTACCTGCGCCTACAATGAGATTCGATCCCGCGAACCTATGATTCGAAGACGAGCTCCCTATCTATCTACCCTAATGCCGCTCTCTCAGGTACCAGCATCCTGGCATCCTGTAGTAGGAACAACATTTATAGAGTTTCCAAGGACAAATGTTCTTTTTCTCAAAGGGGCCACTTTTATTTATATGCCCCGGGCTCCTTAAATCCTCTGTGCGCGCCTGGGCAATACATTTGCACACATCAATATAGAATATAGAAATAGCAATTATGTACATCTTTCATGCACAGTGGCGTACTTTTCAATGCATTATGAAAATGGGGGCTAACTTATCTGTTTTGGAAATGATTCAAAATCGTTTCACAAAAATGTTTTTCATTTAAGTGTGTAAGTTTGACTTTTTTTATTTTATTAGTAAAATAGAATCTCTGTAGACAAATTATACTTATTTGGCAAAGAACAATTGATTTTAGAAGTCCCTTTTTGGACGACTTCTGCAAATTTAAAAATTCGACGTTTTCCGAAAAGCGATAAAATATGGGGAAATATTTCATTATAGAAGTGTTGCCTATTACGTTGATTGAATTGTCTCTTGTCAGGCTTACTCAGGTTCATAAAAGGTAACGACCAACATCTACCTTAAAAAAGGCCCATAATAAAGATACTAACGTAGCGCATATACCAGAAGGCCAAATTTACGTTAACACCTTCCACATTTATTCGGTTTTACTAATTAAAATATTTTTTTTTGGAAAACTTACACACTTGAATGAAAACCAACATTTTTGTGAAACAATTTTAAATAATTTTTTCATAACGTTTCAAGCGGTCCTCATATTTCCCCTATGCGTCCGCCATCTACATTGAATGAGAGATATATATAATTCTAATTTTGAAATTCTATGGATGTGTGCAAATACATTCCACAATATGAACTTCAAAAATGTATATCTCTCTCTCTCTCGTGAATCTCAAAACACTGTGGACGTAGGTTTAGTGGAATGCTATCATGGATTAGAAAGAAATATTTCTGCATTTTTATGCAATATAAATCTTGCTATAATTTTGGAACACCCTAGCGTAAACTGTTCAACGATAACGTGCTATAACAATTTTAAAGATATTTTTTTTGTTTGGGAAAACCGCGGGGCCCCTTAAAGCGCGGGGCGCGTGGGATTTGCCACCTTCTGCCACGTGGTTAATCCGGCACTGGGTTACGCGTGGGTTGGGCTTTGACATTAGGAATAGTTATGGAACACACCGAAAAATTGCTCTTAAAAATCTGCACGAAAATTATTTTTTCAACTTTCATGTTAGCTAATTGTGGAAAGCTTGGCTTATCTTTCCATTCTATTCACCAACAGCAGTGCATGTCTGTTAGTATTTTGGCATGGCAACTTACCAGCTCTATTGGAACAACGCGGAACTTTGTCTGTTGGAGGAGAAGAGCCTCCTGCGAGAGAAATATCGAGTTATTCAATATCGGAAATGTCACATTGAAATATTTGCATTGAAACTTCTTAGCATCTTTAGCTCAGTAGGTTGAGTGCTGACCTTGTGACTGAACTGAAGGTTCGAGTCCCGATTGGAACTAAACTTTTTTTCCTGAATTTCCGAAATTTATGGTACTTTTTCCCAAAGCTTTGTGGTTTCGTACCAAAATTATGCCCCTAGCCTTTACTGTTAAGTAGTAATTGCATTTTCGGTGAATCGTGTAAAAAAAACACGACTTTATGCAGAAAACTAATAAACTGGAAGAAGTATTTATTATAATCTTCTGAAAGAACGCTAAATGTCAAATAAAATTACATTTCGAATGTTTCGAAGTTCTTCGTTTCTTCCGAGATATAACTGTTTATATTTTTCGAAAATTCCCCATTAAAATTTTATGCTAAAGACACAGGTTAGGAGATTGTTCAAATCAGCCAAGCGGTATGGCAAGAAGATTGGTGAGTCTCTCTGCAGTAATCTTTGACAAGGACAAAGTGAAGTGGGCTATTCAGCCCTTTCATCCATTTAAGGCCGCGGGGGCCGATGGAGTATTTCCTGTTCTCCTTTAAAGCTGCATGGATGTCATCCTGCTATGTTCAGAGCTAGCTATTATTTTTGTCACATCCCACTAGCTTGGAGGAAGGTTAATGTAACTTTCATCCCTAAGCAAGGTAACAAACCTGAGGACCTACCAACGTCCTACAGGCGTATCAGTCTATCCTCCTTTCTCCTCAAAACTATGGAGCGTGCCATAAAGAAGAAGAAGATTAAACTGGAATAGCTACTTGGAAAATGTTCTTATCAAGGCTGCGTGTGTCATGTGGACTTGCCGGAACTTCTATGGCAAGACTTGAGGTCTTTCGCCCAGAATGACGGAGTAGGTACGGTTTTACAGTACGCTAGTACGACCTGTAATCACTTATGCTTCGTTAAGGTACGTTGTGCTAGACGCGGCCGCACGACTGCGACTCGCTCATTCCATATAAAAACTCGTTTTTAAAATGAGAGAGAAACGAGTTTTCAAATGGAATGAGCGTCACATAAACTAACAGAACAATAACGCTCATTCCATATAAAAACTCGTTTTTAAAATGAGAGAGAAACGAGTTTTTATATGGAATGAGCGAGTCGCAGTCGTACGGCCGCGTCTAGCACAACGTACCTTTAGTGTGGTCGCCTAAAACACTACAACGCTACACTTGCCTGTCTTGGCATCTGGTGCTTTTAGCACTACATCTACCATGGAAGCTATATGGGGAATGACCCCACTGCATATTTTCATACAGGAAACTGCAGCATTAAGTGATTTGAAAATCAACCTGCCATCTGATACTGGAATCAGTGATCGAGGACACATGTAGCTACACTCGAAAAAATTTTACTCCAATAATAGGAGGAAACTTTTTTCCTTCTATTATAGTAGTAAATTTACACCACAAAATGAACGAGAGTAATTTTACGCCTTACGGTGTAAATATTTACTACGAAATTGGTGTAAATCTACAAACAATTTGAAACACTGGAAAAAATGGAAATTTACACCGGCAAATATGTAAATTTACATCCGGGTTTACAATAATGTTTACGGCAGCCAGTTTTTCGATTTAAATCGTCCTTGAGATACCCGTTATTCCAAAGGCCAAGAGCTGCCACACCCCCTTTGGTTCAAGAGCAAAAAAGCGCTACAACACAACAGTAATATGATGCTCACATGAACGCACTTCTAACGGAACAGACTAACTGCACACAGAACAGTATTTGTTTATAAAATTTCGTAGAACTGTTTCAAAAAGACAATGCAACAATAAATAAGAGTGTAAAATATACAGAAACTTAGTTTCATCCTATTTTCTGAACTTAATCTGTCAGATGCATTGCGCCCGATCGTGTTAGGATTAGTATTGCGCCCGCCGGAAGGTTAAAATTACATCTTCCAATTGGTAAATATACACTGAAAATGTAAAGTTACACAAAAATAAAGTAATGACACATCTTCACACCAAATGTGGTGTAAAATTACACCAAAATAGAGTAATATTAAAAAATCTGTGTAATATTACACTATTTTGTGGGTATACTAGAAATTTTGTTGAAAAATAAACTAACCTACCATGCTCTCCTTTGAATTTTCTAGGCGATCATATTGCATGGAGCAATGAACTAAATTACTTGGGTTTAAGTCTCGACAAAAAACTAGGGCAATCACATATGGAAATAACTTCCCAAAAAATGCTAAAATCATTTTGTGCCTTATACCCCATACTTAATAAAAAATCCAAGCTGTCCACAGATAACAAGCTCTTAATTTACAAAATGGTTATCCAACCCATTGCTGCGTACGGCTCGCCAATATGGGGTCTCTATTCCAAAACTAGGAAAAACAAAATACAAATAACACAAAATAAAATTCTAAAACATCTAACTAACAAACCGTTTTTCTACTCAACCGTAAAGTTGCACCAAGAGACCAACACTTTAACTTTGGACAGATTGGCTAATAAAAACATTTTGAAATTTCGGGCTAACTGCCAGAACATTGACAACAGCATAATAAGAAGCCTCACCATTGATAATTAGCTTTAGTTACTCTAGATGTAGTCTCTATTTTTAACCAAAAAAGAAAAAAAAACCTTTTCGTTCTTTTTTTTGTTTTTTTTTTTGTTTGTTTCTTCATGAGGTTTTGTTTTGAAACATTTTTTCCTCGGCTACCTTCACCAGTATTAAATTAAACTACCAATTTACAATTAATATTATACTTTAGAGTTAAGGCTTAAGCCGGTATCTATGTTAAGCTATATGTTAGTCATAAGATTATATTGAATAAAGATTGAATTGAATTGAATTGAATTGAAACGTTTACTGTAATTTTGCGAGTAAAAAGGTGTAAAATTCAACGAGTTTTCGATGTAAAATTCAACCTTGTTTTTACAGTGTATATCCTTCAACAACCTTCTCGCCAATCAATCTGCCAGGTATCAGATTATATGATCACGGAACTGCGTTTCGGCAGGAAGTTCGCCCTTCACATCCCAGATCGGGAGGAATGGGCTGATGGCAGCACGTGTATGGATCCCAAAAGCATCACTTGGTTCACAGATGGCTCTAAAACCGATCACGGTGTAGGTGGTGGATTCTTTGGACCCAATATCAGGATCTCGGTTGCAATGGTCAAATGGCCTAGCGTCTTCCAAGCCGAAATTGATGCCATCGGAATCTGTGTCAGGGAGATCCTGGGACGGGGTCTCCGTGGCGCACATATCGCCATTTGCACTGATAGCCAGGCCATAGAGTAGGAATAGAGTTGGAACTCCATACAAAATTAAAATCGGCCGAAAAACATTTTACCTTTGAGTGTGTACTGTAAGTAACGTGTACATACACGAAGATACTGAATAATCGAAGCCTTCCCCTTAGCATCATTTAAATCCATAAGAATGAATAGACTAACTAGCTTAACGATTCGATCTCTCTCTTAAATGTAAAAAAAATCTCCTCCTAAATAGTCCACCTCCACTCTCCCGCTACAGGCACACAAATTGACCGTTTTCAGTACTGGGTCGAGATGGGTGGAGTATCCATCTAAAACTGGAAATGCCCCGTGAACAAGCACTTCATATTTGTTTATTGAGGATGAAGATCATATTCGTTATATTAACGTATTCTAGAAAATTATGTAAAAAACACAAACTATCAACATTTTTCGTCTCCAAAAGGATGTTCACGCAAGTGAACATAAAAAGAAATGCATGCAAAATGTCGTAGTGTTCACAAAATGGTCGTGTAAATTTTCGTCTACATTAGAGTTACCGTGTAATATTATTTTCCTGACCACAATTGTCTTCAACACATAACATCAAATCATACTATTTTACGTACAATAAAACGATTATCGACAATTTATGAACGCTTTTATATATAACAACCACTCTTAATAATAAAATAATAATCTCAATTGAAATTTTTAAGATTATGCACACTACGCTATTGTACATACCGAAATGGTCACACCGAGCATCCATTGTTTTTAAACGAAAATGGCATCGGGGCGGAGTTTGTGTCATTTTCGTTTCGTTTTCGGTGTTACCATTTCGGTATGTACAATAGCGTAGTGCGCAAATTGTTAAAAATGTTAATTGAAAAGAGTTATTAAGAATGGTAGTTATATAGAAAAACATTCTTAAATTGTGAATCGATTTATTGTACGTAAAGAAGTATGATTTGATGTTATGTGTTGACGATAATCCATTTGCGGTCAGGGAATTTATATTACACGGCAACTCTAAATGTCGACGAAAATTTACACACTAATGCAATTCATTGAAAAAGTTAACGCACACGACTGCAATTAATGTTTTCGACCACGCATACACCTAAAAGTAAAACTTTATGACTCTCTGGTAAACAAAAATTAGCTATAGCTGTCTTTCTCAATACAATGGGCAGTTTAATGGAAATTCAATTCGTCTCACATTATTTATTTGTAGTGGTTTCCCTCTGGCAAAATTATTTTGCTCAAAGTTCCTGATCTATGTATATCTGATCTGTGGCCAGGCTGCAATTAAGGCGCTAGCTTCACCCAAGTTTACCTCAAAGATGATCAGCGAGTGCTTTGACCTCCTTCAGAACCTCTCCATCCGTAACTCTGTTTCAATCTATTGGGTTCCGGATCACAGAGGCGTTAAAGGAAATTAATAAGCCCTTGGAATTAGCTGGAGAGCTGCTAAAGGCGTAATTGGTAATTGGTCTTCGGCCCTCAGGCTTAACTACTGGACATCGCACCGGAATATGGAATTGAAAACTCTCCAAAGTTGAGAAGGGTTGGCGTATTATCTTATCTTTTGAATGACATACATATAAAAAAGAGGGTGCGGTCATCCGGCTTATGAGTAATAATTTTAAGAAGAAAAAAAATGGGACCAACCAGTTTATCCCCAAGAGCCCCGGACCAAACATTTACACTAAATTCGTCCTGATAAGTGGCCGTTTGTACAGCATGAGGATTGTTGACGATTATGGAAGCGAACCGTGCAAGGCTCGGATCGTTGTTTGTGGAATATATACACGGAGAAAAAAAAATAGCGAAATTTCATTAAATCCGTTGTAAATTTTACTAAATTGTAATTAATTTTGACCCCATCGCATTTGTAGTTAAATTAACTATTCGCGTTGTGAAAAACTTTATTACAAAGTAATAAAATTAACTTTCCTTTGTTGTAAAATTACACTACACAGTAGTAACAATTAATTGTTGATAATAATTAAAGCTAACCATATGACAGTTCGATTTTCATTACAAATTAATAACGTTAACTATTTTTATTGTAAATTTTCACGACGAAAGTAGTAATAATTAACATTCAAAATGATAAAATTTCATCACACTTTACAGTAAATAAAAAATCAAATTTTTTTTCATTTGCTTATTTATTACATACATTATAAAAATAGGAAAATTCACATTGTGAAAAGTTAATTATATTTAAATAGTTATCATATTAATTTAATACATACATCGATAATCCTCACTAAATTAAAGAACTTTCTATTTCTCCAGTGAATCACCTTTCTGCATACGAAGACCTCCGTTGAATTTATAAGCTTCTATTTATATTCGTGTTCTCTCCTAGATAGAAAAACCAACCAATTAAATTTGGAAAAATTGGAAAAATAAGTCGAACTCGGTAAAAAAAAAACATTGGGCTTAGCACTGTATTAAAATGAATTTATAAATCACCTTAATATATGTATAATAAATCCCGCCTTCATTAACAATTTATACGGTTAGTCTGCGTCTGTTTTGATTATAAGTCCTAAATTTTTGTGCTGACTCCACCAGTTGATTCAATGGATTTCCTGTATTTAAGTAATAATTTTAATCAGAAATATAAAAATAAACGTAAAATGGTACATATTTTTTACTTACCATAGATTACGCGGATGAATTGAGGGAAAATCCTGCAATTAAAATTTCACGACACGACACCAGACTTCAAACAAAAATATTTTTATTGACATTTCGATTTTAACTAAAATTCGGTGAAATGTATTGTATCTGTAGTTAAATTTTACTAGAATAGAGTGTAATAAATATTTTCATTACAACGTAATGAAAATTGTATTAGGAACACATATGTATAGTTCACAACATTTTGTAGTAAACCGATACAAATTTATTGATAATGTAATGAATATTAATTAATAAGTTTTTAATGAATTGTATTACTCGTTTTAATAAAATTTATTACAGAAATTTCTCTCCGTGTAGCCGAAGCGTTCCTCTTCTTGTGCTAAGGCTAGAATTTTCGTTGAACATCTGCAGAATTTTTTCCTCTCTTCTGATATTTATACGCCTATGACGTTCTTCCGTGTTATGGTGAGGTCTTCTTCCAGTCTCTCAAAGAATTCGATGAGAATTCCCAAATAAATATGTAGGTAAGTATATCATTTGAATGGTTGAAAATAAAAAAAATAACTCTCTCGACAAATGTGTGCAAAAAATTGGTAATTTTCGCAAAATTTAAACAGTTATATCTCAGAAGATACCAAAGAACTTCGAAACGTTCGAGATGTAATTTTATTGAAAATTTTGTGTACTTTCAGAAGATTATAACAAAAAGTTTCTGAGTTTTCCGAACAAAGTCGTGTTTTTTACAAGATTCACAAAAAATGCAATTACTACAGAACGGTAAAAGCTAAGTGCATAATTTTGGCGGGATTTTTCCTAAAACAAAATGTAAGAGTCTACAACGGGTCTATGGCCAACGGGTTGCGGAACACCCTGTATAGTATGTAGTAAAATAAAATAACCTTGACAACTACGATTAAGGGTCTATATAGCATAGTGGTAAGAGTGTTGGACTGGGTCATACCACATGTGATAAATTTCATGGCTCCAATAAGCCTGTGCGTGCAATAAAACGCTCAAGTTTACCACGTCCTCCAGGTCTGCCAATTCGAAAAAGAAGTATGCCCCTAGAATCGATTTTCTTCTAACCGATAAGTCTATAGGCAAGCAACTACATACAATGAAAATCCAAGATACTCTCCACTTCTTATACGAAAGGTGAAGCCTTCTGGCGTGAAGGGGGTGTTAAAGCTGTCATCTAATTACAAATAAACAATTATTTTTTGCCATCCTAATCCGGATCCCTAGTGGCGCAACCACGGGAGGGGCTAAGGGGGCTAAAGCCCCTCCGGGGCCCAGAAATGGAAAATGAAGCAATGAATTTCGAGTCTCCATTGCAGCAATTCAAATCCGAGAATTCGATTGGCTCTTCGCGAGATTATTTAATTTAAATTTGTGTACTGGGTTTCCCCGTTTGAATAAAATAAACAAATAAACGAGGCTAATTTCGGGCGCGGCCGAAATATGGATACCCTTCGCTCCCCTCGGACTAAAAGTTTTTTCGGGCGTACCTACGACTTGCGACTTGTATTTAATCCCACCCCCATTCTTTTCCTTCTGTCTTCACAAAAGTTCTGTTGCGTCGGCAAGACAATACTTGTGTGGGGTTTGTTCGGAAAAATAAATAAAAATATTTACTCAGAAAATTTTATTGGGGGATGCGGGAGCATATAGGGCCATGTACGATTCCATTCGTTTTGACCTTTTTAGTTGCTTTGATGAAGACACATTAATTCAAGGTTTTGTGAAATTGGCGTAAAAAATGTTGGTTAGAAGAACCAAAATGGGGGGTTGGATTTGTATGGCAGCCCCATGACCCCTTTGACCGATTTGATCCATTCTTACATATGTTTTGTGTCATCAATAGAAATACATTTGTGTGAAATTGCGTTCAAATTGGTGCACAAATAAAGTTTTTCTTAGGAGAACCTATTTTGGGGAGTTGGGTTTGTATGGCAGCCCCATGACCCCATTGTCCGATTTTGCCGATTCAAACATACAAACTGCCTGCATTAAAAAGAAGCATTTGTGCAAAATTTCAGCTTCATAGCTTTTAAATTGGCCGAGTACACCGCCTCGCAACAGACGGACAGACAGACGGACATCGCACAATCGACTCCCCAAGTAATGATCGTATATGTATACTTTTTATATGGTCGGAGATGCTTCTTTCAATGCGTTACAAACTTCATGACAAAGTTAATATACCCTTTCACTCTATGAGCGAAGAGTATAAAAATACAGTCCTGCCAGTGATCTCATTTTTTCATCTGAGAAGAGCCTTCCTTATCTTCAGACACACACGCTCTTGCTTTGACATTTAGGAGGTCCACTAAGTCCGTGAGAATCAGGAACACGACAAAGTTTAATTATACATATTGTCGTTACTGGATAATAACACCATCGCCTAATATACGGCAGTATCCTCAAATGGCCAGAATAATTTTGATGGTCTTATAGCCCCCTCCAGGGCCACTGCGGGTCCCTAAAATCGCGAGGACCGGAGCCTTTTTTTGTCTTCTCCGAAATCATTTAGCGGTTTTATTAAACCGAATAAAAAAGTCACAAATAATCAATTAGTACTAACGTTTCCTTTTATTAGAAGACTAGAAGTTAATGTGCGCAAATTCACCTCATTGTACCACTGCATAGATCCAACTCTCCCTAAGTTCGACTCTCAGAAAATCAGGGGACAATCTACGTACATTGTAATCTTTGAAATTACTCATCCAGAGAGAAGTTTATGCTACTCCCGGCTTATGTACGATGGCATCCCACTACAAATGGTCAAATGCATCAAAATTGGTCAATCGAAAAAGATGTTAAGGACAAGGTTATGGTTACTTATTGAGCAGCCCTTTTGGCAAAAACCTATAATAATTTTGAATACATCTTCTAATTCTAGCTCCAAAACTAGGTATACTAGGTACTGCCCATCGAAAATTTAACTTCCGAGACTATTCTCTAATCTCCGAATAAGACATAAGACATTGACATAAAAAAAAAACAGAGATTTTATAATTGTCCAAACGTGACAATTTTCATCGATTTTACGAAAAACTCAACCGAAATTCTTCTTTCCAATCATTAAATTAAATCCTACCGCCCTACCGCATACAAACCTAACTTTGTAATGTTTCAAATCCATCAACTTACTCACTGTGACTGCCCTCATTGTTGACGACACAAGAGCCATTAACACATGTCGTAACATATCGTAAAAGTACTCACAATCTTCCCTCGGGTGCCTTACATATCCTTTGATTATACGGGGGGACGCGGGTCCCCTCTGGAGTGTAGGTAGCCTTCGTGGATAGCCGCCGTTTACTTTGCGATGCCACCGTAACGCGGTGATTTACGGCGACCATTTCGCAAATTGAGCAACCTTTGGCGACCACAATACCCCGAAATTGGTATGTCCTTGCATTGCACGTATACATATGTATATATGTACCTATATATCACACAACATATCAAATAAGAACAACGCATTCCAGGAGGTGCCATAAACGCAAAGGAAACGAAAGTCGAATGGCTTTGCCTTTGTTTGCTTATTCCATATTCGCCTGCGGTGTTTTTTTTCAGTCAAATTAAAGCTGAAGGAAACGAGGAGCTTATAGCGAGCTCTATCACGGATCTAGTCAGCCGCAGAGAGAGAGAGAGTCATTTTTGCTATCTGCGAGGTCTTTCATCATATCCTGTGCCCGTGTGTGGTGCGATCGCACCATAATCGTGCCGCGGCCGCATCGTATCGTACACGTTTATTTACTTTGCCTAATAGCATATGTCAGCAGGCAAAAATTTGAATACGAGATGGCAAAGTTATCAATAATCGAGCGCTGACATGCAACATGATGAAGTAGTGGGACTGTGTGCTTCTGCTCTAGAGCCTAGGACTATACGACGACAAGGACGATAACTAGGCCGACAGCGACCCTTTAATCCTAAAGCGTACGGTGAAAATGTCAGGAAACGTTTTAGTGCGACTTTAGGCATCGTTGTTGTCGCTGTTATTTTTTCTTCCCTCACTCTCTCCAATTTATTGAATTATTGTATTGTATGGAAGGAGAAGCCCAAATACTCATAAAGTTTTTCTGCGCATTGTATGTACATATATTCTTGTTGATGAAAGTGATGCAAATCGGTATACTGTTTATTTTCGATACGGATCAAAACGGGAAACCATTAAGCTGTCGTTAATACGTTAATGGTGTGCGACAACGAAATGTTCAAACTGTTCCGGGGATGGGGACTGGACTGGCCACACGTTCTTTAAGAAGGAAAAGGATAATCGTTTAGCGGATTTTCGGGGGTGCGCCAAGCCACGCCGCATTTAAAGAACAATCCTTTCTATTTAACCTCAATTTACTGAACAAAAAAATTATCATCGTACTCAATCCGTTTCGTTTACCTTAGATGGAGTTGAGGTATGCAAATAATCCGACCCCTCATTTTTTGTATAGGTGATATATGCCACCAACGCTGCCGTTGGCTGTTATAAAGCTTCTGGCTACCGTATTACAGCCTGATCGCGCGGCCAACGCAAATCAGTCAGCAGCAATTTAAATTCCAACATGATAGCTGATGTGTTTTATTGAAATGAATTGGGCCTATCTCGAGTGATTTAAGTGACATATTCCATTTGGTATTGTTTTCTTGAAAAACTGCTTGTGCGGTGGACACGGGCACTTATCGAAAGCACACTGCCTTTTTTGGGGAAGCAGAACAATCAGCTTATTGAAACCAGTATTGATTGTCATATTTATTGGACATTTAATTTGGAATTATGGATGGAAATAGGTAGGTACTCGACCGCACAGACCCCCGGCTAAGGTATGGGGTACTTCATCAGAGAATGTTCCATTCTTTTAGGTCGCAGAACACGATTGTATACGTTATTATGCCTCCACCTACAAGACATCCGTAAGAATTTGTTTAAGATATTAATTTTCACCTGAAAGATGGAATGTTTTTTTTCTGTACTAAAATCTTCAAGTATCAGCATCAACCATGTCGCATCTTGAGCCATAAATCACGACACGTTATTATGAATGCCACTTTTATATGCTACAAAATAGTTAACCCAATTTTAAGCGTTCAAGACTCATAAACGTTGTACGACAAGTATCATGATGTTCTCACTCGGGCCGATTGAAACCACCCAACTGGATAATTGATGAAGAAGAGTTCATTTTACCATGTTACTTCCTAGTTTGCCGACAGCTCGATGAATAACGACCGTAAGTTTTGGTGAAAAGACGTAAAAAAATTGGACTAGTCGAAAATCCATTGAGCTATCACGTCTGGTAGTTTGTAATTCAATCTATCAAACTTCTCCAGAAAAAAAAAAATTAAATCGTTTTTTCGGATTCAAATCGACACTCCATTCAGCCGTTTTAAGATGCCACACGCGAGATACGAAAGATGAAGATGGCTCATCGGGTCGCACATTTTTATTTTATATGGGAATAATGGTACACTACTAAGCGACTAAAGCGATGAGGTGATGGTTGGAATGGAAGTTAATCAAATCGTTTTAAAAATTCAAATTGAAAGTCAACGAGAAGAATAAACAACGAATAACGAATATAATGTATGTAGATGAAAAATAAAACACGAGCTGCGAGAGAAGTTGTTGTCAAGATGTTTTAGTTGATGGCTTTGAAATTGCTGTTGACTTATTGCTTGTCGTTATACACGAAATCATTTCTTCTTTTTTTTGCTTTATCGTGCTAAGAGCTTTTCAACCATGTGCCGCCCACGCGTTAAATTCCACGAAATCTTCAAAATTTGTCGTATACGAGCGTACATTATTTTTCGACACCGAGATATCGCCGTTGTGTATCTTTCGGTGTAAAAGTTGACTAATTTTTGTATGTTTGTCTTTTAGAAGGTAGATGATATGAAAATTAACCCTTTGCCCTTTAGGTTTTGATGTTGATTCTGGTTAGCCAATTGAAAATAAAAGGGTGCCCCAGATACATATGTGATGCTGATGATGTTCTAAATGACAATTACGAAAAACATTAAAAATAATCAGTTCTTAATTTTTATACCCGTCACTATGTGAAGGGGTATATTAACTTTGTCATGAAGTTTGCAACGCATAGAAAGAAGCACTTCCGACTATATAAAATATATTATTGATCAGTCTGACGAGAGAAATCGATTGAGCGATGTCCGTCTGTCTGTCCGTCTGTTTCAATACAAACTAGTCCCTCCCCTTTTGAAGCTATCGGGCTGAAATTTTGTATACAAGTTTCTTTTTAGTGCACGCTGTCGGAGCGAATGGAATGTGACTATGTCGTCATGGGGCTGCCATAGAAACCAACCCCTGTAAATTAGGTTCTTCTAAGAAAAACTTTTTTCTTTATGAACCAATCTTAACCAAACTTCACCCAAATGTGTTTCTAGTAAATCCTCAAAACATATCTAGGAGCAGATGGAATCGGAATATTACGTCATAGGGCTGTAATACAAACCAACCCCGAAATATTAGGTTCTTGTAAGAAAAACTTTTTTTTCTTTTTAACCATAACCAAAATTCCAAGTGTGCTCCTGAATTAGCATCGAAGCATCCAGCAACAGATGGCATCGGAACACGTCATGGGGCTGCGATAGAAATTGTTAACACAAAAGGAGCTTAAGTTTGATTCAAATGTGACGGGTATTCAAATTTTGGGCGCGCCCGATTTTAGCCTCAGTCTCGTTTTAATTATATGTATTCCATAAAAAAGAAATACAATTTTTAAGTATTACCTACTTGTCGCAATACTATGACTAAATATTTTTCAAGTACAGTTAGTTTTAACTTAGACAAAATAATAAAACTCATCGATTTCCATCAAAACAATAATAACGGTACTTTATACGTTCAAAGCTTCAAATCCGGACGTCAAATTTTTGAATAATCGAATTTTTCACAAAGAGCGTCATAACACAATAAAGCGTCCCTCGCACCGGCCGGCGGTCGGCCAATTCAAACATTTTCACTTTCGCTAAAACTCAAATTTCGAACAACAGACCCCCATCGTCAAAACTCCCCTCTGTGGATCGACAGCCGTCTTGGGTCGCGTCTTTGAACGGCTGTGACTTTCGAACGGAGACAGCTAGGACTCTGAAATTTGCAGTGAAAAGTCCACCCAGGCATGCTCTACGTCGCCCCACTCAAAAAAAAAATTCGAAAAATACACCCCCAGCGTCAATACTCCCCTCTATGGATCGATAGCCGTCTTGGGTCGCGTCTTTGAATGGCTGTAACTTTCGAAAGGAGACAGCTAGGACTCTGAAATTTGCAGTGAAAAGTCCACTCAGGCATGCTCTACGTCGCCCTATTCAAACATTTTTATTTTTGGTAAAAATAAAAATTTCGAAAAATAGACTCGCATCGTCATCTATGGATCGACAGCCGTCTTGGGTCGCGTCTTTGAACGGGCTTAACTTTCGAACGGAGACAGCTAGGACTCTGAAATTTGCAGCGAAAAGTCCACCCCGGCATACTCTACGTCGCACAGTGGGGAAATTAAAAAAATTTTACTACTGAAGAGCTTTTGTGAAATATTTATCGCATAGTAGATATTCTGAAGTATCTTCCTGCAAAAAAATGATTTAGACTGATATCTTTCACAGAAAGGACCCAGCGGCTCTCAAAGTGTAGATAATTTATTTTGCATTTTATACAAATTTTTCATAATATCTTTACGAATCCTAACTAGAAAATTGAAAAAAAATTGTTTTCTGACGTCAACTCCATTTAGTTAACAATATTTCCCTAAATATGTAGATTCAAGTGGCATTACATTAAGACATACAGTTGCCAGAAAAAGTCTCCCTACACAATTTAAGGAGAATTGCATATTACGGAACCACTGGGAAATGAAAACCTTAGATTGCAATTTGTCATCTCAAATGTTTATTTAGTTTGTTAACTAATATTTCTACTCATTACTTTAATGAAACTCGGTTGTAAACAAAGTTTTCTAGAACAAAAACTAAAAAACTTCACAAAAACGAAACGGAAAAGTCTCCGTACACGACCATATTTTTTTTACAATTATTCAGTTTTTTCATAGAATTTCGATGAATTCACTAGCTTGAGGGTAACATTTTCAGTGGAGGTCCTCCATGCTTCGATGAAACATGGACTGGATCAATTTGGCCGAGCTCTGGCCTGTTATTTTTCCACTTTGGTCGAGAATGGGGCTTTGAAGCATCTCCTTGTAAGTTATTATGTGTTGACGGCAGTGGCGGCTCGTGGTGGAAAATACTAGGGGTTCACAAGGAAATATATAAATTTCTTGACTTCGGGAAGAATATGATGTAATTAAATTTTACATAGTTTATATTAAAACGAGACCGAGGCTAATTTCGGGCGCGGCCGAAATTTGGATACCCTTCGCTCCCCTCGGTTTAAAAGTTTTTTCGGGCTTACCTATGACTAGTGTTCAGTCCTCCCCGCTTCCATGCTTTTGAATTTTCTCATAAGTGCCGTGGCGAAGATTTATTGGGCGAAGCGGGACGTGGGTTTCTTATAAGAACCAAAAAAAGGGGAAAGGGGGTTGTAGGGCAGCCCTATGGCCTTCGCATCAATTTTTACGTATGTTTGTGGCATAAATTAAAACATATTTGGTTCAGATTGGTGGACAAATCAAAAAGGTTTTCTTCGTAGAACCTAATTTGGGGGTTGGGTTTATATGCCAGCCCCATGACCCCATGGTCCGATATAATTCATTTTTGCATATGTCTTGTACTATCACTAAAAATACATTTCCATGAGGTTTAGTTGAAATTTGTGTCCAAATAAAAAAGTATTTTTTAGAAGAACCTAATTTTGGGGGTCAACTTTGTATGGCAGCCCCACGACTCCATAGTCCGATTTCACGTTTGTTATGTGGCATCAATATAAATATAATTTTCTGAGGTTTCATTGAAATTGGTGTGCAAATAAAAACGTTTTTCTTAGAAAATTTTAATTTAGGGGGCTAGGTTTGTATGGTAGCCCCATGACCACATAGTTCGACTCCATCTGTTTATACATATGTTTTGTGTCATCAATAGAAACACATTTGTGTGAAGTTTGGTTGAAATTGGTGTATAAATAAAAAAAAATTTCTTAGAAGAACTTAATTTGGGGAGCTAGGTTTCTATGACAGCCCCATGACCCCATGATCAGATTTGGTCCATTTTTACATATGTTTTGTGGTATTACTAGAAACACATTTGTGTGAAATTTGATTGAAATCGATGAGAAAATAAAAAAGTTTTTCTAAGAAGAACATAATTTTGGGGACTAGGTGTGTATGGCAGCCCCACGACCCCATTGTCCGATTTGGTCGATTTTGACATATATTGTGTGTTCCCAATTAAAACACTTTTGTGTGAAATTTGATTGAAATTGGTGCATAAATAAAAAAGTTTTTCTAAGAAGAACCTAAATTTGGGGGGTAGGTTTGTATGACAGCCCCACGCTTAATAAGCGAAGGGTATAAAAAACTAGTCCACAAAAAAAGGCAAAAATTCAACAGTAATTTTTGTTTTTATATTACATAATTATTCTTCAGCAGAATATTTCCGACTTTCGTCAGCTGGAATGTTTGTTTTCATTCCCGCACAACGGACAGGGAAAACAAAAGATTTTTCTAAGCCGCACACACAGAGAATCCATGGATTTTATTAAATTTTCATTCTGTAAAAATCCAAATCGGCCTGTGGATAAGCTCATTGGACAGAACGAAAATACAATAAAATCCATGGATTCCACATATTTCCAGAAATCTCATGTAGGTCATCCCGAATTTTTTATTTTAATCTTATTTTCTGTTAGAATATTTTTGAAATTTGTTTTTAAGAAATTGACCGCTGCAAATTCATTCATCGCGATTTCAACAGAACAGACGTACCTCTCTTCTTTTAGAATTTAGTTCATACGATACGATTTGCAAGGTGCTGTGCACAATGACTTTGTGCACAAGCTCTAGTGTGCATTTTGCACTACCCCCTTGCCCCGAAAACCGCTAAGATATCCAAAATTCGAGCGTGTGCTCCTCTTCTCAGATTGTGCACCCATTGTGATTGCAGGTTTGTTGGTCGCAGTGTCGTGTTGTGACCATGTTGTAGTCGTATGTGCAATGAGCAGTCGGCATAGATTCTATGGGTGGAATGTGTATCTAGATCTGGGTATACCTATGAATAGAATAAGGGCGCGATGTGGGGTAGATGTCCGATTTGAGATACACATTTCCGATATGAAGAAGTGATCTACTTGCTCTTACGATTTTTTTCTCAGGGGGTGCACGTGCACTTGTGCACATATAGGCGAGCCGCCACTGGTTGACGGTTCCTGGGCACCTTCAATTTCTGAAAATGCTCAGTAGGATTAAGCTCTCGGAATTTGGATAGCATATACAACTTACGTTTTATTTAAGAGAGCGATAGAAGCGTCACAATTAAAGGCAAGTCCAAGGGATCATTATTTTGCTTGAACAAAGAAGCCTTGAAAAGCCCCTCTGTTAAACGCCCTGTCTCCTTTTGGTTTTCAGAATGCGTAAAGAGACGCATTGGTTCATTGTTGACTCTGTAAGAATAAGAACGCCTACTCCCTGCGCCAACATTTACTCCCTGATCATCATGACCACCTTTGCCACGTTAGGCAGTTGGTACAAGATTTACTTTCTCGATGGTATAGATCTCTCCACCCTGCATAGTAATGGAAAATTACTTAATTTCGGCAAAGAGTGGGTTTTGTATATTTTTACAATAAGGTGAGAAAATTTAAAGTGGCGGAAAATCAGCTCTTTCCTTCATAAGAAAAATCATCAGGCATTAACTGCACAAGATTGCAAAGATGGGCATGATGACTACGGGGTGTACGTTGGCCGAGGGAAGGAGTCCTCACTTTTACATTTCGCAAGGCTTCTTGGTTCACACAAACTACTGATCCCTTGCACTTGCCTTTAATTCTGACGCTTCTATCGCTCTCTAAAATAAAACGTAAGTAGCATATGCTATCCAAATTCCGAGAGCTTAATCCTACTGAGCATTTTCAGAAATTGAAGGTGCCCAGTACCGTCAGCACAACATAACTTACAAGGGGATGCTTCAAAGCGCCATTCTCGACCAAAGGGGCAAAATAACAGGCCAGAACTCGGCCAAATTGATCCAGTCCATGTAACATCGAAGCATGGACCTCCTCCGAAAATGTTACCCATCAAGCTAGTGATTCTTCGAAATTCTGTAAAAAAAATTAAATAATTGTAAAAAATATGGTCGTGTACGGATACTTTTTCGTTTGGTTTTTGTGAAGTTTTTTAGTTTTTGCTCCAGAAATTTTTTTTCACAACCGAGTTTCTGTAAAATAATGAGTAGAAATATAAGTCACAAACCAAATAAACATTTTAGATGACAAATTGCAATCTAAGGTTTTCATTTCCCAGTGGTTCAGTAATATGCAAACTGCATACTTACATTGTGTACAAAGACTTTTTCTGGCAAGTGGACAATAAAAAGTAAAAGTAAAAAATGGAAATACCCCATTTTTGTTTTTTTGGTCTATGAGGGTATGAATAAATAATAAGTTTATTGTGTTACATATCATTGCAAAAGCATTTTAGTAGTTTAATTCGTCCTCAAACCATTTGGTTGCATCTTTTATCGGTTTTTTTGATTGCTAAAAAATGAAAAACGACCTCCTCTTTCCTCTTAAATTCGAAATAACTTCAGCTCGGCTAAGTCGCTCTATGTGAAGTGAAACATATTCCATTCAATTTAGGACGGCAAAATACATTAAGATTGATTAGTGTTGATAATTGTTTCCGAAATTCGAGGATGTTGCCCCACTGTGCGGCGCGCCTATGAACTGTTATAGATATTGGGGGGATGATTGAAAGAGCACCAATTCTTAAAATTCTAGCTTTACTCTATTAAAAAATGCAAATTATACATATTTCTTTTGGGTGTAGGGTGAAATTTTCTAAGAAAAAGTCTAGAGAGTATCATATAGGGTGTCCGGAAACTGCCGCATAAACACACCGGATTATGATGCCTCAGTTGATTTCCAGCAAGAAAGTTGTGCGGAACATACCCCCTCAGCTTAAGCCTTTAACTGCCACAGGCATTTAAAGATTTTTGGAAAAATCATTTTCTTGCACGACTTAAAGCTTAATATCTCCAAAGCTAGACCAGCTAGAATAGTGAAATAAAATGCTTATTACAGCCAACAAATTTACCTGTAAAATTAAACTAACCACACTAAAATCAGATAAGAGGTTTGGTTTTTACAGAGCTTCAAAGTAAAATTTGCGTGATTTGACCCACAACAACAATCTTTTTTTCCATCTCAATTTTCTCCAACTTCTGCCAAGGTGAGGTGCTTGTACGATTCTTTTAAAAATTGGCGCATAGTCTTACGATCATATCTTTCTGACATCATTTTACTCTAGCTCCATTATTTCTAACAGTTTCTAGAGACCTATTGGGTATAGAATATGCATATTGTAGTAGGTGCCGACAGAAGGGTTAAGCTGAGGGGGTATGTTCCGTACATTTTTTTTTATGGAAATCAACTGAGGAATCATAATCCGGTGCGTTTATGCGGCAGTTTCCGGACACCCTGTATATCATTGAAAAGGAACGATACTAAATTACTAATATTTCGTCTTTAGGTTATTTGGCAATCGGACTAATAAGTTTTTCAGATATTCTATTGTCAAAATGGCAATGCCTTTGACCAGTTTTTGCCCTTATTCTCTATCATGGCTAGTCCCATTTAGTGTAAAATGGGCACATTACGAAACGGCTGAGATTTTCTTCTCTTTCAGATTTAGATACATAGTCATATGTGAGTCTCTGTTTCGCAAATTTCTCACAACTTGAATGTGCAATGCACGGATCTCCTATCATATTTGACACTCTCATAAAGATGGGCTACGGAGCCGGGTATAAGGAGTGAACGATTTTGTTACAGTTGATCGCTACTAGTACCTTCTCTATCTCTATAAAAACTATATTATATCAGCTGTGAACTGACAGTAAACAGCGAATTATTCGCGCCGCACTGGTGTAAACACCAAAAAAACTGCCGCGGATCCACGAAGAAACTTTTAGAGCCGTGATATAATGCGTTTTATAATTTTTGAGGATGGTTTCTCTGGCCTGCCGCGTCTGTTAAGGGAAGACAGAAATTACAATCTATCTGCTCAATGAATGAAAAAATAAAATAAAATAAAAAAGTATATATAAAGGGTGGTACCTACACGGGAACCCGACGATTTTCAAAACGTCGTAACATATCGGAAATTCATGCTACACAATTTTTTGCAACTAAACAACTGAATCCACCCACAAAGAGATCGGTAGAATTGCAGTTGATCTGCTGCGGAAAGTTAAAGAAAATTATCGAAACGACTTTAAAAATTTAGTGATGAAGAGGGACACCATTTTGATGCATGATATTTTCTTAAAGGGTATCATCTGAATTCCGCAACTATCCTCACAGTTTTATTGACAAAAAAAAATGTATACCGACAGTTTTTCGGAGGTTGAAATATTGCATCCTAAACAGCGCCCGCTCTAGCACTTACGCCGCCCGGGCAAGAGGACAAATTGCCGCCCCTTAGGTACTGTACTGTAGTCTGGCTGGTCGAGCGGTTAGTGCGCGCACCATCAGTGCACAGGGTCATGAGTTCAAATCTCACCGTGTTCCATGGTGTTTTTCGAACTCACGAGCTTGTGGCGGACTATGATCTCACTCAGATGTTAAACGAGTACCCATTTATGGGGATAAATGACACTGCTGAGCGTGATGCTGATCTCATTACCTCAACAAAAAGCAGATAAGATCTTGGAAATAGGATGTCACTAACACATCCTGCGGCCTTAGTCCAATGTTGGATTGTCGCGCCTGTTATTTATTTTTTAGGTACTGTACCAAACAGATTGATAGTGAATATCCATACTATCTACATCAGTGATTCCTAATCTTTTTTAGTTCGTGCCCCCTTGTGTAAATAAGTTGTAAGTTCTGGGTCTCTTTTCACATTTTAAATTGTTTGAACAATTTTTTTGTTAGTGCATATTTTGGAACTACTGGTAATTTTTAGAAGTATTTAATTTCGTCATGAGCTTGGCCGTCGCCATGGCTTCGTTGAGCACGAAAAATGATATCACCGGAGCGTTCAGCTATAATGTCAGCTACCAGTGGCGTAACGTTTCCTAAATTTATTGTGTTCAAAATCGAAATGTGGGCCCCAGGAAAAATGACAGAACATAACTCACATTTGAAGCAATTAGAAATTAGCAAGAGCAACGAATTTTTTAGCAACATGCTTCGAAGGTTTTTTTTTAATTTTTGAGACGAAATTAAAATTTGAATAATTACATAGAACTTGTAAGATAAAATATTTATCACAAAATCACAACAGGCGTAAAGATACCACTATAAGGAGTATACCTACTTACCTGTCTTGTAACAGTCGTTGATCCTAGACTAAAAGTGATTGCCCTAGACGAGACCTGAGAATAACATCAATTATAGCTCACATGGAGAGTTTCGACGATTCTAGCCAAGTTAAACAACGCTCAGCATATCATTTAAGGTAAACTTAATCCACTGAAATCAATGCTTCAAATGCTTTACGTAGGGGAACGGCCGATTTATTACCTGCACTCACATTAAATCTGGAGTCGTAGTTAAAAAAAGTTATTTTTGACTTAAGCCTTATTGAACGATGTTAGTAACCGTCGTTAGCCATTTTGATCAATAGATCAGTTATCTCTTTGTTAACATTGCGAACATATTTTCCCCGATATTATAGCAATCACTTTAAGAATGAAAAACACCAATAACTGCATCATCTGGGCTCAATTTTGAGCGAAAACCTTCTACAGCTCCTAGCAAATTGAATCTTTTATTTCTTTTCAATATTCTTGTCATAAAAAAACCCAGAAGAAATTCAGATATTCAAATAGATCCAAACTCAATAAGCTTGAGAGACGTATATCGAAAAGTTGCGGCCTTCCGATGAAATTTTTTTAAAAGAGCGTTTCCGAAAGATCTATCAAAGAAAATGTTTTAATGTTTTCGGATTTGGGGGCCCCTTCTGGCTTGGGGGCCCGTGTTCTGCTGAACACATGGAACACCGTACGTTACGCTACTATCAGCTACTCTTAAGCGCAATTCACCACAGTTCAGCAAGGCCTTATCTTATAGAGTTTGCTTGGAATTTAAAAATGTTAAAGCTTGATGTAAAAAATCGAAAATGAATGCGAAATTTGGTGTTCCACTAAAAAATTAAATACATTTTTAGAAAACTCTGCCCTCAAAAATGATAGGCCAAAAAATTGTGCTCGTTATCATTACTAACCTCCTGCAGTTGCTTTCCATAAATTGCTTAAAAACTTCAATTAGCCAGATTGCTTCAGGCTTTTCAATGTGCATGGCTCATTTTCATAAATGTGTCATCTCGAGAATTTTTAAAGAGAATGAGATCAGAGCTATTTATATCGCCAAATAGTCAAATTCCGATATTAGCGTGACCGAACACAAATTAGGGAGCTCTGCAATGTTTTCTGTGGTTCGATCCCTCATCTTGCTAAAATCCAAACCAGCTTCTTCGTAGTTTACCCTCCAATGCAAGATGAATCAATGCAATCGGGACCAACGTCATCCATTGATGCGAAGGTTTGGCGAATTGTATTTAAATTATGCTGCGAAATGTCGATGGAAACCACGGAAAACAACTCCAAACGAATTATTGATGAAAATAATGCCTTTGTGGATAACATTTCTCACAAAGGAGTCTGTTTGAAACGCTTTAATGGGCTCAGCGTTTATTCGACTCCCTATTTCCCCTTTCATAGAAAGGAAACCGCAGACCTTTCCACTAAATCGAAGTTGATATTGATTTTTTTGATCTTGTTTTCTATTCGGGTGCAAGCCAAAAAGCCGCCCCTAAAATTTGGCGCCCCGGGCGACCGTCCGGCCCGCCCCCCCCCCCCCTTGGGGCGGGCGCTGATCCTAAATCTTAAACTTTCAAAAATTAAAAACCCGAAAATTCACTCGAAATTGATTACAAAAGAGTGATCGATAAATTTAAAAATTACAATAATGAAATGTTTTGTTTTTCAATTTGAACAAATGTTAAAAATCCCTTATCTCTTGTACAAATAAAATTTCTACCTACCTGTAGAACGAAAACTCTATAGTATGAATAAATAAATTAACAGAAAGAATTAGTCTATTTAGGTATAGATTCTGTTGGAATGTTATGTAATATCAGACCTCCCCTCAAGAAGTTCTATCCCAACTATAACGGCTAAACTATTCGACGCGAATCAATTAGTCTGATTTTTCTCAATAACTTTACGACCGCAACGAAAAGATAACATTTACTCCTCGTGTAGGTCTTTTCACTTTTACCGACAATTAAAAATTTTCTATAGTCCATATCAATCGCTTCGATATGGCCTTTCTTAATTTAAATCCAACCTGTTCGAAATTTTCTTCTTTTCTTTCTAGCTTTTCACCAGTAGCTCATCACATTTTCAATCATTTCATTAAGCCATTGATAAAATACACTCGTACTTCGCTATACAAAATGAAAATGTATAATATACTAATGCAATGTCGTCGCTTCTTTCTTATTCATAGAAACGAAAAAAAAAAAAACATTCTGGCATGTACATA
This sequence comes from Microchrysa polita, assembly GCA_949715475.1. Lineage (NCBI taxonomy): Eukaryota > Metazoa > Arthropoda > Insecta > Diptera > Stratiomyidae > Microchrysa > Microchrysa polita. The sequence goes on from OX454417.1 coordinate 21,362,268, forward strand.
AGTCCCAATTAATTTAATTTGATTGTCCATCCATTAGGTTGTTGGAAAAATTAAGTCGTTATATTGATTTTTACCGTTCCATACCATACGCGTAGATCGTTGGATTATGTCCCCGCAACGATATTGCGGATGGCATCGTACTCTGAATGTGGAGTGGATAATACGTAAAAGGCATATTAATTTATTTAGGTAAATTCTGATGATACACATACAGATGAGTTTTTTTGGTTTTCAATCCATATAATGTTTGTTAGTACCAATGTCCCCAATGATAATTTATTCAAGACAAAAAAAGAATACTGATTTTACTTAATAGGATATCGATAACAATCAGTCGAATTATTATCAGTACCTATACCAAATCAAATCGACATTTGCTGCCAAGCAAAAATGGTCATTTCTCGTATATGGGCATAGAGAAAGATAGACAATTTATGCAAAACTCGCGCGACAGTCATTATGTCAGATTGTTGTTTGTAAAACATAAAATCATTCGGCGCATAGTTAAAACTTGTAAATCGATCTGTTTTGGATTGACAGACACGACAGATAGATCTGTGGGACGCAAACTATACTACTCAATAAAATGCTGAATTCAATTATCGATCATATCAAATGCCGTAGCGAATCGATGGCGGCAGGGTGTATATATTGTGGAATGGAACTAAGTGATATTGGTAAGTAAAACGAATCACCATTCTGGTGGCCAATTGCCTTCGAACGACCTTGTACCCCGGATCTGTTTCACTCACTTGTGCAGAGATATGTAGAGACTGCAATACCACTTGTGGTGTCAGTTGTAACTAAGCGCAATTTCCCGCAAAACAGATCAACACAAGATTGCTACTATACTTCAGTGGCGTAGATAAGTCACTTTATTTGTTGCAAATATGTAAATTCCAAAATTTTTGTTTTGAACATTAAAAAAAAACTCTAACGAGTAGGTGGAGAAGTCTTCGGTGTAGGTTTCGGGCTTTCCTCATGGAAATTCAAATATATGTAGATATAGATATGATTGTTGTTAAGGCTAATAAATAATTTTCTTAATAGTTTAGTCACTCTAAGCAGACGGACGATATACTCTTGCTAAACTTCAAATTCTTTCTTAAAACCCTACCCTAAATATTTGACGGAACACATCCACTAAAATTGTGAAACTGTACCTAGCCCTTTCGTCCACGATGCCCAACAAACAGGGTGTCCAGAAACTGCCGCATAAACGCACCGGATTTTGATTCCTCAGTTGATTTCCAGCAAAAAAGTTGTATGGAACATATTCTTAACCCTTTAGCTGCCACAGGCATTTGAAGATTTATTAAAAAATCATTTTCTTGCACGACTTAAAGCTCAATATCTCCAAAGTTCGACCAGCTAGAATAGTGATACAAGATGGTTATTACAGCCAACAAATTTACATAAAAAATGAAACTAACCACACAGAGCTTCAAAGTAAAATTTTTGTGATTTGACCGAAAAATAATCTATTTTTTCATCTCAATTTTTTCCAACTTCTGCCAAGAAGAGGTGCTTGTACGATTCTTTTAAAAACTGGCGCATCTCTCTCTCGATTACCGTAACTCCTAGTGGAGCATGGTGCGTTGATGACTACCGTGTGTAGTCATCAACGTTACAAAGACAACTGAATTCGGAGTGTGGTGTGATACGGTTGTCAGCCATACCACTTCCTAGTCGCATTGTTAGTTTATTATTCTACGATAAGAATATTTCTTATCATCTTCTTCTGAATAGTAAACTTACGACGAGTCGTGCCGAGTTTCGAAACTCGTTTCTCTATGAGTGTCTATTTCACAGAGTGGCGACCGAACGATCACGGCCACAGAGCACGACGAAAAAACTGGCGCATACATACATTTTATTCCAGCTCCATTATTTCTAACAGTTTTAATACCTTAAGTGCAGAAAACTTCCTATACTTCTAATCGTATTCGGTACAGACTCAAATACGGGGCAGTAAATTTACTAAAACCTGATAATCCGTTCAAAGTCAAGCCAAGGGATAGGAAAAGAGCCTATACTTCAACATTTTGCTCAACAGTTATTCTGGGTGTACACCAATCCGCTGGAATCTTTTGACTGAAGTGTAGTAATTCCTTCAAGGAATACAGAAAGAAATATACGAAAACAAATTTTAATAATTTTGCTCATTGCGATTTTTTAGCATGTTTCAGTATTATTTTGATATTTAGGGAAAGGACTAATTCGGTCGGAAAATCTTCCGAAAATCCGCTAATAGTCCTGACACACCTAAACGAGTTTACGAACGAATGCAGTTTATGAGCTGGGAACGAGTTTATAACGAGGTTATATGCCGTTTGGAGTTTATGAAAGCTCGCATAACCTCGTTCTAACCCGCTATTAGGGCGAGCTTTCGATTCTAAACCTTCATTGTAACCCCCAAAAAGCTCTAAACAATAAAGTTGGCGTATAATAATTTAAAAAAATGTCAGTTCTTATGACGAATATTGTCAGTCATTGATTGGATTTTGGCGAGTTTCTGTATTCAAAAAAGCGGTAAGTGAACTGTCATGTTTGCATTCTAATAGTTTATTGACTTCATAAAATTCACTTCTATTTCATTCTTATAGGAACTGGAGCGTATTCAAATACCTCTTCAAGAATGTGTGCATGAAATCCATATGGAAGTGGACAAATTCGAGTGGCACAATCATTACTTTTAAGAATATTCGTGATTGCCGACTCGAACCTTGGATATCGACGCCAAAATACGTCGAGGCCCTTTCTTGGCTTCACGCGAAGAGGCGAACAAGAATTATCGAAACGCTGTATCCGGAATTCGAATAAATTTCGTAATGGGGAAGTGAAACCAATGAACCGACTTCATCATCAAATGAATTTGTTATTAATATTTGCGAGTCGAAATTTATTTATTTTAACGTTAGCTTTAAATAAAACACAAAATACGAGATGGTTTTTCTTATTTCTAAGTAACTTCTACCACTAATATCTTTATTTGCATTTGATATCTGCATTTTTATTGTTAATCCAGGTTTGCCTCTGTTTTGTAACGTCTACACTAAAGGTATTCTTATTCACTTGCGGGATTTCTTTACCGTTTTATGCTCAGAACCACTTATAATCTTGGTACTTATTCAATTCTGGACGATAAAGGACGATTTCGAGAAATAGACATTTCAATACATATTTTTGTTTGAAGTGTCACATATCAAAAGCTCAATGAGTTTATCCTGACATCCATAAACCGCATTCGACTAGTGTGTCATGCCTATCGAGTTTATAAAGCTCAGAGCTTTTAGCGGTTTACGAAACGAGTTTATCGTCTAGTGTGTCAGGACTATAAGAAGTTCAAGAAATATAAAAAACAAATTATTGTGAATTGTTGCTCGTTGTGAATTATCTGTTTACTTCAGTAGCAGTATAGCTATTCCGGTCGGAGCGGAGATTATTCATATGTCTCGTTGGTTCTCCTGTTACTTTGGGTACAGACCAATGTCAATCCTGGGGAAGAAATTTACTTAAATCCGCTCATAACCTAAAAAAATAGACACAGAAATAGGTGAAAAAGAACGCATTGTAAATTTTAGCTCATTGTGAATTTTTTGCATGTCTCAATAGTTATTAAATTATACTATTCTGGTCAGAGCCTAATGCAACAAACCCAAAATCATGAAAATCTGTCGTTCTCCACTTTCTTTTATATGTATATGTATACCTAAAGATTTATGAAAATATAATCATGTCTCTCAGGAAGAACCCCAGTATTTCCATTTTTTTTTAAATTGTCGATTCTCGAAACAATTTTTTTTTTAATTAAACGACAAAAACCTACTTCATGAATAGTTTAAATTAATATAAAAATTCCTCCTGTATTGTTAAGTTACGTCCATATCATGCCTAATGTTCAATTCGCTACAGTGTAAGTCAGTGGTGTAGATAAGGGGGGATCAAGGGGATTGATCCCCCCCTCTTTCGGCTACACGTTTTTCAGGTTTACTTTACATACAACAAAGCAAATGTGAGATTTTTGGTGAAATTATTTCTTGTTCTCAGTACCGTATAGCCCCTTGTGGGGCCATGGTGCGTTAACTCAGCCATTTATAGGCAATCTCATTTCGGAGTGTATATAATGTTGCAAGCACTATAATATTTTCTATGCGCACATATACGGATATTTTGGACCACGCCGAGATTCGATCTCCAGACTAGATTGCTAGCATCGTAGAGCGCGAGCCAATCAAGTAAGCCACAAAGCGTGACGAAATTATTTAACGTGTGTAATAATTTACAAAACTACATGAATCCAGTCTCACAACTGCAATAGAAAATGTGCTCAAATTTCAATTTTAAAAACATGTCGATAAAAACACTACAGCAAAGGGCCTGCGTTGTGATTCTGGTTCATACACTCTTGTTCACATTGGATGGTTATGGCAGCACATGCAAGCCTTTCTGAAATTAGGCGTGAACACTAGTTGAAGAGTTGTTTCTTATGTTGAGTTCAGTTTTAAAAGGTCGTTTTAGGAAGCGTTTATGTGAATGAACAGAAAATGTTGCTAAACTTCCAATTTTTGAGCATATAATTATTTGCTTAAAAGTTAAAATTAGATAAATGAAGCTAATCGGGTCAATTTTTAAAACTAGATTTTATATTAAAAAAAAATGGAAAAATTTCCGAAGTTGAAAGATATGTCGCCAGTAACTTGAAAGCAAATCAAACTTATGCGTAACTTTTAACCCAATATGAAGCTCCAATTGTTCCCTCACAAAAAATTGTACAAAAACTGGAATGCTGTGGATTTCTCACCGTAATAAAGAGTCCAACATTATGGATGCTGTTTCACAATTTTTGCGTTCAATATTTCCAGGAATTTGTTTTAAAAAATTGATTTCATTTTTGCACCAAAATTTGCGCAAATTTTGTAGCCGAAAAAATATTTGCGATCTTGCATAATGATCCCCTCTCTCTCCGAAAAGCTATCTACGCCACTGGTGTAAGTGTAATTTTCTAGGTGTCTTATATACAAGACAGTAAGTCAATAAATTTTTCAAAACTCAGTCGAGGCATTCCTGTAGCTCTTGTGGTTTCTGAATAAACAGTCGAAAGCCGATTTTGATTCGCGCAATCCTGACGGTGCCAGGAGTTGAAAAGTTATTTTCAACAAGGTTTCATGAAAATCTCTATAACAGTAGCTCTGGTTAAAAAATGTTGTATGGCAAGTTCGTAGCCCATACAATTTTGAAAAAGGCGGCCAAATTTCTCAATAATACGTGATTCATTAAGGGTACTACGAGAGCTCAAACCTTAGAAAACCGTTTTTTTTTTGGGTTTTCCTGTTACGGGGAGTATGTTGTGAAGTCGGCTTTGACAAATTTGTAGCTTCTATGGCTGGGCACCTAAGGAAGCTAAGAGGGTCCAAACGTTACAAGTTCCGTTTTTTGGGGAATATCTCTATAAGGGTGATGTTCACTAAAATGTGTTATATGACGAATTTGTAGCTTGTACAAGCTTAATACGCCTTGTACGCCTTAATACATATCAAAAATTCCTTTTCAATACATGCAGTTCTAAAGGCGCTATGAGGGTTCAAACCATACAATAATGGATTTTTTTGCTATGCTCGTGGATATGTTTATAACCGGAACGTATACGGGAAAGCAACAGCAACAACAACGCATTGGTCTCGGCGATGACACGATCCAAGATAGAGCTGCCTGTAGAAATATGCTGAGTGCTGAGATATTACCGCCAAAACGGGCGATGTGCATACACCGCAGGTCGAGCAACGCGAAACCATGGAGCGCTATAAAGAACCAGGCAAGAAAGAAGAAGAAAAATATACGGGAAAGTGGTCTGTAACAAAAGTGTTTCTTCTATAGACCCAAATACTGCTGAAAGGCCTTACCCAAAAATTGGTTCAATCAATATCTGTACTAGGACTGTACATATCGATTACAAATTTGTTATATTTATGTAGGCGTTGTACAAGCTACATAAATGTGTCATATAATCCTTTTTAGTGAACATTACCGTAATCGAGATATTCCCCCCAAAACCGGAAATTTTGATGCTGGGACCCTCATAATTTCCTTAGGTGATAAGGATAACCCATCGATGGGGACTTTTGGCATTTTGTTTGCAGCCACAAAAGCTACAAATTTGACATGAGAAAATGAGAAATTTGGCCATCCTTTTTCAATATTGTATAGGCTACATATGTGCCATTTAAATTTTTTTTAGCCAGAGTTACCGTTATAGAGATTTTCATGAAACCTTGTTTCAAATACCTTTTGACCTCCTGGCACCGTTAGGATTGCGAGAATCAAAATCGACTTTTGAGTATTTATTCAGAAACCACAAGAGCTACAAATTTGCGATATACCACTTTTCATAGTACATGTTACCGTTATCAAGGTATTCATAAAAACCTTTTTTTCGAGGATCTTTGACCCCTATAGAACTACTAGCGGCTCATGAAAAAAAACCGGTTTTCACCTAAGTTTACCCAAATTTTTGTTCAAACTTCATGGGATTCATAGGGGTTTTGGAGGTTCAAATCACCTTTAGAATTATGTAGTTATTGTTTTGACTTCGTTTAGGAAAAAAATTTAGTTTATCATGATGACACTTTATCTAATAAATAGTTTCCACAGACGAAAATTATAAAACTATGGCATTTTGCGCTCTGTTATTCCGAAGGTCCTATACTACATCTAGAAACTTTCAGCTCTGCTGCGCTCTGAGAAGTAAATAAAAATGTATTGATAGTAAGGAAACTATACTACTAGCTGTTCTCTGGTACATGACTTTGAAGCTCTCATCAGCCCCTTTCCTAACACTAAATATATTTCTGCATACGCCCCTGCTACTATACGTAGAGTACATGTACATAACTCTAAGAAAAAGTGAGCCGCATATGTTATCCACTCAGGTCAATAGCAAATATGCAATTCGGATACAACAGTAGCACTAAAATGGACATCGAATTCATGATAAAACCCATGTTGTACAACGTACTCAAACAGGTTGAATGTATGTCTATTTGGAAAGTATTAGTATCTGTTTTTGTGTGTATCAAAAACGTTCAAAACAAGTGTCCGCGCAAAGATTGCAGATAATGTCCGTTGCCATTCACTCGGATCAGTAATAATAAAATCAATTGGTATAGATTTACTACTATTGAGCGGCTAAATGAAATCGTAACAATTTCAATTGGCCTCTTGGAAATGTGTCTATGATCGTTTGAGTGGAACCTTACTCAAATTGTAGACTGCAAAAAGATCCGTGTACAATAGAGTACGACCACGACCTCCACACACAAGACTTCCCCAAGCAACCAATTACATTGATTTCGTGATTCAAGTGACTCAGATTTGTTTTGCGCTGATTGATATTGATCTACTCGTACTCGGTCATTATGTGTATACGTATGTTTCGTTTGACTCTTGTATCTGATCGGTGTCATTTAAATCATCCTAATCGATTCAGAGATTATGTTTGGAAAAACGCAACCTAGCTCGGTGGGCCCTGACGAAACACCACACACCACATACAGCTTCTCTATCATCACAATATCTTTTGTGAAAGTTCAATTAGAAACAGTCAGATACACTCGTATGATAATTCAGTGACTTGGAATCAATTAATTCGACACACCGTCACCAGAGAAGTTGCTTTTTTTCTCACCGCGCCGCGGTTCAATTGCTGCTTATGTAGCATATTCGTTTCGTGTTTTGGTAAATTAACTTATATTGAACTTTTCGACAAATCGTTTGGCTTTTCGATGATTTTACGGTATAATTGGGACTTTCTGATTTGCAAAATGTATGTATAGACATTATGGGGTGTTGAAATAGAATAAAATAAAATTGTTACGATAGCATGAAGGAGTTACGTATTATAAACGCAAAATAGATACCAACGATTAGGATTGAGTAAAAATAAAATGCTGTTTTGATTTATAATTGACTTGTATAGACATTTCACCGATTAGTTTTAAAGAAAGTCGAAGAATTTGACGATTGATTAGTTGCGGTAGCTTATATAAATTTATCTTCGTGATTTTGTATACATTTCTAAACATTATCTCGAAATTACGCTTTTAATAGAAGTCATAAACGGATAGTGTGCGACCCGAAACGAGGTCAACAATAATCACAATAGGAATGTATGGAATCATTGTGATTGCTGATTGCAAGGTATGCGAATACAAATATTTTATTCAATCAGACACTGAATTCTAAGAACTAATTGGAGCAGAGGAGGCCTCCTGATGGGCATGTTGTTCTATGAAATTGAATATTATTTTAATATAGAACCATATGTGGTGGCTCTGACCTATTTTTTTGATTATGACATTTCTGCTTTCTTTTTGACTGCATTCCTTTATTTATTCTAATTGCTTGTATGAAATTTAGAATAATTTTAATTCAGAGCCTGTGTTATTATGCAAAATATGTTGAACGATCAAGAAAGAACTTATTTTTTTTCAACGTATTGCCCAGATTTGGTGAAATTTTCAAGGCTTTAGCCCAGGCCCGGATTTAGCCACTATGGCGCCCCTGGGCAGTAGCTAAATTGCCGCACTCCGCTATATTGAATAGGCTTGAAATCAAATAGCATGTGTATGTATGCATGTTATATGAAAATTCATACTTTTTTACTAGTAACTGATGTGTTTTATTTGATCTAAAATATATTGCTTCCCATAGGGCCATAACCAAGAGGTCCGAGTCCTTTCCGAAATTGTTTCAAAAAGCATCGAAATTCAATGGAAAATGAAACGATAGGCATTTATTACATTCTTCAAAATGTGTTCAGAAATGTTGATGATGTTGATGTTGAGGTTGTTTTTTCATTGCCTTTCGTTTTGGAATTCATGAACGGATGACACCAACAAATAAAATTTATATTATTATCGTCATATTCATACCGAATAAAAGTTAGGGTTTTCCTGTTTTGTTTTTCGTCAGAAACTCCAATTTTAGAAAGCTTACGGTGGATTTTAAAGGGTGATCTTGTTTTTCGGCTTACGTTGCTTATTATGAAATAAACTCTGAGCCCAATTTGGAGATATTTTCTTTTTGTTTCCGGTAAAAAGGATAACAAAAAAAATCCGAAAAGGCAAGCATGATGTTCTTAAGCAAAAATCATTCGCTGCCTAAAAAGTTCTACGTTTTGCTTATTTTAATTATTTTATATCGTCCGTTTAACAGTGGAAAAATGACAAACTCGACAATATAAACGTGAAAAGTGCGAAAAGTTTATTGACACCTACTTACACGGTGGAAACTATTTACTGAATGAATTTTTCTATCGATATGGTCGGACCTCTCTCGAAACCGAATCCTGGCTACGTCCCTGTTGCCTCTAAGTCAATTTGAAGTACGAAAAAAAGGAGTCATAGAAAAGACGAATATTAAATATTTTAAAATATTAAAATATTCTTCCGAAAAGGGAAACATTTGTAGATAGATAGATAGATAAATGTTTTATTTCAGTTTCAGTTAGCTTATACATATGTATCATAATAATCCTAAAACAATCATAAGGCGTGGCATAGCCGTCTGCCTGAATCAGTTGACATTTTCAAATGAGTGTTACATTACATTAGTTTTATTATTATTGTTAATGTTTATTATTCTTTTTACAAATTGTTACTATTTATTATATTTTAAATTTTGTTAAATTCTTATAAAGTTATTCAAGTTAAATTCAATTTACATGTTTTCGTTTAGTATACATTTTCGGTATTTAAGTGCGTTTTTGCAATATTCATACAAATTGTTCCAATCGCTCCCGTTCAGAATCGCCTTCAGTTCAGATTCATCCAAAACATTCTTTCCGAAACAGGATCGTTTTATTTCCTTAAAGATTGGACAGATTCCAATAAAATGCCTCGAATCTTCCCTCGTTCCTAGATTACATATACTACAAATAATGGGTAAATTCCTTACATGCGGGATATAATTTAGGGGAAGCAGCTCTCCTCTAGCTCTAAATATAAGCGAAATTTTGTGTATCGGGTAAGCATTTTGAAAATACGTTCTTCCTTGTAGTTCGTTATCCAATTGAACATATATTTCGCGGTGTAGTGAACTCCTAGCACTTACTGCGGTCGATTCGATCTCAAAACGTTTCATATTAATAAGCAGATTCTGTAAAATGCAAGCTGTGTCTGTAGTGCCATCCCATGCAAATTGTGTTTGAGCCTTTTCTGCGAGTGTCAAGAGGTCTGCGTAGAACAGCGTTTTCGTCGTCATAGCGTACGATAGCACTTTTCTGGGAAGCCTGTTGTCGCTCATGGCTGCCACTTTCATCAGATATTTTAGATGTGTTTTTAATGTGTCCAGAAACACCGGCAGTAGACTTGTCTCCTGTTGCAGCATATAATTAGGGGTGGTCATGGGCAAACGAAACATGCGCTTCAAATAATAACGTTGAATCCGCTCGACTTCATCATATTTAATTCCGCCCCAAACTTGAGCACCGTATTTTGTTATCGATTTGACAACCGCTTCATAGATGTTAAACTTCGCCGCATGTGATATATACGGGTTATTAAAGCATTTTTGCCATACTGAATTAATGGCCCATTTAGCGTCTTTCAACTTTTTTGTGAAATGCGTCTCCATTCCCAAATTACTGCTTATCCATATACCTAGGTATTTGTATTCCGTGACGACTTCAACGGGATTTCCCTTATATGTCCACTTTTCATCTTGGGCTAGGCAGAAACGCTTTTTGAAAATCATCACTTTCGACTTATCAAGGTTAATATTTAGCTTCCACATCGTGCAATAAGACTCCAAATGGGTTATCATTTTTTGTAGCTCCCTGGATGACTCGGCAAAGAACACCATATCATCGGCGTATAAAAGGCCTTTCAATCGCATATCAAAAACTCGAGCTCCACCAGGCATATCGTCCAATATATCATTGACGTAAACGGCAAATACATCCGGGCTTAGCTTACAGCCCTGGCGTACCCCAACCATTGTTTCAAACGATTGAGAAAGGTGTTTTCCGTTCCATACAGCCGCGTGTGTGTCTTCATACAGTTTTTCCAAAATGTTTCCAAATTTATTTGATACCCCATTATTGTATAGCTTGTAGAACAGCGATTGCCTATCAACAGTGTCGAAAGCAGCTTTAAAGTCGACGAAAAAGACATATAATTTGCGTCGTTCGCTCAGAAATAAACGGGCGCAGTTATGCAGAATAAAAATGTGATCATTCGTGGAGTAACCTTGTCGGAATCCCGCCTGGTTTTCAGATATAAGTTCTTTTTCCTTTAGCCAAGCCGCCAACCTACTCTGGAGTATTGATGTAAAAAATTTTCCTGAAGCATTCAAGAAGGAAATGCCTCGATAGGAAGCGGGATCGTTTATGTCACCTTTCTTGAAAATAGGAAAAATTACCGACTCCCGAAAATCGGCTGGAACATCGCCAGTATTAAAAATTCTGTTGAACTCGTTACAAAGAATATTAACAAGATCGTCCGTCCCGTACTTGAAAAACTCTACCGGTACTCGTCGTTTCCCGGTGCTTTCCGATCTTTGCATTGTTCCATTGCCATTACTACTTCTTCCGAGGATATCGTTGCATCAAGGACAGGATGAACCCAATTAGGCCTGGCAAATTGAATGCTATTATCACTGGTTTCACGCTGGAGCATCTGTTGGAAATAAGCCTCTAGTAAGTTCACGTTAATTCCATTTCCGATTGTGTAAGTATCGACACCGTTTATCTGTTTCGCAGTTTTCCAGAACTCTTTCGAATTTGTGCAGTTACCCAATTTCTCTGCTTGTTGCTTGTAATATACTCGTTGCTTTTCTCTGCACATTAATTTATACTGCTGGTTTACTTTGATATACATGTCTCGCATAAAGGGCTCGTTGTGTTTTCTGAGGAGCTTCAGCCAGGCAAAAGAACGTTTTCTCATTGTATCGCAATCGCTATCGAACCATGGTTGTTTGAAGCTTTTTGGGCAGTTACTCGGTTCTCGTGCACTCCTTTTAATGACTTCAATAATTCCTTCCACATTCATCCTAGACGTATTAGCCAGATGTCTGTCCAGATTTGCTTTATATCGTGACTTAAACTCTTCACTCCACACGAGTTTGGGCAACAAATTAATTAAGTGACTTGTACTACCGATGCATTCCATTCCAATCGCCGTATCGGAGTACTGTTTCTGTTCCACCATGAAGTCCGTAATGAGGGGAAGCCAGTCCCCTCCGGCCAGGCATAAGTCGATAACGGATTGTCCATTGTACCCAATGTATGTGCACTCGCCGTTGTTGAAACATTTGTATAATATGGCAATGATCGATTGGCTCAGCCTTTGTCTGAAATATATTAAGTAGGAAAGAAGCATGACAAGCGATCCATAGGGATATCAACATAGAGAGTGCTTGCTACTTCCAGCGAAACCGAACTACCCGCCAAAAACAGGCCAATCAGAGTAAATGATTCTAGAAAATTTTATGTGAGGGATAAGTGCCAAATTTTGAAGACGTAGTCACATTACAATTTGAGGGGTTGGAATGGTATAATATACCTAACTACATAGAATAAACTTAAAAATAATTACATTTTTTTATCTTTCAATGAATTTTTAGCTAATGGAAAGTTTCAAAATTTAGCCGCCATTCAAAATCTGCCGCCCCGGGCAGGTTGCCCATATGGGAAATGCGGCCCTGCTCTACCCCTCTAGCTGTCAAGGTTCAGAAATTACAGTCGTTGAAAGATGCTATTTAAGGTGTCAGGTTATACGTTACGCAATATATACAACCTCGATTATCGCAACTAATAAAAACCAAGGTAGCTGCAATGTTCGTGTAGGCACAAACAATTACCACAAATAAGGAGCAAGATGAACACATATGGATTGTCAAACGCAATAAAATTCTCTTACCAATTTTCTTAGGACTGTTTGATTGAAAACGTGAAAAAATAACTCTTAATTTTCATTGGTACCTATATTCAATATTTTTAATTTTTTTATTAAACCACATTTGGAAACAGTACAGTTTTCGTTCGAATTTCCAGCAATTAGTTAAGACAGGGGTGTGCAAAGTCCACGGACAATATTGGTGGTTTGAAAAACGATGGTGGGCCAAACCTTTTTTGGAGGAGAAAACAATTTTTTTTTTTTATTGTTTAAAGCGCAAAAGAGAAACATTTCTGACGATTTGCCACTACTTGAACAACAAGTAAAAGGCAAAATTGTAAATTTTCGTCTCGCCCACGAAAAAATGCAGGGTCTCGTAGATGCATTTTCATAAAGACGAAAAAAAAAACGTTTATGGCCAAAATAGGACTCAAACCTACCCTCCGGCAGTTGTTGCTGACTGATGTGTTTAAGCTCGATCCACGCTTCTCAGTCATCAGTCACAGTCACACTCACTTTCCATGCAAATTGACAGATTGTTAGTTAATTGATTGACTGGCAATCTGTCAACTTGTATGGAAAATGACTGTGACTTATGACTGAAAAGCGTAGATCGACCTTAACCCTCGGATGGTTCAGGTAAATTTTACATACGTAAATGGTTCAGTGGGGTCTGACAGACCCCAAGGCAAAAATCGCTCTAAAACTTAAATTTTTCCTGTTTTGGCACATTTGTTTGAACTAGAAGTGACTGCGAAGCCTTTTGATTAAGTGGTATATAAAAAAAATGAAATTCGGACAGTAGCTTTTAGTATATGGAAGAAAAAATTAGGTGGTGTCAAATTTGAGGGTAATTTGAACTTATCACAAATAAATCAATATAAAAACTAAAATTTTAGCAAAATTTTATTTGTATTAGTCAAAACGTATTTAATACTAACTAACAAAGATAAGTACATCAACGTTTTTTAGCTAAGGTTAAAAATTTTTCTTAAATCGAGATCCAAAGTTAGTAAATATTTAGAGCATTCTTCTTCACAGCTTTTTCCTCGATGGTCTTCGCAGATTGGCTCTTTGCACTCGTTGCAATTGTATTTTGTCTTCCGATCATTTGGTCGTGGGCATAGAAAACAATTTTGCCTCTTTGGGGGACCATCTGACCACTTTGGGGGACCTGGGGCATCAGCCCCAAGTGGGGGGGGGGGCAAGCTGAACAATGCACAAAATGTCTTCAATATTTTGCACTGTGCTTCGGCGAATATTGCCCGTTGATTTCCTCCTTCTTAGAAGAGGTTCGACGAGTGCATAGCCAAGTTCGTTGAGGAAGCTTTATGTATTATGTAAAATAGCCACCTAATTCTTACGCTCATAAAAGTCATTAATTTAAAAGTCATAAGGTAATGACTCAATAGGGAAAAGAGATCCACATAATTGAAAACAAGGTAAAAAACGGCGTAATTTTTAATGAATTGAGTAAAAAATTTAAAATACCAATTCAAAACACCCTAAATTTTCCATTACTTTCAAAATTAACACATCTAATTTCACAAATGTACTCTAATTACAATGTTTCAACACTTGCCGACCATTATTATTACATTTTATCGTTTTCCAAAAAACATACTTTGAAAATTTCCCACAAAACGAAAAATGTACTTTTGTAAAAAAGACATACGTAAATGGTTCGTGGGGTCTGACAGACCCCAGAGCACTTTCAAAGTGCTATAACTTATTAACAAAATCACAAATTCAAACAAATTCATGCTTAAATGAAAGTATGTGACACATACTTAACCCTCATCCAGCGGCAGATTTTTACAACGCTTGCCGGCGGCAAAGGTACACCTGTACCTTAGTACATTTTGTATGAAAATCTTCACTATTTGTATGAATTTTGACCGTAAACCCGTTATATTATGTTGACTAGTCACAAATTAGTAACTGTTTTTGTCGAAGTGAATGTTTTAGGAAGTTGGGTTTATGTGGATTTAATTTTTGGAGTGGGTAAATTTAGGAAATAGGCAAAATTTTAAAAAGAAAATTGAAAAAATGGGTTTCTTGGAATTTTAATTTGACGAAATCTAAAATTGATTTACAAATGAAAAGTAGAAAACGGTTCAAATTAAGTCATTAATGATTTTAGAAGAATTTGGTATGTTTGATTTGCGAATTGTGGAGTCTTAGGCTAAAATTTACCCCCTGCCCCCAATATATTATTCTGTTACTAGAACCCGTTATCGCTAACGAAAAAAACGTCAATAATTATCACATTCTCGTTATTTTCCATAAAACAACAATATTTGAAGCAATAAATATATTGGAGAAATGAGTAATTGTGTTATTATACGAAAGAAAGGTCCTGTCAAGCAACAAGCAAGTAGAATCGGCTAGTATAATTTTCAGTCTCTAATCTTTGTAAATCTAAGCTCAGGCCAATTCCTATAGTAGAAAAATATCTAAAATTTTAATTGTGATTGTTGTTTGTTAATTGTAATATATTTGCTCGTGTATGTAATTAAGTCCAAGGATCGATTGAAAAATTAAAACAAGAAACCGAAAAAATGTGGCATATTCTATAGCAGTTATCGGTATCTATATATGGTACCGACGTACAATTCAACCAAGTACAGTATCACCCAAACATCCATTTAGAAATTTGGTTGGATGCTTCTGCTGGTTTTCAGCTTAAACTTCCAAAGGAACTCGGGTGGAGGTCCCGAATTACACAAATATAATAAATATTAGGTGATGGAATACAAATTATGGGAATTTGTGGTAAAGAAAATCAACCGCTAAAATCCAAAATTTTAGCATTTGTTACAAACCTAATTTTCACAAGATGTTATGGGGGAAAGAAGGCGTAATACATTGTATTGGTTGCCCCAAGCCATTACGTCAAAAAGTTTGGTATGCCAGTAAAAGTCTTCAGATTGATGTCAAATAACCAAAAACCGCTCTATGAGTTAGCCTAGTCCTTATAGATCGATATCTCCAAAGACCTTAATCATTACAAATAAAATTCGTGGAACAAATACTTCTGTACATCACTCGATTCTCAACTTATTGATGCTATAATAAATCTCTCTAAGCATGAGCATTCACCAAAAATATTTTATTTTCGTTTTTTGTAAATTTTCTTTCATACAAAATATATGAAGGTACAAATGTACCTTTGCCGCCGTTAAAGGGTGTAAGATTAATTTTGCTCACTAACTTGGGGATGGGTGGTCACACATTTCTGAAATTTGGAATACATATTTTAAACTAAAATCGTAGAGATGTCAGAAAATTTCAGCCCGATCGGACCCATAGCAAAAAAGTTACGGTGTTTTAAAAACGAAAAAGGTACACCTGTACCTATCCCGCTGGATGAGGGTTAAATTACATATGCATCAAAATACCATTCAACAAGTTTTTCTATGAACATTTTAGGATTTAAATTTCTCTGGGGTCTGTCAGACCCCACTGAACCTTCCGAGGGTTAAAAACATCAGTCAGCAACAATTACCGGAGCGTGTGGATCGACCTTTAGTCAAAGTCAGGCAGGGACGTAGTCAGGATTTTGTTTCGGGAGGGGTCCAATGCTCGATTTCAGAAATTTCAGTAGACATTATTAAGAAAATGAATTTTGTTGTGTTCACAACTACGCTAATAGGCATGTTTTTTGTACTTCGGTGTAGGTTAATTTAGGGTAACTAGATGGGGTTACAATAACACCGTAAACTGTATAGGTCAGATTGTTATTGTAACTCCATGTAGTTACACTAAAATAACCTACACCGGAGTGGTTCGCATCACAGCTGTAGGATCCTTGATCAAAACGTTTTCATTTCAGTTTTTTAAGGTGATCGAGTACACTGATTTGGATGAACGAAGATTCCCTCTTGAGAATTTCAGGAAGATGGGGTCACAAATAACACTGCCCTCTCGTATATCAACTTTATTAAATGCTTACTTGTATAAAGTTTTTGTGTTCCGTGTGTTCGTGAAATTTGAAAAAGGACAACTATATTATTTCGCAAAAAAAAGAATACATTTAGGGTTACCACCTCTCTCTCGCCCGGCTCCTGTGTACGGTCCAATAAAAGACAAATGCAGCTACGCCCTTAGCCACAAGAAATGTATAATAATACCATACATCGTTATAGGACGGCTCATCAAAATTTGCTGAACTCGGCGGCCCGTAGAACCTTCTAGGCCCGTCACAGCCGGGTGAGGCCCTGAGCAAGTAGTAACCCTAAATATATCCTGAAATGTCAAAGCCCATTTAAATCATTTCGGGAGGGGTCTGGACCCCTCCCTGGCTACGTCTCTGGAGTCAGGGACAGCTCTGGACGGTGACGGAGGAAAAGCTGTTAGTGCCGTACGCACCTTAGTACGATCAGCTGGCTTCCGTGTTATAATTTGACGGTGCTCATCTGGCGAAAACCAAAAGCCTCTCCTCGTCATGGACAAAGTACGTGGGGATGTGATTCGTCGGCCGAGGTAGTGCCAATTCTGTCCGGAACTTGCCGGAACATCGTAAGGTAGGTCATAAGTATAACGGTGAAACTCGTAAGTCATCGTATTGCACCACCCTGGTGACCGTTACGCCCTACTGAAGAGAACAGTACTATGCGTATCATATGAAGACGAATTGCGAAAATGCACCATTTGTTCATGACTTGAAATCTTTTTTGCTTTCTTAACGAGTTTACACGCGAAGCTGATGAAGGCCGTGCCTTACTGGTCCATTTCAATCCATTCGCTTCGTGTTTGCCTACTAATGCATGTGATATCATCTCTGCATGATGTAGAGATCAAAGGGGCAACAGGCAAGACAAATTCAGTCAAACACTACCCTCACTGAGCCTCAGCAAGTGCATGCCACAACCACGCTTAGTTTATTACAAAAATTATTTTTGACTCCAAATTTCGGGGGCTAAGTTGCAAGCCTCATACAGAGTCGCAAGACTATCTGGCCAGGACAGAATGTTGCTTGATAGCCCAATACCTGAAACATTGGGTCATTAATGAAGCGCATAACATATCCGGGTCAGTTTTTGTTAAACGGGATAAAATCCAGGGGCTGAACTCTTTAAAACAGGGAGGGGCTCTTCGCTGTCCAAATGCACATCAAAAATATGTCTGGTTGCAATCATGGCTAGAGACTACTTCCGGTGAACCTAATATTGCGTACCTTTCAAAAATGTTCAAAATCCCAAAACTTGGGCTTCACTATCAAACAATTGTGTTTTTTCTAAGCTTGATTGAGATATAACTGCATAAATTTCTAGCAAAGTCATATCTTTATTTGGACAGCTTTGCCAAGTTATAAACAAAATAAAGCAATTAACCGAAGAAAGCAAATATAAAGCCCGCAACCTAGCACGTATATTCCAATGGCTGAGATGCAAAAATGTCCACATATTTTCGTTTTTTTTTTGCCAATATTTTCTCGGGTGGCAAGGTTTCAGCAGACTTCTTAAAGGGGTGCGCGGACTTAAAGAGATTTGGATCCACTACCGTAAAGTTTTTCTATTTTCTGTGTTTGGTCATTACATGTTGGTGCCAGCAAAAACAACGCACTGGTCTCGGCGATGACACAATCCAAGATAGAGGTGCCTGTAGAAATATGCTGAGATATTACCGCCAAAACGGGCACATCGCTTACATCGCCTACACCGCAGGTGGAGCTAGGCGAAGCCATGGAGCGGTATAAAGAGCGAGGCAAGAAAGAAGAAGAAAGTCATTACATGGTTTAAATGGAACATTTAAAAAAAATTTGCTGAACGGAATGATGTTAGAAAAGTTTTAGGCTTGCCTGCCCCCCTCCACCTGACCCAAATCCTGTCTACACCCATGGACTGCAGCCATAACAACGCGTTTGTTGTGCAAATTTTGAGTACAAGAATTTGTTTAATTTTTTCTTTTTTGGATAAAAAGTTTCTCCAAAATTAAGCTTAAGTGAGGAACCTCTGACATTTTTTTTAGAAGTCCCTCCTGGGGACAAGTTAACAGATTGTCAGTCTATTGATTGACTGACAATAATCTGACAACTTGTATGGAATTCGACTGTGACTGATGACGATGACTGAAAAGTGTGAATCGAACTTAAAAGCCCTTCGCCGAGCTGGATTGTGATCCGCGGGCCGTATATTGGAAAAATCTGGTTTAAGAGATCCAGTTTAAAATAACGGAATTATGGCAATAATTTTCATGAAAACTTCGAAAGTGTGCTAAAAAATGTGAAGTTGCACTTATGAAATCAAAATGTAGATATTTGTATGTTACGTAAATCGAGGAATTGCGAATTCGAAAATAAGAAACAGAAACGAGACCGAAGCTAATTTCGGGCGCGGCCGAAATTTGGATACCCTTCGTTCTCCTAGGGCTAAAAGTTTTTTGGGGCGTACCTTGCATTATTTCCCCCCCCCCCCCACCATTCTTTTCGTTCCGTCTTCACAAAATTTCCGTTGCGTCGGCAAAAGAAAATTTGTGTGGGGTTTGGTTGGAATATGTGGGCAAATAAAAATATTTACTCTAAATTTGTATTTGGGGATGTGGGAGCATAGTCCATACTACGACACCATTTTGCTGTGAGCTTTTTTGTTGCTTTGATAGACACACACTAAATCAAGGTTTTGTGAAATTGGTGTAAAAAATGTTTGTTAGAAGAGGCAAAATTAAGGGTTCCCTTTGTATGGCAGCGCTATGACCCCATGGTCCGATTTGATCCATTCTTACATATCATATGTCATCAATAGAAACACATTTCTGTGAAATTTGGTTGAAATTGGTGCACAGATAAAACAGTTTTTCTAAGAAGAACGTAACCCTTTCGACCCCAATGTTGCCTGAGGGCAACTTGGAATGATTGATAGCGCTTTTCAAGCTTACGCTAATAATATTCTATTGGCTCAAATATGTATACGAATGCTACATATCTTCACGACCGAGCCCAAAAGATATAATGGAAGTCCCGTTTTCCTAGACGTTGCAATTTGACATTTACGCATTAAAGGTGTATTAATTTGAGCAATTTAAAAAAGTTTAAATTAATGAATTATTTAAAATTCGATTCTTAAAAATTTTTATTCAAGTAAATCAAATGAATATTGGTTAATAACGTACAATCAATGAAATTGTAGATTATTTCCAAAAATAGTTATAAATTAGATTTGAAAATCACAAGTTACTTGTGGGCAACCTTGGACCATTGTGGTAATGAAACTGTATCTTTTTAGCAATGAGACCTCATACAAAAGGCTTATCAGATATCCAACAAATGTTGAAGTTTGATTGGGATAATTTGACCGATGAGGAAAGCGATAAAGATGATCATGCAACGTGGAAAATATTTTAGTGAAAAATTTAGAGGACATCGTTGAGAGGAAGGAGTAGTTGGAAAGTGAGCTCTTAGAAACAGAGCGAATAAACGACTTTTCTGGTGCACCATCCAATGTGTATGAAAAAGTCGATTTGAAGTCTTTGAAATGAAGAATAAAACCATTTGAGGCTCCTGACACTACTTGGAATGGATGCCAACTATAAAAAGTAGACACTGTTAAAACTCCCATAGAATATTTCAGTTCATTTTTCGAATGCAAATCGACAAACTTATTTAAACTTAAAACATTTGGAGTTGAGCTAAAAACATCGCGGAAGATGAAATACGATGCTACATTGGAGTACTTTTATATCTAGGGGTTATGAAAAACTCCCTCAATTAAAAAAAAAAAAAAATGCATGAGTGGAATGGGCATACTATGCTCTAGCTCAATACGAAATAATCGTTTAGGTTCTTGTGACATGTCATCTGATAATGACCTAAAAAAGCGGGGAAGTGGCGGGGAATGAAATTTGAAATTCAGCACAATATATATGCTGTATATGGTGGTTCGACAATAGAACCGTCCAACTAATATCAACTTTTTCAGGAGGTCCACCACTTGACTCTTACAAACGTAGGAGTGCGCAAAACAAGAAGCTCCTGCACAAATTACTAGACTAGCTCCTGTTACCATGTATAAACAGGAATATGGGCGGGGTGGAGCTATCAGATATGGTACATTTATTTACAAAGCTAATCACCGTTTCAAAAACTGGTATATTCGATTTTTTATCGGTGTTTTGGAACAGCGGTCGTAAACTCGTGGCTTCTTTATCGAAGACATCTGATCGCATATGTAACTAATAAAGTTTCAGATCGAAATAGCCCAAGATCTGATAAATTCAAAGTCAAAAAGAGGGGACGTCCTTCTGCTGCCGGAGTCAACTAGCGACTGCAACAGCAGT
Source organism: Microchrysa polita (assembly GCA_949715475.1). Classification (NCBI taxonomy): domain Eukaryota; kingdom Metazoa; phylum Arthropoda; class Insecta; order Diptera; family Stratiomyidae; genus Microchrysa; species Microchrysa polita. Next base: position 21,383,438 of record OX454417.1, read on the forward strand.
TTTACAGCGAATTGGAAAAAATATAGATTTAGATCAGACCAAACTGGGCACTGGATCATTTTTACTGATAAGGAACGTTGCAGGTTGTGTAAATCAGGGACGCCCTTATCTAAATGCATCAAATGTGGAGTACACCTTTGCTAGAATAATAGCAGAAATTGCTTTCTTGTGGTAGGTATAACTGCTCGTGCTTTTCGATAAATTCCACCCTGATTTTCGTTTTGTAAATTTTGAGCGCCCTTATCTAAACGAATCGTGTAAATTTAAAAAGAAAATAAAAGCCAAATCCGCTTTCAGGTACATATCACACTTAAAATCAAATAAAACATAGATGATGAAGAACTGCATGTATCTGAGGTTTGTTATTATTTATACCTATACCACTGTTACCCAAGGTTGCTCTCAGGCAGCTATCTGCTAATAGTAGCAACCTTAAATGAAATTATGATCAATAAGGAAACAAAAAATAATTTTTCTGATTAAGCAAACAAATTTGGGGTCGAAAGGGTTAATTTGGGGGTTAGGTTTGTATGGCAGCCCCATGACCCCATGGTCCGATTTTACTGAATCAAACCTACAAACTGCCTGCAGCAAAAACAAGCATTCCTGCAAAATTTCAGCTTCATAGCTTTTAAATTGGGCGAGTAAAACGCGTCGCAGCAGACAGACAGACGGACGGAATATGGACTCCCCAAGTCATGCTGATCATATATGTATACTTTTTATATGGTCGGAGATTCTTCCTTCAATGCGCTACAAGCTTCACTTCACAACTTTCACTCTATGAGCAAAGGGTATAAAAATGTCTGAACTGAACTACATTTTGCAATTTGCAAATCAACTAATGACTAGACTAGTAGGACAGAGGGACGTAGTGGAGGGGTCGATGGGATGGAACCTATCACGAAATGATAATAAAGAAAGAAAATCTGGTGATGCATGATCAGAATAAAAACATCCCTGGTAAAATTTCATAGTAATTCGATGTAACGGAATACTATCATTAAACAAAAAATTAATCATTTGTCGTTCTATACATTTTTAGAAAAATTTTTCCACAATTTTCTCTACTGGTGAAATAGTGTCTGAAACGAAATATTTTTACGACTTTCGTCATAAATTTCCTGATTGGTCAGAAATTGTTGAAATACGACAAAGCCGCTGAAATAATTTTCGAAAAACAACCTATCAAAAAGATATTTGTTCATGTTGCTAAATTATTTTGGCTTGCTTTAAAATATAAAATAAATCTGGCATTGAGTTCCAAAACTAGCTTCTTGCATTTCTAAAAAAAATATCAAGTTTGATTGTAAAGTCAAGAAAACAATGTTGAAATCGTTTTGTCTTTCAATATATTCCAGAAACACTAAGAAGCTTATTATGTAAAATTTCTAGGGAAAAAACAAAGTCAGACATTAATTATTTGGAAAAAACCAAAACTACCTTGAAATTTTTCAAAATGCAAGAAGAGAGTTTTGGAAATAAGTTCTTACAATAATTTCTAGTTCGACAGGACAGTCCAATAATTATGGTAAAAAGTTTACTGATACTGATTTCCACTAACCAACATTTCTGATATCAAGTATTAGACCCCTCCCGAAATCAAATCCTGGCTACGTCCCTGGTAGGACCAAGTGATTCTAAGCATTGAAATAAATCTGAATGTAATGAATGTACATCCATACGTACATGTAGGTACCTTACAAAAAATCTTTTTCTTATATACATAGAACTCACCTGTTGGTTTTCTCCGTGCACAAATGTCGGTGCGTATCCTTTAATGTTTACACTTAAATTTTTACCACAAAAAGCACTAATCCACAAATTATCCCTTAACACACTAAATTATAATGTACACTAGAAATTAAGCACTACACACACACACAAATTACCGGCCGGCATGCAGACGAACTGATTCATTTATTTTCTCAAACTAGACTTTCCACAACCGATACAAAACTATTTAACGTTAGAATGTCATGTTTCTTGTGAGACAAGAAACACTTTTAACACGCGAAATCGTCAGAAATTGAAAAACAATTTTCCATATGCGACATTTTTTATATAAGTAATAATTGACATAGACATTTAGATTTCAGTGTCTAGGCACATATGATTCTGAATTTCATAATCGACAAGTTTAATTTTGTATTGAATCGTCCTATAATCACGTCCTAATTCATCCATAAATAGCGCGAAATCGCACAAAATCCCACGTGAAACATAAATACGCTACTTCTTTCTCGCGTAACATTATAAATAATATTTTCCGCAACACTATCATATACAATACAGCTTTTCGCCGCCAAATTCCGTACTGACCCGTTACGTATGGGAAATTGTTATAGCTGGTGCGGTGCGACGTTAATTTGCGCATTAGAAATTGTACGAGAATGTATTTTTTCCGGCATATTCCCTCTGTCCTTTTCGAGTGTATGCCGGTTGTAACGGACAGTGACGGAGGAGCAGGTCCTACATTAATTTCAGGAGTCAGCTCTCCTAGTCTGCGGAGAAAGGACTTCATTATAGTCAACCCTCCGATTTCGTTGGAGGAATTTCCCTTTTGCGGAGAACAGTAATGAATGAGTCTCCTGTAATACGAACAATTTGGTGGAGGAAAATCATAGAATTGTGGAGCGAGTAACAGTTGTGCAGCGGACATGCGTCTTCCACGCGTGCTTGCTTGCCATGGAATGGAAGAATGGAACAAGAAAAAATTAACTCAGACTTTGGACTACAGAAGCACCAGAAATAGCTGCAGAAAAACTATCTGGTGAGCGATAAAAGATAAAAACAAAGCTTCAACAGATATTTTTGTTGGGGAAATGTTGTAAACAAACTCTAAATTCTCGTATAAGGCAAAATACTGCCAGCTCTCTTAATGTTTTGAGAGAAAGAATAAAATACTCTTAAGTTTGCAGACTTTGCAGAAAATCTACTCACGCGAAGAGCAATCTAAAGCTATCACCTGTTAAAATGACCAGTCTTTGAGCTGAGCGCGGTTAAGATATCACATTTACTAAAAATATACGAAAAGCTCACCGCTACAGGTATGCTGCTGTGCTGAGCCGGCTACTTGTACTTAGATACTATTCTGTCAAGTTAGCTTAGGTATGCTAAAGGCTGAATGTTACTTCGGTCATTTTGGCCGTTTTATTTTATTTTCTTGCATGTTGAGCATATTGGACGATTGAGTTGATGCGTTTGATCTGATAACGGAATTGTGCGGTAAATATCTTTAAATGTGAGAAAGCAAAAGTTTAATTTTAATACATTTATGGAATAAATTGGTCGGTTTCTGGTGTTTTTAAAATTGCTATGGTTTTAGCAGTAAATTGAGCAAAAGATGTGTGTATTTATGTTTTTATCTGAAATTTATCAATTGATGATGAAAATAAGCTTGTTGATTATTTTAGAATGTATGTAAAAATACTAGGTACAATAAGGAGGTTTTCACACTTGCGCCAGATTACGTAATCTGCAGCAAATTACGGAATATGGGCCCTAATTAAGCTGCAGATTACGTAATCTGCTTATTGCAAATTAAGTAGCCAGAACGAATTTATCCAATTCACCACGCGGTTGAGGTGAATTTTAATTAATTTTTCTGTCATAAATGTCAGTTGTAATGCATGAAATGTCTATTTTAATGTCATAGATTTCATTTTTCATGTCAAAAATCTTATCCTGTCCAAGCAATTAATTACACGGCTGATTAACGGATCGGAAATATACATTTTAAAGCAATATCCTAAAGCGCAGAGAAGTGTTTCGAGACCAGGTCTTCGAATGGCAAAACATGCCGAAGCATTGGGCGATTCAGCTCATTCGCTCATTTAATTATACCCTTCGCTTACTGAGCGAAAAGGGTATATTAACTTTGTCATGAAGTTTGTAACGCATTGAAGGAAGCATCTCCGACCATACAAAATATGTATATATATGATCAGCGAGACGAGCTGAGTTGATTGGACGATGTCCGTCTGTCCGTCTGTCCGTCTGTCCGTCTGTCCGTCTGTCCGTCTGTCCGTCTGTCCGTCTGTCCGTCTGTCCGTCTGTCCGTCTGTCCGTCTGTCCGTCTATCCGTCTGTCCGTCTGTCTGTCTGTCTGTCTGTTGCGACGCGTTTTGCTCGGCCAGTTTAAAAGCTATGGAGCTGAAATTTTGCAGACATGCTTCTTTTTATTGCAGGCAGTTTGTATGTTTGAATCGGTAAAATCGGACAAGGGGGTCGTGGGGCTGCCATACAAACCTACTCCCCAAAATTAGGTTCTTCTTAGAAAAACTTTTTTGTTTATGCACCGCAATTTCAATCAAATTTGGCAGAAATGTGTTTTCATTACTGACACATAACATATGTAAAAATCGACCAAATCGGACAATGGGGTCGTGGGGCTGCCATACAAACCTAGTCCCCCAAATTAGGCTCTTCTAAGAAAAACTTTTTTATTTTCTCATCGATTGCAATCAAATTTCGTGCAAATGTGTTTCTAGTGATACCACAAAACATATATAAAAATGGACCAAATCGGACCATGGGGTCATGGGGCTGTCATACAAACCTAGCTCCCCAAATTAAGTTCTTCTAAGAATTTTTTTTTATTTATACACCAATTTCAACTAAACTTCTCACAAATGTGTTTTTATTGATGACACAAAAAATATGTATGAATGGATAGAGTCGGACCATATCGTCATGGGGCTAACATACAAACCTATCCCCCCAAATCAAATTTTTCTAAGAAAAACGTTTTTATTTGCTCACAAATTTCAACCAACCTCATGGAAATGTACTTTTATTGATGTTACAAAACATATGCAAAAATGAATGAAATCGGACCATTGGGGTCATGGGGCTGGCATATAAACCCAACTCCCAAATTAGGTTCTGTGAAGAAAAACTTTTTTATTTGTCGACCAATTTCAACCAAATATCATAAAAATATGTTTTAATTGATGCCACAAACATACGTAAAAATTGAAGGAAAGGCCATGAGTTCATAGGGCTGCCGTACAACCCCCCCCCCCCACACACACACACTTCGTCTTTGGTCATTCTAAGAAACCCACGTCAAGCATGGAAGCGGGGAGAATTGAACACAAGTCATAGGAACGCCCGAAAAAACTTTTAGCCCAGGGGGAGCGAAGGGTATCCAAATTTCGGCCGCGCCCGAAATTAGCCTCGGTCTCGTTTTTAATTTGTAAAAAGTGTTCCTCGTATATACGAGTATATGTACATGAAGTGGGATTGGACCGACTCAAAATTAGAAAAACGTTGGTTAGCTAGGGAGTCCTGTCCAAGCAGCAATGCGCGGCCGCACATCTCGTCAGATGCCAATTCATTTTCGTTGTGTCGTCTGTCGTCCAAGTAGGTATAGTGTGAACACTAAATTCACCACAGCTTGATTTGCCTGATTAGGTTCCGCAGATTACGTAATCTGGCTAAGTGTGAAAACCTCCGATGTTAAAATTTTGAGGAATCATCGAAAATTTGTTAATTTATGTATTTTATAAAATGTTCAATGCAGAATGCTACTTTCATTGATACCTCATTTCATTGGACACCATTACACAGTGGCGAAACAACTTCATTCGGGACCCTAATTTTCGAGCAAATTGTTTTAAATTAGTAACAAATTTTGAAAAAAAAAAGCCTACACGTCAAATATCAACAACAATAGGCAACAGGACAGTCACGCAGTCAGTCACTTGGACTTCGTTGATATTGCCTAATGCTTAGTCTATGGGTGTCCCACGTCTTTCATGTTCCTTTTTTTTCCAAAAAAAAATTTAGATACCAAAAATGGAATTCTCCTATATGACTTAACAAAATCAGGAGTGAAATTACGTATCTCGAATCGAGTCACTCGTTTCGACTTAATTTGAACTCGATTCGAGTTCGTCCCGATATCACAAACCTTATCGAGTTTCAAATTTACGAAGACTAGATGAAAGGAAAAAATATACTAGATTATCTGTGTCGATTGCATTCCTGTCAAACGTCACCGTACAAAAATTTGCTTGTGTTTGACTTAATTTGTTAGGGAAAATGTTGTTTATGGATAGAAGCAGCGACGAAAAAATTTCAGTAGATTATTAAGTAGAACTTTAACTTTAACATGTTTTTAATTATAATGTAACCTGAGAATTTAAAGTAATATGAACATAAAGATAATGTGAACCAGAACCCCTGTAATAAGGCAATGCCTTCAACAGTACTTGAAATAAATAAATAAAATAAATAGAAGCAGCGACGAGGAAGAGTTGTGCGAAATGAAGATTGTCTGTCGGTCGCTGAGGGACAAAGGCTAACACACTAACAATCCCCTATCTTTGCGGGAAAAAAGTATGTTGGGACTATATTGGTTACAATTGTCGATATTTTATTTTGTGCATTGTTTATTTCTAGGAAAAACGCGTTCTATACGAAGGAAAGCAAAGGTTCTAAACGCATTTTTATTTTCGTCAAGGCTGGAAGCTTCAAAGTGAAATCTGATCCAGAAAAGAACATAACAGCAAATAGTACCCTCGTTCAGCTCCCGGCCAATAAGAATTGAAAGAAATTTGCTCCCCCAAACCAGCGTGGGAGCGGTACCCGATCATTTAACAAATATCATTCCATAGCAAGGAGTATTGTGGGGCGAACAATTGGGATTTGGAAAGGACGTTGACGCTGCTTGCAAGACGAAAGACTCGCCGGAAAAAGTGGCATCAATTGCGAAAAAAATTAAAAATCCTTTGATTTGGTAATTGAGATGTGTACAAAATATGGAGAAAACTGTTAAAACCTCTAGTAAAATAATTAAAAATTTTCCAAAGAAAAAATCAACATATATTTTTTAACTCAAACTTTAAATTTTATTTAGCATAACAAAATATTGCACTTCCTTCCACTAATGATGATCAAATAATACAATAATATACTTAGTTTTCCTGGGAAACACGCCGCAAATATCCTACTCGAATACTTAATTGCTTTCGACGATTATTCACTTTTTTCGACTGTCAAAATGTGATGATATCGAGATACGTAGTACGGGGTTATGTCGAAACTAGTACATTCCTATATTTCGAGCTCGATATCGATATTGATGCTACCAATTTTGCTCGAAACTCGAAAAAGTTTCGTGATTCGAGATACATAATTCCACCCCAGGGCTCATAGCAAACCTGGGCCTTAACACTAGATAGTACTAGTGGGATGTAATGCCATTTAGGACATACCGAACGCTGGTAGAAGTTAGAGGAATGTCATAGTAGATATTTCAAAAAGAGCGGTTTACAATAGTTATAGAAGTTATATTTTCGAAGAACTTAAAGACATCCTAAAAGTTTTAGCTGGTAGCACCTGGGGCAAAGATAAAGAAACCATGCTAGCTACTTATAAAGCGGTGGGTCGAGCGGCCGCTGATTATGCAGCCCCAGTTTGGACACATAGTCTATGTGACACAAATTGGTCCAAAGTTCAGGTCTGCCAAAATGCCGCTCTACGCATCGCGACAGGTTGCCTTCTGATGTCTGCCCAGGATCACTTACATCAGGAGACACAATTGATGCCAATACGTAACCACAACCTCCTACTCTCAAAACAGTGGTTGGTTGCTACCGTGAGGATCATCTCAATAATCATCTCATGGACCGAATTCCTCCACCAGGGATTCAGGGATACAAACGGGACCCTTACGATGAAGCTACCTACCGAGCCGCCATTGCAGCGATCCACACTGAAGAAGTGAATCGGTCTATCGCGAGTTTAGGTGCGAATAGAGTCCTCTCAGAGCGCCCACCACCAATTTCGCCTGAGGAGATTAGGCTCTCGAGAGCCACTAGAGTAACACTAGCTCAACTTCGGTCGGGCTTTTGTTTACTCCTTAATTCGTACCTTTCTCGCATAAACCCGGACATCCAAAACATCTGTCCAAACTGCAATGGTACTCCTCATGATGTGGGTCACTTGTTTCAATGCCCACTGATCTTACCCCTATATCGCTGTGGGAAAATCCTATCGCAGCAGCTATGTTTTTGTCCTTAGACCTCACGGACACAAACATTGACGAACCATAAATCGTACCCACATAGATGCACAGAGGTTTCACACCTTTCTGCACCGCTACAAGAAGAAGAAGAAGAACCTAAGACCTAAAATAAATTGATTCTCTAATCATAACAAAAAAGTTAACTACACTTACGGAAAAAAGTATCGACTCAACCTATAATCGCGTATATTATTACGTGATTTTTGAAAACTACGATAGTTATCCATAAAAGTCGTAGGTGATTTAAAAGTTTGAAACCTTAGCTACTTGTTGGTACCCTTTTTGTCAATATTTAGTGCGCACTTTTTAAATTAAAGCCAGTTGTAACACAAAACTCAGAAAAATTTAAATTTATGGTGGCTAAAGGTGAGGTAAACTACCCCTTTGAAAGCGCCCGTAATTGGTTTCTTATTATCAGTTGCATCTGGAAAGTTAGCTTACTAAGGTAATTTCAATCACTGTTTTGTTATCCATGGATACGGTGCCTGATCAAGCGGCTAAAGTTGTAGCCCTATTGTCTGAAGGTCATAGTCAGCGAACCGTCGCTCGCCGTCTTGGAATGAGTTAGTCTGCTGTCTCGAGAGTTAGCAGGAAATTTCGAGAGACTGGTAGTTTTAATTCGGGACCAAGAACGGGCCGCCCTCGATCCACTTCAGAGAGAGACAACCGTTTCATTGTTACAAGTACGTTACGAAATGGGTTCCTCACGGGTGTTGATATGCAGCAGAACCTGAGGCGTGTTCGCGGAGTAGCCGTTAGTGCCCGGACAGTGAGGAGACGAATAAGTGAAGCAAATATCGCTCCAAGATGGCTTACCACGGGCCCCAAATCGACTGCACGACACCAACAACGCGCCTCTAATTTGCTCGAGATCTGAATTGGAGCATTACGGACTGGAGCTCAGTATTGTGCACTGACGAATCGAGAAGGTGTGTGCATGGCAGTGACAGAAGATACAGTCTTCAGGCGTCCGGTGAGCGATTTGCGCAGTTCTGTTTCACTGGAACGGTTGCATACGGCGGCGGTTCCTGTATGATGTGGGCTGACAATTCCTTCGAGGGAAAAACGGGGCTCGTATTCGTGCCGGAAGGAGGCCGAGGAGGAGGGCTGACAGTTGATCGGTACGTTACGGATATTCTCCGTGCCCACGTTGTGCTCTATGCAGCATTTATTGGTGAGAACTTCACTTTGATGCATGACAATGCCCTTTGTCACGCATCGCGACTCACTCGGCAGTTCCTGAATGAAGCCAAAATGTCGACACTTAACTGGCCTGCACGCAGTCCAGACATCAATCCCATTGAACACTTATGGGACGAGCCCATGAGAATAGTCCGAGCCAGAAATCCCAGTCCCTTCGTCCACTGAAGAATTGAAGGCAGCCCTATTAGTGGAGTGGAACGGTATTCCTCAATATACCATCAGCAACTTGATCAGATCAATGGAGAATCGACTGGAAGCTGTTATTAGAGCAAGAGGAGGAAATACCAAATACTGAAATAATAAATACTTACTACTACAGCTCAAGAGTGCGAATGGAAATAGCTGTCAACGACAACCATTTGAAACGTCAAAAGTTGACTCGGAGAGATTGCTATTTGTGACTATTAGTAGGGTCTCGGCTTGCGTCAGTGAATGGTTCCTAGAAATCGCGACGCAACACGAAACAACGCAAAACGAATTGTGACTTTTCTATAGCAAATTTGGAGTTTTGTAAATAAAGACATTAAAATAACGACACAACTCGAATTTTGACAACGCGAATCGGAAAAATGGTGTTACTTCCAATACGAAAACAACGCATTGTGAAGCGACGCAAATCGAGGCTCTACTGTATTGTAGTTTTAGAACTACGGAAAGTGAATGCGAGTAAATATTTTTCTTAGATCGTATAAAAGAAACTTGCTCCAGAATTGGCAAAAAAAAAACATTCAGTCAAAAATACTTAAACGGTCGTATTGCGTAGGCTACTAAACAAGTTTGGAAAATTTTCGTGCAATGATTTTCTACGATTTTAAAGTTGGATTATCACAACAACAGTCTTTCAATCGGCTTCAATTTGAATTTTTGGATGAAGCAACATCTTGTCCGACAATTTATAACTGGTTTCACGAGTTTAAGCGTAATTTACTCAAGGACAAATTTCGTGAAGGTTGTCCAAAAACAGCCATTGTGCCGGAAAACGTGGATGCCGTGCGTGAAAGGATTACACAAGACTGGCATGTGACATACCGTGCCATAGAGCCATCCTTGGGCATTTCTCCCCCGGCGATACACTCGATGCTGCATGGACACTTGGCCGTAAAAAAGGTTTGTTCCCGTTGGATCCCGCATAATTTGACAATAGCTCAAAAAAAAAAAAAGCTCGTGTCGATTGGTGCAGAAAAATTATAAAAAATACCCTGACGGTGCATCAAATGACGTGAATAAAATCATCTCAACCATCGGCTCCTATCCCTATGAGCCGGAAACTAAACAGCACTCGACCGTGTGGGTGTTCCAAGACGAGCTCAATCCAAGAAAAGTTGTTCGCGCACGAAGCACTGCGAGGCAAATGTTGTCCTGTTTCTTCGGCCAAATGGGTCCTGTGGCCATTGTTCCACTTGAGGAACTTTGTACGATCAATTCCGAGTAGCACACGACTATTTTTTGCCCCAAGTCTTAGGGAAAATTCGCATAGCGAACAAGAGAAGACGAATCCTTTTCATCGTGACCATACGAGCTCTCACACATCAGTGCAAACTAGCGCCTATTTAACCGGTCAAAGCATTGAATTGATGGGTCATCTGCCTTACATCCCTGACTGGCACCAAAAATTCGTTTTTTGTTCCCATTTTTTAAAACAAAATTACGTCGTGAACGGTTTTCATCGCCCGAAGCACCTGTTGAAGCGTTCAGACGCCATGTTTTAGAGGTGTCTCCATCGGAGTGGAAAAAATGCTTCGAAAATTGGTTTGAGCGCATGCAAAAGTGTATAAATGCTCATTGCGAATATTTTGAACAAAAAAAAACACAAATAAAATAAATTCGTCTTAATTTCTTTTCTAGAAACTTTTTTAGTAAGCCTCGTACATAAAAGGAAAATTACAGAAGGTGGTAAAATGTCCTGAATAACATATTCAGAAGTGTGGCATCTCTGTCGTCTGGTTTCAGCAAATATCTCCTAGCATGGAGAACTGACGAAATTAGCTCAGTCCGTTAAGCATGTTTTTGTTGTGAAACTATGATTTGGATTTTTCAAGGTTTTTTTTTTCTCCGGAAAAATTGGGGTTTATTAAAATACTCCAACACCAATTTAAGGGAATTTTGCGTAATTTTATAGCTGAAATTATTTGGGCCGGCGATTTTTTCATATGTATTTTCAATAGTTTTACAACAAATAGAAATTCTGTGCAGGTGCAGTCGATTTCGAAAGAAGAGTATGAAAAATTATGGTTTCTTTTTTATTTTCGTAGTTTTTAATGCGATTTTTTCGTAACGACCAAATGTTGCCATAAAATAAAGATTATGCATACCTGAATTATATTCATTTCATTATAATTTGATCATTGCATTCCTTTCATTGAGTGAATTTTGAACGCTTTTTGTGCCCTAGGATCCGAACGCTGTGACTTCATCGGCAATCAAAATATGCTCTAAGCATTTATGAATAGAATTTAATTTTGACATCAAATTCATCGACTTGCATCTATTACTACGAACCTTAGAGAAAGCATGCGTTAGTACAGAGTGGGCATCAGAAAATAAAAATGGCACCATTTTCACACTATTGCAGTTCATAGTATGCGTGAAAATTTTATTCGAACGTCAATTTTTTTGTTTACAATTGAGAATATAAAATCCGCGTAATATTTATTACTCTCTTAAAATGCCGACTTGATAATTAACCCTTCTCTTGGCACATAGGCACATAGACCTAAACAGGCCATTGGTACCATGTCTTGATGAAAAATATCTTTCAATAATATTTTCCACCCCTTTCCATATAAATTTCAGAGGAACCGACGGCCACAAATGCGATCAAACGTTCGGCGAAATGTAAACTATGTCTAAAGAATCGAAAAAACGGCGTATCATCGTAAGACACAGTATGTAAACTGTTTCTAGAACCAAAATTAGACCTCTTCAAAAAATAAGATTGATTTCACAGAAGATTCAGCTACACCTTAGGCATAATAGCTCGTAGGCGGCGTCAGAAGGGTTAATAATTGCATCGACAATATTTTGACATTGAATTATTTCGGGGAGTGTAGTGTAATAAATTTGGAGTCAAACACATATGGGTTGTGTGATCACATAGCCACTCTGGACTAACGCATGGCATGGGTTACTATGTTTTCTCTAAGCTACGAACATTTTGAATTTGTTTTATATAGATTGAAAAATGCTGGCTTCAATAGATACCTACTGATGACGTACCATTTTCAAAATGTTCAAAGCAAAGCTCTCTCACATGCACACCACATAATCTTCAATAAGTTATTTGTGATTGATGGACACAAATCACATTACTAAAGATTACGTGGTACGCAAGTGAGAAGGTTTTTCCAATGAACCTTTTGAAATTTTGCGTCATCCAACATCGAAGTCGGTTAATATAATCATTTTGAGCGGAATATTGATAGAAATCGCCAAAGTGTGCAGGAGACCTTGCCCATCTACGTGGTCTACCCTTTAAGACCGAACTGCAAACATCTTACGATCAAATGTGAGTTTTTGCCATTTTATAGAACTGTTCAGACGTGCACTAAATTATTTTAATAAAAAATAGATAAATAAAAGATAATAATAAATGTAAATACATGGTAACAGAACAGATACATGTCATAGTACCATAGAGTAAGTGCAGTAAACGCTCCCGTGGACGGACACTCACCGTTCCAGAATTTTCTTCCGGCCACGGGAGATGTCCGCTTGCGGGAGAGGGCTAAAAAATATTGCTTGTATGTGCGCATTGACTTAAACACAATAATTCAAAAGGAATTATTAAAGGAAAACTAATAAAAGTGTTGTTTTTTTATGCATGAGTTTTAATTCATTTTTGGTTTACAAACCTCCATATTGTACAATCCGCAAATGCAAATTTCCCAATAAACTGTTCCAAGCTTTCATAGGGAAAACTAGTAGAAAAATGTTAAATTTAATTACGGATTTATAAAACCTCCCAACGGTGAAATGCTCGCTCCTTGTGTCTTACCCAGAGTGACCACTTGACCCAGCCTGGCATTGTTACTTGAAAGTTGTTAGACACTCGAGCGTTCGTAATGACTTGTTTGCACTGAATTAACCATCAGAGCGTTAAGTAAAGCTTCTTCAAATTGAAAGTGTTGCCTGGTATAGAGAACCTCGACTAAATAAGTTTACATCAACACGTGAATTCCTTAGGAACCGCATTCTAAATGAAAATCACAAAAAACTTCAGCAGGGAATGAGAAGAAGGCATTTGACAGCGTTGACCGGGCTTACATCTGGACAGCCTTAAATAGAAGAGGTATACCAGAGAAACTTATCTCCATCATAAAGGAGTCCTATAACGGAGCCCAATGTCATGTCTTACGACGCTATAGGCGACGATAAAAGAAAGGGTATCAGTATCAGGTAGAAATTATTTGACTAACTTCAGCACCTGGACTACGTCGACGACATTTGCCTTCTCTCAAACACACCAGATCATCTGGCTCAAATTACGGATGCTTTTGATCGTGAAAGTTGAAGTGCTGCTTTCAAATACATGAGCTTGTCAACAGAAGGTCAAAGCACAATTTCTATCTCCGGACAACCGATAGAAAATGCCGAGAACTTGCTTACCTTGGAAGGGTAGTAACAGCGGATAGTGGGGCTGATGCCGATGTAGAGTCACGCATAAATAAAGCCCGAGCAATATTTTTCAGTTTGACTCCTCTCTGGCAAAACCACAACATCTCCAGGAATACCAAACTCCGGATCTTCGAAAGCAAGGTAAACTCCAAACTTTCGTGAATCATCCTAAGATGCATTCTACGAATTCGCTGGCCTCAGGTAATATCTAACAACGACCTCCTCGAAATTACGGGCCAAAATAGGATAGGCATCGACATCAAAAGATCCAAAAAACATTGTAAAACAGGCTCTAGATTGAAATCCTCAGGGAACCGATGCAAGCCGTCGTTTGGGAGGACCCCAAAATACATGGAGAAGGTCTTTTGAGGCAGAAGGAAAATCTATATGCAAATGGTGGGTGGCTAAATGCTATGGCTGCTAATAGACAGAGGTGGATAAGAAGCGTAGTAATGCCATTTGCCCCACTAGGGAGTAAAAGGAACCCAGCGAGAGAGGGAATGTAGTTTTGCCTAAACTTAATAAAATTTAATTTGAAGTAGAGCGTGAGTTGCACTCCTTTGTTGAAATGAAATTCAAATTCTGGTTAACCGTTTAACAGCCGATCGGGTTAAAAAATGGAAGACAAAAAGCCGAGCTGGTTGAACGTTCGTTATGGAAGTATGGGTTTCGGGTCCAACCGTCGTGTTTCTGTATCCCTATTTCAATACACAAATGTATGGTATCCATGGAGCCAAAAATCTTCAAAAACAAAACAAAAATGCAATTCCGTGATTGTATCCAGTTTTCATTAATTTCAGCAAGTCGACCAAAAATTAAATTTGTGTCCGCTTACGGGAGATGATTCATGAGAAATGTAAGTAGAAATAGTGTCCGTGTCCGGCCAGTAGAGCGTCCGGCTAGTGGAATGGATTTTGTTCTAAAATATGAAGAAACAAGTTGGGACTAAGAAAATTGTCCGGCTACGGGAGATGTCCGCCTACGGAAGCTGTCCGCGAACGGAGCTTTCACTGTAATTGGAATAGAGATCATATAACATTAAAATCTACTGAAAAACATTTTACCTTTGAGTGTGTGCTGTAAGTAACGTGTACATACAGGAATATATCTTCCTGTATGTACACCCCAACTAACAAACTCTTGAGAGCTTGGCTCTTGGGAAGTGGAATAAGCTCTCATAAGACTCTAGTAAGGCTCTTACAACTCTTATAATGTAGATCTAGTAGCAAGTTTCAAATAAACTCTTTAAGTACATTTATTATAAGATTATTACTCTTGGAGAGTCGTATTCTTGTTACAAGTTCATATTTTGTTGCCTTGGACTCTCATAGAGTCTTT
Source organism: Microchrysa polita (assembly GCA_949715475.1). Lineage (NCBI taxonomy): Eukaryota > Metazoa > Arthropoda > Insecta > Diptera > Stratiomyidae > Microchrysa > Microchrysa polita. Next base: position 21,398,627 of record OX454417.1, read on the forward strand.
GTAGTGAGAGTTTAACTCTTCAGGACTTAAACTCTTATAAAAATGTTCTTACAAGAGGTTTATTCTTATGAGTCTTATAATGAGAGCTTTATAAATGCTTTAGTCTTTAACATCTTATTACAATACTTTTGTAAGAACACCTATAAGAAGAGTGTTGTGAGTGCACGATTGATTTCATAGAAGCTAAGCAATCTGTCACTATAATCACACAAGAAATTTAACGCAGCATAACCGACCCGGATTATATATAGCAACTTTTTTTCGACGAAGAAAATGGACGGAATAATATAGTCGACTCAATGAGCGTAACAAAATTCACTGGAAAAACCATGGAAAAACACTAAAAATGCTATAAGAATTACCTGCCACCGAATCCTTCTCCGCTGGATATAGTAATTACCACTTTCTGTTATTTTTGTTAAATATGGAACACGCACTTATGCGACGCACAGAAATAATAAATAAACGTCAAATTTACGCTCATACTGAAACTTATGCTCTGTTATGGAGAATAGAATCCTTATTGTGAGACTTTAAGTTTCATAAGGAGAGTTTAATTTTATTGAATAGAGCTTAATTCTCATAGTGAGACTTTAGTTATTATAAAAAGAGCCATCCTCTTGAAATAAGAGATTTAGACTAATATGAAGAATTTAGTTATAGTAAAAAGAACCGCCCTCCTGTTATCAGAGTTCTGGCTTTGTATGAAGATTTAATGGATAGATGCCATATTTTTTTCAGACAAAATTGCATTAGGGGAAAATTAAACTTGAATTTATGAATGATTATGTGTTATTGCATATACCAAATTGAAAGGATTGTGATTTTTTAAACTGACGAATGTTATTCAATTAAGTTTTATACAAGATATCATCGTTAGATAATAATTATATTTCCAGAAAAACTTATAAAAAAATTAAAAATAAATTATTTTCAGAGGGCTTTGTCATTTTTCGAAGCAAAATAGTTATATTCAACAATAAAATTTTGATCGCATTAAAATGTTGACTCATATTTGTGGGAAAATCATCGTTTGACAAGTTAATATATCCCTCATTCAAAAATGTTGTCTAAGTTGTTGTCGAAATAATAACACACGAAAACAGAAGTTCTCGTAAGGTCGTATATTTACATTTGACAAACAAAGACAGCGTATGTTTCAATATCACATTCACTCTTTCTAGCTTCACTTATAATGAGAGCTTGTAAATCTTTATGAGACTCTTACAAGAGTAGACTCTTAGTCTGATAAGAAGCCTTAAAATCTTCTTATAAGACATGTGTAATTCTTATAAACAGAGTTGAAGTTTAGCTATAAGATCAATTTAACTCTTGTAAAGTGGTTCATTTAATACTTATAAGACTCTTATAAGATTCTTATAGTACTCTTCAAGAGTTAAATTTCAAGAGTTGATGTCTTGATGTTGGCTCTTATAAGAGTTTTGTAGACTGTTATAAGAGCAAAATTGTTAGTTGATATCGTATATTACGTATTTACGTACGTTACTTACAGCACACACTCCAAGGTAAAATGTTTTTCAGTAGATTTTAATGTTATATGGAGTTCCATCTCTATTCCAATTACTTACATTATGATAGTACGTCCAGTGCCCAAAGGCACCTGTATGTAGTTGCCATATCCTTTTTTTTTCGAAAAATAAAAAAATTAAATTGAAGTCCACAAAAACTTTAAAACTTCATATTCCATCACAGACATGATAAAGCGATGAAAAAAAATTGAAACGCGTTTGGCCGCTGGACAACATATTTACTGCACTTACCAATGAGTTTTTTCAGTGGTTTCGTAACTGTAAATTCGCACACAAATGCATGTCTGAATCGCTTTTAGTATTTCCCAATCTACAAATTTTTGTTTTTTTTTCGGTATAATTTTCATAACAAAACATTGTAACCACTTTTGTACTTTAATTACACTTCCATGTGTGTTTTTTGCCATCTAGCAAATGCCACAAAACACAATTTATCTCTGCATGTGATCAAAACTTATCGAGGATTACCTAACATTTATCGAAATCTTTCCAACGACTAAACTAACTCATATTTCCTCATATATGTATGTATTTGTAATTGTACTGCAAAAATATCATCCCTGCGGAGAGAACATGAATTTGCCAGGCATCTGTTACATATGCGCTACACATGAATGAGGAAACCGCAAATCTCATCAGAACTTTGCGGAATTCACTGAAAGCAACCTATAGCCTGGTCGCTTCCCAAGATAGAAAAAGAAGAAATTAATAATTTCTTTTAGCGTAGACGTAGACGCAACAATCGACTGACTCCACCGTCTACCAGTCGAACGTCGAAGCCGTAGTCAACGGTTAAAGTATAAATTGGTAATGGAGCGCGTGACTGCAATTGAAAACTGCACGCGGCGGCCGTCCACTTTGTACAGAGATTCGCGTTAATTGGATAACCAACAGGCATTTTGCCACAAGACCAAAGCAGCTATAGTACGGCTTAGTACGAGTATTGTGATTTTCTGGAAGCATTATTGAAGGTACAACAGTGGACTTTCTTAAGAGTATGTACATTGCCCATTCAGCGAAACGATGATGGTAGGTATCACTCAATAACTTCTCTGATTACGCTTTGACTGTCTTTCCATTAGGTGGATATAGATTCGATTCGATTCATTATCATCATGCATACATGCAAGGGTATGTACTCCTACACCCTGCATAATGTTAATGAAGGGTTCGGTGATGAAAGGGTGCATTCAAAATTAATCAGAAGGAGATTGAATCGGAAGGATCGCCTTTGATATGTTGTACGCGCCTTTAAAGAGCTGATTCTACGAAGGCGTAGAGTGTTATAAATCCCATTAGGTGGTGCTAATCGACAAAGTTGTGTTTCATATTTACTACGCTTTCTACCTATATATAAAATAGAAGATGCATGTGCTCTAGATACAAAGTAAACGAACTGTCGGAATCTGTAATAACAGAAAATGTTTCTGCTGCTATATGGTAAGGCTTTTATTTTCCGCCTTATTCATCTATACAGATTTCCACCAGATAACCTCTATCGAAACGACAACTCCCTTCTAATTTAAATACTTTAGACGATTTATTTTATCGACCGATAAAAAACAACTCACGGCATATCAGCTTCATTAACGTAGGTATAGGGCATAAGAATTATGTCTCCTCCTAAAAGAAAAATGTAAATGACTTGTCCGCTGATAAGTTGTCTTCTTGTGGTCATTCCCGCGTATATGTTATGTACAGTAACAGAGTAAACTGGCAGCGACATCAATCGTTTCGTAACAACTTAATCCGTGGAAAGCAATGTGCGCAAACTCTATCTGACATTGATCTATCTACAAAGTAAGCGTACTTATTTCATGACAAAGATCTTTGTCTGATTTGTCCAAGATCGGCGACTTAGCCTTGACGAAAAAAAAAACGTAAATTGAACCTCTTCTAAACGTATCCCGATTAAGTCCCAATCACAATCAATCGACGATTCGATCTCGTATAAACTGACTCATTTTCGATAAAATAAATCTTCTGCCACTTGACCATAACTTCATTCAAATGACCGCACGTTTAGGAGTATGTAACTATGCCTATAGTGAAATCATGTCGCGGATTGTCGTTGCAATTCCGCGGAATTGTAATGAATTATAGTTCCTGTGACGGACTTGAACGACGAGGAGAAGTTTTGAAGGACGACTCGACGACGTTTCGATTGATTTGTACGTTCATCCTCTTTGCATTCCAAATTGAAATGGGTCGCATTCATGTTGGAAATTATCTCTATTGTAGGTGCCTGTCTGGCAATTTTATCACTCATTTTAAGACCCAGTCCGGTATTCGAAAATGAATATCAGAGTCCCACCATTTCGATATTAACAGCATAAATAATATTGTCAAAGACAAATGGCCATAGCATACCTGAAACAAAAACTCGAAAACATGAAGTTGCTCTCTAATAGAATCAATATTGAAATTACCTATCGCATACAGAAGGCAAACGACTTGTTCGGTCTAATTGGCTGAATACTAAAAACAAACAACACAGCGGCTAATGTTGGTAGCTATTTGAAGACCCTTGTACTATTAGAATGACTACAATATTCCCATACCCATTACAGGGTATTATCGCAGCAATATCATCATCAACGTCGTCGTGGCAGTCATCAAAATCGACATTGGTATTTTCGATTATTATAGGAGTGCCTATAGATTCCGTAGATATAGACCAACCTAGACCTAGCCTACATGAAAGCCTTTCTGCTGGCCAACCATCATCATCGCAAAGTGCTATCGCTCCCGGGCAACAATAATATTCTAAACACGGTAGCCCATCATGCAAAAGTGTCTTCAGCTTTGTACATTCATATAACCCTTTTTATGTCCTTCGACACTAGGTATACTGGGATTTTTGCCGCACGTTCGCAGCCAGCCAGGTGAATGTGTCCGCAGGGGCTAAGGGATATTCGTCGTGAGTCTTGTCTACTGCTACTACTGTATAGATAGTTTGAGGAGCAGGATATCGAGAGCAAAGTAGATTTGCATTCGTTTGAAAGGGGGATCAAAAGAAAACGAATCCCATTAAGGTTCGTGTTATCTGAAACTTTTGCGTTAAAGTTGATCTGAATCTTTTCTTGTCTCGTTTAATATTCATAACCGATAGCACGGGTTTTGAAAGTGGAATAATGTGACGCGTTCAGGTTGCTAGAAAGAGTTTTTATATTGACACGAGGTGTTTTGCTATTTGAATGAATTGTAGTAGATATTACGCGTGAATGGATATGATAAGGTGCATACAGTGATGGATATTGACACATGTCAATATGTTGGTGTTGTGTCTATACAGTAAAAGTATTGACAACATTAAATCAAATTTGTTAGTCGAGTAAAGACCTGAATCGATAATTTCAGTAAGATCAATTCAAGCTAATTTGTTATATTCTAATGCCGAAAGTAAAACTACAGTCAGACAATGCTAGTTACTAGCTACTAGTGCAGCGAGTAAGGTGCATGAGAGAAATCTCCACGGCGACGACGACGTCAACAACGAAACAGTGTCATATAAATGGGTGACTACGGGTTGTTACGACGTTCGTTACCGAGTGTGTGTGCAACTAGACGCGTGAATAGATACCATATCTACCTAGGAATTACCTAGGAATCTACCGCGAAATTACCACAGTGACGACGCGACGCACGTCGTAAACAATCAAAAAAGTGTTATGCAATTTTACTAGTAACTAGTAAAATGTATCTACTAGTGCAGTGGTTCCCAAGCTTTTTGAAGACGCGGAACCCCTGAGATCGTCGAATTCGTTCGCGGAACCCCAAAAATGTTTCGTTAGTCAAAACAAAACGTTCATCATACCCATACAAGGAACAAATACGTTATTAGAAAAAAAGTATCAATATTTAGTTGAAGTACGCTGTTATTAAAAAAAATGAAACAATTTAATGAGAAACAGGCCTGGTGATTTTTACATATTTCAGTGATACAAGTTTACCAAGATGTTTGACAAACTTACCGTCAGGGGAGCACCTAGCCTTTCGACCTTTATCTCACGGTCCCTCGAACTGTTTGGACCTTCGGCATTTTACTGACAAGGTGTTGTTGCCAGAAGGGGATTTCTCCCTCCGGCGAATGCACTCACCTTCAGGAACCCAACCCCGGGGTTGCATCACTAGCTCGATGACTTTGGTAACAACCTCCAGCCACTACGAGTCCAACACCTTGATGGGCAAGGACCATGGTCCCCTGGGCACACCCATCCTCGTAGTACACTCTTCGCTATAGACTTCTCTATAGCAGGTGTGATCTTCCTTCGGCACCCTATTGGTTAAGCCTCACGTAAGAATTCAGATGTGCACATCCCAGGCACGTTGGACCTGTGACTACGAGCCTGTGCAGACTCGTAGCGCTGCTTTGCACATCCAGGTGGCCCCTTCAGTTTACTAGTCAGCAATGCGATTCGGGCAGTGTGGTCATCAATCCACAGACTAGTTAGATATAGGCGCGTAGGCATTTACCACCAAGGCCATTCTCCCTAACTAGCCCCTTCTGGGCTCCGAAGCTCACACGATTTATTATACGATGCACTCCCCCACCAGAGGACACCATAATCGTGCTTGGCCTTTAGTGACTTCCCTCCCGTAAGTCATGGGAGCCACCCGTAAATAACTCAGGAGCTCGGGAACGTTACCGCCCGAATGGTCTTTGTACAGATCCACGACATGGCGTATCAACTATACCAGGGCCCCCCTGCGCTACTAGGTCCGTGGTGTCGCAGCTCACCAAAGATCGTTGTCCCACTACATACAGCCATTTAGGCTGATGTCACAATGACACCGACCCGCCTGCGGTTTCAGTGATAGGGTTACTAAAAAAGTTTCTAGAAAATAAATGAAAACGAATTTTTTGTTTTTCTAAAATGGGTTTATTGTCTTTCAAAATATTCGCCATGAACATTTATCCACTTTTGTATACGCTCAAACCAATTTTCGAAGCGTTTTTTCCACTCCGATGGAGACACCTCCAAACCATAGCTTCTGAACGCTTCAACAGTTGCTTCGGACGAAAAAAAAACCGTTCTCCACCTAATTTATTTTTAATAGTCATAGCTGTAAGGCGGATGATCCGTCAATTCAATGTTTTAACCGCTTAAATAGGCGCTAGTTTGAACTGATGTGTGAGAGGTTGCATTGTTATGATGAAGATTGATTCGTCTTTTCTTGTTCGTTTGCGAATTTCCCCGAAGACTTCGGGCAAGCAAATGGTCGTGTACCACTCGGAATTTACCGTACTACGTTCCTCAAGTGGAGCAAAGGACGCTTTCGACCGAAGAAACACGACACCTTTTGCCTCGCAGTGCTTCTTGCGCGAACAACTTTTGTTGGAGTGGGCTCGTTTTGAAACACCCACACGGTCGACTAATGTTTAGTTTCCGGCTTATTTGCATGGATCCGTGATTCGTCCCCGGTGACGATTTGATTCAGGTCATTTGATGCACCGTTATGGTATTTTTTTTATCATTTTTCTGCTCCGATCAACACGAGCCTTTTGTGAGCTATTGTCCAATTATGCGGGGTCCAACGGGAACAAACCTATTTTACGGCCAAGTGCTCATGCAGCATCAAATATATGGCCGGTGGCCCACGTTTGAACTCGTTAAACCAGTTATAAATTGTCCGACGGTATGGTGCTTCATCCCCAAATGCAAAATGAAGCCGATAGAAACACTGTTGTTTTGAAAATCCAACTTTAAGGTCGTAGAAAATCATTGCACGAAAATGTTGACGTGGTAATTCCATTTTTTGCTAAATTGACTTTTTTAACTAACTGTAACTTACACGAGTATCACTTGTCATCAAAGTGTTCTGAGCAGCTATATGCTAAACGAGACCGAGGCTAATTTCGGGCGCGGCCGAAATTTGAATACCCGTCACATTTGAATGAAACTTAAGCTCCTTTTGTGTTGAAAATTCCTACCACAGCCCTATGACGTGTTCCGATTCCATCTGTCCCTGGATACGTTGGGGTTAATCCAGGAACACACTTGGTTGGATGTATTTTGGTTAAGATTAAAAAAGAAAAAAAGTTATTCTTACAAGAACCTAATATTTGGGGGTTCGTTTGTATGACAGCCCTATGATGTAATGTTCCGATTCCATCCATTCCTAAATATCTTTTGAGGCTTTACTAGCCTAAGGTGACCAGATTCCCGAAGGCCCAATGCAGTACACATTCCGGAATTCGGTTTTCAGGCAAAGCCTCAATCGTACTATTTTATTATTTGTTATCATTCGCTTAATGTTATCAAAACAGCAAGGTCCCCATGTGATCGCATTAAGCGGCGTCAACTGTATGTCACGAGCAGTGTTGCCAACTGGAAATTCAGAAAACGGCTAAATTTAGCCGGAAAATCGGCTATGTTTTTTTCAAAAACGGCTACAAATCCGGCTAAATAAATTTCAGCCAGAAAAACGGCCAAAAAATCGGCTAAATCATACAAAATAGTCACATTACGAAAAAATATAGGTAAAAACTGTTTTTAATAATTTTTTTTTACTACCCGTAAACTATGCTTTAGGCAGATTTCTTAGTTTTATTACATTTATGCTCCAATCGCTGGCATTACAGTCAACATTTACTTTTGTTCGGAGTTAGACAGCTCAACTTGTCAAAATTGTTGTATACCGGTACAATTTCTCGGTCAAGTCTATAATCATATTAGGTTCGAAATTGTGGAACATACAATTCGTAAAAGGAACGTCCAATGCGTAACTATGGGCAAGGGCAACCGCATTTATGTACCATCATCGCACCTGAATAGTTTTAAATTTTGATTAAATTTTAACCATTTTAGGCCCAAGACACATATCCAAATCATCATGACGATATTACATCATGATGATGAAAGCTCGAAATTGGGGTGGTACATAGGCTTTCGTCATTAAAATTCGTCATTTACTTTTGACGTTTGTGTAAATGGTGAAAATGTCCCTCACAATTGCGATATTTTGATGAATATTCAGTTCAATAATTTGAGGACACACTTTTCTTAAAGAATTTGAATATAAAAGTGTAAAGTCATTATTGACCAAATGATGGTCCAAATGCGTAATTTGGAACTCGTGCTAATGATGATAAATTTGCGTTATTCGAAAATATGTGTGTCAAACTTGTTATTCATTTTCTAATTTGAGCCAAATTTTATTTTATTTTCCATAGTTACGAAAGGGATGTTCCATTGTTCCATTTGTTGATATTCCGCAATTACGAATTTGATGCTCCAAAGATACGAAATTGATTTTCCAAAATTAATTCTTCTTCTTCAGCACTTAGCTTTTCTGCTGAAGAAGGGGGTAGGTTGCCGCCGAAATATATGCACACTAAAATTTAATTTTTGTAGTTTACTGGGCAAGCTACTTGCACAACGTTAATGTTGAACACTACAAAGTTCCGGCGATATTATCAATATCTATGAATCGCTCTAGAAAGTGTTCGCCCTTGTACTTATTCTGGCCTGATTACCTTATCTGTGGTAAAGAATTGACACTTTGGAAAATGGAAAAAGGTTCAAGTACCCCCATACTCCAAGAATGGCTCAGTAAAGAATTTTATCTAAGAAACTGTCTTCTATTTTGCAAATTATTTAGCATATTGGTGGTTAGTAAATTACATGCTTAGACTAGGTACTAATATCGTCAGTTTACGTGAAACCCATTACCCTAAATTTATTGAAAAAAGGCAAGTCTTCGCGGCAAATTTTTCCCAGGAGAAATAAATGAAAGTTTTCCTCTAGGTGGACATAGTAAGTACTTACCCTAATACACGACAATAAGTGTATGTAGAAAAAAGTTCACGGCGATTAATTGTTTTGTTTGTGAATATTGAAAAATTGAACCTAGTTTCAAAAAAAAATTATAAAATAATTTTAGCCGGAAAAACGGTCGAAGAAAATCAATTCCGGCTAAAAATCCGGCCGGCCGGAACTATAAATTTCTTCCGGCTAAACAGCACGGTTTCCGGCTAAATTTGACCGGAAAACGGCTAAATTGGCAACACTGGTCACGAGGCTACCACCATGATGGATGCCATAAAACGACCACATATTCTCCATCCTTTCATAAGTGGTATCTTCCTAAACGGAATACAGCAAGAATAATGCCTTTATTCTGGGAAATGTGTGGTGAACCTTGGGAAGGCAATGTTCCAGGGACGTAGCCAGGGGTGAAGTCCAGGAGTCCTTAACTTCCCACAGTATTTCTAATTTATTCATTCCTAAAACTCGGCCGAAATTAATTTGCAGTCAGATAAATTGTGTCATATGCACGAAAGTAGTGACTACATAATAAACAATTTGAAACACATAAAAATCTAGTGACCCAAAATTGGGATGGTTTTTCATAATGGAAACTTCAACAAATTTCGTAAGACCTCATACAGGCTACAAAATTTGAAATAAAATATTTCCCTGTAAGAATGAAGTAATTTTTTTTTAGCCGTGCGAAGAGAAGGCAAAAGCAGCACGACGCGGGCACCGAATACGCGATCATACTTTCCATAGTTCGATAGTTGCTGCTTCGTGAATATACCATGGCCCACGAGCCCTTCCATAATAATTGTACAGAAAAAGTCTTTGGCGTTGTAGACGTGGCACTGTCTGCTTCCGATGATAGCGGATCAATTAAGTAATCGTGCGTGCTATCGTGCTCGCCCAGCCTCGTCAAGCGATAAATTTTAATTGGACACAGGAACAGTGGGACAGGAGGCATATTATTCATTGGGGCAACGCCGAAACTAGTGTCTACAATTAACAACATGATTCTAATAATGTCATAACTTCTGAAGCCCAGCTAAATCCTGGCTACGTCCTTGCAAGGTTCTGTTGGTACTAAACAAGACCCAGAAAAGATCCCTCAACTTCTAAATGTCCTCAATGACAAAACATTATCAGCATGTGAAGTGCAAATGTATGTATGTTTTAACACGCAAAGTTATAACAGGCATGTGAGAAGTGTAGCCAGGATCTCGTTTAAAAGGGGCAAACCCAACAATTGTTTTACACAATGAACCGCAATTTTTTTAGGGTTAGGAATAGGTAATATTTAATTCAAATCTGCGACAAAGATTAGGATTTTATGTCAGTTTGAATTGTCGGTTCCATTTTGTTAGAAAGGTATTTTTTTAAAACCATATTTCAAGAAAGGACAATTTATAATCCAATTTGTTTCAATACGGATTCGATTTCCGCTTTCTAGACAGTCGATACTCAGTGATTTCTCAACTTTTGAATTTCAGTGCTCGAAACTGCAGTCTCAGCAGCATTGTAGGGATGATGATGGTCCTTTCCCTATCTATGACTATCCGTGACCCTGAGACATAAAAAAACATAAAGCTGCTTATTAGAAGTTCGAAAATTACACAATTACGCATCTTTACATGGGTGCTACTTCTGAACCTTGGCCCCTATAGATGCTTGAAATTGTTACCTAATACGAACAGTGCGGTCCTCTATACATGGCTGTTAAATTTCAAAAATTTCCGCTCCAAAATTTCCGAATTAGGGACAATTTTCGATTGATACGATTGAACTCCCGAACGCAGATAGGTAGGACCTTGAAATTTGGAGACAATCTGAGCGGAGAGCGCCAAGTATAGCTCTACAGCTACAAGTGTGAGCTAGAGCCTTGAAATTTTCACAAGTCTGCCAATTTTCAAATTTATTGGAAATTGTATAGACTTTTCGATTAGAAAAGACGAAAGTGCGATTTGGCAGCTGTAACTGTAACTGTAACAAACGCAGATAGGGGGACCCTAAAATATGGAGAAATGAAAGTAAATGTAATCCCTAGGTTGTGAACCTACCTGGCGCTTACATTTAGGTACATTAAATTTCAGAACGATTGACCAAAGAGTTCCGAAATTATCAAAAATGAACGTTTGCCACATGAAAGTGCGATAACCTTGCTAATAACACGTAACAGACTGACTACAGGCCTCACCGGGGAGGCTATTATGCAGTCATTTAGGTTTTTTGGTGTGGCGTTGGGAATGCTGTACATTTACTAATGCTGTACGACAGGTCAAAATGCTGTACTCTACAGCAAAATGGTGTACCTACGTCTGGTCAGCTTATACTAGCAACACATTGGGGTGAAGTTTGGTTAAGATTGATTCACAAGGAAAAAAGTTGTTCATGCAATTCATGCAATTTCCAGCGGTTGGTTTGTATGAGAGCCCTATGACGTAGTGTTCCGATTTTATCGGTTCCTAGATATGTTTGGGGGCTTTACTAAGAACACATTTGCGCAAAGTTTGGTTAAGATTGGTTCATTAAGAAAAAAGTTTTCTTAGAAGAATCTAATTTCCAGGGGATGGTTTGTATGACAGCCCTATGACGTAGTGTTCCGATTTCATCTGTTCCTAGATATTTTTTGAGGCTTTACTAGGAACACATTTGGATGAAGTTTGGTTAGGTTCGGCTTAAAAAGGAAAAAGTTTTTCTTAGAAGAACTTAATTTTCAATGGTTCGTTTGTATGGCAGCCCTATGACGTAATGTTCCAATTCCATTCGTTCCTAGATATGTTTTGAGGCTTTACTAGAAAGACACTTGGGTGAAGTTTGGTTAAGATTGGTTCATAAAAAAAAGTTTTTCTTAGAAAAACCTAATTTTCAGGGGCAGCCCCATGACCCCATGGTCCGATTCTATTCGCTCCGACATATATACAGCGTACACTAAAAAGAAACTTGTGTACAAATTTTCAGCCCGATAGCTTCAAAACTGAGGGACTAGTTTGCGTTGCAACAGACGGACAGACAGACAGACAGACAGACAGACAGACGGACATGGCTCAATCGATTTCTCTCGTCATGCTGATCAATAATATATATACTTTATATAGTCGGAGGTGCTTCCTTCTGTGCGTTGCAAACTTCATGACAAAGTTAATATACCCTTTCACATAGTGACGGGTATAAAAAGGTCAAACTATCTCATCGAAATAACATATTTGACGAGAACGTACTATAACATGCCTAATATAAAAACTATTTTAGTAGCCTACGTATTAGGCCGAATATATGACAGAGCCACTCGGATATCCTCCTCCAAGTTCCTGACGCATAGCTGAGCATAGTTGAAAAATCCGCTTTCATTCAAATATGAATTTGAAAACAATAGCAGGATATTTACAGCTTTATTTTGTTGACAAAACAGGTTATTTTTCCTTACCGGATATCAAAAATTCTTCAGGCGAACATTCTGCAAATTCTAATCTTAAGCCTCGAGAGGAAAGCGATGTTAATTCTTCTTCTTCCGGAAAGGTGAAATGTGAAATATTGGATTCTACAAAGAAATTTCTTATCCAATCAAACCGCTGTGTGTTCAACAAGGGTAAATATTTTTCAACCGTTTTAGGTTTCCAAATGCTCGACTATTAGATTTTTGATTTTATCACTGGGTTTTGGGGATGGAAACACTTCCGGGTTTCCCTCTGCAACATGCCACTTCCATTACTTTGGAAGTTTGCCTTTCATGACACTTATTTTAACAGTATACGTCGAAATTTTTTCGTCATTACCTTGCAAACTTGAATTGACCGAAGTGACGAAATCAAAAATGTCTGACAAATATGCCAAAATGCAGCACCAACTTTCATCCTGAAAGAATACCATGAAACTGAGCAAGTAAACTATGTACAACGGTTTTCTATAGTGTGTCGGTATACTATGTCTTTCATTTATTTATACACAAATTCCTTAAAACTGCCAAATACAGTTAATGCGAAAACTGATGGAAATAATTTCAGAATTTGTTTGTATTTACAGTATTATTGAAATTTACAGAACAGCATATTTTGGCAATTTTTTAGCGGAACCTCTGGGCTGGTCGGAACCCCGTTTGGGAAGCACTGTAACTAGTGGAATTTGACATGTTCAATTCTACTGGCAAGTGAATATACGCTACAATTATTTCTCGGTGGATTTTGAATTAAAGGCTCAACTGATCGACACGAAATTCAGTGTGAATGTGTAGAATGGTAGGGTATTGAGATTGGAAAATGTTTACAGGGTATCCCAAACGAGGTGCAAGAGTATATTATTTTATTTGTCTTCGGAAAACGGTGTATCGGCACGTATATCGACATGAAATTCAGTGTAAATATGGTATTTGCTACAAATAGGCACCTTTGAGATTGGGAAATATTAACAGGGTGTCCTAAACAAAGTGCAAAAGTAGATTATAATTGACAATAAATTTAGTATGAATGTGTAGAATTTTAGGAGACTTGCTACGAATACCTGTGAGAATTGGAAATGTTAACAAGGTGTTGATTTCAGTCTGGTGCGTTAAATCCCTTTATGGATCGCAGAAAATCACAATTTTTTAGTTAATTAAACACAATGTTATTATAAAACAAAACGGAGATTTAATCAATTAATCCTCAATTAACAAGGTGTCCTAAGCGAAGTGCAAAAGTAGATTATAATCGGCAATGAACTTAGTATGAATGTGTAGAATGGTAGGATATTTGCTACGAATAACTTTGTTAGGGAAATGTTATAAGGTTTTCTCAAATGAGGTACAAAAGTGGTTGTCATAATCGTATGTCTGTTTTTGCTGGTTATGAGTATTGTTGTTGTGTCAATTGCCGCTTTTCCGCCTAACAACATATATTTGAAGAAGACACCTGAAGATGCCCCCAAAGGGCGAAACGTTGTGTAATATGTATATGTATAAAGAAACATAGCTGGAAATCATTCCGAATAAATCATCCTTACAACAGTTGTCATAATCGGCCTACCCAACAAACAATATCTAACAATACAATACAAAAATTCGAAATAGCTGCGATTACAGAAAACATTCACAAAAAGTGACTGTTTGCTGTGCATTTTCGTCGAAGGGTGGCGCTATTTTTTCTGTAGTCTGTATCTGCGACTAGTCCTATTTTAGCATTTCAAATAGAAAACCATTCTATACATTCATACTAAATTTATTGCCGATTATAATATACTTTTACACCTCGTTTCGGACACCCTGTTAACATTTCCCGATCTCATAGATATTCGTAGCAAGTGTCCTACAATTCTACACATTAATACTAAATTTATTTCCGATTATAATCTACTTTTGTACCTCGTTTAGGACACCCTGTTAGCATTTCCCAATCTCAAAGGTATTTGTAGCAAATACCTTACCATTCTACATATTCACACTGAATTTCTTGTCGATATACACCCTTTTCCGATGACAAATAAAATGATCTACTTTTGCACCTCCTTTGGGACACCCTGTTAACATTTTCCTACTTCAAAGGTATTCGTAGCAGTACCTTACCATTCAAACTGAATTTCGTTAATTCGAAATCCACCGAGAAATAATTGTAATGTATATTCACTCGCTGGATAGTTGCTAGTCAAATTAAACATGTTTTATTCCACTAGTAGGTAGTAAAATATATCTTTTTACTAGCTACTAGTAAAATTGCATAACACTTTGTTCATTGTTAACGTCATCGTCACCGTAGTAATTTCTATTTTGCAACTAACTCCTGTAGATAGGGTGACTAGTTACGCGTCTAGTCGCATCACACTTTCGGTGACAACTTCGTAACAACGCATAGTCACCCATTTACATGACACTGTTTTCGTTGTTTATTACGTGTCGTCGCCTATGGTGATTTCTCGAATGCCACTTTACTAGCGCTAGTAACTCGCCAAATGTGACTTTAGCTTAAATGCGGATAATAGTTGGACGCGTGACTGGCAGGTACGTACAGTAAACAAAATAAGACGAGTGTAGAGAGAGCTGCGCTCGCAATAGAGTTTTTTTTAATTTGAATGCATATGTAACATCGGTTGCAAATTATTATCATTTTTGGGTGATAAATAAAAAATAAACATAAAATATCTTTAAAGCTACTTATTGGAGACGATGATGATGGCGATCTGGAAGAAAACGAATTAGGGTTGATCTCACAACAACACTTGCCATTCACCGCTCGCCATCAGCATCCTGTCCACGATCCACTGTCAACTTGCGTCCAGCGCCCGTGTCCTGGAAGTTTTCTAAAATATTAAACACATTATGTATTAATTGATGCTGAACTAAATCATACCAACTGTAAACAACCGGGTAAATCCACGGAATCGGCACTTCAGAGCTTGGTAGAAGAGATCGAAGTAGCCATGTCCAATAAGGAAACAGCACTATGTGCATTCCTTGACATAGAAGGAGCCTTCGATAACACCTCCTTCAAATCTATAGAAACGGCACTACGAGCCAAAGGAGCCGACAATACGATCATTACCTGGGTGCAGCGTATGCTTTCGTCAAGAATTATTTTTACCAGTATAGGCAATACTACCCTTTCTGCTTTAGCCACTCGTGGCTGCCCCCAAGGAGGGGTACTATCCCCCCTCCTGTGGTGTCTGGTAGTTGATGGATTGATGTGGAGACCTGGTTATCACGGTTAAAGGCAAATTCGAGGAGGTCCTACCGGATGTCCTGCAGAGTGCTCTGCATATAGTCCAGGAGTGGTGCACAGCAAACGGGCTGCGCGTCAATCCGAATCTCCAAACACTGGAGTGTCCCTCCATGTATAATGCACGGCTAACAATGCCGGAAACTGTCAAGTAGGGTAGGGCGGGGCTAGTTGAGCATAGGGGCAAGTTGGGCAATCGAAATATCTCCGAAACTATTCATCGCACGCAAAATCATCATATAGCGGAAATAACGAGTCGCGGGAGTAGAACTTATCGCACAAACGTCAGTAGCGACTCGTCGATAAACTGAAGTACACGCGCGCATTGTTTATTTTGTGACCAAAAAGTGAAATATTCTTAAACCTCAATATTTCGTCTGTAATAGTCAAATATTATCCTTCTTTAATCAGATAAGTGTTAAAAGTTCATAAATTTATTGTACTTTTGATATGTGTATAGTTTCTGGGTATAATACTAACCGTTTTTTTATAACCTCAATTTTGTTTCAAAATTTCGAGTTGGGGTTAGTTGAGCTATAGTTGCTCAACTAACGCCAACCCTACATTTTGAAGCTATAGTTGCTCAACTAACCCCAACCCTAAATTTTGAAACAAAATCGATTTAGGAGGTGTTCACACTTACGGCCAGATTACGTAATCTGTGCAAATTACTTCATTTGAGCTGTCAAATTCCATATATTTTTAAATTCACCACACCTCAGATTACGTAATGTGGTCAGATTAAGTACAAGTGTGAAAACCTCCTTAAGTTTTGTTGTTTTGTCATTTAAAGTCTATAAATAAAAAGTTGATTATGAAACGGAAAATGTATTTCATGCCTAGTTAACATTTAACACATGGTTCGGCTAAACTTTCTATGTGCTCAATTTGCCCCATACCCTTGCTCAACTTACCCCACCTATGGGGTAGGTTGAGCATATTTGACTTTCTTCATTTAAACAGATACAGCTCCATAATTTGACTTTTTAGAAATAATTTTGTGGGGCACATTTGCAAAGGGATATACTACCAATCTATCAGTATGCATAAGACTTACCGTTGAGGAGCTATAAACGCTCAAGTGAAAAATTGCTCAACTAGCCCCGCCCTACCCTACCTGGGGGTCACACTTGACAAGAAACTGCTATGGAAAAAACATCTTAGTCTGGTAGCAGAGAAAGCAGTTAAGGCTTTGTGGATCAGCAGAAGCTATGCGGGGAAGGCATGGGGTATTAAGCCTTACATAGTTCTGTGGATCTACAAGACAATTGTTAAACCTATTGTGGAATATGGGGCGGTCGTGTCGTGGAGAAGAGCAACCACCTTAGACGGTAGACGGTGTCTCGAGAAAGTTCAGAGGCTGGCCTGTCTTGCTGTCCTTGGGGCCTTCTTTTCGAGCCCCACTGCCGCCCTGGAGGTCCTGCTAAACTTGCCACCTCTCCACATACACATCGAGGCAGTGGCAAGGTTAGCTGTCATTAGGCTCGTAGCATGTGATGCGGCGTCCCCACTGAACTCAGTTCAACAAGGTTGGTTAAGTAACAGCAGATTACTGGATATGCCATCAGACCATCTGGTCAAAACAATCCGTTTTGACCCTTCTTATAGTGCAGAGATATGGGAAAGGGTGAACTGGACTGAAATATTCAGATCACTCCACCCTAGCACCATCAAATTTTACACGGACGGCTCCAAAACCGAAACAGGATCTGGAGCTGGAATTACTGGCCCGAACACTAATATATTTATTCCTATGGGAATACATCCGACCGTGTTTCAGGCGGAAGTGCACGCAATCGAAGTGTGTGCAAGATTATGCCTTGACAAAAGTTACACCAATAGAAAAATAGCAATATTCACTGACAGTCAAGAAGCAATAAAAGCGCTGACGAGCTGTACTGTCACATCTAAGCTCGTGTGGGTTTGTCAGGAAATCCTCCAACAGGTGGGCAATCTTAACAATCTCACCCTTTTCTGGGTACCTGTGCACTCGGGGTTTTACGGCAATGAGAAGGCCGACGAGCTTGCAAGAAGAGCATCCACCACTCCCTTCTATGGCCCAGAACCTTACTGTGGGTTACCACTCTGTATCTGCAGAAATGTAATTAGTGAGTGGAAAAAAGCCAAAGCCACCACACACTGGGAAGCTCTTCCAGGGCTTAGGCAGTCAAAACTTTTTGTTTCTAACTACTCACCCAATCGTACCCTTGGTCTGATGAAATTGAGCAGAAACAGGGTAAGGATCATATGCGGGCTCCTTACGGGGCATTGCCGTTTAAACGGTCATTTAAAGCGCTTGCGCATTGTTACCGACGCCAGCTGTCGCTTCTGTGAGGCTGACGACGAAACTGCTTCTCACATCCTGTGTGAATGTGAGAGGCTAGCAAGGCGCCGATTGGAGTGTTTCGGTATCGCTTTTCCCTTGGAAGAGGATATCACCACTATCAATATGGCCCAGCTGAATCGATTTATCGAAGGCAGTCGGTTAGATGAGTTCATCTAATCCATAGTAGGGGCAATGGTATGGTACAATAGACCACCGGTCGCAGTGCCTAGGGCAACTCTTGTTGCCTGTGCCCTCAATAAATCTAATCTAATCTAATCTAACTGTAAACAAAAAACGGAACAACTCAACTCAGCACAAGTGACAGCACGATCAGCTGATGACAATTCTGTACATAATGTAATACAACATCAGGGTTGCCGTTTCCAAATTTCTAAGTGTAATATTTTCTTCATAAATTTGTAACATTTTTAGGTTCAGTGTAACACATTTTAAGGACAGTCGTATCACTGAAATTTGTAGCAATAAATGTGACCAAAACATAAAACGGCTGGTGGGCAGTCAAGTTATTTATCCTATTTTTACTTTTTTGTTTCAAATCAAGAACATTTCTTTCATAAATTTATAATTTAACATTGTTATATGACATTTTACAAAAAGATGATATCAAGTGTTTTTCCGGGAACAGTGAAAGATGAGCATTGCAACCTAAAAAGTACACTCTAAAAAGTGAATTTAAATTTACGCTGAAAATGCGGTAATTTTACACTTTTTCCCGCTTATAATCACATACAGAGTGCATTTTTCAACAATTTCTGTGTAAAATAAAAAAATTACACCAAAATCGGTGTGAAATGTATTTTTACGCTACACTTCTGTATAATTCAGATTTTCTGGTGCATTTTTACAACGTTTATGTGTATAATTCGGATTTGTGGTGTATTTTTACAACGTGCAGTTGAAGTTTTACTCATTTTTTGTAGCGTGCTCTCCAGTTGTCATACTTCAATCGGCTGGACTTAGCACAGTGTACCACATTTTTCCAAAAATTCTCTGCATTTAGAACTCATGTGTACACGCTCTGTCGCTCATTTGGTTGAGTCGCACTCTACGATGCTAGTAATCTAGAGGTCTCGAGATCGAATCTCGGCGTGGTCCAAAATTTCCGTACATGTGTGGATAAGAAATATTTAGTGCTTGCAACATTACACTCCGAAATGATATGCAATGTAACGTTGACTGGAAATTACCTATAAACGGCTGAGTTACGGTACTGAGAAGAAGAATAAGTGTACAGATCGCACAAAAAAGACCATATTGCAACCTCCCATATAGACGAAAAATGATCAGCAAAACTCGACCGATACTTGTTTATATTTTATGTAGCCTTAAATAGTTTTATTGATAACTATATAAGGTGTGTTTTTTTGGTTATTCCGTGTAGGTTTGGGTAACGAAACTCCATATAAAAAAATGCCAGCTGATCCACCGGTCATTTTTTTTATATGGAGATTCGTTACCCAAACCTACACGGAATAACCAAAAACAAAACACACCTATTATTTATAAAGGTTCGCCACTTAAATCTTTACAACGAAAAAAGAGTGAAACCGCATTATATTCCTATTATTACGGAGTGTTTTTACACATAGCGCGGTGTAAATTTGCTAATATATTGGAGTACTTTTTTAAACATTTTTTATGTAAAATTACACTTGATTTGCAAATTTAGATTGCAGAGTAATTTCACTATTACAAAAGAAGGAAACAAAGTTTCCTTCTATTATAAGAGTAAAAATTTCATAGAGTGTAGCGTTTCCCAAATTTATTGTGTTCGAAATCGAAATGGGGGTCCCTAACGTTCCACTTTTTTCATCAGGAAATATTACGGTGTTAGGTTCTCACATTGAAGCGATCAAAAAATTTGCAAGAGAAACGAAAATTGTTGGCTTTAGCAAAATGTTTCAAAGGTTTGTTTTTAAACAAAATTAAAATTTGAAAAATTACTGGAGAACTTGTCAGATCATCTATTTATCACAAAATCCAAGAGACATATTGAAACCACCTTGAGGAGTGCCCCTGCATACCGGTCTCGAAACTTTAGTTGATCCTAGACTAAAAGCAACTGTCCTAGTAATGAGGATCACATCAACTAGCTGAAGAGTTTTGAGTATTCTGATTCTGTTCAAGTTAAACGACTACTAGCATGTCCTGCCCAAATACAAACTAAATCCAATGAAATCAGATTTGAGCTAGAGATTCTCCAAAGACGATTTACGTGAGGAAAACGGCTAATCTAGTATCTGCATTCACTAGTAAATCGGCAGGGATCTGTTTCATGATCTCTCGAGTCTCTGTTAAAAAAAGATTTTCTGCCTTAAGCCTTATTGAACGATCTTAGTAACCGTGCTTAGCCATTTCGGTCAATAGACCAACAGTTATCTCTTTGATGATGTATGACTTCAAGATTCGAATACTCCAACAAGGGGATGATATAGGGAGACACAATTTTACACCAGAAAGGCACTCCTTCTAGCAAATTGAACCTTTATTTCTTTTCAATATTCTTGAGCAGAAACCCTGAAAAAAATAACTAAACCAATTTGATGGGTTTAGTTAATTTGATCAACTTCCAAGCTCATAACCTGAAACTTTCTCGCTTAGATGGGAAATACAATAAGCCAGCAGGCTGCAGTATTGGGCGCAACCAGCCCAACCTATCTCAGCGCCATATCCTTCCATACATCGATCCAAGTTCATGTTCATCGGATATGAGTCCTTTTCCTGACGGCAATAGGAGGATGCGGCTTACTCTATGCTTCCCGTGTTTTATGTGAGTTTGGGGTACGAGAGGCAAATTCCCACTCTGATTATCCCAACTTACCGCCGAGCGCATACCGACGCTCCACCTGAAGACAAGTCTTCTCGAGAGCTGTGTTTTTGTCGCGTAATAGCGATTCAGGAGTTTTTAATATTGAAACGAGAGGGCTTGGTCGTTGTAAAATCAAGGGATAGCTCCGAGACGATTCTATTGTTGAACTGGCTGCAATAGGAGCATTTTTTTTTTTTAAAGACAACACAAACAATAATGGCTACAGCGGGACTCGAACCCACGCTTCGACAACTTAGAGATAGAGTGTCATATCTCACTAAGCCACCGAATGAATCAAATGGCTGAGTCATTCGCCTTCAAGGTACCCTTAGGCTTCATCGCCTCGTCCATATATTTTGCGTCCATCGTGAGGCTTTTTGGAAAGGGAGGGAAGACGATCATTTTAGGAGAAAATCAAGTTTCGTTTAGGGGGAAGTCACAAGGTATATCTGGCAACAGTGCTAGACTCAATGAAGGATCTTTGATCTTGTTTCCGCATTTGGGGGCCCCTCTGGCTTGGGGCCCGTGTTCCGCTGAACGCATGGCACACCGTACGTTACGCCACTGATGACCTTACTTATTTATTACTTAACATATTTCAAATGTGAGAACTAACTTAAAAAAAATCTGAACCCCTTTTAACGTTTCTGATCGTAAACAGTAGCATTGAGCGAAGCAGAAAAATGCTACTCCAATTGTACAGGGTCCGCCAATAAGCGCGCTCGAACTTTAAAATGAAATAAAGCAAGTTGTGTGAGAGGTATAAATGAAATTTATTTTTTGTTTGAAAGAGTATTCGAAGGCATTATGTATGGAAAATAACATCGTTCAAGTGGCCACCTCGGCTTCGCTTGGTGGTGCGCATACGAGAAGTCCAATTTTCAATGACTCTGGCGCACAAATCGGGCTGTATTTCATCGATGGCGTGGCGTATGTTGGCTTTGAGGTCATCAGTGTTTTGTGGTTGGTTTGCGTAGACCTGCGATTTGAGAAAACCCCACAAGAAATAGTCAAGTGGGGTTAAATCGCACGATCTCGGTGGCCAGTTGATGTCGCCTCCGCGCGAGATAACCATTCCTCCGAAGCGCTCGTGCAGAAAATCCATTGTGGCGCGCGCTGTGTGGCTCGTAGAGCCGTCCTGCTGAAACCACATATCCTCGACATCCATATTGTCGATTTCATGCCAGAAAAAGTTCGTTATCATGGATCTGTATCGTTCGCCGTTTACGCTGTTTACACGCGGAACGTTGCTCGAACCGATGAATGATTTTCGTAATCAGTTTTAATGATTTGCACATGTTGCTCGCGTCTGAATTGGTTCATGTTGATTTGTGAAGATACACTGAATAATAAAAACTAGGTTTGATAACTCTACCACAAACAACATGGCCGCCATGAGCTGTCAAAGATCGAGCGTCCCTATTGGCGGACCCTTTATTACAATCCAGCAGAGAAAGGGGTTTATATAGCTTATATTTCCTCATAGAATGATTTGCATATATCCGTATCTTCCCTATGAGCAATTCCAAACAAAAGGGGACACTTCCGGTGTAGTAGCTTAACAGTTTTTTCCACTCGAAACTTAATCAAATATATGAGTTTCCATTTTGATCGTCTAATCAAATCGCACTGGAACTGTTATCCGTATTAGTCTTTTCATGTCGATGGGTTCAGCTAATAACGAATTATTTAGTAAACACACGGAAAGACGCTTGCCTGGCAATGTGAAACGCCGTTACCAGATACGAGTATAAGATTCGATATATTTCCGGATTGAACAAAGATATCAAAATTTTCAGATTTCATGTCCTTTTCTTCTAGTAACGAACTAAACATTTGAGGGACATCGACATTATCTATAAAACCGCACTAATTCATATTTGGCTCATAACTTTTATCCGCAAACTTTCACTATTCGTACATTTAACTCTAGTCATATCTCTAGAAAAATTCATAAATCATTAGACCCACGGATGGATACGACTTTGTGGTTCCACTCTTCTAAAGTATAAATTAATTTTCGACACACCTGTTTGATGTGTCGATATTTGTGAACGGTGCTAGCCGTCCGCGGACTATTTCCGTGAAAATTCATCCAACACGGAAGTGTTCAGAAATCAAGGAAACGTGAGAACGAGAGAGCTTCAGATAAATTTTGTAGTGTAACAATGGGTAAAAAATTGAAAATGTGTATTTTCAAAATATTTTAAAATTTCTTTAAATTGAAAAATTTCTCTTTTTTTATTTGAATATTTTATATTGTTTGTGATGACAGATAAATAAGGTTTATTTCAATTCTAAATGCATAAATGGAATATGAACTTTCAGAATAAATTTTATGCAAGCTCAATGTTCATGATTTTCATGCACCACGAGGGTTCTGTTGAAATAACTGATATAAATCCAATCAGGTCTATTTAGCTAATCACGTCTGTATACAAATTTCTCTGAAAATTCTTGCAAATAAAGAAGTTTTCCGTCTTCCTTACAAAACAAAACACTACGACTTGGAACTGGAGCAGACGTACAAACTCTTACTTGATTCACTTCTTCGATTACTCATGCCGATAACTTGTTCGATATTCAACTCTCGAATACGTACGCGTAAAAAGTCAAAACTTAGTTCAGTACACACAGGTTCTCTCCCACCCTCTCTTTCTAATAAAAGGAGCCCAACCGATATTCGGTTACCGACGGAGTAAAAAAATCTCCCACTATGCCAAAAGTTTGAAAATAAGTTACGACAGCGTATGACAGTTTCATAATTCACTTGAAAAGTTTACAAAAAAAAAGAAGTTGTTTTTCATTTCGTTATGCTGTGCGGATGCGAGAAAATGCACGGATTTACGGATTTTTCGTTTTTGCCAGTCCTTCAGAAAGAGAGTTCTTTAAATTAAACTTTTCCCGATACGAAGTTGATGAAAAAAAAAATGCGGATAGACGAGAGGGTGTTTTGAGATGAGTTCAATAAGATATTGGGTTTAAAAGGGATAGCTCTGGCGTATGATGTACATTTCAGAAAAACATGGACAACACAAACAGTTAAACAGCAAAGTTACAGAAAATGAATCTTAATTCAATGCATGTCATAATAATTGCAATTCGTCGCAAAATTAGTCTGTAAAATATACAGTTTTTTCTATCTCCAGAAAATCGGCAAGCTTTGTAGTTACTATAAAGAACGTACTTCGCAAATCGCCATCAAATCAACGCCAATGAAAAAAGCAATATCACAGCATAAAGCTAGAAAGCTAGCTCACAAGCTAATGGTTTACCACCACCTCCGGCAATTCCTGGCCCCAACTCTTGAGCCAATTCTCAACCACCGCCACACGTAGTCAACAATACAACAAGGCATACTCGCTCAAGTTTAACACCTGCAGCACCCCCCGGCAGTGTACACCCCACTCACCATATTGCAGTTTAACTGCAATGACATCCGCTGATCTTCTTGCGAGATCATCCGTTTCATGAGTACACGCAGAATTCTGATAGCGGCATTTCAGGAGACAACCAATCTTCAACTCCCGAATTTAATATCCGTGGCGATTGCATACTTTTGAGGCGCGATAGAGTCGGCAGGCAGGTTCCTAATCTAGGAGGAGGGCTCGCATTCCTAATACACAGAACCGTGCAATACAGTGTATTAGATCTTCGTTTTAACGACGGTACGGCGGAAATGCAAGCTATTACCGTTAAATTCGGCAATACCAATTTCGAACTTATAAACATCTATGTTCCACCAGCATCCAGCTGTGGCTCTGGCTATAAGTTCGATATTGATCCACTCCTCCAGCATAGGATCCTACTCGGCAACTTTAACGCCCATCATGAACTCTGGCACTCTCTCCTCGGTAATGATGCCAGAGGTATAGATATCGCGACTAAATTAGACCCATAAGACTTCTGCGGATTCAATGGAATTTCGTCTACACGCGTCGCTGGCGCCTGCCATAGTTGTCCTGACTGACATAACTATTGTAAGCAGCGCCCGCTCTAAGGGGGGGCAAGCCGGGCGGTCGCCCGGGGCGCCAAATTTTAGGCGCGGCTTTTTGGCTAGCACTCGAATAAAAAAAAAATTATAAAAGCCAGACGGAAAAATTCAATATCAATTTCCATAAGTGGAAACGAAACCTACAGATGAAATAAAAAGTTGAAAGTTGTGTTTTGAAGGTGCAAAGTCCTTGAGAGGCTTTGAAGAGTCCATAATTGATAGAAGGATTTACTGAGTAAGATTTGCGTAAATTGTACGTCTGTGATGCTAGCCTCCGCCCCACTTCCGAAGTTATGCGCTATTCAAGTTCTACTTAAAAACAGAAATTGGAGATTTATGTGCTAATTTCGTCCTCCAATTGAACATTATCTCTTCTTTTGACCAGCATTGAGGATTATGTTTGATCTTTCTATGCATGATCCCTTGTTTTTACCAAAGGGGAGATCCACCTAATTTTGAAATAGAGGACGAAATTATAGAACGTAATCTTATTATTGAGTTTATATGCGGAACGTCGCACTTTAATTTCCGGAAGTAAGGTCTAAAACTTTATTTTAGTCTATTGAATCGGAGGAGAGCACGTCCCCTCAAAAAAATTAAAACTACGTAGAAATTGATATTAATTAGAAATAATGAGTCGTATAAACACTAAACACATAAAAGCGATTAAAACAAACTCTCGTGTGAGAAATTTCATACCCATGCAGGAGTTTTGAAAACTTCTATAAACCTTTGGCGGCAATTTGACTTCAATTTGCCCAAATCTCCTCGTGGATGGATCGCCTTAGTTGGCTCCAATTGCATTGATTTAACTAGCATTTAAAGGACAAATTTCGAATAAAGTTGTTTGGGTTTCATTAAGATGAGATAAGGGATGGAATCACAGTACATATTACCAGAGCCGCAGTAGCAGTACTTCATTTTTTCGGACATGCTAAATAAGGACTTGGCTTCATTCCCCCGATTTAGCTAGCTCAATATGGGCGTTGGCTGGATTTTCTAAAGACATAAACATTTTGTCAACATCATGCCCCTAGCCCGGAATTTTTTTAGTGTGTCGGAGGGTATGTCATTCTCATTAAACTACATGACAACAAAAATATTTTTAGAAAAAGGATTAAAAATTTGAGGAAGGTAAACCCAGAGGTACCTCTGTCCTTTTAACGATAAATGGTGTCTACATGAGTATTACTCTTGAATACATCACATGACCTTTGTCACAAAATTTATCCCTTGCAGAAGAAATGTTTTTAAATCCATTAACTTCCCAAAGAAAACTTCACGTGAGGAATTCTTTATTCTAACGGTAAAACATGGCGGACAGCAAAAACTCTATAAAGTATACAATTAAGAAGTCATGTAGTGATGAAACACGGACAATATGGGCTTTTTGGCGGCTAAATATTTTCTTGAATTAGGTTGGTTGGGCAACATGATCGGAAACATAGGTGGTTAGGATCCGAGATAACCGAGACCACCAGACTGAAATCTTTCTTAAAATTGCGATTGAGACTCAGATTTATCCTGAAATTTTTATACGTAGAGCATGAATTTTTTATGAGATAGTACAGCAGTAAAAAAAAATTTATCCTTGATCAACCGTCAGCCAGAGGGAGGGAAGGTTAAGCGCCACTCCCTGCCCTGCCTCCCCGATCTCCTCATGGGCTACGTCCAGGGGCGAACCCAGGAATTTATTTCGGGGGGTGATATGTATTTGCAAAGTGGGTCATGAAATACGACGCTTTAAATGTTCTTAGACCTTAGGCTTAAGAGTGCCCATATACTGTCCGATCGATTGACCAATCGATCTGACGCTCGTACAGCATATACACTATGCAATTTATCGCGCAATCTGAAATGACAATCTCGCGGTTCACACGAGACAACACAACATAGCGAAAATTATATATTTTGTGTCGTTGGAAGATCCATTGCTACTTTCGATGGAGATTGGGCCTGTCTAGACACTCAATTTTCGTTCGTCTTCCTCATTTTGACAATTGAAACTTGGGAGGTCTGCGCTATTTAAGAAAGGTATTAATTCTTGAACGCGATTGCAAATGATGAATATGTCAACAACTCACCATCTAATCATACTATTAACGAAAGAATTGATCATTAATCTGTCCTGAACAAAGCCGCGACACACATCTAACGATAAAAAATCAACAGATGTGGATAGAATGAAGCATTCATCTCTTCTGATTAGTTGACGCAATCAGTTCAATGTTGAAAGTGGAAATAGAGCTTGAAGACGATAGGGAAGACAAAAGCGCGCATGTGTGGATATAGCTAATGACCGCCACAACTACAACATGAAGAATGACCACTGGTTTATGTCAATAAATCAGCAACTGAAAACACATGATTATCATGACAGATTGTATGAAAAATTGCAATATGTTCCACACGTCCAATAAAAAAATGGATTAGATGGTCACATACACCTTCCAATTTATCGGGCAATCAAAAAATTGCTTCAATCGGTTGGAAGGTCTATGGGCACTTTAAAACGATAGTCTGACGTCGGGCATAGTGAAAATCATCACTTAGGTATTTGATTTATCAATAAAGATATTTTGTGTGAATTTTATTCATACATATAATTTCCATTTTAAAATTTCGGGGGGTGTTTCATCCCCCAAATCCCCCCCTTGGGTTCGCCCCTGGCTACGTCTATGATTCTCAAGATGTCGCAATTATGAAAATAAACCACGCACGTTCCACACTGAAGAAATCCAGCAAATTGGAGTTTATCGGCTGCGCAGTCTGCAAGGATGTTATGGGAAACTACTCAACTACTTCAACAACGTACATATTACCTACTGTAAATCTGCCTGGTATATCACCTAAGGGGCGGCAATTTGTCTTCTTGCCCGGGGCGGCGTAAGTGCTAGAGCGGGCACTGATTGTAAGCGCCAATTTGATAAATGAAACCCGCTGGGAGACAACTATCTCCTCCAATCGGATCACCTCCCCATACTCATTAATATTGATCAACCAGCTAAACTGACGACGTCAGAACGGCATACGTTTATCAATCACAAAAAGGCAAATTGGGAGTGTGTCACTATACGTTCACTACGACGAAGTTCGCCGCGCTACTTACTTCAACAAACACCAGGGAAGCCGATTAGAATACAAGGAACGTCATTGTCAAAGCGGCACCTCGCTTCATTCCGGCAGGACGAATCCCTAAAGTTCGGCCATATTTCCCAACTACTGCCGCAAGGTTAGCCGACGAACGGTACAACGTAAGACGCGCAAATCCGGCAGAACACCTACAAGAAAGAAAAATGGAACGAGCATCTCGAAAGCTGCGACGTCTCGAAAGGTGTGAGCAAACTTTGGGCTACAATCCGCGCCCTGTCCCATCCAACTAAAAACAAGGGTAGTGTAGCCATATCAGATTCGGCAAGAAAACCACCGCAGGTCCTAAACTTTGTGCGAGGTTGTTCAATAAACAATTTATCGAACACTCGAGGACCAAGTCGCTCAAGTGCAAAATAAAAAGAAGGATACGCTACCGAATGGTTGATATTTCAGTTTGACAGTTTCAGCAGCGATCTCTAAAAACTCTAAGGCCATTGGACCAGATGGCATTTCAATGGCCATGCTGAAACATCTAAATCTTCCGGCCACATCGAATACCTCACGATCGCTTTCAACTTGTCGATATCTACGCTTGTCATTCCTGAATTTTGGAAAAAGGGTCGAATCACCCCCCTTCTAAAACCCGGTAAAAGCGCAAAACTCGCCGAATCCTACCGTCCAATCACAATTTTATCACCCGTTGCAAAGACGCTCGCAGCACTCATCCGCCCCACCATTGTATCGCATGCTGAGCTAGCTTCTCAACAGCATGGTTTCAGTAAGATGCATATTACTACAACAGCTCTGGATCTGATCACCCATCACATCCATAATGGCTTCAACCGGAAACAGCACTGTCCTAGTGGCGCTTGACCTGTCGAAAGCCTTCGACACGTGTAATGGACCACAGGGACGGAGCTGACCGTGAAGGTCGGAAAACGAAGATGGCTCCTTCAATTAGGACGGCCGGCGGCGGCACGAGCTGGCTGCTACGCTCAGACTCGGAGGGGCGTGGGTTTTTGCCGCCTCATTGTCCCTGTCCACACATATTACACGGAATTCTCGTGCCTTTAAAATCACAACACGCGCGGAAAGG
Organism: Microchrysa polita; assembly: GCA_949715475.1. Taxonomy (NCBI): domain Eukaryota; kingdom Metazoa; phylum Arthropoda; class Insecta; order Diptera; family Stratiomyidae; genus Microchrysa; species Microchrysa polita. Next base: position 21,427,956 of record OX454417.1, read on the forward strand.
AAGAAAATGTAAACTATTGGGAAAAAAGGGACCCTAGCATCAGCCAGTTCAGTCGCCATTTTTGGCGCTCCGACGCCAAGATGGCGGTAGGCCTCGGCCGTCTTCACCCACAAAATTCATAATTTAAAAATCCCGACCATGAGGCGCGCGGGCCGAACAAATTTGGGGCGCCTCCCTTGCGAAATTCGGGATGAGGTAGATCACCTCATTCCGCTAACGCACCTAGCACGTACGACGGGGAAACGTGCGCAATTTAAAGGGCCGACATTATTTTGACCGCGAAAATATGAGGACGACACGCCACATAAAACTTAACTGCCATTATTTCTTGCTATCCATCACGGGGATATCGTTTACGGACGAATTATGCAAGCGCACTCCAAATTCACTGCCCCATATCGCGCAATTCTAAATCAGTTTTTTTTTTTAAAGAAACACCTTTTTTTTTGCGAAAAAGAACACGTGGAGAAGTCCGAGGCAGACGCGCGCGAGGTTGCCCCTATGGTGGCCAGAATCAGACTCCCGCCAATCGGTTCGGAGAAAACCGCTCAGGCCCGTTCTTACATCAGCCGGTTCTCTTCCCGCCAAAATTGGCGTTTCCAATTAAATTTGTGGGCTGGAAAACAGCTGATGTCGACAAATAAATATCCGTTCTCGATCTGAGCGGCATTTTTCAAACTTCAATGATTTGAAAAATAAATTCAAATCAATAAAATTTCAAAAATGTGACAAAAACCGAGAATGCACATTTATGTGTCCGAACTGGCCGTTACAGGGCAGCTTCTCCTAAGAGGCCTGCCAAGTAGAAGAAGCTGGGAAACAGCCAACAGATAGCGACTGTTGCCCACTTTCCTTACAACATGGCTCTTGATGAACTTGAGGTCCAGCTTGGAGTTGTAGTGTGTCGCAGCATCACTTTGTGAAAAACTTCTTCGAAACACTTTATCTCCAGGCTTGAACTCAACCGCACGAGAGCGTGTGTAGTACCGGGCAGAATTCTTTGCGTGAACCGCTTGCAAATTAACTTGCACCTGCTGCCGTAAAATTGCGAGCTTATCGCAGGTGTTGATGGTGGTCGTTGGGTTCGCTAACAGTTTGAGCTTCCGCAAAAGTTCGTATGTCTTGGCTCTTGCCGTTGGTAACCATGGTCTGCCCAAAGGCAACAAAATATGGAGAGGTGTTAATGGCACTGTGGTGTACCGAGCGTAACGCGCAGTTAATGGCAGAAAGTCTCTCGTCCCAATTCCGCTGGTCTGGATTGATATAGGCCCTTACTGCATCCATAATGGATCGATTTTATTGCTCCGCCGCATTTGCCTGAGTCAAATAGAGCGCAGTGTAAAGGTGATTGACACCATATCTATTCACAGGGAATTGAAGACATGAGACTTAAACTGCATGCCATTATCTGTTACGATGGTTTCGGGGACAGCAAAAACATGGAATATCCTTGTCTCGAGCCAACTGGTCAGAGTCTGATCTTTAAATTTTTTGATTGGCTCTACGAAAGAGAATTTGGACAGGGTATCTACTAAAATGAATGCGCCGACATTGCCAGATCGGGACCCTGGAAACGGGCCTAACAGATCCATGTACAAACGTTGGAAAACACGTTCGGAAATGAATTGACCTTCCATGGGGGGCCTTAGGCACTGGTTTGGAGCTTTGGTGGATTTACACATTTCGCAAGAGGACACATACTCCTTCACCTGTTGCGCCATCTTCGGCCAGAAAAATAGCGCGCGAAGATGTTTTAAAGTTTTGGTAAAACCACCATGCGCGCTCAAAGGGTGATCGTGTGATCTTACCAGCAAATTCAACCGCAGCTCCTCTGGAACCCAGAGTTTCCAGGACGATTGTTCTTGCAATTCATCTCCGGTCGCGAATTCCGTTCGTTTGTACAAAAATCCGTCCGCCCCTTTCAGGTCGGGAAGTGTACCTTAATGTACGACAATATCATCAATGAGATCGAGATAAGATGTAGAATTAAAGTAAGGGGAATCCAAATCCACTTCCACAGAGCCATCAAAATGGGTGTTTAAAGCCAGAGACTCTGCACAGTAAACCCGAGACAGGGTATCAGGAACCACATTCAGGCTTCCCTTTCGATGAACTATGGCGAATTTAAAGCCTTGAAGCTTTAACGCTCGTCGAGCTAGACGGCCACTTAAATTAGATTAACTCATCAGCCATTTCGGCGAGGCATGAACGGTCACTATCGTGAACTCCTGGCCCTCCGCGTATGCGCGGAATTTTTTTTATAGCGTGTACCGCCGCTAGAAACTCCTGCTCTGTTACCGTATAATTTCTCTGGGCGGAGTAAAGCTTCTTTGACATATAAGCTATGGGTACCGCTGCACCGTCATCGGTCGTTTGTATGAGCACAGCCCCAATGCCGTTCTGGCTCGCGTTGCAATGTATTGCGAACGGACCGGAAAAGTCCGGGCTGTGCAACACTGGTACTTTTATTAAGCTCTCCTTCAAAGCATTAAATGCCAAAGAAGCTTCTGTTGTATAATGTGAATATTTAGTTTAATATCATTTTAGTGAATTGATACTTGAAAACACTACTACATTGAATTGACATTTGAATACAGCATTATTAGTTAAGTTCATATTTATACCATGCTATGTAAACGTACCACTTAAGATGACAGCTAATAATAAAACAGTTATAAAAGAAGACGTCAAGAGTTTATCATAACATGGCGCAGCCGCTCCGGAAAAATTAAATAATTTATTAAAGTAAATTGATAAAAAAGTCGTTCTTAGTGAAAATACTGAAGAACGTGAAAGTATATTGTGACGAAAGTGCAATATAAGCAGTCCGGAAGACGGATGAACAAAATCAAGTTGGAATTTGGAGAGATTTCAACCAGTAGCATGGAGTTTCACCCACCGGCACCAATGCGGTTCTCCGGAAATTTGGCCGAAAATTGGCGCAGATTCTCGGAACGTTTCGTTATATTCTTGGAGGCATCGAAAAAGGATAAAGAGGACCCCAAGCTGAAAACGGCGATGCTTTTAAATATACTGGGCGATGACGGAATCGAAATCTTCAACACGTTTCCCTTGGAAGAGGCCGAAAAACGGGATTATCAAAAAGTATTCCAAGCATTTCAGGACTACTGTAATCCACGTAAAAACATAATTTACCAGCGATTCCGATTTTACTCACGAAAACAAAAGGCGGGCGAAGATTTTGATCTATTTTTAGGTGATGTTCAGAAGCTGATCAAATTGTGCGAATTTAAGGATCAGACTGACTCGATTTTGAGAGACATCATCATCCTCGGTCTAAATGACCAAGTTTTGCAAGAAAGGTTGCTGCGATTGAAGGACGATGAGCTTACGTTGGACAGAGTGATCGAACATTGTCGCGTTGCAGAACTAACAAAACGTCAGATATCCGAGGTACAGCAAAATAATTTTAATGTAAGTGAAATCAAACATCCTAATTATACTAAATACAAGAAGTTTCAACCAACAAATTATTCCAAGAAAAGTGTTCATAAGTGTTCTAAATGTAATGGAGAACATAATTTCAAAGAAAAGTGTCCTGCGAAAGGAAAAATGTGTTTTAAATGCGGAAAGCCTGACCATTTTTCCTCTGTGTGCAGAACTAAGAAAGTAAAAGAAATTAGGGTGTCAAATAGTGACAAAAATTGGGATAATTTGTTTGTTGCACCGATTTCAATACATTTAGTAGAGAAAAACGTAAATAGCAATTTGGCTAAAGGCGAGTGCTGGTACGAATATGTTTCGATTAACGGGAAAATTATTAAAATGAAACTTGACACAGGGGCAGAAATTAATGTTATTTCAATGGCATTAATTGAGAAATTGAATCTAAAACGCAATATGGAAATGAGTTCGGTAGTTTTAGAAACCTATGGTGGTTTTAAAATGAAGGCTGTTGGAATAATTAGATTGCCTTTGATGATAAAAAAACCAAAAATCAATCCATGTTTTCGTGGTCACCAATGGTGATACAAACCCAATTCTCGGTATTGCATCATGTAAAGAGTTAGGATTGATAAAGCGGGTCGATACTTTAACCCTTCTGTCGGCACAAAGGTCTGGCCAGACCTTTGGCACTATATTTTGGTCATAAAAGTATTGAAAATGAAATCGCAGCGACTTCATATTTCATGATATCCTAGAATAATATGTTTAGAAGCATTTTGCAAAAATTTGAAAAAATCGGTTGAAGTTTTGAGTATGTTTTTGATGATTTTCAATTTATAGTGCGTTTTGATACCCAATAGGTCTGGCCAGACCTACAGTTTTTCCCCCCATTCTTCTCTTGGGGTAAAAGGTGCAAATATGAAATTCTCTTAAAATTCTCCTATTTATGATGTAAGAATGTCATTTAAATTCAATTTGTACTATAAACGATAATAATTTCTTTAAAAAGCCGTGAAGCTCGGGAAATAAGTATGCCTAATTTCATCACGTTTTATAACATCACCTAATCAACTGAGATTTGATTCAAGGAAATTCGAAACATTTTTTTCCTTTTCCTAAGTATGAGAGACTTACGAACGTCTTTCTAAATAGATTTAATCAAGAAATTTACGAAAAATTTAGAATTAAATGATTTTCGCGCTTGAAAATTCCTTATTTCTTTCCACCTACTTCCCTAAATTTGCAGACTAATATCGAGCTGAAACCCACTAACAAAGCGCCAAATATTTGCCCAAAGATATTGGTATTGCAAAATGCGAACAAACTTTCTATTAGATATATGCCATGAAAATAGAGAAACAAAAAGAGATGAAAATAAGAGAAAAACATGTTTATAATAATACCACCTCAAAATATGTCCACTTAAAAACGTTACTAGTGTATCTACAAAAATTATTTTAATACTTTTATTGTTGAAAAATGGCGGTAAGGAACTGATAGAATGATTCTACCGATAAAAATTTCACCTTTTCTAAAAAATAAAATTTTTTTCTCTGTAGGTCCAGCCAGACCTATTGGGTATAGAATATGCATATTGTAGTAGGTGGCGACAGAAGGGTTAATAAAGAATGATATAACAAGGGAAGAATTTTTAAAAATTAACCAGGATGTGTTTTTGCCTGGAGGAAAATTTCCTAATAAAATTAAAATAAAAGTGAAAGAAGATGCTAGACCGATATTATATCCTCCGAGTAGGATTCCTTTAAAACTTAAAGATAAAGTTAGGACAAAATTAGAAGACATGATAAAAGGGGATATAATAGAAAAAGTAGATGAACCAGGTGAGTGGGTTAATAAAATGGTGGTAGTTCACAAAAAGAATGGTGACATAAGACTATGTCTGAACCCACAAGAATTAAATAAGAATATTATAAAGAATTATTTTGAGATACCTTCGCTGGAAGAAATACGTAGCAAGCTGGATGGCTACAAGTTTTTTACAGTTTTGGATTTGCGTGAAGGGTTCTGGCAGCTGGAATTAGATGATGATTCAGCCAATCTATGTACATTTAGCACTCCATTTGGCTGCTTCAGATTTAAGCGTTTGCCATTTGGTATTAATGTTGCTGCAGAAGAGTTTCAGAAAATGAACCACAAATATTTCGGTCTATTGCCTGGTGTGCATATAGTAGACGACATTTTAGTATGCGGCTCGACAATAGAGGAGCATAACAGAAATTTAGAAAAGGTTATAAAAGTAGCTAGGGAAAAGAACATCAAATTCAACCCTAGTAAAATACAATTTATGGTTGAAAATGTAAAATATTTAGGCTTTATTTTTGGAAACAATGGTACACAGTCGAAAAATTTGGTGTACTTTCAATATAAAAATTTATCTATATAAATCTATCTAGTTTTTGTATAGAAATAATAAAGCATGGTTATATTGAAATGAGAATAATAAGAATAAGAATAGAATGTACACCACAAATAGTGTCAGTTATTTCGACACAATAAATAGTAGATTTAATAAGAAAGTAAGGTAAAATCAGTAGATCATTTCAAAAAGACACCATTTTCATCAACACCCGAAACCGTACTGTCTTTCTCTGTACCGTAACCCCTTGTGGGGCATGGTGCGTTCACTCCGTCGTTTATAGGCAATTTCGAGTGAACGTTACATTGCATATCATTTCGGAGTGTATATAATGTTGCAAGCACTATATATTTCCTATCCACACATTTACGGAATTTTTTTACCACGCCGAGATTCGATCTCCGGACCCCTAGATTACTAGCATCGTATAATGCGACTCAACCAAGTGTGCCACAGAGGAACTCTACTGTACGCAACATTAACTTGCTCATGTTCCATATCGTAAACGATACACTTCAGGGATGAAATTTACCTTAATTTTGGGTAGAAATAAAATTTTTATCTAAGATCTGTATCGAATTGATTCGCTTACATAGATAAAACAGCTTTCAGCGGTAACTCGATTTGATATTTGACTCTGCGACCGCGTAAAAATGATAAGCACATTATTATTAGATATCCTGACTTCTATGCACTTATAGAATTTATACAAAATTTGGGGTACTCTTCGTGGTTAGAACAAATCGTTTTAAAGAAAAAATATTCAAATTTGAGTAGAATCACCATCTATCAAAAAGATAGATAAAAATGATCCACTTTTTGTGTAAATATGTTTTACTCCCGTTGAGTTTATAAAGCGAACTCGAAATTTCGTAGGCATGCTTGTTATAAACTATGTTGAGTTAAAATTATCCAAAAAATTACACCAGTTTTTCAACTGTGTATGAAACCCGACCCTGAGTATGTGAAAGCAATTCAACAATATAAACTTCCCGCGTGTAAGGAAGATTTACAACGATATCTGGGTATGGTTAATTTTCTTAGGGATTTTATTCCAAACCTATCCCAATTAACGAGTAATTTAAGAGAGTTACTTAAAAAAGACTCGCATTTCGTTTGGTTGCCATCTCATACTGATGTAGTGAACCAAATTAATGAGTTGATTGCAAATTCAGGTGTTTTAGCTAACTTCGATACCGAAGCTGAAATAAACATCCAAACTGATGCTTCGCTAGACTGTCTTGGTAACGTAATGCTTCAAAAAGGTAGACCGGTCTCATTTGCGTCAAGGAGTTTGAATAGTGCAGAAAAAAATTATGCATGCATTGAGAGAGAATTTTTAGGCATATTGTACGCCTGTCAAAAATTCAGACATTTTATATATGGAAGGCATGTTAAGGTACAAACCGATCATCAGCCTTTAGTTGCATTGATGAAAATTGTTAGCAGAAAGTAGGAAGTAAAAAATTGCAAATTCAGAGTGTTCACTGATGTCAATGTTTTGAACTTTGATGTTTTTTGGATTTAAGTGATATTGGCTGCATCATCTACTGCAAAAAATATTAAATTTTCCAAAAAAAAAAAAAAAATTTTGAAAAGTGTCCGCCACTTTTGCATATTGGTTGGATACAGTGGAGAAGCCTGCATGTACGCGGATTATTATCTTTCAATTCTGTTTGGTAAAATCTTAATATGACCACGGTCATGGCATGGACACAATTTCTACAATTTTCCTAAAATTAGATTACCACAAATTCCACATTCTATAGCCTCCATAGAAATCACCACCACTTGTATGTGGTTAATTTATTGACTTCAACCTCATTCAACCATATCGAATCGCTTCATCTATTCCGAATCAATTTTCTAGCTTCTTTGTTTCCATTCACACATACTATGTGTCGTCTTTTCGGGAATAAATCTATTCACATATTGAATGACTTCATCAACACGATACTATACAGGCCAAATGAAGAAATTAGTCAGAACCAATATGTGTAATCATCAGTCCTGAGCCTAATCCATTTACGTTCAAATTAAATATGTTAGTCAGCAGCAATAGGCATAACTTATATGACTTGAAACTCCATTACAAGTACATACGACCACTCCATCGTTTTCCCTGAGATCAAATCAATCTTTTCAATGAACAATTACGATTGCAGAAATGCCGATAAGATGTTTCATACTCATCCGCTCTATATCCCGGAGGTAGCAAGGACATTGATATGTCTTAGTGTCCGAATTTATGAACGAATTAATGACTGATGGATAATTTTAGTCACTTGGAAAATTTGAGTATATTGCAAAGCATCACATAAGGATGGTTGGTTAACGAATGTTCGTATGTAAGTAGCTTCGTAGCCGCAGGCGTATGTTCTTGGAATTCATTCGACTCTGTGTAGTGTAGTGTAATAGTTAATTAGTCGAAGCTCTCTCAAGGATCTGTAGGGCTATTAATCATATTGACTAGACTTTGTCTCCGACAATGTTGTTGCTTGAGATTAATGTTGCTTTGCTTTCGGATGAAGTCATTAGGAGGCATTTGTTGATGTGTTATACATTCAAAGTTTCCTTGAATTAGTAAAACTTACACCCCATATTCGGTTCAAGGATGCATGCTTGGTTGGCATCTTTATCATCTTCTCTGGAGTCTATCCTCTGTATTATATGAACAGGAACAGATTATAGTAAGACCTGTAGATATGGTGAAAGAAATATTTATAATATTTGGTAAAAATTCTGCTAAAATTTTATTATATTGGAATCTATGATGATAAATAAGTCTGATATGGATAGCGTGCTCGCCTTCGAAGCACAGTATGTTGGGTTGAAAATCCACTGACAACGAGTTACAGAGTAAAATTGGGGAATGTGCTTTTGGTCGAAACACCTCTTCTGATTCAACATCAAGTAAATGAGTGACAGGCATATGCAATAAATAATTGTGGGGCGTTATAATGAATTGAGAATTATAGAACGAATAAAAGACCGACCACATATAGAAATGATTCAATGCATTATCATCCAAATTCTTGAACTTTCGTCTGTGGTGATATATGATTTTTCACATGCTGTTCATATTTCAACTTGCTTACTGTATTTACTCGACATTCAACATATCGACTCTGACATCTTCGTCATTATATGTCTGTCTGTTGTGTCCATCTTAGGACATTTATATGATGTCTCTTCACTACACATATTAGATAAATGTTAATCTCTTGGAATACAATTTATTAGTCTATCAAATTAATGGTTTTTGTCAATTCACAGCCTCTTTGTGTACGTTATCTGAGCCTCACAACATGACTTATTGGTCCAAGTTGGAAAGTACGTAAGTATGACAAGTTCTAACCTATACAGAAGTCATATAAATGTGTGCCATATACAGCGCGCATTCCATACACAAAACAAGGGCATAGTGGGTGGCGACGCCCTTTTTTTCGGGAAATTGATGGATTATGACATGAACGTATTTGGTTCGAACAAAAAAGATATTAATACCCATCCCATACTATGATGACTGTGACTACACACGAGTATCTATTGAAATTTTACCATCGTCGATTGATATGAAAATTTGAAAAATATATTCAATGATATCCGAGTCATGTTCAGTTGCTTGTTAGATTGCCACAGATTATATTGTGGACATTTATCAATAAAAATATATAAAAAATATGAAAAAAAGTCTCTGGTTGTTTTGTTTGGTACGTTTTTATTATCTCGACACAAAGTTCTTCTTTATTCCATAAAAGTTTCATACTGAGCCAAAGGAATTTTCATACAAATTGACTTTGGGGATTTATTTCTTCGTATGGTATGGTAGGTACACCATATGGTGTGCTGTATCATGCGGGACCACCCTTCGTTTTATTCATATGGTAAATGATTAATGATAGCAGATAATGGTGCACATACCGCGAATAATTGAAAATCAAATATTATACTTTAAAGACTGTTTAAATTAACGCCTCGACTTTATGGTAGATGAACTTTAATAGTAATATTTTGTTTGTAATATACCACCTGTAACATAATCTTTTTTTTAGTTCGCCAAGTTCCTGTTGAATTTGCGACTCATGAAAAAAAAACATACCTACTTGGTCCACGTTAGTTAGAAGGGCGATCAAGGAGCTAATGTAGAGCATGTTGCGGTTAGGGTTGCCAACTAAAATTTGGAAAACGGCTTAATTTAGCTGGAAAATCCGTTATATTATTTTCAAACAAAAAAGCTAAAAATCCGGCCAAATAGATGGCAACCAGAAAAACGGCCATAAACTAAAAACCATGACATTTCGAAATTATATAATAAAATATTGATAAAATGTATTTCGTCTTTGTACTAATTGTCACCCTGGTAGATAGTATTTAAATTCGTAAATCCTTAAAAAAATTACCATTTTAGCGTTAATTTATAATTTCATATAATAATACACATTTTAAACAATTGTCCTGCAGGATCTTCATTTAAACGAAGACATAACCTCCTAGACGATTGTTCAACTCTACTAAAAACAAACACTGCGGTGAATATTAATGCAATTTATACGTTTATAACCCATTTAAAAATAAAAATCTAGAAATACCTAACACCTTATTTTTGAATACAATAAAAATCTTAAAAAACTCAGCCAAAGGCCTCATTAGCTGGTGCTAAGTTAACACATAAGTTATACATAATTAAAATATGTATCCCTTAATAATAATAATAATAATATTCTAATAAACGCATTAATAAACTTTAGAAAATTTCAACATTTAATGAAAATTAACACAAAATTTGGTTCAAATCTGAATTTGGATTATCGAAGTTCCAGACTTTCAAAGTCCGGATTATTGGGGTCCTGCTGTAGTCGAAATTTTCGTACGATTTTTTATAGTTCGTTGTCATTTTGGCATGTTCTGCTATCCATTCTCATAAGGAGAACTTTTTTGTTTGCGATATTGTCCGTTATATTGTGGATGGTGAGGTAAGTGTCGCTAGACTAAATTCTTATTTCGAGAGCCCCCCCCTTAAAATAAGTTTTTATAAGAACATTTTTTTTTTGTCCTTCAATTTCAACCAAATTTGACACAAATATACTTCTATTTATGAAACAAAACATATGTAAGAATGGATCAAATCGGACCATGGGGTCTTGGGGCTATCATACAAACCCAACCTTAATTTTGGTTCTTCTACACTCAGAAAAATTTCAATAGGATATCCCATTAAACCAATCATTTTCGCGCAGTTTTTTTTAGTCAATAGGAACAATCAGATTATTTTAAAAATATAGGAACCATTACTTTAACTCGATAAATATCTGTTTGTTTTAATAGTTGAGTCATTTAAAAATAAGCACATTGTCTAGTTATTTTCTAATAGGATATATCTTAGAGAATTAATGGGATCAATCCTATGCAGTGGCGTAGATAAGGGGGGGGATTAAGGGTATCAATCCCCCCCTTTGGTCACACATTTTTTATTACGACTTTAGGTAGCGAAAGTAAAGTTTTTGGTGTAGTGTTTCATTAGAACGTGAAAGCATTTTCAGAACTGCAATAGAAAATTTGGCACTACCTCAAATTTTAATTGTATAATAAAAGCATATACAGTCGAACTTCCCTAAACGGACACTTCTAATAACCGGACATTTCTTATAAACGGACACTTTTATTTTCCCCAACGTTTTTTCACATATTTTGCTAGGAAAACACCTTCTGATAGCCGGACACTCTCATAACCGGACGCGGACAGTACTTTCATACCCATCCTGAACAAGCGAGTCTCTAATAAACGGACAGTTCCAAGAAAAAAAGCACAAACTCTTACATTGCAGAATTGTATTTAAAGCAAAGAGTCCTGCAATTACCAGAAAATGGATCTTACACGTATTAACAAGACCCAATGTACGGGAAATGTAAAATTATATATCAACAACTGCAGTTCTTTGTTATCTCTCGGCTGGCGCTCGCAACTTTTGTAGAAATTGCATAAATTCATTTTATGCTGCGGCGTTTAATCGTGCAATTCTCTATTCAATTTAAATAAGTGTCCAACAATAGTTTGCGAATTGAAGAAAAATTGAAGTTCACATAACAATTCAGATGAAAAATAAGTGTGCTCGCTCTCGAAAAAAAAATCGTTGAAAAAACATGTCGAAACGACGAAATCTTCATTAAAAATAAAAGTTATTTTGAAAAAGTGGAAAGAGAGTGGGAATGAAATGACTAAAAATTATACCCTAATCCGTCGGGAATACAAATTTTTATAGCGGTTTTTGAATGGAATTGCAGATTGTAGTGAAAGTCTATTTTATAAAATGTTACACCTCCGTGAAATATTCTCATAAGCGGACACTTCCAATAAGCGGACAAAATCTCATTCCCCAATGGTGTCCGCTTATGGGAAGTTTCACTAGATACAATAGAAACACTATAGCACAGGACTTACGTTAATATACTATTTTGCTCTTCCACAGAAGCGCAATTTCCAATGGGGAAATATACAGTACTTAAGTGGAAAGCTAATGTCAATGAAGAGAAAATGCTGCAAAACGGCTACCAATTTTTGAGCGTTCTCTATTTTTTCTCTTTCTTGACTTTCTCTAGTTGTTCGCAATTGTATTATACCTATATTTAACACGAAGAACTCACAAAACTATAACCAGGATTCTTCTTTTATCAAAATCTTTCAAGAAAAATTTTTGTAAAAATTTCCAAAATTGGAAGATATGGAGTCTGAATATTTTTTTTCAAAAACCTGAAACCAAGTCATTTTTTACCCAAATATTGCAACACTCAAATTATCAAAAAAAAACTCTGGAGGTCTGTAAAGTTAAAAATGAGTCAAATACCGTCCATTCCCATTGAAAATTGAACTTTATAAGCCTCCAGAGGTCTTTTGATATATTTAGTGTCGCAATTTTTGAGTAATTTTTTTACAGTACAGTTATTTGTTATTTGAACTTAAACAGTTATTTTTTTGCTTTGGTGTGTAGTGTAGAGCATTTTGTTGCTGTTGCAGCGATAAAAGAAAATTTGAGAAATATTAAGATTTGCTGTTACAGTGGACAAAAAGACAGTAAGGTCTGTATTTTTTTATTTTTCTTTCATTACAAAAAAAAACGCAAAAAAACGAGACTAATTTTTTAAAAATATTTTTCTCATACCGAACACTCCGGTTACCGAATCATTGTTGTGGTTTGGGACACACTGTATATAGCTGCTAAATATGTATAGCTGCTACGGTTGCCTACAAGTTTGAAAATTGTGGAAACATCTACTCAGGAATTTCTGTGTTGTCGAAAATTTCGATTTAAAAATACAAAAACTGTACTTTATCCACATAGGGCATTCCCAACGAGCTATTTAATCTTTCTTTAATCCCTGTTTTTGGGTGCTTCGGCCAGAAGCGATGCTAGGTGTTCTGTGACTCCCAAAAAATTTAGGAACCCCTGATCTAACCCAATATAAAGCTATGATACCCTAATTACAGTTACGAAAATTCGTACGAAAATAGACTACTGTTGATTCACTCACCCTAGTAAAAAAAGCCCAAATTATCGCGGAAAATTTTCAGGATTAAGCTTTTTTCATATGGCAAAATTGCTATTTATTTTGAATCAAAATTTGATAAAAAAATAACTGATAAAAGTTGAAGTGTAATAAATGCAGAAAATTTTATTCTGAAATTAAACATTTGATAACCGTAAAAGTGTAAATAATCTTGCAAAATGATCCCCCTCTTCCCCGAAAAGCTATCTACGCCACTGATCCTATGTAATAAAAAAAAGATAGTTTCGATCGAACTATATTTTTTTATAAAAGTCCCATATTATTGCTACGCTACGTCATTGTTGATTTTTGAAGATTCACGAATATAAGTCGTAGGGTCGCCGGAAGAAACTTTTAGCCCGAGGAGAGCGAAGGGTATCGAAACTTCGGCCACGCCCGAAATTAGCCTCGGTCTCGTTTCTGCTAACATTATATTAATTTTATCCTCATTTTATGTAGAAGGCAGTGGCGGCTCGTGGTGAAAAATACCGGGGGTTCACAGGAAAACATAAAAATGTATTATAATCAATACAAGAAGAATAGTGATGTAGCTAAATTTTTCATAGTTTGTATTTAAAAAAATACTGTTTTTAAATTACATATTATTCTTCCGCAAACTATTTCCGGCTTTTGTTAGCTGGAATGTTCGTTTTCACTCCCGCACAACAAACAGGGAAAACACACACATGGGGAATCCATGGATTTTATTAAATTTTCATTCTGTCAAAATCCAAATCGGCCTGTGGAAAGGCTCATTGGACAGAAAGAAAATCCATTAAAATCCATACATTCCACATATTCCCATAAATCTACGTGTTTTCCGCGTAAATTGCCGCTTTAATTTCACGCCGAAATTGTTATTTTCCGTCGCTTGCACTTACACTAAAGAAATCAAGGGTGTAGTTCTTCCGCAGTTTTTTATTTTAATCTTATTTTCTATTAGAAGATTTTTAAAATTTGCCTTTAAGAAATCGATCATTGCAATTTCATTCATCGCGATTTCACCAGAACAGACGGATGCGAGCATGCGACACAATCTCTGCTTTTAGAATTTAGTTCATACAATTTACAAGGCGCTGTGCACAACCTCTTTGTGCACAAGCTCTAGTGTAAATTTTGCACTACCCCCCTGCCCCGGAAACCGCTAAGATATCACAAATTTGAGCGTGTGCTCCTCTTCCCAGATTGTGCACCCATATCGTGATTGCAGGTTGTTGGTCGCAGTGTCGTGACTCGTCGTATGTGCAGTGAGCAGTCGGCATAGTGTACATTCATACATAGATATGGGATGGGCATATGGATTCAGTAGGTAGAATGTGTATCTTTGTATAAATAGAATAAGGCCGTGCTGCAGGCTAGATGTGCGATTTGGGATACGCATTTTCGATTTGAAGAAATCAGTGAATTACGTCCCCTCCGATTTTTTTGTCAGGGGGTGCACGTGCACTTGTGCACATATGGGCGAGCCGCCACTGGTAGAAGGTATGTTAATGCTATGTTACTCGCATGTTATACTAATGTTATGTTATTAACCCGGGAACACTAATGTGAGTCATTTTGACGCATATTCCACATATTTCTATTTTTCGTAGAAAGGGCGGTTGACCCATTGGGTTCCGCTACCCATGTATTCTTTAAGAAATATGTTTTCTAATGAATGTCCGAGTAAGCAAACGTTTCCGATTTTATGGTAAGCAGCTATTTGTGTTTTTCTGTGACGGGGTTAGTACTAAACGAACGTTTCTTGTGAGTCAAAATGACTCACGTTAGTAACAACCGTCTAAATTCCTTAGTTGGCATATTTGGTTTCTTGGTTGTTTCTACAGTTTATTCGGATATAATGCACAAACTCTTAATATAGCTTGTATAAAATAAGTATTCCGAAGAATTCTGGCACAAGTTTTCATACTCTTCCACTTTAAATACAGCAATTTCCATAGTGAGTCAAAATGACTCATGGTTAGTAACAAGCGCCTAAAATTAAGGTTAGTGTTCCCGGGTTAATATAGTCCCACATCAATTTCACGGAATGACCTTCAGTTATCATTCGGCGGTGCACATTTTTACAATTTTAGCGTTCAGAACTCTATATTCACAATTTACAGGTGTTAAAAGATGCGAACCAGGAATAAATTGCAAAGAGGGGAAACTATGAAAAGCTTTTTTTTCCACATTCGCTGAAAACTTCAGTCCTAGGCTGTCTCCGTTGAAAATGTACAGCTTCAGATTTCAGAGTATCATCGTTTTGGAAACAATCAATTTTACTGTCACATTTCTTTAAACCACATCCTTTGAACTTAATTTAAATGAGAGCTGTTTTGTAATTTCTATATCCGCTTTTATGGTCATTTAACCCTCAACCAGCGGGATAGGTACAGGTGTACCTTTTTCGTTTTTAAAATACCGTCACTTTTTTGCTATGGTTCCGATCGGTCTGAAATTTTCTGACATCTCTACGATTTTAGTTTAAAATATGTTTATGTAAATTTCAGAAATTTTTGACCACCCATCCCCAAGTTAGGGAGCAAAATTAATCTTACACCCTTTAACGGCGGCAAAGGTACATTTGTACCTTCATATATTTTGTATGAAAGAACATTTACAAAACACGAAAATAAAATATTTTTGGTGAATGCTCATGCTTAGAGAGACTTATTATAGCATCAATAAGTTGAGAATCGAGTGATGTACAGAAGTATTCGATTTACGATTTTTATTTGTAATGATCAAGGTCCTTTGAGATATCGATTTATAAGGACTAGGCTAACTCATACAGCGGTTTTTGGTTATTTGACATCAATCTAAAGACTTTTACTGGCATACCAAACTTCTTGAAGTAATGGCTTGGGGCAACCAATACAATGTATTACGCCTTCTTTCCCCATAACATCTAGTGAAAATTAGGTTTGTAGCAAATGCTGAAATTTTGGATCATAGTGGTTTATTTTCTTTATCACAAATTCCCATAATTTGTATTCCATCACCTAATATTTATTATTTGTGTAATTCGGGACGTCCACCCGAGTTCCTTTTTGAAGGTTAAGCTGAAAACCAGCAGAAGCATCCAACCAAATTTATAAAATTGGATGTTTGTTGGGTATATAAACTTGGTTGAATTGTACGTCGGTGCCATATAGATATCGATAACTGCTATAGATTATGCCACATGTCTTCGGTTTCTTGTTTTAATTTTTCAATTGATCCTTGGATTTAATTACATATATGAGAAAATATTTTACAATTAACCAACAACAATCAAAATTACTATTTTAGATATTTTTCTACTATAGGAATTGGCCTGAGTTTAGATTTACAAAGATTATAGAGACTGAAAATTATCCTAACCGATTCTACTTGCTTGTTGCTTGACAGGACCTGTCTTTCATATAATAACACATTTACTCATTTCGCCAGTATATTTATTGCTTCAAGAATTGTTGTTTTATAGAAAATAACGAGAATGTGATAATTACTGATATTTTTTTCGTTAGCGGTAACGGGTTCTACATAGTAACAGAATAATATATTGGGGGTAGGGCTGTAAATTTTAACCAAAGACTCCACAATTCGCAAATCAAACATACTAAATTCTTCTAAAATGATTAATAACTTAATTTGAACCGTTTTCTACTTTTCATTTGTAAATGAATTCTAGATTTCGTCAAATTAAAATTCCATGCAACCAATTTTTTCAATTTTCTTTTTAAAATTTTGCCTATTTTCTAAATTGACCCACTCCAAAAATAAATCCACATAAACCCAACTTCTTAAAACATCCACTTTCGCCAAAACAGCTACTAATTTGTGACTTGTCAACATAATGTAACACTTTTACGGCCAAAATTCTTACAAATAGTGAAGATTTTCATACAAAATGTACTAAGGTACAGGTGTACCTTTGCCGCCGGCAAGCGTTGTAAAAATCTGCCGCTGGATGAGGGTTAATATCGACTCTCTGCATATCGTATTGCGCAGCGTTGTGGTCATTAATGACCACATCATTCACCACTTTAATTAGATTTATCACTGCAGCCTGTAGCTCATGGCACCGGCAAGTGTCCTAAATAATTTATTTATATAGACTAGACCAGGATGTGCTCTGTTAATTTAATAGTGCTGTTGTTGGTGTGACGTTTGTTATCGGGGGTTCTTCTATCGCCAATAATTTCTGTGGTGACAAAATACTCGCCATCATCACGAAAATTATATTCAATTCTCGACGTTTGAATTTCTAGCAGGTGAGCTTCATAATATGTTCAAAGGACCTCACAACAAGTATATAAATTTCACAAGTTGCGTGATCTTCCCCTTTAACACCAAGAGATTGGAAAATATATTTTAGTAAAATTGTCAATCATCGAAATATTGATTTTTTTTTCAAGTCCAAAAAGCTAATTAGGCATCACCAAAGCGTATGAAAGTTGCTGCTATTTAATTTTCACCACCATGACGACCAACAACATCTTCCTGTTGATGTATCATTAGGCATAAATATATGTATCGTTTACCCTAATGATGTCTGCAAGTGAAGTGACTCGATGGAAAAGCGATTAAAATGAATAAGGAAGGAAGAAAAAGTGAGTCAGGGAGAGAGAGAGAGTGGCTTAAATGAAAAGCCTATAAGACGATCTCCGACAAGTTGGCGTGTAATACGACAAGAAGTGCCTGAAAATGTCCGTCATTGTCAATCACACAAACTATATAAAAAGTCATTAGGCGAAGATGCTGTGAGAGAACTCATTAGACTGGCGGCAAGGCCAGATCATCAATGGCAGTATCCATACAGCTCAAATGTATAGCGGGACATGGGTAAGGAAAGAGTTTGAATACCATCATTTCCCATTTGTTAATTGTCAGATATTGTCAGTATTAGATGGATTTCCAATTAAATACCAAAAATTTCTCCGATTAATATCCTATATTGGCTGACACTTGTAACTGAGCATGACACATTTAATTAATTTATTTTCTTTAGTTGTTTTCGCAGATTCAATAAATTTGTTCAAATACATTTGCATAATTTTTAGTCTGCAAGGATCAGCGGTGTCACGATCTATCGAGAAGCCTATGTAGAAACAAGCTGAGACTTTGAGCACATTTAAGAAACGAAATTCACGGAAAGTGTTATAAGATTATAAGAATTACCCGCCACCACACCATTTCTCCATATAGACTATTATATGAAAAATGGGAATCCTGCAACTTTTTTCGTTCGTTGAATGTATTCATACATCGCAAGTCTGCTACGGACAACCAATGACAAAAAAAAGTGTGCAGATTAATTTTTCTCTCAACATTTTTCCAATCCTTTTAGCGAATCACTGCTATTTGCAATACATATTTATAGTCCCCAAGTATGGTAACATTCTGAAATTTCAATCGAAATTTCGCGGTTTTCGTATACGGACCCTTTAATAAAAACTCGTCTGAAAATGCAAAATAAATCTTGTTACACCAGATGACCGCGTTCATCATCCCTATTCCATGCCGATGTCACGTCATCTGCCTATATTGATAAAATTCCACCATCTGATGGTACGTATGTACTTCCAATATTAAATTCAAATTGTCATTGTCCACAACGAATTTAAAAACAGCGGACTCGAGACACGTTTTTAGATCACATTCTAAAGATAGAGCGCTGATTTCAAAGGATAGATAAGATACAATTCAATGAAATTACGCTACTGTCAGACAGACAGGACAAACAAAAGTGTATACAGAGTGAAATGGGTATTTTTGGCAAAACTCCCTTCGATTTGTGTACAGCCAGAAAAAAAGGCATAATTAAAGTAGGACCTACAGACAACATCCATCCGTTGATTTTGTCGTAGACCATATAAGTACGTGTACGTGATACTCGATGTATTTTTGGACTGGCTGTAGTAAACAATATTCCCTGGAATTGAAGATGGGGACAGAGGCGTGTTTATACCCATTTCTTCTGCGCCCATGACACAATCTCTGATTTTGACGATGAGCATGCGACATACATACATACTTGAAAGTATATTTTGACATCTGTTGCCATTCAAGAAAGATACAAGCAGCTGGCGCGAAATTTCTCATTCCGTCATCCATCCAGTCGCATACTAATCAGGGCTGTTCAACCTAATTTTTACACGGGCTACATTGTTGGTTTGAAAATCGATGGCGGACTAAGCATACTTCTATGAAAGGAAAAACATTATTTTATGCCATTTTATTGTTTGTAGAGCAATGTTTTCCCGTTACCCTGCGATTTTTTTTAGAATGGGATGACGTAACAGTGTATGCCGTCCACAATCAATATGGGTGTCGTTGATTAATTTTCAGAAGCGCTCAGGTCGAATTAGTTTTTTTAATAGAGGAACTAATTAGGCTAGTACCCAAAAATTCAATACATAATGTGCTTCTGTCGATAATATCCATACACTGAAAAGAATCATTTGCTTAAAACAAAAAAAAAAAAGAAAAGGCTGAGACATTACTGATAGAATTGGCAACATGCTTACACCACAGGCCCCACAAGGCGACGCTATAGAGCGGTATAAAACAAGGAAGAAGTTGGCTGCTGTGAATCGCTTTTAGAGGTTTGTTATGGTCTGGTAAGAAATCAACTTGGTCAAAATCCACATTTTTGTAATATTTGCTAAAAACAAGAAAAAAATACAATAAAAAACAGCCAAGGAATAATTTTTCATGATTTAAGATGTATTTTCTTGTTCCAAGAAAATTTTTTCTGATTTAAGATGTATTTTTTTGTTCTAAGACAATTTTTTGCTTAAAACAATGCTTATTTATTTATTTTGAGCAAAGCCTTTTCTTGGAACAAGAAAATGCTAAATCAGGAAAAATTCTTCCTTGGCTGTTTTTTATTGTATTTTTTCTTGTTTTTAGCAAATATTACAAAAATGTGGATTTTGACCAAGTTGATTTCTTACCAGACCATAACAAACCTCTAAAAGCGATTCACAGCAGCCAACTTCTTCCTTGCTTTATATCGCTCTATAGCGTCGCCTTGTGGGGCCTGTGGTGTAAGCTAGGGATGTCAAAAACCGAACGGTTAGTCCGAAAACCGGTACTTTCAAAACGGTTAACCGGTTTTTTTCATCCTCCCGGTTTTAACCCGGACGGTTGTTTGCCCATCCGGTTAAAACCGAAAAAAAAACTTTTTAAATTTTTATATTTTCTTGATTTGTCAGTCTGTAACTCTATTGCTTGTCTTCTATGAAAAATTTCGTATTCCCGAACACTCGACAATAAAGGATACTCTTTAATCCTTGACCGGAGGTCTGCATGTGGGGTATCAAATAAAGGAGACGTCAAGTACATTACATATCCGTGTTTGTTCCATGTTTCAAGGACCCTCACCGGAATAAATCGAGATTAAATGGAGAATTATTGTGTTTCCCGTGTATCTTTCCGAAGCCCTAATTACGAGAGTAATTCAAATTGTCACTACGTTTCTTACTTTAACACGTTGGCTGCGGCACATGCCCCCGGGGGCATGTGATAGTTATTATTTGTGTGCGGCTGAAAAATCCGCTTTTCATTCTCCAGGTGCGAAAGCTATAAAATCTCTAATTTTCATCCGATTTTAGCGAGAAAAAGAGCATTTTACTTAGTTCGTCCTATATTATAATATTATAATAGTAACATAATACATGCCCCCGGGGGCATGTGCCGCACAGGAGTAATAAATTATTACTCATATGCGGCACATGCCCCCGGAGGCATGTATTTCTTGTTAATGGGGTGCCAGAAAAAACACCGTTAGAATGAATTTTTGGTTCCATCGTGTTCACTTAGTAGTCTATTGCTGAATTGAAGTGCGAAAACACATTTTTTTTAGTGTTAACATGTCGGAACGCTCGCGTCGCATGGTCAATTGGCCAAAGCAAAGGTGAAAAATAACGAAAAATTACAATTTATTATTATAATTATTTGGAATCGGCTCCTGGCTGAACTGAAGACAGGTTTGTACCTAAGGAAGTATTTTATCTAGTTTTTGATCGATTAAAATTAAATTCGGGGATATGAGAGCTCATTTACTGTTGCAGTAGCCACATGCCCCCGGGGGCATGTGCCGCACATGAATAATAACGACTTACATGCCCCCGGGGGCATGTGCCGCACAGAAAAGAAGATACCGAAAATGACTGCCGCAGCCAACGTGTTAAATCATGAATCCACTTCTTCCACTTCCACTTCGAGTCACGAGTCAACGTTTGATGCATGATGCATGGCTGGAACGGATTTTTACTTTATCGGATTTTATTATAAGGATTAAAGTTTTATCAAGCATATCTCAGTCGGAAAAGCCCTTGCGGGATGATCGCGGTAACAGCACCCACAAACTAGCTAATGGTGCTTTGTGAAAATATATTATGGTATGGTTAATCCTGAATGTTTAATTAAGTCTTAAGATTTGGCCAAACCTCCAGGCAGTAGGTAGGGGTAACTATAACGTACACAGCTTTGAAACTGAATATTCATACAGAAGTCCGCTACTAGGGTCAATATAGTACAAATTTGATTTTTTTGTGCAAGCAAATTTGTTTTTTATTTTATTTTTTAAACAATTATTTGTTAAAAATTTTGTTATTTTGATGCTTTAAAAGCTTGTCAAAAAAATGGTATGCCTTAAGATTAGTTTGTTCTCGGACGCGAAGGTCAAATAAAATTTTCAATACTTCAAAGACTCCAAATTTTGGCCGATTTCCCTCCAACACATATCTTGGTGCCAAAATTTGTGTGGCTGATTTTTTGTACAAAAATCCATTGACTTGCTTATTTTTTGGAAAAGAAAACTTTGTAGCAAAAATATTCCATTCGTTTGAGAACATTTTGATTTTTGTGCAACATTTTAAGCTTGCGGGATTCTTAAAAAGCCATCAATAAAATTCGACGGCATAGACACTGGAATTTTTCTTATAATAATGGTTCGTAGAAATGCTGGCGGAATTCTGGCAGTCAATCAAATATGGATTTGTTCTTGTTGTTGCAGTTTCAAAATCTCTATAAAATTGCAGGAAAGTTACAGCCGTAAGCTCGAAAATCTCTTGTCTGATCTTACTGAAATTTTGGACGCTTTTGAAGCAATTTCCTATCGCTAAAAATGTCAAGTCTCTAGCTAAAATAGTTGAATAAGTTGCTGTAAACTTGAAAACCTTTCCACGGGTTTTACTGAAATTTTGGACGCGCTTAAAGCCTCGTAGTTACT
Source organism: Microchrysa polita (assembly GCA_949715475.1). Classification (NCBI taxonomy): domain Eukaryota; kingdom Metazoa; phylum Arthropoda; class Insecta; order Diptera; family Stratiomyidae; genus Microchrysa; species Microchrysa polita. The sequence continues at coordinate 21,450,491 of OX454417.1, forward strand.
AATATTGAAATAAATTGTGTGACAGTCCAACATTGGACTAACGCCGCGGATGTGTTAGAGACAACGAATTTCCAAGATCTTAACTGATTTTCTTTTTTGGTGAGGTGTTAAGATCAACAAAATGCCCAACAGTGTTATTTATTTAGTGTTAAATGGATACTCGTTAACATCTAGATCACTGTTTCCCAACAGGTGGTCCGCGGACCGGAGGTGGTCCGTGAGAGGCCTGTAAGTGGTCCGCGAAGACTTTAGAGACTACTTATAAAAATGTAATATTACATCATACGCGAAAAAGATAAACAAAATTTAGCAATTCAACCAATGAACTCTTTGTTACAAGGACTGTGTTCAAATCGCACACCGACAATACTTGTACAGTGATTGTGCTGAGTGAACTGGAACTGAAAAAGTGTAAGGCTGCTTTGTGTTATTATTGATATTGGAGACAAGACAACAAACCAGAGCTGGCGTGTACAGCTGCAGGATTCCCCTTTTTCAGCGGCAAACTCAGACCAGAGTCAAACTGTTGATTCTGTTGGAGCGCAGCGATGTTCTGCGTCCGTAAATCTACCTTAGCTGCGGCTATACTGTCAACCAACTTAAGGCAATTTTAAGGTAGGTACCAACCGTTTTTGCCTGGCGTAGTTCTTCACTTTTGGCTAGGGGTATAGCACACTACTGGCTAATGGCTATGGTCTCACAAATTTTTCGGTACATGTCCCTTGACAATCTAAAGCCAAACGTTTGAGTTCCATTGCTCTATGACACCTTTGTGGTACAAATACATCAAATCTCGTTTAAAATGCACAGGAGTTGTTCTATACATTTAGAATAGCAATTGTCAAATGTGTGCTGTTCTATCCTGTTGAGACCCAATAAAACGGACCTATTGTATTGCTAAGTACAAGTACAAGTACAAGTCAAAATGTGGATAAATGCGTCACCAATTTAGGAGAGACCCTGAGGTTAGTTCTAGAAAAAATTGTAACCTGAATTCCTTTCACCAAAGAATAGTGGTCCGTAGTAATTCATTTTCAGGATAAGTGGTCCGCCGCAGACATTTGTGAGTTGGGAACCACTGATCTAGATCAATATCATAGTCCGCCACATGGATCGTGAGTTCGAAAAATACCATAAACTGATTTCATTCACGATGTTACTTACTATTTTTACTATTTGTGCTGAAAGTTGTTTGCAAGTTAAAGCTGTAAACTAGATAATCTCTTTCCAGACCACACTGAAGCTGACGCCTTAACGCTGCAGACTGACGGACAATAGGACAATAGGACAGGACACATTCGGATACACTGACCAGAATTGAAACGCAGCGAACTAAGATCATCCAGCCCAAGCCAAGGTATAACAACCATTTCGATGGCTGAGTGGTCACAGGAGTTAATATGTGATCGTAAGCAGTGAACTTTGGGTACCAGTCGCCCCCAGTTTCAACCTGACAAAAGGGGCTCTGGATTGATTGTTTTTTTCCCTTACATAAAACAGGCCATAGCAGTCAATCATGAATAAATCTAAATACAACAAACAAAACTCCGATCTTATAGATCATTCCGAGTGCGAAAGGGCAACCTTGATCACATCTATGGATAATCTGAGCCTCAATCAGGCCTCGGACTCTCCTAAGGGTAGTGGAACCCAGTCCTCCACGGGCGTCGCGCAGCAGGCCATTCTGGAAGCTGGGCGTAAATTACCTGTGGGTAAACAACAAGTTATATTTTGCCTGACGGGAAAAAGGTGCTTTAGGGCAAAAAAACTGCCCCCGGACAAATCGCCTTCGGGCAAACCTTCTACGGGCAATTCGGAGACCGGCTCTACAGTCAAGGGTAAACCGAAACGGCAACGACGAAGGGCATTACCTTTCCGGCCACAGCTCTCGAAGCCGAGGGGTACGTCTTATATGACGACGCCCACCCTTCAGGCTACGGACTGAACAGCTTCGGAAGGGCCTTTTGGCAGCTGTGAGGTCCGCATCCATGCAGACTGTCAAACTCTGCTTCCAGTCGGTAGGTGTATACAGGCATCCTCCGGTTTAATTTTGCCGACGAACAAACGACGAAGGAGCAAATATGCCGACCTTAAATGGGAAGGCGCAAATCTACTTCTTAAAAGATTAGTGACCTGCCGGTAGGCAAGAAGGATATATTTACAGAATGCGAAATTATTCTATGCTGCGGGGGACGATAAACCTCGCTCTTGCATTGTGGTCAAACGTAACCCAAATGCAACACTGATGAACGATCTAAGTGATGGTGATACCTATGAATGAAATCCTTTTGATTTCGGCATACTTTCCATATGACAGCACTGAAGTTTCAACAGCGAGCTTCATGAAAGCGGTAGACTACGTCAAACGGAAGGGCATAGGTATAATCGTCGGGTGCGATACCAACCCGCATCATGTTTAGGTTGGGGTAGCACCAACATCAATTCAAGAGGATCCGAGCTCGCCGAGTACATATCTAGTTACGCCTGATTTCGAGATTCTCAACAAGGACAATGAACCTAAATTTATCACAACTGCGAGGAGAGAAGTGATTGATATCACATTTGCTTCTTCAGGCCTGACAAACCTGGTTAACAAATGGGAGGTCTTCAGGGGCGACACGCTATCGGACCATCGTTGCATTGATTTCGAACTGAAACTAGGTCACACACCTAGGGTACCTTTTCGAAATCCCCGCAGAACCAACTGGCCACAAAATAAAGAAAATTTTGCAGATTACCTTACCGCCACCAAGCCGCCGAAACACATCTGTTGAGGAGGCGACACCTTTCCTAACCAGTAGTAGACGCCTACGAGCAAAGCTGCCCAATGCGCCTGCCAAAAAAGCAAAGTACACCTTGGTGGAATCCGGACTTGTCGCAGAAGAGAAGGGCTACAAGGAATAATCGGAATAATAGAGCTCTGAAGACAAATTTGTCCGCAGACTGGAGTAATTACCAACAGGCCCAAAGAGTCCTCGAAAAGGACATAAGATCCGCAAAAGATCATCGTGGTCACGCTTCTGTGAGCAAACCAATTCCACACAGGGTACGACCAAACTTAAGGGAATCCCCGTAGTAGCCAAATGCTGCAGTCTAAAGCTACCGGACGGAACGTTTACGGAGAGTGAATCTTCTATACTTGACGTGCACTTTCCAGGAAGCAGACAGGGAGAAACTCTAAGGAAGACCATTAACAGTCCCCACCCAAGAGACTGGTCTCTGGTGTCCAGAATAGTTACGTTAGAACGGGTTATGTCGGCACTAAACTCGTTCGACAAATCGCCAGTGCATGACGGGATTTTTCCTGCTCTCCTGAAAGCGGGCATGGATTCTCTTGGTCCACATTTAAGGAATATATATAGGACATGCCTAGTGTATGCCTATATTCCAACAACCTGGCGGAACGTGAAGGTGGTGTTCATTCCTATGCCAGGTAAAACCTTCTACGCTGAAGCTAAAAGTTTTCGGCCTATCAGTCTGACATCATTCCTCCTAAAAGGCCTCGAAAGACTGGTAGGATATTAGGGATGTATACCTTGCCAGACGGCCGCTGAATAGCAGGCTGGAGACTGCTCCGGACAGAGTGTGCGGAAGCTTATGCCGATGACCTTGCTGTAATAGTCAAAGGCACTACGGCTAATCGACAGATGGAGTAAGCAAAATGTTTTAGTTATGTTTACCAGAATCAGAAATTGGGTAAACTTCACCTTACCCAGGCTAGACGGTGCCGAACTTCATCTATCGCATACAGTCAAATATCTAGAGGTGCACCTGGACCCCAAACTTACGTGGAAACTCTATATTCAAGAACTTGCAATAGGCAAATCTGGGGGGCTGTCACCACAACGGGTACACTGAATGTATACTTCCATCATATTACCCATCCTGCTATACGCTTGCATTGTTTGGCGGCCTAGAGTCAGCGTTGGCGTCAGCAAGAAGCCAGCCCCCCTCATGTAGTGAGCAGGGGCGAAACCCCCCAGGGTTGAAAATTTTGCTAAAATGGGGTATCTATGGCATATTTTTTCAAACTCACCCTCGGGCCGGCTAAAAACCTTTTGGCGAGGTGGATTGAGGCCCGTGGGCCGTATGTTTGACAATCCTGATCTACATATTGATGGAAAAAATTCATTTTTTAGCGGATACATGCGATTGTATACTATATAAGCGCCAAAAATATGAATGGCAAGAAGAATGTGACATGTCGTATCATGCATTAAGAAAATGTAATTTATTGGGTATTAAATGTAAACAATTTATAATTTTCTTGAAATAAAGATATTTATTTATTTTTTTTCGGGAAATCCTATCAGACCAACGTATTTTTGTGGCATACGAAATTTATACGATATTTTGAAATTCCATTTTGGTGCGGATTAAAATATTCAAAATTGTTTGAAAGCCAGAAGAATTATCTTTTAACTTCCACAACAACAGATGTTTCATGCTGCAATCGTAAATCATCTACATTTGTGTATAAACGTCTGCAGGAGATGCATGTAACTCAGACAAAAAAAAAATGTCAAAAAATATATTATATACAATGAAGCTAGAATAAAAAAAAAAACACATATAAAAAAATAAAGGTCAATACAATTAACTTTCTTATTTGAATTGGAAACGACGTAGGCTCTAAAACTCCCGGTTTTCCAAATGAAAAAAGGAACTTAATCAACAACAGACAACAGCAACCTTGACAATAGCTCTGTTCCCAATAAATTAAACAGTTTCATTTCGCATGCAAACGTTAATCAAACTTAATGCATTCGGCAGCTTTCTTCCGACAATACGGTTTGTCTGTCTACGCCTGATCTCCTGATCTGTTTCAAATTATAGACAACCTATTATGGGTATTTTATGTAAATTTAACTGATAATTTTCTAATAATATAGCACGGTAGTTTTCATATTGATTTGAGGCTTTTTTTTCAATCAGTTGTGGACCACAATTAAACCAGTATATTTAGCACGCGGTTTTGTTACATTAAAAGACATTAGACATACACATGTATTAGTAATAAAAAAAAAATCCGGTTGGGAAAAAAGTATATGAATAATGTAAATGAACTATACAATTTTCTTGTTTTAACAGATTCTTTAACAATGACATTAACATAGATATCGAATTAACATTTGTGCATAGTTTTGGGTTAAATTTTTGTGACGGTTGTATCGGTAAAGGTAAGAAGATAGAGTATTCCAACCAAGAACACTTTTATTCAAATATATTTTTATAGTTTATTTCTGAGTGTTTACTAAGAAAAATTTAACCCCAATTTAACACTCGCACTTACACCCATGTTTCCTTTGAGTACCCGGATACTCACCAATTTTTTTATGTCTTTTGAATATGTACTAATTTTGGTGAAAAAAATAATCCAGGAGGGTGACTTCTGTATGCCCAAAAAATTTATGGATACACTAATGTTTCGATTGAATTGGGGTCATATTATTTTCTTGTCGTATTCGATAACAGATAAATAGTTCCGGATTTGAAAAATCTACGAGCACCATAGACTCCGAGCTCTATGAATGGCTGAATGATCCTCTAAATCTATTCACGTACTATAATAATACATCCGGAATGAGTTCCACACCCTACGAAATCGAAACTGTCACGTATCTAATTTAACACTTCTAATTCTTGAAACATAACGCGTGAAATGTAATGCAGATTAATGGACGTAATACGCTGGCGTCCACAGCGAAAAAAAACAATCTCCCTTTAATGCATGGATGGGTATTTCTTGCGTGTATACGCATAGTTCAATTGCAATATAAGTTTAGAAAATTTCGTGGCATTTGGACCGAGAATATTTCCATATGCTCTATTTTGTCACTTTCCAAAAAAATATTGTTTTCTTTCTAGTTTTAAATTGGAGGAGTGTGGAACTATCAATTTCGATATTTTTGATCAGAACCTATAGGTGTATAGGTGCACGTGGGATCGTCGAACACGCGTTTATATTCATTGGGGGTTCAATATCAACTTTTACCAAAATGTACCAATTCCAAGTGGAATTGAAGATTTATGAGAATCATTTAGATGCTATGATCATTGATCTCTCGGGATAAATGAGCACACTTATTTTGAATTTTCGATGTTGTTCTCTGGCAACGCGACGCAATGTGTTGATGTTTTGATGAGCTATTAGAATATTTATAAAACAGATCGGAGGGGTTATTATTAGGATCAATGAAAAGACGTCGATAGCCACGACAAAAAAAAAGACACTCCCCTTGATCGATAGAATCTGCGATATACGTTTTTACTAGACCAGTGGTTCCCAACTCAGAAACGTCTGCGGACCACTTATCCTGAAAATGGATCTCGACGGACGACCATTCAATAATAATGAAACGAATAAAGGTTTCAATTTTGTTGTCGAGGTATTGTATTCAAAAGCTTACGCTCTATCTCTCATCACAAATTGTTCTTATTATTTTGTTTGTTTGTTATTTCCTACTTCAAAAAAAGTGGAAAAGCACTTATCATATGAAATCCTTCGCATAACACATACATACGTCATCTTGCTGCTATATTCGTAGTTTGAGGAAGATGACTTAGGTACTGAGAATTAGGTTCGGCTTCCATCTCTTCGAAGGCGGAATCCAGAAGTTCCTGATGCAACCGATTGTCATTACGCTGAAATTTGAGCGCTAATACCATCTTGTTAGGGAACATGATTTAAGATTTGCCATGTTTGCCAGGTTGAGAGAAGGGATAAAAACTCTTTTGTTCGCATCAACACTAGCCTCACCAGTTGAAATTTTTCTCCCATAGGTGTCTTGTCGCGAAGAGCCAACTTCGATTAAAAGTTATTCAGTAATCGGTATACATAGCTCGGTGTTTAGACTGGGATTTGTGACAATGCTCAGCGCGAAAACCCTTTTGAATTTTTGCTATCGAATTCGAATTTTGATAATAAGTTCTAATAATTTTGCAATTATTAGAACTTATTATCAAAAGTCGCCAGGGTCTCCCCACGGACCACCTACGGGGCTCTCACGGACCACCGACGGTCCGTGCACCACCTGTTGGGAAACAGTGTTCTAGACAATGAATGGCAAATTAAATGGGTGACGTCACCCATTTAAAATACTTTGGACCGGTGCTGCTGTTTCTGCAGCGTATCTATTTCCATTGATATTGACAGAATAATAGTATTTTGTGATTGCAATCGTCCAAACTTAATATGTAGGTATATATATGAGTAGGCCTGTCCCTAACACCGGTACGTCGGTTTTTAGCCTGTGTTTTAATCAGCACCGACACTAATATTTATAGAATACCGACATTCCGGTTTTTCAACCGGTTTTTTTTCAACCATGAGCCGGTCCTGGTTTTTTTTTCCAACACCGATGAACTAGTTTTTGTTTAGCGCCTGTTCAGTCAGGATTTTTCACGTTTGTTAGCGCTTGTGCCGTACCGTTTTTTTTTCAGGTTTTTTGGCACCCGGTCAGTACCTTTTTTTTCAGCAGCTTTTCAGCGTAAGGTTTTTTTTAGCACCTGTTCCACACCGGTGTTTTCAGGTTGGTTTTAGCACATATTCAACAAGTCAAATATTGGAAACAAGGTTTTTTGGGTGTTTGTTGTAGCGCTTTCTAGGACGGGTTTTGCGAAAAGCGAATTTTGTTTTGTACAGCTTACATAGGGTTCAGATGTAAATAGGGCGATTCTCGCGATTGTGAAGGCTAATTTTTATATTATGGGAAGATATACATATTTATAATTTTTTTATTACGCTCTGTGGCTCACTTGGTTGAGTCGCTCTCTACGATGCTAGTAATCTAGAGGTCCGGAGATCGAATCTCGGCATGGTCCAGGAAAAATATAGTGCTTGCAGCATTATATACACTCCGAAACTCTGTATGCCATGTAACTTTGACTCGAAGTAGCATAAAGGGTTGAGTGAAAGCACCATGCCCCACAAGGGGCTACGGTACAGAGAAGAAGAAGATATATTATAATTTATTTATTTTAATCTATATTATAAAGATGGGTTGATTGGGCGATGTTGTTAGGTATGGGGCGCCTCTGTCTTGTCGCTGTTTTGAGGGCAATTTATTGCATAATAAAGAATCCAAAAATGTTTATAACTACATGCCGAGTTTTATTTAGAAAGTGGGACCCAAAAAAATATAGTGACATGCGAAATAGTCGCCATACTCCTCAGACTATCTAACTTTATCTTGATCGTCAGATCTCGAATAGATTAGACGCTGTATGCGGTAATTGTATGCAATTTTAATGATCTGTCTATATTTTTGCAATTTTCGCAAGACTTTTGTGGGATGTGATTACTAACATTCCAATTTACTTCCATATTGCGTTTTTGTCTAAATATGGAACTGGCTAAAAAAAATCGACTTCTTTCTCCTCTTTGGGTACACCCTGTTATTTTTGCCCTATCAACTTGAAAAGTATTGCTGCTAAAGACTGTTCCAACAAATTTCATTCCACAAAACCATTAAAACCCCAGCCGGATCACGTTCATTTGTTAAACGAATAAATAAAAGACCTACGAAAGACCTGGTCTGGTATTAAAAAGGTGCTGAACACCCGGTACTGAACAGATGCTAAGAAACCTTAAAAAACGGCACTGAACAGATGCTAAGTACCTGAAAGAAAACAGTACTGATCAAGTGCTAAAAAACCTGAAAAAAACGGTGTTTTTAGGAACTTTTGGTTTATAAAAATTTTTAGGAAACTTTTAACTTATTCTACATTATCGTACTCGTAAAAATAGAAAAAAAAGTAACAAAATTATATATTTATTTTCTTCATAAAAAGGATATTCTTTGGCAAAACAATCTTCACATAGGTGTGTGCAATGTTCATTGCACAGGAATTGCATAAAATATATGAAACAATTTTTACTTACGTGAGAAGGCGCGCGACGAGCAAATTGCCGCCTGGCGACACCTCATGGTAACAAGTTCCTTTTCTAGCAGCACTCCGCGCAATGACGACGCACAGCCTTTCGGCATGAGTTGTGACTGCAAATGGGCAGCTACTAGAAAACGCAAACTTAACCAACAATTTTGTACGAATTATTAACGTTTCTTTTGCGAGGGCGGCAAAATGCTCATAGCGCGCCCACTCTAGGGTTAATCGACTTTGACATCACACATCACTATAGTACATTCTATGGTAATTTAATTACTTGCACGAATATTCGTCGACCACCAACCAAAATGGTACATATGTATTTTGTTATATCATACATCCGGAAGAAGAAGAAGAAGTGAAACGAGACAGAGGCTAATTTCGGGCGCCACCGGAATTTGGATACTCTTCGCTCCGCTCGGGCTAAAAGTTTTTAAGGCCGTACCTACGACTTGTATTTAATCCTTCCCCCATTCTTGTCCTTCTGTCTTCACAAAAGTTCCGTTGCGTCGGCAAAAGAATATTTGTGAGGGGTTTGTTTGGGGCTGCCCTACAAACCCAACCAATTTGGTTTATTAAAGAAATTTGTTTTTATTTGTGCACCAATTTCAACCAAACTCTACACATATGTGTCTATATTAATGCCACAAAACATATGTGAGAATAGATGAAATCGAGCCATGTGGTCATGGGGCTGGCATACAAAGCCAACCCCCAAAGTGAATTCTTCTACGAAAAATTTTTTTATTTGGGCACCACTGTCAACCAAATTCGTAAAAGTGCATATCCATTGATGCTACAAAACATATGTAAAAATTACATAATGGAATCGGACCATGGTGGAATCATGGGGCTGTAGTATAAACCCAATTCCCCATTGCGGATCTTCTAAGCAAAACTTTTTCTACACCAAAAAAAAAAAAAAAAAAACAAATACTTCCTCTTCTTCCTTGCCTCGTTCTTTATACCGCTCCATGGTTCCGCGTTGCTCGACCTGCGGTGTAGGCACATCGCCCGTTTTGGCGATAATTTCTCAGCATATTTCTACAGGCAGCTCTATCTTGGATCGTGTCATCGCCGAGACCAATGCGTTGTTGTTGCTTTTTCATTTGACACATCCAGGTGTTCTTTGGTCTGCCTCTGGCCTTGGGTCCATCAAGTGGAACTTCCATTGATATCGCTCTCTTTGCGGGGTTCTCAGGCGGACGCCTTTGAACATGGCAATACCAATCCATTCGTCGGTCTTCGAGCTTTTCGGTGATTGGTTGGTCTATGGACAAGCTGCCTCGGATGTAGCTACTCTTGATGTGGTCCCTTTTGGTTACACCAACTGACATGCGTAACATTTTCATTTCAGTCGCTGTCATTTCTTTCGCGTAACCTTCATACATGGTCCAGCATTCTGATCCATACATGAGTGCGGGACGTACAACCGTTTTGTACAACTTGCCCTTTAGCTTCAGTGGCATTTTCTTATCGCAGAAAACTCCAGAGTTTTCTCGCCACCTCATCCACCCAACCTTTGTGCGATGTTTGATGTCATCATCGCATGTAGCTCCGCTGTTCACCATCGAGCCAAGGTACTTGAACTTGGTACAAGACTTAAGCTGCTCTCCTTTGACGTACATTTCTGGTATCGGTGCATTTGGGTCTGAGAATTGGCAGCATAAGAACTCAGTCTTTGTTATACCTACCCTCAGTCAATGCTCCTCCAGAATGTCACACCATTTTGTAAGCGCAGCTTGCAAGGCAACGATGTTTGGGCTACTGAGGACTATATCATCAGCAAAAAGAAGAGATATTTCTAGGCCGTCGGAGACACGTGTTAATAAGTAGCACATGATGATGTTGAAGAGCAATGGACTCAATACACTGCCCTGGTGTACTCCGACATTCACCGGAAATTCTTCTGATTCACCGGCTGTGCATCTAACCTTAGTCGTAGCTCCATCATATATGTCTCGTATCATCCTGACGTATGCCTCGGGGACATTAAGTGCTCTCAAGGCCAACCATATCAGATCACGAGGTACTCTATCGAATGCCTTCTCCAAATCGATGAACACAAAATACAAGTCCTTTCGTGCTGCTCTATACTTTTCCATCGCAATACGAATGCACTGAATCGCATCGACTGTAGATCGACCTTCAACAAAGCCGCATTGATTGTCATTCAACCGCACAATCTTTCTCAATCGGTTGCAGACAACTCGCTCGTAGATCTTCAGTGTATGAGGAGTTAACTTTATAGCCCTATAGTTGTTGAGTTTGCGTGAGTCTCCCTTGCTCTTATAGAAAGGAAGAAGAAAACTCTCCCTGAAAGCATCAGGCATCGGTTGCCCACCTTTGATTTTGTTGAAGAGAACTGTGAGCCAACTAAGCCCGACATTTTCCATTTGCAACCAAAATTCCGCGGGGATTTTGTCCGGGCCGACTGCCTTTCCGCGTTTCATCTGATGCATTGCCTCCATCACCTCTTCCTCTGAGATATCTCCAATATTTGTGGTATTTGGCTCAACATCTTGAAAAGCTGCCCGAGGAAATTCTTCATTTAGAAGTTCGTCAAAATACTCTCGCATCCTGCTACAAATTGCCGTATCGTCAATCAGCAACATTCCTTGCGAGTCCTCCACGTACTTTGGCGCCTGTATTTCCCGAGCGTTCCTTCTCCTTTGGGCTGCGATCCTAAATATCCTGGCGTCGTGCTTAGGTCTCTCGCGCAAAGACGGTCCTTCGGTCGCAGTCTGAGTTTCTAATTCTTGGTAGAATTTCTCAGCTGCCTTCGCCTTTGCTTGAGCTACCAAGCACTTTACTTTCTTCCGGCATTGCATATAATTTTCGCGAAGTTGAACCCGTTCGGCTTCACTGCTTGACTCACATTTCGTCCATGCCTTAAATGCGTTCGATTTGGCTTGCACTGCTTCCTTAGTTTCGGTGTTCCACCACCATGTTTCTTTCTTCGTGTGGAGTGGACCTTTCGAAACTCCAAGTGCCTTTTCCGCCTCACCTACTGACATTTCAGCGAAACTATTCCACATTTGTGTTGGACTGTGCTCGGTGCAGTTTATGTTGTTTTGAAACCACTCCGTCATTTTATCAATGAATGGAGTTACTACAGGTTCAAAGTTGTCGTTTGTGAGATTGTGCCACTTGATTATTTTTTCGACAGGCTTGGGAGTTCTTCTATTTCTTGCTCCTCCTGCTTTCAAAATAAATTCTAACAGGAGCAAACGATGTTGGCTGACGACAGATTCACCCAAGATCACCTTGCAGTCTCTTACCCACCTTCTCATAAAATCGAAACAGAGGTGGTAATCGATCTGCGTTTCGTGTTTCCTATCTCCGTGTCCACTACTGTAGGTGATTAGGTGTCTCTCGTTTTTCACAAACCATGTATTTAGGATGATCAAACCATGCGATCTGCACATGGTCAGAATAGCTTCACCTTCGTCATTTCTGACCGTTGAAGGGCTACCCTTTCCACCATGGCAATCCTCGTAATCATAATTTGATTCACCCACATGGCCATTTAAATCTCCTCCCATGAACACCAATTCGGTATCTGGAATGGTCTGAATTAGGGTGTCAACGTCGTTCCAAAATGCCTCTTTTTCTTCTGGTGGCAATCCCACTTGGGGAGCGTAGGCACTTATTACGTTCCACACCCTTCCGCAGATAACCAATTTGATGCTGATCAAGCGGTCACTTCTCTTCGCGACACTTATTATACTGCCAAGTAAAGACGACGCCAGAATAATGCCAACTCCGTTTCTTTGGTTTGTAATTCCGTAGTAGTACAATTTGTACTTCATGGAATTCGTAAGAAACCGGGCTCTGTCGATATGGGTATTTCGCCACTTTGTCTCTTGCACGCACATAATGTCTCGCTCTTTGACGTCATGGAACCGACATTCCAGCTTGCAACCCTCAGCTTCTCCACAATGTAAAAACAAACAAATACTTCCAATGAAGGTTAAACTATCGATAAAACCAATACAAAAACCAATTTAAATAGAGATTTTCAATTGTAATTTCTGACATATCAACAAATTTGCACTTGCCTCGGTCTTTTTCTCGATGTACGATATATGAACTTCACTAACTGTTTTTACGAAGTGGTTGCTACTCCAACGTCGGAAGCTCATAACGTTTTAACTTATTTTTAGCTATCACTCAGTCCATACAGTTGAATTTTCATCCGTCTTTTTTAGCCTGGAAACGCCATGAACGTATACTTATTGCTAGAGAGAATCAACGTCTGGGAAAAGGTTTGTCAACGTTACACCCTACCCTCCTTTCAGTGGTACTTCACAGGACCAGCTTCAGCTAATCAGCTATCAGCACGGATAGTAGACTTGCTTTCGGGACTGCTCGCTATGTAGTTCCATATAAACGACAGAAATTGCCATCCCGGCTATTTTCTGATAGCAGCACCAGTACCACTAGGCGGTGGCGTAGATAAGGGGGGGGATCAAGGGGATCAATCCCCCCAACCCATCGGTCACAATTTTTTTAATAATTCTTTAGATACGTAAAACAAAGCAAAAGTAAGCTTTTAACTGGAATTATTCATAAAAACCTGCACTTCCTCAAATTTCAATTGTTTCAATTGTAAAATAGAAGCGTATCTAGAGGTGCTGGTAGAAAAATTATTTGTAAGTACTGATTGAAAATTTGCTGCCGGAAAATTTAATGTTCAGTTCAAAATTTTAAAAATAATATGGAACACGGAGTGCTTTCTACAGAAACGCAATTTCTAGTACATACGATTATAAAGATTTTTCAGGAGAGTGGAAAACTAATGCGAATAAAAAGAAAACGCTGCAAAACTGCTTCCAATTTTTCAGCATTCTTTATTGTTTATCAACATTCTTTTTTCTTTTTTATAAGTTAAAATTTGTCGAAAGGTTTTATCGTATATAGCAGGGCAGTGAAACTTTTGACTGTCTCTAGTTGTTCGCAATTTTATTGAATTTAATACGAAAAACTCTCAAATCTATAACCAAGATTATTTATTTTTAACTAAATCTATTATGAAATTCCCAAAATTAAAAAATATATAGTCTCATGCAAGCAGTAATTCGAATACAAATTAGCAAACATACGGAGTTCCGCGATACCCTTGGGTTCCGAGAAGATCTGTCAGTAATTTCGAGAAGATATACAAAAATCGGAAAAATGTAGAAAGAGTTTTTGACAACAAAAAGTAAACAATCCATACGAAAAATTTTTTGTGAATTTTTAAATTCCGAAGCTTAGTCTGCTACACTACTAAAATATTTGAGCAGCATTAGAGACTCGACCGATTTTCTGTTACAACTTTCTACTTTATGAAATGGCAAAGGAAGTAGTACGAGAAAATAAAGTATCTCCGCAGAGTTTTTTTTAAGTTTTTGGGATTCAAATTAAGGCGCAAATAAATTAGAGGATTAAATTTGTGTTAATCACAATTTTTCTACGATTTTTAGCGAATGTTTAACGGTCCAAATTTTAAGTTCTTCTCACATTTTTGGTATTATTTTCAAACAATCAGTCAAAGCTAGGGCCTTTATTGAAGATAGCTGGTACGGTGTCCTACAATTTAGAAAACTTTAGAAATATCTAATCACGAATTTCTAAGTTATCGGAGAATTTAAAAACACAAAAGCTGTACTTTATCCACATATGCTGGGCATTCCCAACGACCTCTCGTCTTCACAATTTCCCTTTTCTGGAGATATGGATTTATTTTAATCCCTGTTTTGAAATGTTCCGGGAAGAAAAGCGGTCATGCTAAGTGTTCCGTGACTCAAAAAAAAAATGAGTGGTACTGATCTAACCCAATATAAAGCTCTGATACTCCAATCACGATAGAAAACATTTGTACGAAAATTGGAATACTGTGGATTCACTCACCGTAGTGAGAAAGCCCAATTATCGATTCAGTGTCACAATTTTTGCGGAAAATTCAATATTTTCAGGACACTTATTTTTCGTGTGCAAAATGGCTCTCTATTTTTCAAATAAAACAAATTGCTGAAAAATACTGCTAAAGTCTAGTAGTGACCTCGAGAGTGAAATTTTTCGCCGCTGCGATTTTTTCAATGTAAATGTACCTATTCTTACTGTCGTGGAATATGTGGGGAATGCTAGGGAATTCCATAAGCTACAATCCGAAAACAGTTTCATAATTTTTCTCGGCCATTTTATGTATTTTTTTTTCGATTCCCCGGTTATTTCATCGTGAAATGTCAAAGGACCTGGGAATCGAAAAATAATACACCAAATGGCCGAGGAGAATTATGGAACCGGTCTCGGATTGTAGCTCATGGAATTCCCCACCGTTTGTCACATATTCCACCAAAGTTAGTATCCATTTTTATTGATAAAATCCCTGGGCCAAAAATTTCACTCTCGATCTTAATTCAGCCGTTAATTTGAAGTGTAATAAATGCAGAAATTTTTATTCTGAAATTCAAAATTTGATAACCGTATAATTATCCCCTCCCTCTCAGAAAAGCTATCTACGCCACTGCCACTAGGTTTTCGGTGCGTATGTTTTCTCCCGGTCCCGCTTCTACTTTACTGCGGATATTTCCAAAACTGGGGTAATCAAACAAGGCATGTTTCGCATCCACCACTACTCCCATGCATCTTGGGCATTCTGGTAAGCCGTCCAGTTTAAACCGATGCAAATATTGTCTGTACCCTCAATGGCCTGTTAAGAACTGGGTCATATACAGGGTGTCCCATTCATGGTGGATAATATTTTAATGGTAGGTATAGTTTGGCCTATTTTGGGGAAAATTAAAGTACAAGCTAACCATCTACAGGTATACCGTCAGGGGAGCACCTAGCCTTTCGGCCTTTATCTCCCGGTACCGCTAAAAAGTTTGGACCTTCGGCTTTTTACTGACAAGGTGTTGTTGTCAGACGGAGATTTCTCCATCAGGCGCATGCACACACCATCCGGAATCCAACCCCGGGATTGCATCACTAGCTGGATGACTTGGGTAACAACCTCCAGCCACTACGAGTCCAACACCTTGATGGGCAAGGACCATGGTCCCCTGGGCACACCCATCCCCGTAGTACACTATTCGCTATGGACTTCTCCATAGCAGGTGTGATCCTCCTTCGGCCCCCTATTGGTTAAGCCTTACGTCGAATTCGGGCATGCACACCCCAGGCTCGTTGGACCTGTGACTCCGCGTCTGTGCAGACAACGAAGCGCTGCTTTTCACATCCAGGCGGCCCCTTCAGTTTACTAGTCAGCAATGCGACTCAGGCAGTGTGGTCATCAATCCACAAACTAGCTAGATATAGGCGCGTAGGCATTTTCCACCAAGGCCGTTCTCCCTAGCTAGCCCCTTCTTGACTCGGGTCATGCGGAGCCGTCACCTCCGAAGCTCAGACGACTTCCGTATGATGCACCCCCCCACCAGGGGACATCAAAATCGTGCTAGGCCTTTAGTGCTTCCCTCCCGCAAACTATGGGGGGAGGTAGGCACGCCAAGAGCCACCAGTGCATAACTCAGGAGCACGGGACCGTTAACGCCCGAATGGTCTTTGTACAGATCCTCGCCATGGCGTATCAACTGTACCAGGGGCCCCCTTGCGCTACTAGGTCCGTGGTGTCGTAAGTCACCAAAGATCCCTGTCCGACTACAAACAGCCTTCCAAGCTGAGTGTCACACGGACACAGACCCCCCTGCGGGGAAAATTAAAGTACAACGGGACCTCTCTATTTTTAACCGTTACAATTTAATAACATTTCTTGTAAAAATGCCCGACTTGCCGAACTAAATCAAAATTTGCCACAACACCAAACATTTCATCCGAGATATGACTTCACTTTCTGAAACTACGTAAAATTTCCAATAAAACGACACCTCGCCCGTTACTAAGTTCCTTTTATCTTTACCTGTCCAAACTTTAAAGAAATTTTAAAATCGGGTTTTCATCCTAAAATCGAATGGTAAAAACTGATGAAAAACCGATTTTTAGATTTCTTTTTGAACGGGTGTGTTTTGGAAGATACAAGCAACTTCGTAACGAGCAAGGTGTAGTTTTGTCGGTCATTTTATGTAGTTTCAGAAGTCATACCTCGGAAAATACACTTTCTACTAATTCCTCAGAAAAAGTTCTGAATAAATCTAACTTTACAGAGCAAATCTAAATTTCAGATCGTTTTTCAAACTATGAAAATATAAATTCTGGTTAACTGGCGACGAGTCCTCCAGAAGTGACGGGTGCAAGCATCACAGAAGTAACATAATGAATTAATGGGACAAATATGCATGTCTTCCTTCAGAATTCTGTAGCGTCTAGAATAATGAAATGTAAAGTAATATTTCTTTGAATTCACGCCAACAAATTGCTATTTCGATGTAATTTTTGTAACGACGAAAGAGGAGCTAGTTTTTTTTTCTTTTAAGAAGTTAAATCTTGGTTTTTTTTCCTATGATTAAAAGGCTAAATAAACTCCTCACGCTGGGAATTAAACAAATAATCATTCACTAACAAAACTGCATGTAACGCGTACACTCAACAGGTCCTTTAATACTTAAAATTAAATATTTGCTCAGACACCCATAGCGCGCCTCTCACAAAACTTCCAACGACCAACTTTCGTTGAAAATTCATCAAAGTGCATTTCCCAGAACTTAAAACTGTTTTGCAAATGTCTTCCTTCTCGTAACTAACGGCATAGCAACAAATTCTACTATACTTTTCCTGCTTCCCGAACTTAGGTTCAATAACAAAGTGAATTTTGTTAATTTCACGGAATTTCCGGAAAAAGCAAAACTTGTGTTCTCAAGGTTCGCCGCCATAACGTCCAGTCATACCGACCATCCTTCCGATACGTCTCTCATTCTATAAAAGTTTTACGCTTCTCCACCAGGGTTGCACCGCCCGGCCGGCCTCCACTTCGTTGTGTAAGAAGTCATAACTTTATCGGCTCAATCAAATTGGCATAGAAACGTTTTCTTTGTTCATATAGGAGAGCAGCCAACAGCAGCGACAGCAGCTTCCAATCTATTTGCTTTAAGGAATGCAATTATTCTCTAAATTGATTCGTTCATCGGCAGTCAGAAAAAAAATTCGGAACGAATCAATTTCCATTGAAAATCAGAATCCTCGAGAGTAAGTGCGCGGGAGAAAAAATGAGAATAATTTGAATTTTACGATTGCACAATGTTGGCATCCGCGTCCTTTCTCAAGAGATGACGGATGTGACGGAAACAATTATAAATTGTCTGGCATTTTTATCTTTTAATTTGTCAGCTTTCGCTGTATGTATCCGCGCGAGGATTAGTCGCGTATACACACCCCCACACAAATCAATTTGAAAAGTCAATAAAAATGATTTTTACGATCATATTAAAACCGATCCATAGTCGTACAGTGGCGCTATAAAAATCTGCAGTGACAAATAGAAGGAGTACTCACATATTTTTTTATTCGGAGAAAAATCCACACCACGGGGGATGATGATACTTCTGAAACTGGAACTGGAAGTATCTTTTGTCACATACACACATCTCTCTGTGTGCTGCTAATCGTAAAAGTAGCAATGACGTGTACAGCAAACGTATTTCAGGAGACTCTGTGAATCAACTCTTTTTTTCTGTCATGTCTCGTCGTCATCATCAAGCCACGCCATATAACTGTCAGAAAATTTGTGATGTCACTAAAAATCTGTCAAGTTTAAGTACTTTTAGTCGTACAGACAAGTAGAACTAGGACATTTATGTGCTCCATTTTATGGCACTTGTGATGTTATTATAAATCTCCCGGGATTGACGGCAAGCCAAGTAATAGTGTACTCTAAGGAGAAGAGCCCGGTTTTTCCTTCCTCCACGATAAACTGGAAAGTGAGAAGTTTTATTGTCCTATTTTTGGGGGAGGTCGTTTGATTTGTCACCAAACTTTGGGATTCGTTCAATTGCCTTTTGTGCATGTAATGAGTTCCATACAAGATTCATTGCCACCGCGAGTCTTTTAGTTTACAACCTTAAAATAAATATAAAAGAAATCGTAGGGCAATAAATCATGGTATAGTCATTTGGGAATTGAGATGACATTTGTATATAGGTGGGTGACCTTAAGATGTCGTTAAGATACAGGTGGTGTGGAGTCAGAGTTATGGGTTTGAACATAAAAACCATTTGTGTTTAGGAAAGCAAAATCGCATGGAAAAGGAAGAGAAAAGTGGATTGCAAAATTATCCTTATTCTAGAAAGTGATCAATTCTCGTTCGTATAATTGACATTTCTTTTTTATGTGAGTACTTCTAGGGATGATTTTCTTCAGATATAGGTAATAGAAGCACCACTCGACAGTTCACGTTGGATTTTATGCTTTTTTGTCTTGCACAGATGTAGGTAAATTGCATAATGCAAAGTTAGCAACTTGATTTGGAATTTGTAAAATTTTCAATTTTGACCCATAAAACCGAAAGTTGCATTCAATTACTGCAGAAAACCCCTCTTATTATCATAATCGACAAAGACATATGCATCTTATAAACGAAATTCAAAATTAAGCAGCGCCTCAGGTTACTTAACGTGATAGGTGACAGAAAACATTTAATTCAACAACTAAAGCAGCATCTATGACTTGTGTTCGGTCCTCCCCGCTTCCATGCTTTTCCTTGAATTTTCACAACATTTTTGACTATGTACGAAAGCAGCAAAAACACCTGTTTCGCAAATTTTTGAAATTCTCAAACAAAATCGCTAAAGCTCAGAAAATGCTAATTAGTGTAGTTACTACGTGATAAACCTAGTACATCAGATTGCAAAATGTGGTGGAGACAAATTTTTTTTTGTTTCTTATGTTTTTTGGGGTGCTGAGCACGAATCCGGAGCTTCCCACCAAAATTTCGTTGCGGAACAGGGTCAAAATCGTGAAAAACCCTAAAATGTTTACTGTTTTTCCGTTATTCGGCCCCTAATTCTGGAACTATTTATTTCTGCGAAAAACTCTCCATGAATATTTTAGAGAGCACATAATTGCGCGTCCAAAGAGACATAAATATTAAAAATCTGTTGAGCGGTATTACTACAGTGAATAATTTAAATTTGCAATTTTTAACATAGTTCCATTTTATGAAAAAAATTTTGAGATTGAACGGTTTTTCATTTTTGGTCGTAAAAGTTGCATTTATCTTCTATATTATGTATTTTGGAGTGCAGAACCTGAATCTGTAAGTTCCCACCAAAATTTCGTTGCAAAACAGGGTCAAAATTGCAAAAAACGCAAAAAAAATGACTATCAATTGTAGCAATACCGCTTAACACATTTTAATGATTAATGGCGCTTTGGACCCGCAGTTATGTTTTCTCTAATATTTTCATGGACAGGTTTTCGGAGAAATTTACACTTTCGGAGTTATAAACAAAATAACGGGAAAACTCCGAAAATTTTGGGTTTTTTCGCGGTTTTGATCCTGTTCCGCAACGAAATTTTGGTGGGAAGCTCCGGATTCGAGCTCAGCACCCCAAAAAACATAAGAAACAAAAAAAAATTTTCTCCACCACACTTTGCAATCTGAAATCACCTCGGAACTACACTAAATAGAGTTCATGAAATATCCCCTGTATAAGTAAATAAGAACTGTTTTCTTTGTACTCGTCAAAAATTATATCAAGCGGGTAACGCAAAGTACTCAGAAGTTGCATTTACAAAAAATGTTGCGAAAACGACACATCCGCGCATTAACAGCGTCATATTTGCATCAAGTACATTATGTGATTCTTGAAACTGGGAATTGTTATTTTCATAATTGTTATTTTCATAAACCATTTTTCTCAAGAAAGTAGATAAGATTTTCCCTTACAAATTTTTTGTCGCTGTAGTGCGGGTGTGTCGTTTTCGACACATGTCCTGGAAAGGACCCCTGAGATCATTCCAAAAAAATAGATACAAATTCGGAATCTAGGACCGAAGAGAACATGTTACACCAATTTTCATCAAATAATTCCCAGTGGATCAATACCCGCAAATAATGGGTTAATTCGGGAAGCGGGGGACGTGGGTTTCTTAGAAGAATCAAAAAAAGGAGGGGGGTGTACGGGAGCCCTATGAACGGACGGTCTTTCCATCAATTTGTACGTATGTTTGTGGCATCAATTAAAACACATTTCTATGAGATTTGGTTGAAATTGGTGGACAAATAAAAAAGTTTTTCTTCGAAGAACCATGCCAGCTCCATGACTCCATAGTGCGATTTGATTAATTTTTGCATATGTTTTGTAAAATCAGTATAAATACATTTCCATGAGGTTTGGTTGAAATTTGTGTTCAAATAAAAAAGTAGTTTTTAAAAGAACCTAATGTTGTGGGTTAAGTTTGTATGGCAGCCCCACGACCCCATAGTCCTACTCCATCTATTCATACAAATGCTTTGTGTCATCAATAGAAACACATTTGTGTGAAGTTTGGTTTGGACGGACACTGTCCAATCGACTCAGTTTATATATTTTATATGATCGGAGATGCTTCCTTCAATGCGTTAAAAACTTCAGGACAAAGTTTATTTACCCTTTTCCCTTAATAAGCGAAGGATATAAAAAAATTAAGTAAAATTCAATTCAATAACAATTATAATTCAAAATCAAAAATGTTGCTACTTTGGGAATAAATGGAAATTGTTTTCGATCAGGGACGTAGCTAGGATTATGCTTCGGGAGGGGTCCAACGGAATTTCCAGACGCGCGTCAAATTTAGTGTCGTAATAGTGGATGCACTAAATATTAGACTGATCTGTTATGAAACGTTGAGAACAGCTGGAACCGCGCAAACCCATTTTTTAGTGTACCTAATTATAGCCATCATGAGTGAAAAGAGTGTACCAGTGCATCTTGCGCAACGCATCATTATTTGTTTTTAGTCAAATCTTATGTAAAATCCTCGGAAACTTATAGAAAATTAATAGAGAAGTTCGAGGATGAGTGTCTCTCTAAAACCCATGTGTATGTATATGAATGTTTTGAAAAGGCCGAAAAGTTGAGGCAAATTTACCGTATGCGGGCACCCAGTGCCAGCGATGGAAATGTGAGAGCCGCCGCCGTTGAAAAACTCATTTTGGATGACCGACGAAGTAGTATACGCAATATGACTGAGGAATTGGGCATAACCGTAAGTAGTATTGAGTAAATTATTCATGAGCGGCTAGGTTACCGCAAATCTCAGGCAAATGGGTGCTAAAACTTCTGAATGTTGAGTATAAATTCAGGCACAGGGAAATGTGTACGCGTCCTCTACAGCATTGAACGAATTGAAATGGAGAAAACTGGAACACCCTCCATTTATAGTTCAGACTTATTAGTTATTCGGTCCATTGAACGTTTCGAAAGCTATGAAGAAGTGCAATTGGTTGTGCGCGAATGGGTCCGTGAGAAGTCCGAATTTTTCCGAAAAATATATCCAAAAGCTTGCTGGGATGTGGCAAAAATGCATGCAGTGTGGGGAAGACTAACTAGAAAACTGTCAAAATTGTTTCTCTGTAATTGAATAATACATTTTTTTATTGCGAAATTCCGTGTTGTATTTGAACCGTCCTCGTATTATCATGCTTATCCAATTTTGTTGTACCGTTTGCTTCTTTAAAATTGTTTTGCTTCGCTAAAACTTGAGCGTTTTGTCATAAGCAGCAGAAGACTACAATCTTACACTCTCTTCGATAGATCATATTTTGATTCTAGAAAAATTGCAAAATTATAGGTGTACAACACAAAGGCTTAACTACATAACCATTATTTGCACAGCCTTTCAAAGCAGTCGAATATCTTGCGTTTTCCAATAAGAGTAACGGATGCAAACTCTCTCTCTCTTCATTCTTTGTCTACGGGTTCCATGTACCTTTATATCTCCCTCTCCCGAATCAGCCGAATCAGCTCTGCGATTAGCTCAAGCGAGAATTAAGTTTACGTTTAAACCAACTATCGCCATGCGTAAAATATTTGCGAGCTTATCCTTCACTGGACCCAAAGGGCCGATATTCGCACGTATCAATTTTTGTAGCAATGCTCAGAATCAGCGTTGCCACTCGTGTTACAATTGTAACATTTTGTTACATTTTCCAATTTTTTGTTACAATGTTACACCCCGACCAATTTTGTTACAATCGGGCAAGAGTGGAGAACTCAATTATATTTTAATACTTTTCTACTATAATTAGTGACATGAAGAAGTATTTTGGAAAACAAATTTTCTATTTTTGTGATTTGTGCATCATTCACCCATCGATTCAGTCAGGCATGTCAAACTTGTGGCCCAGATCGCAGTTTTGTGAGGCCCGCGGTCAGATCGGATAAAATAAAAAATGTAAATGTTTCTACAAAATTAAAATTTTGAGTTGTTGTTGAACTAAAATCTAGGAAATGTATTAAAACTCGTCAAGAATTCGATAGCTTATGCAAACTTAAATTAAGTATTTAAAAATCCTACTCTCTGTTCTAGGAAGCTAGCGGTTGTTCCATGTACTTTTGTGCATTTGGCTTTGCCACAGTTGCATCATAACTCGTGTTCACATTTTTTAGGTACTCAACCTTTTCGTTCGAGCTTAATTATTGTCCGCCGAATAATTTTGGCTCCCAAGGTTATTTCTGGTTGACTGGTTCTGATTCGGAAATAGTGGTTGTTGATCGACCCACCAAATTTCGCCCATTTGGCCTAGGTCAGGTTTTGATTGTGATACCTGTGGATTAAGTGCACGGTTTAGCTCGTCCTTCATTGATTCAGGATCAGTGTTCATCATTCAATTGTACCAGCTAAATTGCGCCAGGCCTTCGAGTCAGTTCTATAAAAGAATTGAATTCAACCTTGACGCAGATTCAAACGAAACATTTACAACATTTCTACTGCAAGCTTCATACAGGCACCAAGTTTCATTTTAAATAAAAAAAAAACATTTGAGAGGGAACGGGATAGTTCGATTCAAATTGATTTGCGAGTGGTTTGATAGTATTTTGATGGACAGGAAAGAGCAGATGAGCAAACTTGTCAGACAACGCTCGACATCTTTACTTACAGGTCCTGAGCCTTTTTTTCACTTTGAAAGCTCAAACATTGTCTAAGGTACTAGAGGGAGCATCTCATTTTGCGACAACATAAAGATCTGGGACGCCCCTTCAATCATTCGGAGACTAAGCTTCTGTGCAGAGCCAGAGTCAATATTAATTGTGAGATTTCTAAACAATTGCTTTTGTATTAAATTAAATTAAACCGTGGGTTCGTATTAAACTAATTGTGGACATTTTGACAAATCGGCGTTTCATAATTTCAGGGTACCTGTAGTAATATAATTTCCAAGATTAATTGCGAGATTCCAATTTCCTTATTTAAAGTTGTATTGTGCCCTGAAATGCGGAAATGTTTTATAATAAATACTGGGTCCAACTATCACGTGAATTTTTCGTTAAATCCATAGATTCGCCATAATATACGGAATTTATGGAACAGAATGGGTAACACTTTCGGAAAAAGTCAGTCAAATCCACTATTTGTACGAGCAATATGTTCATTAACACCAATATCTTAAAATTTGTTACACTCAACCTCAAAATGTTACAATTTTATAAAATATATGTTACACTTACAAATCTTAAAACGGCAACCCTGCTCAGAATATGCGCAGCGGAAAGTTTAAAGCTCCAAGCTCACATGAAAACACGTCTATAGATCCAATAAATAAAATAAGAGTGAATAATAATTTTCGACACCAGACATTAAATAGGCTTTTGCATAGATTCCGCGCAATTTGAAGGGTTGTGTTCAGAGAATTGTGTATTGATTGACATTCGGATTTATTTAGTTTTGAAAAAAAAACATCTTTAAACCAATTGTCATATGGGATATTTTTTTTAATATTCAGTCACACAAAATCTACAGAAAAATATGGCAAAAAGTGAATTTATACTG
The DNA here is from genome assembly GCA_949715475.1 of Microchrysa polita. Classification (NCBI taxonomy): domain Eukaryota; kingdom Metazoa; phylum Arthropoda; class Insecta; order Diptera; family Stratiomyidae; genus Microchrysa; species Microchrysa polita. The sequence goes on from OX454417.1 coordinate 21,475,289, forward strand.
TCTTCTTCTTCCTTGCCTCGTTCTTTATACCGCTCCATGGTTCCGCGTTGCTCGACCTGCGGTGTAGGCACATCGCCCGTTTTGGCGATAATTTCTCAGCATATTTCTACAGGCAGCTCTATCTTGGATCGTGTCATCGCCGAGACCAATGCGTTGTTGTTGCTTTTTCATTTGACACATCCAGGTGTTCTTCGGTCTGCCTCTGGCCTTGGGTCCATCAAGTGGAACTTCCATTGATATTTATACTGTAATCACTATAAACTCGGGTATTATTGAAAACATTTCGGGAGGGGTCCGGACCCCTCCCCTGGCTACGTCCCTGTTTTCGATGTGGCCGAAACAATCATAAATTCGCAGATTGTCGAGCAGACCCAGAAAAACTTAGGTGCAATTCTAAGAGACATGTCGAAAAGTGTGTATTCGAACGCTGGTACAGAAAAATAAATCAAACTATCAAGCGACACTTCAAATAATCAGCTCATCAAGTCCAAAAGATTACACTACCTTTCAAGTTGAACAAGTTTTACAAAACTCAGCCAGGGACAATGACCGTTTTTATGTGACTGTCAAGATCGAAGGTAAAGCAATATCATTCGAGGTTGATTCTGGATCAGGGTACACTTTTCTACCGCGAGACCAATTTAACAAATTTAATTTTAACGTAACATTGTTTTCATCTTCAATGGAATTCCGCTCTTACACACAAGACGTTTTTGTTACCGATGGAAAAATAGAAGTGAAGCTGGAATACAACAGTACGACAACAAAAGAGGAAATTTACATCGTCCCCGAAGACTACTCAAATAGATTTACAATAAATAGATTTTCAATATTAATTAAATAAAGACATAACAATAGGACTGCGGTAGAAATTATGAGGGCAAAAGAAGCTTAAGTTTCATTCAAATGTGATGGGTATTCAAATTTCTGCCGCAACCGAAATTAGTCTCGGTAATGTTTTTTTTTTGTTTTTGTTGTTGTTTCGGTTGTTACCATTTGATTTAGTTCCGAAAGACTTACTCCTTTTATGCAGATGCGATCAATATACCCTTTAAATGTTTTTAAACTACAAGGCTACAAGGCGTACTTATCAGTCTACCCAATACTGCTACAGGATTAAAAGAACATTAAAAGCTTTTAATTCATTGCTACTCAAATACTCTACAACACCCTTACCGATTCCACAACACACGATTCATGGTATGTAATGAACATAAAATCCTTTACTGTAAGTCGAAGTGTTAAGAGGGTTTCACGTACATTATGTATCCGTATATATAGTTGCCGATTACCTATAAAACAAAAAAGTGACCATGCCTTAAGAGAATCCTTATAAGTTTCGATGACCAACTCATCGTCATTAGTGTGGTAATGATTTTTCAGAAAAACTTAGCAAACTTCATGTAAGGCGCTTAAAATGTTTAAACAAAACTGATACAAAAACGTCAAAGTGCTCAGTGCTTTTACCATCTATAAATCCACAAGTTAGTTTTTTTCGTGTAAGTTTTTGTAAGTGGAGTTTGATAATTTTAGAAAACGATGTAAGCAGCTTGTATGTGAAAAGGTTTAAAGCACAGCATTTCGTAACATGTTTTAGGAATTCCTACTCGCTTTTGCTGAATTAATCACAAAACATAATTATTTAGTTTATACACAGTAGAAAAACCAGTGTGAAAAATAGCTCCTTTCGGTGACTCATTCAGCCATTTTTGGCGTGATTAATACTCCTATGAAAAAGAATTAAAAACGAAAACGAGGCTAATTTCGGGCGCGGCCGAGATTTGGATACCCTTCGCTCTCTTCCGGGCTAACAGTTTTTTCGGGCGTACCTATGACTTGTTATTTTCCTTCCGTCACAAAAGTTCCCTTGCGTCGACAAAACAATACTTGTGTGGGGTTTGGTTGTATTGGGCAAATACAAATATTTGATTCATTCAGGCCATATGTTGTAAATGAAAGATATTTTTCAAATTTTATTTAATCTGCGTCTTACTTTAATAGGAACAGTGCAAAAAAAGAAAGGATAATGATTATTGAGGGTTTTGATCGAAATTATAGTGGAAACTCGATATAATGAACATCTCTTCATCAAAGGAAAGTTGGTAATTTCTATAGAAAATCGCGAATATTCAGTTTTTTAAAAGGGGGCTCGGGTAGGTACGTGATTAGTCTCAAATTCCTTATTTGTATGGATGCCTATGTGTGACATATCCTGGAAGTTGATGGAAAGTGGAGTAGGTTTTACTACTCCTACACAGCCAAAAAATCGGAGTGATTTTCACTCCGAATCGGTGTCGAATAGTGTCCATCCGAATCGGATAATATTAACATAAAACTCTAAGCAAGGTATTGCTAAAGACTCCGAACGAATGTAATGATTTTATCCATTTGGTGTAATAATTTGAACTCAAAAGAATACTTTCATTAACACCAAAAGGCGTGATTCTCGATATTTTTGGAATAAAAAAAAATAATTTTCACAGGGAAGGAACATGTAACGCATAAATGAGATTTGTACAACCCCTCTATAGGTAATCATTTACTTCTTTAGGCACTAAAATACATAATAAATTTACCTACCTACAATGGGATTCGATCCCGGGACCTTATGATTTGTAGACGAACGCCCTACCAGCCAACCAGACTAACTGATGGAGTTTGTAATTTATACAACATGTGGCTTCGCTCTACCACCAAATTCACTCCGATCGGTGGATACACAAAATACCAAAATCGGATGAAATTGGCCCCAGCACAATAACTTGATTGTTACGTTGTTACATGTTACGGCATTGATCCGATAGGTGTAATACTCAATACCAAATGGGATATTCTTTGCAATGTGTCCGGAAAAGGTTTTAATTTAGGAGTTTCGTCCGTTTCGGATTTGTCCTGATGGCGGTGTTATTTTGAGCATGTTTACTCCGATATAATTTTTCCTTTTTATCCTATCGGATTTTCTTGCTCGAATACCCGGCATTTTTTTTGCTGTGTACATCCCCAACAGACCTAAATTTAGCCATATCTTTTGAAAGAATGTCGCGAAAAACTTCAAATGTGTGTCAAGTTGTAGCTGTTGGATGTCCTTATAAAATATTAAAAGTGCGCCAGATCCAACTCTAATACCTCTTCCTCCCTTGCAAAAAACATGAAATTTATTATTTTGGGCTTTGCGTGCCGTCTAGCTCTGTACATGGGTATGGTATGCACCCATCATGCTATTAGCGCGATTAGAATTCGGTCTCGTTATAAAATAAATCTTTTATATAATAGTTCGTTATAAACATGTTCCACTGTTAAACATATCTGGAAGCTTCTTTTGACTTATCATTGCTCATGGGATTCCTTTCTTGAAAAGTATATGGATTGGATTGACTTTGCTAGGATATGAATGTGAAAATGAACTGCTGCCTGCTTTATAACCCAAATTTTTGCAGGTCCCAGGACCTGTCCACAAGAATTATATCCATGTATTTTTTTGTTTATCAAATGTAGTACTGCACATAGTCTTCCATATGAAATGGTTGACCCTAGAAGCACATTTTCTGAGGATTCTGACCGTGGAGTTCCAAGACAATAAAGTGCACGAAATAAATGACCTGATCAAGTATATCATCTGCTACTACAGCTCAGTTATTCGTTTCTATAACTCCTTCTAACTCCTATGACCTTCTAAAATACTTATTTTGCTTATGATGAAAACATTAAAGGCGATACGCAATCAGGTCCCGTTACTTTTACCTAGAAGCTCTCGCAATTCAGTTTCCAGAACGAAATAATTGAACTTATCAATTAATTGTTTCGTGTGACGCAGTTGCGATAGGAGGTAAATTATAGCGGGATTTTTATTTATCGAGAAACGAATTACAAAGAAGTGAGTTTTCATTTGAAATTTGCAGTATAAGGTTTTAAATTATTCATAATTCTGTAGAAATGCCTCAAAGCCGTTACCTCTCGGATGAAGATCGAGTTAAAGTCTCAACATTTCGCGAAACAGGGATGCCTCTGCGAACAATTGCTGCGAAAAAAGGGAGAAGCTACTCTACAGTGCAAAAGTTTTTAAAGGATCCAGAGAACCATGGGAAAAAACCTCGTAGTGGTCGCCCGCCACTAGTGAAAAATCGCGATAAACGACGAATAAAAACGCTAGCAGTCAAAGAAAACAAAAGCGCTGCTCAAATTTGCCAAGAATTGGCTCTCCCAGTTTCAAAACGTCGCGTGCAACAAATTTTAAGTGCGGATCCATTTGTGTCATATGAAAAAAGACCCGTTAAATGTCAGTTACTGCCTAGGCATAAAGCTGACAGGGTACATTTTGCAGAGACACACAAATGCTGGGACTTGGAGTGGCGAAATATAATCTTCAGTGGCGAGAAAAAGTTCAATTTGGACGGGCCAGGTGGGTATCGATATTATTATATATCAGGAGTCCAAAACAAGTAAAAGTATCACGTAATTTCGGAGGAGGTTGGCTGATGGTTTGGGCTTCATTTGGCTTCAAAGGAAAGAGTCCAATATGTTTCATAAATCATCGTATGAACTCCAAAAAATATGTAGAACTTTTAGACGGAGTTCTTATCGACTTCTCAGAAACTCATTTTGAGGAATCCTGGACCTTTCAGTAGGATATCGCTCCAATACACGTATCCAAACGCACAAAACAGTTTTTTTGAAGAGCGAAATATACCGGTTTTGACGTGGCCTGCTAAGAGTCCGGACCTTAATCCAATTGAAAATATTTGGGGCATCCTTTCCAGCAAGGTTTATAAAAATGGAATACAGTTTGATACTCTTAAGAAATTGAAAGAGTCTATTGTGACAGAGTGGGCAAATTTAGATCTGTCCATTCTTCAAAATGTAATCAATTCGATGCCACGAAGAATGGTTATGGTTCTTAACTCCAAAGGAGCTCCCCTCTAACCACAATTTAATTAAAACTACAGTTCAGGAGAATCAAATTTTCATTTTTTAATGATTAGTTCATTTATTTCGTTCGGAAAGTGAATTGATCAGTTCACTTATTTCGTTCGGAAAAATATTGTTTTAATTCTTAAAAATGTTTGTGTTAATCGCTGAAATCTTTTCATGTTTAATTTTAGTCTTAATTTTATGTATATAACAGAAAAAATAAAAACTTGAAAATATCCGCAAATTTGTGTTTTTACGAAAGAATATATAGTTAGTCAGGTGAATTATTTCGCACACTGTACTTGTCATAATCAGATGGCTTTAGAAATTGGATATCAAGGCGCAGCTGCTTGATTCGTGGACGTGGTGGTTCTAAGTATCTTACTAACATCAACATGATAAGTACGGAAGCTCGGTTTTTCAGTTGGGCGTGTCGTAAGGGAAAAACAAAAGATGTGAACAATTTTTTCAGTATACTTGCCAGCTAAAAAGACTGGAATTATAAGAAGCAGTTACATAAACGCTAAGCCCTGACTGGTGTGCTCTAGAAAATAAAATGTTAAAAACGATCCTTCTAAATCAACTATGACAGCTCCGTTTCCTTGGATCCTGAACAGGACTGATTAACCTAGCTTTCATGAAAAATGGCAGTAAATGTCCTGGAAAAATGGATCGGTGACATAATTTGTATGAAAATTTAGGTTAATTGGACCTGTTCTGGGCCCAATAAAATGCACCATCATGTTGAAAGGGCTGATGATTAAAATTTTATGAACATATCCTACCCTACCCAAGACTAGAGGAGAATAATTTCATCTCTAAGAACGATCGGAATATAGGTATAGATATTTCTGCATATGGCCTAATGCATGGTGTACCATATACCTATGGTACGGTGCAAAATGGGTGCAAACAATACCTTTGGTGACTTTTTTGGACAAAATCTCAAAAGAATCTCAAGAACATATTCCAATTTACTCACCAGTATTTTTTTCCAAATAACGGTAAATTTCGCCAATTTTTTGAGCTCTAAAGAATAGCTTTTTAACACGTTGGCTGCGGCACCTGCCCCCGGGGGCATGTGATAGTTATTATTTGTGTGCGGCTGAAAAATTTGCTTTTCATTCTCCAGGTGCGAAAGCTATAAAATCTCTAATTTTCATCCGATTTTAGCGAGACAAAGAGCATTTTACTTAGTTCGTCCTCTATTATAATATTATAACAAAAACATAATACATGCCCCCGGGGGCATGTATTTCTTGTTAATGGGGTGCCAGAAAAAAACACCGTTGGAATTAATTTTTGGTTCCATCGTGTTCATTTAGTAGTCTATTGCTGAATTGAAGTGCGAAAATACATTTTTTTAGTGCTAACATATCGGAATGCTCGCGTCGCATGGTCGATTGGCCAAAGCAAAGACGAAAAATTACAATTTATTATTAGAATTATTTGGAATCGGCTCCTGACTGAATTGAAGACAGGTTTGTACCTAAGGAAGTAGTTTATCTAGTTTTTGATCGATTAAAATTAAATTCCGGGATATGAGAGCTCATTTACTGTTGCAGTAGCCACATGCCCCCGGGGGCATGTGCCGCACATGAATAATAACGACTTACATGCCCCCGGGGGCATGTGCCGCACAGAAAAGAAGATACCGAAAATCCGCACGCGCTAGCGAAACGCCCTTGCAATGCGGCTACCCAGGGTTCTTGATTAGCAACAACTTTTCGTCGAGAAATCAAATGATATTAAATTTAAAATAAATACACCGACATTTTTATATTCAATCGGAAAATGTACGGTATCGTTACTTTTCTGGACTTGAACTTGACAAATTTCTATGGATAGCTTTTTTCGAAGTCGTTAATTAAGTTTGAAATAAAATTATTGTCCCGCTATTTGATTACAATTCCTAGACTACATTCAACCCTGGTAAAGGTATTTAAAAGTAAAACGTAAGGTGTCAAAAATTGGCATATGTTGGAGTGGATTCACATTGTATTTTTCTAACTGTGTGCAAAAATCATTGCGACATGTCTGTCATACGTGGAGCCCATACAAATGCATTATTAAAGCTTACCCCTGCAAAATTAATATAGTGTTAAAATTTCAATACTAACCGCTCGTTCATATTTCCAAATTTCCTCAAATCATTTTTCACACTTCACTACAATTGCCCAAAATAAATATGCAATCGAAACTACCCCTAACCATAAGCATGGTAATGATTTCGCGAAATATTTAGACACATGTCGTCTAAATTTGAGCCAACTTTTTTCAGTAATTAACTCATTGCCGGACACAACGCCAAAATTTGACACGATTTGTATGGTCAAATGCTCAAAATTGGACGTCTATAGACGTTGTGTCCGGGAAAGTGTTAAATCCGTATCAAAAAGGCGACATTGTGTCGTCGTCGGCTGAGGTCAGGTCACTACTAATTGTAAATCGCCTCTTTTCTGTTAGTCCTCGTCTCGCTCTCAGTATATGTTTGCCTTCGGGGGGACCAGCATACTCCTGTCACCCATTTAAACACTTAACGCTTGACTACCTTTTACGATTTCATCAATGAACAGGAATTCCATTTTCGTAAATATCGCCCGGTGCCGTAATAGGGTTTGTGTTTGCCCAAGTCAAATTACTTGAGTCAATGAGGTGTAAAAGGTTATTTGTCTATAAATCGAAATGCGAGTCGATTCTCAATGATGTAACACTTGCGTCAGGTTACAGTTACAGGCATAGGGTTGAAACGACATATCGAATCCAACCTTAACAATATTCCCTTTACAACATTCACGCGGAGAGAAAAGAATCGATATCCCATTTTGTCCAAATGTGTCAACCTCCCACGTAGACAACCCTTCGTACAGTTGCCAAATTCGAGCCGAAGCAAATGGGAATCAATTACAAGACTCGAACACACAGTACTAAATAAGAGGTCATCCGACACCTTCTTGAACACTTATCTTGTACGACAGGCCGAACAATCGAACTAAACCCCAGAAAGGCATTTTAGGGACAACATAAGCACACACCACACAGTATACGACACGACACATAAGACAACTGATGGAGGTCAATTGGATGGATCCAGAGTGTCTTGTGTTGGACTCCTGTGTGACCATTATTGTCGCTTAATTTCAGTACTATGTAAACATACGACACGACACAAGAAATCTGAAATTCCCCGAATGCATAGCAATGTCACGAAATCCATCAACGAATGCGTGCTTCATCCCTTTACAGTCTGGGACTGGGACAAGCCTTTGGAACGTAGAAGAAGACCTATAAGAAATAATATTGGTCCCCGAACGATATTTCAATTAGTTTCGAGTTACAATGTAAAGGAAAGAAGAAAATAAAATGAAATCAGGCGACAAGCTGGCCCCGTGATAAGAGGTTGGGAAGAAGTGTGACTTTATCCGTTTTCTAAATAAAATTTTAATGGATAATTTGAAGAGTTTGACACTTGTGGAAATAATCGCAATTGATCTATATTTCAAAATGAATAAAGTCGTGTTGGAATGACAAAAAAATACTATGTAAAAAAAATCGATGACATCTCGCCACCAATATCTCACCAAAAACAACAAAGTTGTAAAAGCCAAAGAAAAATTCATCTGCCGCAAAAAGAATACATATCACTCCAATCCGCCGCCCATATGTAATTTTGTTTTAAGTTTAAGTGCTGGATGTAATTTTGTTTTAGGTGTTAATGCTGTAGAAGTTTAAATCTACAGGACTACTTCTTAAAGTAATTTGGTGAGAGCTTTAACATTTTATTCAGTGCCACTTTGACGGCTCCCACCAAATTACTTTAAGAAGTAGTCCTGTACATTTAAACTTCTCCAGTGATATGTATTCTTTTTGCGGCAGATGAGTTTTTCTTTGGCGGGGTAACTTTTACAACTTTGTTGTTTTTGGTCAGATGTCATATATTTTTGCATATAATTTTTTAGGGCGATGTCAGTTAAAGTTTCTTGTTTCGCCCACTGGCGTTTAAATTGCTCTGAATAAATTTATTACAATTCTTTTTTATTCCATTGAAAATTAAATGTTTGTATAATAACCATAATTATATAAACGTACGTTCTGTAAATACTGCTTAGAATCTATTAATGATTAGAATCTCATAATATGATAATATAATCGCGTCTCTTGATTATACAGAGACGCCCTAATGCCAACGTTCTGTTATTGCTATGCTAATAGCATGTCTTAGATGTCAAGTTATCTGGGTTAGTCCTTAGTTAGCGTTCTGTTAATGCTTTGCTCAAATTCTGCTTACGCTCTTCGTTATTTCTGTTAGTGTCCTATTTCCTACTAGCGATCTTGTAATGCTCTGTTAACATTCCGTAAATTTTGAATCTGTAAACATTCTTAATGCATTGGTCCTGTCCTGTTAATGTTCTATTAGTTTCCAGAAAATCTTCTAAATATTTCTGTTATCTTTATGTTACGGCTCTGCTAACATTCTGTTAGTAATCTGTTAATTTTTGTTAACTCTGTTAATGCTCTATTAACGTTCTCTTAACACTCTATTATCTTTTCGTTAGTACTCTGTTAACGTTCTGTTAATTTTCTGTAAACGCTCTGTTAATGTTATGTTAACTATATCTAATCATTGGGCTAACGCTCTGTAAACGGTCTTTTACCTTTCTCTTATTACTCGATTTACGTTCTGCTAACACTCTGTTAATTTTCTGAAAACACTCTGTTAACGATCTGCTAAGGCTCTGTTGTTGCTTTGCTCACGCTTTGTTAACGTTCTGTTACTGATCTGTCTTAATGCCCCACTGACCCAGTGTCTCAATGTCACAGTGCCCCAATGTCCCAGGGTTCCAATGTCCCAGGGTGCAAATGTCCCAGTGTCCCCATGTTCCAGTGCCCTAATGTCCATTCTCCCAGTGTACTAATGTCCCAATGTTCTAATATCCCAGTATCCCAATGTCCTAATATCATAATGTGCCAATGTCGCAATATCCTGATGTCCCAGTGTCCCAATTTCCTAATGTCCCAATGTGCAAATATCACAGTGTCCCAATGTCCGAATGGCCCACTACCCATGTGTCCCAATGTCCCAGTGGTCAGTGTTCTAATGTCGCAGTATACGAAGTGTACCAAGGTCGCGATAGCCTAATATCTGAATGTCCGAATGTCCCACTGTCCCATTGTCCCAATGTCCCAATTTCCCCGGTGTACCTAATGTCCCAGTATCCGTTATTAATTTACCGTTATTCCATCCACCTATTTAAATGGAAGACATTGATTCTTTAGAAGACCACCAGAGGATCATTAATTCCATCACGGAGAGAGACAATAGAAGCAAGCCTGTCTGCAACTGTAAACTCCAATCTGAAATTGGGTTACTCGCTTAAGTCTGTCAGGGTGAAAATTTCACCGTTTATTGCATATATCTTACCCGTTATTGTGCCGATCGAAGATTTTTCTTGGAAAGGCACTAGAACAGGATATGTGGACTATTTTGTAAACATTTTTTTTTGGGAAATGTTGCCTGGAATGCTGTAGTCCTGTCAATGAAAAAAACAAGTTCTGTCCGGTAATCATAGAACTTCTTCGCTTTCTTTTTTTCCTTTGGCGGGCGATACGCTTTCGCGTCTCTTGATGCTACAATCGCGAATGTACGTATACGTTTTAATATTTGAAAATTTATTTTTTGACTTTAAGATTCGATTAATTCGAAAAAAAAAGTATTTCCATCTAGTTCAAAACTGTTTTCTGAAATATATTTAGCATTACACGGGTTTATTCTTAGTTAATTTTGTAAAAAGAAAACCTTGACTGTCAGACACATTTGTCCATGACGATCTTTCCCGTTCACGTCTATGAGTCTCATGCAGGCGCGCACAGAGGGTGGGGCAAAAGGGGCAATTTGCCCCGGGCCCCGCGTTGTAGAGGGCCCCGCAGGGACAGTGGTCTCGTAGTGCGCATACGTCTACAAAATTAATACACGAATTGATGTCAGATAAATTTTATTTATCTTGTTTTGCGTTATTCAAAGCATTTCTAAGACCCTATGGGATTTCCCTTAACCTACTTTTTTCAATTAAAATTGCTAAATCTAAAATTGGCACTGATCTTGATATATTTTAGGTGTTGAGATCAACAGCACACTCTGCCGAAATTTATCTAATTAATCGGTATTCTCTTAAAATCTGAGTGTCCTCGAACTATATGTGTTTTATAGAGAAAGTGTTAACCAAGAAACTGAAAGGGATGGAAGCCCTTTAAATGACTATTTCTTATTTAGTTTCCATAAATTTAATATTTATTCAAGTCTCTCTCTGATTGTTGATAACTAATTGTAGTCTTATCTGTAACTATGCTCTCGAACTAGCAAAATTTCTCAACGTTTTCTACTGGTTTGGTTTTAGACTTTTGTTCTCCTATGGATCAGTGCACACTCGGTCTTAGTAACTTTTATGACGAGACAAGAATTTCGATTTTCGCAACGCCATCAGCAGTTTGAGTGGGCCCCCTACACTGAGAAAAAAAGTAGAGTGAACAATCGAAAACACTCTTGAAGGTCGATCCACTTTTTTCAGTCATCAGTCACAGGCATTTTCCATACAAGTTAATTGATTGATTGACAATCTGTCAATTTGTATAAGAAATTACTGTGACTGCGACTGATTACTAAAAAGTGTGGATCGATCTTAAACCAAGTATTTTGAAACATGATTTTGACGTTACAGTTTTTCTACTAAAATTAAGAACATCGTACTTAAAATAACTTTGCTAAGAGCTACTTTGGCTCTTTGCATTCTTACATTGAGAATAGCGTTCTTGTTGTAACGTTTATTAAATTGATAATTTCATCAATTTATTTTTTTTTAATAAAAATGCTCACGTAGCGCACCATTGACCTCTATAGGTGTTAGTGATATTTAAGCATAGAAAATTACCTGCGCCTACAATGAGATTCGATCCCGCGAACCTATGATTCGAAGACGAGCGCCCTATCTATCTACCCTAATGCCGCTCTCTCAGCATCCTGGCATCCTGTAGTAGGAACAACATTTATAGAGTTTCCAAGGACAAATGTTCTTTTTTCTCAAAAGGGCCGCTAATACGTAAATGTTCGTAAAATGTAAATTCTAGTGGTTATGATGACGACAAAAGAGAGACAGTAAATGCCTTTATTGTCCTGGTAATGCCGAAAATATCGAATAAGGCACATTTTTTATAGGCATAGACACATTTAAATGAATTGAAGCGAAAACTCTGTGGTTATAAAATATGGTCCATGTAAAATACAAAAAACTAGTGGGCTTCGACCCCTGCTCGATTCGCTCGCCAACCCCCGGGGCCGAGGCTAATTTCGGGCGTGGCCGAAATTTAGATACCCTTCGCTAGGGCTAAAAGTTTTTTCGGGCGTACCTATGACTTGTATTTAGTCCCCCTCCTCATTCTTTTTCTTCCGTCTTGACAAAAGTTTTGGGCTTGGTTGAAATAAGTGGGCAAAAAAAATATTTACTCGGAAAATTTTATTGGGGTTGCCGGAGCATGACCCCACAGTACGATTCCATTCGTTTTGAACTTTTTAGTTGCTTTGATAAAGACACATTAATTCAAGGTTTTGTGAAATTTGTGTAAAAAATGTTTCTTAGAAGAACCAATGTGGGGGGTTTGGTTTGTATGGCAGCCCCATGACCCCATGGTCCAATTTGATTTATTCTTTTATATGTTTTGTGTCTTCAACAGAAATACATTTGTGTGACATTTGGTTGAAATTGGTGCACAAATAAAAAAGTTTTTCTTAGAAGAACCTAATTTGGGGGTTGGATTTGTATGGCAGCCCCATGACCCCATGCTCCGATTTTATCTATTCTTAGATACGTTTTGTGTCATCAATAGAAATACATTTGTTTGAAATTTGCTTGAAATTGGTGAACAAATAAAAAAGTTTTTCTTAGAAGAATCCAATTTGGGGGGTTAAGTTTGTATGGCAGTCCCATGACCCCATGGTCCGATTTGATCCATTCTTACATATATTTTGTGCTATCTATAGAAACACTTTTGTGTGAAATTTGGTTGAAATTGGTACACAAATAAAAAAGTTTTTCTAAGAAGAATTCAAATTGGGGAGCTAGGTTTGTATGGCAGCCCCATGACCCAGTGATCCAATTTGGGTGAATCAAACATACAAACAGCCTGCAGCAATAAGAAGCACGTGTGCAAAATTTCAGCTCCGTAGCTATTATAGTGGCCGAGAAAAACGCGCTGCAACAGACGGACAGACGGACAAACAGATAGACGGACAGACAGACAGACAGACAGACGGACATCGCCCAATCGATTCATCTCGTCATGCTGATCATATATGTATACTTTTTATATGGTCGGAGATGCTTCCTTCACTCTATGAGCGAAGGGTATAAAAAGCTCACACAACAAAAACACTACACAAGAATCAACACTACATCTACACTCATCGGAATACACCAAGTGTCCATTAATTAATTTGCAATTTTAAGAGCTCTTCAAAGAACTCCATACTCGCAAAAACGAACACTTGTAAAAACATTCATTTCATTTCCGCATTTTTTTGTCTTAATATATTGCAATCATTGTCATAACAATGACATCCTTTTGCATATGGACCAGTTTGCATATGCTCCATACAAGTATGGAGAGAAATGCAAAAATTAAAATTACATAAAATATAATATTCAACTGAGTCTGTTATGTTGTTTTACCTCTTCCACTTATGTGTGCGAACGACACTTATGAACATTTCAGTAGCGCGACAAGAGAGCGCTTCATATGTAGTAGTAATAATCCTGCGACTGACTATACATGTGTACACTCGACTGAATATTCTATTAGTCCAAAACGTGTAATTTTCGAATAATTTAATGTTACATTCACGTAAATTAAATGTGCAGTGTGCAATATACGAGTAAGTGCAAAGTTTAAACGCATTAATTTGCACAAACGCCAACGTAAATCACTTTAATTACAATACATACATGTAACCCCCCCCCCCCCCCCACCCCTCCTGTTTCGCTATGATGATGATGACTCTTGTACTCGTACTCATTTTGGCTATTATATTCTGATACGTTATGTGAACGTGTATTCTGTGGAGTTAGAATGCTAAGGTGCTTGTAAGGATGTTGAGCTCTACTGTTCTGTAAGGTATCTTAGTCGAATGGGATATTTGTCGACTTGGAGTCCTCTACTTGGAAGGGTGACCCTGAATGCTAGTGAAGAAGATGTGCAACATTTTTCCATTCCCAGATATAAGCAGGTGGTGATCGTATTCTAGTCAGAAGAAAAGTCGTCCACATTTTGTTAAGATAGCGTCATGGTATCATACTGTTCTTTTTTAATTATGAATAGTGTTCATCTGTGTACCAATACCAAGGATTTGCCTGTCTGGGTATCATTAGTGCTGTTAGTACAACCTTCACTCTAGCCCTGCGGAATTACGCCAGTGCATATTTTCATACGAGAAGTTGCAGCCCTAAACGCTCTCAAAATGCGTTTATCGTTTGATACTCGTATCAGTGATCGGCGACATTATGCACATCCTACAAAAAGTTTCTCGCCTTTCAATCTGCTTGGTATCAGATTAGAGGATCAAGAAATTGTGCTTCTGCAGAAAGTTTGCCCTTAAAATCTTAGATCGGTCAGAAGCCAGTGCATTGACCCCAGAACCATCTTGGTTCACATATGGCTCTAAGACCGATCACGGTGTAGTGACTGGAGTACCAGGTTCTCGGCTGCAATATATGACCTTGTATCATCATCGAGTTCACACGGTTATGGGACGATATCCCGCCCAACGTATTCTCAATTCTAATTAAAAGCCGGCGGGCTTTTAATTAGATGGGCTTTCAACTTAATACCTCGCCAATTCAATAATCAGCTGAAACAAAATACCGTTTTTCAATGTACTCCTTTTTAATATCTCGTCATAAAAGGCAGATATTGTTTAAAATCGCGCGATTTATGAAAAAAAACTTAGCTTCTATGATGTGATATTAAAGCGCCACCGTATTTACCGTTAAAATAAGGATACAAAACTGCCAGATGACTTAATTTGGCAAAAAAGGAGTCGAGTCTTTCCGTCGTCGAGACTTAAGTATAAGGTTGGGTACTATATCTCGACATATGATAGTCTTGTTCAGGGGCTCCAGTATCATCTACAGCGAAGAAATAGACAAAGATTCCGGCAACGAAAATTTTATTTGCGAATACCTACAAAATCCAAAAAAAAAGTAAAAATTCTGCCAGTTTATAATCCGGCTTTTTACAGAAAATCCTGCTTTACAGAAATCATTCAGAAATCTTGCCATTATATAATCGCGCCATTACAAAGTTCCGCACTAGAAACCGCACCGTTTTAAAGACAGTGAAATAATCCCGTCAAAATTGCGCCAAAAATTATTTATTTTCTTAACAAAAACCAATAGTTGTGTTCGGTGATTCCCAAAAGGTTTTACGATACATGCACTTAGCACAAATCCGTCGGAATATTTGTGTTTTTCTGGATGAAGATGATAATTTGCAGTGCCCGCTCTAGCACTTACGCCGCCCCGGGCAAGAGGACAAATTGCCGCCCCTTAGGTACTATTCAAGGTAAATTAAACGTAGATTGTATAAGGAATTCAAAGATGGCGCTGTAAAGCTTCTGTAATACTTGCTCTTAATATGAAGGTAAAAATATACTTTTTTATTGTTTTTATTGGATGGCTTAACACACAGGGGTAATCCTTTTAGCAAATATGTAATCAATCACTCACAAATTAACACACACATGCAATATTCTCCTATAGCAGATAATCGGTAGTGTTGTTTTATCCTAATAGTATGACATAAAATTGTCATCCGATAAATTGTTTATCGTATTTTTGTAGGAGTAAGGGCTTCGTAATTTTTGGAAGAGTTGAGAGTGATGAAGTACTTTGAAATACCAAAATGGAAATCAACTATCTTCAATTGAATGCTTTGAAGTCTTGAATTATTGTCAGTTTCTGAAGCCGCTAAGAAAATCTCTACACATAAACTGAGTACATTTTATTGATAAATATGTGGATTGAAACAAACTGTAAACTGTAAAATCTCCTCACTGCAAACGAATTGCACTATTGCCACTATTAGTAAAACCACATGAGAGAAGATTAATTGCATAACAGATTTTATAGAAATGTGTTAAATATTTCTATAGAAGCAACTCCATCTGCTTACTAGCAATGCTCAGATTAGTCGAGTGATTAAGGCATAGGACGGGCGATACGGTGGGCATGGGTTCAATGCTAGCTGCGCGCTACTTTTTTCATCAGATATCAGTGCCGTTCTATAAGCTTCCTATAGATGGCATTAATACTTAATCTATTCACATTGGTTATCGGTGGTAATCCACGAGGAACGAAAGTAATGATGATATAAGATATAAAATATAAGGTTCTATTGGTCTAGAAAAAACGGCGGCAAATGTCACTTTTCTGTTTTCATATCATGAAATCTGCTTCTAATACTATTGGAAGAGAATATTCTACGAAGTAATATAGAACTATAATTGTTAGTTGGGTAGAAGCATTATTTGAAAGACAACACAAAAATTGATACAGTAGGACTCGAACCAACAACGCCCCTAATAATTCAGAAAATATAATCTTGATCCACTGAAAAGGCCCAGAAAGTATGCAGTAGAAAACTGTTTCGCTTTCGTGCAGACTCCTAAGCGAAACTCGCCACAGTTCAGCAAGGCTTGATATAGAGTTTATTTGAAGTTCCAAAAATTGAGGTTAGTATTGAATGAAAAATAGTCAAAAATAGGCAGAGGGCACACGGAAACCTGGAGGCTTTCACAGCGACGTAAGAAATTGAAAATTAATGCAAAATTATTTTGTTCACAAAAAGACTCAACACATTTTGTAAAACACTGCTTGGGAAAATTTTGGAAATTTACAATGGTGCTCGTTTTCAATACCAATCTTTTGGAGTAGTCGGATCTCTTCGCAAACTGATATCTTCAGTGGTTTATTTTCATAAATTTGTCATCTTGATAATTTTTATAGAGAATTGGGTAGCTAGCTGAAATCTAAACCAACCTGTTCAAAATTTGTCATCTAAGTGCTAGATGAATCATTGCTATTGGAATCAACTGATCCGCGAAAAGATCCAGCAAATTAAAGTCGAGTTGCTGCAAAAGGTGTTTGGAAATTATCTTAAATAACTGAAAAAGTGACGAAAATGTTCTTTCGGGCATACAATTTCTTACAGTAGAGGTTGATTTTAACGCTTTTATGTGGTGAGTGTTTGGGATGTGGCTTCTTATTTCTCATTTCATATCCTGTCCCACTTTGCTTTTCGGAGGTAAGACGCGTGCTAGAATCAAGGACGTACAATATTGGCAATTTTTCCAGTGCGTTTAATGATTCCGAATGCAGTACTCAGTTTCAATTGTGGGTTATTAAAACCTTGCAAAGACTTTTTTCTTTAAAACACAACTTTCCTTTTTATGTATTTTATCTGTAGTTTTTATGGTTTTAATTCCACTAAATGGAAGTTGATATTAATATTTTCTTTTCGGCCTTTTCCACTTTTTTCTTATACGAGTAGCTAGCCAAAAAGCCGCCCCCAAAATTTGGCGCCCCGGGCGACCGCCCGGTTCGCCCCCCCCTTAGAGCGGGCGCTGATAATTTGGGTTTGGTACTATACATGGTGTCCAGAAACCATCGCATGAACGCACCAGAAAATTATTCCTCACGTGATTTCCAGCAAAACCGTTGTATGAAGCACACACCCAATTCTCAACCCTTTAGCTGCAAAAGCCATTTGAAGATTTTTGATAAAACCATTTTCTTTCATAATATAAACCCCAATATCTCCAAAAAACTATACTAGCCAGAAGAGCGAAATAAGATGGCTTGCACAAAAACAATTTTTTTGCATCTCAATTTTCTCCAAATTCTACCGTGCTTGTACGATTAAAGAATTTATCGCATGGTCTCCCGATCATATCTTTCTGACATCATTTTTTTTCTTACCCCATTATTTCTAACAGTTTTAATACCTTAAGTGCAGTAAACCAGGGTTAATTTCTGCTCGATTTTGGCATAATTTGCTCAATTTTAACACCAATGCAGAATATTAGGAGAAATTTGAATAATGATTACAAATGTGTTAAATGCTGGCTGGGTTGCTACTTTTGATGGAGAATGACCGCCACAACCACAGCATGAAGAACATTGAGAACACATGATTCATGACAGCTTGTACGGAAAATTGCATTGCAATATGTTCCACATTTCAAATCGGAAATTGAATCGGATGGTCACATACACCTTCCGATTTATCTCGCAATCAAAAAAGCTTGCCAATCGATCGGTCTGGGTCGGGTCTGAGGCGCTGCTTATACGCGTAAGGGTATATTGTTTTTACAATGCCGATATTATGTGACACCTTAAAAGAGTCACCGGAGGTGGGGCAAGGTATATAAATGGATGTGTAATGATCAGGATCCGTCCCGGATACGAATAAGCCATGTCTGTCTGTCTGTCCGTGTGCCTACCTGTTCGCATGATAACTCCCGAAATAATAAAGCCAGCGATTTGAAATTTTTGTCATATATTTGTTTTGATAAAATCTTGGACGGGCCAAATCCGACCAAGGGTTCACCTGCCTCCCATGCAAATTACCCTTCCTTGATATGAAAATATCGCTAGCGACCACACGCGAAATTTTGACGAATGCCTAATTGCAATATCCCTAAATTTGATGGAAGATGGAACGTACATCCCCCACAAAACTACATATAATCAGTCATATGTATTGATCAAATATTGCGAAAAACTTCAAATTGTAGCTGATGGATGTCCTTATAAAATATGAAAGGTGTGGGAGATCCGATTTATTCCTAACTCCCATACGAAAAACTTAAAATTTTATATTTTGGGTTTTACGTGCCTTCTATAGGTTTGTACATATGGTACGGTCTCGTCATACCCTTCGCTCGTAGAGTACAGCCAACCCTTAGGTTCTTCTAAAAAAAACTTTTTTATTTGTCATTTCAACCAAACTGCACAAAAATGTGTTTCTATTGATGACACAAAACATATGTAAGAATAGATGGAATCGGACCATGGGGTCATGAGGCTGCCATACAAACCCAATCCTCCAGTTAGGTTCCAATAAGAAAAACGTTTTTTTTTTACACCAATTTCAACCAACCTCATATAAATGTATTTCTATTGATTCCACAAAACATATATACAAATCGATGGAATGGGATCATGATGCGCCATCCACCCAACCCCCCAAAGTTAGGTTCCCCTAAGAATTTCTTTTGTTTTGTACAAATTCCAATCAAATTTGTTTTTTTTTTGTTATTTTGTTTGTTACTTCTTCATTATAATTTACTGACACTTCGTTTTATAAACTATTTTATGGGTGCAGTTTCTCTGGTCCTCAGAACGTGACATAGAATGTTAAAAGTTTTTTTGAGTCCAGTCAAAATATCCCAATTCAGGCCTCAAAATAGAAAAAAAAAATAGAGTAAGGCTAGTTTTTGTTGTTGTCCCAGGAATAATCTAAAACTCATTTTGCTAAAATAAATTTGATCGGGAAGGTCCAAAAAAGGATACTCGTTAATGCTTGACCGCAGGTCGGCGTGCGGGATATCATATCAAGTCCGGTGTTTTCCTGTTTCAAGGACCCTCATCGGAATAAATCGAGCTTAAATGGAAAATTTTCGTGTTTCTCGTGTATCTTTCCAAAGCCATAACTACGAGAATAATTCAAGTTGTCACTACTTTCATCACTTTTCAAAATCTAGAATAGCTGATGATTCTACCATTAAATTTGCTAAGAAAAAAGTTGATCGAAAGCTGTGAGAAAGGACATAAAAGGACACTAATTACACACCTTGGTTGTTGTTGTAGCGGCGCAAGAGGGGGGGGGGGGGGAACTTGTATCATCATTCATAAATCGTAGGCATCCTCTCCTCAAGGTCAAGACCTAAGAAGATCGCAACTTCGATGGGGTTCTCCCATAGTGCGATATGTTAGATGCGTAGGTGTGGCAGTGCAGTCAAATATATGATCCACGTCGTGTGAGCTGGCTCCACATGCTGGACAAATATTTCCAATGCTGTTGTCAATGCGTGACCAAAACGAATTTAGTCTGGAGCAAAATCCAGAACGAAGCTGAGCCAAGGTGGTACGTGTGGCTCTCGGTAGTTGTTGTTCGTCGGCTGAGATGTCGGGTGGTCGAGCGCGAAGGACGCGGTTTACGGATAGCCTATTTGTGGCTTTGGTTACCTCGCTGGTGTGCAGATGATTTAGTGCCGCCTTGTATATGTTGGAGTCAGTGGCGGCTCGCCCATATGTGCACATGTGCACGTGCACCCCCTGATAAAACAACCATATCAACAAATAATGTGCTAAATAAAACACTTAACAAAAAAGAACAAACCGCCTGACGCAACCTACTCTAAGAAGCGTACGTACATTATGCACATACGATATACCCAAGCCATGCATTGAATCTATATCTCGACCAACACCACAGTGTTGTCATATGAACTGGTGCACTCGCTCCAAAATCAGATATGCGACGGGTTCTCGGAGCGAGGGGATAGTGCAAAATTTACACTAGAATTTGTGCACAAATAAGTCGTGCACAGCCTGCACAGCACACCACTTGGTGATGAACCGAATGTATGAATCTTGGGTGAGTATTTTCAATGAAAGAATATAGGTATAAGAATGATTAGAGATTTTGTGTTTAACTTTAGAAATATTTTTACAAGAACTTTTCTAAGGACGACAAATTCACGCTCAATATTCTGGGATTGCGTTTGCCTTGTCTGAACAGAAAAGCATTTTGTGGAAAAATTTAATGCCAAGTAAACGATAAAAAATTAATGTTGGTGTGCTGCGGATTCATAACATTTTTTTCTTGGCTGTTATGTGAAAATCGCAGTGATTCTTTAGTTATAAAATCTAGATTTGTGTTCGCTGTTACAAGGAGATGCAGGAAAACAGGATGGAAACAGGCTTGAGGAAGTAGTCATTTTCGCAAAAAATTAGAATGTACGTATGTATGGACTATGCTTTGACATTAAAATAAAATAATTTTAATTCAAAGTAGGTAGTCTTAAGTATACGATAAAATAGATTTTGAGGCTTTGATATCGTATTTAGTTTTCTTTTTTGTGAACCCCCAGTATTATTGTATACGAGCCGCCACTGGTTGGAGTTGTCGAGAGGAACTCGTTTAAACCTTTGGACTTCCCTTTCCATGTCCCTTAACGAACGTCTTACATGACGTGGTGGTGGGGTTTTGTCCATGAGGTCATGATTTGGGTGTAGGCTTCGATGACAACCAACAAGATATTGCTTAGCCAGGAGATCAGTGTGTGCCTTGAGGTCTAGCAGCATGGTTTCTTTGTGCAGGTGGTCTTGAGATGACATGCGAACGCAACCAGTATGGCTGCATTTTGGCATGTTTGAATCCGTTTCCAGTTGGTTTTGCATAGGGTATTTGTCCATATCGTTGCTGCGTAATTTACCACAGAACGACTGACGGCTTTGTAGGTGGTGAGTAAAGTCTCCTTATCAGTGCCCCATTTGCTGCCAGCAAAGGGACTTCAGGATCTTGTTTCTGCCCTTCATTTTGTCACTAATGTTGTCAGCATGGGTGTTGAATAGGCCGTGATTATCAATTGTGACGCCAAGAATTTTGGGGTGACGGATAGTGGGAACTTCAGTGTCATTTACTCTGATGTTAAGCCGTTGGTTGAATTCTTTGTTGTATGTGGTAAAGAGGGTGGCAGAAGATTTGGGCGCTGATAGCATTAGGTTCTTGTTGTTGAAGAAAAGGTTGAGCTCTTCCTAGTAACCGTTGATGAGATCGCACATGTCGGGAATATCGTTGCCAGATGTCATTATGGTGCAGTCGTCAGCATAGGATACAATGTCTATTCCTTCGGGTGGGGTGGGAAGCCCTGACATGGATAGGTTGAACAAGGGGGGGGGAAAGTACCCCGCCTTGTGGTACGCCTCTTTTTATCCTTCTTAGTTTAGATTTCCCATTTCTAAACTCGGTGCTGGATTGACGTCCGGCAAGGTAGTTTGCGATCCATTTGACTATATGCGGCGGTGTGGATGAATTGCGGAGATCCGTCAGTAGGAGCGAGTGGTTCACCGTATCAAACGCTTTCGACAGGTCTAAAGCCACAAGAATGGTACGCTTAAACGGCGGGGTTTGGTTGATCCCATTGAAGACCTTAGACATGATTCGGTCTAGTGCAATGATGGTGCTGTGCATTTTTCGGAAGCCGTGTTGGTGATTAGCGAGTTGTATGTGCGTCGCAAGAGGCTTGTGTATCAGCTATTCCAATATTTTCGCCACAGGGGATAAAAGCGTGATTGGTCGGTAGGATTCTCCTAAGGAGTGTTGTTTACCAGGTTTGGGTAACGGTATGATACGGCCTCTCTTCCAAATTTCTGGTATGATGAATGTTCGTAACGAAAGGTTCATCGTGGCAGTGATATACTCTATGGCCGGTGTGTCGAGGTGTTTGAGCATGATCATTGCTATACCGTCTGGACCAAGTGCTTTTGAATTTTTGGCATTCTTTATGGCCATTGCAACTTCTGTAGAGGTGATTTGGAGATGTTCATCAACTTTAGTGTTTCGGATGTCTCGTGTGATTTTGCGCTTGAGTTTATCCTTAGTTGGGTGTTCGACGAATTGTTTGTTGAATAGGTTTGCGCATTTATTATCGTCGCTCACGGTTGAGTTACCAAACTTGATAGAACCACACCTTGGTCGAACGTGGGCATGAGTGGGCATTGTATATCCGGTGCTTGTTTCCTGTTCGAAGGACACTAAATGGAATAATTCGGGCTTAAATGGAAAATTACGGCTTTAGAAAGATACAGATACGGGTAACACGAAAATTTTTCTTTTGAGCCCAATTTTCTCCTTTGAGTCCTTGAAACAAGTAAAAAAACGCCCGATATGGAATGTACGTGTTGTATTAGATAGATAATAGTAGATTATATTGTGTAGGGGGCCCCCGTTTCGTTTTCGAACACAAGATATTTTTGAAACGTTACGCCACTGCTAACCGCTGAGCTAGAGAAAAACTCTTAGCTCGCTAAGAAAACTTCTTGTACTACAAATTTCAATTTCGTCGTCAGTTAATATCTTTGGAGTGAAGGGGTTGTTCAGCTACTTCACTCACAGAGACGCCACTAATTGTAACGATAGCTTAAAATTAAAAAAAAAATCATCTTTATAACAAATGACTATCTAGCAAATTTATTATCTATACTAGCCCAGTAGCTTTTTGCATTACAGCCGGGTAACCGCTTTCAGGATTTTAAATAAATTTTATATTTTCATCACTATTTTGTGCAATTTTACAAAGTACCTTCATATTTAAAAAATTGCTCAAAATTTATGAACATCTGTGTGATCATTCAAATCGTTTTACTAAAGTTTCCATTGCTCGCAAATATCAAAGATCGGCATTGGCAACACATCGCAACTTCTTAACAGCCGCAACGGAACGAGATCATCCTCATCGCCATCATCATCATCATCTTGGTCAGCATCATCATAGTTTTTTCAGACCGTTAATTAAAAGCTCATTTAATTATCATCGGTCCTTCAAGATGAGCGAAAAACTTTAAAATTGTTGTGTACAGTCAATTTACCGTAACAGGTGTGAAAATGCATTCGTTTCGATATAATTAAGTTCGTCCCCAAAAATGTAGGTTGGTACGTTAGTTTGATTTTGGTGTTTGTTGTAGAGATTCTATCTCACGAGAGGTAACTTATGCAGTAGGTTTAAATGTGCAATTAAAAAAAGCAAACATTGAACCTTCGCACCATTTTTTTGCTTTTGTTAAGCAGCCGTTTTTGTGAGTATGCAGTGTATTAGCTATTACATAGATCACCATCAGTAGTTGGCAAAGTGCGGCTCGCGAGTCACATGCGGATCTTTAGATTATACTGTGCGGCTCTTCGGTGATCCAAAGAATATTAATTTTTTTTTAGGCAGAGATTATCGAAGGAGAATGATGTTAAATCAATTTCTTAATCTCAAGGTGGATCGAAATTGATAACATTTATTATTCAACCACGCAATTATTGTAAAGCTATACAGCTCCAAGTTCAGTTTAGAAATGGGTGGCATTTGGCATTATGTCATGTGAAGCAGAAGGGAAACTCTTTTGTCTACTGGCAACTAGCATCCTTACCGGTGAATTTCTGAAATCGAGACTATTTGATAATACTCAGGGAGTTCGTTTCCGCTTTCCTGGAGCTACTTAATTTCCGTCATAACTCATTGCCGGACACAACGCCAAAATTTGACACGATTTGTATGTCAAATGCTCAAAATTGGACGTCTATAGACGTTCTGTCCGGGAAAGGGATAAGTATGTTTCACAAGTGTTTAAAAAAAAACTTTGCTGAGACTTTTCTTCACAAATTCTACGTTTTGATACCACGATTGTGCACAACAGCAAAACAACGTTTTTCTTATGGCGGATGTTTCACAAAACTAAAGTGGTATGTACTGTGTACTATTGAAATCCAATGGCAGACATTGTCTGGTGGTGCTTCGAAATGTTTTATATCAACAAAACACTGTAAATCTTGCTGCTATTCTTCTGTTTATCTATACAGGGTGTCCGGAAACTGCCGCATAAACGCACCGGATTGTGATTCCTCATGTAATTTCCAGCAAAAAAGTTGTACGGAACATACCCCCTTAGCTTAACCCCTTAGTTGCCACAGGCATTTGGATCGATTTTGATATAATTCGAATAATTTTTACCGAATTTTTTATGTTCTTTATTAAAATCAAAGAGGGTTTATCATTTTTCACGGTACCTATGTTTTATTACAATGTTCTTTTTTACGTTGTGGCGTGCACGCGGTTTAATTGCAACTGTTTCTCCCTTCTGGTGTTGCCTCATTCTCCAACTTATTGCAAACATATATCAAAGCCATCTCTTAACAAAACTAGAACTGACATTAGTGTGACCACATGAATAAATTAGGAATTACAAAATACTACAAATTGCAGATCTTTAGGGGCAGTTTGAATTGAAATGAATTGAAATCGAGCTAAAATTAACCCTAGTTTTTAGCACTTAGCATTAAAACTGTTAGAAATAACGAAGCTAGAATAAAATGAAGTAAAAAGGGAATGATCGTTAGACTATGCGCCAATTTTTAAAAGAATCGTACAAGCACCTCACCTTGGCAGAAATTGAGATGGAAAAATAGACTGTTTTTCGGTGAAATCACAAAAATTTTACTTTGAAAATCTGTGAAAACCAAACCTCTTATCCGATTTTAGTGCCGTTAGTTTTGTTTTTTTGGTAAATTTATTGGCTGTAATAATTATCTTATTTCGCTATTCTATCTAGTCTAGCTTCGGAGATAATGAGGTTTTAGTCGTACAAGAAAATGATTTTTTCAAAAATCTTCAAATGCCTGTGGCAGCTAAAGGGTTAAGCTAAGGTGGTATGTTCACTACACCTTTTTTAATGGAAATCACATGAGGAATCACAATCCGGTGCATTTATGCGGCAGTTGTTTTCAATTACCAGGAGAAGGTTTTTTCGGAAGAAAATTTTGGAAAAACCCTCCGGAAAAGTCGGAAAATTGGAAAGTCGAAAAAATTCATCAATAGAGAATCGTTTACGATGGCGCATAAGCGAGCTTTGGAGGCAGATGACCGAACGATGAAGGACTTACGAGGTGATTTGAGACGATTTGGTGGGGCTCTGATATTACTCTCCGGAGATTTTCGTCAAACGCTTCCCGTCATCCCGAAATCTACTGCTGCGGATGAACTTAATGCATGCCTGAAATTGTCATCTTTGTGGCGGCATGTCAAGAAGTTGAAATTGACTACGAACATGAGATTCGCATTGCAGAACGACCCACCGGCTGCTGAATTTTCAAAAATTCGTAAAAATCCGTTCTTGGTCGACGGTGTTTTTGAACTCGCTTGATGTGCCAGGAGCCCCGCCGCATAATTTACAGCTGAAGGTGGGATCGATAATAAACATGTTACGAAATCAGAATCATCCGAAATTGTGCAACGGTTCGCGGTTGTCCGTCAAGAAACTGATAAACAATGTGATTCAAGCGGCGATCATCAAGGGAAAATTCAAAGGAGAGGAAAAACTTATCCCACGAATTCCGATTATTCCAATTCAAGCGGATTCAGTTCCCCGTGCTTTTGCAATGACAATCAACAAATCGCAAGGCCAATCGTTGGAAGTCTGTGGGATTAATCTCGAACTTCCCTGTTTTTCGCACGGTCAGCTGTATGTTGCCTGTTCTTCAAGATACTTTAGAAAAGGACAACTAACCCAATTCAACTGGAACACAAGCTCCATAAAATATTGTGAACATTAAATTAAAAAAAAATTTGGCTCCCGTAAGAAATGGTAATTGATTCATTACTACTTGTGGGCTCGTTTGGTGAAAAAATTTGACGACCACTGATATAGATCATTATCATAACTATACTGCACAAAACCTACCTTAATTGCATGAAGCCTGTGGAACAGCAATTTGTTTGTATCTAAGTACCTTATGTATCTTTCAATTGCATTTCAATCTCAATAAATTACATTTGGTATCTTTTCAATACATTACATACCATGAATGAATGAGACTTGGCACTGCTTACGTGGAGATTGTAGATTATATTGTCTGTGCCTCTTGGTCTTGATAAAGCCAGCGAAGCTAGACAAATCATAAATGCGCATTTGAGGCGCCACACTTCTTTTTCATCTTTTCGCTCCGCATATATGTATGTAAGTGACTGGCGACAATTGAAGGAAATAAATCAAGGTACCGTCGCCTATGACTGCCTATGACCGAGAAAATGTTAGCTAAAATATACTTTGGTGCATTGAACATGGAAGTACTGTTGCTGCCGCACAGGGTGATCCTATAGACTTGATAGAATCGGATTGTAGTTTTTTTTTTGTTAATTTAATTTTTGTTCATCGCCCAGAAATGTAATGATGTTAGGCCTTCAATTAGATTTGTTAAATAAAAAAGTTCGAAACAGCAAAAAATTATGGTTCTATATCAACACGAACCACTATAGCCGAATTTCTGGTGCACCTATCGAATGAAAATCATACACCATTCACGTCATTCACCGACATTAAGATACCTACACCTTAGTGTGCGCTTATTCTCAAATTATTTGAATAACAGAATAAAGGATGCGTAGGTTGCTGCCGTAAGTCTGTCGCCGTTTGCTTGCACTATTAGCATAAAGCCTGGTTTCGTAATTGGTATAACTGCTTTTGGCATAATAATTAATCGGAGTCAGCTGCTCGGATGATTTCATGCAGAAATCAAGCGCAACAGTACCAATGGATTGGCTAGCTGGTCTGGTGCACTCAATAGTATCTTTAGTTAGGCCATTGATGCCTTTTATGGTGTGCTGAGCACAGAACATGATTTAACTATGATGGTGATTGGGTGACAAGGTCAAACATAAATTGCATCACAAAATATCGACTTTTTGAGTGAATTTTCCATAGTAAATTGGATTGCAAGGTATAAAAATGTTTTAATAGATATCATATTGGATTTTAACGGAAAGTAGCCACATTTCGACATAAATAATAAAGTAGAATTCAACTTACTTCTTTTAAATTTTGTTTGGTTGATGCTCTTTTTTTTTGTCGGTAAAACTAAGCCAACACAATGCTCCATGCATTATCTAACACCAAAGTGTTCTAGTGGGAAGTGTAAAAGACGACGTCTGGCTGATGACTGGCCTTTATTCTAATGATATAAAGTTAGTTACAAATGATGTTACAGTTATTGTATTGTTATACTGCAATAGTCCATTCTGATATAATTCATTTACTTAACTACGCATTTAACTTATGTATATAACATCCCTCTACTTAAGTCTTAAATTATAGTTTTAAGATTCATAATATAGTATATCTGGTTTCTTTACAGATCTACCAAACCTAGTTACATACAATTCATTTGATTGGCTGACTTCCTCTGAAGATTTATTTTTTAATGGATTGACATTTTCAACTGATGATTGATTTTCAATTTTTGATTCTAATTCGTTGGATTGTTCATTAAAATTATGATTGAAAAACTCACTATTTCTGCATTTTAGATGTATTCTATTCCTTCTATACGTTGTGCCATTAGGGTCTTGAATAGTGTACGATCGTTGACATTTGTGCCTTTCTTTAACAATGCCTGGTAACCAATTAGAATTTGGAGATTTCTTGTAATATATTTCATCCCCTGGATTCAAAATTCACAACTTTTTTTTATTATTGTTGTAATAGTAGGAGCTTTTCTTCTGAGATTTTTCAATAGCTTTCTTATATTCCTGATGTTTTATTATTCTAGGTTGAAGATTACCCTGGACTACGGGAATATTCATTCTAAGCTTACGGGACATCAATAATTGAGCTGGGGACGGAAGATTCGACTTAGAGGTGTTCCTATAGTGTAAAAGTGCAATGTACGGATCCTGATTTAATTCATGACATTTTTTCAATATATTTTTTATAATTTTCACAGAGCTCTCTGCTTGGCCGTTTGATCTCGCATGATAAGGACTCGTTACAATATGCTCAACATCCCAGTCATGCAAAAAGGATTTGAATTCGACAGACTGAAATGGAGGTCCACCATCAGAAACGAGTGACATTGGAATGCCGTGACGTGCGAATATAGATTTTAAGTTGACAATAACATTTTTCGCTGTATAGTTTTGACTAAGTAGAGCAACTTCAATGTATTTAGAGTAATAATCTGTTACAAGTAAAAAATTTTGTTTGTTAAAATAAAGAAAGTTTATACCAACTCGCTGCCATGGAAATTTTGAAATTGGATAACTTTGTAGTGGTTCATGCTGATTTGAATGACTGAAAGTAGCGCATGTTGAACATTGCTCAATTAAATTTTTTAGCTCTCCTGTCATATTAGGCCAAAAGAAAGTTTCCCTTGCAAGATTCAAACATTTGCTAATTCCCTGATGTCCTTCGTGGACTTTGTGAAGCATTTCCAGGCGCATTGAAGTAGGAACGATTAATTTCGTACCTTTAAAGACTAAACTATTCATAACGTGTATTTCACTCTGAAAATTCCAGAACGGCTTTACCAAATTTTCAAGTTTATTTTTGCAAGTAGGCCATCCATTCAAATAATACTTTTTTAGTAATTGTAAAACCTGATCTGAATCTGTTGCTTTTAACATTTTTATACGATATTTTTCACTCACAGCTAAATTAGAGTAAAGAGAATTGACGTGACATTGTAAATCTGACTCATAATCGGGAATGTAATTTTTATTGAGTGCTGCTCTTGATAATGTATCAGATATGTACATCTCCTTTCCCGGTACATGAATGACATTAAGATCATATGCTTGTAAGGCAAGCATCATTCGTTGTAGCCTTGCAGGAACTTCATTCAACGATTTTCGAAATAAAAATACTAAGGGCTTGTGGTCTGTATGCACGGTTATTTGGTGACCGTAGACATACTGATGAAATTTGTTACAACCAAATTGTATTGCGAACAATTCCTTCTCAATTTGGGCATAGATAATTTCTTTGAGCTGAAGTTAGGGTTTTAGAGCTATAAGCAATCGGACCGTTATTTTGTAAAATCACTGCTCCTATTGCTGACTGAGATGAATCAACCTGTAAAATTAATGGTAAGTTTGAATCATAATGGGCTAGAACTGGTGTTTCTGTAATAGCTTTTTTCAAATTATTAAAACTATTTTTACAGTTTGCATCCCAAGACCATGTTGAATCAACTTTTAGCAAATTTCGAAGAATTTCGTTTTTTTCAGACAAATTTTTGATAAAAGGACCCAAATAGTTGACCATGCCTAAAAATCGTTGCAATTCTTTGACTGTCTTAGGTTCAGGCATTTCAGTAATTGCCTTTACTTTTTCCAAATCGGCCTTGACACCTTCCTTACTGAAGACGTAACCTAGAAAGACTACTTCGTTAAGCGAAAATTTACACTTATTCTTATTCAATTTCAAGTTTACTTGCCTAGCTCTTTCTAAAACACGCTGAAGTCTCTTGTCGTGGATTTCCTTAGTTTCTCCATAAACAAGAAAGTCATCGATAAAAATAAGAATTCCTTCTATGTCTCCAAATAAGTCCATCATTACTCTATGAAAAATCTTAGAGGACGCATTTATTCCATAGGGAAGTCGCAAATACTTATATCTACCGAATGGAGTCTGAAACGTACAAAGATCGGAACTTTCATCATCAAGTTTCAGCATCCAAAATCCGGAAAATGCATCTAAATGCGAAAAGTATGCCGATCCCTTTAATTTTGACCGAATCTCATCACAATTTTTAATAGGGTAATGTTCTCTGATAATATTATTATTCAAATATCGCGGATATAGACATATTCTGACCTGGCCTGTTTTTTTAGAGTGATTACTACTGAATTTACCCATGGAGTAGGTTTTGTGACTTTTTCTATCACATGCATTTTTTCCATTCGATCCAATTCGTTACGCAGTTTATCTAAAGGTCCCTCTAGATTAGCAGCCAAATGGCAACACGTGCAGCCATATGGCTGCTGTCATTCCGTCCAAACATGTCGCCATTTGGCTGTGCGTTCAGGTTTGATATTCAATATGGCAACTCAACGAACCGCTTTGACAACCGCTTGTCAAATTCAAAGTGACAATTTTCCAACTTTTGTTTGTTCTTTTGTGTGAAAATGAATAATTCTTGAATGGCCGTGTAATAATACAAACGCGCAGAGTCCGATTTTGATAATTGAATTTAAAAAAATCACCAAAATGAAATTTTGGTTATGTCATTTTCTGTCTACATTTGGCTGCTAGTGTGGATGCTAAGGAGCAGCCAAATGGCTGCACGCGATGCCAGTTTTTGGACGCGCAGCCATTTGGCTGCTAATCTAGAGGGACCTTAATAGAGCGAAAGGTACTTTTTTAGGCGGATCAACACACGGAACAGCATTTGCTGACAATTTTAAATGCCAATTCGGAGGAAGACAACCTAACCCTACAAAAATATCTTGACATTCTTTCACAATTTCATTACAGTCTTTTTGATTTATATGAAAATACTCTTTTTAATACTCCAATTTTTTGACAAGTAGGTAGTCCCAAAACAGTGCGACATTCTATATCAGCAACCACAAATGAAATAACTTCTGTTGTATTATTAAAATTACAATTCAGCAAACATTTTCCTACTATGGGGATAGACTTCCCACCAAATCCTGTTACTTCGACAATGGCTTTTTTTAAATGTTCCATTGGTAATTCCAATTTTTTATTTAAACTAAACGGCATGACGTTAGTGTCGGCACCTGAATCTAATACACATTTAAATACTAGCATATTCAGCTCCCAGCATGATTTTTTAGTATTATTTAGCCTGTTCAGAGTGCCGATAAAAAAAGTTTCAGGTGAGTCTTCAGGCGTACTAGTGTGAGACTCTATGCTTCTGATTTTTGCACTTACGTCTTTTTTAAAACAATATTTGGCAAAGTGGCCAATTTTTTTTTACAGATTTTGCAACTTACTTGCGCGGCAGGACATTTGAAGCGGTGATGCTGCCCACATTTCCGACACTCATTGCTTTTGGACTGCTGCGGCTTTTGTACACTGACTCGGCGATGATTTGTTGGATGATGACGGCTCTGATGACTAACTTGCAGAATTGACTCCGATGACTGATTCGACTCCAATATGTAATCGGCATTGGTTTGCGCCATTATAACTGCTTTGGCCAGCTCTTTCGACTTTTGCAGACTTGGGTTACTTTCCTGCAACAGTCGTTGTCGAACGTGATTGAACCTCGAAGACATGTTGGCGATACAAATGTCCCGAATCAAAGATTCGCGTATGTCTCCAAACTTGCACTCCATGCTTTGATTCTCCAAATCAGTGATGAACTCGTCGAGGCTCTCATCCGGCTTCTGCTTTCGCGTAAAGAAAGAATGCCAAATAATGGTTAGATTCTTTTGAGGCAAAAAATACTTATCGAACTGAAGTTTGACATTTTCTTAAGACGTATTCTTCATGTCGATACCAAAAGAATTAAAGATGTGTACACTCTTGGGGCTCATGCTATGCAACATAACGGCAACTTTGCGTGTCTCCGACCCCGCATCCACTCCAGTGGCTAGTAAGTACAAGTCGAACTGCTGCCACCAATCCTTCCACTTGACAGCATTGTTCCCAGTGGCCGACAATTCCAATTTCGGAATACATGAGAGGCTGCCCGGGGAAAGCGTATCCTTGGTCTGCAATCCGGTGGAAAATTACTGACTGGTTGACGGAGTACTCTTTGACTGACTGGTTAACGGAGTACTCTTCGTCTTCACTTCCACACAATCCTTTTCGGTATTCGCCATAATGATTCAAATTCAATAGAATAAAAAAAAAATTATAAAAATCTGATGCACCAGTGGCGCAACCAGGGTTTTGTCCTGGAGGGGGCTAAGTTTATCCGCATTACTGTATATTTGATGTTGCTGCCGCAAGTTAGGGGAAGGTATTTTTTATACCCTTCGCTTATTAAGCGAAAAGGGTATATTAACTTTGTCATGAAGTTTGTAACGCATTGAAGGAGGCATCTCCGACCATATAATAAGTATACATATATGATCAGCATAACATGGGGAGTCGATTGGGCGATGTCCGTCTGTCCGTCTGTCCGTCTGTTGCTACGCGTTTTACTCGGCCAATTTAAAAGCTATGGAGCTGAAATTTTGTACACATGCTTCTTTTTGTTGCAGGCAGTTTGTATGTTTGAATCGCTAAAATCCGACAAGGGGGTCGTGGGGCTGCCATACAAACCTACCCCCCAAAATTAGGTTCTTCTTAGAAAAACTTTTTTATTTATGCACCAATTTCAATAAAATTTCGCACAAATGTGTTTTCATTGCTGACACATAACATATGTAAAAATCTATCAAATCGAACAATGGGGTCGTGGGGCTGCCATACAAACTTAGTCCCTCGAATTAGGTTCTTCTAAGAAAAACTTTTTTATTTTCTCATGGATTTCAATCAAGTTTTGCACAAATGTGTTTCTAGTGATATAACAAAAGATATGTAAAAATGGACCAAATCGGACCATGGGGTCATGGGGCTGTCATACAAACATAGCTCCCCAAATTATAAGTTCTTCTAAGATTTTTGTTATTTATACCCTAATTTCAACCAAACTTCACACAAATCTGTTTCTATTCATGACTATTCATGACACAAAACATTATGTATGATTAGATGGAGTCGGACCATGTGGTCATGGGGCCACCATACAAACCTAGCACCCCAAATCAATTTTTTCTAAGAAAAAACATTTTTACTTGCACACCAATTTCAATCAAACCTCATGGAAATGTATTTTTATTGATGTTACAAAACAATGCAAAAATGAATTAAATCGGACCATGGGTCATGGGGCTGGCATATAAAACCAACCCCCAAATTAGGTTCTTCGAAGAAAAACTTTTTTATTTGTCCACCAATTTCAACCAAATCTTATAATTAATGCCTCAAACATACGTAAAAATTAATGGAAAGGCCATGCGTTCATTGGGTTGCCGTACAACCCCCCTCCCCCCTTTGGTTAATCTAAGAAACTCACGTCCCCCGCTTCCCCCAATAAATCGGCACTTATGTCAAAATTCTAGGAAAAGCATGGAAGCGGGGAGGACTGAACACAAGTCATAGGTATGCCCGACAAAACTTTTAGCCCGAGGGGAGCGAAGGGTATCCAAATTTCGGCCGCGCCCGAAATTAGCCTCGGTCTCGTTTTCATATACATTATGCAGTAGTGCCGTTGCATTCTGTTTTTTTTTTTAATGTTTCGCAGCGTCACATGTTAAAGCAATAACACTTTGCCAAGTTACAGATTCATTGACCGCAATCAGAGCAAAATTAGTAAAATGTGAAACAAAAATATAAAAAAAAATTATGACAAACTAAAACCGGATCGAAGTTGGGCTAATGGCTGCAGGGAACATCATCTTCTCAGGCAAAATAGCAATGGGAACTCTTAGAGGACTCTATTTTACAAAGAACCAATTGATTTCGGATGTGAATTGATACGATGGCGACTGGCGATATAAGATCATTTTGAATAATTGTTATACCCTTCGCTTATTAAGCGTAAAGGGTATATTAACTTTGTCATGAAGTTTGTAACGCATTGAAGGAAGCATCTCCGACCATATAAAATATGTATACACAGAGAGAAATAAATTTGCAATACCAACAAATCACAATTGTTTGATGCTGGTTTTGTTGCTTTGTAGCAATTCTTTTTTTACACCTGCAAATAAATTGGTACTACTAAACAACACGATTCATTGATATGACAAACCAAATTTTGTCAAGACAACTAAAAAATATTCTGTTAGAACGATTTAATTTTCTGGTTAAAATAACAAAAACTTTAGCTGCAATAAAATCTACAAGTGATAAAGACAACGAGCACTATAACATTTGTTGAATATAACAATTCTTTTGGGCAGGGGAAATCAACAAAAAAAATTGCCAAATAATTTTACAATATAACATACAGTTTTGTAATATTAACAAAAACTTTTGTTATACAACAGACATTCTTTCTATGCAAGTATGAACAAGAATGTCCAGAACTAGATCTTTTGTTAGAAATACGAAATTTTTACCATATCTAACGGTACAGTTTTTATAGGCAGGACATAAAAAAACAAATCTTTGTACAATCTAGCTATTCATTTATTTGGAACAGCAAAGGTTTTCATTTTTAGTTGCTCGAGTGTTGTGAAAAAGATGATTGTGTGCTAAAAATGGTGAAAAAGTATTTGTTTCCAATAACTTATAAATTAAAGACTTATTTTGTGAGAAAGCAAAGACGCAGGCGAAAACGAAATAGATTGTCCTAAATTAGGGGTGCAGATAAAATGTCGGACCTAATTTTTCGAGTGGCGTTTCCAAAAGGTAAGACTAATATTTTCTTGTGCAATAAGATAATTTGATCTTTTCGTACCTTAGGTTTTACAAGACACATTTGCCGACAACGGTTGAACTAGTGGACAAGAAAAATTGGCATAAACCGTACATGCTAGGATTATGGATTCAACTAAGCACTGTGTGGATATGATACAGGCAATAATAAATAGTCACTCTTCAATCTTCATTGATTTTTGATGCCACAATTGTAAGTCCAATATTTATATACTATGTATTTTGCAATAAATTAACTTAAAACTTAACTTAAAACATTTTAAACTCAAAACTTTAAAATGAAAATAACAGATATAAAATCATTATTTGTATATTCTTATAGAAAAACTAAACTTGGCATGCATCACACATTATTTGTGACCTGACTTCACGACGTTCTACATTGTAAGGTTATGTTTATATCTAATAATAAACTAGGTGTTACATTGAAACATATTGTCATAATTTTTCTAATTTTAATAAAAAAAATATTGTATTTCAATAAACAGGATTATGTCCAACTAACTTTTATTAAGACATTCAATGCTTGACATGAAAGATGACTTAAAGTATTCTTTGGCGTCGGCAAATACAAATGAAAAGACAGGCCGAATTGAGTTACAAATTTAATTAAAAATTTTATAAATTCGTGTTAATCAAATTTTCTCCTAACTTTGTTAATAGTGTTCTTATCAATCCCAAATTTCAATAGACGCTATATTGAAATTAGAG
This sequence comes from Microchrysa polita, assembly GCA_949715475.1. Classification (NCBI taxonomy): domain Eukaryota; kingdom Metazoa; phylum Arthropoda; class Insecta; order Diptera; family Stratiomyidae; genus Microchrysa; species Microchrysa polita. The sequence continues at coordinate 21,510,958 of OX454417.1, forward strand.
ATTGATAAGAACACTATTAGCAAAGTTAGGAGAAATTTTAATTAACACGAATTTATAAAATTATTTAATTAAATATTTGGTATAATATTTTGATTGATACTACGAAAAGGTTTTGTATAAAACCACAAAACAGTTTTGTATAATTAATCAAAGAATTATACAATATTACCAACTGAAATTTGATTCTGACAACTAAAATATTCGTAAAATTGACGAAAAATTTTATTAATGCGGATTGGGTAATTGATACAAAGTTTTAATTGATATCACCAATGCAAACTTATCACCGTAACCAAATATTTAGTATAAAATTTGTTGCAATCGCAAATTGAATTAATCAATTTTATTTAAACTTTTTGATTATGTCAACGCAATTTTTATATAATTTTTCAAAAGATGTTTTGCATAAACAAACAAAATCGTTTTGCAGTTTCAACAAAAATACACCTATGACCAGAAATTAATGAAGACTTTTGAAACTATTAACAAATGTTTTTCTTGTAATCGACTAATCATTTCTCTCTGTGTATATATGATCAGCGTGACGAGCTGAGTCGATTGGGCGATGTCCGTCTTTACGTCTGTCTGTTTGTTGCGGCGCGTTTTACTCGGCCAGTTTAAGAGCTATGGAGCTGAAATTTTGCACACATGCTTCTTTTTGTTGCAGGCAGTTTGTATGTTTGAATCGCTACAATCCGACAAGGGGGTCGTGGGGCTGCCATACAAACCTACCCGCCAATTTCGATCAAATTTCACACAAATGTGTTAATTGTGTTAATTGGGAACACACAATATATGTAAAAATCGACCAAATCGGACGATGGGGTCGTGGGGCTGCCATACACACCTAGTCCCCCAAATTATGTTCTTCTTAGAAAAACTTTTTTATTTTCTCATTGATTTCAATCAAATTTCGCACAAATGTGTTTCTAGTAATACCACAAAATATATGTAAGACTGGACCAAAGCGGATCATGGGGTCATGGGGCTGTCATAGAAACCTAGCTCCTAGTTCTTCTAAGATTTTTTTTTATTTATACATCGATTTCAACCAAACTTCACACAAATGTGTTTCTATTGATGACACAAAACATATGTATAAATAGATGGAGTCGAACCATGTGGTCATGGGGCTACCATACAAACCTAGCCCCCTAAATAAAATTTTTTTAAGAAAAACGTTTTTATTTGCACACCAAATTCAATGAAACCTCAGAAACTTATTTTTCTATTGATGCCGCATAACAAACGTGAAATCGGGCTATGGGGTCGTGGAGCTGCCATACAAACTTGACCCCCAAAATTAGGTTCTTCTAAAAAATACTTTTTTATTTGGACACAAATTTCAACTAAACCTTATGAAAATGTATTTTTAGTGATAGTACAAGACATATGCAAAAATGAATTATATCGGACCATGGGGTCATGGGGCTGGCATATAAACTCAACCCCCAAAATAGGTTCTTCGAAGAAAACCTTTTTGATTTGTCCACCAATCTGAACCAAATATGTTTTAATTTATGCCACAAACATACGTAACAATTGATGGGAAGGCAATAGGGCTGCCCTACAACCTCCTTCCCCCTCTTTTTGGTTCTTTTAAGAAACCTACGTCCCGCTTCGCCCAATAAATCTTCGCCACGGCACTTATGAGAAAGTTCAAAAGCATGAAAGCGGGGAGGACTGAACACTAGTCATAGGTAAGCCCGAAAAAACTTTTAGACCGAGGGGAGCGAAGGGTATCCAAATTTCGACCGCGCCCGAAATTAGCCTCGGTCTCGTTTTCTTTACAAATGTTACTTCATATCAGTGTGTCTTCTTTTTTTGCATAACGATGTTTCTAAAATTGTGGTAAGGATATTGCAACCTGCACAGATCATCGACAGTGGCGAGGAACCTATGCTCCAAAACCACGATTTTCATATTTTTTTATAAAATTCGCAAAGGAAATGTTTGCTTCATATTTCATTTTGCAATTTTTTCTTTCCCAATTGATGGGTCTGGGTGGGGCTTTAGCCCCCTTAGCCCCTCCTGTGGTTGCGCCACTGGATGCAACTTATGACTCGACTGAATAAAATGACTTATAAATTTGATTCTGACACGACTTCTGACACCATGTTCTAGTGGGAAGTGTAAGTTCTAATGATATAAAGTTAGTTACAAATGATGTTACAGTTATTGTATTGTTATACTGCAATAGTCCATTCTGATATAATACATTTACTTAACTACGCATTGGACTTATGTATATAACACAAAGGTGTCTCCTTTCTCTATCTATCACTTATTTAAATCCGCTTCCAGTTCAATCATCCGCGCATCCCAACAAAACATCTCCTTGTCTTGTAAATCCCTTTCCTTATTCCAACCAATTCAAGAAAATCAGATACTACCTCTCTTTTATAATATTTATCACCAAACTCGTCACTTTTGAATGGGCTCCTTTGCACGCTCAATGTACTGTGAAATCTAATTCTAATCTAATTCTTCATTGTGTACGTTTTATTTCCATAAATTTTAAGATAATCTTTTTATCATAATTTTACATAAGTAGCCCTCTTTCCGTTTTTCCGATTTTCTTAGGCACAGGATTTACGAATACGAATGTCGACTGACAGTGCGACGTGCGACCCGCAACTGAACTGACTATTATACAATTTCCTATCTGCGCCGACACTGAAACCGTCACAAGGTTAAACTGTGTTAAGGATTAGATGGGGACGGGCGGCCGGCGCCGCGACCCTATTTTTATCGGTTCAAATTTCTTTTGCTGCCGGCATTAGACATGATAAAGTCATTCTCGGGTAATCGGAGATAGGATGTGATGCGTATAGCCCTTTCTTTTACTTTCAGTACAGTTGTTGTTTTCAAATAAAAATGATAGTCTCTCGTGCACAGAATAAAATATGCGTCGTTTAAGATGGATATCATTGCTCTTGGTGTTATTTATGATGAAATTTGGCATCGTCATATATACGACCAGATTATGTGGATTAGTACAATTGTTGAATTTTGGATTAATAGCGCAATTGATGTGAAATGTGGATTTGGAATTTCTATGGATGAAAATATTTTCCCATTCGACTTTATATCTTTCGGGATAGGTGTGGTGTTTAAAGAATCTGGTACGGAACCCTTATTTGTATTTGTTACGAACATCAATTCACTTATTTCCTTCATACTCTTAAAGTAAAACTACTTTACGCTATTTTATCTTCACGTCACATATATTGCCGTATCGAACATATAAAAAGATACATTACCATGCTACCAGTCCGTCATTATCTATCATTAATCAAACTTGCACCTGAGATACGTTGTAATGTGTACACCTATACGATGGGAGTTTTCTTGAATTAATTTTTTAACTCTTATGCGGAAAAACGCGACTACAAACAATTCCGACACATTTTTTTGTGTTATCGTAAACCGAGATAACTCAATTACTATATCTAGTAAATTTTATATTGAATATGTTAGAGGTAGACTTTTTCTAGATTATATATTATTTTTCTCAAGCCTCGCAACTTTCTCGACCCTTTTCGACTAATTAACAGATCGTTTAAAGCATCTCTGTATCTGTAGCAAACCGCGGGGAAAAGATAGACATCATAGTTTAAAATTCATACACATTAAAGATGTTAAATGTTTTTTTTTAGCGCCGCACAACATTAAGTGGACGAATAATAGATGAAGTGCAATTATTACACTATAAAATACCCTGTCCGGTCTTATCTGAATGGAATATCACTTCGAAACTATCTTTTCCTTGTCATAGATACGAGTATGTGTAGTGTTTGATAGTTAAATTGCTACAGTTATCAAGTGATGGCCATCGCCGTGGTATCAGATTGCTCTGTTTGAAATATGGTATAACTACGAGTATGTAGCGTTGAAGGAAGGCATGATAGGGAAACTGAAACATTTAGCATTGAATCCTAATGTCTTGTAGTCATGGTATGATCCGTTCACTTTGCGGAGCGGAGCGGACCTAATCCGGTCCGACGTCGGACCTAGGTCCGAAAACCTAGGTTCGCGGACCTACCCCATGGCCCATGCTAGTCTCGTTTTTTTCTCGAAAGACTATCATTGACTATTGACCATCTAGTATTCGGTTATTTGTTTGTCACTCACTACAGTTGTAAATAAAACAGCGGTTGATTATTTGTTCAATCGTAGCTTTAATTTTGTTGCTTCATCATCAGGCCCTTAAATTGAGTTAACAATTTTGGTTTAGTTTTTAATAAGTTCATATAATAAAAAAAAAATAACGGGCGCGACCGTGCAACATTGAACTAAGACCGCAGATGTGTTAGTGACATCCAATTTGCAAGAACTTAACTGCTTTTTTGTTGAGGTGTTGAGATCAACAGCAGGCTCAGAATTGTTATTTATCGCCACAAATTGGCACTGGTTTAACATCTGAGCGACATCATATTCCGGCAGATTGGTCATGAGTTCGAAAAACAACCATGGTTCGCGGTGCGATTCCAACTGATGACCCAGTGAAACGAAGGTGCGCGCACTAATCACTGCACCCGCCAGGCTAATAAGATCATATAATACGGCAATGAATAAAAGATGTATAAATAAAAACAAAACACTATACATCAATTAAAACAAAATATAAATTGACATATTAGATATAAATCGTCAAATTGATTATCCTATGATGTTTTTATCTCAATTAATTAATATTAATTTATATGGTTTCGTTTTAATTTATATTGTTTTTTATAATTAAAAACAATTTGTATTAATTAAAAACTAAACCTAAAATTAAATTGTGAAATCACGGAATTGATGATGCTACTCAATTTTAGCATAATACCTACGTCGTCAAAAAAGAAAAAAAGCTATAAATGAACAAATAAATTAACCGATGCTTGGTTATTACTGACTATTCCATAAAAAATGTAATCAACAAAAGCACTTATTGATCAATCCAAGCACCGCTAAAATTTCAGAATACAACTAAAACCAAGAAACTATCCACCATAGGCTGACGATAAATGCGGGTTCTGAAAGGAACAGTTGCATATGTTCCGCAAACATGTTCCGTTCTCACAATTCCTCACAACGAGAGAATTATGAAATTGTCTAGAAATAAAACGTGTAATTTATTCTCATAATTTGTAATCTCAGATAGCTCAGGTGTAGGACGTAGGACTACGAAACGATACGTGCCCGGTTCGATTCCCAGTAGAAGCAAAGTGTAAAAAGTTAAAATTAAAATAAGGTAAAGTAAAATTAAGGATAAAATAGAAGAAACTAGGGGGCTTCGCCAACCGCCGGGGCCGAGGCTAATTTCGGGCGCGGCCGAAATTTGGATACCCTTCGCTTGGGCTAAAAGCTTTTTCGGGCGTACCTATGACTTGTATTTACTCCCCCTCCTCATTCTTTTTCTTCCGTCTTGACAAAAGTTTTGTGCTTGGTTGAAATAAGTGGGCAAATAAAAATATTTACACGGAAAATTTTATTGGGGTTGCCGGAGCATGACCCCACAGTACGATTCCATTCGTTTTGAACTTTTTAGTTGCTTTGATAAAGACACATTAATTCAAGGTTTTGTGAAATTGGTGTAAAAAACGTTTCTTAGAAGAACCAAAATGGGGGTTTGGTTTGTATGGCAGCCCCATGGCCCGATTTGATTCAATCTTACATATGTTTTGTGTCATCAATAGAAATACATTTGTGTGAAATTTGGTTGATTTTGGTGCACAAATGAAAAACTTTTTCTTAAAAGAACCTAATTTGGGGGTTGGATTTGTATGGCAGCCCCATGACCTCATGGTCCGATTTAATCCATTCTTACATATGTTTTGTGTCAACAATAGAAATACATTTGTGTGAAATTTGATTGAAATCGGTGCACAAATAAAAAAGTTTTTCTTAGAAGAACCTAATTTGGGGGTTAAGTTTGTATGGCAGCCCCATGACCCCATGGTCCGATTTGATCCATTCTAGCATATATTTTGTGTTATCTTTAGAAACACATTTGTGTGAAATTTGGTTGAAATTGGTACACAAATAAAATAGTTTTTCTTAGAAGAACTCAAATTGGAGGGCTAGGTTTGTATGGCAGCCCCATGACCAAGTGATCCAATTTGGGTAAATCAAACATACGGGAATGGTCCTACAATACGTTTGCATTTCGGGTTGTTTCGATAAACATATATGAATACAAGGTTTTCTGCAATAGGTGCAAAAAGGATGTTTCTTAAAAGAACCCAATTGGTTGATTGGGTTTGTATGGCAGCCCCATGATCCCACCCATTTTTACATATGTTTTGTAGTATTAATAGAAGACCATTTTTGTGATGTTTGGTTCAGAGTAGTTCATAAACAAAAAAGTTTATCTTAGAAGAACTTAATTTGGGGAGCTAAGTTTGTATGGCAGCCCCATGACCCCATGGTCGGATTTGATCAAGTTTTACATATGTTGTGTGTCATCAATAGAAACACATTTAAGCGAAGTTAGGTTGAAATTGGTACACAAATAAAAAAGTTTTTCTCAGAAGAATCTAAATGGGGGGGTTAAGTTTGTATGGCAGCCCCATGACCCCCTTGTCCGATTTAAGCGATTCAAACATACAAACAGCCTGCAACAATAGTAAGCATGTGTACAAAATTTCAGCTCTCTAGCTTTTATAGCGGCCGAGAAAAACGCACTGCAACAGACGGACAGACGGACAGACAGAGAGACAGACAGACAGACAGACAGACAGACAGACAGACATCGCCCAATCAACTCCCCAAGTCATGCTGATCATATATGTATACTTTTTATATGGTCGGAGATGCCTCCTTCAATGCGTTACAAACTTCATGACAAAGTTAATATACCCTTTCACTCTATGAGCGAAGGGTATAAAAATGTCTAAAAAATCCTTAAAATTAAATCCGTGCTGAGAGTCACGGTCGTAAAAAGTGCTACATTTCAAAAATGTATTCCCTTTCACTAATCCATCGGTTGCCACGCTATCATCCCAATTTATGATACACGTATCTGGCCCATATTCTACACCTTGGTTCTCAACATCCTTCCTTCTCGTTCATACATGCCATTAAAACATCTTGGCTTGGTATCACCTTATCTGACACCCATCTTGTCCATATTACGCTTCCTCACCAGCATACTCAATTTAATAGTCGGAGCTCTGAACCTATGTCTTTTTAAAACCGAACCTACTGGACGTGGTCGGACGTAGGTCCGACCGGACCCCAGGTCCGACCGGTCCGTAGGTCCGACAGGTCCGGACCCCAGGTCCGACCGGTCCATAGGTCCGACCGGTCCGTAGGTCCGGACCCAGGTCCGACCGGTCCGTAGGTCCGACAGGTCCGGACCCAGGTCCGACCGGTCCGTAGGTCCGACCGGTCCATAGGTCCGACAGGTCCGGACCCTAGGTCCGACCGGTCCGTAGGTCCGACCGGTCCGTAGGTCCGACCGGTCCGTAGGTCCGACTGGACCTAGGTTTTTACAAAACCGGAACTACCGGACCTAGGTGCAGTTGCCGGACCTAGGTTCAAAAGATTAGGTCCGGTTCGGAGCAACCATGACTAATGTCTTGATAAGCATGGCACATTTTACATGCCGGTTTGACGGAGGAGAATTAATGACTTTATACTGTAGTTTAATGATTAATTACGAGTAGATCTACGTTTCTTACAGTGTCTATATGACGGACTTTAAGTCTTCGCATTTCATAGTTGTCCCTCGTACTGATTTTTGTAACGGCTGGATTGAATTGAACCTAAAAAAATTTTCAAACGTTTCAGAAAGAAAATTCATAACAATAACTGAATGAATTCAAGTGGTGCTAATATTACAGTGGACTAATCGCTGCTTTAATATAACGGATTTGACACTTGATAGATAGGGTCATCCAAAAATCAATATCCAGAGCGCATATAGCGGTGTCGTGTTCTGTGGCCGTGATCGTTCAGTCACCACTCTGTGATATGGAGATTCGTCGAAAAACGAGTTTCCAAACTCGGCATGACTCGCTTATTATTCAGAAAATGATAAGAAATATGTTTATGGTAGAATAATAAAGTGGCTAGGAATTGGTATGGCTGACAACCGTATCACACTCCGTATTCACCCAAGCAACAATTCGTTTGCTTTAACCCTAGTTTACTGTTTGGGGTGCAAATGCACCCCAGCGCATGTTTCACTTAATATAACTTCGAAATTTTTCAAGTTTTTATTATCAATTTTTCAATAGCTTAACAAAATTTAGTTTTGTTTTAGTTTTTAAAGATTGTATAAATGTAGCTACATAAACTTATTTTTGAGGAATTTTTTGTGGAAAGAAGTCATTGGTTCTGTCGTAGGTGCATTTGCACCACAAATAATTTTTTTAAATTCAGAACTATTTATTTTAATGTTAAATTGATATTTATTTTGAAATAAAGGTAATAATACCTAAACTTTGATCAGGGATGAGAAAAAACTTAAAAAACGTTAATAATAGTACGAAATTTTGTTTCTTCGGAATGAGTTTTAGGACATCGAATGTGGCTGTGTTTCAGACACGATTTCAATTTGAAACTGTTTCATATTTCTCTAAATTTCATAAATAAACAACAGAAACTTAGTCGAATGATCAGAAATACTAATTGGAGAAGAGTGTGCTGACTAAAATTTCGAAAAAGAGTTGCATTTCGGAATTTGTGAACAAAATTTCTTTTCGAGCCCATTAGTTTCGGCCTGTTATTTTTATCTATGCGAAGCGATTTCACTTTTATAACTGAAGTAATAAGTTCTGCTAATGATGAGGAACCTGAAGAGATGCATAACTGTCGCAAAATCAGTGAATTGTTTGCACACCATACGGAAGTTTCATGAACATGACTCTTGTTTGAGCTTATCATGTCACTCTAGTATGAATATCAGTGCCTGCCGTCCAACCAAACTCAACATGTTTGCCTCCAGTATTTCTGAATTCGCACTCACTATCTGATTTTTGTTTTCCCTATTTAACTAGCAAAATACACGATCAAAATGAATCAAATTAATAAAAATTTGGAAGTCAGTTAATGCAGAAATATGGGCATACGTACTGTGGGGTGCATTTGCACCCCATAACATGAAACTAGTAAGAAATTTGTTGCGGTAAACTAGGGTTAAAGCACTCCATACTGTAGCAATCATATAGTACCACGAAATTCATTTATCGTGTGACATCGCTTAAAGTAATATTTTGATCCGATAAAACATCCCTAAAGTATTTTCCGGAAAGCTTATATCATCATTATGGAATAATTTTAAAGATGGTGGTATAAAACTTCGATAAAACTGTCTCTAAACGTTAACCTAAGAACGTACTCCTTTAAATATTCCACGCTTGTGTTTATTGGATGATACAGCACACACATGCAATGGTCCCTCTAAGTTAACTCACACACATGCATTATATTCTTCTATAGCACAGTCGGTGTCATTTTTATAGTGTTACATTAGTATGGTCATCCAATAAATTGTTCACCGTAGTTTTATAGAAGGATGGACTTTGTGATTTAATGAATTGACACTTATGAAGTGCTCTGGAATACCACGTTTCTTGAATTGAATTCATTGAAACCAACATTTCCTCATCCTAAGCTAATTATGAATCAATTAAGATAATCTCAGCGCAGAAAATGTCTGTATTTTATTGAAGAATGTGTGAATTTAATTAGCTTCAACTGATTGACATATAAAGATGAAGGTGCATAGGAGAAGGGTCGATAAAGAAGTGTCGAGCACTTGTAGTGTTTACGAGCAATGTTATCTATATGTGAGGTTGGCCGAGTGGTTAGGGCGTCGGACTGGCGTACGACAGTCGCTGGTTCGACGCTGGCTGCGGGAATTATTTTTTTTTCTCTTTTTTTTTGCAATCGCGAGAAAATGTCAGAAAATGATGACATAACACATAATGTATATCTTTCTCGAAGCGTAATTCAGTGCTACAATGAGGTTCTATTGGATCAAAAAACGGCGCCAGATGCCATTATTGGACTATAATTCAGTGTTTATACCCTGTAAAGTGCCGTTGAAGCTTCACGATTTTCGATACTTCCAGCTCATCGTACAATTGATACAACTCATTTTTGTACCAGATACGCCATTGATCTCGCTCGCGAACGGCCCCAAAAATTCACCGAAGGACCTTTCGTTCGAATCGTTCGGAGGCTTGGGTGAGGGTACATGTTTCGCAGCCATAACATAGCACGGGTCGGATGATCGTTTTGTACACGCGGAGCTTCGTGTTCCTGTGTGCAAGTTTCGAATTAATTATAGGGAGGACCGAGAGATAAGTCTTATTGGCTAGTTGTATCCGTCGCTGAATTTCGTCGGTTTCGTTGGCGTCCTTTGATAAGTTACAACACAGATAGTTGAAGTTGTCTACATACTCGATATTGAGGTCCTCCACTGTGATGCTTGAATTTGCTGGCGTCCTTGTTTTCGATTGCATCATGGCCTTTGTTTTGCTTTCGTTGATATGTAGTCCAACTTCCTTTGCGGCGTTATTGAGGTTATGCAGAAGTCTTTCTGCACCAGCCAATCTTCGAGACATGATGTTGATGTCGTCGGCGTACGCTACTAATTGAGTCGACTTGATGAGTATCGTTCCGCTGCTTTCCATATTCATGGCTCGAATTACATACTCCAAAGCAAGGATGAAGAGCGTTGGCGCCAGCCCATCGCCCTGCTTGAGCCCAGTACGATCTTCAAATAGGTCAGTGAGTCGGTTCTGCACCCTGACCTGCGAGACGGTATTTTTTTTTTTTTTTTTTGCCTCATAGAAACTTTTGTCCCGGGACTAGGCTTCTCGGCATCACTTTACTTACTATCCGTACGTAAGTGACTAATCAATCAATCGAGTGTAAACTCTAGCAGATCGTAAAAAAATCTGAAAACAAAATATATTAATAAGGAAATTTATCACAATAACTTCTTTTAAAAATTAGTTTATTAGTACAATTAAAATTAACTAAGTCCTTCAAACTATTATAAAGAATAATTGACCTTGTAATTGGTTCATTAAGCCCATAGTTTACTCTATGATAAGGCTGAACAAGAAGGTTGTTCCGCCGTAAATTGTGAGGAATATTTCTGACTTGAAAGTTATTAAATATATCTTCACAAACAATATGAGAGCAAAACAGGTCTCTTATAAACATAGCGTTTAAAAATGTTCTTCTATAATCTAAGGCTTGTAAGCCCAATAAGGAACAGCGAGTTTTATAATCTGGCTTGAAACGCCAGCCAATTTGATAAATGGCAAACCGTGTAAAATTGTGTTGAATTCTTTCTATACGCTCGATATGCACCTTATAGAACGGATTCCACACAATAGAACAATACTCCAGGTGCGAACGAACGAAAGCTGTATACAATATTTTTAAAGTAAAGGGATCATTAAATTCGCGCGCGTTACGTTTAACAAATCCTAACATACTATTCGCTTTTGAAATAATGTAATCAATGTGTTGTCGAAATGAAAGCTCATGGTCGAAAATTACACCAAGATCTGATATTTCGGCAACCCTTGCAAGAACACTACATGTTAAGGAGTACTCAAAGAAGACCGGAGTTTTCAATTTATATATGCTAAGTACTTTACATTTACTAACATTTAAATTTAAATTATTATCGCGGCACCAAAATTGCAGCTTTTCTAAATCGGATTGCAACTTAAGGCAGTCATCAATGTTGCGTATTTTCATAGCGATTTTCATATCATCGGCATACTGCCATACACGCACGAATTTAAAATTTTGGATGATATCGTTTATGAAAACTAAAAAGAAAAGTGGTCCTAAATGGCTTCCTTGCGGAACCCCTGACGAGCACTTTATAACAGAGCGGGATATACAGCCATTTAACTTCACCAACTGAGTCCTATCCGTTAGATAGGATCTCACCCAGCTTAGAAAAATTGACTGTATTCCTAAATGTTCTAGTTTTGTAAGTAAAATATTATGATCTACTCTATCAAAAGCCTTCGAAAAATCGGTATATACCACATCAACCTGCATTCCCTGCTCGATACCATCAGCAACAAATTTAGTAAATGATACCAAATTTGTTGAAGTTGATTTTCCTTTCAGGAATCCATGTTGACATGGCGATATCAAACGGCTAATTAAAACATCTATTTTATTTTTAATAAGCATTTCAAACAACTTCGGTATTGCAGATATTTTAGCTATGGGTCTATAGTTATCAATAAGATGCTTCGGACCCTTTTTGTGTACAGGCGTTATGTATGAAACTTTCCATTCATCAAGAAAAACACCTGAAGTCAAGGACAAATTAAAAATAAAGGCTAAAGGACGACATAACGATTGCATGCAATTCTTCAAAAATATATTAGGAATGCCATCAGGTCCGGCCTGAATACTAACATCAAGATCACGCATAGCATTCAATAGGTCATCCTCAGAAATCTCAAGAGCACTCGTAAGGTCCTCCTGAGCTATCCGAGGGACCAATGCACTCTGGCTTCCATTGATGTTCGCATTCATTTCTGATGAAACGGAGTCTGGCACTTTGTAAACTGAACTGAAAAATCTAGCAAATCCGTCACAAACCGATTGAACATCTTTGTAAAAATTGCCATTGAATTCTAAATTTTTTGGGATTCCCGTATTCTTACGCTTGCTGTTTATAAAATTCCAAAATGTCTTACTGTCATTCTTTATATTATTTTCAGCTCTCGCAATATACTGTTTGTAAAGATTTTTATTCATTAATTCATACTCTCTTCTCAATCTAAAGAAATTTTCTTTATTGGCAAGAGAGGATGACTTCTTGTATAATTTATGGGCCCTATTTTTTGCTCTCTTAAGTTTAAACAATTCTTTGGTAGCCCAAGGATTTTTTGCTTTTATTTTGTTCTTTTTTAAAGGAACGTACTTGCGAATAGATTTATTTAAAATTGAATTAAAAATTGTATAACTTTCAATAAGATTACTATTCGATATAACTGGAGCCCAATCCATATTAAAAAATGTTGTATTTAGTTTTTCAAATTGGGCTTTTTGAAAATTTCTAGTAGGAATAACTTCGGGCTCTTCTTCAATGTAATCATAAAAAACAAACTCAAGAAGAAGAGCACTGTGATGGATTGAATTGGGCAAAATTGGTTTATCTACTTTAATTACAGAAGCATTCAAGCAAGTACTACTTAGTCATCGTCATCCTTGTGAGTCGCACTAGCTTTGCCGGTATACCAAAGTTCAGCATAATCTTGTACAGTACACTTCGATCGATACTGTCGTATGCCTGCTTGAAGTCGACAAAGATTTGGTATACGTCAATGTTATATTCCCAGCACTTTTGGAGTAGTAGCTTTACTGTGAAAAGCTGATCGGTCGTTGAACGACCAGGTCTGAAGCCGCCTTGATACTCGCCAATGATTCATTCTGCGTACGGATTGATTCTCTTTTCGGGAATTTTCGATAAAATCTTATAGGCCATACAAACTAATGATATGCCCCTGTAATTCTCACACTTCAGCTTGTCACCCTTTTTATGGATTGGGCAGATTATACTTTTGCGTCAATCTTCGGGGATTACCTCGTCGTTCCATATTTTCAGCAGTAGCACATGTATAGCGTTGGTCAGGCACGTTTCACCATGCCTCAGTAGTTCTGCTGGGATCTCGTCAACCCCGGGCGCTTTATTACGTTGGAGCGATTCTATGGCGAGACTCACCTCCTCTACTGTTGGGGGTTAAGCGGAAGGGCCTGGTTCGGCTAACTGCTCAAGAGCTGGCTCCGTGGGGGATGTTGATGGTACATTGAGGAGCTCTTCAAAATGCGAGGCCCATCGTTGTTTACGCTTTCGATGTCGCTGATGACGTTACTATCCTTGTCCTTACATATGCTTGTCCTGGGCTGATTCCGTTTGTACGCCTGTCTAGTGTTCTTACTGGCTAATCTTTGGTTTATTTGCTGTAACTGCTCGTCAAAATGTTTGCGTTTCTTACGTCTAATTAACTTATTAGATACTTGCCGAAGGTTGTTATATCTTTCTTTCTTGGCTCGGGATGCGCGTTTTGTGTATTGGCGATAGGCTTCATTTTTCGCCTCAATCGAGGTCCTGCACTCGTCGTCGAACCAGTCTGTTCGTCTGCGCCGGCCTTTATAGCCCACGATCTCTTCTGCAACTCCTTTGATGCTGTCTTTGAGCTCCTTCCAGAACTCATGGATGCCTAAATTTTTGATGTTATCAAGCATGGGCGACAGTTTCTCCGCAAGCGCTGTAGTATACGCAGCCGCCGTGGCATCATCAATCAAATTGTCAACCTCAAATATCTTGGCAGGGTTCACGGAGAGAAAAATGTGCAATGAATTCAACAAAATCATACAATGAAATTCACAACATACAATTTCACTAAATTTAAATCATTAAAATGTAGTGAAATTGACTACGATTCAGTTGTTTTTACTAGTGCTGGCCTATTGTAAAAATAATTTGTATGGGTAGTAACATTTATTGTGTTTATGGTAATTTTCATCACTGTCTGTAATAATAATTATTGCATGGTGTACATGAAATTAACAAGAGCGCGTAGTAATTATGAAAAGGTCAAAAAATAAAAAGACCAATTTATTCGCATATCTTGTAATCTTAGATAGCTTAGGTGTAGGACGTAGGACTACGAAACGATAGGTTCAATTCTTAGTAGAAGCAAATTGTAAAAAGGTAAAGTTAAAATAGGGAAAAAGAAGTTAAGGATAAAATAGAAGTAAAAAAAAAAAGGTAAAAAAAGGAAAAAAAAAACACTTTTTGTATTTTTTTTTGTATTATCGCCAAATTATCTTTCTGGCAAATTTTATTACCAACCAATTGCTAATTTTATTACAGTGCAATGACATTTTTCATTACAGAAGTAATAACTTTTACATCAGTTGCAATAGGGTAAAAAATCATTACAAATGCAACAGTTTTTATTACAGTTTTAATAACTTTCACTAAATTTTTTCTTCCCTTGTTGATTCTCATTAGGTGCACCGAAGAGATTGTGCACCTGTAGGTCGTCTTCACCAAATAGTGATCAGTGTCGCAGTTGGCTTCTCGATAGGATCGAACATCTAGGACATTAGAAGCCCATCTCTTGCTGATCAGTACGTGGTCGATCTGGTTCACGGTGTATTCATCTGGAGACTTCCAGGTCTGCTTATGGATTCGTCGATGAGGGAAGCATGTAGAGCTTATGACCAAGTTTCTGCCGCTCGCGAAGTCGATAAGTCGCTGACCGTTGTTGTTGTTTTCGTCGTGGAGGTTATGACCACCAGTAGTTCCCCTATGCCAGCTTTCGTTTCCAACTTTGTCGTTAAAGTATCCCAGCGGCAGCTTGATATCGTTTGATGGAAGTGAGTCGAAGAGTGTTTCTAGGTGGTTATAGAATTCGTCCTTAATCGCATCTTCTTTTACTTATGTAGGGGCGTGCGCATTAATGAGCCAGAGATTAGCGAAACGGGTCTAAATGCGGATCGCACACAGCCGCTCGTTTATGGGTTTGAAGTCGATAACGTGGTCCTTGAGCTGCGTACTCACGATGAAGGCTACTCCAAACTCCTTGTTGCCCTCCTCTTTACCACTCGTAAAAATTGTGTGCGATTTTAGGTCGTTAATCTCGCTTTTGAGCCATTTAGTTTCCTGGATTGCAACTATGCTCAGCTTGTATTTTTCTACCTGATCCAGGAGGGCCCTTGAGGCCCCTGGTCTATTCAGGGAGCGTACATTCCAGGATCCAAAAGAGTAATCAGTTGTTCGTTTGCGGGGTCGTCGTTGTTTTGTATCCGTCCAATCCGAGGCTTTTGTTTCAGGTTTCTTGACTTGAAGTTTTTTCTTAGGATGAGTTGCCGTCACATCGCTAAACCATGGTCATGCCTCGAAGATGCTGCTTTAGTGGTTGGTTTAAACATTTTCTGTCACCTATCACGAAGATATAACCGTGAGTATAATTTTTTGATCTTACAACTTACAATCAGGTTTTTATGTATCAACAAGAACATTTCCAAACTGTGGTCGCAATTTGTGACTCTAAATTTAAATTTTGCTGTAAATTGTTGTCAAAGTCTCACGCAATGTAAAATCTAATGAACAAGGTGGAACAAAATTAAACCTGATTTGTTTTTGTTGATAATTTTGAATTTTTTACTATAAACTATGTTCATAGAACTCAAATAACAGTTATTTTTAGGTTTCTTAATAATCACGTCAGTAGGGTCCTGAAAAATCAATATCCCTCTGGAAGGATCACAGGAGTATGAGACATCAAAATTAGGTTCAAGGTATAATAGTTATTGAGCATAGAAAATCGCAATTAATAAATTAATTGTTAGTACATTTAGTGTGGTACGGCACAAAAGAATCAACATAGATTGTATGATCACACTTTATACACTTTGTAATAGGTTTTTTATTACACAATCTACAAACAGGTTATTGTTTTTTTTCCGGAATCAAGAGTTGGAAGGCTTTAAATCAAATGGTCAACACCATCGAATCTAGATCCGATATCCAAGAATTTGCCTTTTCTTCCAACTCTGTGAGTATCGCGTTGATTGCTGTCTAATATTTCTAGAGCAACTTTCCTTCTAAACGTAAAGAAAGTTGCCCTCTTCTTTCCTATTGTGCAGTTGCCACGCGTTATTCTCACAAACATCAACTAGATGTGTGATCAACGGAAGATACACAGCCAACAAAATCACCTATAAAATAAAGCTAACCACACTAAAATCGGATAAGAGGTTTGGTTTTTACAGAACTTCAAAGTTAAATTTGTGTGATTTCACCCAAAAACAATACATTTTTTCATCTCAATTTTCTCCAAATTCTGCCAAGGAGAGGTGCTTATACGATTCTTTTAAAATTGGCGCATAGTCTTACGTTCATATCTTTCTTACATCATTTTATTCTAGCTCCATTATTTTACTATTCTAGCTGGTCTACACAGAGAAAAAAATCGTTATAAAATCAAAAATAATTGCTATGATTCAAACATTTTCAAATATGATTTGGCTCCATATAATACGTTTACATTTAATTCAAAAATGTTTCATTTTGAAAAAAGATTTTTTCCCTTTTTTCATTTTTTTGTCTTTTTTTTTTAGTTTTATTTTTATTTATTTTTTTACTTGGGGTTTGTGGGTTTTTTTTATTTTTTTTAATTTTTTTTTATTATTTTTTTTCATTTTTTTTTATTTTTACAATATTTTAAAAACTTTATTTTCTCACTTTGCTTCTACTGGGAATTGAACCCGGTAACTCTCGTTACGTAGTCCTACTTCTTATACACCGAAGCTATGGGAGATTTCTAGCACTGAACAAAAAAGCGGCGGGCTTATGAACATTTGACGGACACAGCCTTCAAAATGAAACAACTTTAAAACAAAATTGAATATATTTAAATCAATGTTTCAGTCAATTTTGAACAGATCATTAAAGTGAATCGTATTAAATTTAATATAAAACTATTTGTTTTTAAAACTATTGATGTGATCCAATTTTGTTTTTAATATGTTTCACTTCAAATTTAAGTGATGGTATTTTTCTCTGTGTATACCTTTTGAGATATTGATGTTTTAGTCGTGCAAAAAATGATTTTTTCAAAAATCTTCAAATGTCTGTGGCAGCTAAAGGGTTAAGAATTGGGGGTATGCTCCGTACAATTTTTTTGCTGGAAATCAACTGAGGAATCACAATCCGGTGCGTTTATGCGGCAGTTTCCGGACACCCTGTATATATCGAAACGAATGGAATTGGACCATGGGGCTGGCATAGAAACACAAAATCCAAAATTAGGTTCTTCTGATAAAGACTTTTTTTTCTTAGTTTAACAATCTTAACGAAACCTCATCCAAGTGTCTTTCTAGTAAATCCTCACAACATATCCAGAAACGGATGGAATCGGAACACTACGTAATGGGGCTGTTATACAAACCAACCCCTGAAAATTGCGTTCTTCCAAACAATTTTTTTTCTTTTCACCAAACTTCAGTCAAGTGTGTTCCTAGTTAAACCTCGAAATATATCCAGGAACAGACGGAATCGGAACAGGTCATAGGGTTTTGGTAGAAATTATTAACACAAAATTTAAATTTCGGCCGCGCCCGAAATTAGCCTCGGTCTCGTTTTTATATGAGTTATATGTACATATATTTATTATGATCGTGTTAAGCAAATGCACTAGAATATCTCGGCTACAGTGTACTCTAGACCTTCCCTTTTTCATGGGCAGGTGGCATCGACTTTGGAAAGAAAGAATAGCTCGGCCCCTGGTAAAGTATCGGGATCAACGATAATAGCTTCTTTAACGTGCTGATCACGATGATTTCGTTTCGATTTTCTTAACCATTTCCATTTCGCGGAACAGTTTATGAGCAGTATTCGAACATGTTGCGCAACTGTTCACGAAAAATATAGATTCTTGTTCGGCAACTGAAAAAGTTCAGTAAAATGTTGCAGAACTGTTCGCTGATAATATTTTGCATTTTTTTACAACACTTCGTCAACAATTGTTTCCAATGGAACTTATTATGTACTGAATTTTCAGTACAAACCTACTTTTGAGCAACTCATCTGCAGGTTAAAAAAAACTTTATTATCATCAAAAAAATCAAGGATTTTAGACTGCCGAGGGAAGGTGCACATTTACCACAATTTTTACGCATTCATAGCGTCAATATCTCATTTACGGAATTTAAATTGCAGAGCCTTTTTTCGTACTACAGGTGAGTAACTTGTAGTTAGGTAAAAACTTCATGTATACAACATAATTCATGTAATTTACGTTACGTACACTGCTCGTCATCAGATTAGCACACCCCTTCGCATGAATAGCTTCGGCTGATTTCCAACCAAACTAAAAGAGCTAAAATTTCATAATTATAACTGTTAATAGTCTATTCAATTCTAAGTTAATTAAAACAAAAAGGATTGTGTTTCCATTTTTTACTTATGTTTTATAATTGTTTTTCGAAAAAGTACACACAAAATAGCAATTAAAAATTTGTCATCAGGATAGCACATGTAATTTCTTTTTTGTCGATCTTCCTCAATTGAGGACGTAGAACCCCCAATTTTTTGTTGTTGTTTAAGTAATATTTTAGCTTTAATATGGATAAGAGAAAATTATTATCTGCGGAAGAGGGATCAAAAATTAAGGCTTGCAAGGAGTCAAGGCGGTCAAAAAGTGAAATTTCGAGATAAAATTAATAAAAGTCGATAAGTTGGTTCCGAATTCGTGTGAAATAAGTACCGTTAAGGTAAAAATAATAGAGGCGATAAAAATTGAGCACTTGTCAATCCTTATGAGAGAGTAATTTTGAGAGAAGCATCGAGCCCTCATGACTCGGTCGCAAGGATTATTGTAAATTTTCACATTAAGGCGAGCCTATATTGTTCAAACAGTGATAAGAAATGCTCCACATTTGAAGAAACTAAAAATGAAGAACAAACCCCAACTTAACTTTGCCCGAAGGAAAATACGTTTATTAATAAGCGAGTCCACTTGACATGGAACCAAGAATGGCGCTATGTTATCTTTTCGAATGAGAAAAAGTTCACTTTAGAAGACTAACACAGTTATAATGTCTACTTCCAGGATCTTTGCTAGAAAGGACACCATTAGGATCGCCTCCACTTTGGAATAGATGGTGTAATGGTCTCGAGGGCCAACTGGTACTGCAAGATGACTCTTCTTTTTGTTCGAAAAGACAACATAGCGTCATTCTTTGTTCCATGTCAATTGTTCTCGCGCTTAATTTTAGCGCATTTTCTTGTAGCTTTACTTTCTTTAGATGTGGAGCATTTCTTATCACTGTTTGAACAATGTAGGCTCGTCTTAATGTGAAGATTTACCCTAATCCTTGCGACCGAGTCATGAGGGCTCGATGCTTCTCTCAAAATTACTCTCTCATAAGGATTGACAAGTACTCAATTTTTATCGCCTCTATTATTTTTACCTTAACGGTACTTATTACACACGAATTCGGAATCATCTTATCGACTTTTATTAATTTTTTCTCGAAATTTCACTTTTTGACCGCCTTGACTCCTTGCAAGCCTTAATTTTTGATCCCTCATCCGCAGATAATGATTTTCTCTTATCCATATTAAAACTAATTTATTACTTAAACAACAACAAAATTGAGGAAGATCGACAAAAAGGAAATTACATGTGCTATCCTGATGACAAATTTTAAATTGCTATTTTGTGTGTACTTTTTCGAAAAACAATTATAAAACATAAGTAAAAAATGGAAACACAATCCTTTTTGTTTTAATTAACTTAGAATTGAATAGACTATTAACAGTTATAATTATGAAATTTTAGCTCTTTTAGTTTGGTTGGAAATCAGCCGAAGCTATTCATGCGAAGGGGTGTGCTAATCTGATGACGAGCAGTGTATATAGAAAGTGTCTACTAAATCGAAACTTTTTTTTGCAATATGTATGTTATTAAATAATTTCCCTTTCAATATTTTAGCATTTTCATAAATATTAATGACGGAATGTCGGCGCCACATTTTCCTAACAACACAACAAAGCAATATTTTACAACGTGCTGAGAATTAGTTCAATCAATCTAACGTTTATGGGCAAAGAATTCAGTTCCAGTTCTCAAAGTTTAAATTATATGTCTTTTCAATTTAATGAAAACCTGTTCATCTGAGGTAATTACAAGAATTTTTTAATCTGAGATACAGTCTACATACCTACATTATAATTAAAAAACATATGGCGAAGGCGAATTGTATGTAATAGATACCCTGAATCTATTTCTACAGACATGCTATTTTCTCGCTGTTAACGTAGGTATTCTTTTGTTTGCCGTTATAGTGTTGAGTTTTTTTTTTGGTTGATGGTAATCTTAACTCGGAATGTAAATCTGAAGCAGGGAGAAATCAAAAGTGCAATCATTTGTATAAAATTCTGTGGAAAACATATGAAAAGAATTTTTTTTAACCGATTTTAACTCATAAACGAATTTTCCAGATTATATGCTTTCTACTCCATACTTCAAATCTTTTTGCAAAGGGAAAATGCATTCCTACGAATTGCATTCCGCGTTGCCACTATACAGCTCAGCAATGGGGTTAATTCAAATTCAACTCAGAAAGATTTATATTCTTTCTGTCTACTATCGTTTTTATCATATTTTCAACTTTTCAAATTAGAACACACATGTATGTTCAAAGAAAAATTCCAACATTTCCTCTACTTTTCCATTGCATGCCGTTGGTTGGTAGTCCAGTCAAAATATCCCAATTCAGGCCTCAAAATAGAAAAACATAGAGTAAGGCTATTTTTTGTTGTTTTTAAATGAGTGGGCTCCCAAGAATCTAAAACTGATTTTGCTAAAAAAAAATTTGATCGGAAAGGTCCCAAAAAGGACAAAAAAATAAAAGACGTAAAAGGACACTAATTACGCACCTTGATCGAACGTGGGCATGTGGGGTGTCATATCAAAGAGGACGTCGAGTGCATTGCATATCCGGTGCTTGTTCCAGTGACACCAAATGGAATAAATGGGCTTAAATAGAAAATAACGGCTTTAGAAAGATACAGATACGGGAAACACGAAAATGTTTCATTTGAGCCCAATTTTATCTTTTGAGGAACAAGTAACAAATGCCGGATATGGAATGTACTTTACATCCTCTTTGATATGATACCCCCATTCTAACCTCTGGTCAAGGATTAAACAGTATCCTTTTTGCTCTTTTTGGGACCTTTCCGATCAAATTTTTTCTTAGCTAAATGAGTTTTAAATTCCTGGGAGCCCACTGAATTAAAAAACAAAAAAAAATAGTCTTTCTCCATTTTTTCTATTTGAAATGCTAATATGACGGGACTATGATGGGTACAGGGAAGAGACGAGATCTATCTGCGTCGCACGTATCTCTTAATCCACGGAAAACATGTTACCAATTTAGTCTTATTACATCTGGATCTGGATGCAGACAGTAGAAAACACATAGTACCTACACGTGAATTCAACAGAATCGAATTATGTGTGTACCTATGTGAGTTGCATGCAAAACAATTGTTGAGAATATTGCAGTGTCGACGAGTTAGCTTGGATCTTGGATGGAAGTCGGCACTGAAAGAATCTTTCCTGGAAATAACAATAATGCATGTTGTTTTGAACGGAAAGATACTGAAGGAAGACATTGGGGTCTTTGGAGATTTCAGGTGAGCTGATGAAGTACGCTGAATGAGTCGGATTGAAGGCGCACTATTATACCTATTCACTAGGAAGCACATGATAACCTTGAACTAGTGAACCACTGTGTAGCTGTAGAGTAGAGAGACCTGCCTGCATTCAGACGGTGATGCTGATTATGATTTCAAAGGAATTGGCGTGACTTGAAACACACGTACCCAGAAAGAGATTTTTTGTGAGTCTTTTGTATAAGGGAGTCATGTTGAAACATAAGCAATCAATGACGTACAGGTTTATGCAACATATTCTTATTTGTATCTGAAAACTTTCTCTTCCCGTGAGCACTGCACTGTCAAATTCTTTTAATTTGTATTTATTTTACATAAAACCTTCCATGTCACCTCACCGCATCTTATATTGAGTGTCATCTTAACATCAATTTCATATGAAAATTCATGGAAATGTATCTCATCATCTGTGTTGATTTGTTTCAGATCAATCAGTTAAATCAGATAAAATTCTTCAAAATCAAATTTAACTCGGAAAGTTAAGTCATGGAAAACAACATCTTATTAAAAGATCCGAAAACAACAGCGTTCAAGATAGCGCGATAGTGTCATGTATAACTCTAAGCCAGGGGTTCTAAACCTTTTCTACATGAGGGACAACTTGATACAACTCGGTCATTATCGCGAATCATCAGAATGCGCAGAGCGTATATATTACGAAATTTTGTACCGAATATGACATATGGCGGTGATCTTATCGTATCATACCTCGGTGATTTCAATGGGGAAACTGATCCTAACTAATAGAATTAATTTAAAACGAGACCGAGGTTAATTTCGGGCGCGGCCGACATTTGCATACCCTCCGCTCTCCTCCGGGCTAACAGTTTTTTTTTTCGGGCGTACCTACGACTTGTATTTAAACCCCCCCCCCCCCCCATTATTTTCCATCCGTCTTCACAAAAGTTCCATTGAGTCGACAAAATAATATTTGTGTGGGGTTTGGTTGGAATAAGTACAAAAAATATTTACCCAGAATATTTTATTGGGGGATGCGGGAGCCTGGCTACATAGCACGATCCCATTTGTTTTGACCTTTTTTGTTGCTTTGATTAAGACACAATAATTCAAGATTTTGCGAAATTGGTGTAAAAAATGTTTCTTAGAAGAACCAAAACGGGGGCTGGGTTTGTATGACAGCCCCGTGACTCCATAGTCCGATTTGATCCATTGTTGGAGATCGCCCCAATTCATCCTCTGGTCATTGCCGGCGCATCTTCGATCTCGTTTCTTTCGACCTGCAATTACAAAAAAAGGATCACAAAGCATCGGAACTTTTGCATATTAAGCACTCAAAATACTTATCTGATGTTATGATGTTATTTGGTTCCAATCGCCATTCCGCCTTGACCGTCGTCAGCAGCACGTCGATCGTCGTAAATCTGGAAAAGGAATATAATTTAACATGAATTTAAATAATTGAATTAAATTTGAAAAACCTTCCCTTTGAATTCGATTGGAATGTTTACATTTAATACTGTCGATTAATCAGCTGATCGTTTTGTTCACCCACCCGTAGCTAACGAGGAATGCAACGTAGAGTAAACGGATCACTCTCGTTACGAAAGCCGTTAACCGTTATCGCTTTGCAATTGATTTTGTATTTGGATTTATATTGATTTGGACTTCGCGATTTTTTATGGACTTTGATTTGATTTACTACTTGATTGTTTACGACGGAATAAAGTTGTATTTGTTAAAAGTTTAAAAGTTGCGTTTGTTATTTGAACATTTTACGGTCCGTCGAGTTTTTCGATTTGTCGTTTTGGAACTTTTTGAACTCTCGAACATCCATTCTTAAGTATGTTTCGCGTCGTCAATAGAAACACATTTGTGTGAAATTTGGTTGAAATTCGTGCACAAATAAAAAAGTTTTTCTTAGAAGAACCTAATTTGGGAGGTTATGTTTGTATGGCAGCTCCATGACTGATTTGATCCATTCTTATATATCTCTTTCCGGGGCAGTGGTATACTTTTTATACGACATTTTCAGTTTTTTCTACTGGGTAATAGGGGCACTGGTATACTTTTAATACCATGCTATTCTATGTTATAGGCCCTCATCAGTGCAATGCATTTTGCTTTTTTTTTTAATTCGACTTTCAGGTTTTGTAGAACCGTTACATCGGAGAGACGGTCACTTGTAGCGAATGTTTATTTGATTCGTTTGTTCAAGTGAGTATAGTAGGTACTTACAATAGCGTGCAAAGTGAAGGAGTCTGTGTCCGAAAGAGTGCAAGTTTATTTTTTTCATTAGTTTCAGTGACAGGTGCAGTACAAGGTTGGTATTAGCATTAGCAGTGCCTAGGCCTGTTCGGTACTCAGATTTCAGTATCGGATACCGGTTTTCTTCAGTACCCGGTACTAAACCCGGTGCACCGGCACCCGCCGGTTTTTTTTTTAAACACCCGGTTTTTTCAACCATGAGCCGGTTTTTTTTCAGTACCGGTTCTTTCATCCGGTTTTTTCAACCATGAGCCGGTCCCGGTGCACCGGTTCTTTCATCCGGTTTTTTCAACCATGAGCCGGTGCCGGTGCACCGGTTCTTTTATCCGGTTATTTCAACCATGAGCCGGTCCCGGTGCACCGGTTCTTTCATCCGGTTTTTTTCAACCATGAGCCGGTCCCGGTACACCGGTTCTTTTATCCGGTTTTTTTTAACCATGAGCCGGTCCCGGTGCACCGGTTCTTTCATCCGGTTTTTTGTTGTAGCGTAGCACTTTTTAGTACGATGTTTTTATTGGATAGCCATGAATCAATATTTATGTAAATGATTTTTTTAGCTGCTATGAAATTTATATAAGCTAATTGTCGCGATGAGAAAAAAATTATAAAGAATTTCTAATGTTGAGAAAATTTTAAAGATATGTAAATTACACATTCTAAAAGACTTAATAGAAAGTTTTAGCATCTCTTTCAAAATATAACGTTCGGGGTTATATAGTCAAAGGAGAATACGGTATTTGTTCGGCAAAAATCCCACATCACTGGATTTTGACAAAATGGTTGGGGATGGCCCCCCGATAATGGGAAAAAAGTCCCTACCGATTGGAAGTCCGCGACCTTAAGGGGGGTATTTTTTCCGTTTTTTGCAATTATTTCAAAAACGGCAAAAGATACCGTGCCGTTAGACTAAAAAAAAAATAATGATTTATTGCCAATGGGGGGCACCCACCAAAAATCAGCTCAATAGGATAAAAACTAAGGGTACCCTCTTACAATGTTTCACAACTCATTTTATAAACTGTAGAGTAAAGTTGTCTTGGGTCACTTCACTTTGTATGGGAGGTAGTACCCTTAGTTTTTATCTGATTGAAGTGATTTTTGGTGAGTAGAGGTAGAGTGATGATGCCCTCCACTGATATTAAACCGATATGATATTATTAATTAGGTCTCTGCTCCAATTTTGGGGGGAGTTATGGACATGCCGTTTTGCCAAATTCAAATGGAGGGATCGTCTTTAATCAGAGCAACTAAACTTTCAATAAAATACTAATGTGTTACATATACATATATCATTTCAAAGGAAATTTGATGTAGTTTCGTCCTCAGACCATTTTTCTGTATCTATTGCCGTTTTTGAAATAATTGCAAAAAAAAAACGGAAAAAATACCTCCCCCTCCTTTTTAAGGTGGCGGACCTCCAATCGGTGGGGACTTTTTTCCCATATTCGGAGGCCATCCCCAGTCATCCAGTGATGCAGGATTTTTGCCGTATTCTTATTTGACTATATAATCCCGAACGTTATATTTTCAAAGAGATGCTAAAACTCTCTACTAAGTCTTTTAGAATGTGTAATTTACATCTTTATAATTTTCTCAACAGAAATTCTTTATAATTTTTTTCTCATCGCCACAATTACCTTATATAAATTTCATAGAAGCTAAAAAAAATCATATATGTACATAAATATTGAACCATGGCTATCCAATAAAAACATCGTACTAAAAATTGCTACGCTACAACAAAAACTCGAATAAATTGTTGCTGGCAAGCACCTACCCAACAACAAGACAACTTGAAAACACCCAGTGCTAAAATCCTGATGCTGAACATGTTATCAAAAAAAAAAACATGGTACTGAACAGGTGCTACAAAATCTAAAAAAAAACGGTGCAACGGGACCGGCCAATGGTTAAAAAAAAACCGGATAAAAGAACCGGTGCACCGGGACCAGCTCATGGTTGAAAAAACCGGATAAAAGAACCGGTGCACCGGGACCGGCTCATGGTTGAAAAAACCGGATGAAAGAACCGGTGCACCGGGACCGGCTCATGGTTGAAACAACCGGCTGAAAGAACCGGTGCACCGGGACCGGCTCATGGTTGAAACAACCGGATAAAAGAACCGGTGCACCGAGACCGGCTCATGGTTGAAAAAACCGTATGAAAGAACCGGTGCACCGGGACCGGCTCATGGTTGAAAAAACCGGATGAAAAACCGGTGCACCGGTGTTGGAGAAAAAAAAACCGGGACCGGCCCATGGTTGAAAAAACCGGGATATCGGTACTTCGAAATATTGGTACCGGTACTAAGTAAACACCGGTTTTAAACCGATGTACCGGTGTTAGGAACAGGCCTAGCAGTGCCCATTACAATGGAAATTCATCTGAAGAAAAATATTTTAGGAAAAAAAGAAAATGAACAGAGGAAATCTCACTGACGATGAAATACTGCAATTTTTTATAGAAGACGATGCGGACTATGTTGATATTCCTTCTGATGGCGAATCTCTTGATATTGACAATTACGAAAGTGACTTAGAAGAAGGAGGTTTGCCTCAATCCACGCACACGGGAGACAGAACGCAGTTATATGTGACTCATTTTCAGTACAAAATAATAATACAGATAAATTTCAGCCTTTGTCATATTTTTGTGACCAGGCTTCCAGGGACAATTTTGATGGGAGCGATGAAATCCTTTCTCGAGTCTACGTGAACAGTTGCGGTTAGTTAGCCCTCAATGTACTCCCACCTGGACCAAAAATGTTTCCGTCGATCCGCCGAATGAATTTACTGGCATCAACCATGGACCAACTGCCATTATCAAGAACCTAGAGACCAAGGATGCAAAAAGCATTTTTAATGAACTGCTCACTGACGAAATTGTTGAACATATAGTATTCCAAACGAATTTGTATGCTCAACAATGGGGAAAGCAATACATTCCAACAACTTCCGAGGAAATTCGTGTATTCATCGGAATGAATTTCTTGATGGGAATAAAGCATTATTGAGTCCACACGTCGAGAATTGCACGATCAATTTATTGCGAACTTGATGCCAGTGAAAAGATTCAGTTGGTTACTAAACAATATTGATTTGAATGATGCGTCCCTTATGCATAGGAGAGGAGCCCCGAATTGCAACAAACTATACAAAGTGCAACTATTTTTGGTTATGTTGCTGGAAAGGTTCCAAAAATGCTTCGAGCTTGGGGAATATGTCGCTATAGACGAATCTATGATAAAATTCAAGGGTAGAACCACCTTGAAACAATATATGCCCAAAAAGCCAATAAAACGGGATTACAAGGGGTGGATGCTTTGCGATAAGAGTGCTTATACTTATAATTTCGACCTATACCTATACTGGCAAAAAAGATAAAGCAATTACAAAAAATTTGGATGAAAAAGTTGTTTTGCTTTTGTTTTCCACTATCGCCAACCGAAATCACAAGTTGTATTTCGACAATTTTTTCCACTCTCATGATTTGCTTGTGGAACTAAAAAAAAGGGGCATTTATGCTTGTGGAACAGTGCAAGCAAAAAGGAAGCATTTACCAAATTATTTAGTACCCGATAAACACTTACGCAGAGGTGATTTCGACTGGAAAATGAACAGCACAGGACTATTATTTTTTAAATTGATGGACAAAAAACCGGTTTACGTCTTATCAAACTTCCATAATCCTCACGATGTTTCCGAGGTTCAAAGACGAGGATTCGACGGTAGTCTTCAGACAGTCAATTGTCCTGGTATAATTTATGACTACAACATACACATGAACAATGTGGATAAATTTGATCAGATGAAGAAATACTATGAACTGGACCATAAAACTCGAAAATGGTGGCCCCGAATTTTCTAACACTTCTTTGATGTGACTCTGGTAAACGCCTACACATAAATAAGCCGTTTCGAGAAGTATCGTTCCGTAAAACTGGACAGCACTTACCAGAAAGGACATTTTCACGTCGTTGTGCTATGTGCAGTGATTCGAATCATCAGCGCAGAACGAAATGGAAGTGTTCCTTGTGCAATGTTCCCCTCTGTATGAGTGGCGATAAAACATGCTTCCAAAAGTACCACTCTCAGTAAAATGGGCAGTGATATAAAGTAGAATCCGGAAAGGGATATATTTTGTCTCATCAGGAGAAACACATTTGTGTGAAATATTGTTCAAATTGGTCCACAAATAAAAAAGTTTTTCTTAGAAGAACCCAATTTGGGGGGTTGGGTTTGTATGGCAGCCCCATGATCGATTTTACCGATTCAAACATACAAATTGCCTGCAGCAAAAAGAAGCATTTGTGCAAGATTTCAGCTTCATAGCTTTTAAATTGACCGAGTAAAACGCGTCGCAACAGACGGACAGATGGACAGACAGACAGACAGACAGACAGACGGACAGACCGACATCGCTCAATCGACTCCCCAAGTCATGCTGATCATATATGTATACTTTTTATATAGTCGGCGATGATTTCTTCAATTCTTTCTTTATGACAAAGTTAATATACCCTTCACTATATGAGCGAAGGGTATAATAGCCGCAACGTATCGCAATCTATTGTTATTTGAAGGGTATTGTCACAATGAGCTATATAGCATATTCATATAGAGACAAGATGTACAAAATTTCTGTTTTTTTGCCAAATCAAACACTCAATTCTAATTTTTATACCCTTCGCTTATTAAGCGTAAAGGGTATATTAACTTTGTCATGAAGTTTGTAACGCATTGAAGGAAGCATCTCCGACCATATAAAATATGTATATATATGATCAGCGTGACGAGCTGAGTCGATTGGACGATGTCCGTCTGTCCGTCTGTCCGTCTGTCTGTCTGTCTGTCTGTTGCGACGCGTTTTGCTCGGCCAGTTTAAAAGCTATGGATCTGAAATTTTGCACACATGCTTCTTTTTGTTGCAGGCAGTTTGTATGTTTGAATCGCTAAAATCCGACAAGGGGGTCGTGGGGCTGCCATACAAACCTACCCCCCAAATTTAGGTTCTTCTTAGAAAAACTTTTTTATTTATGCACCAATTTCAATCAAATTTCACACAAATGTGTTTTAATTGGCAACACACAATATATGTAAAAATCTACCAAATCGGACAATGGGGTCGTGGGGCTGCCATACACACCTAGTCCCCCAAATTATGTTCTTCTAAGAAAAACTTTTTAATTTTCTCATCGATTTCAATCAAATTTCGCACAAATGTGTTTCTAGTAATACCACAAAACATATGTAAAAATGGACCAAATCGGACCATGCGGTCATGGGGCTGTCATGGAAACTTAGCTCCCCAAATTAAGTTCTTCTAAGATTTTTTTTTTGTTTATACACCAATTTCAACCAAACTTCACACAAATGTGTTTCTATTGATGACACAAAACATATGTATAAATAGATGGAGTCGGACCATGTGGTCATGGGGCTACCATACAAACCTAGCCCTCAAATCAAATTTTTCTAAGAAAAACGTTTTTATTTGCGCACCAATTTTAAGCAAAACTCAGAAAATTATAGTTCTATTGATGCCACATAACAAACGTGAAATCGGACTATGGGGTCGTGGGGCTGCCATACAAACTTGACCCCCAAAATTAGGTTCTTCTAAAAAATACTTTTTTATTTGGACACAAATTTCAACTAAACCTCATGGAAATGTATTTTTAGTGATGGTACAAAACATATGCAAAAATGAATTATATCGGACCATGGGGTCATGGGGCTGGCATATAAACCCAACCCCCAAAGTAGGTTCTTCGAAGAAAACCTTTTTGATTTGTCCACCAATCTGAACCAAATGGGTTTTAATTGATGCCACAAACATACGTAAAAATTGATGGGAAGGCCATAGGGCTGCCCTACAACCTCCTTCCCCCTCTTTTTGGTTCTTATAAGAAACCCACGTCCCGCTTCGCCCAATAAATCTTCGTTACGGCACTTATGAGAAAATTCAAAAGCATGGAAGCGGGGAGGACTGAACACTAGTCATAGGTACGCCCGAAAAAACATTTAGACCGAGGGGAGCGAAGGGTATCCAAATTTCGGCCGCGCCCGAAATTAGCCTCGGTCTCGTTTAAATTCTGTATGCATACAGCCTAATTATAAATTCACCACACTTTCCGCTGCTACCAATTAATTGACCAATTAACCATAATTCAACATAAATTAACAAGCAAACTACTTGTTACTACACTCCCTTAATCTTAAGACATCTCAGAGCCAATTTCCAGTCAATTAGGGAGATAATCGAACAACAATCGGACTTTAATTTTGAGCTCTTGATCAGGGACATAATTTCGATTGATGTTTTTGGAATTTTAAATTAATGTTTTTTTTTGTTTTCGTTTACTTCTGAACGCAGCAAATTTGGTGAATGTGGTAACGGGTTGGAAGAAACGAAACGAATAGCGGCAGTGTTCTGTTTTACTACTTGGACAACATCCAACATTAGTCCGAGAGTAAAAACGTCTGAAAAAAACGAGGCCATTTTATCCTAATCATAACAAAGCCACCTTCCCACACTTTTTACTGACTGGTTTTAATGACATGTATGACCATGTCAAATTTTGTATGTTATAGTGTTTGGAGTTTTTGCTGCGATGGTCGTAAAAAGTGAGGGAAAGTGGGTTTGTTATGATTAGGATTTTTTGCGTATATCCTTCAAGTATTCTTATTGCTGTTGTACTTAGTGCGCTCGCTTTCGAAGCGCATTCAGTTTATGATGGTTTTCCCATTTGGACTCATGTGACGGAATACGATCTCCAGTCGCGTAACGTCTTTCAAACTTGTTGTTTTCGAAATCAAAGCGGGGCCCTTTATTTATGCAGTCGAATTTTCGATTTATTTTATGTACAGAATTCTCCCAGCGAGCTCTCGGTCGTCCACTTGATTTTTGATTATTTTAATTTAAATTTTCTCACTTTGCGTGTACCGGCAGTTAACATATATTTCTAGAGTAATAATGTCAGTGCCACCAGGGCTCTTTGGATATGCAAAAAATTTGTAGGAAAAACCTGGGGTGTGAAACCATCCATTATGCTCTGGATCTACAGAGCAATAGTTAGACCAACTCTAGTCTAGACTACGGTGCTGTAGTCTGATGGAAGAGAGCCCTGACTACGGAGGGAAAATATGTGCTAGGCAAGGTACAGAGACTAGCATGTCTCATTACCACCGGTGTACTCCGATCCTGCCCTAGCAGTGCTCTAGAGGTGTTACTTCACCTACATCCTGTCGACATACACCTCGAAACTGAGGCAAAACTAGCATTCGCACGACTTATCGCGAGCAATGCCAATCTGGAGCTTACCAAGGGGCAGTTAAAATCTTTAAACAACATCACTGTCGCGAATATGCCCTCCGATCACCTTCCAAAGGAGATCTCATGCGGCCGCCTGTTTCAGGCCGAAACATGGAGCAGAGAGGAGTGGTACTCTAATTTCGCAAGGCTGCACCCACACACCATAAAATGGTTTACTGACGGCTCTAAAACAACCAGCAGGGGTGGCTGGCACAGCGCATAGGATATCTATACCTATGGGGCATCACACCACAGTATTCCAGGCAGAGGTTCACGCAATAGCAACCTGCGCTGATCTCTGTTTACGTGCTAGCTACGTTAACAAAAGAATAGCAATCTTCTCAGACAGCTAAGCGGCTATTAAGATACTCACTAAGCACACCATCACGTCAAGACTCGTTCAGTGCTGCCTGAATGATCTGAACAAACTAGGAGCAAATAACAAATTAACACTCTTTTGGGTCTCAGGTCATACAGACATCACAGGAAACGAACAGGCGGATGAGCTGGCACGCTTGGCCGCAGCTACCCACTTCTACGGACCAGAACCCTTTTGTAGCATATCTACATGTATAGTAAAAAGATTAATCAAAGACTAGGAACGACTCAAGGCTTCTGAGCACTGGGACAAACTATCTAAAATGTTCATAGCAGGATACTCCCATAAAAGAGCGGCTGAGTTGTTCCAGCTAAGCAGAAATAAAGTACGCACCATATGTGGAACACCCTGTACCGTTTCGTCATTTGCAAGTGTAACATTCGATATATGAAATTGTAACATTTGGAACCTGAGTGTAACAATTTTTCAAAAATGCAAAATTAAACGCAGTAATATTAGGTAACAAAAGAAAAATAATATATTCTTCAAAATAATATAACAATGCATAAAATAATAAATAAAATAAAAAATACAGCTTCGTGCTGTATTTTCAGTAAATCACAGTTAATGTAAGTGAGTTATTATTATTTAGAGGTACGGAAATTTCGTTTTTACGAAATAGATGCGAATTTCAGCGAAATTTGCTCATTCTTGCGAATTGATGCGAAATGTTCGAACTTGTACTTGTCCACGAAAAGTTAATTTTTCTCCAAAAAATAATCAATTACGGAGGATAGTTTTTCATCTGAGATTGATTTCTTGTCAAAAAAAATCCCATTAATAAGAATAGACAAAAATGCAAGAGATCATTTATTTCTGCATCGGGATTTTTGAATGTAAACCTTTTCTCGTGGTTCGACGAGCCCCAAAATTGAAATGAACTGAAAAATCGAAACACTATACGCGGGTTCTGCCTCAGAAGTTTCTCTTTTTACCGTAACTTCTTCTTCCAAATATATTTCTCGAAAAATGAACTCGTAGTATGCTTCAGTTGTCAGCCATACTACTTCCTTGTCGTTTTTTTTTTGCTTATTATAATTAAAAATTTCAGAATGAAATATGATGTGTATTTTTTTAATATTCGTTTCATTGTGATTCTCAAGAATTTCTAGTTTAATAAATTTTAACATCAACAAAATGTACAAAATTATGTTTTTATGCGAATTTCAGCCAAATTTCTAATTTTCAAAATTAGTTTATGCGATATTCCTGTTTTTTATTTGCGAAATTTCCGTACCTTTAATTATAATATATGGGACATTTTTTCGTACATCTTATAGGCTGATTAGTCTTATCGCCTAGAGAAGTCACACGCAATATTCAGAAAGCTTTTCCATCGTATTGAATGGAATTTTTGTTTATTTTGCATAGTTCTGCCATATTTTGCTTGGTTACGCCATCATCTTAGATTAAAAAAATCATTGCACAGTTAAGCAACAGATAACATAACTATGTAAAATAAACAAAACTGCCATTCAGTACAATGGAAAAGCTTTCTGAATATTGTGTGTCTTCTCTAGGCGATAAGACTAACCAGCCTATAAGATGTACGCAAAAATTTATTTATTTAATTTTGCTGCAAGCAGTGTTGAATCAAAATTTTGACATGTATTCCCTAGATTCGAAATATATTCCGTAAATGACATTCTCGCATTAATAGTTTCGTAATTATATCGATTGCACTTTTTATTTTTGATATTGTTGAGTAATGAAAAGCATCTTTCCGCAGCAGCGCTACTGTGCGGGAGAGCCATCAACCTTAAAACAAAAGTTGCGACATTTTTGAACATATATTCGTCCGTTCCATTCTTGGTATTATAAATTTTTTTCCAAAAGTCTTCCGCAAGATCTGTTTGTATTATTAGCCCAGACATAAGCATTATTCTCATCTCACTAAATATTTCTTCACTACCATTAATTATTAATTTTTTAAAACGTTCTGTCAAGTTTGACAAGTAGGGAAATATAATAGAGAAAGAATGTGTGCTTAAGTATTTCGGGTCAAAGATATTTAAAGAATTAAGAACATTGTCATTGAAATCAAATCGGCGTTTTACATATATAGTCGTCATCCATAAAATTTGTTAATATAATCTTTAATTCGATTGCAATGTCTTGTAATAATGTATGAATTTTTGATGATTCCGATTGAAAATTTAAATTTAGTTTTATTATAATACTCAAAATATATTTTAAAAATAAAAAGTAGGCCTTACATTTGTTATCACAGAGCAGCCGATAAATCTCCTGTGCTTTTTCGATTTTTGAGTTGGCAAAATAAAGCTTTAATGGGTTCCAACTTTTTACAAAGCAATTAACAACATCGAACATTGACAGCCAGCGCGTTCTTGACAAATTAAGAATTTTATGTGGACGTATTTCCAAGAATTCTTGAAATTGTTCAAGTTCAGATTTACGTTTGCTACTGTGTTTGAAAAAACTGTAAACATTTTGTACAAGCTCTTCAATCTTGTATGGTAATTTTTTGCAAGCATACGACGCGCAAGTATGCAGCGAGTGGGATGTACATCCAATAGTAAACATATCAGGCACAATATCGGATAATTTTTTTCGAACGCTATTATGGCACCCAATCATAACCAATGCATGATCCGATGCGAAACCGTATATATTTGAAGTTGGTATTCTATTTTCTTTAAAAAAATTAATAAGTTTCATGAAAATATCACTACTACTACTACTACTGTCAAGCTGAATTAATTGTAAAAATCGGTCACAAATTGTAATATTTTCAGGATTGAAGTATCTAACTATTACAACTAAACACTGTTTTGTGGAGACATCGGTTGTTTCGTCGATAATGATGCTAAAAAAATTCCGCTGAAGATCGCTACAAATTTCCTTTAGCAAACATGGAGCTACTTTACTTGTTAGCAATTGCGTTGCCTTTGTGCGCGCACATTTCAGTTGATGAGCTATTTTCGAATCACTACAGACATTAGCTGGAATATACTATAATGTGTATTGTGATCAGTGTTGCCAATTTAGCCGTTTTCCGGCCAAATTTAGCCGGAAATCGTGCTGTTTAGCCGGAAGAAATTTCTAATTCCGGCCGGCCGGATTTTTAGCCGGAATTGATTTTGTTCGGCCGTTTTTTTCGGCTAAAATTGTTTTATGATTTTTGTATGAAAAACTTTTTTATTTATGAACCAATCTTAACGAAACTTCGCATGAAAGGATCCCTACGAATGTCACAAAAAATATGTGAAAATGGATGGACACAAACGATGGGGTTATGGGGCTGCCATACAAACCTAACCCCCCAAATTAGGTTCTTCTAAGAAAAACTTTTTTTTTGGCACCGATGTGAACCAAACTTCATGAAAACATATTTCTAATGATCCCCTAAAACATACGTAAAAATAAGTGGAATCCAACAATGGGGTAATGGGGTAATGGGGCTGCCATACAAACCCAAACCCTCAAATTTGGTTTTTCTAAGAAAAACCTTTTTTATTTGGACACCAATTTTAGTCTGGCTGGTGTAGCGGTTAGTGCGCGCACCTTCGGTGCCCAGGATCATGAGTTCGAATCTCACCGTGGATCATGGTGTTTTTCGAACTCACGAGCTTGTGACGGACTATGATCTCACTCAGATGTTAAACGAGTACCCATTTATGGGGATAAATAACACTGCTGAGCGTGATGCTGATCTCATTACCTCAACAAAAAAGCAGATAAGATCTTGGAAATAGGATGTCACTAACACATCCTGCGGCCTTAGTCCAATGCTGGATTGTCGCGCCTGTTATTTATTTATAATTTACACCAAACCTCATGAAAATGTATTTCTATTGATGTTACAAAACAAATGCAAAAATGAATGACATCGAACCATGGGGTGCCATACAAACCCCCCCAAATTAGGTTCCTCAAAGAAAATTTTTTTTATTTGTTCACCAATTTCAACCAAACTTCATTCAAAATTTATTTCTATTGATGGAAAAACACAAACGTTAATATTAATGCAAAGGTTCCATGGGATCAAGGAGCTGCCGTAGATACCCTCCCCGCATGTTGGTTCTTCTAAGAAACATTTTTTCCTACACTAACTCCACCAAACCTTTTATAATTGTGTCGTTATCGAAACAAGAAAAAATGTAAAAACAAGTTGAATTGTACTAAGGGATCCCCCGCTGCCCCCCAATAAAGTTGTCTAAGAGAACTTAGCCTCGGTATCGTTTTTTTTATTTTGAAACTCGATATTCACAACCAAAATAATTAATCGCCGTGAAATTATTTCTACATACACTTCATGTCGTGTATTAGGGTAAACCTACTATGTCCACCAAGGGGAAAACTTGCATTTATGTCTACTGGGAAAAATGTGCCGTGGAGACCTTTTTTTCAACAAATTTAGGATAATGAGTTTCACGTAAACTGACGATTAGTACCTAGTCTAAGCATGTAATTTACTAACCACCAATATGCTGAATAATTTGCAAAATTGAAGACACTTTCTTAAATAAAATTCTTTGCTGAGCAAGTCTTGGAGCGTGCACAAAAGCTAAGTGCTGAAGAAATATATAAACACTTAAATTTCATTGTTGTAGTTTACTGGACAAACTAGGCTTGACTCACGCTAATCCGGATCATTAAATGTTTCCACTATGTATTCTATAGTCCGGATTTCGGCAGCAATTCTGACTCTGTAATCCGGATATTTGAGATTTTCAGGGTAAAATCGTAGATTTGGTCTCGTACTTTATTACGGGACGGTTTGGCAAATGACACAATGCTGACTAATTTCTAAGAAATAATACATTTATCGCCTTTTGCTCCTCTTGTTTATTTAGAAAAAAAGTGATTGCGCTAATCCGGATGATCCGATAGTCCGGATTACTCATTGCAATAATTGATCCGGATTATCGAGTCAAGACTGAACTTGCACAACGTCAGATGATTCATAGAACCTACGCATTTAAAATCTATACCATTTCCCGCCCAAGCTCATAATTTTGGGACATTTCGTGCCTTTGGAGCATCAAATTTGTAATTGCGGATCATCAACAATGCCCTTGCCCATAGGTACGCATTGGACGTTCATTTTAAGAATTTTATGTTCCACAATTTCGAACCTAATGTGGTTATGAACTTGACCGAGAAATTGTACCTGTATACAACAATTTTGATTAGTTGAGCTATCTAACTCCGAACATAGTAAATTTTGACTGTAATGGCAGCGATTGGAGCATACATATATGTAATAAAACTAAAAAATCAGTCTAAAGTATAGTTTACGGGTAGTACTCCAGAAAAAAAATAAATTTATTAAAATCAACTTTTCACTATATTTTTTCGCAATATGATTGTTTTGTATGATTTAGCCGGTTTTTTTGGCCGTTTTTCTGACTGAAATCGATTTAGCCGTATTTTTAGCCGTTTTCGAAAAAAATATAGCCGGTTTTCCGGCTAAATTTAGCCGTTTTCTAAATTTCCAGTTGGCAACACTGATTGTGATTTAATAAATACATAAAATTAAACTCATACCAAGAAATCCTGGTAGATGGTCCATAATACTAAGTGGTAAATTATGTTCCACCAAAAATGCCAAGCTTTTTAGCTCACTTCCCACCAATGAAGAGGCCGCGGCTAATTTCTCGTCCGATTTTTTTTTAATTAATAGACTAACATCTGCCGATGATTTCAATAAACGCATTTTTTCCTGATGCGAGGTACATGATTTGTGTCGCACTATATGCGATTTTGTTGTAGTAATTTTAACGTGGCAATATTTGCACGAAAGAATATTTGTTGGTTTATTTGCATGCAGCCAAGGAAATTCTTTTATCCATTCCTCTCTAATTCTACGTTTGTTTCTATAATGTAGATAAATTTGTAGAAAGTCATTAGCATTAGATAAATTATGTTTGGATAAATGGATAAAGAAAAGGTCAAATTTGGATGATTGCATTTCATTAATGCTGGTGTGCTGCAATCCTTTTCGTGAAATCGAAGTGGTTCTCCAGATAGTCAATGTCAAAGTTTGAGTTTTCTATGAGTCCATTTCAATACTTTCATAGGAAAAAGGGGATATTCTCGTTTTACGAGAACGACACCACATTTGTTGGCGTACGTGGCCCACGAACGGCGCTATGGGTGTTTTAGTGACGTGTGGAATTCTCACAGTCTACTCCTGCCTGAGATCACATCTGCGCACAATGAGGCTCCAGCAGGATGCGAGCTGTCGATTCTGCGAAGAAGATGACGAGACTTCATTCCACGTCCTCTGCGAATGTGATGCTCTGGCCCGACGCCGATAGATACAATTCGGAGTGGCCTATCCAGACACGGACGACATAGCTTCTATGTCAATTAGCAACCTCGATTCATTTCTTAGCACGATCAACCTTGATCGTCAGGCATAGTGCTGCCCACAGGCGACTAGGGCGATAGCACAATAAGCCCACTGGCTTCAGTTCTGCGGGTTCACGCCCCCCCCCCACAATCTAATCTAATCTAATAATGTCTGGGAAACCGATAAATCAAGACTAGTTTAAAATAAAATTTCATCAATTTGACATGAAAATTTGTCAAATTGTTTGAAACAAGCGTATTTTTACATGAAAGTTCGCAAATTTTACATGGAAATTCGTCAATTTGACATGAAATTTCGTACACATGCCTTTAAAATTTGCCAATTAGAAACGAAAATTAAAATTAATTTGTCATGGATTTTTTTAACGAAAATCGTCATTATTAATTTAAAATTCATTAATTTGACGTGAAAATTTAAAAATTTGATATGGACATTCGTTAACTTGATTTTAAAATGCATTCATTTCTTTTCTGGAGTCTCGTTATTTTGATCTGGAATTTCGATAGTTAAAATTCGTGGATTTTTAATGGAAAGTCGTCAACTTAATTTGAAAATTCATCAAATTGTCATAGAAATTCGCTGATTTTTAATGGGAATTCCTCAACAAAGATTTGAAAATTCGTCAAAATTATTTTAAAATTCGTCAATTTGACATGGAAGTTCGTTAGTTAGAAATGGAAATTCATCGACATGATTTTGAAATTGATCAATTTGGATTCAAAATTCGTCAACATAATCGAAAATTCGACACTTTTGGAATGTGTTTGTGTCAATATTTTAAAAGCATAACTCTCAGCATTAGCTTAAGGTATACATCGCCGGTGGCAGTTCGGTACTTCTAACTACATTTTAGGACATTTGACTAATTAACAATTATATTTAAAGCAAACATGGTTCTTGGGCTTTGGGGACCCTTCCGGGTTGGGGGCCCGTGTTCCACTGAGCACATGGAACACCGTACGTTACGCCACTGATGATTTTATTTAAATGTTAAATGTGAAACCATTTATGGGGATAAATACTTTGTTCGCCCTCAACACAACCCCAATAAGTCATCAAGATTATACGAGTATGTATATGTAAATTGAATATATCAAACACGACTGCAGTCATATTTAATTTTGGACGGTTATATAGGGCCGTATTTATGAACATTCCTTAACTCAAGGAGACTTTTTTTTCTATGAAAAAGTATGGGAAATGACACTTAATTTATTGAATTTCGGCATCCTTGACCCAAGGTCTCCTTGACCTGTGGACTTTCGCATAGCGGCGGTGACATCAGGAACAAAGCACAACCCTGGTCAAAGGAGACAAAAAAGTCTCCTTGAGTTAAGGAATGTTCATAAATACGGGCCTTAACCGCCAATTATTTAAGCTTCAATTTTGCGAATTATATGAGAAACACGGTAAAATCTTCGCGGACAACCTAAAGTGTCCGCGGACCCCCGGTTAAAAGCCTTTGCTCTACTAGGCCATAGTGATAACCTCTTTTACACTGACTTACTATACTATTATGGAAACTCTGATTTTGATGATATTTATTGCTCATCAAATTTAGTGGACGCAATCTTCGATTTTGTATAGTACCTACTCGTATATAAGATGTATCCAGACATACGTATGTATGGATACCATGAAACTCAGAAAACAAAATCATCTACATACAGTACTCTGATAAAAAAAAATATGGGAAGGTCATATATTTATCAGATGTACGATGTAAAATATTCTTTATGTAATGAAATGACTTTCATTAATTGGTTGCCGTCTGGATTGGGATTACAATCGACTTAACAGTGGATTAAATATGGATTTGAACAGAGACTCATAGTACAATTTTTGTGTCTGTCAAATGTTTGCTTGTTTACGTTGGTAATATAACTCGAAGTGTATTCTTATTTTTTCAGTTAAATTTAAAGCAGGTGTAATCATAGATTACAAATAGAAGATTGCTTCGAATTTAATTGGAAGCGATTATAATCATAATTATAGAAATACTGCGTGAGATGTTCGCTCAAACAGCTGACAGCTGATTGTTATTTTGCATATTTATGCTAGGTGCAATACTCCCCTACAAGCCATTGCGTGAAATTGCTGCATTGAACTTTTAAAAGAATATGTAACTACCGTCTAATTTCCCTTTTATCCTGCTTCCCAAAAATCCTCAAGCGTCTCATCCACAACAAGACTTATCCTACAATTTCTGCGCTTTTTGCTGAGCAGCAACACGGTTTTGTTAAAGGTCAAATTTGATCTACACATTTTTGATATATGTATATACTAGAGCATCCAGAATGGCTGGCTTCGTCTTCCGTAATTCTCATATTTTAAAAGCTCTAATTGAAGCGGTTCAGCACAAATTTACTAGAAACCTTTTCTCCAAGTCTCTTAAGGCAATTACGCTTATCGCCTTGTACTACTAAACCTCCCCCTTATCGAGAAACGCAGTGTTTCTGGATGATTGCTTTCTATTCAATATCCGCAACAGTCCATCATCGCCGGCTTTAATGAACGAAATTAATGTTCGCGTTCCTACCCGGCTGACATCATTATTCGTAATATCTTTCGCCCGCATTGAATTATACTTTCATTCGCCGTTGTTTCCCCTACCAAAGAACCACGACATTCTCCATCTGGGTCCTTTTCCCTTGTCGCTCTATTTATTCAAGGTTGCAGTTAGGAACGTTGTTTTTGAAAGGGAATCGCGTTCTTAGTTTTGTTTTTTAATTAAATATAAATTAATTTTCTTTAACAAAAATTGAATTAATTTTTGTAGCTAAATATCAAAGACCCTAGAGATTTTTTGTGAAAAAATTAAAGTCGGCTATTTCCGCTTTAGTTTAATTAACGCCCATTTCTCATTACAATGAGACGTATGTTTAATTGTAAAGAGTATCGTCTAGAGGTAAAAAAAAACATTTATTAGCACGTAGAAAGAGAAACAATCAAATATCCCAAGTCCCGAGAAAAGCAATTTCTACAAGTTAATTCTTCACCTGGACAAAACGCAGGGATCTTAATCGGATTAACCCTCTGTCGGGTACACCCGGACTGACTGTCAGCAAAACACTTTCGTCTCTGCTCCCTCAACTTTGCAGCTGCGGTTACTCGTCTTACTTCAAGAATCTCACACAATGGGTAACTCCAGTATTCCATGGACAATTAGACAGTTGCGTGGTAACGCGTCTGGCTTGACAGTGCCTGCCCGCCTGCCAATCGAAAATGCGCCTAACGTATCTACGGTGCGCCCGACGAATAGTTAATACTAATGGACTATGAGGCGGAAGAATCAAAATCGAGTATTAGTATTTATGTTTTCGATAAGATCGTCCCTGGATCATGGAATCTTAGGGCCCCGGACTCACTTCCTTTATTATTGAACCTCTCTTGGATAGTGCTAGTGCCCGCCAACATTTTTCGAAATTCATTCCATAGTGGAGTTGCGTTTGTCTCTAACCCGAATCCAATAATGTGTACAGCATTGATCATTTCGGAATCTGGTTATCTTAAGGTAGAACTAGTAACAAAGCTAGATTCATTATAATAACTACACAAAGCTAGATTCATTATAATAAGTACATACTCTATAAGCTTCATCTTACATGCATTACTCATTGGTCTATCGTACCTTTAATTAATCGGCTAGTTAATCTTCTTCTAATATTCCCTCAGGCATACCAATTCGTCCAACTGAATAACAAGACATTCCACATTCAGGCAGGTCTTCTCTCTCATTTACAAATCTGATATCATTCAAAATTAATCGATTTCAAATCATCCCGCCTTCATCGTTTGCCTTTTCGACTGACAGCACCCATTTACGGAGCCTCCAATCACATTCCGTACAATGCTGGCTAATCTCTGCAAACAAATAGGTGACTATTCCAAAAAGTCCGATAACATTTCAACAAAGACTGGTAAATTAAACTTACCAACATTGTTGTAAACTCACTAAGTGCATTTGAATTGGACTTGCGCGCTGTCATGAACCCTGACATGATACACTCTTATCAGATCAGCCTATAGCGCGTTACCATTACCTGCATATCAATAAATTTGTATCAGTAATAATATAGTTCCAATCAATTTACAGAAGGAACACCAATTTTATTTGAATAGAACAAGAGCATCATAGAGGTGATCGAAAAAAAACCTTCTTCAATTTAGATTAGAAATCAGTTAATGAATTTATTGTTTATCTGATATGAATGGCCCCGGTCAAAGGAGTTGGAAGTGTGTGATGTTAATGGAAATTGGGTATGATTAAAAGCGTTGTGGTGTACTCTATTATGCTATTGCATTACTATACAATAAATTGATGTATGGCTACGTGAGTGATCCGACACAAGAATGTGTTATTAAAAATTGATTTGAAATTAGATATCAGGTACAAGTAACCGTGTGTCAGATAGGATTTAGTCCGGATTTAAAATTTCAAATAATGCTTTTATGGATTATGGAGTATGTGAGTGAATACGTGTAATAAATGAAGTTTACTGAATTGTATGCGGATATGGGGCTTTTTATCTGGATTCACACAATTCGTTTCTGTGAGTAATATGTATTCAAAGGGCTGGCTACGAACTACGATATCCCGCTCATAATTTTCCCGTTTTTCATAATCCCGACATTCATTATCCCACTCAATCGGGGATCTGGAGCGACACTTTTTTTCGCTACACACGGTAGTCATCAACGCACCATGCTCCACTAGGAGTTACGGTAATCGAGAGAGAGGAGAGAACAGACGAGCACGATGGTTTGCCAAACACCGAGCAAGGTGTTTAGTCGGAGGTTGGATAAATTAACTTTGTTTTTTGCATCGGGAATTTGAAGCTAAAGCTTTTCTCGTGATGCGAAGATCCCCAAAATTCAAATGGACTTTACATAAAAAAAAATACCGGCGTACAGAGGGCTGCGCCCGCAATACGAGGGTTTTTTAGATTTTGGATACATACATAGTGAATAATTTTGCACGTATATTTTATAGGTAATAAATAAGAACTATGCACAATATTAATGAAATGCTGCTTGTAAATCTATTTTTGGATTGGTCTAAGTAACACTTTTAATTAGACGAATCCAAAAATAGATTTACTATGTATCATTGGCTACACATATTAACTGAATTTATTAGCTGTAACTCCGTTACCATTACTCCAAACTAGAGGAGAGCAACTGATATGAGAGTACCCATCGAGTTCTTTGATTTGAGTATCCACACGTCCATGTTCGATAAAAACTAAAAAGTCGACTTTTTCAAATCTCCGGGACATTCTGTTAGCTTTGTCCTACCAACACCTAAGTATTTCGTACTGAAGACTGTTACGATTCTACACATTCCTACTAAATTTCATTACTATCGGCCAAGTCGTTCTTGAGTTATTTAGTGAATAAATTTTTAAACCTGCGGGACACCCTGTTATCTTTGCCTACCAACTTCTAAGTAGTTCGTGCCAAAGAATGCTACTATTCTACATATTCCTACCAAAATACAAGACGATCGGTTAAGCCGTTCGCGTGTGCGAGAGTGGACAGACGGACGGACAGACGGACAGACGGACAGACAGACAGACGGACGGACAAAATCGATTTCATAAGGGTTTTTTGAAAAATCTAAAAAACCCTAAAAAGCGAAACAGTACTAGCGAGTTCTGCCTCAGAAGTTTCTCTTTTTACTGTGACTTCTTAAGGGGCGTATTATTGTCAAAAACATTTCTCGACAACTGAACTCGTAGTATGATTCAGTTGTCAACCACACTACTTCCTAGTCGATTTTTTTTGTGCTATTTGAATATTCGTTTCATTGTGATTCTAGAATTTCTAGTTTAATAAATTTTAACGTCAACAAATGTTAAAAATTACGTTTTTATGCGAATTTCAGCAAAATTTCTAGTTTTCAAAATTAGTTTATGCGAAATTCCAGTTTTTTATTTGCGAAATTTCCGTACCTCTAAGTATGATTATTAAATTTTTGAGAGTTTGCAGTTTAACGTTAACTCGATATAGTCGTACATGGAGTTAACGTTCCATACCCCACAAGGGGTTGCGGTATACAGAGGAAGAGAGAGAGATGGTGTAAAGGCAAGTGTAGAAAATGAAATAAAAATCATAGCCAATTTTTGCTAAGTATCACCTTTCCAGAAGTATGAGAAAATATGGTTCGAAAAGTAATTTGATTTGTAAAATATTAATTCGAGGCACAGCAAAGCATTGCATTCATTCAGCAGCATAAAGATAATTTCAGCTTTCAGTAACTTAACTCACAGTTAAGAGTCTATAACTAACAAGGTAAATAACATAACATAACATCCATTATCGAAGTCTAAAAGCAGGGGTTAATATCCGATATAGAAATATGTAGATCCGATAGGCAACTGATTTCGGCGAAAATTATCCAACGGGCTCTTGAGTTAAGCCACTACCG
The DNA here is from genome assembly GCA_949715475.1 of Microchrysa polita. Taxonomy (NCBI): domain Eukaryota; kingdom Metazoa; phylum Arthropoda; class Insecta; order Diptera; family Stratiomyidae; genus Microchrysa; species Microchrysa polita. The sequence continues at coordinate 21,555,890 of OX454417.1, forward strand.
GAGCATAGCTCATATTTATTTAATTATTGGGACTTTTCTGTCATGGCATGGATGATCTTGAATTTTGTAATAATGAAGAGTGATGATTATGACTAAACGCAAGACCTCTTTCTCAATATCTCTTCATAGAAGGTCAGTATTCTTTCAAAAATCGCGCTCGAGCTGGCCCATTATTTTAACAGGAAATTTTACCATTAAAATAATAGGCCTCCTCGCATGGGGATACTTAATTCCCGGAGATCCACGGACCAGGTGACTTAATTTGATAAATTGCTGGTCTGGTCTTTTGGTAGTCAGGGCCGAATTTTCTATATCGGCAACCTGGTCAACTGCCCGGGCGGCAAATTTTGAAAAAGCGGCCTATTTTTAAAACCTTCATATTTTCCATTGATTCTGTGATGAAATTTCGAGATCTCAAGAGGCAGGCAAGAAATTAAGCTCTGCGAAAGCGGTCGCATTGGTGACAGATTTACAAATTTTGCCACTCTATTGGCCTCTACTCTTGATTTCCAAATTTTCCAAAATGGGTGGCTAAAAAAAAATCATAAAATTTGTAAAAGCCTCAGGCTACCAATTCAGCACTCGCTTTGGCAGAAAAGATACATTGCGACAAGAACGTATAGGATCCTCTATATGTAACGGTGCTACTGCAGATATCTCATCTGGCAATTAAAACGAGACCGAGGCTAATTTCGGGCGCGGCCGAAATTTGAATACCCTTCACTCTCCTCGGGCTAAAAGTTTTTGGGGCAAACCTATGACTTGTATTTAATCCTTCCCCATTCTTTTCCTTCTGTTTTCGCATAATATTTGATATTGACAAATTCTGTGGCGTCGATAAAACAATATTTGTGTGAGGTTTGGTTGGAATAAGTGGTAAAATAAAAAAAAATATCTCAGAAAACTTTATTGGGGGGATGCGGGAGCATGGCCCCATAGTACGATTCCATTTGTTTTACTTTTTTTTTTTGTTTTGATAAAGACGCATTGAGGTTTTTTTAAATTGGTGTAGAAAAAATGTTTCTTAGAAGATCCAAAATGGGGAGGTTGGGCTTGTATGGTAGCCCCATGACTCCATAGTCGGATTATTTATGGCATCAATTGAAGTGCACTTTTACGAGTTTTGGTTGAAAGTGGTGCACAAATAAAAAAGTTGTTCGTAGAAGAACTCAATTTAGGGGGTTGGCTTTGTATGATAGCCCCATGACCCCATCGTCCGATTCCATTCATTTTTACACATGTTTTGTGGCATCAAATGAAATGCACTTTTATGAGGTTTGATTGAAATTGGTGGACAAATAAAAAAATTTTTCTTAGAAAAACTCAATTTGGGGGCTGGGTTTGTATGACAGCCCCATGACTCCACAGTCTGATTCCATTTATTCTTACATATATTTTGTGGCATCAATAGAAACACATTTGTGTGAAATTTGGTTCAAATTGGTGCACAAATGAAAAAGTTTTTCTTAGAAGAACCTAATTTGGGGGGTTAGGTTTGTATGGCAGCTCCATGACCCCATGGTCCGATTTGATCCATTCTTACATATGTTTTGTGTTATCAATAGAAACACATTTGTGTGAAATTTCGTTGAAATTAGTAAACACATGAAATAGTTTTTCTTAGAAAAACCTAATTGGGGGGGTTAGGTTTGTATGGCAGCCCCATGACCCCACGGTCCGATTTTAGCGATTCAAACATACAAACTGCCTGCAATAAAAAGAAACATGTGTGCAAAATTTCAGCTCGATAGCTTTTAAACTGGCCGAGTAAAACGCGTAGCAACAGACGGACAGACGGACAGACGGACAGACAGACAGACGGACATCGCCCAATCGACTCAGCTCGTCATGCTGATCATATACATATATACATATTTTACATGGTCGGAGATGCTTCCTTCAATGCGTTACAAACTTCATGACAAAGTTAATATACCCTTTACTCTACGAGTGAAGGGTATAAAAATCTAACGGCGTTAAGGAACACTATCTTGAACGCTTACACGAATGGAATGGAATTTCAGTTACCAGTCAAAATTCATGAGACATTACACCGTTATTATATACGACCAAGAAAGTGCATGAATGCGAATGTTTTTCCTGCTTATTTGCACACCTAGAAATCAACAGGTGTAAAGGTTGAGATTCTACAAAAATTATTTTCTTCGCAAAATCGGGCTCTGTACATTTTGCAATTTAAATTGGTCACAAAATCATGGAACTAGGCAAATCCTAAGACCTAAAGGAAAAGCATGTTTTGGCATTTTACCCAATTCGCAATAAATTCACATATTCAATAATTTATTGGGGAGCAATAAATCTATTTGACTTCTCCTCGCAATTTCATTAGTGTATCTTTCAATGTTTTTGAGGAAATTAAGTTATCGTTAGTGAAGGTCAAAAGAAATAATATCTCAGACAAGCTGGCCTAGCAAACATCGTACATTTAGAAAAAAAGTAAAGAGAGGAGGGGCTAGTTCAGTCCACGAATTTTACCTTTTTCCACCTTGACTCGGTGGGAAAGGAAACGAGTTTACATAAAATATTGTGACAATACCTACTGCATTTTTTGCATAGTGGAAATGGATGGATATTAAACTTCATATAAACAAATAACGCCACGCATATATTAAGCTTTCTATGTGAATGCGAAGTGACGGCGGGTGGCAATTAGTCTACTGCCCAGGGGCGCCGCAGGGGGTAAATCCGGCCCTGTCGGTAGTCGAGACTTAAGTATCCCCTGTATGACAGTCTTGTTCTGTAGGGGCTAAATTGGCATCTTTATCGAAGACATCAACAAATATTCCGACGGATTTATGCTAAGAGATATACCTAATATTTAGCAATGAAAATAATTTTTGGGGGATTATTTCACTGTCCAATAGCGGGATTCTAAAACGGCGGGGTATTTTAAGTGGGCGGGATTTTATAATTTTAAAGGTGCGGTGTTTAGTAATATCGAGATAATGTTAAACGGGATTTTTGTAAAAAGCGGGATTTCGTTTTTTTTTTCGGGATTATATAGGTATCCCGTATTCAAACGGTAACGTTTGAATTTCTTAAATTTACTTGACCTGAAATGTATTCGTATACCTATATTGGTGTTAAAGTCCCTATAATGAATTTCGAATAATGTATGCGATGCCATCGAGCTACTTGTCCCTAACCTAACTCAGATTAATTTTTATCATAAACCATTTTTATGTGACACTGATAATAACGAAATCCTTGGTGATCTGATCACAATACTGTCATTGACATATTTTCTTCTTACGAGCAGCACGAGTACACACCATTTCAACAGACAGAGTTATAATTCATATTCCATATGAGGTCACTATGTAGGTACTTATCGACCAATGTCATCAATTGCGTTATTCAAATTCATTGTTTTTCGCTGACTGCTATCATAACTCGACAGGATAAGGCAAATACATAATACATTCTATGTTTACGCAGGAGTAAGAATTATGGGATCGTTGATGTATAAGGACGTGTCATGTGTGTCTTATTCAGCACATAACGGTTGGCTTGGCGCTTTGAGCGTAGACTGTACGGTATGAGGTTGTGTTGTGTGTGTAATTGCAAGAAAAGCAAATATCAAACCATCAACTGTCATTTGCATAAATTTTCGAATGAGTCAAATTGTTACGAGCGTATAGCGACGACTGACGAGCAAACATTTCTTCTGTGTTTCATATATGTCAGCCGGGTTTCGTGTCCAAGGGAAATTATGAAAATACAGTTTTAAACGGAAGCGCTTACCAGCTGCGTCCTTTATTTTGGACAGTGAGTCAACAATCTGTGACTAATAAATGTTTAATATGTGCACTCATACGACTCGAGTATATCCGCGAATTCAGAGATATGTTTATGTGAAAGTATAGTTAGATGGTTTTAGGAGATACAAATGGTTTTTGGACGGTTGTTCTTTGATTTGTGTCCTGATTCATACTATCGATCAAAAACAATTTGTTTTTGTACGGGTATGATGAAAGGTTATGTGATAGATGTTGATTTTAGCAGCAGATTAGTTCAACCAACAAATGTAATTTCTTTCATTAAACGCTCAGGGAAAACGTTTACACTATTTGCTTCCTTTAATTCAAGGATTTAAGCCAGAAGCTTCAAAGATGAAAATTTATTTCCGGACGCGACTTTTCAGTATTCATAATGAGTCAAGTTTCGTGACGGATATTATTCTCGCATGTTAACCCAGAATTACTAACAATGCGTGAAATTGACGTGTTCGCTCACTTTATAATGTGTATACGCAATTCCACGAGTCTGGTTAACTACTCACTGCAGCAGTGCTTTCCTCAGTTGTTAGTTGTTGTACGTTGATCTGAGTGGCAACATCCTGTTTGTGGTCTAATGCGGTAAGTTTAGCGATGTTTTAGAAAATCTAACTACTATAATTGGACATCCGAGGCAGTGGCGTAGATAGCTTTTCAGGGAGGAGGGGGATCATTTTGCAAAATTACTTATACTTTTACGGATATTAAATGTTGAATTTCAGAATAACATTTTCTGTATTTATTACACTTCAAATTAACAGTTTTTTGAGTAAATTTTGCTGCAAAATACATATCAATTTTGCCATACGAAAAAAAACTGAGTCCTTAAAATGTTGCATCAATAATTTCTGCTTTTTTTACTACGGTGAGTGAATCAACAGCATTTAAATTTTCATACAAATTTTCGCTACTGTGATTGAAGTATCATTATATTGGGTTATATCAGTGCTTCCCTAACTTGTCGGAGTCACGGAACACCTACACACTAAAAAATCAGGCGGTGCGAATCGAAAATTATTAAATGGGTTTCTTTTTATATACATATATGGGCTTAACTACAATTATTTAACTCTGTCCACAAGTATAAAATTTTTCTTTTATCCATTAGGATAAAACACTGAAAATAAAATCCATTTGGATAGATCAGACAATTTATTCTTTATTATATCAGTTTTTGGTTATATGATGTTTAAATTTAAACAAAATGGTGTTAAATTCGCTCCAAATGTGGTATGTAATTCCATTTTCTGTATTTCCGACGAAATGCAGATTGTCATTATTTTTTGGTATACCTAACCTCGCATTCGGTCGACAACAAATGGTAGAGCGATGTCACAATGTATGGTATAAGCTACAAACTTCATCACTTATAGCCTAGGTGATGCAGTGGGTAAGGTGTTTGTCTACGTCTACAAATCATAGGGTTCCGGGATCGAATCCCACTGTAGGTAAGTAATTTATTATGCATTTTAGAGCGTAAAGAGGTAAATGAAATGTCGCCAACACCTATAGAGAGGCCAATGCTTAGACAAAACTCATGAGTTATATGTTTATTCCCTGTGAAAATTTTTTTTTATCTAAAAAATATCGAGAATTACTCCTTTTGGTGTAATTGGAAGTATTCTTTTGTGTTCATCCATTTGGATAAAGAAATATTTTATCCAAACGGAGGGACCTTATTGGACCCATTTTGGAGTTAAATTCACACAGTTTTTTTTTCTGTGCAGTATTCTGGCCGAAACACCTCAAAACAGGGATTAAAATAAATCATAGCCATAGACAGTGCAATTAATTGGACAATAAAAGTTAATTTCTGTGGAGAAAGCACATTTTCTGTGGAGATAGCCAGGGGCGCCGGAACGAATTTTTTATTGAGGGGGCAAGATTTTTTTCTCAAATTCATATTAAAAACCATATACCGGACCTTTGCTCTAGCACATTAATGTCCTATGAAACGATACCAATTATTTGGTATTACCAACTATATAGTTATGAAACATTTTAGAGAACAACAGAAGAACCCACCTTGAATAGTCTCCAAAATGATAATAAGCCTTATGTTTCATTTGTTACCAATTTGGATCCCATTATAATTCCAAAGTGTTGAAGATTATCAACTTATAGTTTCGCATATAAAATTTAACATTACACGATTTTCCAAAGGTTATTTTCCGGTTTCCTCGGGAAACGAATTCTTTCATGATTTTTGGCAGATCTAAATTCCCTGTTAACATTCAGAATAATTATATGTATTTATCAGACGTTTTTGCATCATTCTTGAACGTAGACATATTTTAAGACGTCGCAAAGCTGTGAACAACCTTTCTGATTATGCTGCTGGAAACGTCAGCATTCTCGTTACTAGCTAGCCGTATTTCCTCGCTGTATTCGATTTACTTCGAAAGTGATCAGCAATTTCGACGCAGCATCTAGGTTAAGCTCCCGGCATGCGGCATATCCTTCAAAAGTTTTAACTGTGAGCGAAGAACATCCAAATCTTCAGCATGGCAGCCCAATCTTACTGTGAGACTCTCTTCCGCCGCGCGCCGGTACGGTTTTCTGACAAGGAGAATGAATCCGTTTTCGTTGATCAACGTTCAATCATATACAAATAATACATATATGTCCAAAGCTCACTCAAAATCGGGTACACATTTTTTTGGCCATGTCGTCTGATCTTGCACCCAATGTCACAAATACGACCATACAGATACACGTATACAGGCTATTACAGCTATTTGCTCTTTTGCTACACAGTTCAAGTTGAAGAGAGTTTAGATACTCTGCCAGAGCATGTTTTCGTGCATTTGTCGACTTCATGAGTGTATCTTCTTCCACTGTCCCATGCCATGGGTCGGGGTGGCTTACGCAAAAGTATCTGCGCCTGCGAAAACTGCGTATTGAAAAAACATGAAAGATGATTTGATGACAATGCATTTCTTGAGGTTGCGGAACAGGTTGCCATGCGTTCATTGACCTCATTAGTGCATTTCGTAAGGTGCATGCCGCGCTGTTAATGCAATGTAGTGGTAGCATGCGGTAGAGTGAGTTGATTTAGTGCAGGACAAGGCAACACAACTTCCATAGATATTTCAAAAAAGATATATTTCCATACAGAACATCAACTGAAAATTTGTATGCAAGTTGTTCTGTCCTGTTCTGTACTCGATTCAATTGGAGGGATATGAGTACGAGAGTGAGTTGTAGAGTATTGATAAAAAAATACGATATTTGATCAGAAAAAATCCTATATCGCTGTATTTTTGCAGGATGGTTGGTGATGCTGATGGCGTCCTGATTATGGAAAAAAAGTCCCCAACGATTGGAGGGCAACCTTGAAAAAAGGGGATAAGGGAGTATTTTTTTACTTTTTAGCAAACATTTCAAAACCGACCAAATATACAGAAAAATGGTCTGAGAACGAAAAAAAAAAAATACATAAAATTACCCTTGTAATTGTATATTGTATATTTTAGTGAAAAATTTGGCGCTAGACTAAAAAATAAATTAGAATATTTTCATTTTAGACTCTTTTAAAAACCTCCATAGCTCTGAAAACGCAAGTACCCCTCCTCCCTTTTCAAGGCTGCAAACCTCTAATCTATTGGGACTTTTTTCCCATAATCAGAAGGCCATCCCTAAAAATCCTGCAAAAATCCATCGATGTAAGATTTTTGTCGTTCGATAACCATATTTTTTTTCTTCGGCTATAATAAAATCATATTCATTTAATTGTTTGAAACAAATGAGAATGCCCACTGTATGAAAGTTGGTTAACGAAATTTGTATCAGAAGTCTCAAAACGCAAAGGTCTCTATTAGAGAGCAACGAATATATGAGTTTCAATTTTGGATCGATTTTGATATAATTTGAATAAATTTTACCAAATTGCAGATCTTTAGGGGCAGTTTTAGTTGAATTGAATTGAAATAGAGCTAAAATTAACCACAGTTTTCTGTTTTTAAGGCATTAAAACTGTAAGAAATACGGAAGATAGAATAAAATGATGTAAGAAAGAATTGATCTTTGGACTATTCGCCAATTTTGTGAAGAATCGTACGAACACCTCACCTTGGCAGAAGTTGCAGAAAATTGAGATGGAAAAATATTTTGTTTTTGGGTCAAATCACAAAAATTTGACTTTGAAGTTCTGTAAAAACCAAACCTCTTATCCGATTTTAGTGCGGTTAATTTTATTTTTTGGATAAATTTGTTGGCTAATAATGTTGTTGGTTAATAATCATTTTGTTTTGCTATTCTAGCTAGTACAGCTTTTGAGATAATGACGTTTTAGTCGTCAAAGAAAATTTTTTTTTTAAATTTTCAAATGCCTGTGGCAGCTAAAGGGTTAAGCTTTTTCTTACTAAAAATCAATGAGGAATCACAATCCGGTGCGTTTATGCGGCAGACACCCTGTATATTTTCCTAACTTACGACTAATGAAAAAAAAACTATCGGAAAATTGGTTTTGATACCGAAATTTATACTTTTAGGCCCGTATTTATAAACATAGCTTAACTCAAGGCGACCTTTAGTCAAGTATACCGAAATTCAAAAAAATAGATGTAATTTCCAGTAGTTTATATTACAAGTCAATTAAGTCATTTAAGGCGAAACTCAAGGAGACCTTAAGCTGTTAACACAATTGTAATATAATAATAACTCAAGGTAGGTAACTAGCTACATTGACTTCAAGTGAGGTGGACTATTGCAAAATTTCAAAGTTTCCTTGAAATCGCCTTAAGTCAAGGATGCATTGACTCGAGAAATTAAATTATTTCAATGAAAAACTACTGGAAATGGCATTTATATTTGAAGGTAAGGTATGTTTAAAAATACGGGCGTTAGTTTTGGCTAATTTTTGCTATGATTGTTGCCACGGCCGGTCAAGAAACAATACTATGTATACTATAAATTAAAAAATCTACAGCTGTCTAGACGGGAATGCATAAATGCAAATTTAGAGAAAGTATTGAATAAATTGGTCGCAGCATGCAGGAAGAGCTTCTTACAAAAATCATATGTGCAAAATTTGAACTTCCTTTATTCTGTCAGAAGTTATGGAGTGAGTAAAATGCCCGAACTGAATAACAAAGAAGGTATTTTTTCAGAAACTCCATGTCTATGACCCTAAAACTCATACCTACATTTATATTAATTATTATCGTCTCCATTAGAGACTTTTCTTTTTGACACCAAAGCCTTCATAGCCTGCTAAATACATATATGTCTTATTTGTATATGGTTCAATGGTTTCTCTCTTCGATTATTTTGGAAGTTGGGTTTGTCGTTAATTTGAGATGCTCTTGTTGACGAAGAAGAAATGAAAATGAAATGATCATGTACATACTCGTACGTTCATTGGATGGACTGCGAACTAGATACTCCATTATGGAAAAAAATATCCACTACAATTATTGAATACTCGTATGTATAAAAAATATAAAGCAAATTATTCTTAATTTTTAATATAGTGCAAGTGCTATATGTAATACTAACTGCCCCCTTAGTCAGAATATTGAGGGGGCAGTTGCCCCCGCTGCCCCCCTGTTCCGGCGCCATTGGAGATAGCTCATATTCTATAGCGGATTCGGTAGTGGAACCTAAAAAATTAGCTTTATCCACAGAAATGCTTTGATTGTTCAATCGATTGAATAATGCTCTTATAGTTATGGATTGTTTGCTTCTTGTTGTTAAAAGCTCTTTCTACATTTTTCCTATTTTGCGATATCTTTGCGAAACCCCTAAGAAAACTTCACGGAACCCTAGGATACCGCGGAACTCCGGATGTTTGATAATTTGTTTTCGAATTACTGCCTGCATATGATGACTTATCTTACAATTTTGGAAATTTCTTCAATTTTTTATAGAAAATTTAAAAGTAGATGAACGTAAAGCCCTGTGCTGTAGTGTTTCTATTCTATCGATACGCTTCTATAATACTATTGAAATTTCAGGAAGTGCTCAATTTTTTATTGCAGTTCTGAATGAAAATGGTTTCACGTTTTTATGAAACACTATACACATAATTCCAGCAAAACGTTTACTTTTACTTTGTTTTACGTACCTAATGTAATAATAAAAAAAAAAGTGTGACCAAACGGTGGGGGGGATTGATCCCCTTGATCCCCTCCTTATCTACGCCACTGATCCGAGGCGCAGGCATGCTCCTCCAAAATACATTCTCGAAACATTATTCACATACGACCAGGACCAACTGCTAAAACAACAAACCGCGCAACACAACTCCATCTGAATGTTTTGACATTTTTATAAGTAACGATATGGTGTAGATTATATTGATACACACCAATCATAAAATGGAGCTTCGAAATACGGATATCCGAATAGTTCGCCTCTGAAACTCACGTGTATTTTAGAGCTAAGGGCGTATTTTGGTCTACTAATTTTGTCTGGGCCACTGAAAAATAATCACTTATCGGCTGAAAAAATGTATGACCCGAAACTGGGTAAAAGATGCGAAAAAGATTGTAGGAACATATGAACACGTCGAAATTAAGTGTGGCTAGTAATAACGCCCTAACCAGTCTTGTTAGTATTCCAGGGTTAATAAAAGGATAACTACAGGAAAATCCTCATAAACTTATATTGTATTTCTACCTCTAATTAATATTGTCATATGTATGTATCTATAAAACGTACAAGACGTTCTTTTTTAATTAGACTCTTCGCGTGAGAAAAACACTGCAACAACACCTGCATAAGGTCGTGTTATCCATTTCAATTCTTAAGGAAAGCATTACTCACCAATTGCAATGCAAGCAAAATCTTAATCAATGTTTAAACAGATTCCATCAGGTGCTCCGTTGAAATTACTTTTTTTTTACTTTTTTCAATCCACCGCTCTTCATTTGCTGCTTAATCATGTAATACTTCATGCACCATTCAATTCAAATGCAAACCATTCAGATATTTGTATCTTCTGAGAAATGCATGGTCAGAACGTGATGATTTTTCCATTACGAACGAGTACTCAATCCAATGCATATGAGTTTGCTACCATCGGACGTTAATTATTGCCTGATTGAATTCACCAAGAAAGACAACAAGACGGCGCGACGCGCAATGCACGCATTAATGATGAACGGGCAAAATTGAAATTGCCCCATCGTTGATGGATTTATGTGGTGTGACTACGAAAAAATGCAAAACACCACGAGTACCTATACACACTACGCATCAAACGATTATTTTTTTTTGCCTATATAACGCTGGTTCTTTCATCGCTTCCTTATGTGAGAAAAAGTCCCGCATGTGATTAGGCAATCATTTACCCACGATGGGAAGTGATCATGAGATGATGGAGCGCAGAGGATCCTATCCTATTTCATTTTGGAATTTCACACATTCACCAAGCATGCTTGTTGGTCAAGACTATTAGGGCTAATGGATGAATGCCGACCTCCATTTATCTATAGTCAATTATTACGTTAAGTAGAATGCATTAAGAGCCCAACTAAATGTGTTTTTCTAAGGATTTCGAAAGTATCTAAAAATTCACGCGATTCCATTAGCAAACGAAAGTAATTCGATGAAAACGCTTAAAATTTAATATAAAAGCGTGACAAATTCTATGGTTGATTTGAAAGCATTGTAAATGAAATATTACGCAAAATGTGCGTGGAAAAAGTGGAAATTGATTTTGACAAGAAAGCTGCGTTTTTTGTTTTTCGTTGGCCAAAATTTATGGTATAACTGTTTAAATTAAAATTTTAATTATACTCACTTTGTTGTACGACATTTCATGAGATTTTTAAACGAAGCGACAACGCTTCATGATTAGGTTATCATGAAACACAAAATTATGAAAATAGTCGAAATAATAAATTTATTGTATATGTATGGATTGAGGAAAAACATTAAAAATCAAGTTCATTGTAAAAATTGCTATCAATTTTAAAAAGTACACAAACTTCCTCATATAGGCTGAAAAAGTTCTGACTGTAATTCTCTAGTCTTTCGTATATGATATTATAGTAAATTCGTCATCGCTCTGATACAGGAACCGTGGCAACATTATGGAATGGTCAAGAAACCGAGCGTAAGTAATACGAATGTGGTGCATGACAGGGGTTGTACTCGCCCACAGCGTTTGTTAGTAAACGTATTAATTACCTCTGTCTCTTAGAATTTACCAACAGTGATCTGGTGGTCATAGAAATCTGCACCACCAGCGAGGGCAACCACAAGCTGATCGTGGCGTCCGCCTACTTACCTGGCGACACGGACATTCCAGCAGGGGAAATTCAGAAATTGGTTTTCCAACGGCCAAGGCCTGTTGCTAGGCTGTAACACGCCCACCATACACTCAGGGTTAGCACAGATACAAATAGAAGAGGTTAGTACCTATTAGAATTAATTACTTCACTTGATCTATGTATTCTCAACCGAGGATGTCAGACTACATTTGTAACCAGAGTAAGGCAAGAAGTACTTTATCTAACTCTGTGTAGCAGTGTAGCAACTCAATAGCAGAACGAATTCATAACTAGCATGTATCGGGCGAGCCCTCCTTAACTGATAAATTGCACATACGCTTTGACTTAACTTTGCGGTTGCTGCAGGAATCGAGCGAAGAGTTCCACAAAACACTAACTGGTCAGGACATACCGAGTCGTTGAGGGAACATCTGTAGCAAATCGACAAACGAGTCACACACAGGGTGGCTCAGTCTCGAAAGACTCGTGGACGAGACCACCAAGACAATTGTGTCCTCCTACGAAGGAAGCTGCCCCTTGAGGGTCTTCAAAGAAAATAAGTGTGTTCCATGGTGGAATCAGGAGATAGCTCGCCTCAGGAAAAAAGTGAGGAAGCTGTTCAACAGGGCCAAGCGCAACGGGGACTGGGCTCTGTATCACTCCACCTTCACGGAATACAACAAAAAGATCAGAGACGCTAAAAAACGAAGTTGGCCTAGGTTAGGTTAGGTAAAGGGGCTGCTGACTTTATCCCCAGCGCACTTAGACCAGACTTGGTCCGTTGTTATACCTCTGTAGAATTCGAATCTAATAACGTATTAAGCTGAGAGCAGTATTGGGCTCACATCACGAAGATCGTCCGTATCATAAAAATACCTGGAACCGAGATAACGGTTTCGTTTCTCGGCCAAAGCAGGACATTGACAGAGTAAGTGATGTACGCTCTCTTCCTCCTCATCGTCATCATAGCTTCTACAGAAGTCATTGTGGGGAATTCGGAGCCTTCTAGCAAGATTTCCAATAGGACAATGCCCCGTTATAACCCCCACTACATTCCGAATATGCTTTCTGTCCAAAGACAGTAATATGGTTGATCGAACAAAATCTAGCTTTGGCCATATCAACCTTGTCGTATTGCAAGTACAACCATAGGTCCATCTTGCATTGCCCCGGCGTTCAACAGCGGTTTTTATTACCATTGCACAAACAGCAGATGGCGTTTTTATGTTGTAACGATCGCCTTCAGCGGCACTAGCTGACGCAAGTCGCACCAAGTCGTCTGCGCGTCGATTCCCTTCGAAGCCACTATGACCCGGTATCCAGCATAGCGTAATATCGAAGAAACGACCCATCTCTCTCAGTACTAACCGGCACTTCTCGATGATTTTTGATGTGGTTAGCACTGATTCAAGTGATCTAATAGCAGCCTGACTATCGGTGAAGAGTATAACGTTCCTTCCTGTGACGACGTACCTACCCAACCAATTTAGGGCCTCCAAAATCGCTGAGACCTCGGCTTGTAGAACACTACAGAAGTTAGGGAGACTGAGAGACAAGTTAATGTTCAGTTCCTCAGAGTATATTCCGATACCCACTCCTGCGTCCGTCTTCGAACCATCAGTATAAATTGCAAAGGATGCACTAGGGAGGGATATGCTATTATCCCATGCTTCCCTTGGCGGGATCAGGCTACAATGGTTTCTTCCAAATAGGTATTTGGGATCAGTGTAGTCGGTTGCTGGGGGCAGGTTGAAGCTGCGAAGAATCGTTGAGTGCCCATAGTCCAGCGCTCGCCACAGGTCAGTTTCACGAAGACGCAACGCCGTGCATGCCGCCATCCGTTGACCGAAGACGTCCAGTGGCAGTAGTCCCAGGACTATCTCTAGTCCCAATGAAGGTGTTGTATGAAAAGCTCCAGTTATGAGAAGAGAAGCCAGCCTTTGAACTTTGACGAGCAAGTTAAAATAGGTGGCGGTACTTAGTGCTGTCCACCACACGCTAACTTCATAAAGTAGAATAGGCCGCACAATAGCTGTGTACAACCAATACACAACTTTTGGTTGCAGGCCCCATGTTTCCCGATTGCTTTCTTGCATGAGTAAAGTGCCACAGTAGCTTTGTTCACCCTTTCCTCAATGTTGGGTTTCCATTTTAATTTCTTGTCTAAAATCAGACCAAGAAATTTGGCCGTGTCGGACAACTCTAGTTGTGTGCCCCCTAGTCTAGGCTAGGTAATAGTAGGAATCGTGCGCCTCCTAGTAAAGAGGACTAAGTCCGTTTTTGCTGGGTTAATTCCCACGCCACTGAGGTTAGCCCAGTCCGTTAAGATAGTCAGGGCGTTCTCTAATAACCCGCTAAGAGTGTCAGGAAACTTGCCCCTAACAGCTATAGCAACGTCATCAGCATAAGCTGTGACTTTGCATCCGATACTTTCCAGGTTAAGAAGCAATTGGTTAATCGCTATATTCCAGAGTAAAGGAGATAGGATGCCTCCTTGTGGAGTGCCCCTACAAACATATCTGCAGACAGAGGAGGCACCCAGACTACTCTGAATGCGTCTCGTGGTAAGTAGCATATTAACGAGTTTACATAAGAATCGTCAACATGTAGATTCCGAAGAGCATCCGTAATCGCCGTAGGCTTGATATTGTTAAAAGCACCCTCAATATCCAAGAAGACCTTCATCGTGTATTCTTTGTGATGAATAGATGTTTCTATAAAACTGACTAACGAATGTAGAGCTGTATCGACAGATCTCCCTTTGCAATATGCATGTTGTGACATGGATAATAGGTTTTGTGGGATCGTCGCTCTAACATGAATGTCAATTAGCCGTTCTAGTGATTTGAACATGGTGGATGAAAGGCTAATAGGCCGAAGATCCTTTGGCCTTGCATGCGAACTTCTACCCGTTTTGGGAATAAAGGTGACTTTCACTTCTCTCCACAAGCGAGGTATGTATACTTAGTTCAGGCATACAGTAAATATGCGTACTATCCAAGGGTACGTGATGTCTATACACTTTTGCAAATCAGCAGGGATAATACCATCAGGCCCGGCTGATTTAAAGGGATCAAAGCTTGTGATCGCCCAAATTATCTTCTCACGGTTGAGAATAGAAGCCGTATCGCAAGACCCTCTATGAGTTAAGGGAAGATCAGGAAGAGCGACGGCTGAGTTTCCAGGGAAGTGTGTGTCGATTAAACACTCGACAGTTTCGATACAAGAAGACGTCCATGTCCATGATCCGTCTTCTTTCTGTAGAAAGCTTGGCATAGATGGGTGGGATGCTAAGACTTTCCTTAATCTGGATGTCTCCGAGGCCCCTTCGATGCTCTCCAAGCGCTACGCTTAGCGCTTCTTAGTTCTTTTTTGAAGGAATTTAGATGTTTCTTGTATGAATGCCAGTCCGATTCGAGTTTAGAGGCCTTAGCCTTAGCTTCTCCTACTCGTAACTCTTAATTCAGAAATCGTAGAATTCCACCAAGTAGTGTTTTTCTTTCCTGCCCGTAAACTGACAGGGCAGGATGCTGCAGTCGCAGTCTTCATCGCTTCGGTGAAGACGTTTACCATATCATCCAATTCTCGCTCAGTGCTTGAAATATTAGGAATCAACGAAAGCTCCTCTAAAAGGGACTCTCGATATCTAGTCCAGTTTGTCTTCCTACGATTCACAGTGCGTTGAGCCACTTCGGAATGCGCAGCAAGACTAAATTGTAGATACCTGTGATCAGAGAAGGAGTGCTCTGCCTACACTCTCCAGCCTGTTATTAAATGCAAGATATCCTCCGATGCCAGAGTAATGTCCAGTAGCTCTTGCCTGTTTTTGGTAACGAAAGTAGGCTCGGAACCCACATTGCAAATAAGGAGATTTGTTCCTAGGATATATTCCAGAAGCAGTTCACCTCGTTCGTTCGTGTCCGTGCTACCCCAGACAACATGATGTGCATTTGAGTCGCACCCGAGGATTATACTTGTACCTGAAGACGTTGCTACTGCAACGGCTTCTCTCAACTTAGGAGAAGGTAGGAGGTCGTCATACGGCATGTATGCCGAAGCAACCCACAAAACCTTACCCTGTAGCTCAATGCAGAACAAGACAAAGTCCTTATCACTGAAATTGGGCACAAGAAAAGCCCTAAAGGTTTTTCTGACTAGAATACAGGACCGCCGGATACCCTGTCCAGTAACATAAAACGTATCAAAATCAGAGCACTTGAGGCCCCTGACAAAATCATCCACAACCCAAGGTTCTTGAATTAACACGATATCGTCTACACCCTGCGATAGACGACAAGTAATAGCAGCCGTAGCTGCCTTTGCATGGTGAAGGTTAATTTGCAAGAACTTCACCATTAGACCTTCTCAACCACCGTAACATTCTCTTCTTCATCCGTGTCGAATGAGAAAGAGTCAATTACTGGAGACGGCTGAGATGCAGTGTCCAAGGCAGCTAGTTCGGAACACAAAGAGACGTAGTCGTCATCCACAACCTCTTCAGCAGGTTTAGAATCTGCCACAGTAACGTTAGTGGAAGCGGCCACATCAACAGCATGCCCACTGGGGTCAGAAACCGGTCTATCGGCTTTTTTGAGATCGCCCATGTAGACCCTTAGCTTCAGTTTAACAAAACCAAAACTCACGGCCCCGCCTGACTTTATAAGTGGAGTCAGTGATGGCTTATTGATCAATAAAATCGCACACTTGCAATCATCCTTGGCATCCTCCAACTTTACAATACGCCAGTCGTCAGTTGGTATGCTCGGATTACACATCCGAATGATGTGTAAAATTTGATCCTTGTCGGACACTAAAGGTGGTAGTAGCAGGCGGGCCCTCGGACGCATAGGAATGTCCTCTTTCGCCACAACCTCAAGTTTGGCACCAGGCCAAAGCTCCCCAGCTTTGCTTATGGCAAATTTAAACATGGAGACTGATCTCTGGTCCGCAAACATCATTAGTTTGACGTGCCCTTGAGCCCAGCCTCCGTCCTCACAAGCTGGAGGAGGTCCAGGAAAGGCCTCCATTGCAGCTTGAAGATTAATGATGAGAGTACCTTCGACTCTAATCCACTTGTCTACCGGAATTTTGCCGTCCGCATCACTCCGGTCAACAATGGCAAGCTCGATCCAACTTTTTGCTAACTGGACTAGACTGCACAAAGTTATGGCAAAAAAATGCTTGCAGCTTTATCAACACTCTGAAGGGTGCAAATGGGGTCATAACGAGGGATGCCGAAAGCACACGCATGCTGCTTTTAGCAACCCATTTCTCCAGCTGCAGACTAGACTATAACGTCAATGATGGCCACAGTTGCATGAACCCGCCCAATAGAGAAAGCAGATCTGCCTGGGCAGCAGCAAAAGATATCCTCACGTATGGCAGGATAAGGTGGGCAATTGAGACGTTCGATCCGTTTAAGTCGCCCAGTATGGATGGAATCGTTCCGGCACTCCTGCAAAGAGGCCAAAGTGAACTGATCCCATTCATGGTTAGTATCTATAGCAATTGTTTTGCTTTGGGATATATTCCGACAGCCTGGAGATCAGTTAGGGTAGTCTTCATCCCCAAAGTGGTTAAAAAACCGGTGGACGACCCTAAGTCGTACCGCCCTATCAGCCTAACATCCTTTCTCATGAAAACTATGGAAAAGCTACTGGACGCCCATATTAGGAGTACACTTCTAAAGACACGGCCGCTGCACCCAAAACAATACGCCTACCAACCGGGTAAATCTACGGAATCGGCATTACATAGCTTGGTGCAAGAGATCGAGGTGGTCATGTCCAATAAGGAAACAGCACTATGTGCATTCCATGCCGACGTGATAATTAACCCTTCTGTTGGCGTACAGATCTAGACACACCACTGGTACTCTATCTTTGTGAAATATATCGTTAAACAATATTTTTCAGCCCTTTCCATATATTTCAAAGGGAATGACGGCCACAAATGCGATCAAACGTTCGGTGAAATATGAACTATGTCTAAAGGAACGAAAAACGGCGTATCATCGTAAAACATAGTATGTAAACTGTGTCTAGAACTAAAATTAGACCTCTTCAAAAAATAAAATTAATTTTACAGAACATTCAGCTAAACCTCAGGCATAAAAGCTCGTAGGCGGCGACAGAAGGGTTAATAATTGCATCGACAATATTTTGACATTTCAAATAAATTGTGGAGTGTAGTGTAATAAATTTGGAGTCAAACACATATGGGTTGTGTGCTCACATAGCCACTCTGGACTAAAGCATGCAATGCTTGCTATGCTTTCTCTAAGATTCCTTGACATAGAATGCGGCTTCGAATCCATAGGAACGGCACTAAGAGCCAAAGGAGTCGACAATACCATTATTACCGGAGTGCAGCGTATGCTTTCGTCGAGAATTATTTTTACCAGTATAGGCAAGACTACCCTCTTTGCTTTAGCCACTCGTGGCTGCCCCAATGAGGGGTACTATCTCCGCTCCTGTGGTATTTGATAGTTGATGGATTGATGTGGAGACTTAGCTCAGCCAGGTTCTCCACACAGGGTTTTGCTTGTGACCTGGTAATCACGGTTAAAGGCAAATTCAAGGAGGTCGTACCGGATGTTCTGCAGAGTGCTCTGCACATAGAACAGGATTGGTGTACAGCAAACGGGCTGCGCATCAATCCAACAAAGGCCGCTCCGTGATACACTCTAAACATTGGAGTGTACCTCCATATATAATGCACGGCTAACAATGCCAGAAACTGTCAAGTATTTAGGGGTTACATCTAACAAGAAATTACTCTGGAGAAAAGCTTCTTAGTTTGGTTACAGAGAAAGCAGTAAAAGCCTTGCGGATCAGCAGAAGCTATGCGGGGAAAGCATGGAGTATTAAGTCTTATTTAGTTCTGTGGATCTACAAGACATAGACAATTGTTAGACCTATTGTGAAATATGGGTCGGTCGTGTGGTGGAGAAGAGCAACCACTAGACGTCTCAACCGTTTCTCCCTTTTTTGGTTACCTGGGCACTCGTGGTCTTATGGCAATGAGCAGGCCGACGAGCTCGCAAGAAGAGCATCCACAAACCCCTTCTACGGTCCAGAACCCTACTGTGGGTTACCACTCTGTACATGCAGAAATGTATTGTATTGTATTGTGTGTATTGTTACCAACGCCAGCTGTCGTTTTTGTGAGGCTCACGACGAAACTGCCTCTCACATCCTTTGTGAGTGTGAGTAGCTAGCGAGGCGTCGCTTGGAATGTTTTGGTATCGCTTTTCCCTTGGAAGAAGATATCGCAACTCTTAATATGGCCCAGCCAGCTGAATCGATTTATCGAAGGTAGTCGGTTATTCACAGTAGGGTTACTGGTACAATAGACCACCGGTCGCAGTGCCTAGGGCAACTCTGTTGCCTGTGTTCTCCATAAATTTAATATAATCTAAGTTCGTCTGAGGTCAAACTTAATTTCCTCTTGAGAAAAAACATATACATATACTAGCCGGCATATGTATTGTGACATCTGGTACTCTCGAGCAAAGATACTGATTTTGTTTAACTAGAGCGAATAACGGTAAATTTCTTATAAGGAAATCAAAGTACATATCAACAGCAATAAATATGCTCAATATTTTTCCTGTCCGTTTTCGCACTCTTTTGCTATAAAAAAGAGAACAGATTGGTGCGAAATTTTGTGCGACATAAGTATTTTGACAATATTTGAATCTTTGATTGTACACCAATTTCTCTGCAAAAAAATGGATAAAACATAATTTTGTTAATGATTTGTGTTTATATTTTGAATTCCAAGCAGAAAATGTATCCAGTGGCTCGAAACATTGAAAAAAAACAGAAATTCGAAGTTTGGTTTAAGCCTCCGTAGAGGCAAGCTTCAACTCGGGTTTAAAGGTTGGAGACGCTGCAATTGAACTTAATTTCATAAGATAGACTGTTAATTATTAAACACCAAAGCTGAATAAGAGAAAAGAAATAGAAAACTATTCCATGCATCACAGAAATGGGATGTGTAATCGAATAATTACCGAAAAATCTTTCAAATATTTATGGAAAATGCCCTAATTGAACCGAAGGATATTATGAATATGAAGAATCAGAATGTGCCATTGGAGGCAGAGATAATAACGACCACCTTTGGTCTTGAACTAAAAAAGGCAAATTGCATGCATACGCAGATAAAGTGAAACCAAAGAAAGATTTAAAAACCATACCAAAAGCAAACCTCTATTACTAAGGAAAAAGTTCAAGCTACTGCAACTTTCGGGAAAAAAAATTTTTCGGCTAATATTCGTTATTTTATTACATTTTTACAAAAAAATCAATATTTAAAGAAAATGCCCAGTTTATGTGGGAAAACGGATACCTGGTTATCAAAATGAATACCACAGTGGAGGTTCTCTCATGATGCAGGGATATATTGCTTACAATGGCCTAGGCTGCTTACGTTCAAATCACTGTTTCCATGGCCAAAGCTTCTTTTGGTCGTCCATATTGAATCGTCGGAAGTAGCGTATTCAATGTGTAAACCAGGACTAAGGCTTGCATCAATCGATGCTCAAAACAAACTTCGAAATTCTGATTTTTGTTTATGTTTCGAGCCACTGGTGATATTTTTTATTTGCAAATTAATATGGGAAATTCAAAAATTAATAAAAAAAAGTTAATATAGGTACCCTTTCACATAGTGACGGGTATAAATATGTTTTGTGCATCAATTGTTGCGAAAAAATGGGTGCAATCAAAGAGTTAAATGTTGTCAAAATACTTATGCCACACCAGAATTACGCCTCCATCTTTTCTCTTGTCTATAGCATGAGAGTCCGAAAGAGGACAGAAAAAATATTAAGCATATTTATTGCTGTCAATATGTGCTTTAATTTTGATAAAAGAAATTTACAGTTATTGGCTTTAGTTAAACAAAACCAGTGTCGGCGCTGGAGGGAATGAGATGTCAAAATACATATGCCGGCCAGTGTACATACATAATTTAATAATGATATCACATTGAATACACTCATTATCACACACACAATCAGGAAGTCCCAAATTTAAATTTGATCTCCTCCAGCTCATTTGTTTTACACACCAGATGAGTCCATAGACCTGAAACTCCGTTCCCAATTTAAGAACTATACAATTAATATCCCTAATATCAAATTCAAGAATTTCCAAACCGATTCTTATCACCAGTCATGTTTATGAAAGTTTAATGTTCGTGTTCTCAACATAAATGTACACATCTCTGACTAGACTGTCACAAGATTTCCTAATAATTTATTGACAGTCTCTCAAGATTTATCTCACAACATACAGATACACGACGAATTAAGAGATACTTTTGCAGTATTATTATTCGATTGATTTGATAAGCAAACGCGCAGATCATCGTTAAATATTAATTCCATATACATACCGGCTAATTAAGCCTATAGTTAAGAATATTATCGGATTGCAATGATCGATAACACGACATCGAACATCTTCCAGATATATTTTGGTCTTAAAGCAAAAGATTGCTTGTTTTGTTAATTTAATAAGGCGCTGCGCTGTCAGGTGTCTCAATAAAAAAAAACTTCGGTTGCGTGAAACGTGAATTAAGCCATAATATTTTAATTTAGTCATTAAAATCTCAACGTGGAACATAGGATACTGGACAGCACTGCTACAGAGCCTGTGTATTATGTGCCGCAATCAAATGACAGAATTAACGAATATAAATCAATTAGTGGTGTATCTTAACAAATCGCAACTAATTCTAGACAAACGACTGATATTTGTCTCTTTTTTTGCGTATATGCTTGTCTGTATTGAACTAATAAGCTGACCAGACGTACAGCATTTTGCTGTACAGTATAGCATTTTGACCTGTCGTGCAGCATTAGTAAATGTATCTACAGCATTCTCAATGCTACACAAAGAAACCTAAATCACTACAAAATAACCTCCTCGGTGAAGCCTGTAGTCAGTCTTGTCTGTTTTAAAGGTGATTTTAGCAAGATAATCGTACTTTTATTTGGCAAATGTTCATTTTGGATAACGCGGGAGTTCTGATCGATCGTTCAGGAATGTAACACACTTCTTTGGGGTGGAGCTACTTGTTGCTAACATTTCCTCTATATTTTAAGGTTTTACCTATCCGCATTCGACAGTTACAGCTGCCTAAATCGCACTTTTGTTTTTACTAATCGATAATTGCTCATAAAATTTGTCTAATAAATTTAAAATTTGGCAGATTTGTGGGGCACCACACTGCCTATATTTGATGAATTTCAGGGCACTAGCTGTCAAAGTTCAGAAGTTGGAACCGTCAAAAGATGAGATTTATGGTGTAAAGTTTGACTCGTATATGGTTAATATTTGGCGAGATAATCGCACTTTTATATTTGGAAATAGTTTATTTTCACTTTTTATTCTGAATTGACACACTTGTAGTGTGTAGAGCTACTTGACACTCACATTTGCTCCAAACTTGTAGGGCCATCCTATCCACGTTCGAGAGTTACAGCTGCCCAAATCGCTCTTTTGTTTTCTAATCGAAAATTGCCCACAACTCGAGAATTTGAAATGTTGCATGCTTGTATAGATTACTGCACTTTACATATTAGGTTATAATTTCAAGCATCTATAGCTGCCAAGGTTCAGAAAATACAGTCGTGGAAAGATGCAATTTAATATTTCACGAAACAATAGAACTATAAATATAACACTGTACCCCATCCTTTATGCATACTAAAGAACTCTGTAAGAGTTTCCAAAGAAAGTTTTTTTCCCCACAATATGTCCACGAAATCCAATAAGAGCTAATACCAACCAGAATAAGCCACAATCCCATCCGCTCTGGTGGTTCTTCTGGGACTCCACTCCGTAGAAGTGCCAGGAAAGCGGCCAACCGTTTGAAAACCACTGCCCAAAGAGGTATCAGTTTATCTTTTGCAAAGAAAGATAGGACGACGAAACTTTTAAATAAAACGGTACAAGAAGGGGTGCCGATTATCAATGACATGTGTAATAGTGGTAACCTCGTGACATATTATGCTTTCTTCCAATCGGCGTGAAAGAAGGGGAGAAATACCTAGCATGATGGGTTTCCCGAGTTTAGCAATGTGTACAGCATTGGGCCTTCTGAAGTCTGGTCACCTTAACTAGTATACATTCGTTGAGATATCTGGGAAGGAGGGGCTTATTTGCTGGAGTAAAAATGCGTTTTATACTGGGATTTGTCAGAAAGAAAAATGAAATTCTCTTCAAGGGGACATTGAGAATTGTTTTTAACCTGTTGTTAATTAAGTTTTGAAAAAAAAATTAGACTAAAAATGCAACAGCTTTATCTAATTAGCTGTTTCGTGGGCATGTTTTATGCATTCAAAATGAAATTTACCATTTTTCCTAATTTTTCAGTGTCATCTTACAGGATCACATTTAGTTGGAATTAGAAATAAAAAAAAAAGTTGCCTACTAACATACAAAATCTTGTTTTTTTTTTGCTTTTACTAATCAAACATTCTCTAGTAATTTTTTTCTTTACTACTTATTAAGTATATTGAAGGTTTAAAATAAATAACAGGCGTAACAGTCGAACTTTGGACTATAAGGCCGCAGAAGTGTTACTGAAATTCAATTTCCAAAATCTTACTGCTTTTTTGTTGAGGTGTTGAGATAAACAGCACGCTCAGCATTGTCGGTTAGTTTAAGGACACACACACACGGCAAATCCAATTCCAAAAATCGATTCGAATCCATCTTATTGAATTCGCATTCGCCGTGTGTGTTCGCTCTAAGGCATCAGCACTTTCAAAAAAATTGCTGCGCTCCGGTATTCCAATAAAACCTAATCGAGTTTTAGCCCCATCCAGAAATTACACTAGTAGTTGCATTATTAGAAAATACAAAAAAGGACCGATCTTGAAAATAATGACTACACTGAAAATAAAAGTGAAATTCCACATCAAATTAATTAATTTTTTCACCGACATCCACCGAAGAACGGCTTCTTCAGTATTATTCAAAAGAGTTCATCAATATTATGAACATGAGTCTATTCAACTTGCTCATGGATTTAATGATTGAGTTCAATAAAATATGTTGCAAGTGTTGACATTTCAATTACCTCAGTGCGCTCTGAAAAGCATTAGAAATTACCTACCTACAGTGGGATTCGATCCCAGAATCCCATGATCCCCATGATTTGAAGACGACCGCCCTACCTACAACACATTCCAGTTCGGACATATAAACGTTAATTTTTGGTTTGACTAAAAGACCAGCAAACGTGTCTCCCTGCGCCACCTACTTAAGCTACGCTCATGAAACACGACCTTTTGTTATCATCATCATTGTGGCTCGATAGTCCGACGTCGGACTTTGGCCGCCTGAATCATTGACCTCCAATTGTCGCGGCTACGTGACATTGTCATCCAGTTTCGGAATCCCAGCCGCTGGTGGGCGTCTTCACCTACGGAGTTCTACCAGGGAGCTCTCGCAACTTCACTCCGTCATTCCTTGTGCGTTCATCACCTTCTTTGGCATGCGATTATCGTCCATTCGTTGTACATGCCCCGCCCATTTCAAACGTACAGAAGGCTTTCTACATCATCCACTCTTTGAGACATGATGTTGATGTCGTCGGCGTATGCTACTAATTGTATTTCGAGGTTAGAGCACCTATTATACATAGTGAGGGGCGAAAATACAATGTTCCGATATGATTCATATAGAGCAGTGGCTCCCAATCTTTTTCAGTCCGCGCCCCCCTTTGCGAAGTCTGCTGAGGCTGGCGCCACCGGAGAAAATTTTGGCCAAAAACCGAAAATAGGCATAATAAAATTTTTATTTCCGCCATTGTTCACTTCGTGGGGACTTTAACCTTCCGGCGGGCGCAATACTAATCCTAACACGATCGGGCGCAATGCATCTGACAGATTAAGTGCAGAAAAAGGGATGAAACAAATTTTCTGTATATTGTAGACTGTTATTTATTGTTGCATTGTCTTTTTGAAACAGTTCTACGAAAGTTTAGAAACCAAAACTGGCTCAAAAAGTTTGATACTCTTCACATTTTCAATTTTCTAAGAATATTCCGCTTTCAATAGCTTCAATATTAAATAAAAACCTCCAACAGCTCGACCGCTTACAAAATGTGAGCTTATTTTACTAAAAACACACTATTGAACGATTTTAGCTTATTTTACTAAAAACACACTATTGAACGATTTGGTGAGCCTAAAAGTCAACACAACCTTATTACGCAATGTGAAGAGTATAATATATGTGGAAATTTTCATAGAAACGGAGAAAATAACACAATCGGGCGCAAAACATCTGATTTCATCCCCTCCCGCCCCTCAGACAGAGCCGGATTTAGCCTCTATGGCGCCCCTGGGCAGTAACAATTTTGCCGCCCTCCGCCAATAGATAAGCTTGAAGGTAGCAGTTGTCACCTCACAACGTAAATGTGGGCACAACGTATGCATGTGAAAAATTGAAAGTTTCATTTTTTTTAGCAGTAAGCGTATTTTGTTTGCTTGAACATTTTTTATGTTGCTTCCCAGGGCAGGAATCCAGGTGTTTCGTGCAGCTCCCAAAATTGTTTTAGGAGTGACTGAAACTCCAAAAGGCTTACGGTAAATATTGAGCACACCTTGACCTAATTTGTTTTCGGTGATAACGATAACGAATTGGGAAAGCACTTACTGATTTTCAGGTTTGATTGTATTAAAGTTATTTATTTATTGTGTATATTATAGAAACCCTGATGATGGGCACTTTAGCCCGAAATATATTGGTTTAGCACGGAAATAATAACTTTCATTTAAAATAATCGTGAATCGCTATAGAGGCAACACAACATTGCACCTTTCACTTACTGATGTTATTCAGGAAAACTCATTCGGAGCCTAAAAAGTTCTAGATTTTCCTGAGTTCAACTATTTTAAATTATTTTTTATTTTCGATGGAATTTCCGGTTTTGATATGAACAAAAAATTGCAGATTCGAAAATTTAAGAGTAAAAACTCTTAAAAATTTTGTTAAACCTATTGACCCGATAGAAACTCAAAAAATTGATAGCCAATGCCGCATTTCTAATATCGAGACTTAAGGCCCGTATTTATGAACATTCCTTAACTCAAAGGAGACCTTGAGTCAAGTATGTCGAAATTCAACAAATTAAATGTCATTTTCCATACTTTTTCATAGAAACCACTTATATTCACGAGTCAATGCATCCTTGATTTAAGGAGAAACTCAAGGAGAGCTTGAAATTTTCTATAGTCAACCTCGCTTGAAGTCCTTAAAATAAAATATTGAAAACTTAAGGTCTCCTTGAGTTTTGCCTTAAATCAAGGAGGCATTGATCCCTGAATATAAATGATTTCTATGAAAATGTATGGGAAATGACATTTAATTTATTGAACTTCGGCATCCTTTACTGGTCTCCTTGAGTTAAGGAATGTTCATAAATACGGGCCTTAGACCTCTCCCGAAATTAAATCCTTGCTTTTATGTGGGGACAAATTTAAGAAGTAATTGAACACACGAAAATGTGCAAATCCATTCAAAAACCGCGATAAAAATTCTTAGATTAGGGTATAATTTTTAGCCATTTCATTCCCACTCTCTTTCCACTTTTTGAAAATAACTTTTATTTTTCATAAAGGTTTCGTCGCACCACATGTTTCTCCAACGATTTTTTTCCGAGAGCGAGCACACTTGTTTTTCATCTGAATTGTTATGTGATCTTCAATTTTTCTTCAATTCGCAAAATATTGTTTGACACTTATTTAAATAGAATAGAGAATTGCACGATTAAACGCCGCAGCATAAATTGAATTTATGCAATTTCTACAAAAGTTACGAGCAACAACCGAGAGATAAAAAAGAACTGCAGTTGGTGATATATCATTTTACATTTCCCGTACAATGGGTCTTGCTAATA
This sequence comes from Microchrysa polita, assembly GCA_949715475.1. Lineage (NCBI taxonomy): Eukaryota > Metazoa > Arthropoda > Insecta > Diptera > Stratiomyidae > Microchrysa > Microchrysa polita. Next base: position 21,582,831 of record OX454417.1, read on the forward strand.
CGCGTAAGATCCATTTTCTGGTAATCGCAAGACTCTTTGCTCTAAATACAATTCTGCAATGTAAGAATTTGTGCTTTTTTTCTTGGAACTGTCCGCTTATTAGAGACTGGCTTGTTCAGGATGGGTATGAAAGTACTGTCCGTGTCCGGTTATGAGAGTGTCCGGCTATCAGAAGGTGTTTTCCTAGCAAAATATGTGAAAAAACGTTGGGGAAAATAAAAGTGTCCGTTTATAAGAAATGTCCGGTTATTAGAAGTGTCCGTTTAGGGAAGTTCGACTGTACTTGCTTGGGGGCGTTTTGAACTTTCCAAAGGATCGCTATCACCAAAAATATTTTTCGTTTTTTTTTCTTCAAGTCTGAGGCAATTTCAGAGGCTTGATAACAGGAGCTGGCAGCCAAGTACTCGCGTATTTATATCATTTAATGTGGCTTCAGGCATAATGTTTAAAGTAAAGCCAAAGATGATTTATACTCCTACTCTAATAAAACTAAAGGCTGCCACGCCATTCAGAGTGAATGAGTGTATGCTTCAAGCTAAATCCAGCATAGTCCCAATTTTTGAAGGCGGAATCACATTAAAATTTGAGTTGAGGTTGCGATTATAGGTGCTACTTCTAACTAGAATAAATTAAAAAAGCAAATTATTTTCTATAATTATTTTTGAGTTTTCAAAATCCATCTTTCTCATAATTTTAGACCAATGAAAAAATTTAAGAATTTGCCGCCCCGGGCAGTAGCCCAGGTTGCCCATATGGGAAATCCGGCCCTGCCCTCAGACATATGGTAGATAGAAACTGAAAACTGCTTTGGGTAATTGATCGATAAAGATTAAGCTATTGTGAGTTTCAGATCTCTACCTTTTCATATCGCTGATTGGGCAAACAAAAACTGGTCACTTAATCTTTCAGATGCATTGCGCTCGCCCGAAGGTTAATTATATATTTGCGTTCTTCGGTTAGTTGCTTTATTTTATTTAAAACTTCCTTATAATTTCTCAAAGCTGTAAAATACTGAGACATGATTTGCAAACATTTAAGCAATCACACACTAATTTTGGACAGAAGTCTAGACTTTTTTTTATATTGGACTTGGTTGTTGTTGTTGTAGCAATTCAAGAGATTTTCTTTTTCTCTCTTGAATCGAAGGGGGTTTTGGCAGCTCTTTGCCGTTTTTTTTAACAACGGGTAGCTCCGGGACAATTTACATCGAAGAACCGGCTGCCGTAGGAGCATTTTTATTGACAACACAAACATCCATGGGTCACAGTGGGATTCGAACCCACGCACCGGCAACTCAGAGATAGACATCTCTGACACTGAGCCACCGAATTGTCATAGTCCAATGCAGAGAATTGCCTGTTAACAATGCAAATATTCGTATGCAAACACGTTACCCACTCTTGCGTAGAAAAAGCACAATTGTTTCTTAGTGGAGCCGAAGTTTTGGAACATTTTGGACATTTTTGAAAAGCACTCAACGTGAGTTTCTTCTGAAGTTTGGCAGTAGCAAGCAGTTTTTTTTTTATGGTGGGGATTTGTAGAGCCAAAAGCAAGTGGAAAATGTTTACTTAAAATCGTTTTTTGACAAAAAAAAGTCATCATAACACAAAAAAAAAAATATTTTTGGCTTAATGATGAGATAAGTAAAGCAGTGCTATTACTGGAGCTATAAGAGTCCGAAGGTGTTCTAATAAATCAAAAGAATTTTTTTTTCATCACGAGCCTAGACGTCAATGTAAAGCGATTTCGACCTAAAATATTTTCAGCGATCTTTTGGCCAGAGGCTCTTAGCTAGTACGAAAATAAATTTATTGTTACAGCAATAAATAAGTCGCACTCACGCCCCCCTTCCCAAACCGCCACGCCTTCCTAGGGGGCCCCACAGTTTGGGAATCACTGATATAGAGCAAGTGTAGAATAAAATGCTTGTTTTCTCCCCAGGACCATTAATGTAAATATAAGAGGTCTGTAAGTGTTAGAAGCTTTAAAAAAAATCAAATGATCCTAAAATGCTCAGTCATTAGCATTAGCAAATTTTACTTACTACTTCAAATTCATAGAAAATACAACGTTAAGCATATCGATGCGGTGCTCATCAATATCGTTAGAAAAATTTAAGCTAGCAGAGTTCCTCTGAGGTTTGTAGTGCCACATATTAGGGGAAAGTATTTCCAGCGTTGAAGCCCTTTGTGTTCACTCATATAGCTCCTTGTCGATGTAATATATGATCACGATTTTTAATGACATGTAACCGAAATAGCATCCAACCATGAACGTGCTTGATTCTCTCCTCTACCCCACTGAGCTCAAGCAAGCCCGATATTTTTTCAACATCATGGTTTTTCTACGGACCCCGGAGCATGTAATTTAAATCTACAACAACACGTAAGATTTTTGTCGGTTGTAAAATATTGTTAGGAAAATTTTAAAACCAAATCTTAAAAAAATACAATTCTCTGGTTATTGCTCGCCAGTGGTGTTAAATTATTCGGAAGAACGGAGAACAAGTATCATTCTTTATAATGATCCCCACCAGACAAGGCGGTATACCGTTTGTCACTAAATTTATCCCATTCATGCTGAATGATGCTAAATTCTATTCCATTCCATTGACTGAGACCCATCTTTTACCCTGTCGGTTAAACATCGCGCTAAGTAAAACTGTTATTAGTGTTCCATTTAAGCCGCTAAACGTTGAAATAGAGAAAATAGAAGATCTTCGCAGAAAGAAAACTTTATGTTTTCACTAGGGGAGAGAGTTAAGTTTTAAAACGCTAGACAAAACGCGAGATTGAAGGATCTGATTATGTTATCGACTAACGACACGCACACGTAGCTTGCCAGAACCCGGCATCAAAGGTCTGAAAACTACGAATAGTTAAGTCTTTGAAATCACTGCCTTAGGGGCAGAAAGCAAACCCTCCTTGCTCACCTCCCCTTGGCTGCGCTAACCTGACCAGATTCCTTCGAGTCCAATGCCGTACATACATATGGAGACGTTGCTGTTAACCCTCGAATAGGCAAGACCGCCTTGAGGCGGGTTTTACTTAACCCCCAAAACTACAAATCTGGAGATCATTTTTTGTTCGTAGTTAATTGAATCGATAGTGTCACATCTTTTGTGAGAACGTTGAAAGTTTTGAAGCATTCTGCGGGGTGGTTATATTTTTATCCACAGTTGGATGTTGCAACCTCCTAGTTTTCGTGGTGGAAAATTATTTCTACAATATCACCAATTTCACTCTTAAAGAAAAAATGCGCTAAGCACTTTTTGGAAAAGAAAAAATTATGTTGAGGTTAACGGACATTTATATTATGTCGTAAAAAGCTTTAGTACTGAATTTGTTGTTTAGAAAAGCTGCTATGGTGTGTTTTAGGAAGCCCGCCTAGAGGCGGTCTTGCCGTTCTACATCAACTTTTCAGCTGGTATTGTTGCTGTTATCTGTAGTGAAGGAAATATGACATTGGCCAAGAAATTTTAAGCGCTTTACATTTACTTTAATCTTTTTTGAGTGGGAAAATAGGAATTATGCCTAACTTAAATCATTTTTATGTCCGAAGTTGAGCAATTACTATTGGGGTTTCCTCCACCTCAGTAGAAACAGTTGTAGAGAGATCATGATAATGCTAGCGATAATAATATATAATTATTATTGGTAACTAAAACTAAGGGAACTCTTCAATCCAAAGACAATCCGAACATGAAGGAAAGTTTAGCAATAGTTCGAAGTCAGATAATTGTTTTTTTATTGATCCAGCGGGGTTTGTGTTAGCCTGGAGCTAGACATTTTGAATCTTACTACTGGGCCTAATGTAGCTTAATTTTGCTTGCCTATTTACGAAAGGGCAGTAGTATATTTTTATATTATATATTTTATATTAGTTTCCTTCTAAATAAGATAGTCTACTATACAGGGTGTCCCGCAACTGGTTAGCCATAGACCAATGGTAGACTCTACAGGATGTTTTAGGAAAAATGTCGCCAAAATTATTTAGCGGGTTTGAAGCCCTTGCTCTTATTCGCAATTCCACTTTTTGGGAAGCCAAAATGTTGTGAAAAATTTTCTATTAAAGAGAATTTAACAATGTTGTGTCGACATTGTATCTTCCAATTATATATCGTAAAACAATGAGCCGCCATTGCAGCAATTCTCATAAGACTGATTCTTTGTGAGATAAGAGTATACTGTCAGTGCTCTTACTGTGTATTTCACCTGTTCATATAAAATACCCTGGCCCATTAGCAGGATATTAGCCCAACCTCGGTTGATTGTGTCTAAATTCCTGTTTTTCCCTTGCAGTATCAGACATTCTTAAATTCTGATCTAATTGTGGTTGACCATTTGTTCTAATACCACGCATCATCACTTAGCATTTGGCTTTACTCGTAAAACGTCGTCAGATAACCTCTATATTTAAACTATTAAACAGCACGAGTAGGACAACGACAATCCCTAGACAAATCTCCTTAATATGTAGATCCACGGAGGTGTCACTGAATAGCAACACAATTATAACTGACATACTGACAAATATCTTGTAATACGGATGTTGTTAGCCCCCTCCAGGAAAAAATCCTGGTTGCGCCACTGTGTCCGTATAGACTTTTGTGTTGAGATGGAGTGACCTGAACCAACTATAATTATACCCTATACTAGGGATGTCAAAAACCGGACGGTTAGTGCGAAAACCGGTCCTTTCAGAACGGTTTTAAACCGGACGGTTGTTTGTCCATCCGGTTAAAACCGGGAAAAAAATCTTTCAAAATTAATACAATTTTTTATATTTTCCTGATTTTTCAATCAGCAATTCTATTACCTGTCCCCTGTGAAAAATTTCGTTTTCAAATTTCAGCCCTTAAACATATTTTTGAGCCTTATTGCTATAGGGAGCGCCAGAGAAACTTACTTATTTGAAAGGTAAATAAAAACAAAAGTACCTACTTCAGATATGGTTTTAATTCTTTTTTTTTTTATTTAAGAATACAATATTGCATACAGTCTCGAAAATGACATCGGTTAAATGGCGACTTCCATTGTGCACACACTGATTAAGTCGAATTTTGAAGTTCGTCTCCACTCTTTGCAACATATCAATCTGTATGTTGGCAATTGCGTCGTGTATGTTGTTCTTGAGGGGTTGGATACGATATCCCCAGTCACAAAATCCTCAAACCAAAATCCCCAAATCAAAATCCCCAAAGTCAAAATACCCAAACGAAAATCCCCATTCCCCTTTTGAGGTGTGATCTAAGAACGCGCGCGCGTTCTAAGATCACACCTCAAATGTGTAATGAAGATTTTCTTTAGACTATTGTAGATGGTAAATTGTAACTGGTAAATAGTAAATGATTAATGGTAGACGAATGGTAGATTATAAATGGTTGATGGTAAGTGGTTGATGGCAGATGGTAAATCGTAGATTGTTAATGGCAAATGGTAAATTGTAAATCGTAGATGGTAAATGGGATTTCTTTAGACTATTGATATTGTAATAGTCCTACTATGCAATTGAAAAATCACCGACGTCGACTGATATATGCTAATTAACGGCAAACTCATTGAATTAACCGAACGACAGCGGATAATCTGCATGCGATTAAATATGCAATCGGTTCCAACAATAAGCCGACTAAGTTTTCCACGAAAATTTGTTCGGATCAGGATGGGGACATGTATCGATGATGGTTAAGAAAACCCAATATGTTTAGGACGATATTATGCAATATATGTATGTACTCGAACATTATGTTTGTGTCAATCAAAAATATAAATAAGTTTTTATCGATCTACGATCCTCTTAATGTCATTTACAATCTACCATTTAATATCTGCCATCTAACATCTTCCATCCATCAACCATTTACCATCTACCAGCCATCTACCATTTTGTTACCATCTACTATCCATGCACTCCATTTACCAGTGTTTGGGGATTTTACGATTGGGGATTTTTTTATATGGGTATTATGATTACGGGGATTTTGAATATGGGGATTTTGATTTTGGGGATTTTGATTTTGGGTACTTTTCCTCGTTTGAGGATTTTTTATTGTTCCCGTTCTTGAGGTGAGTTATAATCAGTAGTCGATCGAAATAAACCAGGAATTTCAAATAACCCCAAATCCGCCAAATCTGAGAGCGTGGCGGCTATGGGTCTCTGAGATAGATGAGGCGGCCGGGGAAATGTTGTCACAACAAATTCATTGAGTCCCGTACTATGTGTGTTGTGGGTCCATCTTGCTGAAACCACACGGCCCCAACATTCATTTCTTCGAGGCTTGGAAGAAAAAAATCCTCGATCATGTTCCAAGTGAGCGACCGTTAGAAAAGGAGCTCTCGAGGCCCGCTGCTCTCTAGACGAGAGCATGATTGCAACTGACTAGGATGGGAAACAAACTTGGGGACTTCTTCCTCCAGATGCGCCCCTTTCCACCCTCTACTCGCCCAAATCACCGCTCGCCAATTTTTCCAAATAAGTAAATTTCTCTGGCGCACCCTGTACGTGCATTTTGATTTGATTTCGCATACGAGACTAACACCAGCAATACGAGTGTGTATGCATATTTTTTACTAAAATTCTAATTAAATCAATGAAAAGACTCGGTTAACCGGAAAACCGGTACTTTGAGCGCGGTTGAAACCGGACCGTCTAACTGGCTTTGCAAAAAAACGGAAACAACCGAAAACCGGGTTGTGGGTCGGTTTTTGACATCCCTACCCTATACCCATAAGATGGTATAGGGTATATTGTTTTTGTTACGACGATTTATGTAACACCTCAAGGAGCCACCAGAGGTATGGCAAAGTATATACAGGGTGTCCGGAAACTGCCGCATAAACTCACCGGATTGTGATTCCTCACTGTGATTTCCAGCAAAAAAGTTGTACGGAACATACCCCCTTAGCTTAACCCTTTAGCTGCCACAGGCTTTTGAAGATTTTTGATAAAAACAATCTCTTGCACGACTTATAGCTGAAAATCTCTAAAGCTAGACCAGATAGGATAGTGAATCAAAGTGATTATTACAGCCACAAATTTACCTAAAAAATGAAACTTATGGCACTAATATCGGATAAAAGGTTTTGGTTTTACAGAACTCCAAAGTCAAATTGTTGTGATTTGACTCAAAAACAATATGTTTTTCCATCTCAATTTTCTCCAACTTCTGCCAAGGTCACGTGCTCGTACGATTCTTTTGGCGCATAGTCTAACAATCCTTTCTTTCTCACATCATTTTATTGCAGCTTTGTTATTTCTAACCGTTTTAATGCCTTAAGTGCAGAAAACTATGGTTAATGTTGGATCAATTTTGTTATAATTTGAATAAATTTTAGCAAATTGCAGATCTTTAGGGACAGTTTAACCTTCCGGCGGGCGCAATACTAATCCTTACACGATCGGGCGCAATACATCTGACAGATTAAGTGCAGAAAAAGGGATGAAACTAAGTTTCTGTATATTTTAGACTCTTATTTATTGTTGCATTGTCTTTTTGAAACAGTTCTACGTAATTTTAGAAACAAAAACTGGCTCACAAAGTTTGATACCCTTCACATTTTCAATTTTCTAAGAATATTCCGCATTCAATAGCTTCAATATTTAAAAAACCTCCAACAACTCGACCGCTTAAAAAATGTGAGCTTATTTTACTAAAACCACACTATTGAACGATTTGGTGAACCTAAAAGTCAACACAACGTTATTACGCAATGTGAAGAGTATAACATGTGGATATTTTCATATAAAAGGAGAAAATAAAACAATCGGGCGCAATACGTCAGAGAGATTATTTCATCCCCTCCCGCCCCTCAGACATATGGTAGATAGAAACTGAAAACTGCTTTGGATAGTTGATCGATAAAGATTAAGCTACTGTGAGTTTCAGATCTCTCCCTTTTCGTATCGCTGATTGGCGCAACAAAAACTGGCCACTTAATCTGTCAGATGCATTGCGCCCGCCCGAAGGTTAAATTGAATTGCGCCCTTCTTTCACTTAAATGAGTGGAATGTGAAATTCTTTTGGAGCACTTATAGCACACTGCTCCAGAAGTGCACTCACTTCTCTAGAAGCGCTTATCACTCCCTTCTCTAGAAGCGCTTCCGGAGCGCATCTTAAGGAGCTGCTTGCCTCCGCGGACATGCAATGTTAAAAAGTACATGAAGAGGAATGGAGATGGGAAGCGCTTCTCTGCTTCCCGAGAAGTGCTCCTTTTACCCTTCTGAAGCGCTCTTTTTCCTATTGGGACCATCATGAAAATTTTGATAGTATTTGCATGGATTTCACGTGAACTGACGATGTTAGTATACCTACTCTTACAGAGAAATAACGGTTTGAAATAAAAGGAAACTTTTCGTGAAATTAATTCTCTAACTGTAAGCATAAGGGATATTAATGCTTACAGTTTGTGAAATAATTCTGCTCTCTTTAAATTTCCAAGGATCAGACTGTCCTATGGTGCGGCTATACTTATAGTTATGACAGGCAGTGTGTGTATTAATTAATCTTAAAATTGCAAACATCTTATAGCACTATTCTCTTTACGCCTAAATAAATAAATTGTGTGTACATTTCATTCCAGTGAATTTCAAGAATAAGATTTTAATTGTTGCAAAAATACCGAACATACGATACCATTCTGAAAATGTATTAATTATAAAATGAAATACCCAACGAACATGCATGTTTACCAAAACCCTTAAATCAGATATGTGTAACCTTTTCAATGTCCAGTGGTGCACTTTTCAGGTATCAGCAACAGGGTTGCCGTTTTGAGATTTCTAAGTGTAACATTTATTTTATAAAATTGTAACATTTTGAGGTTGAGTGTAACAAATTTTAAGATATTGGTCTTAATGAACATATCGCTCGTACAAATAGTGGATTTGGCTGACTTTTTCCGAAAATGTTGCCCATTCTGTTCCATAAATTCCGTATATGGCAAATCCATGGATTTAACGAAAAATTCACGTGATAGTCGGACCCAGTATTTATTATAAAACATTTCAGCATTTCAGGGCACAATTAAATAAGGAAATAGGAATCTCGCATTTAATCATGGAAATCATGTTACTACAGGTACCCTGAAATGATGAAACGCCGATATGTCAAAATTTCCACAATTATTTTAATACGAACCCACGCTTTAAGAACAGATTTAATACAAAAGCAATTGTTTAAAAATCTCGCAATTAATATTAACACTGCTCTGGACAGAAGCTTAGACTCCGAATGATTGAAGGGGCATACCAGTTCTTTATGTTGTCGCAAAATGAGATGCTTCATCTAGTACCTCAGACAATGCTTGAGCTTTCAAAGTGAGTGCGAAAAAAGGCTCAGGACCCGTAAGTGAAGATGTGGAACGTTGTCTGACAAGTTTGCTCATCCACTCGCAAATCTATTTGAATCAAACTATCCCTTTCCCTCTCAAATGTTTTTTAAATTTAAAATGAAACTTGGTGCCTATATGAAGCTTGCATTCCAAATTTTGTAAATGTTTCGTTTGAATCTGCGTCAAGGTAGAATTCAATTCTCGAAGGCCTGGCGCAATTTAGCTGGTACAATTGAATGATGAACACTGATCCTAAATCAATGAAGGACCAGCTAAAACGGGCACTTAGGCCAAATGGGCGAAATTTAGTGGGTCGATCAACAACCACTATTTCCGAATCAGAACCAGTCAACTACAAATAACCTTGGGAGCCAAAATTATTCGGCGGACAATAATTAAGCTCGTACAAAATGGTTGAGTACCAAAAAAATGTGAACACGAGGTATAATGCAACTGTGGCAAAGCCGATTACTGCTTTCTTAAATAAATTTCGAGAGAAAACGATTTCACTATGGGCTTTATACTTTTCTGCACAAAAGTACTTTGAACAACCGCTAGCTTCGTAGAACAGAGAGTAGGATTTTTAAATACATAATTTAAGTTTGCATAAGCTATCAAGTTTTAATACATTTCCTAGATTTTAGTTCAACAACTCAAAATTTTAATTTTGTAGAAACATTTACATTTTTTATTTTATTCGATCTGGCCGCGGTCCTCACAAAACTGCGATGTGGACCACATGTGGCCCGCGGGACACAAGTTTGACATGCCTGACTGAATCGATGGGTGATGATGCACAAATCGCAAAAATATAAAATTTGTTTTTCAAAATACTTCTTCATGTTACTAATCATAGAAGAAATATATTAAAATATAGTTGAGTTCTCCACTCTTGCCCGATTGTAACAAAATTGGTCGGGGTGTAACATTGTAACAAGAAATTGGAAATTGTAACAAAATGTTACAATTGTAACACGAGTGGCAACGCTGATCAGCAATCGCACAGGTACAACAAAGTTTCGTGTTTCAACCACAAAACCATACATTAATATTGCGATCACAAATTGCCGATCTATCCTTGCGCGTGGCAGTTGAAATATTCGCCTTCGATCTGTTATATATTTAACACGGCCGACAAACAGAAGGTTTTTTATTATACCCTTCGCTTACTAAGCGAAAAGGGTATATTAACTTTGTCATGAAGTTTGTAACGCATTGAAGGAGGCATCTCCGACCATATAAAATATGTATGTATACAGGGTGTCCCGCATTGGGTGGTCAATACTGTAAGGGTTGATAGCGCAACTTGTTTCAGCAAGAAAATTACCAATACAATCGGAATTTTTTTTACCGTTACCTTGTTATCGCTCTTTTTGTGAAAGTCATCAAAAATCGTGACTTGTCACGCAAAAGTAATTTGCAGCACTCCTGATGACTTAATCCAAGATTTGATTTCAGTTTCAGAAACTACATAAAATTTCACAAAAACTGAAGTTTTTCCTGTTGCCAACATTATCGGCATTTTCAAGATACTGTTACTCAAACTTAATAGAAATTTTAAAATAGATTTTTCATCGAAAATTCAAACAGAAATTACATAACGGTGCTTTATACGTACAACTCTGCAAAGTTGATAAAAGTTGCTTCAATATGTTGGCTTTCCAACGGTATATCACTTTTCATATTTACATTACGGGATTTTGGAATTACACATATTGAATGTAAAAAAACGAGGTAATTTTTTTCTTACCGGATTATTTAAACTGAAATTTTATTCATTTATTTTTTATATTTTACTATCGTAATTTTGAAAATTTGTTAAATAAAAATGAAAATAAAGTTTTGAATATGAGAAAGAACCAATAAACTAAAAATATTAACTAATGATTAAATGGGGCTGTTCGATGAATTGAAATAATACTGCTGGAATTGGCCTCCTCCATTTTGTATGCAGAGTCGACACCTTCGGCGCATGGAAGAAACGTCCCGAAGGATTTCAGGAGAGGTTTCCTTAATGTTGTCGCAAGCATCAATAATTCGCTGCAGCAGCTGTTCCCGGGAGGTAATCGGCTCGGAATAGACATCCCTTTTTAAGTTACCCCATAAATAAAAATCTAGTCGCAAGCCACGCAACTATCCCAAATCTGCCAATCCACTTTCCGGGAAATTCGTTTTCCAAATATTCTTTGATAGGTCTCGCATTATGAGCGGGCACCGGTCTATCTGCCATAAATAGCAAATATTAATTTTTAACCGTTATAAGTACCGTTGCATTTGCCAAACATTGTACCAAAGAAGAATGGTCATTTGTGACCCAGCTCCGGCGCAAACGAAATATATGCCAGTTAATTTGTTATTTTATATACATACGCCAGGAAATTTGAACAAAAATTTGACCAAACTTCGGAAAAATTAAGGGAAAGCTGGATTTTTGCATGAGCCTTCCTTTCGAGGTCCTAAACAAGTCCCTAAAAGTCCCCGTCCCTACGAGTGCCGCTAGCGGTGCTACAGAGGGTCAAAGACCCTCGAAAACAGGTTTCTCTGAATATTTCGATAACGGTAGCATATACAAAAAAGTGGTGTACGGCAAATTTAAAGCTCTTGTGAATTCTCAATAAACGATGCAAAGACCGAATACTTTCGGCCACTCCTAACGGCGCCAAGAGGTCTAACGGTATTTTTAGCAAGGTTTCATTAAAATCTCTATAACGGTAACTCGTACTAAAAACTTTTGTATGGAAAATTTGTAGCCTATGGGGTTTTGAAGAAAGTGGCCAAATTTCATATTAATATGTATAGCCTTAAGGGCGCTATGGGGGTACCAACCTTAAAAAAACGTGCTTTTTGAGGTTTTTCGTAAATGGTGCTAAGACGAGGGAGTGCGCTCTAAGGTGTTCTAGGAGAAATTTATAGCTTCTGTGGCTGTTAGTAAGACGCCAAAAGTCCCCAAAGATGGGAGCCCCCCTAACGAAGTTATGAGGGCCCAAACATTCAATTAAGCAGTTTTTGGGGAATATCTCTATAACGGTAACGTGCACCGAAAGCTGTTATAAGGCAAATGTGTAGCTTATATAACGCTTAATTAAATATCTGAATTTCAGATTGATGCCTGCAATACTAAGGGCGCTATGAGGGTATGAACCGTACAATAACGGTTTTTTTTCGTTATTTTCGTGGATTTCTTCATAACGGGACCGCATTCGGTTGGGAAGGCTGTAACAATTTGTTGCTTCTATAACGTCAACTTAAAATGCCAAAACAACTTATTTATGCGGGCACCCCTAAGGAAGCTATGAGGGGTCAAAACTAAACAACTAACTAAACAAAAAAACCGTTTCTCGGATTTTTTGATAACGGGAACCTCTAGAGGGAACCCATCTAGAATAAATTTGTAGCTCCTGTTGCTGTTACTAAGATGCCAAAAGTCCCCAAAGATGGGAGCCCCTCTAACGAAGTTATGAGGGTCCAAACATTCATTTAAGCAGTTTTTGGGGAATATCTTTATAACGGTAACGTACACCGAAAACTGTTATATGGCAAATTTGTAGCTTATATATCGCTTAATTAAATATCCGAATTTCGGATTGATGCGGGAAATGCTAAGGGCGCTATGAGGGTCCGAACCGTACAATAACGGTATTTTTCGTTATTTTCGTGAATTTCTTCATAACGGGAGCGCATTCGGGAAGGCAGCCTGTAAATATTTGTTGCTTCTGTAACTTCAAATTCAAACGCCAAAACAACACATCTATGCGAACACCCCCAAGGAAGCTATTAGGGGTCAAAATTAAACAAAAAACCGTTTCACGGAAATTTTTTGATAACGGGAACCTCTAGAGGGAACCCATCTGAGGGAAATTTGTAGCTCGTGTGTCTGTTAGTGTGACATCAAAAGTCCCCAACGATGGGAGCCCCCCTAGGGAAGTTATGAGGGTCCAAACATCCAAATAAGCAGTTTTTAGTGAATATCTCTATAACGGTAATGTGCACCGAAAACTGTTATATGGCGAATTTTAAGTTTTTACAACGCCTAACTTAATGTTCAAGTTTCAGATCGATACGTGCAGTACTAAGGGCGCTACGAGGTTCCAAAACTTGCAAATTCGGCATTTTTGGTTATTTTCGTGAAAATCTCCTTAACGGTAACGTATACCGGAAGCAGTCTGTAAAAATTTGTTGTTTCTATGTTTCAAATAAAATGCTCCATCGCTTTGTATGCACCTGGAGCCACCATACGGGCATTATAACGTTTTACTAAACTAATTTTTAAAGAAGGTATGTGTAGTGTATGTCTTTACGTACGTCCATATGGGCTTAAAAATTAGTTAATTTATACGTTATAATGCACGTATGAAGGCTCCAGGAGCATACAAATCGGTGGAGCCTCTAATTTGGAACCATAGAAACAACAAATTTTTACAGACTGCTTCCGGTATACGTTACCGTTAAGGAGATTTTCACGAAAATAACCAAAAATGCCGAATTTGCTAGTTTTGGAACCTCGTAGCGCCCTTAGTACTGCACGTATCGATCTGAAATTTGAACATTAAGTTAGGCGTTGTAAAAACTTAAAATTCGCCATATAACAGTTTTCGGTGCACATTACCGTTATAGAGATATTCACTAAAAACTGCTTATTTGGATGTTTGGACCCTCATAACTTCCCTAGGGGGGCTCCCATCGTTGGGGACTTTTGATGTCACACTAACAGACACACGAGCTACAAATTTCCCTCAGATGGGTTCCCTCTAGAGGTTCCCGTTATCAAAAAATTTCCGTGAAACGGTTTTTTGTTTAATTTTGACCCCTAATAGCTTCCTTGGGGGTGTTCGTATAGATGAGTTGTTTTGGCGTTTGAATTTGAAGTTACAGAAGCAACAAATATTTACAGGCTTCCTTCCCGAAAGCGCTCCCGTTATGAAAAATTCACGAAAATAACGAAAAATACCGTTATTGCACGGTTCGGACCCTCATAGAGCCCTTAGCATTTCACGCATCAATCCGAAATTCAGATATTTATTTGAGCGGTATATAAGCTACAAATTTGCCATATAACAGTTTTCGGTGCACGTTACCGTTATAAACATATTCCCCAAAAACTGCTTAAATGAATGTTTGGACCCTCTTAACTTCGTTAGAGGGGCTCCCATCTTTGGGGACTTTTGGCATCTTAGTAACAGCAACAGGAGCTACAAATTTATTCTAGATGGGTTCCCTCCAAAGGTTCCCGTTATCAAAAAATCCGAGAAACGGTTTTTTTGTTTAGTTAGTTGTTTAGTTTTGAACCCTCATAGCTTCCTTAGGGGTGCCCGCATAAATAAGTTGTTTTGGCATTTTAAGTTGACGTTATAGAAGCAACAAATTGTTACAGCCTTCCCAACCGAATGCGGTCCCGTTATGAAGAAATCCACGAAAATAACGAAAAAAAAACCGTTATTGTACGGTTCATACCCTCATAGCGCCCTTAGTATTGCAGGCATCAATCTGAAATTCAGATATTTAATTAAGCGTTATATAAGCTACACATTTGCCTTATAACAGCTTTCGGTGCACGTTACCGTTATAGAGATATTCCCCAAAAACTGCTTAATTGAATGTTTGGGCCCTCATAACTTCGTTAGGGAGGCTCCCATCTTTGGGGACTTTTGGCGTCTTACTAACAGCCACAGAAGCTGCAAATTTCTCCTAGAACACCTTAGAGCGCACTCCCTCGTCTTAGCACCATTTACGAAAAACCTCAAAAAGCACGTTTTTTTAAGGTTTGAACCCCCATAGCGCCCTTATGGCTATACATATTGATATGAAATTTGGCCACTTTCTTCAAAACTCCATAGGCTACAAATTTTCCATACAAAAGTTTTTAGTACGAGTTACCGTTATAGAGATTTTAATGAAACCTTGCTAAAAATACCGTTAGACCCCTTGGCGCCGTTAGGAGTGGCCGAAAGTATTCGGTCTTTGCATCGTTTATTGATAATTCACAAGAGCTTTAAATTTGTCGTACACCACTTTTTTGTATATGCTACCGTTATCGAAATATTCAGAGAAACCTGTTTTCGAGGGTCTTTGACCCTCTGTAGCACCGCTAGCGGCACTCGTAGGGACGGGGACTTTTAGGGACTTGTTTAGGACCTCGAAAGGAAGGCTCATGCAAAAATCCAGCTTTCCCTTAATTTTTCCGAAGTGAAATGCCAATTTTCCTGGGGTAACATGAATTATCAGGTTTTCTTTTTTTTGGATTTCTGTGGCTAACTCATTATAAAATGAGTATATAACGGGTGGGCCAATTACAAGTTTGTTCTGAAAAATGCAATAAAATTAACAAAATTATTTTCTTTTCAACGTCTTATGGCTTTATTAGAAAGTAAGCTCCCATTAATTATAGAACACAACTTTATTCAAGTGGCTGGCCCGGCTGGCCCGGCTGGCGTCGCAGAAATTTTCAAGACCCTGTTGATGGTTTCGAGCTGTAGCTCACGGATTGCGTGGATGATATTGGCCTTAAGTGCTTGAATCGTTTCTGGATTGTTGGCATAACATCGGTCCTTCACGGTTCCCCACAAAAAAAAAAGTCCAAAGGAGTCAAATCACAGCTCCGAGGCGGCCAATTGACATCGCCAAGACGGCTGATAACACGATTTAAGAATTTGGTGCGTAAAAGATCGATTGTGGCATGGGCTATGTGGCATGGCGCGCCATCCTGCATGAACCAGAGGTCGTCCAAGTCCATGTCAATTCAATTTTAGTAAAAAAAAAGTCGGATAACATGGCTCTGTAACAGGCTTTGAGCTAGACAGCACTCACTTTGAAAATAAGTTTTCCATATTTCCCAACGTTGTTCAAGCGTAAAGCGACTTATTTCGTTCTGCGGAGGTATGATACTGAGTTTCTATAAATTTTGAGCGAAAAAGAGCTGTCAGTGTCAAACTAATCTATGATTTAAAAACGAACTTGTAATTGGCCCACCCTGTAAATGAGTATAATGTATATTACATCAATTATATGGAGCAACCAAAGCTAAAAATAGTACGAATACCAAAGACCTGGTCTTTTGAAGGTTTAACAAAAGCATTCGCGTATGCTAGCTCGATACCTACTACTATTCGTATCTAATTCGCACTCTCCCTTAAAAACCGAGATATCTACAGTTAGGGTTTCTACCTGCGCTAGCGGACTTAGCGTGTTTGCGTTGCGTGGTGTGTTGTGTGTGAACATGCACTACGTAGTCGTCGGCGATATGTGCTTTCTGTACGTCTATTGGAAATCAGAAGGGATATTGTAGAACTTTTGTTACGCAACAAACAAACTTAGCCACTGATATTAAAAAAAAAATATCTAATAATTGATGTATATAAAATAACGAAATTCCTGTGATAGATTTCGTTTGTGCCGGGACTGGGTAAATTTTGTATGGATCGTGACCATTCTTCTTTCAAATATCTTACAGTTCTGGTCAAAATAATGTAGCGAGATTCTATCCCGAATTTTGATTGCCTTTGTATGTCTTTTTTCGAGTCAAGGGAAAATTGTTAACGATTCCACTGAAGCCATGATTTTTACCATTCAATGCGTGTTTATCTAAAATTCTTCAATGTAAATAAGAAAAGTGATATACCGTTGGAAAGCCAACATGTTGAAGCAACTTTTATCAACTTTGCAGAGTTGTACGTATAAAGCACCGTTATGCAATTACTGTTTGAATTTTCGATGAAAAATCTATTTTAAAATTTCTGTTAAGTTTGAGTAACTGTATCTTGAAAGTACCGATAATGTTGGCAACAGGAAAAACTTCAGTTTTTGTGAAATTTTATGTAGTTTCTGAAACTGAAATCAAATCTTGGATTGAGTTATCAGGAGTGCAGCAAATTACGATTTTGCGTGACAAGTCACGCTTTTCGATGACTTTCACAAAAAGAGCGATAACAAGGTAACGGTGAAAAAATTCCGATTGTATTGGGAATTTTCTTGCTGAAACTAGTTGCGCTATCAACCCTTACAGTATTGACCACCCAATGCGGGACACCCTGTATATATGATCAGCGTGATGAGCTGAGTCGATTGGACGATGTTAGTCTGTCCGTCTGTCCGCCTGTCCGTCTGTTGCAACGCGTTTTGCTCGGCTAGTTTAAAAGCTATGGAGCTGAAATTTTGTACACTTGCTTCTTTTTGTTGCAGGCAGTTTGTATGTTTGAATCGCTAAAATCCGACAAGCGGGTCGTGGGGCTGCCATACAAACCTACCCCCCAAAATTAGGTTTGTTCTTAGAAAAACTTTTTTGTTTATGCACCAATTTCAATAAAATTTCATACAAATGTGTTTTCATTGCCGACACACAACATATATAAAAATCGACCAAATCGGATAATGGGGTCGTGGGACTGCCATACAAAGTCCCCCGAATTAGGTTCTTCTAAGAAAAACTTTTTATACCCTATACCCATAAGATGGTATAGGGTATATTGTTTTTGTTACGACGATTTATGTAACACCGCGAAGGAGCCACCGGAGGTATGGCAAAGTATATATATAAATGATCAGGGTCGGTCCCTGATTCGAATAAGCCATGTCCGTCTGTCTGTCTGTCTGTCTGTCTGTCTGTCTGTCTGTCTGTCTGTCTGTCTGTCCGTCCGTGTGTCTGTCAGTTCGCACGATAACTCCCGAAATAATCAAGCTAGCGTTTTGAAATTTAGGTCAGATGATTGTTTTGATAAAAGCTTGGATGGTATTGAAAATGGGCCAAATCGGACCAAGGGTTCCCCTACCTCCCGTACAAATGACCCCTCCGTGATAGTTTAATTCGACAATATTTTTCAACAGAATATCGCTAGCGACCTGAAATTTTCATCACTACCTAATTGTGAAATATGCTTGAAGTTGCTGCAAAGTGGAGAACGTCCGAATACCCCCACCTCCCCTACAAAGTTATATTCAGCCATATCTTTTGCAAGAATGTCGCGAAAAACTTCTAATTAGTATCAAATGGTAGCCTCGATATAATATTAAATATGTGCCAGATCCCAACCATGTACCCCTCCCCCTACAAAAAATATTAAATTGATTTTTTTGGGTTTTGCATGACTTCTAGGTCTGTACATGGGTATAGGGTATACATTCATCGTGCTATTCGCACGATTAGAACTCGGTCTCGTTTATTTTCTCATCAATTTCAATCAAATTGCACAAATGTGTTTCTAGAGATACCACAAAAGATATGTAAAAATGAACCAAATCGGACCATGGGGTCATGGGGCTGTCATACAAACCTAGCTCCCCAAATTAATTTCTTCTAAGATTTTTTTTTTATTTATACCCTAATATCAACCAAACTTCACACAAATGTGTTTCTGTTGATGACACAAAACATATGTATGAATAGATAGAGTCGGACCATGTGGCCATGGGGCCACCATACAAACCTAGCCCCCCAAATCAAATTTTTCTAAGAAAAAACATTTTTATTTGCACACCAATTTCAATCAAACCTCATAAAATTATATTTCTATTGATGCCACATAACAAACCTGAAAAGAAATGAAATCGGACTATGGGGTCGTGGGGCTGCCATACAAACTTAACCCCCAAAATTAGGTTCTTCTAAAAAATACTTTTTTATTTGGACCCAAATTTCAACCAAACCTCATGGAAATGTATTTTTATTGATGTTACAAAACATATGCAAAAATGAATTAAATCGGACCATGCGGTCATGGGGCTGGCATATAAACCCAACCCCTAAATTAGGTTAGGTAAGAAACCCATGTCTCCCGCTTCCCCCAATAAATCTTCGCCCCGGCACTTATGTCAAAATTCAAGGAAAAGCTTGGAAGCGGGGACGACTGAACACAAGTCATAGGTACGCCCGAAAAAACTTTTAGCCCGAGAGGAGCGAAGGGTATCCAAATTTCGGCCGCGCCCGAAATTAGCCTCGGTCTCGTTTTTTTGTTTGTCAAAGAACTACCGTGAAATGAATGCAAGACCATGAAGACTTTTTTGCAGGCAGAGCCCTTGAAAATTAATAAACCAGAAATCTTATAAGAAACCGCGTTCTTTTGCCTTTTAGACCAATATTGCCAACGAACGATCGCATATACCTATCGTATATACTAGGCGGCATCATAGGTGTGTGCTTAATTATCGCAAACTTCTATCCTCGTCTTCGAGATGGTTTTCTTGGGCGAGGTCCATAGGAGCAATCTCAAGATTGCAATTTATGTGTATATAATCAGAAACCCCCAAGTGCCACCTGTTGAACCGGTCCAACTTGCGCAACAACAAACAATCTGCAATGCACTGCTTTGCTGATGCTGATCGTCGCCTTCAATTTTCGCCTTTTTGTATTGACGAGCGATCTGTAGGTTGGTCTACAAAGAAACGGAAAGAATCGCGTTATTCTGTGCGCGTGCATTTGATGTTCCTATTTTTTCCGCAAACAACAGAACACTATTATAGGCTTGGCAGAGCCCCATGTAGTCTCGGCGTTCAATTCAAACGAACCAGAGTTTGTCTTCGAGCCTCGTATGCGGCAATCATTTCTAAATGGCCCAATAAATTATCAACTTCCTGGCGGAGAGTTTGTATGCGAGATCGCCGAACTTGATCGTGTCGTGTTCGTCCGGTATGTGTAGGTATAGAAAAGAAAAAGATGCCTCCTAGCGTAATTGGACAATTGCTTCGGTGCAAGACATGTCGATATAAATAACGAAATTATAACATGTATGAAATGTATGGAAGACACATATCTCCCAGCCGGTATTCATGGACGCGTAAATCGTAAAAACGTCAAGCTACCTTACTGTTTGCATGCGATCTCGTATAATAACGCTCCGAAATGGTCCTTCGTGTCGGTGTTCGAACTAATTTTGAAGTTGTGAAAATTACCATCCACATATTTATCACGGTGAGTAAAAAGGGTTCCTTGTGCTCGTTGCGAACGGCTTAATTATACCCGCATTGAAAGTCGATGAGAGGAAACAGAAAGAAGGATTTCACCAAAATCTGAAAATGTAATGTAATGAGCGTTTCGTGCATCAGATGAATTAGTCCAGGTGGTCATACGCTAGTCGGATTTGTACGGTAATTTCTTATTTTCATCTTGTGTATTTATTGGTCACCTGATCGGGAATGAAGTCGAGTCGCACCGTATACCTACGTATTGAAAAAAAGGTTGGTATCTGCTCAATAAAATTGACATGAAATTAAATGTATCGGTAAAATAACTGGTGATGCCTTAGGTGCTTGCTTTGGAAGCAACGAGAAGAAGGTTTAAACCCCGTCGTAGACATGCATATTTTATGATGTTTTTGAAATGGGGATTCATTTGTCAGCCTTCGAATCCACTCAAATATAAAATGAGGTAGGTAGATAACTAGAAGGACTCTGCTGTTGCTGGAAACGCATCTGCAGAAAGCATCAACTAAAAGTTATTTTTTCACAATTTTTCCTGTTAATGTTAACGTTTATTTTTAAGGCAATATGTATTTAATTGTTTGACAATATTTTGTTTTAGTGCCCTTCTTCAGTTTATACCCTTACGAATCCTCCTTGTCTATGGGTAATATCGCACCAATGTGCACACCATTATCGTTAAATTAACATCATTTCATCGCATATATTAAAAATAAAAGCGTAACGAATTAAACCTGTCGCTTGTAACAAATTCATGTCTTGTCATCAGCTATCACCAAGTGGATAATTTAAATTTAATACCACGATCAACTCATCCATCAATCATTCCATCAATTGGTACAATTCCGTTGCCGTTGTGTATGTCCTGGAATCCCTCATTCCCGCACTTCCATTAGTTGCGACATTACAACGCTATACGCGACCCCCATATACCGGTGTAAAGCTACAGCCAATTCTACCGAAAAAGTCCAATCGGAATAAGCTGAGCGCATATTTCGCCAGAAAACGTAACGGAATTTTTATTGCTACCGCACCAAATTGATTTCAATTTTATGAGTCCTTCAGTTGATTTCGCCATATCCCGGTTCCATCATTGATGTGCGATGATATCGAATCGAATTTTTCTTTCAATGCTATCAGCAACCAGAAGCTACGCGCGGAGCATCAGACCCTACGCACACTTAAAAAGCCATCTATGTACCAACGTATTTCGTCCTGATATCCTGACGGATCGGATGAAAATGGGCGACATGAAAAGGACGTGAATTTAAGTCATACCATTTTTTTATTATTATTATTTTCGTCAGTTTTTCGTTTTTTGTATTAAGCTTTTTACGTTTTTTTTTTCTATTGACGGATGATTGATATGTCAGCGATGATACTATGGTATCTGTTAGGTCGTCGATAGCCCAGTTTGGTATCATTTTTTTCGTTTTTATCACGACATGCCATCGCACATTTTTCATCATCGTAATTATTTGTAGTTTATCCCAAGCGGTGAAAAGCCTGAACTGAACCATGAGTAGAACTCGTAACGAGGGATGTCAAAATGCATACGATGCGGTGATCGGCTTGATGTCCACTTTTCATTTATGTATACTTTTTTGTGGAATTTCCCTGCGCATTCCTCGACAATTTGAATGCGGTGGCATACGGAAGCCTTTGAGATTTCGCATGTCGTCTGGTCAGAACAAAACATGGCTGAAAGGATTCTGTTTCGAATTGGATTTTTCAATCAATTCTATATTATGGAAGTGCTTAAAGCAATTTTATTTACATATCTCTAAATCCCGCAAGTTGAAAAAAAGTGAAGCAGCATAAGAAATAATAATAAACGAAGATAAGGCAATCGAGCGACAAATGAATCTTTTAGAAAATTGTCGCACCACTACATTTCCTTAAAAACTACCTCTGTCAAATGAGCGCTGCCATTGCAGCGGCTCTGTGCTCTGTGGCCGTGATCGTTCGGTCGCCACTCTGTGAAATAGACACTCATAGAGAAACGAGTTTCCAAACTCGGCACGACTCGTCGCAAGTTTATTATTCAGAAGAAGATGATAAGAAATATTCTTATCGTAGAATAATAAAACTAACAATGCGACTAGGAAGTGGTATGGCTGACAACCGTATCACACTCCGAATTTAGTTGTCTTTGTAACGTCGATGATTACACACGGTAGTCATCAACGCACCATGCTCCACTAGGAGTTACGGTAGTCAAGAGAGATTGCAGCGGCGAGTTCAGGAATTGCCTTGAAACCAAATGCAAATTTTTTAAATGAGAAATATCCTTTTTAGTGTAATATGCAAGTTAAAAACCGAGATTGCAAAATGTGGTGGAGATTTTTTTTTGTTTCTAATGTTTTTGGGGTACTGAGCATGAATCCTTACCCTCCCACCAAAATTTCGTTGAAAACAGGATCAAAATCGCGTTTAGATAAAGTTGTAGAAAAAGGTGAAAATTATAACAATAAAAAGTGCGAGTTGTAAATGGGACTCGAACTCACGGTCCTATTCGAAGATACGAGGAAACCTTCCTCCAACGACGGCCAGAAAAGTAAGGAATACTCTTAAACTAACGGTAAATTTATTCTCTCTTTATTACCGTAACTCCTAGTGGAACATGGTGAGTTGATGACTACCGTGTGTAGTCATCAACGTTACAAAGACAACTGAATTCGGAGTGTGATACGCTTGTCAGCCATACCACTTCCTAGTCGCATTGTTAGTTAATTATTCTCTGATAAGAATATTTCTTATCATCTTCTTCTGAATAATAAACTTGCGACGAGTCGTGCCGAGTTTGGAAACTCGTTTCTCTATGAGTGTCTATTTCACAGAGTGGCGACCGAACGATCACGGCCACAGAGCACGACAAACGGTAAATTTATTACGAAAATTTAATTAGAAGAACCTCTATTAGTATTTCTCCCGTATTTTAACATTTAGTTTTTAGTTAAAACACTTTTTAACATCTGAAAACTTTTCTTAGCAACCAGAAAATACGTCCCGATAGCTTGACGAGAGTAGGCTATTTCCCGAATAAATTGTCGATGTAATCGTTCATATGCTAAGGGTAGTTTGCTGTACTGTAAAGGCTCTTATTTTGCTTGATAATTGGGTTTTGTGCGATTTAATTTTAGGTGGCAGCCGAAAATATCTAACAGATACATTGCCAGCCCTCATGTTACTATTTTGAATTCTCGTATAAAGGTACTTTTTTGAAAAGTTTCAAGACAGATAAAGATAATTTTATTTAAAAACTATTTAACGCCTTGATAGCACCTGGAACATTTATTTTCTTAGCAAGATCTTCTTCATTAGCTGTCATTGGGTGGGGCGTGGGGTTACGAAAGAGAACAGTTTCGTATGTTACGCAAACATGTTTGCCATTCTGATTCCCTAACTGCTAATTTGCGAATCAGAAATAATCTCCGGTTCTTCTCCTTTGCCTGCCTTTGTGGAATATATTGACGAAAACAACCGGAGAGAATTTCTGATCCGCAAAAAGGCAGTTAGGGACTCAGAATGGCAAACATGTTTTCGTAACATACGCAACTGTTCCGCTTCGTAACCCCATCCATTGTCATTTTTATGCAGACCTGTCAATGTCATTTTCATGAAGACCGTTTCACGAAATTTGATTTTTTGCAGTTTTCTATTGAACATTTACACAAAATCCTTGCTATGAGGACGATTTTTATTTTTGAGGTAGACAGATGGCTTCCCAAAGTGCTTTATCCAGTAACGGTAACGGAGCTATGGGCATTTGAAGTTAAGCTTACGTTTTCACCTCGGTTTTTCTAAACCGTTATAGGTACCGATATTCAACTTTGCATAAAGATTGTTCAATATTAACTTATATACGCTAAATACTGAGACTGTTGATATTTGCTAAGAAAAAGTAAATAACAGTAAATTTGTGAAATTTCAATTTGTGTAGTTGTGTATAGTAAATTCGCTTTATTGAACCTGAAGGTGAATTATTATACCCTATACCCATAAGATGTAGTCTGGCTGGTCTAGCGGTTAGTGCGCGCACCTTCTCTGAACCAAATGTTTACATAATAGTAATGCAATTTTTCGTGTATGCAATGAATTTTTCATTCATTTTCAGCCAAAGAATACTTTCATGGTTACTATGAATTCAGTTCAATGATTTTACATTGTTTTAATATGTAATGAAAAATTACATTGATTTAATGAAAAATTTCATTGATTTAATGAAAAATATTGACTTTACCTATGACGGTTTCATAGTTTTTTTTTTCATTTATTTTCAAATAAAAAGCTTCAATGGGCTCAACGAAATCATTTCATATAAGTTCATTTTTCTTTATTCGGAGAAATGGTAACGGATTCACAGCTAATAAATTCAGCTTATATGTATACACTGAAAAAAAATCATCATAATATTAATGAACTAGGAGCATAGTCTTTTTTCATTACCATGATGAATTAGTTCATAGTAAATAAACCTTCTCTTCCTTAAAATAATACAGAGTTCATCTATTTTACGAAACATCGGTCGTTAGTATAACGAAAACAAAATTTTAACTTAACCCTTTACCGCCCAATGTTCCCAATTGGGAACATAATTTCATGTTTTTTTTAAACCCACTTTTTTTGTTCTTTCCCATTTTTTTTTAGTTTATTAACAAGTTGGTAAAAAGGAAAACAATAAATAAATGATAAAAAATAGCCGTTATTTTTTGGTGATTTTTTTTAAAAAAGGGATTTTTTTGATTTTGAGGAAAAAAAATTTCAAATTTTTTTTTAACCAACAAAACTTTGACATTTTAGTGTATTTTTATTTTTTACTATGTATTAATAAATACATACGAAATAATAGTAGTGACCTTAATTTTATAAAAAAAATAATACCGTTATCGGCTATACATGTTCAAATTGACGTGTTCCCAATTGCGAACATTGGCTCACTTCAGTGTCTTGTAGAAAAGTTATTTTGTTTCCAATTTTTCAATATGACTGGACTAACATTGCAATTGCATGTAATTTTCGCATGTTCTATGTCAGTCTCTATTCGGTGTACATAAGTGAGAGTTCAAGTTCGTAAATTTGGTAGTGGAATATATACAGAGCTTAGATTATTGCGACGTGGGTTCATTGAATTATATAGATATCTGCCAATTACCTCCTGAGGAAAACGACAAAGTTATTGACGAGGAAGACATTGAGGAAGAAATCTTAGACCAAGTGATGTTTGCGGTGAAGTTTACGTTATAATTAAATGATCGGAAAATAGTCAGGCATCGGGCAGTCAAAATAAACGAAAAGAAAAGAAAAGCAACAAATGGTGACCATCAACGGTTGACCACAAGTGGATCAAAGCCCAAACCGAGGCATGTTGATCCGATCGGCGTTGAATGGACGTCGATTTTGGGAATACTCCTTCTCAGTAAGTACCACCCAGGGCAGGATTTAACCTGTATGCCGCCCCTGGGCAGTAGGCAAATGGCCGCCCTCTGCCAGTAGTCTTTCTTTTTCCAGTAACCCATGTCTATGTTTTGCTGATTGCGGACGTAACCAGAGGTCCTTTCAGAAAGTATTTAAAAAAGCATTCTCATTGTCACACCTCGTAGTATTTTTGAGATGTCCTTTGTCTAATGTAATTAAACTAAGTTCCGATTTCGAGATTTTTTTAAATTTTTGGGATAAAAAATAAATTTAACAAATTTTAAAATGTTAGCTCGGAATGTTATTCAGTAAAAGTCATTAGGTATCGCTTTTATACGCTTCGATGGTTTTTTGTAATCTTAAACGATCTATTGTAAGTGGAATTTTCAATTTTTCTACACTACGTGACAATTTTAACCTAAAATTTGTGAAAAATTCACGTCACTGGTGCTTCTAATCCAATTTAAAGTGGGGAAAAACTGAATGGACGTGTTACTTTTCTAGAAGTCTGACGGGTTCAAAAATGTAAAAAGTGAAGCATTTTTTTGCGGGATAAAGAAATTAAACTTTTCCCTATAAACCAAGCAAAAACTCTTCAGGTGCGTCAATGCAGCTAAAGACCTACATTGTTTATTGGGTGTGACAAGGCAAAGACGGTACATTCCATTAAAAAAATAAAAACAACTTAAGCGCTATCTGAAATCTTTTAAAACAGAACCATGACTGGATCCTATCAAATGGTTCAGTTAAAACGATTTTTGTTCCACGGGATCAACAGGAATATAAAAAAAAATGTGATTCGGTGAGTTGCTTCGTTGGAGGCGATTTACACACTTTTGTATTTTAGAACGCTCGTAGTGAAATCGCTCGCCGCCAATGTAGGTTCAGAAGTTAATTGATTGTTAAACCCGAAAGCTGCTCGAGGCTTCCAATTAAATTGAATATAGAGAGTCATATACGGAACCATACCGCCAGGGGTGTGCCTAAGCAATTACGCTCTTTCCACCCGATCCATCGGACTGCTTTGACATACGGCATTTTATTGCGATGCATACACTCACCTTCTGTAACCCAACCCCGGGCCGCAACTCCAGTTTGGGTAACAACCTCCAGTCATCTCGAGCAGGCACACTATTTGCTAAAGACTTCCCAATAGCAGGTGTGACCGATTTTCCTTCGGTCCCCTTAAAGGTTAACCCCCAGGCTGAATTCAGACGTGCATACTCCGGGTTCGTTTAACAATCAGCTTAAAGCGATTTGTAGTGCTGCTTTTCACATCCTGATGAGGGTCCTTCAGCGTACTAGTCAGCAATGCGACTCGGGCCGAGTGGTCATCAATGCACGAAATACTAAGGGCTATGCTCACCAAAAATCCGTGTACCATGCCACACAGATATCCTGGGTCACATGGACATAGACTCCGTGTTCGGATGTAAAATTGAACAGTGACATCTGTGTCCTTGTTCAAAGTAAAGCCGCAATGCTATCTAGATCACTTCTAGTCTAACCAAATCACCCCTTTCGGAATGAATGCTTTTAGTAGAATTTTGCTTGAAGGATAAAAATTTAAAGGCGAAGCATCATAACATTTGGCGCTCTGGATTAAGGCGTCTCCTAACTATAATAAATTAGAAAGCAATTAACATTTTTTCCTAATTATGTCAACTGCTCCTTGAGTCAAAGTCCATCTTTCATAAAATTTAAAACCAAAAGAAAGGTTCAAAAATTTGCCGCCCCTCAAAATCTGCCGCCCCGGGCAGTTGCCCAGGTTGCCCATATGGGAAATCCGGCCCTGGTACCACCAGTTGCCTTCTGAGAATCACTATTAGTCTACTGCGGAAGACATTTACTCACCAATCGCATCAACCGTAAAGTCTCTTGCAGGAATCGAAAGTCATGGCGAAATCAGCATGCAGATATTCTGTGAAGGAGAACAAAAAGATAGGCATACAACAACCATATCTTATTCACAAATATAACCACGGAATGGGTGGGGTCGATATTTTAGATGGACTTCTAATCTATCGTATCGTATCGCCCATGCCTACGCTGTAAAAAGTGTTGGTGTTATCTATTCGCTAATGCTCTCAACATGGCAGTAGTAGCAGCCTGGTTTGTGCATAAGGAAATGCATGGGAAATCGGCAATGACTCACCTAGATTTCAGGCGGGAAGTAACAATGTTCCTGCTAAGGATTTCATAAAAAAAATAGGCCCACAGCCAGGTCCTAAAGCACATGCTAGCCCAGCAAGACGCAAATTGGATGGCCACTATTTGATAAAATCATCGCAAGGAAGATGTGCTCTTTGTAAGACAAATGCACGGTTGGAGTGTAAGGAGTGCAACAAACGTCTTCATCTTGAATGAATTTTGCCAAAATATGATTTATACTTTTCCATAAATTAAACTCTAAAATATGATTTATATTTTTCCATAAATTACATTGAAGAACCAAAGTCCAACATATCTGGAAAAAATCGACCTTGTTTCGTTTATATTCCATGAATGGCCATTGTTCCCAATTGGGAACAGCATAGAAAGGGGGGGAGGGGGTGAGGTAAAAATTGTTTTTATATATTCTTAAAAGAATCATATTTAGAGTTAATATTCAGGAACAAAAAAATGAAATTCAACCGATTAAGAGTTCGGACTTTAAATGGTTAATGTGAAGCGATCATGAGCTCAATGAACTTCTTACATTATCCCCGAAGTAAGTAAATTTGATGTTATTGTTCATTAACTACATGACATCGTTCATAGTAATATGTACTATAACGATGTCATTATCGCTTTAAGTGTATTTCATAAGACTTCGTAACGTATAGTCTGTATGGTGTAGTTAGGTAGGGCACATGTCTTCAAATCATAGGGTCCCGGGAACGATTCTCACTGTAGGTAGGTAATTTTTGATGACTATTTAGAGCTGAGGTAAAATAAATGTCCTCAACACTTATGAAGCTGAATGCCGGCCTGCGCCAGTTTTTTTTTTGTTATTGATGAACTCAGTGATTATATCAATGAACAAATTGTTAATTTTATGATTTTTATCATAATTTTAATGAAATTTCTGTTCGTTGTTTTGATAAAATCAGATTCATTGCAATGATGAAATCCGTCTTCGGTGGGATATCGTTGTAAATATTCATTAATTTAATGAACAATTTCATTGTTTCAGGGCACCTTTTTCTTTCAGTGTAGGCATACTTACGTTTGCCTGAATTTCTTTTTGTTGAGAACTCATCAAAACTTATAAATCAAAAAATGTCTGTACATTTGCCGTTGAGTACTTTTATTAACCCTAGAGAGATAATCATATTTTTTACCCTTGAAAAGATAATCAGACGTCGATTCGACGTGTTGCTAGTTAACATCCTTATAACTTCCTTGTTAAGAGTAACATGTTGTTAAAAGGTAGATATATAATCATTTGTATTTAATATTAATCTGTTAAACTCATGGTTTTGCAAAATTATGATTTGTTTGTTTATATAATATTAATTTAATAAAAGTGGTTCCAGGAGAAAGTGGGCTGTCCTTTCAACAGATTAAAATAAAGGATATCTTTATCGAAACAGTGGTTTTAGTGGTTATATTCAAGTAAATACACATCCACATTATGAAGATTTATAAAAATGTCAATTCGGGGCAGTTAAAATATTTTTCAGTAAAATTTGTTCTACAGTTTTTACTGACATTAAAGATAATCATACGTCGATTCGACGTATATTTGACTTATGACCCCCCCCCCCCCATATTTCATGGCTGTGTGGCGCCCAAGCCAATAATTTTGCCACGTAATTACGCCTACAGACATGAATTGATTTAAATCTTGGAACCAACAAATTATGAAGCTTCACTTATGAGATATAATAAAAAGAAAAATTTCTGTACGTCGATTCGACGTAGATTATCTCTCTAGGGTTAAAATTGGATACATCTATTTTTGGTTTGGTCTAATTAAAAGTGTAACGCGTTTATTTAAACCAATCCAAAAATAGATTTACAGCAAGCATGTCAATAATGTTGTGCACAATTCTTGTATATTCCTTATAAAATATATGTAAAAAAATATTCACTGTGCATTAAAATTCTAAAAAACCCTCGTATTGCGGGCGCAGCCCTCTGTATGCTCGGTATTTTTTTTATGTAGATGACAAAAGGCAACGGGCAGCACACAACCTTCTCAACACTCCGCTTTCAGCTACAGCCAGCATATGCCGCTGCTGATTCGTTGAGGAGCCCTTTCTTTAAGATAACATGCACGGTTAGCCTCCATCCTTTGGGAAATCTTCGGATGTCCGGCGTCCTACATTACATCCATCCCTAAAATCACATTACATCCATCCCTAAAACCCACCGGCCGAGCGGCCTTCACTGCAGCAAAAAAAAAAAAATAATGGGAACGCCACTGGCTCGGTGGCATGTGACCCGGCGAGGGCGATGTGAGCCAGTACGTTACCATCCTTGTGGGGCCCAAACTATGGTTGCCTTTTTGTATCCGATGGGTGAGGTCATCGTTTGATTTTATTTATAAATCGAATTGAAAGTCTGCGGTCCATTGCCGCGGGCCACGCGTCGAGAAGTTGTCATTGCAACCAGGGCAGGATTTCCCATATGGGCAACCTGGGCAGCTGCCCGGGGCGGCAGATTTTTAGGGGCGGCAATTTTTGAAAATATCCCTTGGTTTTAAATTCTGCGAAAAAGTATTTTGGAAACTCGAAAAGATGTTGACATAATAAGACACACATTTTAATTCCATCCCTCTAATTTATTAATGTTAGGTACATTCCAGGGCGCCCAATAGTAAACTTAGCTGAAACTCAACTGGTGGCGCGTAGTTCAGTGAGGATAGAAGTAGAAAGTATTTTCGTAACGCATTGGATTTAACTTAAACAAGGGAAGGGATCTAGCATATACTTCAGTGTCCACTTTTATAGGAAGCCTTGAGTAGCTTTTGTGTGCAATAATCAGGGATCCGGAGCGGCTTAATTTTATCACCCCGCAACCGTTCGAAGACATTATCTGACAGTATCCTTTTGTACGATATAAATGATTGAAATTTAGCGAAAATGTTGTTTAAATTGTACAAATCTTCCATGTAATTAAAATTGGAATAAATCAGGCTAAAACATAAATTCAATACTTTTAATTTGAAAAACCTAGAAGACGACCCATTGTTACAAAAAATAGCTCCAATTTCTCTTGCAAAAACTGTTCCTCGCTTCGCTCATTTACGCCGGGAGTTTGATTCGCGTCGACCCTCTCCGCTCCGAATCTCTGCAACAGCCAAAGAATTCCTGAACCTACATCATGGATATGTATCAATACATGATTTCCCCACTATACGACTCGTCAAATGGAGGGAATCTGCCGTAATCGTCTTGACGATTGCTCGTAAACTTGGATAAAAAAATTTAATTTTTTGGAATAGTAGGTATATTGCCAAAAACTCGCTTTCGTACTAAACGAGTCTCTGGGACAGATTGATCCAAGAATTGGTAACCCTAGGCAGCCTAGGATTCTGTGTGCGTAGCCCCAGTGTCACTATAGTTAGTAAAAGCTAGCACATATTTTCGATTTTTCTATCTTTACTCTATTTTCTTTCTATTTAAAATTTGCCGCGAGGCAACTGGGATGTAGTCATAAATTGGTTTCAGGGGGTGTCCAACTCGGGATACTAGAAATGATGCATTAGCTATAAAATGTTCAGTAACATGTTTCTGTCGTGTGTATAGGTTTAAAAAAAAATCACAATTTGTACGTTTAAATTTTCGAATTTTAGAAAAAAAAAAAAGAAAACTCCCCTGCCATAAAATCATACTACATTACATGACAATTTTAGTTGTTGAGGTTAGGTTATTCGTTCATGAATTCTAAAACGTTCAAAAATGAACAAAAATCTCCGAAAGTGGAAAGGTATTTAGAAAATCTTCTGAACACATTCTGAAGAAAGTCGATGTAATGGATCTGCATCATTTCAGTTTTAATGTTGCCGTCAATGGAATTTCAATGCTTTTCTAAACAAAGTAGTGAGGGGTCCAAACTCCATGAACCTTCCCATGGACCTTCACCTGGCTCCATCACTGAGAAGCACCATATTGTCAAGCAAACAAAATTACATCGTTCACTCGCGCAAAAATATTAAACGTTCTTCTCACATACCACACCGCAGCGAACGTTTTGCCTAGCATGTGTATGCGACTATTACTACTTTCAAATTTAACCAGTGGCGGAGGGCGGCTATTTAGCTACTGCCCAGGGGCGCCATAGACGCTAAGTTCGGCCCTGATTGCAACACGACTTAAGGCAACGTCACTAAAATTTGGTGAATGAAAAAAGGCTCTACAAAGATTTTCAGTTGTTAGCTTAAAACATGTGTTGTACAACAAGTACTGAAATGTTGTTTATTCTTTAAGTTATCTATGTAATTACTGCTAACAGGTTTCATTGACGGTCCCGATTTTGAAGGAACACCGGAATCGTCGTTCGACATTTAAAAAAAATTAAATTCTGTACACCTGAGTGCAACAGTTACTTAGTTTTACTTCGAAAATTACCATCAATTATCGATTTAACACTCCGCGTAATAAGGATATTCTCTCAATGTAATAATTTATATTCGCGAATATTGGAGATAAATTGGGGCAATTTATTTATTTTATTCTAAGTGAAAAATTGATTTCATCTCGTTTCGTTATTCGTATTAATTCGACTTTCAGTAAAGCTCCTATTTTGAAAAATGATATGCCTTTACCATTACAAACATCCATTCGGCGTAAAAATCCTCAAAGTGAACAGAAAAAAATGCTGAGACAATGATGAATGTCCTCCCGTAAAAAAACATCAACCCTCACAGTTTTTTTATTAACCTGGTAACAATTCATAGACAATGAATTTTACGGTCAAATATAATGCGCATATGTTGCCATACTTTCTCTATACTTTTATTAGACATCGGAAGAAAAATATCCAACTCATCGCCCATCATACCAAGGATTTGTTTTCGCTTCCGACATCGAAGCTCGCGCTAGCAAAAGGATATGATGATGATAAAATGACAGCCATTACCACTCCATATATTCAGTGTAAAACTTCAGCTCCGCTCAGTACATGAGTGAGAGACAATAAGTTCTTGTATGGCGACAGGACGACACAAAAGTGCAAATCACTATCAATGACAATAAACGCAACCATTGTCGAAATCAACGATTCTGCTGGATGTCCTTCGCATCCATTCCCGCACTAAACACATGTTGGCAAATATGTTGAACAAATTTATTTGTCGGTCCGGTCATCATCCCCAACCCCAACTATCATCATAATTTTTCCGCCGTGTCATCATTTTTCACGGAGTTGTGTGTCGGTTCAGCTCGTCGTGTAATTCGAATGAAACTGTCCTTTCGCGCGGATGGATGCTGTTGAAAAAAGTTCAACAGGAACAATATGAAAGAATATCGGTTCGCTTTCTTTCGTGAATGACTAGATGACTAGGTGTATCGTGTATGTATCATATCAACATAACGTCATTTTTTCGCTTCAATCCTTGCCTGAAAAAAAAACGGGGAAAACAGCCAAAGGACCCGAGATTTGTTCCAGTCATAGGTCAGGCCTAGTCTATATACAATACAACCCCCGCACAATAATAGGATTACCAACCGCGCGATACTAACACGGAAATGTTTGTGCTCGTCGGCTTTTTTCCGACATTGAGGAATTTCGGAAATTTTCGAAGCATACACATCACTCTCAGCGTGACACTTTGAAAAAATCTCATATCAACTAAAAATGTCAGAAATTTTACGAACAGGATATTTTGATACCAGGATTTCCGGGCCTTTCGTGTATGTATGTATGGTCTTGTTTCTGTCGTTTTGCTCTTGGTGTGTTGTTACGTGGACTAATAAATGAAGATGGAAGACCCGGGCTTAAAATGAAAATGAAATTTATGAATAAATTTGCACGGTGATTTGACGTGTGTTTGTATGTATGTATGTTGGTTTGAAATGAAAATTTCAAATTACATACATGCATAAATGGTTTTTTTCTCACAAAAGCTTACTACGAAGTATGTAAATAGGGCTTATCAATTTTGCAAAATATATGTAGGTAGGTACCCTTGTATGACAAAAGATTTTAATTTTATTGAAACAGAATTTTGAAGTGTTAGTATTGCTTACATTTTTTTTTCTCTAATCAATATTACACTTTCATGTTTCTACCTAATTACTTAACTCTCTGCTCACTTAATTACTTAGCTCTTGCTGCATTCTCAACTGGAGAACCATGAGCAGACGACATGACATGTGAAGAATAACATCTGAAGACACTTTTTCACATAATGTCTTAAATGAGTGCAATTCTTCAGTTATTCAGTGAAAAATTTTAACAACGACTGCAAGCAAAAGTAGATGTAACTCAGCACTGAAGAAGGGTAGGGTAGTTACTCAAGTGGCAGGAATCTATCTATCTGCTATGCTATTGCATTCTTACTTCTGTTACATTACTACAACTAATTACTACGCATTTATTTGCAGAGGTTCAAGCCATAAATCGACAAAGTTCACACGAAGACACAAGACCATACTTTCACCTGATATCCTGATGCCATGCAGTTACAAGTTCCATACGGTTAAGTACATTTTCACATTATTGTAGTTGCTGCGAATATTATCTATAATGTACCTAAAAGGTGGCGCAAAATCATTCGTCATATTGAGAGATGTTATAATTTTTGCAAATGGCGTCGTACATGGATCATATTTGATATTTGTGAACTAGACAGCTGCAGAATATAAACAGACAATCAATGAAGCGCGTGCTTCACCCCGCACCCCGGAAGAACGTGGACGATTTTAACTAAAATCGGTTGGCTGTAATCTCTTGTTTTGGCCATTTAAGGTACGTGTTCGTAGAGACGACTGACGTGATGATCGCTTAGCGATCATTGTTTTGCCTCCAATTCCGGGCCATATTTGAATATTTTTTGAATGGTGGTACTTTCCTTGTGTCGACTACGACCTACCGGAACATGTCTGTAAAGAAAATATCCGCATATAGTGGTCAAAACCGGTGTGTTAACTTCGATCGCTGAGCGATGATCCCATGAGTCGTCTCTACGAACACAAACCTTTAGACTGATTTATCTCTCTCTCTGGTTCCTTTAAACTCCTAGTGGCGCATAGGGCATTGACTACGCCCCTTTTCCACCTCTGCCTATTAGCAGCCAACGCCTTTAGCTGGTCCCACGATTTGCCTATAGATTTTCCCTCTGCCTCAACAGATCTTCTCCATGTATTTTTGGGTCGTCCCACACGACGGATAGCATTGGTTACCTGAGGATTCCAATCTAGAGCCTGTTTTGCAATGTTTTTTGGCTCTTCTCGAAATGTGTGACCTATCCGCTGGCACTTTCGCCTTTTGATGTCGATACCTATCCTATTTTGGCCAGTAATTTTGAGGAGATCGTCGTTAGAGATTACCTCAGGCCAGCGAATTTGTAGGATGCATCGTAGGCACTGATCCACAAAAGTTTGTAGTTTGGTTGTAATATTAGTGGTCACCTTCCATGTGGAACACCCATATAAAAGCACGGATTTTACATTGCTTTCGAAGATCCGGAGTTTCGTATTTCTGGAGATGTTCTTATTTTGCCAGAGAAAAATACTGCTCGGGCTTTATTTATACGCGACTCTACACCGGCATCAGCCACACATAATATAGATTCCGTAAGCGCAGACATTCTGCAGTTATCAATTAATTTTCATCGCGCTGAATATATATTTCTTTTTGTTTATAGATTACATAGATTTAGTATTGCTTGTTTTATTGATGAATTTAGTTATTTATTGGAGAACGTAAAGAGTAGAAATTTGATAATTGCTGGCGACTTGAATATCAATTTGTTAGATGACAGCAATCAGATAAGTGACTCTGTAACTCTTCTTGCCTCTCACGGTCTAATGAAAATTTTCAATAAAAGTACGAGATTGGCTTCCGGAACCTGCTTGGATCATTTTTACGTAAGATTGTATAAATTTTTAGTAGATTTTAACTTATGTCAGAGATTTATCTTCAACTTTGATATTTCCGACCACTCGATGACCGGCTCTTAGTAAATTTAGGTTTGCAGAAAGTAAATAAGTTAAAAAGTAATCATAAAGGCCTAAAGCGAGTTGATTTCAAAATGTTAAATACTTTGCTGTTTTTTGAGTCTTGGAGCAATTCTTATTCGGAAAATGATGCCTCAGTAGCTTATGAGGTTTTTATTAATTCATTGTGTGAACATATTTCAAAATGCACTCTCACTCTACCATTGAAATCCTAGCTTTGCTTTTGAGCCGATAACGCCTCTAGAAATTATAAGGGTGATGAGATCCCTAAAAAATTCCCATGCTTGCGGCTACGATAATATTTCAAATTTCGTTGTGAAACAAATAGCTTACTTTGTAGCAGACATATTATCTGTCATTTTTAACAGAAGCCTTTTTTCTGGAATTTTTCCTAATGCTCTTAAATTAGCCGACGTTTTACCACTATTTAAAAAAGGGGTGAAAACAGATGTTTATAATTACAGGCCTATTTCGTTACTGCCAGTATTCAGCAAAGTTTTTGAGAAAATTTTCAAAAAAAGAATTGTTTCTTTTGTTAACATGTCAAACTTCTTTAGTCCACTACAGTTTGGATTTCGGGAACGAAAGTCGACTGAAGATCCGTTACTGAATTTTTGCACTAGAATTTTTACACACGTTGATAGTAAAAAATGCACGGCTGGTTTATTTGTGGATATTACTAAAGCGTTCGATATGGTCGATCATAATATTCTAATAACGAAACTTGAACAAATAGGCTTTCGCGGGTTTATGCTGGATTGGTTGAAATCTGATCTTGTAAATAGATCTCAAAATTTCTTAAGTTGGGAGTACCACAAGGTTCTGTCTTGGGACCCATATTATTTCTTGTATACGTCAACTCCTTATTTCAATTGGATTTCAAAGGGTCTGTTCTGTAACCGCTTTCGCGGATGACATAGGGTGTACTTATGGTTCCGAAAGTGCTCTAGATTTGACTGCTGACATAAACTGGGACCTTAATTTACTGCGAGCCTGGTTTTCCGACCATAGACTTATAATCAGCTCTAAAACAAAGCTAATGTTTTTCAATCTATCGTTAAAAAGTGTATCGTACGGCGAGTTCTGGTACCATTTTCCAGATTGCTCGCGTTTCAAATTGAATGGTTGCTACTGCTCTCTATCTCCAGATGATATAATATATAACGAAACCTATCAATTCAGCGATAAGTGTTTTCTAATCGAAAATGTAGATACTTTTAAGTACTTGGGTCTTACAATTGACTCTAAATTGAGTTTTGCTCAACATATGCAACAGCTAGGTAAATATATTCGGAGATATATTTATTCACTCAGATATTTTTATTTTTAACGAAATGTTTGTTCTAATCACTTATTGCGAGTTATTTATTTTTCAATATTCCATTCTAAACTACAATATGGAATCGCTTGTTGGGGTGTCACCTATTTTAACAAAATAGAACCTCTTTCAATTTTACACAAAAGCGTGATGAAAATTATCTGCAGGAAACGTCGGAGACATTCTAGCTTTACTCTATTCCATGAATTGAAAATCCTCCTTCCAGTTCGTCATTTGTATTATTTTAAGGTATTGAACATATTTTTTTGCGAGATCAGGTTACCTCAATTTTAGATTACGGTCTGAATATAATCTTCGGAGAAATTTTCAGTATATCGTTACGGTTACCTTTTTCGCACTACTACATTTCGAAGATTTTTTGTTGTGTCTTCCTGTCGAATATTTAATATGCTTCCGCTATCAATTAGATCAATAACAGCTGCTGGGAGTGGGAGATTTGCTAAGTGTGTTAAGGAATGGCTTTTCGAATTGGATCACAAGAGCTTGGAGTCACTTTTGACTTAGATTACTTAAACTTCTTACTCACTGAATACCCCACACACATGTTATTTGAATTTTATATCTATATTTGTAACTAGATTAACATTTAACACTATACCCACACTTTAATAGTTCGGAGTACAAAATGTTCTATTTTTTCGTAATTTTCTAAGCTAATCTTCTAAAATTGTATAATCTATGTGGCTTATATTTTTGAATTTCATGAATAAACAATACAATACAATACAATACCATCCGCTGTCACTACGCTTCCAAGGTAAATAAAGCTCTCGACTTTTTTTATAGGTTGCCCGGCGATAGAAATGGTGTTTTGCCCTCCTAATGACAAGCTCATGTATTTAGTCTTAGCGGCATTAATTTTTAAGGCAGCACTTGAAATTTCATTATGCAAAGCATCCGTCATTTGTGCCAGATGATCTGGTGTGTTTGAGAGAAGGCAAATGTCGTCAGCGCAGTCGAGGTGCTGAAGGTAATCGAATTATTTCCACCTGATACCTTTACTTTTTTGATCGCGTAGCGAATCGCAGATTACGTCGTTGATGGTAATAAGGAACAGCATAGGTGATAAAATACAGCCTTGCCTGACTTCATTATTCACCTCAAAAGGACTGGACAATTCACCCATGTGCAAGACATGACATTGGGCTCCATTATTGGACTCCTTTATGATGGAAATAAGTTTCTCTGGTATGCCTGTCCTACGAAAGGCTGTCCAGATATAAGCCTGGTCAACGCTGTCAAACACCTTCTCGACGTCAATGAACATAAGATGTAACAGGGATCTCCATTCAGCGGATTGTTCAATTATAATTCGGAGTTTGTTGATGTAATCGCTACATGAAATTCCCTCACGAAAACCAGCTTGTTCATTGTTCAGAGTGCGGTCCATCGTTTATTTGATCCGGTCCCAGATTTTGTTGGACAACAGTTTAGAGACTGAAGGGAGGATACATATTCCACACCAATTATTGCAACCCTTGAGATTTCCTTTTTTAGGGCTTTCAAAATTAATATGGGGATACCGTCTGCCCCCGGGCTTTACTAGCTTCCAACGATTTAAGGGCCCTTCATTATTTCCAGCTTGGATGGTACATACACCGTATTAATTATGGCCACTTGCGGAAGACTTGCTGCTTCCGTTGGAGGTGGGCTTGAAGATGTTGTTAAGTACCCCCATTAAATGCTCTCTCCAACGGTGCAGTTGTTGTTTGTCTGTGACTAGCAGAGACCTGTCGTTATCTTTTACAGGATGCTCATAGCTAAAAGATTGGCAGGTCAATGGCTTTATGAGCTTGTAAAGGGTCTGTCATTGTCACCACGGTAAGCCGCATCTTCTGCCTCTGATATTGTTGCGTTTATCACGTCTTACGCTTCTCTGCACTCTTTTTCGAAGAGAACTTTACTCGGTCCTCAGTTATTGCTTGACTGTACTGTCAGAAGCCGAGTTTAATTGCTCTTTAATTCTCTTTCGTGCAGTTATCAGAGACCATGTATCGTCGCTGATAAATGGTATCCTACCTCGCTGAAGTCTGCCCACAAATGTTTCGCCACACGATATAAAAGTGTCCTTCACGATATTCTATCTATCATTAATTGATGAAGGAGTATCCGGTGATTGTGCATTAGCTATCTCGTGCAATGCGCTAGAAACTGCACGTATTGTTGATGGATGTTTAGGTTCTTGCACATTGAATCGTGGCATTACACGCTCGTTTTGTGTGCGACGAATAGCAGCGGTCCACAAGCGAGCTTTTGCGATCACAAGTTGGTGATCGCTTCCTACATCAGCACCACGCTTAGCTCTGACGGCCATGAGACAATCCCTCCATGTTTTGGAGATGGCTATTATGGTCAATCTGGTTCTCTGTTCGGCCATCCGGAGATATCCAGGTTGCTAAATGGCAAGGTTTGTGTTTGAAGAGGGTGCCGCCAATAACAAGCTGACGAGATTTACAGAACTCTACGAACAACTCACCATTGTCGTTCCTAATACCCAGACCGTGATTGCCTATTAGATGTTCCAATACAACATTGTCAGACCCAATTTTAGCATTGAGATCCCCCATAATAATTTTTATGTCACCTCTGGGAGCCTTGTCAAAGGTGTCGCAAAGTCCTTAGCATGCTGGTCGGCTGACTCAAACGGAGCGTAGCACTGAATTATAGTAATGTTTCTTACTCTGGACTTGAATCTTGCAGTTATTATTTGGTCGGAAATAGGCCTACAATCTATAAAAGATTGGCCAGCTTCCTTATTCAAAGGATTCCGACTCCAGCCATTCTGAGTTCACTACCAG
The DNA here is from genome assembly GCA_949715475.1 of Microchrysa polita. NCBI lineage: Eukaryota > Metazoa > Arthropoda > Insecta > Diptera > Stratiomyidae > Microchrysa > Microchrysa polita. The sequence goes on from OX454417.1 coordinate 21,622,732, forward strand.
AGTAAAGCAGCACAGTTTTGGATCTAGGTGATTAGGTCGTTCCCGATCCAGTCCATCTTGTTTCGCTCAGTCCTAATATCGAAATTCTATATGCGGTTATTTCCCGTTCAATGTTTCGAGTGTAATTCAGGTAAGCAAGTTATGAGCCTACATACTCTATCCCTCAAACCGCCTTCTATGACAAGGGAACGCAGTGGCACAATTCTAAACCCAACACCACAGGGGTCAATTTTTGATAAGCTTCGTACATACATATGTATACAATTGAGGGCAATCAATGTCGCGCGCAATTGTATAGATTTGTGCGAGACCCAGGAGAGTTTTATTTTCCCCTGCTTATTTAGTCGCCTTCTATGACACGCTGGGATTGGCCTGATCGCCCATCATTTCAGCCTTCTTTCTACGGGGTCAATTGCAGTCGCGGACCTTAAGGTGACCGCAGAATATTCAACAGGAATGCAAACAGTACCTTATCACCTGAAATCTAGTGCAAAGCCATGGGAAATGCCACATAATTTATTTCGCACCACCTTGTACGTAGTTCCATAATTAAATATACTAACAAGGTATAAGGTGAAATTAAAGACGTTTCCCATTATGTATTTATAGCTCTCGAAGGACCTAAGAAACATGCGAAAGCTTTTCGGGTTGTCATAATATTGCTTTAGCAGCCAGGGAATAGGTGAAACTACACGGGGAGCAAAAACGACAGAACAAGACCGGTTTTTATATGAAAATTGATTTTTCCCTTGCCTTGCTCCTCAACGAATCTCTCCTAAAAAAACCGATTTTTCATTTTGTTCTTTTTTCGCGTGTAGACAGGCCCATTCAGATGAAAAACTGTAGCAACAAAAATGTGCCAAACCAACTAGAAAAAGTGCGTAGAGCAAGGTATTTCCCCGGTTTATCACTTGTCCACATGTCCTTTTAAAACGTAAGTATAAGCTACGTCAAAATATGTACCAGTTCCCGACTACGAAAATAAGAAGCAAATAAATAGTCAAAGACAGGAGCTCTAAGCAAACAAGTCAATCAAAATTACCACGATTAACCTTTCAATTACAAATTACTAATTCAAATATACCTCCAATCACTCATTGCTGCAACCTTATACCTTTACCGTAAACAGAAAACTTTCAAAGCTATGTAATAAATTTTCCATTCAAAAATATTTATGCGTTACACAGACGTACTAAGCATAGCAATTTCATCCTGTTTTCCTACAAAACTATTCGCCCTCCATACAACACTCGCTCATTTGCCAAAACTTTGCATCATTAGCGGATTTGTTTCTATAGTAGCAAAAATATTCCTTGAAATTGCACAAAAATTAGCAAAACTTTCTTTCTTTCGTTTTTTATTTTCGTTAACTTTTCTCGCTTCAATAGACGGCTTTTATGCACACAAGGACGACTACGTCGTCGTGTCGTAAGTCGTAAGCAACCATGCGTTTCGGCAACCAACAGCCAGGGAAGTAGTAAGGGACTTTTGTTCAGAACCATAGCACCACCATCACTGGCTTTTGAGTCAATGCAAATTTCATGAAAATTTTTCCATTGCTCTTTGATTTCCCCGGAGGTTTTTCTTCACTTTTCATCTTCATTCAGAGGTCTACATGCATTTACCGTGAGTTTATTGAATTTTCTCCTCGAAGTCAAGAGAAAATAGAGAGTCAGGACGAAGCAATGTTACTGTTATACATCTTGGTGGCTTGGCTGATATACAAGAAGAGCAGCGCAATGTCCCTCTGGAGTTTTATGTCCTTTTTTATATACAATGATGCTGATGCTGCTCAGTCTGTGTATATAGGTAGATCCAGAGCACAATATAAATGACTCAACGTCTAACAAAAATTCAATAAGATCCATTGTAATAAGATTGAAACGTGAAAATAGAGGCATAGTCAAATTAGTCATTTTACCTTCAGGCTAATCGAAAATGAACACAACACCTCGTCATGTCGTGGTTGTCGTTTTAGGGTGGATGGATATTTTGAAAATGGGGGCGGCCTGGGAAAACCAACATGTAAATTGACTTGAAAATTAATTAATTCCCAAGAAACATAAGATGTAATTTAATAAATGTAATATTTCCTATAAAATAGATGACAGAAACAAGACGTTTTTGTTAGACATAAATCTGGTAAATACACCCCTGGGCATATATTTTGACATTCCGTAATTTTCGGTCCTGATTCAGTTTAACTGGAGTGAATAATTATAAATAAGAATAGTAAATTTCTTGTAAAGAAATCCAAAAGTATTTAAAGGGTAGAAATTAATCATTCTAACGAAAGGTGTTAGAATTGTTAGAAATGGGGTCGTAAGTAAATCATATTTTTTTATTTCTGAACTAGATACCTACAGAATACAAAAAGACAAGAAATGGAGCTCACCACAACAGCGTGAAAGCTATACAATGAATATTGTGAAGGAAGCATTTCCTGCTCATGTTAATTTATTATTTTATAATTTGGTTTACCTTAAATATTATTGTTGATTTATTATATTAAACTAGCTGAGAGAGCTCGCTTCGCTCGCTCCCTTATCTAGAGCTCGCTGCGCTCGTGTTGTTCGCTTCGCTCACAATTTGAAACAATTTTAAATCCCAACGAACCTCCTAACTATACCTATAAATATTCGCCTCGCAAAATTCAACGCCTTCAAATAAACTCTACAGTGGTAAAAAAAACCACAGATGTTTCAATTTTCAGTGTGATTTATTTGAATGGAATCAAAATCAGTAGAGAGCGATATTATAAACAATGTTTTTCGTTTTGTTTTCTGGCGAAAAAATAAACAACGAAGGCGGTTTGCCAACACGCGAACAGGCAACATACAGCTGACCGTGCGAAAATCAGGGAAATTCGCGGAGCTGAATCCGCCTGAATTGGAATGGAAGATTAGTTGGAATAATCGGAATTCGTTGGATAAGTTCTTCCTCTCTTTTGAATTTTCCCTTGATGATCGTCGCTTGAATCACATTGTTCATCAGTTTCTTGACGGACAACCGCGAACCGTTGCACAATTTTCGATGATTCAGATTCCGTAACATGTTTATAGTCGATCCCTCCTTCAGCTGTAAATTATGCGGTGCGGCTCCTGGCACATCAAGCGAGTTCAAAAACTCCGTCGAATAGTTGGTCGCTTCATCCTCGTCGATCACGGTGTCAACAGATTTGTACGAATTTATGAAAATTCAGCAGCCGATGGGTCGTCACCTTCGGCTGTAAATTATGCGGTCGGGCTCCTGGCACCCGGGCCGGATTTCCCATATGGCCAACCTGGGCTACTGCCCGGGGTGGCAGAATTTGAGGGGCGGCAAATTCTTAAATTTTTTCATTGGTCCAAAATTATGGTAAAAATGGATTTTGAAAATTCAAACATAATTGTAGAAAATAGCAAAGCACCTAATCGCAACCTCAACTCAAATTATATTGTGATTCCGCCTCCAAAAAATAAGACTACTCAAAAGTTTTACTTGAAGCATACATTCATTCACTCTGAATGGCGTGGCGGCCTTTAGTTCAGGAGTATATTTAGAGTAGGAGTATACATCATCTTTGGCTTTAAACATTATGCCTGGAGCCACATTAAATGATATAAGTACGCTATGGTACTTGGCTGCCAGCTCCTGTTTCAAGCCTCTAGAATTGCCCCAGACTTGAAGAAAAAACGCAAAATATTTTTGGTGATAGCGATCCGATAGCAAGTAACTCATCTTCACACATTTTCGTGTGTTCAATTACTTCTTAAATTTGTCCCCACATCAAATTCGCTGGGAAGCAAGGATTTGGTTTCGGGAAAGTTTCAAGTCTCGATATTAGAAATGCGGCATTGGCTATCAAATTTTTGAGTTTCTATCGGGTTTAACTAAATTTTTAAGAATTTTTACGCTTAAAATGATTTTTGCTGAATAGCATCAGTAAATGCTTTCCCAATTCGTTTTCGTTATCTTTATCACCGAAAACAAATTAGGTCAAGGTATGTTCAAAATTTACCGTAAGCTTTCTTAATTTTGGGTTTTTTCGGTATGACGTTTTCTGGTTAAATATTATGCTAATATAGGAAATTTCATTTGTTGGGGTAATTCGCAAATTATTTCCAAAACGATCAAAAGAAAAATTTGGAAAACATGAATGCATTTCTAAAAGGTGAAAAACCGAATGTAATAAGAATTGTACAGTTTTCTATGTTATTATTGGAGTTTCAATAACTCCTAAAACAATTTTTGGAGGTGCACGGAACACGTGGAAGCAACATAAAAAATTCAAGCAAACAAAATACGCTTACTGTCAAAAATATTAAATTTTCAATTTTTCATATACGCCCGCTAACGTTTTGCCTACATTTCCTTTTCGAGCTGACAAATACTTCCTTCAAGCTTATCTGGTGGCGGAGGGCGGCAAATTCGTTACTGCCCAGGGGCGCCATTGAGGCTAAATCAAGCCTAGCCTGGCACATCAAGCGAGTTCAAAAACTCCGTCGAATAGTTGGTCGCTTCATCCTCGTCGATCACGGTGTCAACGGATTTTTACGAATTTTTGAAAATTCAGCAGCCGATGGGTCGTTCTGCAATGCTCGGCATTCAAAAGCGGCACATTTATTCGAACTCGTTCGGCCAGCTCTTCTCGATCATAATCTATTGCTCCCGCTGCAAGTCGCGATTAATTGCAGCGTCCACCAAACGATTTGGCGCTAGCATTCCCAATTTCGACAGCAGACTGCCGCACATCCAAAATGCCATTATCAAACTGCCACACATGTGCCCGGTCATGTCTTTGATAAGAACTAACGCTTCGTTGTGCATCTCGTCGTTAATTTCAAGATCAAAATTCGAAGTTGTTATGCGAACTCTATGCTAAATGTCTACAGCCATCTCGTCCTTGTATTTGTTCCATAATGCGGTCTGGATACGCCAATATGAACAGAAGAAGATGAAGGTAAAAGTGTGCGAAAATGCACTCTCCTCATAATTTTGCGCGTGTTTGATAGTTATTCACAGCACAGCAATTATTTATCTCGTTAAGCTTCTTCACCCAAAACTAAACGCAAAACGTCTTTTATCACAATGAATTCCACAATTTTTCTAAATTATCAAAAGCTTCATAACGAATTTTCCACCTTTGCATCGTCTAAAATCATTAAATCATTCGATAAAATGCAAAACTTTTTTCCTGAATTTTTCGAGTCTTCTACTAAGAATTTTATATTTCTTCATTCAAAAAGCTATTGTGGAAAAATTTCAAGAAAAAAAATTATTTTCCAGTTTTCCGACTTTTCCGGAGGGTTTTCGCAAAATGTTCTTTCGTAAAAACCTACTCCTGGTAATTGCAAACAACTGAACAAAAATTTATCTAAATCGGTCCAGCCGTTCTCAACTGATTAATTACTTCGATTTTTCCAATTTTCCGACATTTCCGGTGAGTTTTTCCAAAATTTTCTTTTGTAAAAACCTTCTCCTGGTAATTGCAAACAACTGAAAAAAAATTGAACCAAATCGGTCCAGCCGTTCTCAATTGATAAATTACTTCGATTTTTCCAATTTTCCGACTTTTCCGAAGGGTTTTTCCAAAATGTTCTTTTATAAAACCCTTTTCCTGGCAATTGGGAACAACTGAAAAAAATTTGAACTAAATCGGCCCAGCCGTTCTCAATTGATGCATTTTTTCGATTTTCCAATTTCCCGACTTTTCCGGAGGGTTTTTTCAAAATTTTCTTCCGTAAAAACCTTCTCCTGGTAATTTCAAACAAATGAAAGAAAATTTGAGCCAAATCGGTCCAGCCGTTCTCAATTGATGAATTACTATACATTTTTATCGCTCCATTTTTATATATATAGATAGATTTAGTGCCACCTACTGAGCAAATAATTATAATAGAAATTCTATGTTTCGCCGGAAATCAATTATATCAAAATCATCGTTACTGACAGTGGAAGTAGAATTCATTCATTTGCTAGTTGGCCTCTCGTGTCTCGTGACATAGAATTTTGAATGAGTTCGACGAGTGCAGTTGCGAAGTGTATACGTATATTGTCTATTGTATTAGCGGACACTGGTGCGATCATGCTTTTCATTAGCGAGAGTATAGCGGCAATTGTTTGTTATGGATGGCTTAGCCAAGATAGAGTACCTCCGGTTGGCCAAATACACATTTGCTTCTATTGATGCGAAGGTTGTGTTTTTTCAGACGCTCCATGACAATTTTCAAATGTACTTGATGTTCTTCCGCTGATGATGACATCACGATTATATCGTCCACGTAACAGAACACAAGATCAAGACCTCGTAATATGTTGTCCATATGCCTTTTGAAAGGTTTGTGTTGCATTACGTAACCCAAAAGGCATATGCGTAAATTCGTATAATCCGAAAGGTGTGCACACAGCCGTTTTAGGGATGTCGGATTCTGTTACGGGAATCTGATAGTACGCCTTTTCCAAATCAAGCGTTGAGAAAATTGTTTTTCTGTGCATTCTTTCTGCAACATCGTGGATATTCGCTATAGGATAGCGATCTGGAACCGTTTGTGCATTCAACTTTCGGAAATCACCGCAAGCTCGCCATTGCCCGTTCTTTTTTTGAACTAAGTGTAGCGACGACGCCCAACAGCTGGATGAGGGACGCCATATGCCTTCCTCAAAGAATTAGTAAATAGTAAAGGAAGGAGCATGTGGCAATACTACCGTGCAACGAAAAGGTAACCACTTTCTGGTTCTCCTTTCTCGTTCTATCCTTAATATAAGTATTCTAGTCTCGCTGTCATCTCAGGAGTAGGATAAAAGTATGAATGAGATAGAAAATGGTTACCTTTTCTTGGTCTATGACGGGTTCCTTTTATATTTACTAATTCTTTGGCCTTGCTCCAACATATTATCGATTTCAGTCTTGGCTGCTTTTAATTTTTCACCAGATAGCCGCCGTGGTCTCTCGGCAACTGAAGGTCCAGATGTAACAATATGGTGTTCGATCATATTCGCGGTCTTGGTTTCCTGTTTGACGGTTTTAGCTTCAATGAATGAGAGATTGTAGAGCCCTGTTTGGATTGTTTCGCCAAAAATGCTGCGTTGATTGACTGTGTGGCTGATTTTCTTATTTTTCAAATCAATAACTATGCTATTGTGCATAAGGAAGTCTGCCCCGATAATCGCAGTGTCGACATCTGCAATTGTGAATGTCCAGGTAAAAATTTTATCCAAACCCAAATCTAATTTTAAGGTTTTGTAACCATATGTCTTTATGGGCGAATTGTTTGCCGCGTATAATGTTATATCACCTTTCATGGAGGATTGATTAACATAAGCGTTTGGAATTACTGAAATAACTGATCCGGAGTCGATTAAGAACTTTAACTTAGTGTTTTTTTCTATTACATGAAGGCGATACTCAGCATTTTTCAAGATGCACAAATTCTTGCCGTCCAGGTGTGCAATTCTGAGCGGCGAACGATCTAGTTTTCCGGTTTGTTAACTTGTTTAAAATGGCACGGAGGAATACAACGTTTCGCCTGATTACCGAATTTTCTGTGATAATAGCAGTGTTGTTGCTTCTCCGTTGATTTTGGTTCTCTACTTGCTTTGTTTTGGTGTAAATTTTTAATCATATCCGCAAGGCCAGATATTTGTTGCTCCATTGCAGTTATGCGTGTATGTATCGAATCATTTGCATGGGGAGGAACATGTGATGTTGCCATAACACGTGGTAATCCACAATTCTCTGCGATTTTGTCGGCTATGCTTGCTAGTTCCGACGCTGGAAGATTGACGCTAACAGATATTATGTATTTGTCCACCATTGGTGGAGAACGAATTATATCAGTTACTTGCTGAAGGGTGTCGAAATTCAGTGCGGCAATTGTTGTGAAGTATTTTGTATTGTCACATGTGATTCCCTGTGCATTGAATTGGGCTTCCACATGATCAAACCATAGTTCCGGATCGTTATTCCAAAATGGGGGCAGTTTGACTTGTTGAATTGCTGCCACAATGGCATGTTGTTCACCACAATTACCTGTTTCCGATGAAGAATCTCACAATGCGACGAGTCTCGGTGTGTGCGGCTCTCCTGGTTGTGGGTTGTTAGCCGTATTAAGAAGAGGGTTTGATGAAATTGGAAGCGATTGTTGTGCATTCGCCTTCTGCATTTCGTCTTGCGTCTTGATTGGAGTGTTGAAGATGGACATGGTTGAAATGTAGGTTATGTTTCACTTTACAATAAGTATGAATGTTTGTTTCGTGTTCTTTTATATTTAAAACGGGGTCACCACTTATGGATTCCTTTAGTCAGATGTTCATATTAAAAGCGCGACATTTAACAAATCCATAATTTATTTAAACTAAACAAAATTCAACAAAATGTAATACACTTGAAAGTATTTGTTCGTCTTGACAGCTCGGCAAAAATACAAAGAGTCATCTTCGTTAATTCCCTCTCGATCAAAGCGCCCCTAGCGGTAATTTTCGTAGTGACAGTAGTACTGCCACATATTGTCTATTGTATTAGCGGACACTGGTGCGATCATGCTTTTCATTAGCGAGAATATAGCGGCAATTGTTTGTTATGGATGGCTATTATTTTGCATTAGTTATAGAAAGAGAAGCTATATTGGGTTTTTCTAGTTCCGGGCTATGTTTTTAGATGGCTTTGAATTATATACATTGTAGTTGATGACGACCCCCAGATTATGAGAAAAAAAGTCCCAACCGATTAACGGTCCGCAACCTTAAAAAAGGGGGAAAAGGGCACCGAACAAAATCATTAAGTCTATTTTACAATTTTTTTGTAAATTGTAAATTGTGTTGTCATAATGACCAATTTTTAGTCAATAAGACCAAAACGACATTTTGTGTACATGAATAAGTTTTTTTCAGCGTAACAAAAAAATGTTCAACGAAAACCAAAAAATATTTATTCCTATTAACTGATAATTCAAGCCACCGAACAATTGACGAACATTTTGTCAAATGGACATAAGTTTTTTTGTAAAATGCAAATGTTTTCCTATTACACATTAGGGATGCCAAAAACCGGCCAATAACCCGGTTTTCGGTTTATTCGGTTTTTTTGCAAAGCCGGTTAGACCGTCCGGTTTTAACCGGGCTCAAAGTACCGGTTTTCGGTTAACCGGTTTTTCATTGAATTGCTTAGAATTTTAGCGAAATAATGCATACATACTCCTTAAGCTGATGTTCATATAGAAATATGACTGTGTAATGGAGCCCTAAAAGAGAAACATGTTGAACAAAAAAGATAATCAAATAAAATTGTCAGAAGTATTCATAATGTTTCAAAAATAGGATACTCTTTAATCCTTGGCCGGAGGTCAGCATGTGGGATATCAAATCAAAGGGGACGTCGAGTAAATTACATATCCGGTGTTTGTTTCCTGTTTCAAGGACCTTCAACGGAATAAATCGAAAAATTTGGTGTTTTCCGTGTATCTTTCCAAAGCCATAACTACGAGAATAATCCAAGTTGTTACTACGTTTCTCACTTTTCCGAATCTATGATAGGTTGAAATTCTACCATTAAATTTGCTAAGAAAAAAAGCTCTGAAAAAGGACATTAAAGGACACTAATTACAAACCTTGATTGAAAGTGAGCATGCAGGGTGTCATGTCAAAGAGGACGTCGAGTGCATTGCATATCCGGTGTTTGTTTACTGTTTCAAGGACACTAAATGGAAAAATTCGGGCTAAAACTAAAAATTACGGCTTTGGAAAGATACATATACGAGAAACATGAAAATTTTCCATTGGATCCCAATTTTCTCCTGTGAGGGTCCTTGAAACAAGTAATAAATGCCAGATATAGAATGTACTCGACGTCCTCTTTGATATGACACCCCGCGTGCCCACGTTCGATCAAGGTTTGTAATTAGTGTCCTTTTTGAGAGCTTTCCGATAATTTTTTTTTTAGCAAATTTAATGGTAGAATCTTTACCTATTATAGATTCGGAAAAGTGAGAAACGTAGTGACAATTTGAATTACTCTCGTAATTTTGGCTTCGGAATGACACGGGAAAAACAATAATTCTCCATTTAATCTCGATTTATTCCATTGAGGGTCCTTGAAACATGGAACAAATACGGATATGTAATGTACTTGACGTCCCCTTTGATTTGATATCCCACATGCCGACCTCCGGTCAAGGATTAAAGAGTATCCTTTTTGGGTCCTTTCCGATCAAAATTTTTTTTTAGCAAAATGAGTTTTAGATTCCTGGGAGCCCACTGATTCAAAAACCACAAGAATTAACCTTACTCTATTTTTTTTCGGTTTTAACCGGATGGGCAAACAACCGTCCGGGTTAAAACCGGGAGGATGAAAAAACCGAAAAAAACCGGTTAACCGTTTTGAAAGTACCGGTTTTCGGACTAACCGTCCGGTTTTTGACATCCCTATTACAAATGCATCATGCTCATGCAAAACCTTTTCATAGGGTTTTCCTAAAAAAAAAATCAAAAAATCCTTTGATTTTCTCTTACAATAACCTCTTTTACCTTTTTGGCGATAAATGTCATCTGCATTATACAACCTTTCAACATTGAGGACAGCTAAAAAATTATAAATAGTCGATTTAAGCCTAGATGAAGTCTTGAAATGATGAAACATAGAAAATAAGGATTTGGGAAATTGTGAAAATGATCGCAAACTTAGGTGATTGAAATCCTCACGAAAACAAAACAACAGTAACCGAAAAATGTCTGCTTGGGGAAAATACAAATAGGGATCCGAAGATGTTCTCAAGGTTACCCTCACATATTCCAGTTTCGGATACCAATGCCTGAAACTGCAGTCTGGTCCATCATTGGGCGGATGACAGTCTCCAAGCTCCCCTGTATCAAAATATGCGAGACCCCTAGACTGAAATCTTTCTATAAGATTGTGTATTGAGACCATGCGGCAAGTGATCATCTCTAATACGCAACTGTTTACTTTTAGTCCGAAAATTTTCGTAAAATTCTAGGTGCCAAACCCGCATTTTTACGCTCTCAAGCAATGTAGTGCAGCGAATTTTTATAAAGCACTCACGACTTGTGCCATTAAGTCGAGACTATGTCAGGAAATCCTCCAGCAGGAATCATTAATAATCTTACTACCAGAATCCTACTGCGGTACTCCATGAAGAAATTAGATAAGTGAATGGAAAAGAGTCAGGCAATTTGAAAACCGTATGCACTGCCATCGAGGTGAGGCTTGTGAATGCGAGAGGCTAGCCTGGAGAGTTTCGGCATTGCATTCCTCTTAGAAAAGGATACCGCATCCCTTAAACTAGGCGAGCTAAATCGATTTATCGAAAGAAGTCGGTTAGATGAGTTCATCTAATCTTTTAGTTAGGGCAATGACACAAAAGCACCCATCAGCCTAAGGCCTCCTCCAATATACTTATCTAGTCCACGAATCTAAATTCGGTCCTTCACATGGTTGAAACTTTCAGGACTTTAATGCATTTTTAAAGCAACACAGATTTCGAGTAAAACAAATACTCCAATCAACGGAAGATTTTACCTTGCAAAAATTGGGGATGTCTCAAATTTTTTTTTAATTTTATAGGAAATTTTGTGCTCTACAAGATTTTCTCGGCACATTTCGTGCTCAAATGGACTGGAAATGAGTTATAGACCAAGAACTGATAAAATGGCCGATTTTTGATGTTTTTTTCAAGATGGCCCACCTGTCTTTATAAGATATCAAAAATTTGAGACATCCCAATTTTTGCACGCTAACCCCTATTATTTCGTCTCTATTGATTGGAGTAAAAGATTATTGTTATTAAATGAGAATGTTTCTATGAATTTCATTTCACAAATAAAAACTTTACTTTAAACTTACTAAATACACTTGTCGTGTCAAACAGTCAACCTCTTAACCCTCGTGCGTGATCCATCAGCCGACCAAAACTGTGTGGTGCCTACGAAACATGCAAACTAAAAGGAAATTATTTCTTTTTGCTACTACTTCAGTAACTACTGAAGTACTCTACTCGTATATATAAGTTGTAAGTGCCAGGCGAAAAGCTAAGTATATTACATAAAATCCAAAGGGAATTTTCCCCATTCCGATTACAACAACTAACTGCATCAAAATCTTAAAAGGAGCCACATCATTACCATCTTCCTTTTTGCCTGCCTGAAGAACCTGCCAGCCAGAGCACAACCATTCCGCGACAGTAATGAGATGGTAGTTTATATTACAAGTTTACTTTGAATGGCATTAAAGTTGGTAAATAATATCCTCCGGCTAATTGAAATCCTGTGTTTATTTCCGACTTATTTTATATCGCGCGGTAAAGTTTTCGACGAAAAGTGCGCGCTTATCCCTATGTTATTGGACAAGAAGTTATGAGGAACTTTTGTCTGAGGTGAGGGTTTTCTTTTTATGCATATAAAATAAATTAGGAGGTGCTTGAAAAATAAAAACGAGGAAAAAAAGGAGAAAAGTATGTTAATGTTCTAAAAAGTTTTTTTTAAGGGTTTGTTGGATTGTACTCATGTTTAATAAATCTATGGACATCCACACACTTAAGTAAAGTTTAAAGTAACGTGACTTATTGTTTTTACATGAATTGTGTTGAAAATTAAGCAAATGCCTTTTCCTGTTTCGCTTTCAAACAGAATCATTTCTTCAAATACATAAAAACATAATACATTCCATTCACATTTTACTAAATTAAGGAATTCTGCGATCATCATCTCTTAATTTAGAAATAATACACATATTGCCTATAGGCCCATATTGGACACAAATTGTATAAGGCTTACGCGACCATCAAATATTATGTCTGAAAGCGATAATGATTTATCCGAAATTCGTATTCCCGTAGAATCCTAATTATTAAAAATCTTAGAGAAAACATAGTAACCCATGCCATGCGTTAGTCCAGAGTGGCTATGTGATCACACAACCCATATGTGTTTGACTCCAAATTTGTTACACTCAGTGGCGGCTCGTATACAATAATACTGGGAGTTCACAAAAAAGAAAACTAAATACGATATCAAAGCCTCAAAATCTATTTTATCGTATACTTAAGACTACCTACTTTGAATTAAAATTATTTATTTATTATTTATTTTAATGTCAAAGCATAGTCCATACATACGTACATTCTAATTTTTTGCGAAAATGACTACTTCCTCAAGCCTGTTTCCATCCTGTTTTCCTGCATCTCCTTGTAACAGCGAACAAAAATCTAGATTTTATAACTAAAGAATCACTGCGATTTTCACATAACAGCCAATAAAAAAATGTTACGAATCAGCAGCACACCAACATTTATTTTTTATCGTTTACTTGGCATTAAATTTTGCCACAAAATGCTTTTCAGTTCAGACAAGGCAAACCCAATCCAAAAAAAATTGAGCGTGAATTTGTCGTCCTTAGAAAAGTTCTTGTCAAAAAATTTCTAAAGCTAAACATAAAATCTCTAATCATTCTTATACCTACTCACCCAAAATTCATACATTCGGTTAGTGCTGTGCAGTCTGTGCACGACTTATTGTGCACGACTTATTGTGCACAAATTCTAGTGTAAATTTTGCACTATCCCCTTGCTCCGAGAACCCGTCGCATATCTGATTTTGGAGCGAGTGCACCAGTTCATATGACTGTGCACCAACACTGTGGGTGTTGGTCGCTGGTCGAGATATAGATTCAATGCATGGCTTGGGTATATCGTATGTGCATAATGTACGTACGCTTCTTAGAGTAGGTTGCGTCAGGCGGTTTGTTCTTTTTTGTGAAGTGTTTTATTAAGCACATTATTTGTTGATATGGTTGTTTTATCAGGGGGTGCACGTGCACATGTGCACATATGGGCGAGCCGCCACTGGTTACACTACACTCCACGAAATAATTCAAATGTCAAAATATTGTCGATGCAATTATTAACCCTTCTGACGCCGCCTACGAGCTATTATGCCTAAGGTGTAGCTGAATCTTCTGTGAAATCAATCTTATTTTTTGAAGAGGTCTAATTTTGGTTCTAGAAACAGTTTACATAGTGTGTCTTACGATGATGCGCCGTTTTTTCGATTCTTTAGACATAGTTTACATTTCGCCGAACGTTTGATCGCATTTGTGACCGTCGGTTCCTCTAAAATTTATATGGAAAGCGGTGGAAAATATTATTGAAAGATATTTTTCATCAAGATATAGTACCAATGGTATGTTTAGGCTAGTGTTAGATTTGACGCACCACTAAGAACCACTAATGAACTTTCAACTCATTTAACTTTACAATGATATTTTATTTAATTTGTCTTATTACACGAATCTATGAGTCTGAAAAAAAAAATACAATTCAACTTATATTTATAATAAAAAAACTGCTGATGAAGTCAACAGTGAAAAAAAAACAACAGTGCTAATCGAAGTCAATTGTGTGCAATGACCTCAATTGACTTCGATGGCAATTTTTCAATACATATTAATATTGCAATATGTAACATGACCACCCTTTGAAAGTGAATCCTCCTCGATTCTTTGGTGCTAAAAAGCTTACGGTTTGTTTTTTTGTTTTTTTTTTTTTTAATAATCCAAACGAATGGCCCTCATTTGGCCTACTTTTTTTGTCAAGTCATTATGCTGATTCAGGTTTTGATCACTTTGAGTAGTCACGTTTTTCTTCATTTTTACACATCTGTTTTTACAGTGTTTTATAGGATTCAAAGTACAATTTTTACTTCTTACAATTTTATATGCTGCTATTATTATTATTATAATTACAATGAAGATTATCCAATTATAGTTTTCCCGCAAGAATTTAGGAAGTGGTTCCACAGATTTTTCCAAAAAATTCATATTTTCTGCAATTACAGAGCTTAAATCTTTAATTTCATGAAGGTTGTAAGTCGAAAGTTTTGATAGCTTTATGGAATTCCTTTTAACATTATTTAAATCGAGCAGCGAACAACATTCTTCTAGTTCAATAATTCTATCTTTATACCCTTCGCTTATTAAGCGTAAAGGGTATATTAACTTTGTCATGAAGTTTGTAACGCATTGAAGGAAGCATCTCCGACCATATAAAATATGTATATATATGATCAGCGTGACGAGCTGAGTCGATTGGACGATGTCCGTCTGTCCGTCTGTCTGTCTGTTGCGACGCGTTTTACTCGGCCAGTTTAAGAGCTATGGAGCTGAAATTTTGCACACATGCTTTTTTTTGTTGCAGGCAGTTTGTATGTTTGAATCGCTACAATCCGACAAGGGGGTCGTGGGGCTGCCATACAAACCTACCCCCCAAATTTAGGTTCTTCTTAGAAAAACTTTTTTATTTATGCACCAATTTCGATCAAATTTCACACAAATGTGTTGTAATTGGGAACACACAATATATGTAAAAATCGACCAAATCGGACAATGGGGTCGTGGGGCTGCCATACACACCTAGTCCCCCAAATTATGTTCTTATTAGAAAAACTTTTTTATTTTCTTATTGATTTCAATCAAATTTCGCACAAATGTGTTTCTAGTAATACAACAAAATATATGTAAAACTGAACCAAAGTGGATCATGGGGTCATGGGGCTGTCATAGAAACCTAGCTCCCCAAATTAAGTTCTTCTAAGATTTTTTTTTTATTTATACATCGATTTCAACCAAACTTCACACAAATGTGTTTCTATTGATGACACAAAACATATGTTTAAATAGATGGAGTCGAACCATGTGGTCATGGGGCTACCATACAAACCTAGCCCCCTAAATCAAATTTTTTTAAGAAAAACGTTTTTATTTGCACACCAAATTCAATGAAACCTCAGAAACTTATTTTTCTATTGATGCCGCATAACAAACGTGAAATCGGGCTATGGGGTCGTGGGGCTGCCATACAAACTTGACCCCCAAAATTAGGTTCTTCTAAAAAATACTTTTTTATTTGGACACAAATTTCAACTAAACCTTATGAAAATGTATTTTTAGTGATAGTACAAGACATATGCAAAAATGAATTATATCGGACCATGGGGTCATGGGGCTGGCATATAAACTCAACCCCCAAATTAGGTTCTTCGGAGAAAACCTTTTTGATTTGTCCACCAATCTGAACCAAATATGTTTTAATTTATGCCACAAACATACGTAACAATTGATGGGAAGGCAATAGGGCTGCCCTACAACCTCCTTCCCCCTCTTTTTGGTTCTTATAAGAAACCTACGTCTCGCTTCGCCCAATAAATCTTCGCCACGGCACTTATGAGAAAATTCAAAAGCATGGAAGCGGGGAGGACTGAACACTATAGTCTAGGAGCCAGGTACCCAACTACCTTCCTCATAAGGTAACCGGCTGAAAATGTGTACAGGTGGTAGTTCATCACCGCTTCTGTGCAAAACTGCTGGTCAGCCCAAAATTTAGCGGTTCCTTGCTAGGGAAATTACGCAATATGTGTGCTAATTTTGAGGTTCAATCTTCCTCATAAGGTAACCGGCTGAATTTAAGTGCATGTGTTAGATCTCGACTTCCAGATGCCGAAAGTGCCGGTCAGCCCAATTTTTAGCGGTTCCTTCACCTATGCTGACCGCCTCAAAGCTCCAAAAAAATGACCTCTACCTTCCTCATAAGGTAACCGGCTGAATTTATGTTCAAACGATAGATCTCGCTTAAGCGTATCGAAACATAGTGGGCTGACCGCTCTGAACCGGTTCCTTGACCGGTTTTAACCGGTTTAAAGTATTGAAAATACCCTCGTAAAAAATGGATTTTTGATCATACCTGATTAGGTAACCAGGCTGGATTTGTATTCATATGGTAGATCTCAATTCGCCCCTGTCGAAAGTACTGGTCAGCCCAGACCAAACCGGTTCCTTGATGCATTTTGACCGATTCAAAATAAGCAAAAATACACCAAGTACACAATATAAAATACTTAATTTTGGGGGATATGAAGAATTCATCCGATTAAATGTATGTTCGTATGATAGACCTCAATTCGCCTGTGTCGAGAGTACTGGTCAGCCCAGACCAAACCGGTTCCTTGACGCTTTTTTGCCGATTCAAAATAAGTAAAAATACACCAAGTGCACAATATAATCTACTTTATTTTGGGGGATATGAAGTAATCACCCAATTAAATTTATGTTCGTATGACAGATCCTGATGCGCCAGTCTCGAAAGTGCCGGTCAGCCCAGACTAAACCAGTTCCTTAACGCATTTTTACCGATTCAAAATAGGCCAATTTACACCAAGTACACAATATAATCTACTTAATTTTGGGGGGATATTAAGTATTCACCCAATTAAATTTATGTTCGTATGACAGATCCTAATGCGCCAGTCTCGAAAGTGCCGGTCAGCCCAGACTAAACCAGTTCCTTAACGCATTTTTACCGATTCGAAATAGGCCAATTTACACCAAGTACACAATATAATCTACTTAATTTTGGGGGGATATTAAGTATTCACCCAATTAAATTTATGTTCGTATGACAGATCCTAATGCGCCAGTCTCGAAAGTACCGGTCAGCCCAGACCAAACCGGTTCCTTGACGCATTTTTACCGATTCGAAATATGCGAAAATACACCAAGTACACAATACAAACTGCGTAATTTTGGAAAAACTTAGGCCAGATTTCTCAAAACTCTTATCGAATGGTTAGTCTTTTAGAAGACACACAAGCTTTTCTTTTAAACTGAATTGAATTTTTGTTTATTTTGCATAGTTATTCCATATTTTGCTTGGTTACACCATCATCTTAAATTGAAAACATCATTGCACACTGGTCTAGTGACTCTGTCGTCCCTATCTTTAAAGATAAAATTGTGTTTCTCACCGTAGAGGAAAAATGCTTTTCTTATAGAGTTTTCAATAGGTGTGTTTTTTTGGTTATCCCGTGCAGGTTTGGGTAACGAAACTCCATATAAAAAAAATGACAGCTGACGCACCTGTCATTTTTTTATATGAAGTTTCGTTACCCAAACCTACACGGGATAACCAAAAAAACACACCTAATAATAATGTGTTGAGAAAAGAAAAACGTGGATATGTATGTTATCATGAAGAAGCAGACACAAGGCTAATTTACCATGCATCCAAAATTGCAGAAGAAAACCCTACCGCAAAAGTTATCATCAAAGCGAATGACACAGATATTTTAATTATTACATTATGCAATAAACATAATTTCCCCTATTTAGAGATATGGATGGCTGGTGCTAGCAAACATGAAATGGAAAGCATCAATTGTACCGAACTATCAAAGGTACTTGGGCCAAATTTATGTAAGGATTTGCATGTACTACATGCCTTTACAGGTAGCCACTACACTGCGGTATTCTATAGAAAGGGGAAAATCGGACCCTGTAAGATATTAGAAAATAATGT
Source organism: Microchrysa polita (assembly GCA_949715475.1). Lineage (NCBI taxonomy): Eukaryota > Metazoa > Arthropoda > Insecta > Diptera > Stratiomyidae > Microchrysa > Microchrysa polita. The sequence continues at coordinate 21,641,067 of OX454417.1, forward strand.
TATATTTCAAAATATATTTTTTTCACTTTCGATCGAGTCTGACGTGGATGATGAAGTCAAAATGAGTGGCATTCAAGAGTTTACCGCGTTAATGTACTCTGTTAGAAATTGCGATAGCGTAGATAAAGCTCACGTAGAAATTTTTGAGAAAATGTATGCTAGCAAAAAAAAAATTAGAGCAATTTCTAAAAAAATAAGGGGCTTTGATTCAACTTTGATTCCTCCTTGCTGGAAATCATTGAAGCAAACAATATTGAGGACAATATATGTTTCAACAATGTGGCGAAATGCCACAAAGGCAACATGTACAGTTTTACCTCCTACAAGGTACGGATGGAAATCCACAACTGCGAATGATTCGGTAAGGCTGGAGCTCCATTGGTTTGACGGCGAACAAACCCCTTTGAAAATAGAAGACATCGTAGAACCAACGCCACACGACGATATTGACGACAATAACGATATTGCTAGTAATATCTATAGCTCCGAGATAAATATGCAATATAATCAATAGAACTGAATTAATTGTTTGTTTAATAATTTAATTTGATTTAAACATTAAATATATTTATATGCATACTTAATTTTTGCCTACTTTGAATCGGTAAAAATGCGTCAAGGAACCGGTTTGGTCTGGGCTGACCGGTACTTTCGAGACTGGCGCATTAGGATCTGTCATACGAACATAAATTTAATTGGGTGAATACTTAATATCCCCCCAAAATTAAGTAGATTATATTGTGTACTTGGTGTAAATTGGCCTATTTCGAATCGGTAAAAATGCGTTAAGGAACTGGTTTAGTCTGGGCTGACCGGCACTTTCGAGACTGGCGCATTAGGATCTGTCATACGAACATAAATTTAATTGGGTGAATACTTAATATCCCCCCAAAATTAAGTAGATTATATTGTGTACTTGGTGTAAATTGGCCTATTTCGAATCGGTAAAAATGCGTTAAGGAACTGGTTTAGTCTGGGCTGACCGGCACTTTCGAGACTGGCGCATTAGGATCTGTCATACGAACATAAATTTAATTGGGTGATTACTTCATATCCCCCAAAATTAAGTAGATTATATTGTGTACTTGGTGTATTTTTGCTTATTTTGAATCGGTAAAAATGCATCAAGGAACCGGTTTGGTCTGGGCTGACCAGTACTTTCGACAGGGGCGAATTGAGATCGACCATATGAATACAAATCCAGCCTGGTTACCTAATCAGGTATGATCAAAAATCCATTTTTGACGAGGGTATTTCCAATACTTTAAACCGGTTAAAACCGGTCAAGGAACCGGTTCAGAGCGGTCAGCCCACTATGTTTCGATACGGTTAAGCGAGATCTATCGTTTGAACATAAATTCAGCCGGTTACCTTATGAGGAAGGTAGGGGTCATTTTTTTGGAGCTTTGAGGCGGTCAGCATAGGTGAAGGAACCGCTAAAAATTGGGCTGACCGGCATTTTCGGCATCTGGAAGTCGAGATCTAACACATGCACTTAAATTCAGCCGGTTACCTTATGAGGAAGATTGAACCTCAAAATTAGCACACATATTGCGTAATTTCCCTAGCAAGGAACCGCTAAATTTTGGGCTGACCAGCAGTTTTGCACAGAAGCGGTGATGAACTACCACCTGTACACATTTTCAGCCGGTTACCTTATGAGGAAGGTAGTTGGGTACCTGGCTCCCGTACTACTAGTCATAGGTAAGCCCGAAAAAACTTTTAGACCGAGGGGAGCGAAGGGTATCCAAATTTCGGCCGCGCCCGAAATTAGCCTCGGCCTCGTTTTCAGTTATTACATCTCTAGTTTCTTTTTCTGGAAAATAGTCGTATGCGTTGGTGTGAAGTGAACAATCTACAGTCATAGTCAAAAGTTTAGTACCAATTAGTTTAATTTTTTCTGACTTGTTACAATTAAAATCGTATATGGTTTCTTGTGAGTTCACAATTATCAATTGCAAGTTGTTGATTTTATGAATGATTTCTAAGTCCGAATCTATTCGTCGAAACGAGCAGTGCTTGTCAATTTGTTTAAAATACATACTCGCAATGCAACTTGCATGCATAGAAAACTTCATAGGAAAAGGTTTACAAATTTTAACATTGCCAATAGTTTTACAATCAATTTCGTTTACATTTGTATAGTAGTCTTTATCTTTCGAGACAATTAAATATTTTTTTAAATTTTCCAGTGCAACAATACGATTATCTTTAACATATGGAAAAATTAATGTTTCATACAATTGATATTCTTGATTAGTAACAACATCTACTTTGATAATTATAAAAATTCGTTTGTCCTTTATATAGACATTGAGTTTTAGGTCTTTCACTAGATCCCTATAGTTTTGTATTTCCGGAGAGATAGCCAACTCATTACGTTCTTTTAACTTATTTAATTCTTCTATCAATCTTTTGGGTTCCATTATGAAAGGATGGAGAATTCCCGATTGTAAAAACAACAAAATATCTCGCACGATTTCAATTTTTAAATCAACCATCTCAATTCTATGGAAAATTTTGCTATATAGCTCTTCATAATAAAGATCAAGACTCAAAAGTTGTTCACGCTCATTCGTGTTGTTAGTAATATTCTGAATTTCACTAACAATTTCATTAATTTTTGTTTTATTTTCTCTTGTTCCGAATTAATGGTTATAGATTGGTGATTTAATTCACTCATTAACACTGAGTTTTTCAACATACCCCCCTTGATGTTGTTTTCGTTACGCTCTACCGCATCTACAATTTCCTTAATCCTATCTGCATCATTGCTATCCATAGTACCAAATAACATTTTTAATCCCGACCCAACAAAGTTTATTAAACCTCTCTTAGCTCCATTTTCCCGCTTTATGTTTTCTGTTATTCCCAATAGCCCATAAATAGTATTAACATTATGATTCAAACGATTAATCTGTGCTTCCCCATTTAACTTTAAATATTTACATTGACTTAGTTTTTCCGTACAAACATCATTTATTTCACCTGTTAGTCGTCTTATATTATTAATTTGTAAATCTAGATCAGTTAAGTCTAGTAATTTGATAAAGCTAATATCCTTTTGAATAAATCTTATCTCAGAAATATACTTAAAATACACGCCTGGAAATGCCAAATCCTTCACTCGGATTTCTGTGTTTGCTACTGAGATGTGGATGAGGAGAATCCACCTGAAACGAAAGGTTTTATATCGCTTTTATTAACCCATGGTTTATTTTACTTTGCTACTTGTATGGCATGATTAGATGTGTTTATAACTTTATGAGGTCCATCCCAATTTTTTAATTTGTCCTTTTGCTTATGACGTGTACCAGGAAAAACCCTAACCCATACTAAATCTCCTATGTTAACTGTTTTAATATTTGCTTTATTCTTCATATCGTATTTTTCCTTTGCCTTTTGTTTACTGTTAAAATTAATTTTTCTTGCCTTCTCTCTAATTATCTTTAATTCATTTAGTCTTATATCTACTTCATCCTGCCGCAGGTAATCTCGTCTTGGGGAATTGATTTTGATAACTTCATTCATTATATTAGTTTTGACACCGAAAAGTAGTTCTTGAGGAGAATACCCTGACGATGAACTTATGGATGTGTTAAAACAAAGAGAAGCGAATCCTAAGAGTGTTTCTAAATCACTATCTGACTCATTGCAAACTGTTCCAATATATTATTTTAATCGAGCATGAATACGTTCAACTGATCCATTCGATTGAGGATGATATACGCTTATAAACTTTTGCTCTATGTTCAGCTTTTTACACAATTTGGAAAGAAGCTTATTAGTAAATTCTGGTCCATTATCCATTAAAATCGCTTTCGGAATACCGAAATAGCTAATCCATTTGCATAGTATTTTATTGACTATCTCCTCTGCTGTCAAATTGTCCAATGGAATAAATTTAACATATTTTGTGCAATTATCTTGAATGGTTAAAATTTTCCTTTCTTCACCCTTAACTTCGATAGGTCCCACAACATCTATTTCTATTCTTTCGAATGGTTCTTCTTTTAGTTTTTCTATTACCATGGTTGGTTTAAGATTTTGCCTTGTTATTTTGTATTTTTGACAGTATGTGTAGTTTCTAATGTATTCCGCAATATGGTTTTTCATATTGCTCCAAAAATAAGTTCTTCGAATAAATTCTTCACATGAATTAATACCTCTGTGCCCACCTAGAACACCATTGTGTGCTCTTTTTATGATTTCAAACTGTTGATCTTTGTCTGTGATTTCCTCAAGACAAAGAGTTGACAAACCTTTTTCATTGATATGGCGATTGTCCGATGATCCTGAATCATCGATATCTGCTAAAGATATTTCTTCTATTTGGCCATCATCATGTTTTCGTAGGATTTTGTCTCCTTTTTTCTCGACAATTTTCCCATTTCTATCAATAATTGATTCATCTCCTGTTGGTACAATTGTTTTTACCCCGCAATACCTACTTAATTCATCAGCAACGGTATTGTCTTTACCCTTCTTATATTCGATTTTGTATGTGTACTCTTCAAGCTTCAACCTCCACCGAACCTACTTGCTTCCTGGGTCTTTCATATTAAAGAGCCAAGTTAGTGGTTGGTGATCCGTCCGTACTATGAACTTATTTCCGTACAGATATGGTCTGCATTGTTTGATTGCCCAAACGATTGCAAGACATTCTTTTTCGGTTGTTGAGTACATTTTTTCCGATTTGTTAAGAGTTCGACTCAAAAACAAAATAGGTCTTTCTACGCCAGAATCATCATTTTGGGAAAGAACTCCACCCAAACCTTGATTACTTGCATCTGTCGTCAAAATGAACTCCTTATTAAAGTCTGCGAATGACAAAGTTATATCATTCTTTAGCTGACTTTTTAATTCATTGAAGGCTTTTTCGCATTTATCATCCCAATTAAACTGCACATTTTTCCTGAGAAGCTTGTTTAATGGCTCAGCAATATTTGAGTAGTTTTTAATAAATCGAAGGTTAAAACCCAGTCATGCCAAGAAAAGATTTAACCTCTTTGACATTAGATGGTCGCAATATTTTATCAATTGCCTTAATTTTTTCCAGATCCATATTAACACCTTTGTTACTTATAATATGACCCAAATATATTATCTCTTTCCTAAGAAACTCACATTTGTCTGGTTGAATGCGAAGGTTGTTCAGTCGCAATCTCTCCAAAACTTCTTTAAGTTTCTTATTGTGGTCCTCTAATGAATAAATAACGATATCATCAAGATAGACGAAACATCGTGAGCCCTGTAACCCAGATAATACATTATTCATTAGTCGCTCAAAACACGCAGGAGCGTTTCTCAATCCAAAAGGCATCCTGTTGTATTCATAATGTCCGGTTGGAGTTGAGAACGCGGTTTTAGCTCGATCACATTCCTTCACTGGAATTTGATGGAATCCAGATCTGAGATCTATAATCGAAAAATATTTAGATCGTCCCAACTGATCTAAAATATCACAAATATTTGGCAGAGGGTAGTTATCAGGTATGGTCAATTCGTTTAGTTTTCTATAATCCACCACCATTCTCCATTTCACTTTCCCGGATGAATCCATTTTTTTGGGAACCACCCATAAAGGAGAGTTCCAAGGCGAATTACTTTCTTTTATTGTACCATCCTTCATAAGTTTGTCAATCTGCTGATCAACTTCTTGTTGATGAACTTTCGGATATCGATACAACTTCACATGAACCGGCTTAGCATCTTGCATCAAATCGATAGAATGCTCAGCTGCTTTGGTCAGATTGTTAGGATCAATTTCCCCAAACAGTTCACTGTACTCATTAAGAATTGAATATAATCCCAACTTTTCTTCAACATTCAAATGATCATCTCTTACTTGTGGAGCCTTTGTCAAAGTCTGCAAATATTCTGTTTGGATGTTAAAAATTTTAATTTGATCGACATCTATGATTTTCATCTCTTCTGAACTATTATATAGTGTTACTGGAATTTCACCATTTAAATTTACTTTAGCCAAAGTATCTGGAACTGTAACAAAATCAAAATTGAACCCATTTATAAAAACTTCTTCATCATTTTTCATTCTGGTCTGAATATACTTAGTCACTTCACTTCTTGGAGGTATACATAACTTATTGCGAGAAATTCTTATAACTTCGTCACCGCAAATCAACTCATCACGTTCGAAATTGATATGTGCCTTTGATTTATGTAGAAATGGAATACCGTGGAATGGAATGCCGTCATAATTGGGTGAGGTTATAAAACACAACGTTCGCGTAACGTTTCGCGTTTTCCGAAACGTTTCGTATTGTGTTCTGTAAACGCATAGATCCGGATCAGACTTGGTGTTACCATCGCCATCTCTCGGAAAGTGACAAATGTGACAATTTACACATCACAGCTGATACGTTTTGCTCGAAAATTAAAATTTCCAGTTTTAAACGAGATGCAGATACATTTTACATTGATTATATATAGTTTAATAAATAAATGAGGGCGGAAATGCACGGTTCGACGGCAGATTGTAAATTTCTGCCAATCAATCAAGCTATGCCTCGCAAGGGGGCGCTTAGAGGATCTGTTTGTAGGGAGAAGTTTCTGATCCGTAACAGCCGGTTGATTTGAAACGTTGCGCGAAACGTTGCGCAACGTTGTGTTTTATAACCTCACCCATTGTCTAAAACGCAATTTTTCGCAACTTGAAACTCAACCGAAAAGTTTATATACCCATTTCTTAATTGCATTACTGTAGTAGCATATGATCGATTGTCTACGCAATTAAGACCTTTAAATATTATAGAATCATTTTCATTAATATCTCTTTCAAAAACATTTCGTGCAGCAATGAGATTCAATGAACTTCCAGTGTCTATTAAAAATTTCAATCGCCGCCCATCATGAAGAAAATATACATACGGACTTTCCTCCACTTCAATCAAATTTACACGAAAATGATCTTGTTTATTTTTATCACTTTGAGGTACATTTGTTTTTACATTAGGCACTGACGGTTCATTGCCTCGATGTGCATATGTACTATCCTGCTGATTAAAACGTTTCTTGAATTTGCAATCACGTTTAAAATGGCCCACTTTTCCGCAATTGTTGCATTTTTTGTTAGGTAACACATGATGCACTCTAGGTGAATTATTGTTTATGTAGTCTCGGTTTACTGAAGGTTTCAATGGCTTGAGTCGTTGTTCTTCTTCAAGAGCAAGACGACTTGCATGGTCAACACTTTCAGGTTTTTGGGTATTTACATATTGGGATAACTGTGGACGCAATCCATTAATGAAGATCATTAATGCTTGTTCCGATAAGTACGCATTTTCCCCCGCTTGATTTTCTTTCTTAACGACAGCTTCTCTTGCCGTTAGAATCTTTCTTTGAAGAGTTTTAAGCCGTTCGGTAAATGAAGAAACTGTTTCATACTGTTCTTGTTTAAGAGAAATTAATTCCCGATGCAATTGTAGAGGAGAGTGAGACTCTTTATACACTTCTTTTAACTTTTATTTCAAACTTTCCCAATTTTCAAATGTCTCATTCAAAATTACTATTTGAGCATTCCCTCGTATTTGAGTTTGAATATACTTAAACAGGACTGTCTTCTGAGCATCGGAAGCCAAATCCATAGCCTGAGAACAGCTGTATACAAAATTGAACGCGGTTTCTGCCCGACCCTCAAAAACGGGTATGAACGATTTAAGATCACTAAAAGTTAGAGCCATATCTCCGGAATTACAATTGTCTAAATTTGAGACCAAGATATTAGAATTATTGTTTAAAACAGGACTACTACTATTTTCAATATTGTTTAGTAAAGCACTAAAATTATTCACAATTCCGTTATCACTATCTATATTTAAGAACCGCTCCGACACAAATGTTTCATAATCTACAAATCGTCCGTTTAATTCGACCAGAAAATTCTCGTAAAATCTGTCTAATATTTCCTCCTCCGTCACTGTCCTAAGCTCGTCACCAAGTTTTACCCGATAGGACATTACACGATTTCACAGATTTGTTTAGGTGTATGTATGTATAATTCAAATATGCATAATTATATTCAGAAAATATGCATAAAGTATGTATCTGAATCGGATATTTCATATACCAAATTTCAGGTAAAATTTTATATTACGTATAATATAAAAGAGACTCACAACGTGCAGGTTTTCATGATCAAATCGCTTTAGATATTCAATCCAAATTCCGGTTGTCGTTGATGTTGATTTCGTCCAATAATGGTTTTCCTTTTTGCTGGGTTGTCTGGATCCTTTGGATAATAGGGATATTGAGATACTTTTCCTCTTTTCGTTTCCTTATTATCCCACCGCTGCCAACAATTTGTTAGATTTGACGCACCACTAAGAACCACTAATGAACTTTCAACACATTTAACTTTACAATGATATTTTATTTAATTTGTCTTATTACACGAATCTATGAGTCTGAAAAAAAAATACAATTCAACTTATATTTATAATAAAAAACTGCTGATGAAGTCAACAGTGGAAAAAAACAACAGTGCTAATCGAAGTCAATTGTGTGCAATGACCTCAATTGACTTCGATGGCAATTTTTCAATACATATTAATATTGCAATATGTAACACTAGGTGCCTATGTGCCAAGAGAAGGGTTAATTATCAAGTCGGCATTTTAAGAGAGTAATAAATATTACGCGGATTTTATATTCTCAATTGTAAACAAAAAATTGACGTTTGAATAGAATTTTCACGCATACTATGAACTGCAATAGTGTGAGAACGGTGCCATTTTTATTTTCTGATGCCCACTCTGTACTAACGCATGCTTCCTCTAAGTTAAAAATAAATCGACATACCCCCAATAACCAACTATAATTGTGCTGAGCTTCCACAATTTCGTAATAATATTTGAAAACATTCCATTCTAATTTATCATAATTCATCCTGTTATTCAGATACATACATATTTGTATTTCAAAATATATTCAAATGAACATCCTGTTTCACATTGGATTCGTCTCGCTTAGAGAAGTGCTCTATACGCAACCTCTTCCCCTTCGTATTCATCTCTCCCTTGTGCAATCTATCCAATTCCACCTGTAAATTCCACATTATAATCAACATTAATCACAGTAGTACCTAAAATATTCTGACATGGAATAATAATAATTTACTGTGTGTGTGTGTAATACCTACCATTTCCATTGCATAGATTTGCTCATCATAAAAATACCATTGCCCCTGAAATATTTAGGCAGTCAAATAAAACATTCCATATTTGTCGTTGAGGTATTAAAATTTCCATAATGGAATTCGAAAATGAAATGTAGAAAATTACCCAGGACAGTAGGTACTATGTATATACAAATTCACAGTATGCTGGCAGGACGGCGTCCGCATATTTGTTGTTGTAAGTAAACAGACGCAGACGACATAGGATTTCTGGAATTATTGCTGTTTTGTCAGGGTTTTAATATATTTTACAATAAAGAGAGAAATGAGAGGACTTACTTTCCCTGAAAAGGAGTGAGAACGATTTTATCTAATAAATAAATAATTTTGATTTGTGATCCTTGAAAAGATTCCGGTTGTCATCTATATTAGTGAATTCAAACTAGTCTTGGATTTTAACAAGTTTCTACAAATATTTAAATTAAATTCTTCCTTTTAAAGGACATTTGTAGAGAATTCATAGAGACGCATGCAAACGAATCAAACAATAAGGTGGGACGGCAAAAACATGTTGATGGCGTAAGCATTGAGCAAAGCAATTGCCTTTTTTTGCAGATACATTAGACCAGTTAATTTCCCACACATTTGGCTCACTTTTTGGCGCCCGAAAAGCGAACGACTATTTTTAAATTTTCGAGACTATTTAAAAAGTTAAAGAAGCTATATTTGACGACGAATGAAATTACGTAAAATATTTTTTGCAATGTCTTCCCAATTTGCCAGAACAGCGAAACTACTGAATTGACAATTTTGAGTTAATGTAATTTTCAGTGTTGGCAACTGAAAATTTAGAAAACGGCAAAATTTAGCCGAAGGCTAATTACGACATTGTCAAGTAAAACAATAAGAATTGATAAATGTATTTCTTCTTTGGCGAAATACCCGTAAACTACCGGTCATTAGGGTGTTTAGGATTTTTTCCTTAAAAAACCGTTATAAAATCCATTTTGACCGACCGTCTCACTAATACTTTTCAAAGCGCTTATACGAATATAAACAGTTTCACGAATGTTTTTTTTTCATTGTGAATATTTAAAATTGTGAGGTGGCATTTCATTCTATTTTTTTATCCATAGAAAATTAAATTTTAAAAAATTTCATTATATTGTTTATCAGAAAAACGGTAGAAGAAAATCAATTCCGGCTAAAAATCCGGCCGGCAGGATTTACTAATTTCTTCCGGCCAGTTTCCGGGAAAATTTGTTTTTATATTAATTTATTATTTTTTATGTTTTTTCTCATTTTTCGCAAATACTGTAACACGAAAATTTACATCGAATCCTCATAAAGCCATTGCTGATGATCGTTTCCCACAGTTGAAACCGAAATCCATCAATGAAATTATAGTAATAATTGAATCCCACTGTTTCTATTTGCAATTTTAATAATTTTTGTAAGTGGAACCCTATTTTCGATTTTTGCGATCACTACGGACTGTTTATAATAATATTGCTAAGAATATGTATATAACGAAGCCAATCAAAAATACGACTTTATTGGAAAAATTAAAACATATTTTCGCGAATGTCACAAAATGTCTACAAAACAGATGACATGCCGACAAATCTCCACACAAAACAAATAGACGTCGAATAGATCGCTGCTTGTTTAATAGAAATACGTAATCCATAATGGCTGAAATTCGGAAAAGATATCTCGTATTCGAGAGGGTGGGAGAAGTTATAGTAAATTGCATGTTTTCATATGTAGTCGCTTTGCTCGATATATTTTTTTGCCGTTGAACCCAGTGGCGTAGATAACTTCTCAGTGAGGGGGGGGATCATTTTGCAAGATTAATTTTATGATACGGTTACCAAATGTTGAATTTTAGAATAACTATTTCTGTATTTATTACACTTCAAATTAGCAGCTTCTGAGCAAATTTTGATGCAAAATAGATAGCAGTTTTGCCATACGAAGAAATACGAAGTCCTGAAAATATTTTTTTTTTTTTAATATGTTTTTTTTTACTACGGTGAGTATATCAACAGTATTCCAATTTTCGTACAAATCTTCGCTACTGTGATTGGAGTATCAGCACTTTAATTGGGTTAGATCAGCAGTTCCCAATATTTTCGGAGTCACGGAACACCTAGCATCGCCGCTTTTCTGGACGGAACCCCTCAAAACAGGGATTAAAATAAGTCATACAGTTATATGTCCAGAAAAGGGAATTTGTGAAGACGAGAGCTCGTTGACAATGCCCAGTATATGTGGATAAAGTACAGCTTTTGTGTTTTTAAATCGAAATTTTCCAATAACTCAGAAATTCGTGAGTATAGATATTTCTAAAATTTTCAAACTTCTAGGACACCGTAGCAGCTATATACACTGCGTTTCATAACAATATCCGCACCATAAGACGGACTGATCCTTGGAAATCTAAAGAGAGCACAATTCCACATACTATAAACAACAGCTATTATTTCATACACAAAATTTCACAAAAAGTTTTCTTCTATTTCAAACCGTTATTTCTCTATAAAGGAAATACTTAATTTTCCGGTGTGTCATTACTATAGCCGCACTTGGAATTATTATAGCAAAAACTGATTAAAAAGAACAGATTGAGGAAATTAATAACGGGAAAGATCCTTTTCCAATAAAATAGACTCTGAGAGATTGTTTTGCTTGTGTTTCACGAAATAATTTTAGCAGTTTTTGAGTTTTAGGCTTATTAGCTTGTTAGCATCGTCAACCGCTGTTTTTACATAGAAAACTTTCTGAAGTCGTGTTTTTTTTCACTATATTTTACGTTATAGTGTTTCTCGAAGGTTTTCTGTCTAATTTGGATCAATAGGATTCTCCTCTCCCACATTTGAAACATTGCAACCAACTTTAAGTATTACGACTGGTAAGAAATGATGCAATCTCTTGCTTTAAAATCCGTTATGTGTCCTATCTGCTGTATAAAATGGAAGCAGTTTACCGTCAAGACAATCCTATGAAATTTTTCCTATGTTGGAAGTGACGAAATCAAGTATTCTATAGGTAGACTATCCTCTCAATACAAATTTGGACACAGTTCCTTAATAGTGTTAAGCAGGGTTGATTATGTGTTTAGTGTTTAAAAGTTGATGTAACAACCTCTAATACAGTAAAAACTTCTCTGGAATATCCTAGCGATAACCTGTTTTTGTTTTAATGCAGAAGACACACACATAACGGATTTTCTAGCAAAGGGATTGCATCATCTCTCGCCAATCATTGCACTTCAAGAAGGCTCCAATGTAACAAATGTCGTGGAGGTCGCCCCTCCTTCATCAAATTTAGACAGCAAATCTTTAGGAAACATTATCATGTGAAATTCATAAAAAAAATACAATTTCAAAGAGTTTTTAATGTAAAAGAAACGGTTATCCATAATAATAATCAAAAATCTTGAAAACCCGTTATAATGATTTATTGAGGAATAAACAAAATAATTCCTCAGAGTAAATTTTATTTAAAAAGATTTTTCCCGTTATTAATTTCCTCAATTTCGGCTTTTTAAACAGTTTTTACCATACTGATTCCAAGTGCGGCTATAGTTATGACGGGCCGGAAATTTAGATTATCCTTTATAGAAGAATAACGGTTTGAAATAAAAGGATTTTTTGTGGAATTATTTGTCTTTTTAATATCCCCAAGTATATATTATGTGAAAGAACAGTGCTCTCTTTCAATTTCCAAAGATCAGTCTTTCTTATGGTGCGGCTATAGTTCTGACAGAGAGTGTATATTTGCTATAAATTTCGAGGTCCTAGATATCAGCCAATTTGAAAAGATACCAAAAATGCAAGTAGATCTTAAAATGTGGACTGTTTAACATTCTTTAAAAAAAACGTAGAAAAATTTTGATTAACACAAGTTTAATCCTCTAATTTATTTGCGCCTTAATTCAAATTCCAAAAACCTCGTCACAAACACTGTGGACATGCTTTATTTTCTGGTACACACTACTTCGTTTTCCAGTTCAGACAGTAGAAAGTTGTAAAAGAAAATCGATCGAGTCTCTCTCTGATCCTGGTCAAAAATTTGACAGTAAAGATGATTTCCGGTACAGTGTAGCACACTAAGCTTCGGAGTTTGAAAACTTACAAAATTTTTTTTTTTACATTTTTTTTTTATAGAAGATTTAGATTTTTATTTCTGTGGAAGAGCACTCCGTGTTCCACATTATTTTAAAATTTTTGAACAGAACATTTAAATTTTCCGGCAACAAATTTTCAATCAGTGCTTACATTCCATTTTTCAAGCAGCACTTCTCGATTACTGCGAAACTCCACATCCAATGTGAAAAGTAGATGAACGTAAAGGCCTGTGCCTTAGTGTTCCTATTCTTTCGATACGTGTACTAAATTTTCTATTGCAGTTTTGAAAATGTTTTTTATGAAACACTATACACACGTTGAATAATTCAAGCAAAAAGTTTACTTTTGCTTTGTTTTACGTACCTAAAGTAATATTAAAAAATATGTGACCGAAAGGGGGGGATTGATCCACTTCATCCTCCCCCCCTTATCTACGCCACTGGTTGAACCTATAGTCAAGTTTTGCGTACCTGTTTTATAAGGAACTAGATTACATATCCAACAGTATGTAAGTCGTCACCTTAAGGGAATCGCTTCAATCACAGTGACCAATCAAAGTTTGAAATTATGGGTGGATTTTCTAATATCCATAAAATTGTATATAGGCCAGTCAATAATATAAGCCGTTAGGTCGCAAAAAATATCTAGCTCGGCTTTGGTTTTTTGGGGTATTGCTAGGATAGATACCAGTAGTGTACCACCAAGTTTGCAACTTCGAAAAACCTGTGCTAACCCCGTGACCCTCAAAAAACCTCAAAATGTTCGGACTTTTTTCATATTTTGGTTAGTAATTTTTAAAAGGTGCTTCCTACAAGAAAGTCGTCCACTGTAATTTTAAAGCTAACAACGTCTGCTTTCATTTGAGTGCAATCACAGCATTTTAAAAGATTTTTTTTTGTAAAAATCCAAAATTGTAATACGACGTATATTCTATGACGTGTTCGGATTCCATCTGTTCCTGGATGCTTGAGGCTAATCCAGGAACACAGTTGGATGTATTTTGGTTAAAATTCAAAAAGAAAAAAAGTTTTTCATACAAGAACCTAATATTTATGGGTTGGTTTGTATGACAGCCCTATGACGTAATGTTTCGACTCGATCCATTCCTAGATATATTTTGAGGCTTTTCTAGGAACACATTTGGGTGAGATTTAGTTAAGATTGGTTCATAAAGAAAAAAAGTTTTTCTTAGAAGAACCTAATTTCCAGAGGTTGGTTTGTGTGACAGCCCTATGACGTAGTGTTCCGATTTCATCCGTTTCTAGATATTTTTTGAGGCTTAACCAGAAACACACTTGGGAGAAGTTTGGTTAATATTGGTATATAAAGAAAAAACATTTTCTTAGAAGAATCTTTTTTCAGGGGCAGCCCTATGACTCCATGGTCCGATTCCATTCGTTCCGACATATATTCAGCCAAGCAACTGGTTTATAACTTCGTGTGACATGACTTTCTCCGTAGAATGCGCATTTAAGCCGATATTTAGTTCGTTAGGCTCTGGCTAGAATAGCATAATAGCTATTAAAACATGCAAAAAGTTCACAATTAGCTAAAATTCACAATGGGTTCTTTTTCACTTATTTCTGCGTGTATTTTTTCAACATATGGGCGTATTTCAGTAAATCTCTTCCACAAGATTAGTCTTTACTCAAAGTAACAGGACAACCATCGAGACATATGAAAAATTCACAATCCGGCCCAATTATGAAGACAATTCTTTTTCTTATACTTTTTTCTTGAACGAATTACAGGATTTCAGTAAGTTGACCCCACCTTATGGGTGTACACAAGGCTCCGACCGGAATATTTATACTGCTATTGAAGTGAGCAGCAAATTCACAACGAGCAACAATTCACAATGAGTTTTTTTATATTTCTTAGTGGATTTTCGGAAGATTTTCCTGCCAAATTGGTCCTTTCCCTGAATATCAAAATAATATTGAAACAGGCAAAAAATCACAATGAGCAAAATTATTAACATTTCTTTTGCGTATATTTCTTTCTGTATTCCTTGAGGGAATTACCAGATTTCAGTCAAAAGATTCCAGCGGATTGGTACACCCAGAATAACTGTTGAAATATGCGAAAAATAGAAAAAAAAAAAAAGATTATTAAAAACAGGATTAGGGAGTTTTCGTAAATTTGCTGCACCGTATTTGAGCCTGTACCGAATACGTTTAGAAGTATAGCAAGTTCGGAAACATTGAGAAGAACAGGTTGAACAAAGTGATTTTGCCAATTTGTAAAAAAAAATTAAGTTATGCTGCTATAGGATCCGTGGACTTGTGTTTGATCCCTGCGTCGCAATTCATGAGTTCTTTTCACAGACTTCTGTCTGAATTGCATGAACATGCGAGTTTTCGCAGATTTTCCCGAATAGCAGAAAAAGTATTGAAAACTTCGGAAAAATTTCACAATAAGCAAACTTATGAAGACTGTCCTTTTTCACATAATTTTGTTCTGTGTTTCTTGAACGAATTGCAGTATTTCTGTAAATTGATTCCACTGGATTTTTCTACAACCAGAATGTCTCTATTGAAATATGAAAAACATTCACAATATGCAAAATTATAAAAACACTTTGTTTGAAATACTTTTGTCTATATCTCCTGAACTAATTCAATATTGAGTAAATTTGCAACAACAACGCATTCGTCTCAGTGATGACACGATCCAATATAGAGGTGTCTGCAGAAATAGACTTCACCCCGAATAGCGGAATTAAAACAAGCACAAAATTCACAATGAACAAAATTATGGAGACGGTTCTTTTTTACACACTTTCGCATTTATCTCCTGAACGGATAAGCAGACTGTGGTAAAAATGCTACGCCAAATGGGACTCTACTCCAAAAATTAATTTGTAAATTTGCCCTACCGTTTGGGGCTCTACTCGAAGACATCAGAATAACTATTGAAAAATGTAACGCTCAAAAGCAAAATACGAATTGAATCCTCTGGAAAATTGGCCTGGAGAACAATTGTGAAAGCAATTTATTTTCCCCATCTTTTGTGTACGTGTGTTGATCAAATTATCGTTCTTAATTAAATTATCGCCATCTCACTCCACCCCTTCAGTACCCTTCGTCGTAAAGGTCATGAAAAATTTGAAAATATTAGCAGTTCTTTTTTCCAATTTCTTGGCTATATTTTTTGAAGGACTTAGTATATTTCAGTAAATTCCTCCCCGTGCGTCAACCTGAAGCACTTTCACCTTCGATGAGCAATAAGAGTTAAAGGAAAATTTACTAAGAGAACAGTCTACTTTCTCCTCCTTTTGTCGGATTAGCGGATATGTGTAAGTTTCACATCCACCCACATGAACGAGTTCTACTCCCAATAGGAGATAGTACATCTGCAAAATTGTCCAGGAGTAAAATTATTAATGCAACTTATCTTCTCCAATTTTTGTATATACTTCCTGAACTCTGTGGTGCAGCTTGATCGACTATAAATAGACAATTTTCTACAACTTCCCCCACCCCGACGAATACGAAAACTCTATTTTAGGACTAGGGTATATCTCCGAACATTTCTACCAATTTTCAGCCATTAAGTGTTTTTTTCAGCTAAAATATAATCGTTTATTGTAGTATCCTGAAATGTGAAATAATTTTGGTTCATGTGTTTCGTGGTTTTGCACGGCCTGAGAGTCAGTGGTTACTCACTGAACGGAGTTGGAGTCAGCGATTATTTTGCCCATCTCTTCTCCCTATTTGTCGATCTTCGGCTGTCATCTGATCCGCGGCAATGAAAGATTGGATGCTCTGAAACGACGCTGGCTTTCTTAGTGCTTGGTCATGTCGTTTTATGGACTCGGAGTGGATCCTTCCTCAGCTTTTGAAATTGGCCATTCCCTACACTGAAAAAAATGGTTTAGACTTTTTATCTAAAGTGAAGTAGTTGACTTAAATTTAGATAGTTTTACTAAAGAAATAGCTGATTTCTCTAATCTCCGCAGCTGAAAATACTATTAAATTCGTTCATTTAACCACGCAAGATTAGATTAAAGTTTAGTCAATTCTTCTAGAAAAGTTGTTGATTGTACTATCCAAATATAAAATTTAACTACAAACAATCGTTATTTTTTCTTCAACATAATTTAGCTATCCAACATTTAAAAATTTATAGATAATGAATAGCTGTCTTTACAAATGAATTAATTGAATTTGCAAATATAGTAGATGTTTCAAATAATGACGAATAGAAAAATTATCCATATCTTCGTAGCTGTTTCAACTACATAGAATCATAAGCTGAAAATCAACGCGAACTTTAAATAAATTCGACTGTTTCTTTAGATAACCATTCTAATTTTTTTTCTCAGTGTAGCTCTTCATACACGGTGCTTTCGTACCGTAGCATATGTTGTTGCCCTTATCCGATTTTATATAATATACCTACAGATTTGTCTTTTAGTTACTGGACCCTGTTTCTTTCGATTCGGCTATTTAATGCCAGTGGCTTAGTGTTAACTATTATCCGATTTATACCCGATCTAATTTCCGCTTTGGTGTCGTTGTTTTTGTTTTTGATTTCAGCTTCGAGGTTAATGACTACATACTTTGTTAAAGTGGTTTTTTTTAAGCAAAGCGTAGGTTGAATCGTGGTTTAACATCGGCAGTTCTTCGCGGGTGGTCTCTCGGTTTTAAAGTAGCTAGTTTTGTATTAAAGACGCGGCGATTTTTGGCACTTTTGCACTCGAAAACTCTGTGTAATTTGGGGATTAACTGCTCATGTGTAACTTCTTCGGCCATCTTAAAATAAGTACTATGCTTTCGTATTCCTCCAGCAAAGATGAAGAACGGTTTTCCGTAATAATCCAATCCTATGAAGATGATAGCGAAAGCTTAAGGTAAAAAAACCGAAAAGTGTCCTGCCCAGAATCTTAATGTTGGAGTAACTAAAGAGGCTGACCAGTTCTCTCGCAAGTCGTAGACATGGGTATGAGTGCTCGCTCCTGTAGCTAAGCCTGAGACTCGAAGACAATTTCAAAATCAAGCCCTTAGCAGACCTCTAGTTGAGCTCACAGGTCACATAAAGGCTAAAGGCTCATCTGCTTTTCGTTTCCCTCGACACCCGAGTGTACCTGGTCACTACCAATAGATGGGCACAGTGCTATAAGAGGAAGGGTTCTGAAAGAGATGAAAGAAATCACAGACCAATTTCGATGAGAACTTGTTTTAAGAAAGTGTCTTGATTGCAGCTCGCCTATCAGTGGAAATTGCACATATTCTAATGTTGTGAATTTCGACTGGGAAGACACTAGGCCAGACGTTGTTATAAACAGATGCCAAAACCTTCAGACCTTGTGTACTTAAAACATAACTTAAACTACATATTTGCCAAAATGAATACTACGCCAGGAAATTTGAACAAAAATTTGGCCAAACTTCGGAAAAATTAAGGGAAAGCTGGATTTTTGCATGAGCGTTCCTTTCGAGGTCCTAAAGAAGTCCCTAAAAGTCCCCGTCCCTACGAGTGCCGCTAGCGGTGCTACAGAGGGTCAAAGACCCTCGAAAACAGGTTTCTCTAAATATTTCGATAACGGTAGCATATACAAAAAAGTGTTGTATGGCAAATTTAAAGCTCTTGTGAATTCTCAATAAACGATGCAAAGACCAAATACTTTCGGGCACTCCTAACGGCGCCAAGAGGTCTAACGGTATTTTTAACAAGGTTTCATTAAAATCTCTATAACGGTAACTCGTACTAAAAACTTTTGTATGGAAAATTTGTAGCCTATGAAGTTTTGAAGAAAGTGGCCAAATTTCATATCAATGTGTACAGCCTTAGGGGTGCTATGGGGGTTCAAACCTTAAAAAAACGTGTTTTTTGAGGTTCTTCGTAAATGGTGCTAAGACGAGGGAATGCGCTCTAAGGTGTTCTAGGAGAAATTTGTAGCTTCTGTGGCTGTTAGTAAGACGCCAAAAGTCCCCAAAGATGGGAGCCCCCCTAACGAAGTTATGAGGGTCCAAACATTCAATTAAGCAGTTTTTGGGGAATATCTCTATAACCGTAACGTGCACCGAAAGATGTTATACGGTAAATGTGTAGCTTATATAACGCCTAATTAAATATCTGAATTTCAGATTGATGCGTGCAATACTAAGGGCGCTATGAGGGTATGAACCGTACAATAACGGAATTTTTTCGTTATTTTCGTGGATTTCTTCATAACAGGAACGCATTCGGTTGGGAAGCCTGTAACAATTTGTTGCTTTTATAACTTCAACTTAAAATGCCAAAACAGCTTATATATGCGGGCACCCCTAAGGAGCTATGAGGGGTCAAAACTAAACAACTAACTAAACAAAAAAACCGGTTCTCGGATTTTTTTGATAACGGGAACCTCTTGAGGGAACCCATCTGAGGCAAATTTGTAGCTCGCGTGCCTGTTAGTGTGACATCAAAAGTCCCCAACGATGGGAGCCCCCCTAGGGAAGTTATGAGGGTCCAAACATCCAAATAAGCAGTTTTTAGGGAATATCTCTATAACGGTAATGTGCACCGAAAGCTGTTATATGGCGAATTTGAAGTTTCTACAACGCTTAATGTAATGTTAAAATTTCAGATCGATATGTGCAGTACTAAGGGCGCTATGAGGTTCCAAAACTTGTAATTTCGATATTTTTGGTTATTTTCGTCAAAATCTCCTTAACGGTAACGTATACCGGAAGCAGTATTTAAAAATTTGTTGTTTCTATGGTTTCAAATAAAATGCTCCATCGATTTGTATGCACCTGGAGCCACCATACGGACATTATAACGTTGTTATAAACTAATTTTTAAAGAAGGTATGTGTAGTGTATGTCTTTACGTACGCCCATATGGGCTTAAAAATTAGTTAATTTATACGTTATAATGCACGTATGGTGCCTCCAGGTGCATACAAATCGGTGGAGCCTTTTATTTGGAACCATAGAAACAACAAATTTTTACAGACTGCTTCCGGTATACGTTACCGTTAAAGAGATTTTCACGAAAATAACCAAAAATATCGAAATTGCAAGTTTTGGAACCTCATAGCGCCCTTAGTACTGCACGTATCGATCTGAAATTTTAACATTAAGTTAAGCGTTGTAGAAACTTTAAATTCGCCATACAACAGTTTTCGGTGCACATTACCGTTATAGAGATATTCACTAAAAACTGCTTATTTGAATGTTTGGACCCGCATAACTTCCCTAGGGGGGCTCCCATCGTTGGGGACTTTTGATGTCACACTAACAGGCACACGAGCTACAAATTTGCCTCAGATGGGTTCCCTCTAGAGGTTCCCGTTATCAAAAAATTTCCGAGAAACGGTTTTTTGTTTAATTTTGACCCCTAATAGCTTCCTTGGGCGTGTTCGCATAGATGAGTTGTTTTGGCGTTTGAATTTGCAGTTACAAAAGCAACAAATATTTACAGGCTTCCCTCTCGAATGCGTTCCCGTTATGAAGAAATTCACGAAAATAACGAAAAATGCCGTTATTGTACGGTTCGGACCCTCATAGCGCACTTAGTATTTCACGCATCAATCCGAAATTCAGATATTTAATTAAGCGGTATATAAGCCACAAATTTTCCTTATAACAGTTTTCGGTGCACGTTACCGTTATAGAGATATTCCCCAAAAACTGCCTAATTGAATGTTTGGACCCTCATAACTTCGTTAAGGGGGCTCCCATCTTTGGGGACTTTTGGCGTCTTAGTAACAGCAACAGGAGCTACAAATTTATTTCAGATAGGTTCCCTCTAGAGGTTCCCGTTATCAAAAAAATCCGAGAAACGGTTTTTTTGTTTAGTTAGTTGTTTAGTTTTGACCCCTCATAGCTTCCTTAGGGGTGTCCGCATAGATAAGTTGTTTTGGCATTTTAAGTTGACGTTATAGAAGCAACAAATTGTTACAGGCTTCTTAACCGAATGCGTTCCCGTTATGAAGAAATTCACGAAATTAACGAAAAAATACCGTTATAGTACGGTTCATACCCTCATAGCGCCCTTAGTATTGCACGCATCAATCTGAAATTCAGATATTTAATTAAGCGTTATATAAGCTACACATTTGCCGTATAACAGCTTTCGGTGGACGTTACCGTTATAGAGATATTCCCCAAAAACTGCTTAATTGAATGTTTGGACCCTCGTAATTTCGTTAGGGGGGCTCCAAT
Organism: Microchrysa polita; assembly: GCA_949715475.1. NCBI lineage: Eukaryota > Metazoa > Arthropoda > Insecta > Diptera > Stratiomyidae > Microchrysa > Microchrysa polita. The sequence continues at coordinate 21,662,492 of OX454417.1, forward strand.
CTTTGGGGACTTTTGGCGTTTTACTAACAGCCACAGAAGCTACAAATTTTTCCTAGAACACCTTAGAGCGCACTTCCTCGTCTTAGCACCATTTACGAAAAACCTCAAAAAACACGTTTTTTTAAGGTTTGAACCCCCATACCGCCATCAAGGCTGTACATATTGATATGAAATTTGGCCACTTTCTTCAAAACGCCATAGGCTACAAATTTTCCATACAAAAGTTTTTAGTACGAGTTACCGTTATAGAGATTTTAATGAAACCTTGTTAAAAATACCGTTAGTCCTCTTGGCGCCGTTAGGAGTGCCCCGAAAGTATTTGGTCTTTGCATTGTTTATTGAGAATTCACAAGAGCTTTAAATTTGCCATACAACACTTTTTTGTATATGCTACCGTTATCGAAATATTTAGAGAAACCTGTTTTCGAGGGTCCTTGACCCTCTGTAACACCGTTAGCGGCACTCGTAGGGACGGGGACTTTTAGGGACTTGTTCAGGACTTTGAAAGGAAGCCTCATGCAAAAATCCAGCTTTCCCTTAATTTTTCCGAAGTGAAATGCCAATTTTCCTGGGGTATACTTCCTACTAATATTTAAAAAAAAAATGTAACGCTAGACGAAAATTTAGATTTTGTATAGCCAATTAACCTTCGGGCGGGCGCAATGCATCTGACAGATTAAGTCACCAGTTTTTGTTGCGCCAATCAGCGATATGAAAAGGGAGAGACCTGAAACTCACAGTAGCTTAATCTTTATCAATCAACTACCCAAAGCAGTTTTCAGTTTATATCTACCATACCTATGCCTGAGGGGCGGGAGGGGATGAAATAATCTCTCAGATATATTGCGCCCGATTGTGTTATTTTCTCCTTTTCTATGAAAATGTCCACATGTTATACTCTTCACATTGCGTAATAACGTTGTGTTGACTTTTAGGTTCACCAAATCGTTCAATAGTGTGTTTTTAGTCAAATAATCTCACATTTTTTTAGCGGTCGAGTTGTTAGAGGTTTTTTAAATATTGAAGTTATTGAAACCGGTATATTCTTAGAAAATTGAAAATGTGAAGGGTACTAAACTTTGTGAGCCAGTTTTTGTTTCTAAAATTTCGTAGAACTGTTTGAAAAAGACAATGCAATAATAAATAAGAGTCTAAAATATACAGAAACTTAGTTTCATCCGTTTTTCTTCACTTAATCTGTCAGGTGCATTGCGCCCCATCGTGTTAGGATTAGTATTGCGCCCGCCGGAAGGTTAAAAACACTTTAGTTTAGTTTTTTCTCACAAATGAAAATTCGCGGTTCTGGCATATGGGGGACGAAACATCCTGTGTACTTCGTGAATGTGTGTAGGAAAGTATAAAATTGAAAAAAAAAAACACCAACATTCATTTGTGAATTCACGTTGACCGATAAATCTCACTGGCGCTAAAAGTACACATGAAAACTTATAGGCTGTTCACAATGCTAAAAAAGAACAAATGATTTGTATCCAATCTAATTTTTTGCATACTTCTAAGCTACACTAAAAGTCCAACACCTCCTTCTACAGAGGGAAGGAATTATATTCAACGTTCTTTAACGGGATATGTCTAACCGCTAACGATTACGAAACGGGAGAATGATTTAATTTTGAGAGAAAGAAAACGATTGTCGGTCAGCCACCGATTTTGAGCATAATAATCTCAAATTTATTTTTTTGAATTTCAAACACTTATCCATTTTTCGCTTTATTCTAGCGAGCGTAATCATTGACGTCGTCGAGGCCTACTCCTTTGTCCACCACCCTTAGCCACTCTAAATTGCTGTCGCCTATTAATCGATCCTCGTCGGTTGATTCCCTTACGATTACCGCGTCTTCCTGCAGCGCCAACGTCAGTACCAGTACCAGTATCAGTACCAGTACCACCGGTACCGCCAGTACCACCGGTACCGCCAGTACCACCAGTACCGCCAGTACCACCGGTACCACCAGTACCGCCAGTACCACCGGTGCCTGTACCAAGTCCTGTATCCGTTCCAGTTAAAGTTGGGCTCGTGCCAGTTCCTCCGGTACCAGTTCCCGTTCCAGTGCCAGTTCCCGTTAATGTTTGTGTACCTGTAGTTCCCGTTGGGCTTCCAGTTAGAGTACCTGTGATTGATCCAGTCAATGTTGGAGCAACAGTTGTTGTTGAGGTAGTCTTCAGATTCAATATATTCTGAAGTGCCGTTACACTGAAGAAACTCCGTTGACCGGTTTTATCAACCGTCCTGAGTTCATTCCTTCCGACACCATGTCGTTGACGTTGATTTCCTGCCAACTTGACAATCCTGTAGTGTGCTGAAATAATGTAGGTCAGCGTAATTCAATCAAAAACACAAATATGGTTATGTACCTGCCAATGTCCCGGTCAGGCACATCACAAGAAGAAACGGTATAAGAACTTTAGTCATTTTCGTCCGGGCAGCTATACAGAAGAAGGCGAACACTCACGCACGACCAATGTATTTAGCAATCGACACAACACTAGTCGATGCCTAGAAAATCTGAACCTTTTTATCTACGAGCCGCCGAATTTATTGGCACACACAGGTGATTTGCGAAAATTCAGATTAAAAACACACACCTGAAAATCGTTTGTGTCGTGTATCGTCGAAGAAAGTTGGATACAGTCAACGAAACTTCAAAGCATCCGTGTCGTTTAAATAAAAATTTTGAATTTCATTTGAAAAATTCCGCGGTATTTGGCTCGTCTACCCATCGGCAACCACTTATCGCAGAAGCACAACATGATGCCGTGCAATCTGCACGCGGTGTCATCCGTGCCAAAAAGCCAGCCAGCCTCTTGACGTTTCTGGAGCGGGTCCAATCCACAAGCGATCCTAAATACAAATAAATGAAGACTAATTGTAATAAGGTCTTACGGGACATAAGTCTTGTTTGTGTGTAGATTCTTTAGAAAATCATGTCATCCGCGCGTACTTGCGCACATACCGTATAATTGTTGAATGAAGCTCTCTCATGTTCAGAGATGAATGCCTGGAGGCTAAAATCTATTCAATCAGCGTCATTAATGATTTTGACAACAACCATACGGTCATCATCATCATCATGATCTTCTTCTTCGGTTTGATTTTCTCCAAGAAACTCCATATGCATGTATGGATGTTTTTTTTTTAATTTATGAAACACGTACAAGTACCTTGTAATACAATAATATCAATAAATAATGTTTCTTGGTAATGTGGAACCAAAATGTTTGCTCGCAAATTTGATCGTCTTAGCCGCTCGGGTAATACATCTGAGAAGTGCTTAAAATTTGTGAAGATTAAACATAAGTAGATGGCATTTAACTAGCATTCAAGTTCGATTTGCAGATATAAGAGTTGTTGAGGGTGTCATCGTCCGTCGTGCCGATGACCATTTTGATGGATGATCACAAGCCCGTATATTGGCGGAGAATTTCTTTCGTTGGATTTTGGGGGTCACGCGTAAAGATACCATCGTAGGTCATGATGCCATCGCAGCTTGTGAAAGTTCTCTTTTGACATGTTGACCGCGTGTAGGTACTCTCTCCTTTTGGTGCAATACTTGAGTTATTCCTTCCAAGCCGAACGTTCGATCAAGTGACCTCATTCTTAGTTGGTACGAGAATTTAGCATGTGCTTCTTCTAATCAAATGAATACCGTATCGGTACAAGCACAAGACACATAAAATAAATTGTCGAAATCGCTTGAAGAGGGAATGGACCACGTCCTACACTCGTTTGTTCTGAGAATTACCTAACTAGGTTCCTTCGCTTCAAGTGCAACCAACGCCATTTAGACATATCCTTGCCGCAACTCAGCTACTACAACTACTACTACTACTCATATACATTATGTTGTAATCATTATTATTTAGAACGAGACCGAGGCTAATTTCGGGCGCGGCCGAAATTTGAATACCCGTCACATTTGAATGAAACTGAAGCTCCTTTTGTGTTAAAAATTTCTATCGCAGCCCAATAACTTGTTCCGATTCCATCTGTTCCTGGATACGTTGGGGCTAATCCAGGAACACACTTGGATGTATTTTGGTTAATATTCAAAAAGTAAAAAAGTTATTCTTACCAGAATCCAATATTTGGGGGTTGGTTTGTATGACAGCCCTATGACGTAATGTTCCGATTTCATCCATTCCTAAATATCTTTTGAAGCTTTACTAGCCTAAGGTGACCTGATTCCCGAAGGCCCAATGCAGTACAGATTCCGGAATTCATCATTCGTTTAATGTTATCAAAACAGCAAGATCCCGATATGATCGCATTGAGCGGCGTCGATTGTATGTCACGAGGCTACCACCATGACGGATGCCATAAAACGACCACATATTCTCCATCCTTTCATAAGTGATATCTTCCTAAACGGAATACAGCAAGAATAGTAGCCTTTATTCTGGGAAATGTGTGGTGAACCTTGAGAAAGCAAGGTTCCAGGGACGTAGCCAGAGGAGGAGTCCAGGAGTCCCTAACTTCCTACAGTATTTCTAATTTATTCATTCCTAAAACTCTGCCGAAATTAAGCTTGCAGTCAGATAAATTGTGTCATCTGGACGAAAGTAGTGACTATACAGGGTGTCCCATTCATGGTGGAGAATATTTTAATGTTAGGTAGTGTGGCTCATTGGAGAAAATTAATGTACAACGGGACCTTGCATACGATTTTATTATTTGAATTTTTTATGAAAAAAAACAATTTTACAATTTCTTTAAAGTTTGAACGGGTGTATCTCGGATGATACCAGCAACTTCGTAACGGGCGAGGTGTCGTTTTATTGGAAATTTTATATAGTTTCAGAAAGTGAAGTCATATCTCGGATGAAATGATTGGTGGTGTGGCAAATTTTGATTTAGTTCAGCAAGTCGTGCATTTTGACAAAAAATGCTATAACATTGTAACGGTTAAAAATAGAGGGGTCCCGTTGTACATTAATTTTCTCCAAATGAGCCACACTACCTACCATTAAAATATTCTCCACCATGAATGGGATACCCTGTATAATAAACAATTTGGAACACACAAAAAATCTGGTGACCCAAAATTGGGATCGTCTTTCATAATGGAAACTTCAATAAATTTCGTAAGAACTCATACAGGCTACACAATTTGAAATAAAATATTTCCCTGTAAGAATGAAGAATTTTTTTTGAGCCGTGCGAAGGGAAGGCAAAAGCAGCATGACGCGGGCACCGAATACGCGATCGTACTTTCCATAGTTCCATAGTTGCTGCTTCGTGCATATACCATGGCCCACGAGCCCTTCTATAATTGTACAGAAAAGAAGTCTTTGGCGTTGTAGACGTGGCACTCTCTGCTTCCGATGATAGCAGAGCAATTAAGTAATCGTACGTGCACTCGAGCTCGCCCAGCCTCGTCAAGCGATAAAATTGGATTCGACACAGGAACAGTGAGACAGGAGGCATATTATGCATTGGGGCAGCGCCGAAACTAGTGTCTACAATTAACAACAAGACTCTAATAATGTCATAATTTCTGATATCCAACTAAATCCTGGCTACGTCCTTGCAAGGTTCTGTTGGTACTAAAGAGGATCCAGAAAAGATCCCTCAACTTCTAAATGTTCTCATAGACAAAACATCATCAGCATGTAAAGTGCAAATGTATGTTTTAAGACGGAAAGTTATAACAGGCATGGGAGAAGTGTAGCCAGGATCTCGTTTAAAAGGGGCAAACCCAACATTTGTTTAACACAATGAACCCGAATTTTTTTAGGGTGTACAGCAAAATGGTGTACGTCTGGCCACACATTTGGGTGAAGTTTGGTTGATTGATTCACAAAGAAAAAAGTTGTTCATGCAAGAACCTAATTTCCAGCGGTTGGTTTGTATGAGAGCCCTATGACGTAGTGTTCCGATTTCATCTGTTCCTAGATATGTTTGGTGGCTTTACTAAAAAATCATTTGTGCAAAGTTTGGTTAAGATTGGTTCATTAAGAAAAAAGTTTTTCTTAGAAGAATCTAATTTCCAGTGGTTGCTTTGTATGACAGCCCTATGATGTAGTGTTCCGATTTGATCTGCTCCTAGATATTTTTTGAGGCTTTACTAGGAACACATTTGGATGAAGTTTGGTTACGTTCGGATTAAAAAGGAAAAAGTTTTTCTTAGAAGAACTTAATTTTCAATGGTTCGTTTGTATGGCAGCCCTATGACGTAATGTTCCAATTCCATCCGTTTCTAGATATGTTTTGGATCTATACTAGGAACACACTTGGGTGAAATTTGGTTAAGATTGGTGCATAAAGAAAAAAGTTTTTCTTAGAAAAACCTAATTTTCAGGGGCAGCCCCATGACCCTATGGTCCGTTTCCATTCGTTCCGACATATATACAGCGTACACTAAAAAGAAACTTGCATACAAATTTTCAGCTCGATAGCTTTAAAACTGAGGGACTAGTTTGCGTTGCAACAGACGGACAGACAGACAGACGGACATGGCTCAATCGATTTCTCTCGTCACGCTGATCAATAATATATATACTTTATATCGTCGGAGGTGCTCTTTTCTGTGCGTTGCAAACTTCATGACAAAGTTAATATACCCTTTCACATAGTGACGGGTATAGCAAGGCAGTGGAAATAAACCAACTACATATTTTCAACCGCAAACGATTGAACACTCCAAAAGTTTCCCCGGATAGCAACAACCAATTTTGCTGATATGATGAAGGCAAATACATATCCATAATAAATACGTAACAGTTGCAATCAAATAATGTGTGTAATTGTGGTAACTCAGATTCGTGCGGAAAGATCATCGAGTAAGATACCACTGATTTATCGAGAATTTAGACATAATATGTATGCCTCATCGGCCGTATAACGAATTTCTAGATCAATCTGTTGAAAATGGATTCGCAGCATGGGCGTAGCCAGGGGGGGGGGTAGGAAGGGCGGTCCCTCCCTGGCCGATGATTATGGTAAAAAACATCTTTACCAAAGTAGTAAAAAATCACTGCACTTTAAAATGTTTGAAGGCGTAAAAATGCGAGTTTGAATCCAGGCACCTAGTAAAATTTTCTGATGCTAACACTGTCGTATGCAAAAGTAACCAGATGCCTTCTTTGCCGCTCTATATACTGTCACATGAAGTCGCTTCGGGAAGGTTGTAGAGTTTATGAACATTCCATCTGAAAGGGATTTTAGTGAGAAATAGTATATGTACAGCTTTGCCCAGTTAGGGACCTTGTAAAGAACGAATCTCACATTTTCTTGTCTTTCAAGTTATTTAATCAAGATTCAATTTGCTAAGCTAAATCATACCAGCAATGAAATTTAGATCTCACAAATGGAATATGCAGTCCGAGATACAAAAATGGCACGGAATATAGACGGACTACAGTCTAAAACGCAGAAATTGAAGGTAATTTGAATGTAATCAGAATCACCAGTGAATGAAATATTCGTTAAATGGTGTAGAAAGCAGGGATTTGGAGCGACACTTTTTTGCGCTCCGCTCCGCTCCCGCTCCGACCAATTTGAAACCGCTCCGCTCCTGCGCTCCGCTCCTGCGCTCCACTCCACACTCTGCTCCGCTACATTACAAAAATACAACAAAACTTCATTGTTTTTCCATTACACAGTCATATTTCTATTATAATATGTATGTCATATGCCTAAGCCCAGGCGCGCACAGAGGATTTACGGGGCCCGGGGCATATAAATAAAAGTGGCCCCTTTGAGAAAAAGAAGCTTTGTCCTTGGGAACTCTATAAATGTTGTTCCTACTACAGGATGCCAGGATGCTGGTACCTGAGAGAGCGGCATTAGGGTAGATAGATAGGACGCTCGTCTTCGAATCATAGGCCCAGGTAATTTTCTATGCTTAAACATCACTAACACCTATAGAGGTCAATGCTGCGCTGCGTGAGCATTTTTATAAAAAAAAAACAATTGATGAAATCATTAATTTAACAAACGTTACAACAAGAACGCTATTCTCAATGTAAGAATGCAAAGAGTAAAAGTAGCTCTTAGCAAAGTTATTTTAAGTACGATGTTCTTAATTTTAGTAGAAAAACTGTAACGTCAAAATCATGTTTCAAAATACTTCGTTTAAGATCGATCCACACTTTTTAGTCATCAGTCGCAATCACAGTAATTATACCCGTCACTATGTGAAAGGGTATATTAACTTTGTTTGTCATACAAATTGACAGATTGTCAGTCAATCAATTAACTTGTATGGAAAGTGGCTGTGACTGATGACTGAAAAGTGTGGATCGACCTTCAAGAGTGTTTTCGATTGATTTCACTCTACTTTTTTTCTCAGTGAAGAGGGCCCACTCGAGAAGTTGGCGGGAGGGCCCAGAGTGAAGTTGTTCCGTCACTGCTGATGGCATTGCAAAAATCGAAATTCTTGTCTCTTTATAAACGTTACTAAGACCGAGTGTGCACTGATCCATAGGAGAACAAAAGTCTAAAACCAGTAGAAAACGTTGAACAATTTTGCTAGCTCGAGAGCATAGTTACAGATAAGACTACAATGAGCTAACAACAATCAGAGAGAGACTTGAATAAATATATGGAAACTAAATAAGAAATAGTCATTTAAAGGGGATCCATCGTTTTCAGTTTCTTGGTTAACACTTTCTCTATAAAACACACATAGTTCGAGGACACTCAAATTTTAAGAGAATACCGATTAATTAGATAAATTTCGGCAGAGTGTGCTGTTGATCTCAACACCTAAAATATATCAAGATCAGTGCCAATTTTAGATTTAGCAATTTTAATTGAAAAAAGTAGGTGAAGTGAAATCCTATAAGGTCCTAGAAATGCTTTGAATAACGCAAAACAAGATAAATAGAGATTTAAATAAAATTTATCTGACATCAATTCGTGTAATAATGTTTTAGACGTATGCGCACTACGAGACCACTGTCCCTGCGGGGCCCTCTCCAACGCGGGGCCCGGGGCAAATTGCCCCTTTTGCCCCACCCTCTGTGCGCGCCTGCCTAAGCCTACTCGATTCATTCAGTATAAATTTTTAGACATGCAGAAAGCGAAATCAAGTAGGCTTAAGCATATTATAATAGAAATATGACCAAATATGACTGTGTACTGGAGCCCTTATAGAATATGACTTAATAGGTGCGTTTATTCGATCAAGTACAGAACAGGATAGCACCAATTTCGTACAAAATTTGAGCATAAAATTGAGTTGTTCTAGATATGGTGTCCGGAAACTAAACTTTCGCATAAGCGCACCCAAATATGACTATTAATGTCATTTCCAGCAAAATAGGTGTACCGGGAATATCCCGAATTCTTAACTCCTTAGCTTAAGGTGACCAGATCCCCGAAAGACTAATGCTGTACACATGCTCGCAGAGTTTTGGTTTTCAGGCAAATCCTCAGCCATACTTCCATGTCCGAGGTCTACGTTTTAAAAATGTTGACATTTCTCTAATGTACGAGCTACAGTTTCTACGTAATTATACAGACGAGTCATATATGTCTAAATTTCAGGAAGCGTTATTGGCATCCATTCGCTCACCGCTTGCACTTCGCCTTACCGAAATGCTGGCGAACTCTGAAAAGCGCGGCATACAGGGCGAGGCCTGAACAAAGCAAAGAGCGGGCCACCGGTCGCAAAAATATTGGCGAATTCTGAATAGTGCGATAGACAGACCGATGCGACGTCCGCCTAGCGAAGCGACAGCGAGGTACAGGATCTGAGTAATCATAAGGATGAGCCAATGGCCTACATCTTAATAATTGCCTTCTATTAGATCACCTTGCCTTAACCACTTCCCACCAGCGCAGGTCGCAAGGATGTTGGCGAATTATGAAAAGCGCGACAGACAGAGCGAGGTCTGAACGAAGCTAAGGGCGAGCCACAGTATCTGAGTCCCCGTATGGACGAGCCGAATTGCCTTCCATTCGCTCACCGCTCGCTGCGCTTGGACTTCTCCTTATTATATTTCGCAACAACACTACGTCCCAAAAATGTTGGCGAATTCCTTAATGCGCGACAGACAGTGCAAGGTCTGAGCAGAGCGAAGGGCGGGGCACAGGATTAACCCTTCTGTCGGCACAAAGGTCTGGCCAGACCTTTGACACTATATTTTGGTAAAAAAGTATAGAAGATGAAATCGCAGCCACTTCGTATTTTATGATATCCTAGAATAATATGTTTAGAAGCATTTTCCACAAAATTTAAAAAAATCGGCTGAAGTTTTGAGTATGTTTTTGATGATTTTCAATTTATAGTGCTTTTCGATACCCAATAGGTCTGGCCAGACCTATAGTTTTTCCCCACATTTGTGTCTTGAGGTAAAAATTGAAAATATTATATTCTCATAAAATTCTCCTAATTAAGATATAATAATGTAATTCAAGTTCAATTTGTACGATAAACGATAACATTTTCTGAGATTTTGCTGTTTAAAGCCGTGAAGTTCGAAAATTGGGTACGCCTAATTTTATCAAATCTTATAACATCACCTAATCAACTGAGATTTGATTCTAGGAGATTCAAACGTGTTTCTAAATAGATTTAATTGAGATATTTATTTTGAGATATATTTTTTCAAAGATAATGGAATCGGAAAATTCGATCAAACTTTATGTACGGATACGCAATAAAAGAAGAGAAGCAAAAAATAAGAAAATAAGGGAGAAACATGTACATATGCAGGGACGTAGCCAGGATTTTGTTTCGGGAGGGGTCCAAATATTGCCCCCGTACTATTTTTTTGTTTTCTATAAATTTGATGAAAACGATTTTAACCTTTAAATTTAAATTATGGTCTGTGTTATTAGGTTAATTTTAACAGGGTAGTACACCAAGAATTACTACAAGATTCCATGTGTCCCGAAAGAAATTAAGGGGAAGTGCTTTTCGAAATGAACAGTGTGATTTTGGAAAATATGTGTTACTGGAGTTCTTTTGCTAGAACGGTACAGTATTTAATAGCAAAGATTCTAATTAAAAAGAAGGGAGGGTTTGTTAGGAGCACCGAAAGGAAGATTTATATTTATGGTTATTTCACTATGGTCCATCGTTAGAAAAAAAAATATATTAGAGCTCCAACCAGTGGTGCAACTTGGATCTTATCCTGGAAATGGCTAAGGCCACTCATGTTACTGGACATTTGAAGTTTCTGTCGCAAGTTGATGATGGTGCTATTTTCCAGTAATGATGCTATACGGTGGTGTTTCTATATGTGTAGTTCCCGTTGCATTCACAATAATTTTCGATGCAAATTTTTGCGTATTTTAGCGTCGTAAGAACACGAGTGAAATGTTATACTCGAAATCCGCATTGGGACTTTCTTTTGTTTTCATGGAAACCCAATTTTGAATCACTCTTTTCAGCATTGTGGTTGACGAGGGAGTGTTTAAATGTATGTCACAACGGTCTACAAATTAGATCAAGGCACGCATCCGGATTTTAGAAAAACGGCATGAAAAATGCAAAACAGGTATTTATGCACAAACAAAACCTGGACTGATGTTGCGCTAATATCTTCCCAGGTAAAGAAAAATTGGGATCACTGGCAGGCACAACTCAAACTTGTGTAGTTCTTATTTTCATATTTTCCTTTCACAATTTCTCGGTCTACCCCTCCCATTGTTGCGCCACTGTCTACAACTAATAATAGGGCAAATTATTGATTGTAGCTGCATGTTTCACAATGTTGGTTATCAGCATGATTTAAATGCCGAGTTTCCCTAAAACCAATGTGGTATAAAGTTGTATTTGGCTCGCATTTAAGGTCTTGATACTTTCCAAGAGCATATAGTTCGTCGATTGATCCATAATACACCACCGTTAAAATTATAAGTTTAAGCTTACTGAATTCGGAATGTGGCGAGGCTACAATGGATGTGTTTCTATCTGCGGTTGTTTTTTTTATTAAGGAATCGTAGGAAGAAATCTGGGATTCGAACTTAATTTCGTGGCATTTGGGCTGGAATGGGAAGCACAGAGAGTAAAAGCAGGACATATCCACCTAAAGAGAGATGTCTGGCCACTCTATCTCATGCACATTTTCAAATGACTAATACATTAATTTAGCCATAGGTGTAAGCTGGAAATCTCAACTATGTTGCATTCTGGATTTTCAGCAATGCTCAGGCTAAACTATTGTTCATCGCGTTCTGAAATTATTTCTTAGCTACATTTAGGACCTCAGCAGCGGAAAGTTCAAAAAACCAAACTCTTAGGCAAATTAGGATAAATAATAACGATAATTCTGTACCGAATGCGAATAGTAATTTTCTACACATAATTAGTAGTGTTCAGCCGCATCACTGTTAGCGGCACTTTCAACTAAGCTAACAGTTTGAAAATATTGGTTAAATTCTGAAATCGACTGCTATTTAAGTGAATGAGTAATTTCTTCTTCTTTTTCCTTTGCCTCGTTCTTTATACCGCTCCACGGTTTCGCGTTGCTCGACCTGCGGTGTAGGCACATCGCCCGTTTTGGCGATAATTTCTCAGCATATTTCTACAGGCAGCTCTATCTTGGATCGTGTCATCGCCGAGACCAATGCGTTGTTGTTGCTTTTTCATTTGACATATCCAGGTGTTCTTCGGTCTGCCTCTGGCCTTGGGTCCATCAAGTGGAACTGATGTCTGAAAAAATAGCGGAGCTAAGAAGACGTCAATCTTATTCAAAATTATGTTAACGCTGACTCCGATTATTTCTGCAAACATTTCGGGAGGGGTCCGGACCCCCTGGACCCCTCCCCTGGCTACGTGCCTGTACATATGTATGTACTATGTAATACCACCTCAAAATATGTCTACTTAAAAACGCCTCCAGTATATCTGCAAAAACGATTCTGATGCATTTATTGTTTATAAATGGCTGTGAAGAATGGGTAGAATGATTCTACCGATAAAAATTTCACTTTTTCTAAAAAATAAAAACTTTTTCCCAGTAGGTCCAGCCAGACCTATTGGGTATAGAATATGCATATTGTAGGTGCCGACAGAAGGGTTAAATAACACAGCCTTACGTAAACCTGGATGCAATATTTCCGGAGTAGAGTATGCCTTTCTCCATAGTAACATTAGTGATCCCATGCTGGTTCCCTGGACTCCTAACTCCGTGTTAAATGGATTCTAAAGACATGTTGTAGGGAAAAAACTTATCTAAAACCCATGTCGAGTCCTTTCTTTGGTATGCATTTGTGTGGGTGATTTTTCCATCATTTTGTGATAGGAAAAATAAATTAAAATCGAATCTTTCGACGACTGTAACTTCTGAACCTTGGAATCTAGAGCCTTGAAATGTTCACTAAATATGGACAGTGCGGTTCCCTCCAAGTTTGCCAAATTTCGAAATTCCGCTCAATAATTTCCAAGTTATGGAAAATTTTCGATTAGAAAACACAGGAGTGCGATTTGAGCAGCTGTAACTTCCGAACGCGGATAGATGTTCCATGAAATTTGGAGGGAATATAAGTGCAAAGGAGCTCTACAAGTGTGCAAAATTTCAGAGAGATCGGGAAGGGTTCCTGAGCTATCGAAAATGAACGATTGCAAACATAAAGGTGTGATTATCTCGCTAAATATCGATCGTAAGGGCTACAGTGGTTGTTGTTGTTGTTGTAGCAATTCAAGAGATTTTTTTCTCTTGAATCGAAGCTACAGTGGTCAAACTTTACACCTAAAAAGCAGACAAGACTGAGCACAGGCCTCATCGAGGAGCTTATTCTGAAGTGAATTAGGTTTCATCGTGTGGCATTGGAAATGCTGTACATTTTGCTGTACATTTCCCAGTGCTGTACGACAGGTCAAAATGCTGTACTGTACAGCGAAATGCTGTACGTCTGGTCAGCTTACCTTAGCTACCAAAAGCATTTTAAGGTTTTACAAAAATGCTACCACTAAGGCCTCCGTCGGAAAAAAAAATTATATGAAGTAAGATCACAAAATTTTGTCACAGGATAGCACCAATTTCGTACAAAATTTGAGCATAAAATTGAGTTGTTCTAGATAGGGTGTCCGGAAACTAAACTTTCGCATAAGCGCACCCAAATATTAATGTCATTTCCAGCAAAATAGGTGTACCGGGAATATCCCGAATTCTTAACTCCTTAGCTACCAAAAGGATTTTAAGGTTTTACAAAAATGAGTCATTTTGAGTCACTATGAGATTTTCGTTACGTAAATGGGAGAGTGTGAATAAAAATGGGAGAGTGTGAATAAAAATCATAGACAGCAAAGGAAAACAATTAAGAATAATTTAGTTCATAGAAAATTCTTTATTAACCAAAAATAAAAATAAGAAATCATTGACTTTCACAGCCATAAAAAAGAGCTCTGTGATTTTAACATCCTCAACAAATGAACGATCATAATGCTATACATTTACGATTCCGATTGATTGCACTGGAAACATATTTTTTTGTATGTTCACCGCATACAGGAACACTGCATTTAGCACAAAATGTGTTTGTCTTCCTTCTTATTTGGTAATTGCAGAATCGACAGTAAGCCAATCTGACTCACTGGCTTGCAGGAAAATACTTATATCTACTCACCACGAAAACAAAATCGACCACTCATAATGAAATTCGGTACAAAACTAGTTTCTCGAGGAATACATAAGTAGCGCAACGCGGTGTGCGTACGGCCCTTTCATGGGCAAGTGAAAAACTTTTATATGTGAGTCAAAATGACTCACATTAGTGTTCCCGGGTTAAGATCGCTCCGCTCCAAATTTCTGGAAGAAGGTCAATCTCGACTGTCCTTTCTTAAAATTGGCTTTAAAATAAAAAAAAACAGGCTTGACCAAGGTCACAGATGTGTAAGTGACATCCAATTTCAAAGATCTTACTGATTTTTTGATGAGGTGTTAAGATCAACAGCACGCTCAGCAATGTTATCTATCCCCATCATAGAGATCATAGTCCGTCACATAGGTCGTGACCCTGTGCACCGACTACTCTAAAATTTGCCTAACAATATTTTCGCGACCGACAATTTCAACTTCTAAGAAAACTATGATGTTGAAAAAATTTCGGGCTTGCCCCCCCCCCCCTGACCGAAATCCTGGCTACGCCCATGATTCGCAAGACGACCAATGTTTTGTAATAGCCGGGATCGATTAGATAGGAGCAACACAACGCACCCAGCGAAGTTTTTCCTCGAACCATGTAAACAACAAATTCTACAGATCGCCAGGTTTACTTGATTTTTTATTCTTCCTATTCCTTGCTCGTAGCTATATGCTTACGTAGTGAATCATGGTGGTCATGGTCACACACCTAACGGACCAGGGTGAATCTTGCGGCTCGGCCACTTTTACCTGAGAAGAAGCCGAAATCATAGAAATCACGAAAATTGATTCTGGACTCCCTGAAAAATAAAGCAGTAGAGAAACCAACCTCTAAAAGACATTTCCAAAATGTAGTGCCCCTGTAAGTATTAAGGCCAGGATAGACTTCCAGCGAAAGCCACTTCGGAATTATATTCTAAATGAAAATGCATGGCGACTTATTTTCGTGGAAATTCCATAAACTGAAAATGGTTCCTTCATTTTATCTCTGGCTTTTTTTGTATTTCTTAAAAATGCCTGCAAATAAATTGAATTCACATCCGCACGAGGTCTATCCAGCCCTTTATGCGGAAAAATATCTGGCATAAGTAAACAGTAGCATTTATTCGCACATTTATCATCTCAGCGGTAAAAGTGGCTGAAACTGCATTTGAATACTTCATGATAAATGTGACACGATAGCCCGCCTGAAGCATTGACCTTCAATTGTCGCGGTTACGTGACCTTATCCTTCAGTTTCGAAAGCTCAGCAGCTGTTGCTGGATCTCCCAGCGAGCTCTCGGTCGTCCACGCAACCTCCCTCCGTCAATTCGTTGTGCATTCATCACTTTCTTTGGCATGCGATTATCGTCCATTCGTTGTACATGCCCCGCCCATTGCAAACATTGAATACTTAGATTTCAATTTTTTTTTCCTGTTATCAGTCATTTTACAAAAGGAACGGAGAAGGTAGTTTTGCAAAATTAAAAAAGATAAAGAGTCATAGGCGGGTCGTGATTGTTGAATTTTTTAAAAATTGGGGGTCGCGTCACAAAAAGGTTGGGAGCTATATTTTACGAAAAATCAATGTTCACTTTACATATAAAAACCCATAAAATATTCAATCACACAATTTTTTACTATTTGACAAACCGATAAAAACACCTGTTTCGCAAATTTTTGAAATTCTCAAACGAAATCGCTGAATTTCAGAAAATGCTAATAGAAGGAACATTACGCTATCAGCTCTCGTAAGAAGAATGTTCTTGTTCTTCTTATCGACACTAGCGACATTTGTCTTACCGTTCGCCATACAGCGGACACATAGCGGAAAATATCGGAAACACCAAAATTGTCCCTATGAGAACGGATAGCAGAACAAGCCAGTTCATCCAAAAGTTGCATTATGAAAGCAGAACATAGGCTCAAAATTTTAGGTTGCGAAAACGCAACGCTGGACTACAATGATATCCTCTTTTTCCTATCCTATGGACAGATAAATTTTATAAAATAATGATATAATTTTTTCTACAAATTCATTTTTAATGCTATTTAATTTCTGCTTTTATTGTTTGACTCTGTTTAAATTTTTTGAGATAAAGAGGGGCGAAAATGAAAAAGTTTAATCAGAACATCTAATTTACTTAGTTTTACGACGCGGTCACTACCTATTATCAGGGAAATGATTGGCTCCAAGTTTCACCCGATTCAACTGCCCAAAATTCCACTAACAGCATGTGAAGTTTAAACTTTGTGTAAAATAAAATCCAGATATGTCCTATAGTGTAGTTACTACGTGATAAACCTAGTACATCAGATTGCAAAATGTGGTGGAGACAAATTTTTTTTTTGTTTCTTATGTTTTTTGAGGTGCTGAGCACGAATCCGGAGCTTCCCACCAAAATTTCGTTGCGGAACAGGGTCAAAATCGTGAAAAACCCTAAAATTTTTGCTGTTTTTCCGTTATTCGCCCCCTAATTCTGCAACTATTTATTTCTGGGAAAAACTCTCCAGGAATATTTTAGAGAGCACATAATTGCGCGTCCAAAGAGACATAAATATTAAAAATCTGTTGAGCGGTATTACCACAGTGGATAATTTAAATTTGCCATTTTTAACATAGTTCCATTTTATGAAAAAATTTTTGAGATTGAACGGTTTTTAATTTTTGGTCGTAAAAGTTGCATTTATCTTGTACATTGTGTATTTTGGAGTGCAGAACCTGAATCTGTAAGTTCCCACCAAAATTTCGTTGCAAAACAGGGTCAAAATTGCAAAAAACGCCAAAAAAATGACTATCAATTGTAGCAATACCGCTTAACACATTTTAATGACTAATGGCGCGTTGGACCCGCAGTTATGTTTTCTCTAATATTTTCATGGACAGGTTTTCGGAGAAATGTACACTTTCGGAGTTATAAACAAAAAAACGGGAAAACTCCGAAAATTTTGGGTTTTTTCGAGGTTTTGATCCTGTTCCGCAACGAAATTTTGGTGGGAAGCTCCGGATTCGAGCTCAGCACCCCAAAAAAACATAAGAAACCAAAAAAAATTTTCTCCACCACACTTTGCAATCTGAAATCACCTCGGAACTACACTACTAGGGAAGCTAGGTTTATTATGTGTAGAACCCCCATCTATAAAAATGGAAAGGGAAGGGGCACTACTCATGGAGTTAGGATCGCCAGTCTCATATCCAGACTACATTCTAAGGAGGAGTTCCACCTACCTGATATGCGCGATCTGTAATGGGAGGGACAACTGCCCGAGCAGCACCTGACTGCTCGGAAGTTAAGCCGGAGAGGGAAACGGACGAACCCGTGATGGTCTGGGTATTAAAAAAAAACTCCGCCTTGGCCCCCATTACGGGTGCAGGTGCGTGCCGACAGATTGCGTAAATCATTATTCACATCGACATGGGAATCGCGACGAACCTTGGCTTCATTGAAAATGGGTTAGAAGAAAATTTTAAAATACGTTTCTCATCTTTTCATACACAAGTTAATTATTGCCACATTTAAACCATACAAAAATAATAATAATATATTTTACATTTTTTATCGACGCACGTTTGTCACTATTTTTAAGTTCTTCCTTTTTTCCTCTTTTTTTTTTCTTTTCTATAACCCAGGTCACACTCACACGAGTTTTATTATTATAACGAGCTGATGAAAAAAACCTCAGTCCTGGGCGGCCGCTAAGGATTGGAATTTGCGAGGACAAATAAATAGAATCGCTAAGCCGTTCACCCCACCGACGCGCGGTGCAACCCGTTCACACTTTGCATTTCTCTTTTTTTTATATGTATAAATTCCGTTCAAATAATATGAGGTTTTATGTGTGAATGCCACTTAATTCTAACACGACACAAAACTAACTACACATAAATCTTATCTTGTTTTCTTTTTCTTTTGTTTAGTCTAGTACAGATAGCTCAAAACCCAAACATCCAAAAGAAAAAGGAATTTTTCATGCCAAATTGTTGAATACACTGCCTAATATACGCAGTAAAAAGTTACAATAATTTGCGCCATGGGTTAAGGGGGGAGGGGGTAGCAAAGGGGTGAAAATTCAGTTTCTTGAAAATATCTGGAAAACTATAAGTCTGACCTTAAAATGTCCTAAGGACGAAACAAACTACATAAAATTACCTTTGTAATGATATACAGGGTGTCCCACGACTCTTGGTACATACGATAACGGGTGATAGTACAGCTCATTTGGGTACAATTAATGTTCTACATGACCCCTCTATCTTTAACCGTTATAAAGTTATAGCATTTTTTGATAATAGTATCAGAAACCTCGACCTGCAGAGCAAAATCACTATTTGTCACACTCCCAAATATTTGATCCGAGATTTGACTTTACTTTCTGAAACTCCACAAAATTCTACCAAAAACAACTGTTTTGCCAATTAAATAATTAAAACCCCTACCCAGATACAACCATTCAAACTTTTAAGACATTCGAAAATTGATTTTTCATTGAAAATTTAAATAGTCAAATCGTAACGGTACTTTGAACTGACAAATGTGCAAAGTTGATAAAAGTTGCCTCATAATGATAGCTTTCGAACGACATATAAAAATTAGGGTCTTAGGATTTAAAAAATTGCATATCTTACGTGTTAAAAAGAAAAAAACGTGGTTCCAAGAGAAAACCAAAGTAAAAGTTTCCCCAATTTTTGTACGAGTTTTATTTAGTAAACAAGATTTTTTTAAATAAAAAACGAAAAAAAAAACACGATACCGAGGTTAATTTCGGGCGCGGCCGAAATTTTGATACCCTTCACTCTTCTCGGGCTAATATTTTTTCCGGTGTTCTTATGACTTATGTTTAATCCCCCCATTCTTTCACTTCCGTTTTCACATAGTTTCGTTACCTCGATAAAAGATATTTGCGTGAGGTTTGATTAGAATAACTGCACAAACGAAAAAAAAACTTTCTTTGGTGGGAGGGGGGATGGCCCCATAATACGAATATATGTATTTGTTTTTGCAATGTGTCTTTATAGAAAGTACAAAAATATGTAAAAACAAATATATTCGTACTATGGGGGCATCCCCCTCCCACTAAATTCCGTTTGTGCAGTTATTCTAACGAAACCTCACGCAAATATCTTTTATCGAGGTAACGAAACTATGTGAAAACGAAAGTGAAAGAATGGGGGGGGGGGGGATTAAAATAAGTCATAAGTACGCCGGAAAAAAAATATTAGCCCGAAAAGAGTGAAGGGTATCAAAATTTCGGCCGCGCCTGAAATTAACCTTGGTATCGTGTTTTTTCGTTTCTTATTAAAAAAAATCTTGTTTAAGAAATAGAACTCGTACAAAAATTGCGGAAACGTTTACTTTGGTTTTCTCTTGGAACCACAATTTTTTCTCTTTAACACGTAAGATATGCAAATTTTTAAATCCTAAGACCCTAATTTTTATATGTCGTTCGAAAGCTAACATTATGAGGCAACTTTTTTCAACTTTGCACATTTGTCAGTTCAAAGTACCGTTACGATTTTACAATTTAAATTTTCAATGAAAATCAATTTTCGAATTTCTTAAAAGTTTGAATGATTGTATCTGGGTAGGGTTTTTAATTATTTAATTGGCAAAACAGTTATTTTATGTAGAATTTTGTGGAGTTTCAGAAAGTAAAGTCAAATCTCGGATCAAATATTTGGGAGTGTGGCAAATAGTGATTTTGCTCTGCAGGTCGAGGTTTCTGAGACGATTAACAAAAAATGCTATAACTTTATAACGGTTAAAGATAGAGGGGTCATGTAGAACATTAATTGTACCCAAATGAGCTGTACTATCACCCATTATCGTATGTACCAAGAGTCGCGGGACACCCTGTATAACAGTCTAGAGATTTTCTCAGAAAATTATGCCTTAGACCCAAAAGTATTAACGTGAATTTATATTTTTTGAGTTTTACATTTCGCACTGTAACTCTTGATAGAATATACCTACCGTCATAAGATCTTGTCCATATATTGATAACAAAATGTATTTGATTTGTACCAAAAGTTGGAGTGCGCCGATCATTAAGGCCCCCCACTCACTCCTCCTAACATTTTTCAAAAAGGCATGCCTGTAGCTTCTTTGCAAATTGAGCCAGGCTGATCAAATTTGGTGGGATGCCTATTCTAAGCTCCATTATCCTCCCCACCAAAAATTAATACCATCGGATCAAAACTAAGGGTACCCCCCATACAAAGTGAACGAAAATTCTAAGAAATTTCACGTTTTTTCACTTCTAAATTCTATGTAAAATACAAGAAAAAAATTTATCTCTTAGAACGTCATTATAACAGTTAATTGTAGTCTTGTGAATGTATATTCAAAAAGTTGTACCAAGGCGTACGCTACAAGTATCAAAAAATTGGGTTTGAAGGTCAGTGATACCAGTTCTAAGACTATTTGCGAATATTTCGAGTAACGTGTACTAGCAACCTTCAAAATCGATTTTTCGTACTTCTAAGGCACGCTCATTTACAAACTTTCGGATATACATTCAGAAGACTACAATTAACTGTTATAAGGACGTTCATAGAGATACATTTTTTTCTATTTTAGGTAGAATTTAGAAGTGAAAAAATGTAAAATTTGTTAGAAATTTGGGTCACTTTGTATGGGGGCGGGGGGTACCCTTAGTTTTGATCGGATGCTAATAATTTTTAGTAAGGAGCATAATGGGGCTTAGACTAGGCACCTCACCAAATTTGATTTGCCTAGCTTAATATGAAATGGAGCTACAGCCATGCCTTTTTGAAAAATGCTAGGAGGAGTGAGGGGGCGTCAATGGGCGGAGCACTTCAATTTTTGGTACAAATCCAACAAGTTTTGTTAACAATATATGGACAAGATCTTATGATCCTAAATTTATTTTATCAAGAGTTACAATGCAAAATGTAAAACTAAAAAAATGTAAATTCACCATAATACTTTTGGGTCTAGAGTATAATTTTCTGATAAAATCTCTAGACTGTTATATATCATTGCCAAGGTAATTTTATGTAGTTTGTTTCGTCCTCAGGACATTTTAAGGTCAGACTCATAGTTTTCCAGATATTTGCAAGAAACTTAATTTTCACCCCTTTGCCACCCCCTCCCCCCTTAACCCATGGCGCAAATTAGTGTAACTTTTTACTGTGTATATTAGGCAGTGTATTCAACAATTTGGCATCAAAAATTTCTTTTCTTTTTGGATGTTTAGGTTTGGGGCTATTTTGAACCAATTGTACTGGACTAGTTGTAGACTTTTGTTGGGGAGTGTCCCTCATGCAACGATTCTTCCTTTTCCAGGTCATCATACAGGCATTCCCACAACCACTACTATGTGGTGATCGGGCGCCGGGCTCGCCGATCTATTCCAGCGATTACGCGGATTCGTATTTGCGGAACCGTTACGACTAGCGGTCCTCCTCAGCAATCCCTAGTTTTCTAACGAACGGTATATGCTTAAACCGTTTATTCGCCTGACGTTTCCAATACTGTGAAATGAATTAACCGTTAACCGTATTCGAATGAAAGGAATATTGGTTGTGAGGGCAACCAATAAAGTGTTACCTGTTAAATGGTCACGCCCGTCGGAATTCCACACTAGCCCGTACCTCCGTTCGTTTTTTCCGACTCACGGAAGAAAGACGGAGCACTTTTGGGACACCTGGGCTTCGCTAACGAAAGAGCAGCAGACACGATCTTCAATTTTTCTTCACCTAGAAGCTGCAGCGCGACGCGCCTGCTTTTTTATCACGTGATTACAGAATTTCTGGTAATTAACCCATTCCCCGCCAACACATTTTTTTTCGAATTTCATCCTGAAAATTGGTATTTAGGGTAAAGAAGCCACCCTGAATCCAAAACCGTTTACCATTTTTTCCTACGTGCCTCCATTCTCCCGCTAAGGCCCGATGCCATATGGCATCATTGGCGGGAACCCATTACAAATTTTTTTTCAATTAGGATAAAAACGTTGAAATTTTTGTGGAAAAACACTTTTTATTTTCTTTAAATATAATTCTGAGCTTGTGTGAAATTTTTAGAAACATTTAACACATAATCCTGTATCACATTTGATGCATTTAGTCCGAGTTTGGCTTTTGCAGGGCGGATATACACATCTTCTTCGATTGCATTCCGCAACATAACGGCCAATTCCATCATAACGTGCAACATTCGGAAGACTGTGGCGTTTTTGGATATGTGCTACCCGAATCTGATGAGCCATAGTCGTACAATAGTAGGTTGCAATATCCCTACGGAACTGCAGTTGGGCTACCTGGGGTAACCCCGACTTTCGTTGTAATATCGAAGCATTTTCATCATCCGAATGATAGATTCAAGATATTCAACCGCCTCATGTAATTTCATTCTGCATAAGAAACATGCATGAAAAAGAATGGATTGAAATTGCTTTCTTTAAAAAAAATAACGGATAAATAAATCCTCATTGTGGAAATTGAATTTTGGTATGTTACTTTTACACACTTTTTTTGGTCTGTACCGAGACAAGCCTTTCGAAGTACTGACTCAAAAATTTTGTGGACAAATATGTCCTTCAAACTCCTTGAAATTAAAAAAAAATCAAGATGAATAATTATCACGGTTGATTCAGCGCTTGAAAATTAGGTTGCGTATATACGCAACTTTGAGTGCTTACAGGGTGTAGTGTGCATGCATATAGACCACCCAGAGTAAAGGATGATGCAATGCAAGTCCTGTCATAAATCTTCAAATTTAAGACAATGAAATAAAACAGGACACGCAACATAATCCTTTACCGAAGGTCAATAAATTATTAGTATGCACATATCATACATCTCCTTTTTCAATTTGTATACCACTTGAGAGCGACAAGGATAATTCCGAAAGAAATCCCATTGTTGAGACCACATACGTCAAAGGAGTAATTTGGCTCTTTGACGAGGTCTCGTACGTGTCTGAATTTATTATTTAGTGCATCGTATGTTAGTCTCCTGGATGGAATACAGCTGCATATGTCAGGCGTTTGTGGGTGCGCTTTAGAAAACGATCATCGGACTTAGACTCTAAATCCTCAGAAACGAATTTTCAGCATAAAATTAATTTTCGCAAAGTGAAAATTACTAAAAACGCAGTAAAACATATTGAAAAAAAAATATAAAAAAATTAAAATTAAAAAGAATTTTTTTAGTGGGTTTCCGCCATCGATCCCATATGGCATCACTAAAATGTATTAAGTGTTACTTCCTATAAAACTACCGTTATTGCAAATTTTTTTTTGCTATTCTAATCTATGCTACTCTCGCTTTTGTTTAACACAATTAGTTCCGAGAAAATCAGGTCGCAAGTATATGATTTTTGAAAGTTTGTGGAGTCCTATCCGCTAAAATCGTATTTTTTTAAAATTCTTTCACGACACTTTTTTTTCTGCTCCCAATGGCACAAATCTAACTAAATACTAGCCAGGAACATTGGAATATATAGAAGAAACATTACTTAGTGTACCAAAAATAAAACCAATGTTGAGGATGTTCAGGGATTTGGAGCGACACTTTTTTTCGCTCCGCTCCGCTCCCGCTCCGACCAATTCGAAACCGCTCCGCTCCAGCGCTCCGCTCCGACTATAATTTTTTCGCTCCGCTCCGCTCCACGCTCCGCTCCGCTCCATTACAAACATACAACAAAACTTCATTGTTTTTAGTAAATATTTATAATTTTCCGCGAATTCATCAATGCAACATATATCTTCTTACGTATTATAGAATATGGCTTAAAAGGTGCGTTTTATTCGATCAAGTACAGAACAGGATAGCACCAATTTCGTACAAATTTGAACATAAAATTGAGTTGTTCTAGATAGGGTGTCCGGAAATTAAACTATCGCATAAGCGCACCGAAATATGATTAGATTATTAATGTCATTTCCAGCAAAATAGGTGTACCGGGAATATCCGGAATTCTTAACTCCTTAGCTACCACAAGCATTGAAAGATTTTACAAAAATGCTACCACTAAAACCTCCGTCGGAAAAAAAATGTATATGAAGTAAGATCACAAAATGTTGTCTTTGAAGCTTTTTTACACAGCTTAAACTGCATATCCAATTTTATTGGGTTTATTCTTAGGGCTCCATTACACAGTCATATTTCTATTATAATATCTATTATGAAATAGAAATATTATCATATATATGACCGTGTAATGGCATTTCATAATAGATATTATCATATGCACTATAAATAGAACCTATCATCATATCTAAACGTCAAAATAAAAATTCGTCACAATTCCGTGTTCTTCGCGTCTGGCGACCCAGGGACGTACCCAAAGAGGCTTTTTATACCTGTTCTTCTTTCTTAGAATCAAATAGAAAGTAATAAGCGACCCGAAAAACGCACAATTCGCCATTATTTGATGCATTTCCGCGACTAAAGGAATAGGCCAATCAAAGAAGACATTATAGAGAACATCGAAGGGGGTGACGATTTTTTTCTTCCGTATTTTGTTAGGAGTAGTTAGGAGGTACTAATTTTACTCGGAGCTGAGTGGTGCGCTAACGTGGGGAGTTAAAGGTGCAATTTTTTGTGTTTTGGGCTATATCTCGAAAACGGTGAGTCGCAGAGAAAAAAGTTGTGAGTAAGCATTTAAGCTTTGTAAATGTCCTATTTATTTGTCCGTACTTGCTAACGGTTCTTCCAATATTGTTTATTAAAAGTCGAACATTTTCAATTTTCTCTATTTACAAGGATAAAGACAAACGCTGTGATAAAGAGGGAGGGGAAGGGGGGGGGGTGTGACTGTTTTTATTTCATGGATCCATAATGGATGGTTCGGAGTAAAACATACATAAACAATATCTGAAGAACCGTTAGGAGTTTTGCATATGTATGGGCAAATAAATAAGACATTTAGAAAGCTTTAATGTTTACTCAAAACTTTTTCTCTACGACTCACCGTTTTTGAGATATAGCCCAAAACACAAAAAATAGCACTAAATTGCACATTTAAACCCCCCCCCTCCCCGCGTTAGCGCACCCCTCAGCTCCGAGTAAAATTAATAGCCTTACCTCCTGTCAACTCCTAACAAAACACTGAAGAAAAAAATCGTCCTCCTTCGATGTTCTCTACACCCACTTTTTATGCGTTCATTGCTTGGCCTAGAAAACAAATTTTGTATTTGACACTTGAATAAACAATAGATATTATGATATAAATATGATGTAGTGTAATATGTAAAAATTTGATTTTCCATGATAGATATGATCATATCTATTATAATAGATATTATAATATAAATATGACTGTGTAATGGAGCCCTTAGGAAAAATTGTTGGCCACGACCGAAAGAAAATATGTAGGTAATATGAGTATTAAATTTTTGAAAAATCTTTAAATGTCTGTGGTAGCTGAAGAACTAATAATTCGGGCTTTTTATACTCCTTTTTGCTGGAAATATCACCAGGAATCAAATTTAGGTGCCTTTATGCGATAGTTTTCGGACATCCCGTATGTAAAATTGTTATGGAAGCTGTCCTGTACTCCATTCAATAAAATGCACCTAATAACTAATTTAAATTAAAACGGGCGTTTCATTCAGCGAGTACAGGACAGGACTTTTCTGTCATGGATGATCTTGAATTTTTTAATAATGAAGAGTGATGATTATGATGACTAAACGCAAAACCTCTTTTATCACAATGAATTTCACAATAATCCGAAATTTTGCAAGTCTCTCAACGAATTCTCCGCCTTTAAATCGTCCAAAATCATCAAATAGTGCCATAAAATGAAAAATTTCGTCGAAAAAATTAAAGTTTTTATCTCGAAATTTTCTTGGTTTTTTACTTCGGAGCGGAGCGGAGTGGAGCGACTTTCAAAGCCAAAATCGCTCCGCTCCAGTCTGCCGAATACCGCTCCACGCTCCGCTCTTTCGCTCCGAAATTTAGGGTCGCTCCGCTCCGCTCCAAATCCCTGAGGATGTTACAGGGTGTCCGTGGCGCGCTCCCAAATATGAAGCTTTTACTGATGCCATATGGCATCATTGGCGGGGAATGGGTACCCACGGCACACCGCAGAAGCACTACAAACTCCTTTTGCTCCCTCGCACGTAAGCTGCAACGCGGCACAGCCCGCTCTTCTGGCGGTTACGCCTTCCAAAACGCAGAAATGATTTTTTGCGTATTAAAACACAATGCGGACACAATACGCTAGGCACACGCAATCCCTAAAAAAAGCCAATGATCCTCTTTTCCAAAAAAAAAAAAGAAATACACTTTAAGTTAAATCACTCACCCAATTATGTGACCTGCCTCCAGCTCGTGTCTTTTGGAAATGCCACTTCCTCGTGATCTGGAAAAGTGACTTCTCGCGAGGCACGGCTACGTCCCACTTTTACGTAGTGCCATGCTTATCGAGCTGTCACTTCTCCCACGAAATAGTGACTGCCATAGAGCTAAACCACAGTAGAGTCACCCATACAGACAATATACGTGAGAGTAGAAGCTGTATACGGAATGGGTTTCCATAGAAGTAATAAACGGGATGGGTCTTCATAGAAGTAATAAACGGGATGGGTCTTTACAGATCCGGTTTGGGCATAGCATCCAGCACGGGTGGGTGACTTCACTTCAATAAACCTGGTAAAAATCGAAGGTACACAGATAATGAAGGGGGGTTACGCATCCCCATGTGGACTCTCCAGAATACTTGGCGATTATTTTCAACGGCTAAATTGGTGAGGCGATTCATAATAATACTAATAACAGCTTTTGTTTCTGAATTTTAGGCTATTATTTACACAAATAAGACGTTTAAGTGTATCGAAGAGTATTTTCTTTGACCAAAAGAGTACACGTTAAGTCCTAACGTTGCATTCTCGTAACGTGTTCCACGGCCGATAATACAAAAAATTAGAAATACATTTCTTTGAAATTTTGCATATTCTTCCTATGCCAAGCTACTGTGCGAGTTTTCGTAACACTAGCACAACTCTTTCTTACCCCGGACAATATGGGTTAAACCCATCGTTGACGCGACGTCTCAAATCCATCAATTGAAAATGGCATATCCCATACCAATGCACATTATCTCTGTCTAATTTGCTGATGACACTTGAAATTTGTCATAATATGTAATGTGTCAGCATCAAATTTCCTAGGGAGGGTTCCTGATACACTCGACTATACTATGTGCCAGTATCTAGTGATAAATCATTTATTTATGCACTTTACATGTTATTAGACAGATCTTATATGCATAAGGACATTAGGTGAGAATGGGGACAGGAAACGTGCAAGAACACAGGTATGCAAATACAAAGTGCAAATATACTGTGCCTCTTCCTTCGTAAATATCTGCGAACTTGATCATTGCAATTTAATTGTTAATTTCAAAACTTCTATCGCAAAATAGTCCATACATACGAAAAAGTACAGCAAAAACCATTTAACCCTTAACTACATTCGTTATTTTTACAAACGTATGTGCATTTGTGGAGTAGATTTCTACCCCAATAAATATTTTGGTATATTTTGCAAAATACTCTATACATTAACAAGTTTTAGGTTGAAATACAACAAGTTATTCATTTAAATTCAAATTATGCTTATATTGTTTCAAAACATTTTATTATTTTAAAGGAAATGGAGTTTCTTCAAGACAGTTACTATTTTTCCGTAGAAAAAAAAAGTATTTTTCCTTATATAAAAAAAAAATAAAAATTTTTTTTTGGATTGTTTTTTAAAGTGTGTTAAATTTAAGGCAAACTAGAATTAAAGTTAACAAAAACAATTTT
Organism: Microchrysa polita; assembly: GCA_949715475.1. Lineage (NCBI taxonomy): Eukaryota > Metazoa > Arthropoda > Insecta > Diptera > Stratiomyidae > Microchrysa > Microchrysa polita. Next base: position 21,690,806 of record OX454417.1, read on the forward strand.
CTAATTTATAATTACATAAAAATATTGACATGAGGTCTTTTAATGATTTTATATATTTTTGAAAAAAGTACCGTAAGGAAGTTCCTTATCCTGATTTAGCATTTTATTTAAATAGACAAAACACATTTAAAGCTACATTTAAAAAATCCTGTTCCAAAATTTGTGCAAACTCTCCTTAGAAAAATATCGCGATATGTCTTCAAAATAAATACTCAAGGTAAAAGAAGAACAAAAGGCTAACGTAACTACATTCGTGGGGTATTTTTCTACCCCACCGTTCATTTACCGAGAATACTATTGCATGTAGAAGGACTCAATTCCGCACTCAGAGAGACCGCAACGTTAGCAGAGATTACGTGAAGTTTGCACGAACATGGTGCAATACGAACTTAGTTATGATAAACAAAATGACGACTGGGGTAGAAAACTACCCCACGAATGTAGTTAAGAGTAAAATCAAAGTCATCCGCAAATTTAATCTTAAAACCATTTTTTTTTTTCAAAAATCGCCGAAAAATTACGACTACCAGGCTACACTCGAAAAGTTTGCGAGAGGGCCTCGAGTCAATTTGTTCGGCTTTTGGATCGACTCTACTTACGTTTGGTATACAGTAGGGATGCCAGAAACCGGCCCATAACCCGGTTTTCGGTTTCTAGCAAAGCCGGTTAGACCGTCCGGTTTTAACCGGGCTCAAAGTACCGGTTTTCCGATTAAACGAGTCTTTTCTTGGATTTGCTTAGAATTTTAGTAAAAAAAAAATGCATACACACTCGTATTACTGGTGCTCGTATCGTATCACTGCCATCTAGATAGACAGGCCGGATTATCAGCTGATCTGTCAGTGGTCATGCAACACTAGTAGTGCCATGGTTGGTCATGGTCCGCGCGTAGTACTGCCAAAGTACCGCTCAGTACAATCCACAAATTGTCCACAATCCAAATATCAGTGGCTGTCAGCCTGTCATTTCGTGTGACTTGCTATGATATACACATGCCAGTGCGTTGATTTTTGGGATAAATATGGTAAGTACGATGTTGATGTATACTATTTTACCACTTGCACATCAAAAACACATTAACCCTTCTGTCGGCACCTACTACAATATGCATATTATATACCCAATAGGTCTGGCTGGACCTACTGAGAAAAAAATTTTATTTTTTAGAAAAGGTGAAATTTTTATCGGTAGAATCATTCTATGAATTCCTTACTGCCATTTTTAAACAATAGAAGTATTAAAATCATTTTTGTAGATACACTACCAACGTTTTTAAGTGGACATATTTTGAGGTGGTATTATTATAAACATGTTTTTCCCTTATTTTCATATCTTTTTGCTTCTCTATTTTCATGGCAGAGAAAGTAGTAGAAAGTTTGTTCGCATTTTTCAATATCAATATCTTTGGGTAAATATTTGGCGCTTTGTTAGTAGATTTTACCTCGATATTAGTCTGCAGATTTAGGGAAGTAGGTGGAAAGAAATAGGGAATTTTCAAGCACAAAAATCATTTCATTCTAAATTTTTCGTAAATTTCTTGATCAAATCTATTTAGAAAGACGTTCGTAAGTCTCTCATACTTAGTCCTAACTATTACAAAGTAAAAAAAACTAGTTTGAATTTCCTTGAGTCAAATCTCAGTTGATTAGGTGGTGTTATAAAACGTGATGAAATTAGGCATACTTATTTCCCGAGCTTCACGGATTTTCAAGGAAAAATCTCAGAAATTTTTATCGTTTATAGTACAAATTGAATTTTAATGACATTATTACATCATAAATAAGAGAATTTCAAGAGAATTTCATATTTGCACCTTTTACCTCAAGAGAAGAATGGGGGGAAAAACTGTAGGTCTGGCCAGACCTATTGGGTATCAAAAAGCACTATAAATTTAAAATCATCAAAAACATACTCAAAACTTCAACCGATTTTTTCAAATTTTTGCAAAATGCTTCTAAACATGTTATTCTAGGATATCATGAAATATGAAGTCGCTACGATTTCATCTTCTATACTTTTATGACCAAAATATAGTGCCAAAGGTCTGGCCAGACCTTTGTGCCGACAGAAGGGTTAAAGCAAACCATAACCTTTGTTTCGTAATAAACGCTCGGCATATTTAAACTTTTGGGTTCAGAAGCACTGGAGGTTGTGGGTTTTACAAATGTCAACTGTCACTGGTCACGAACGCACTTGTCCACTTGTAGACGAACAAATTTCTGCAGTTCGGCCTGTCTATCTAGATGGCAGTGATCGTATGCAAAATCCACAGAACAGGGAGTTATAAGGAAACGAAAAACTACGTGAGAGATGAACGAATTTGGTTGCGGAATGAGACGTGAAGTGAAAAGCAACGATAAAGTTGCTAAACTGAATTTTGTATGGAAGTTTTAAATATTAGAGAGTTTTAGCATATCGTTTGAAATAAAACGACATAATTGGACATTACATATAAAAATTCGCTTGCTTATCGTATACGAAACAATATATCCTAATTTTGAATGTCCTAAGTAGGCATAGGGGTGAAATCACGACTAATTATTTATTGCGGGTGTTGCGACGCAGTGTGTTTGCAGTTGCGCATGTATAGGAATTCTATCGCCAAGCTACCATGGGAATATATGGGCATTGCGCCTCCATTCAAATCAAAGATACAAGGAGAGCTACTTTGTCGAAGCGGTTGTTCTACGAGTAATAGCAATAAGGAGAGTGTTCAAAAATATGTTTAAAGGGCTGAAATTTGGAAACGAAGTTTTTCATAGGGGATAAGTTTGCATACTGAAATACCAAGAAAATAAATAAATTTTTTTCCGGTGTTAACCGGATGGTACAAATCCGTCTGCGTTAACCCGGGAACACTAACCTTAATTGTAGGTGGTTGTTACTAACGTGAGTCATTTTGACTCACAAAAAAGGTTCCTTTAGTACTAACGACGTTACAGAAAAACACGAATAGCTGCTTACCATAAAATCAGAACCCTCCGCTTCCTTCGACATTCGGTAGGGAACATATTTTTCAAGGAAAACATGGGTAGTGAAACCCGGTTGGGCGTATCGCCCTTTCTACGAAAAATGTAATATGTGGCGTATGCGTCAAAATGACTCACATTAGTGTTTCCGGGTTAAGACCGGTAGAATGAAAAAACCGAAAATAGCCCGGTTAACTGTTCTGAAAGTACCGATTTTTGGACTAACCGTCCGGTTTTTGACAATCCTAGTATACAGTGCATGATAAATTGAAAGGTCTAATTAACTACTTTCCATGACTTAGCCTGCGAATAATGTCCCAAAACCGCCTATAATCTTGGTGCGCATATAACTGGAAGAAGCATAGTTCAAAACACTGTAGGGCTCCGGTTCAATGAAAAACACCCGCTGCCTCGATTGTCTCTTGGGGAATTTACATTCCGTGGGGTGGAATACTGTACGATCGTTCTACCCGCGGTGTCACGGACCCAGAGGAAAGAAAGGTTTCGTTTATAGGTAAAGTTTTACGTAAATTACCATTTAAACTCACTTGGGATCTCAATATTGGAACTGCGAACAGATTTGCCCCTATCACTTAACCGAAGGTGAACATGAATTTGTCCCTGGCAACAGTTACTTCATATAAAAAACTTATATACAGGGTGTCTGGAAACTGCCGCATAAACGCACCGGATTATGACTCCTCAGTTGATTTCCAGCAAAAAAGTTGTATGAACATACCCCCTCAGCTTAACCCTCTACCTGCCATAGGCATTTAAAGATTTTTGAAAAAATCATTTTCTTGCACGACTTAAAGCCTAATATCTCCAAAGCTAGACCAGCTAGAATAGTGAAATATAATGATTATTACAGCCAACAAATTTTCCTGTAAATTAAAACTAACCACACTAACATCGGATAAGAGGTTTGGTTTTTACAGAGCTTCAAAGTCAAATTTGCGTGATTTGACCCAAAAACAATCTTTTTTTCCATCTCGATTTTTTCCAACTTCTGCCAAGGTGAGGTGCTTGTACGATTCTTTTAAAAATTGGCGCATAGTCTTACGATCATATCTTGCTTTCATCATTTTACTCACCAAAGAGAAACCCGAATGCAACGACTTCCTAACAGGGTAAGTAGATAAGTAACTAGAAGTGAACTGATCGTTATATGGGAATATGAGTGGGCAATAGTTTTTGGACATGTTATGTTCCTCAAATACTGACTTCAAGACTCCATTAATCAGTGGGTGATGCTCTCCTTGTTCTAGGTTGTACGAATTTATTCGAAAACCGTTTCATTCTGACCAACATAAGTGACAGGATCCAGCCTAGCATCATTTCACAATTTTTTAGCAATTGGTCTCCATCAGAATTTACCGTTATTTTTATATACTGTGCGAATACTTTTTTAAAAATTCACAGAAATTCACTTATTAACTTTCATAATCCTTTATTCTTGTCAATGTCACATACATAATTCACATTTCCATTTTACTGTTTACACTAAGATCTGATTTTCCTCCTTGAAACCACCTTCTTCGATTTCTTCCTTAACGATCCCGGTGTATCCGAAACTTCGACAAATGACCTCAAAAGACCAGCACGTCGCCTAATTTGTCGACGTATACCTTGTCGACGTAAACCACGTATTGGTCGCAATGCAACAATTCGATTTAGTCCAGTAGCCGTTCCGGTGTCGTCTGTATTCGTACCGGTTCCTGTACCAGTACCTGTTCCTGTACCAGTGCCTGTTAATGTACCAGTTCCTAAACCAGTTCCTGTATCAGTTCCTAAACCAGTTCCTGTATCAGTTCCAGTTAATGTCCCTGGACTTCCCCCCGTATTTGTTCCGGTCAATGTGCCTGTTATCGATCCGGTGAGTGTAGGTGCCACAGTAGTTGTGGTCGATGACGATAGCAATGCATTTTTAATATTGATCAATCCTTGCAATGAATCTGAATTGAATATCCGTGCTGTACCTTTCGGACCTAGAGCTTTATTTGGTAGACCTTTTGTTAGTGCAGCTGCCTGTTGTTCGTTGAGTTTAATGATTTTGTAGCGACCTAACGTAAAAAGATAGTTCGTTAAATCAAATTTATGCATGTAGGAAATAGAGACCAAATTCCACAAAAAAAAAGCAACTTTATTCGGCACACAAAAAAAAAAACAATTTTAAAAATGTTAGAAATGTAGCGTAATTACAACAAGACTTGTTCTGAAACTTAAAATAGATACAATTTTACAAATTAATTTAAAAGCAAAATCATTTCAAAACTAATGATCATATCAGTTTTTTTGTTTTAAATTTTTCTTTAAAATTTAATTTTTTCCTGAACTTTTCTATAATTTTTTTTATTAAATCACTTTACTGTTGCGAAATTCCCTAAGCCTATACTTACCGGCTAAAGAGTCTCCGACAAAAATTGTCAGCACAAGACCGATAAAAACTAATTTCATTTTAATTTCAAATACGAGTACTGTCCAACCAATATCTCTCGTCAGCGGCTGCCGCACCGACAATAATGTGGAATAAGGATTTCTGATGAACTAAATACGTTACGGAACCAAATAGTCTTTTTATGTATTTATACCAGTTAGGAAAGTCACATGATATGCGAAATTTTGTTCAATGGAAAGCAAATTATGTATAAAGGTAGGTCACATAGGTATAGGTAGGTACTTGAGAAATAAATTCTCAGAGTGACTTTAACGGTTTCAGTTAGAAGATGATTAATTTGTAACTGTGTTATATCTATTCGATTAAAGGGGGTCCATTGAAAGTCAATTTGAAAAATAAAATAAAAAATAAAATAAAAATTGCCCTAAAAGCCAATGATTTTTTTTACAAAATGTTATCCTATTGTCAATTGAAAATAGTTCGTCATAATTTCATCAATAAATTTGTCATATTTTCGTTGATTGAAAAAAAATTGAAATTAGATGACGTCAGAAGCGAACTTTCTTCACTGAGTTTTACAGATAAAAACTTAATCGTCGCTACCATTTTTTTCCGCATCACCTAGCCGAGCTTTAAACTTAGAATCTTAAGAGCACCAAATCCTTGACTGATTAGCGTTAATCAAACTACAAGCTATGACTTAAAAAAAAATTAAATTTATAACCGCGACAACACCTTTAACAAGTCGCCAATCTTAAAACGAAAGATTTTCTTTTGAAGATTGATCAGTCGTGCAAAATCGATTAATCACTGAGCTCTACAGTGTCATCACAATAGTATGAATCTTTGTCGAGTATCATTGACAATGAATGGACACGTTTTCAATGAGATCTCGTGTTCTTATTCCATATCCAATAAAAGGCACAATTCGAGTAACCGCACATGTTTTCGTTTATTAGGGCTCCGAACCTGGCTGGAAAATTGTAAAATTGTATAGGTATGTATGAACATAATTATGTATGAAAGTATAGTATGGGGTCTCACAGTATTGTTCAGGCCAATGTACTTCAGACGTCAGGTATGATCAAAGAAAGTTTGTTTATTACTTGAGTTCAATAATACCGTGGTGGGTCACTGCTTTAACAAACAAGATCATAGTCGCGAGTTGTTACAGAAAAATCAAAGATGGATTTTGGACTAAACAATTTTTAGTCACTCTGAAATGTTCGTTGCGAATAGATGTGTGCAGTGTTTTTTTAGTCGCTTGCTGGTTGTGATATAACTGAAGGAAAAAGATTTTAAAATTTTCAGTTAAAGTTTTAGTGAATATATCCTGTATCCTCTTTGGACATCAGCTTAAATATTCATATGAATCGGTAAGATTTCTCGTTTTTATATTGTTTTTAGTGATATTTATTTTATTTTCAGTGATGTTTATTATTACGGTGCAATACAAAAGGACTCTGAATATTCGAATCTAAAATTAGCTTCAAGTCTTTTTTAATTACTGTTGAAACCTATACCTAAGTTTATAGTGTAATAACTAGTTATCTGGACTCTACAATTGAATATTTTCCTGAAAAAGACCTGCCAAAGCCTATCGTTGCCACTCTCAATTTTATTTAATAAAAGCCTACAGGCGGGCACCTTTCCATCGGTCTGGAAAAAATCTTTAATTTTACCTATCCCGAAAGGTACCGACGATAGTTCTTGTGCATCAAACTATAGACCCATTTCATTGCTCCCATCTTGTGCTAAAGTTTTGGAAAAAATCTTCAATGATTTTTTGATATTGAATTTTGGACATTTAATATCCTCTTGTCAACATGGCTTCCAAAAACACCACTTGACCTCGACGAACTTACTCGAGATCACACAATTTTTTTTTTTTTTCTTTATTCATGGTAAAAGGGTTTTGATTACAATCAACAGGCACAAAGCCCTCTTACAGATTGTAATTATGGTTAAACATTGGTATAAAAACATAAGCTAAACTCAAATTCAAATTCAAACTAAAATAAAAAATGAAAAATGAAAATGAAGTTAAAGTTAATAAAAAAAACTTAAATTAAAATTAAAATAAAATTAAAATAAAGATGAAGAGAGAGTATAAAATATGTATGAGCGAAAGACAGAATGTTAAACAAATCTCTAAAATAGCAATATTGTAATTACATAATATAGACTTTTGAGCAACTGATTATGATCGATTATTTTATAATATGTTAGGAAATAGATTGGAATAATAATATAATAAATGTATAGGAAAAAAACGAATGAAAACATCAAGGGAATCATCTAAAGCCAGCCCATAGGCCGTCAGGAAGTGCCGATCTGATTGCCTGTTTTGATTTTGCCAATGAACTTTCAAATAAATCAATTCTGAAAAAGTATTCATTATGTTGACGTTTAAGTCTCAATACCAATGAAAAAAATTCGATGTTTGACAAAACACTGGGAACATAGAAAATGGGAGCAAATCTTATTGATCTAACTGGGATATGAACATCGAATGATTGTGTAAGGCTAGTATTTATCTTGTTGGTGACTATTTTATACAGGGGCATTTCATCAAAATAGACTCTTCGATAGAATAAAGCAGTCATTCCTAATTTTTTCAGTCTATCCTCATAATCACTATATGTAATATTAGTGTAGTTACTACGTGATAAACCTAGTACATCAGATTGCAAAATGTGGTGGAGACAATTTTTTTTTTGTTTCTTATGTTTTTTGGGGTGCTGAGCACGAATCCGGAGCTTCCCACCAAAATTTCGTTGCGGAACAGGGTCAAAATCGCGAAAAACCCTAAAATTTTTGCTGTTTTTCCGTTATTCGCCCCCTGATTCTGCAACTATTTATTTCTGCGAAAAACTCTCCATGAATATTTTAGAGAGCACATAATTGCGCGTCCAAAGAGACATAAATATTAAAAATCTGTTGAGCGGTATTACTACAGTGGATAATTTAAATTTGCCATTTTTAACATAGTTCCATTTTATGAAAAAAATTTTGAGATTGAACGGTTTTTCATTTTTGGTCGTAAAAGTTGCATTTATCTTGTACATTGTGTATTTTGGAGTGCAGAACCTGAATCTGTAAGTTCCCACCAAAATTTCGTTGCAAAACAGGGTCAAAATTGCAAAAAACGCCAAAAAAATGACTATCAATTGTAGCAATACCGCTCAACACATTTTAATGATTAATGGCGCGTTGGACCCGCAGTTATGTTTTCTCTAATATTTTCATGGACAGGTTTTCGGAGAAATGTACACTTTCGGAGTTATAAACAAAAAAAACGAGAAAACTCCGAAAATGTTGGGTTTTTTCGCGGTTTTGATCCTGTTCCGCAACGAAATTTTGGTGGGAAGCTCCGGATTCGAGCTCAGCACCCCAAAAAACATAGGAAACAAAAAAAAATTTCTCCTCCACACTTTGCAATCTGAAATCACCTCGGAACTACACTTTATTAAATTTGTAGCATATTATACGTGTAAATTTGCGTTGGACACTTTCAATGATATTAGTATAAGTATGATAATATGGATTCCAAATCGATTGCTAAGCGCACATATGTGCTAACTGCAAAAAACAAAATTTTACAGGAGAGCAAAAACAAAAAAATGCCCTTTTTTAATTGTGAATTCCCTGGTTGAACCTGACATTATGGGCTATAAAGATATTTTGAATGATTCTGGGGACTGTTATGCATGATCTTAAATAATAATAGATAGAAATTTTTAATTTCCAATATTGTTTTTGGTCAAATTTCAAAGAAGTGTTCACTTATCACATGTGGCACTAAAACAGTTTTCTACTTATCACTAATTAATTATAGCCGTAAATATATTAAAAGATGAAAAAAACCAATTAATTTGGATTCTATATTTATTAAGTTAAATTTTGAGAATAAGAAAAGACAAAAATTAAACAAAAATTACAAATAAACAAAATTCTCTTAAGCGTTTCTTGAAGTAGTAGGCAACTTATTATTAATAAATGGTTTGGAATCCTGGGGGATTACACTTTTCGACAACAAGATCTTCAGATCTTTTTTCTTTTCTTTTGAAATAGGGATTTATCTGCTATTTTTCTTGTCCAGAGTTATAGTGTTCCATTGCATCCTACTTCATCCTCTTTTGCCTCGATTGATATGTATTTTCATAAAATTTTCTGCCATCAAATCATACTTGTATTGAATGATGTTTGGCTCTCCCTTTTCAAATCTAAGCCATTTTAGTTTTAGCCATTTGACTTTTTCATTTTGTGTATTAAATGAAGTATTTTTTAACACTTCATTTTTGAGAGAGGTGAAGTCATAAAAATCATCAAAATTAAGGCATTTAACGTGATATGGTTTGGGATTTGTTCTTGAAGAACCGATCAAGAGTGCCCATTCACGTGTTGTAAATATCTTTCTAATTTTATTTTGCTAGCAAGGCAAGGTACTTATTTCGGTTCTGTCCTCCACATGTGTCCCAAAATGTTGTCAGATATTTAACGGTAGAAGGAAGAGCCTTTCAGGCCGATGGGTCAGTCTTCGCCTTCTTCGGAGCACGTTCGCCGGATGAAGTCCGCTGTTTCGACTGTTTCTTGGTCTCTGGTGTGTACCAGTGTATCCAAGTTTCGTCGACTGCCACGAAACGACGCACAAATTCCTTCGGATTGCGCTTAAACAGCGTCAAACACTGCTTTGAAGTGGTATCACGGTTGCGCTTGTTGTCCGGAGTGAGCAAACGCGGCACCCATCGGGCCGACAGCTTTCTCATGCCCAAAATTTCATGCAGGATATGACCCACGCGATCTTTTGAAATGCCTTCTGTCTCAGCTATCTCTCGCACCTTCTGCCAATGGCGGTCTGCCAATACAAGATCGTGGATTTTTGTCACGTTATCCTGCGTGCTAACCGTTTTCGGGGCACCCGGACGTTGCTCATCAAAAACCGAAGTGCGACCACGTTGAAACTCGTTAAACCAATTTTTGACGGTCACCATCGAAGGAGAAGAGTCACCGTGCACAGCATCCAAACGCTCTTTGATTTCGCTGCGCGATTTCCCTTCCAAAAACAAGAATCGAATCACCGACCAATATTGCGCTTTTTCCATTTTTCTAAAATCGGCGGACACTCCAGCTTTCACACGCGGCCAAAGCACAACGACGAGTCTGATCCGGCTGAAATTTGGACAGTTGCCGTCTAGAAGAATGTACTACACGATAGTAAATTGCTCCTGCGATACTGAAACCATCAGGCGGGGAGGCTGGGTACTTATCAGACTACCCTCGTATATCTATTTTTCTGGAAAGAAGCCAAGAAGAAGGTAATATACTGAGCAGCCACTACGAATAACCGGCTGAATAAGCGAAACAGCAAGCGAAAACGAAGCTTCCTTCCATCGGTACGTGCACTTGGCACATGTGTGCACAAACATTTACTATTTTCTAAAGAGCGCAGATAGTGTAAGTGCACTTAGTACATGTGGCACTGACAAAATTTATTTCTATGCACTTAACACGGAAGTGCATTCACGTTTGTGGCGTTTCTAATGGACAATCGATTAAAACGTTTGTGCAGAATTATGACAATAAGGTTGATGAATTAAAAAATGAAATAAACTCATTTTCATGAAAATTGCAGTTAACACATATGTGCGCTTAGGCATCGAAATAGCAGAGCCATATTCAAGAACCTGGAGAAATTACCTTTTTAATTTTCAAGTTTCAAAACTTTTTCGATGGTCATGTAGAACTAGAAACCTTGTCATCATTAAACGCCACTGTCGTCCTTGGAAACCACATATAATCCACACAAAATTCCACTATTCAACTTCGATACAAACCAAATCCCCACTCCGAAAGTTTTAACCAGCACGCCAAGAGCAAACAAATAGTTAAACTACCCGTCAATATCATCAAAGAAGATGCATACATTGGGAAAATCTACATAAAACCAGAAGTATATGTCCCCGAGGGTATTTATTATTGCGAAAACGGATGTAACTACCTAGAGGTTGTAAATTCTTCGAATTTCGAACAGATAATATTCTTAGAACAACCACTAATTGGTCACCCCTTTCCAAATAATACATTTATCGAAGTAAATAACTTTAGTAAATGGTCCAAGTACGACAAAACCTTTCAAGGAAATTCCACAACTGCTACGCACTTCTCACATGAATACCGAAGAAAAATCCACAATTCTCAATGTTTGTAAGGACTACGCGGACCTGTTTTTTTTTGTGAAGGTGAAAAATTAAGTTTCACCACCCAGTTAAAACACCGCATCCGAAAAACAGTATCCAAATCATACAGGTATCCGTATGTACACAAGGAGGAAGTGCGAAAGCAAATTAGCGATATGTTGGACCAAAGAATAATTCGACCCAGTTATTCCACGTGGAGCTCCCCAGTTTGGATTGTTCCAAAGAAACGGGACGCTTCAGGAAAACAAAAATGGCGTTTGGTAATAGACTACCGGAAGCGAAACGAGACGACCCAGCAGCCTCTCCAGCAAATCCTGTAAAAATCCAGTTACTGCTTCCGAAGCTTTTTCATAAGGGATCAGGAGTTACGGATAGCGAATCCCCCGTATCCACAACACGGTCCCACGGTCACCCAAGGTCCAACGGCTAAAGTTCCACGATAGCAGACGATCACACGGTCATCGGACCCGCAGACCGGAAACATAACACATGCCGCCTAGTTTTCATATTTTTCTAAATTAAACCACCGATGCAGCTATGTAACATTGTAAAGCTGCATCAGCTTTTCTTGCTAATAAAAGAAGTAATTCGAGCGGCCGCGATATCATTCTATTGTAAAAATTACAATTGAGAATATATTTGTTTATACCCTTCGCTCATAAAGTGAAAGGGTATATTAACTTTGTCATGAAGTTTGTAACGCATTAAAGGAAGCATCTCCGACCATATAAAAGGTATACATATATGATCAGCATGACTTGGGGAGTCGATTGGGGCGTGTCCGTCTGTTTGTCTGTCTGTTGCGACGCGTTTTACTCGGCGGGTATTGAAGCTAGCAAGCTGAAAATTTGCATACGTGCTTCTCATTGTTGCAGGCTGTTTGTATGTTTGATTCACGCAAATTGGATCACTAGGTCATGGGGCTGCCATACAAACCTAGCCCCAGCAATTTGAGTTCTTCTAAGAAAAACGTTTTTATTTGTGTACCAATTTCAACCAAATCTCCCACAAATGTGTTTCTACTGATAACACAAAACGTATGGATCAAATTGGACCATGGGGTCATGGGGCTGCCATACAAACCCAACTCCCCAAATTAAGTTCTTCTAAGAAAACTTTTTTATTTGTGCATCAATTTAAACCAAATGTCCAAAAATGTACTTCTATTGATGACACAAAACATATGTAAGAATGGATCAAATCGGACCATGGGGTCATGGGGCTGCCATACAAACCCTACCCTCCAAATTAGGTTCTTCTAAGAAAAACTTTTTTAGTTGTGCACCAAAATCAACCAAATTTCACACAAACGTATTTCTATTGATGACACAAAACATATGTGAAATTGGATCAAATCGGACCATGGGGTCATGGGGCTACCATACAAACCCAACCCCCATTTTGGTTCTTTTAAGAAAAATTTTTTACACCAATTTTACAAATTCTTGAATTAATGTGTCTTTATCAAAGCAACTAAAAAGGTCAAAACAAATGAAATCGTACAAATGGAATGCTCCCGCATCCCCCAATAAAATGTTCTGAGTAAATATTTTTATTTGCCCACTTATTCCAACCAAACCCCACACAGATATTGTTTTGCCGACGCATCGGAACTTTTGACAGAAGGAAAAGAATGGGGGGGGGGGGGGGGGGGTATTAAATACAAGACGTAGCTACGCCCGAAAAAAACTTTTAGCCGGAGGGGAGCAAAGGGTATCCAAATTTCGACCGCGCCCGAAATTAGGCTCGGCCTCGTTAAAAAGTATCTTTGCGTAGAACTTAACTCGCGCGCTCGACCGTTTGCCCAAATATCGGTGGCTGTTTTTTGGTTGGCATTTTAGGTTTAGGTACATTCAAAAATACGAATGTTGAATACATTTTACATGTATGTAGATATAAATTAACAAAAAAAAATAAGTTTTTGCCAGGTATCAAAATTAAGACCCATGAGACACTATGCGCTGCGCCCAATACCATACTTCGCTGTGAATCACAAGTTATTTCAACGTTACCTAAATCACATAACCAATAACCTGGCTTACGATTTTCGAATGTAGAAGGATTATAAGTAAATGTTTGATCTAAAGTTTTTTTTATTCACTGTATTATGTACAAGAGTAATGTGTTTACAAAAATCTGTTGAGTTTTGAACAAACCGAGACCATGGTCCTTTTGGAACTAGGTAAATAAGCTATCACTTACTTGCAATGTTATGATTTCAGACGCACAAAAACGAAACATTTTAAACACAACAACACTTAGCGAAAGTACTTCAAAAATAAATAATTACTTCACTACAATCGCGACGTAAACACTTTTTAAACACTTTCGTTTAAAAAAAAAAGTTTGTTTTTCACTCCGATTCTTTCGCATTTAAGGTCCATGACATTACCAAAATTTCATTTTGGTGATTTTTGTTAAATTTAATTATCAAAATCAGGCTCTGCGCGTTTCAATTATTACACGGCCATTCAATTTCACACAAAACAACGAACAAAAGTTGCAAAATTGTTACTTAGAATTTGACAAGCGTTTGTCAAAGCGTTGGTTGAGTTGTCATATTGAATATCAAAACTGGACGCACACCCAAATGGCGACTAGTTTGGATGAAATGACAACAGCCATTTGGCTGCACGTGACGCCATTTGTCGACTAATCTAGATGGACCTTTAGGTACGCAGTCTCAACAAACGGACCCAGCCAGCATCGGCGTCATATACCGTGAACATAGCCACAAATAAGCTTTACTTCATGAATCACGAAAGTTAGATACATGATGGTCAGCTGAAGGAATGTCGACGGATCATGCATATAGGAAATATAATGGTTTTCTCCTCAAGTGTGATTTTTGTTGCTGGGGTGATTATATTCACGAATAAAACATAATCATTCATATAGTCTGGCTAGATCAGTGGTTAGGGCGCGAACCTTCGGTGTATAGGGTTATGAGTTCGAGACTCTCCGTCGCCCGAGCTCTTTTTTTTTATTATTCTTTGATGCATTGAATATATATGATACTTAACTATTACATAATGCTTACGAATAACGATTTTATAATGATTATCCGTAATAAGGCGCAAATGCGTATATACATGAAATAGGGGGACATCGTCATATACTGCTTGTATGAAAACGTGATGAATGAATAAGCGATATGTGCTTACGCGTGTTGCATGAAATAATGATTACAAATGTGTTAAATGCTGGCTGGGGAAGAAAACACAAAAATTAAGCCAATATCCAAACAGTGGGTTTCAAATCAACCGAGAAAAACAATAGCCATACATTGTAGTGAATAGCTGATGCGTGGCCATTCCTTCAGCTGGCCATCATGTGTTGCACTTCAACAGCGTGGTCTATTGATATAGAACGTCGATTTGTGATGCATGAGTAAAGATTATTTTGGTATATGTTAAGGATATATGATGCCAATGCTGGCTACTGTCAGATGATTGTCAAATAAAGGACAATTTATTTATTTATTTATTAAACATATATACACAGAAAATTCCAATTTTTGTATAATGTAAGTTTAAAAAGTTAATTCAATAGATAGTAACAAAAGCGATAGTAGGTAAATAATTTCAAAAGAAGGTAAAAATTAAGAAAAATCTACAATAAGTCGTTGCTGAATGGTTCTACGAAACGAATTAAAATTGAGAGTAAGAGGACCAAAATTGGAGTTCATCATGTACGCTCATCATCCTGAGTAATGGTGAGTTAAAGTAGATTTCTAATCTAGCAAAAGGTGGATCAAATATGGTTAGATTACGCGAAGGGCGATTCCGAGATCTAAAACGAATACCTTCCGCTAAGATGGAGTCAACGAGTCCATGGCAAAGTTTAAACAGGAAACATCCATCCAAAAGTATTCGTCGCGCTTTCAGTGAACGCAAATTCAGGAAAAGCAGAAGATCGGGGTAGTTAGTATTAGGTAAGCCAAATTTGTAAAAAAGTGTACGGGTAAATCTCCTTTGTACAGCCTCAATGTCGTTTGTGTGTGATATTTGGCTGTAAGGAGACCAGACTACACTTGCGTACACAAGAATGCTACGAATCAAAGAGCAAACAGACGAACAGCAGATTGAATGCATTGGAATTGGGGAGAACTACGGAGCACAAAACCAGCTAGTTTGGATGCCCGATTCACGATGTTCTCGTAGTGACCACTAAAATTCAATTTGCTGTCGAATTTCACCCCTAAATCTTCAAATGAATCCACTTTTTTAATAGGCACATTATTAGTAGTGTAGCGGAAAAACAAAGGAGAAGTCTTAAGCGAAAATATCATATAAAAGCATTTAGACAAATTTAGCCGGAGGCCGTTTTCGTGGCACCAGGACGAAAGCAAATCAAGTGCTGATTGTAATTGAAGACAGTCAGTAATAGAAGAAACAGGAAGGTAACAATTAAGATCATCAGCGAAAAGCAGGCTCCGGCATTTTAGGATTGGAGGTAGGTCATTTATAAAAAAAGTAAAAAGCAAAAGACCTAAGATGGATCCTTGAGGCATACCGGATGTTGGAATGAAGGGAGCTGATATGCAACTGTGGAAACTAGCTTGTCCAGTGCGGTATGTAAGGTAGGAATAAACCCATTCAACTAATGGAATTGGAATGTCTAAAGATATGAGTTTAGACAGAAGTCTGTGAAAACATATCGTATCGAATGCCTTCGAGAAATCTGTATAAACTATGTGAACATCTTGCTCTTTAAATTTTATATTTTATTTAGTTGATTTTAATTACGTTAACGCGAATCTATTCTAAATCGCTAAATTAAAACACGTATTGTGTATTAACAGTGAAATCAACTCAGTTTTTTGTGATTATTCTGTGAAAAATAATATTTACATACTGTGACAACTGTCCTAACCTAAATATGTGCTAATTTAGTGCACAACGAATAATATGCCAAAAAATACCAGCGAATCGAAACCCAGCATCAGTCAACGCTCCATCTCACCACCAACAACTAGATCGGTTTTTGCATCTCGTAACGCCAGTGGTACTTTAAATAGTGCGACATTCACCATCTCGACCGTTCCAACAATCAAACGCAAAGCAAACGACATCAGCCCAACCAAATTTCCCGAAGCTAAAAAAAACAACACAATCGACAATGACCAGCAAACCGGCAACTATAAGCGACATCCAATCTTTACTCCAAAAACATGCCACAATGATCAAAGAAGATATTAAAAATGAAATCAAAATTATGAGCGAAGATTTTAAATCCAGTTTTCATGCAAAAATAGTTAAACTACATGAAAGGGTGGATACTATAGAAGCAAATGTGTCGGTTGAATGTGCAAACTTGCGTACCGACATTGACAACTGTGTCCATAACTTAGACGCCACAAATGATGATTTACTTCGAGTGAGCAGGCTAAACGAACTAAAAATAAATGGAATTCCTCACACAATTAATGAGAACTTGCAAGAAATTTTTTGTTCCATATCTAAATTGATCGGGTTTGATCTGTCAAATCCATTAAATATGCCGGAAATTGTTCGAATGCAGCGCAGGAATGGTCAATCTAATGGTTTTCTCCCATTGCCATCTATTATTGTGAGATTTGTGGCAACTCACATTCGAAATCAGTTTTATGGACTGTATTTGGCCAGAGCTACAAAGGATCCGATCCTGACGGAGCATTTAAATCTAACCCAAGGTGGTACTGTACGTATTGGTGAAATGCTAACGCCACACAATCAAGCGATATTCATTGACGCAATTAAATTGAAAAGCAAAGGGAAATTGCTCAAGGTAAACACTACGGATAGTCTTGTGCGAGTCAAAACTCTGCAAACCGAGCGATTCATACCTATCAAATCGAAGCGTGAATTAGTTTTGTATGTCGCTTCGCAATCTTTTACAACGTCTTCAGCATCCAATTCAACATCGAATGGTCAGCCGCATGGCAACAACACCGCTGACAATACATCCCGACAGAATAAAGTGCAACAAGCAGTTTCGCTAGAGCCGCAGCTACTGAAGGAACAACAACAAGTGCATAGGGGAGTAATAGACGGAAAGATGAACGAAACACACATGGATCATTAAGCATTAATACAAGTTAAGTCCATCGCTTTGAATCAATTACAATCATGGCATTGAAATTCGTTTTATCTTTTATTAGCTCTTGCATTTATTTTGAAATTCAACAACATTTTTTCATATTAGTATTTGTTTATATTTTGTATCATTTTTTCTTTCTATATTTACTTTATATGTTTTACATGAAATCAACTGATTAGGATCGAATATTGGAACATTATAATAAATAAAATCAATACAATAATTGTATTTCATCATGCCCTCCTTTAATTGTTTAAATGCTTACTATCAGAATGTCAGAGGCCTTAGAACAAATACAAATATACAGGCTTCAATTTCCGCGTGCTGCGACGATCTGATTGTGTTTACTAAACACTGGCTTAATGAAGATTTTCATAGCAATGAATATTTTGATGCATCATATTTTGTCGAAAGGGAGGATAGAAACATTGAAAACAAGAAATGGGGCGGAGGAGTATTAATCGCATTAAAAAACCATATCTCTTATTTGCGACGACTAGACTGGGAAAGACAAATTCCTTTTGAAAACGTGTGGATTGAAGTCAAGAGTAATTCAAATTCTCAAAAAATATTTATTAATGTAGTCTATATTCCACCAAGAACCAGACTTGAGCAATATGAGAAATACTATGATTCAATTACTAAAATTATGTGTGCTCAAGAACCAAATGCTAAATTCATTGTTTTTGGTGATTTCAATATTGGTGCAGCTATAGAGTGGCTTCCATATATGAATGAGTGTTTGGCAGTTTCTTATAACGGTGACATAGCGACCGAACTTTTACGTACACTGGAAATTACAGATCTTAAACAAATCAACCATATTAGAAATGTAAATAACAGAACTTTAGATTTAGTATTCACAAATTTTGGTATAACTGAACTTACATTGACGTCAGCGCTTGAAATCTCCAAGCTTGATATACACCACCCCCCATTTGCGTTAAAAATAGTAAGTAAAAATATTAAATTCGTTACACCTATAAAAACACCGAAATTGAGCTATTTCAAAGCAAATTATGATCTAATTAATTATGAGCTGACGAGAATCGACTGGATAACGGTATTGAACATTCCGAATGTTAATGAGCAGCTGGATAAATTTTATAAAATTGCCACTGAAATTATTCATAGATTTACACCATTAACAATCCCAAAAGATGATAAATTCCCTAAATGGTTTTCAACTAAGCTGATTCAACTTATCAAAGATAAAAATTATTTCCTGGACAAATTCAATTCAACTCATAATGAATATTTCAACAACCTATTCAAAATCAAAAGAAAAGAAGTCAAATATGAGTTACGTACGTGTGAAAAAAAAAATATACTGACCATATAGAACAAACCATTAAAACGAATACTAAGGCATTCTTTGCGTGCACAAAACCATTGAATAAGTCAAATAAGCTACCAAATGTCATGAAACTGATGGACTCTGATTCAGCTGATAATCCTTCGGAAATTGCCAATCTCTTTGCAAGGCACTTTGAATCAGTTTATGAGCCCTTGGACCATAATTTTCGAGTTCAAAATAGAACTTGTAACTGTGATGATCATTTCGTAATTACTTGTGAGGCAATTTCTAAGGTAATAAATGGCATGAATGAAAACAAAACTAACAGTCCCGACAATATTCCAATCATTTTTATACCCTTCGCTCATAGAGTGAAAGGGTATATTAACTTTGTCATGAAGTTTGTAACGCATTGAAGGAGGCATCTCCGACCATATAAAAAGTATACATATATGATCAGCATGACTTGGGGAGTCGATTGGGCGATGTCCGTCTGTCTGTCTGTCCGTCTGTCCGTCTGTTGCAGTGCGTTTTTCTCGGCCGCTATAAAAGCTAGAGAGCTGAAATTTTGTACACATGCTTATTATTGTTGCAGGCTGTTTGTGTGTTTGAATCGCTTAAATCGGACAAGGGGATCATGGGGCTGCCATACAAACTTACCCCCCAATGTAGGTTCTTCTGAGAAAAACTTTTTTATTTGTGTACCAATTTCAACCTTATTTCGCTCAAATGTGTTTCTATTAATGACACACAACATATGTGATCATGGGATCAAATCCGACCATGAGTTCATGGGGCTGCCATACAAACGTAGCCCCCCAATTTGAGTTCTTCTAAGAAAAACTTTTTTATTTGTGTACTAATTTCAGCCAAATTTCACACAAATGTGTGTCTAAAGATAGCACAAAATATATGCCAGAATGGATCAAATCGGACCATGGAGTCATGGGGCTGCCATACAAACTTAACCCCCTAAATTAGGTTCTTCTAAGAAAAACTTTTTTATTTGTCCACCAATTTCAACCAAATTTCACACAAATGCATTTCTATTGTTGACACAAAACATATCTAAGAATGGATTAAATTGGACCATGGGGTCATGGGGCTGCCATAAAAATCCAACCCCCCAAATTAGGTTCTTCTAAGAAAAAGTTTTTCATTTGTGCACCAAAATCATCCAAATTTCACACAAATGTATTTCTATTGATGGCACAAAACATATGTAAGATTGAATTAAATCGGACCATGGGGTCATGGGGCTGCCATACAAACCAAACCCCCCATATTGGTTCTTCTAAGAAACATTTTTTTACACCAATTTCACAAAACCTTGAATTAATGTGTCTTTATCAAAGCAACTAAAAAGTTCAAAACGAATGGAATCGTACTGTGGGGTCATGCTCCTGCAACCCCAATAAAATTTTCCAAGTAAATATTTTTATTTGCCCACTTATTTCAACCAAGCCCAAAACTTTTGTCAAGATGGAAGAAAAAGAATGAGGAGGGGGATTAAATACAAGTCATAGGTACGCCCGAAAAAACTTTTAGCCCAAGCGAAGGTAAGGGGGAAGATAAAGGTTGAAAGGCTTCGGCTAATTCCTATATCTTCTTCAGTTGTGGCATAACTGCGGACCCTTAGCTATGCAGGAGGAGTTTCATAGGAAAAGGACTTCGGCCAATTCCTATGTCTCTCTACGGGGCGTTACTTTCCCGCATTATCCGAGTAACCGCTGCGCCTGAGTGCTGCATTAACATCTGCAGCGTCTCAGGTTACTTAACGTGATAGGTGACAGAAAACATTTAAGTCAACCACTAAAGCAGCATCTTCGAGGCATGCCCATGATGGCCTTTACTCAACGATTAAACCCTATCATGGTTTAGCGATGTGCCGACAACTCATCCTAAGAAAAACTTCAAGTCAAGAAACCTGAAACAAAAGCCTCGGATTGGACGGATACAAAACAACGACGACCCCGCAAACGAACAACTGATTACTCTTTCGGATCCTGGAATGTACGCTCCCTGAATAGACCGGGGGCCTTAAGGGCCCTCCTGGATCAGGTAGAACAATACAAGCTGAGCATAGTTGCAATCCAGGAAACTAAATGGCTCAAAAGCGAGATTAACGACCTCAATCCGCACACTATTTTTACGAGTGGTAAAGAGGAGGGCAACAAGGAGTTTGGAGTAGCTTTCATCGTGAATAAGCAGCTGAAGGACCACGTTATCGGCTTCAAACCCATCAACGAGCGGCTATGTGCGATCCGCATTAAGACCCGTTTCGCTAATCTCTGGCTCATTAATGCGCATGCCCCTACAGAAGTAAAAGAAGACGCGATTAAGGACGAGTTCTACAACGACCTAGAAACACTCTTCGACTCACTTCCATCAAACGACGTCAAGCTGCTGCTAGGAGACTTTAACGCCAAAGTCGGAAATGAAAGCTGGCATAGGGGAACTACTGGAGGTCATAGCCTCCACGAAGAAAACAACAACAACGGTCAGCGACTTATCGACTTCGCGAGCGGCAGAAACCTGGTAATAAGCTCTACATGCTTCCCTCATCGACGAATCCATAAGCAGACCTGGAAGTCTCCAGATGAATACACCGTGAACCAGATCGACCACGTACTGACCAGCAAGAGATGGGCTTCTAATGTCCTAGATGTTCGATCCTATCGAGGAGCCAACTGTGACACCGATCACTATTTGGTGAAGACGACCTACAGGTGCAGAATCTCTTCGGTGCACCTAACGAGAATCAACCCTGCCAAGATCTTCGAGGTTGACAATTTGATTGATGATGCCACGGCGGCTGCGTATACAACAGCACTAGAGGAAAAACTGTCGCCCATGCTTGATGACATCAACAATTTAGGCATCCATGAGTTCTGGGAGGAGCTCAAAGACAGCATCAAGGGGGTCGCAGAAGAGGTCGTGGGCTATAAAGGCCGGCGCAGACGAGCAGACTGGTTCGACGAAGAATGCAGGGCCTCGATTGAGGCGAAAAATGAAGCCTATCGCCAATACACACAACGCGCATCCCGAGCCAAGAAAGAAAGATATAACGAGCTTCGGCGAGTATCTAATAAGTTAATTAGACGTAAGAAACGCAAACATTTTGACGAGCAGTTACAGCAAATAAACCAAAGATTAGCCAGTAAGAACATTAGACAGGCGTACAAACTTATTAATAATGTTAAGAACGGATATCAACCCAGGACAAGCCTATGTAAGGACAAGGATGGTAACATCATCAGCGACATCGAAAGCGTCAACAAACGATGGGCCTCGCATTTTGAAGAGCTCCTCAATGCACCATCAACATCCCCCGCGGAGCCAGCTCTTGAGCAGTTAGCCGAACCAGGCCCTCCCGTTCTACCCCCAACAGTAGAGGAGGTGAGTCTTGCCATACAGTCGCTTCAAAATAATAAAGCGCCCGGCGCTGACGAGATCCCAGCAGAACTGCTGAAGCATGGTGGAACGTGCCTGACCAACGCAATACATGTGCTACTGCTGAAAATATGGAACGACGAGGAAATCCCCGAAGATTGGCGCAAAAGCATAATCTGCCCAATCCACAAAAAGGGTGACAAGCTGAAGTGTGAGAATTACAGGGGCATATCATTAGTTTGTACGGCCTATAAGATATTATCTAAAATTCTTGAAAAGAGAATTAATCCGTACGCAGAACGAATCATTGGCGAGTATCAAGGCGGCTTCAGACCTGGTCGATCAACGACCGATCAGCTTTTCACAGTGAAGCTACTACTCCAAAAGTGCTGGGAATATAACATCGACGTATACCAAATCTTTGTCGACTTCAAGCAGGCATACGACAGTATCGATCGAAGTGTACTGTACAACATTATGCTGAATTTTGGTATACCGGCAAAGTTAGTGCGACTCACAAGGATGACGATGACTAATACCGTCTCGCAGGTCAGAGTGCAGAATCGACTCACTGACCTATTTGAAACTCGTACTGGACTCAAGCAGGGCGACGGGCTGGCGCCGACGCTCTTCAACCTTGCTTTGGAGTATGTAATTCGAGCCATGAATATGGACAGCAGCGGAACGCTACTCATCAAGTCGACTCAATTAGTAGCGTACGCCGACGATATCAACATCATGTCTCGAAGGTTGGGTGATGCAGAAAGCCTTCTGCATAACCTCAATAACGCCGCAAAGGAAGTTGGACTACATATCAACGAAAGCAAAACAAAGGCCATGATGCAATCGAAAACAAGGACGCCAGCAAATTCAAGCATCATAGTGGGGGACCTTAATATCGAGTATGTAGACAACTTCAACTATCTGGGTTGTAACTTATCAAAGGACGCCAACGAAACCGACGAAATTAAGCGACGGATACAACTAGCCAATAAGACATATTTCTCGGTCCTCCCTATAATTAATTCGAAACTTGCGCACAGGAACACGAAGCTCCGCGTGTACAAAACGATCATCCGACCCGTGCTATGTTATGGCTGCGAAACATGGACCCTCACCCAAGCCTCCGAAATTTTGCTAGACCGATTCGAACGAAAGGTCCTTCGGCGAATTTTCGGGGCCGTTCGCGAGCGAGACCAATGGCGTAACCGGTACAACCATGAATTGTATCAATTGTACGATGAGCTGGAAGTATCGAAAATCGTGAAGCTTCAACGTTTGCAATGGGCGGGGCATGTACAACGGATGGACGATAATCGCATGCCAAAGAAAGTGATGAACGCACAACGAATTGACGGAGCGAGGTTGCGTGGACGACCGAGAGCTCGCTGGGAGAACTCCGTAGGTGAAGACGCCCAACAGCTGCTGGGCTTCCGAAACTGGAGGACGAGGTCACGTAACCGCGACAATTGGAGGTCAACGATTCAGGCGGCCAAGGCCCGACGTCGGGCTATCGTGCCACATTGATGATGATGAAGGGTATCCGAATTTCGGCCGCGCCCGAAATTAGCCTCGGCCCCGGGGGTTGGCGAGCGTAGCGAGCAGGGGGCGAAGCCCCCTAGTTTTTAAACGTACACTGTTCGCTATTCGTGAGCCTCTGGCGATTATTTTAATAATTCTTTGCTTCAAAAAAATTTTCCATCTAAGCTTAAAATTAGTTTCATTACACCGTTACACAAAAATGGTGAAAAATCAAATATTCAAAATTATAGACCAATTTCAATAATCTCTGCAATATCAAAGATTTTTGAAAAAATTATGTTTCTGTTTATTCAAAGCAAGGTTCACGATCTTCTATGTATTCAGCAACATGGATTTACATTAAAAAATTTACAATCAATCAACACAAACAAATCTGGCTGAATACGTAAATTTTTTATCATCACACATAGCAAATGGTCGGCAAATTGATTCGGTTTATACTGATTTTGCCAAAGCATTTGACAAAGTCTCTCATGAAGTGCTCGTAAATAAATTGGATCAGTTTCCATTGGGTAATTGTGTCAAATCCTGGATCTACTCATATCTCACTGATCGTGTTCAAATCGTGTGTATAAACGGAGCAAAGTCAAGAATCATAAAACCGACATCGTCAGTACCACAGGGTTCTATACTTGCGCCTTTGCTTTTTTCTTTATTCATAAATGATTTGGTAAATGATCTGAAGTGTAATGTTCTATTATTCGCTGACGATTGTAAAATTTACCAAATAATCAAGTCATTCGAAGACTGTCTGGAACTTCAACGAGACCTACGTACTTTATCCAATTGGTGTAATAGTAACAAATTACAACTAAACGTCGACAAATGTTCTGTGATCTCATTTACCCGAAGAAGTGAAAAAAACTTTCAGCATTATCAGTATCAAATAAACAATCGGATTCTACTTCGATCCAAAGTGGTCAAGGATTTGGGCGTTATTTTCGACGAGAAATTAACATTCAATGATCATATACATACAATCATTTCTAAAGCGTCTCGAGTATTGGGTTTAGTATGTCGTTCATCAAAACCATTCAATAATTTACAAACTCATATCATTCTATATAACTGGTTAAGTGTTACTTTCTGTTTAATTTTATGTTCGTTGGGAATAGTTTTTAAGGGTACAGGTTCGATTTCTACTATATCGCCGGTATTTATAAATTCAGGATTAATAAAAGAGGCAGATGCTCCCGTGTCGATAAGAAATCCTAATGGGCGTCCGAAAGGGGATGATATGAGTATGAAGGGAAGAGTGGATCCGTGTTTATTTACATCTACGTATCCGATTGGTTCGACGAGGCTCTCACTTTGTAACATCGATTTCGTGGGTGCAATAACCGTATTCTTGATGCTCTGTGTAATAATTATCCAAGTTTCGATAATAATTTTGGGGTGGTACTGTATGTCTGTTTCTGTAGTGCGAATACGGATTAAAATTTGGTTGTGGGTAATGGTCAGGATAATTTGCTATTAGTATTATTATAATTCCCCGAACCAGGAGACCGAAAATTATTATTTTTTGGTCTAAAATTAGAGCTATTTTGGTGTGGAAATTGCGTTCGGTTTCCTGTGAAATGTGGTCTTAATAGGTTTGTTGCGGAGTGCCTTGAAAATGAGGTGTTTTGTCTAGGTGGAAAGAGACTATATATATGGGAACGAAATTGAGGTGAGTTCGAAGGGTTATTGTTGTTTCTGGGATGATTATTACGGTTATTATGTCTGTTTCCTGTAAATGGTTGGTTAAAGCGGGTAATAGAGGTATGTACTATAATTTTGCTGGTTTGGTCTGAAAGTTGGGGGAATAAAAGGACTTTGTTGAATTTGTTTCATGGTGGTTTGAATTTTGTGATCACTTTTTATATACGCAATATTTTGCTCTTTGATGCAATATGAAAACGCGGCTGAAAAAGAACTAAGCTTCATTGCCCTTATGGTGGAACCCGTGGGTTCCTTGAGGCCTGAAAGGAATGCATTTAGACAAATTTCCGTATATAGTTCTCTTTTAAGCCTCAATTGCAATACTCCGTTCCGTTCCATTGCGTCAACCATCCAATCCGTTCCCAGCTAGCCACAAACTCTCTTAATAATTTCTTATTTGTTTCTAGAAGAAAACTGCTTGTTCTTTAAACATGTCTTGAGAATGCTTGAAGAATGATAAAAGGTCGAAGGGCCAAAGGGGCACCTCTTTTTTACTTAAACGGTTCTTTATTCTTGCTTAAAGCATGGTGTAAGAAACCGTAGAAGGTTTAAAGAAATACGTATAAGAAATATATAAGAATAGGCCAGTCAATTACCGATTTTAGGTCGCAAAAAATTGCTCGGGTCTGGTTTTTTGGGATATTGTTAGGATAGATATCAGAAGTGTACCACTAAGTTTGCAACTTCGAAAAACCTGTGCTAACCCCGTAACCCTCAAAAAACCTCAAAATTTTCGGACTTTTTTCATATTTTTGTTTGTAATTTCTAAAAGGTGCTTCCTACAAGTAAGTCGTCCACTGCACTTTTAAAGCTAAGAAAATCTTCTTTAATTTGAGTGTAACTCCAGCTTTGTAGGTGCAAAGGATCCTAAGATACAGCACTTTAAAAAATGTGATTTTTTGTAAAAAAGTCCGAAATTGAGTTTTAGGAGGTTTGTATGACAGCCCTATGATGTAATGTTCCGATTCCATCCATTCCTTGATATGTATTGAGGCTTTACTAGGAACACATTTGGGTGAGGTTTGGTTAAGATTGGTTCATAAAGAAAAAAGTTTTTCTTAGAAGAACCTGATTATCAGGGGTTGGTTTGTATGACAGCCCTATGACGTAATGTTCCGATTCCATCCATTCCTAGATATGTTTTGAGGCTTTACTAGGAACACATTTGGGTGAGGTTTGGCTGAGATTGGTTCATAAAGAAAAAAGTTTTTCTTAGAAGAACCTGATTATCAGGGGTTGGTTTGTATGACAGCCCTATGACCCAGTGTTCCGATTTCATCCGTTTCTAGATATGTTTTGAAGCTTTACGAAAACACACATTTGGGGGAAGGATGGTTAAGATTGGTCCATAAAGAAAAACGTTTTTCTTAGAAGAACCTAATTTCCAGAGGTTGGTTTGTATCACAGCCCTATAACGTAGTGTTCCGATTTCATCCGTTCCTAGATATTTTTTTAGGCTTAACCAGCAACATACTTGGGTGAAGTTTGGTTAATATTGGTACATAAAGAAAAAAGTTTTTCTTAGAAGAACCTAATTTTCAAGGGCAGCCCTATGACCCCATGGTCTGATTCCATTCGTTCCGACATATATACAGCTAAGGAACTGGTTTATAACTTCATGTCATATGACTTTCTCTGTAAAATGCGCTTTTAAGCCGATATTCACCTCGGAACATGACTGAAATTACAATTTCGAACTTTTTTTCAAAAAACAATGTTTAAAGTGCTGTATCTTGGGATCCTTTGCGCCTTCAAAGCTGGGGTTACACTCAAATTAAAGAAGATTTTCTTAGCTTTAACAGTGCAGTGGACAACTTACTTGTAGGAAGCACCTTTTAGAAATTACAAACAAAAATATGAAAAAAGTCCGAAAATTTTGAGGTTTTTTGATGGTCATGGGGTTAGCACAGGTTTTTCGAAGTTGCAAACTTGGTGGTACACTTCTGGTATCTATCCTAACAATATCCCAAAAAACCAGAGCCGAGCAATTTTTTGCGACCTAACGCCTTATTTTTCGGTTTATTGACTGGCCTAGAATGCTATAAGATTTCTTAGTGACTTTATTAAAGAAAGATATAAGAAACATATAAAGCATTTATAAGTAAGATTTAAGCAACTCATAAGAAGTAAAGTGAAGTAAAAAATAAAATACTATTTATTACTTTTCCCCCATTTTTTCCTTTACTTGGCTTGATATAGTGTTTTTCTGGAAAGACATTCAATGGTAATTATATGAGAACAGTGAGAAATTATTCAGATAAAGGAATACATTTTTGCACATACCGGGATTCGAACTCACGACCTCTCGCTCCATAGTCCACTGTCCTTGTCTCTGCTCCATACCACAAGTATTCTGTGTTCGAATGCCCCACACATAAACGTACATCACTCTCTTAATAATTGCTTTATGATTGTTATTAAGAACAATTTAAGAAGACAGTTGTCTAACTGGATTTTAATGAGGCAGCGAGTTCGAACCCCGGTTAAGTGAAAAACTTGTGCATAGTTCTTTATCACGATATTTTCTCGCTATTCTCCTATAAGTGATTGAATGTCTTTCCTGAAAAACGCTACTTCAGGCCAAAAAAAGTAATAATAGTAAATTTTATATTTTGTTCCTCTTATAAATTTCTTAAATCTTACTTATAAATGATTTATATGTTTCTTATATCTTTCTTTAATAAAGTCATTATGAAGTTTTATAGCATTCTTTGATACTTCTTATATATTTTTCTTTAAAGCTACTATACGGGTCCTTGTAACATGATTTAAGCAGGGGGACCATTTAGGTAAAAAGTAGGTGCCTTTTTGTCCTTTATATTATCCTTTAAGCCTTCTTTAGACACATTTGAATCATCATCAAGCATTTTTCCTTCAGAAACAAACATGAAAGTATTAAGATAGTCTGTGGCTAGCTGGGATGCTAAATATTTTACTTTAAATATCTGGAACATTTTAGGTTAAATTTAATTTGTTAAAAAGTGCTTAAAGAATGCTTTAAGTAACCGTCCTAATAAATCAATTTAAAAAAACCTGTGTATTTCTGTAAGAATGATTAAAGATTGATATAAGAAACCACCATCTCAAAAACAAGTCCGAATTTTTGTTCGCTATAATTATTTCTTGTATCATTCTTTAATCATGTTTAAAGAAGTGACATAATATTGACAACAAACGAGCTTCATAAAGATTTCTTTAAGCATGATATAGTCCAGTACAATTGGTTCAAAATAGCTCCAAACCTAAACATCAAAATATACGCAGTAAAAAGTTACACTAATTTGCGTCATGGGTTAAGGGGGGAGGGGGTAGCAAAGGGGCGAAAATTCAGTTTCTTGCAAATATCTGGAAAACTATGAGTCTGACCGTAAAATTTGCTGAGGACAAAACAAACTACATACAAATGACCTTTGTAATGATATGTAACACTCTAGACATTTTCTCAGAAAATTATACCCTAGACCCAAAAGTATTATAGTGAATTGGTGTAAATGTAAAAATGTAAATTTACACCGGTAAATATGTAAATTGACATCCGGGCTTATAGTAATATTATTCGATGTAAATCGTCCTGGAGCTACCCGTTATTCCAACGGCCAAGAGCTGCTACACCCCCTTCGGGTTAAGAGCAAAAAAGCAGTACAACAACAATAATACTATGCTCACGCAAACGGACTTCGGACTGTTCCGTCCGACTAACTGCACACAGAACAAGCCACTTGTCAGATACAGGAAAATGCAATAATGCACAAAAGTATTGTAACACATTCAGTTTAAACAAATTTAGGTGTAAAATCGTAATATTAAATAAACATTTCCTTAAAATTACAACTTCCAATTGGTAAATATACACTGAAAATGTAAAGTTACACAAAAATGAAGTAATGACACATCTTCACACCAAATGTTGTGCAAAATTACACCAAAATAGAGTAATATTAAAAAAATTGTGTAATATTACACTATTTTGTGGGTTTACTAGAAATTTTGTTGAAAAATAAAAGTTTACTGTAATTTTGCGAGAAAAAAGGTGTAAAATTCAACGAGTTTTCGATGTAAAATTCAACCTTGTTTTTACAGTGTATATTGCTAACAAAATTTATTTAATTTCTACCAAAAATTGGAATGTTCCTACCATTGAAGCCCCTTCACTCCTCCTAACAAATTTTCAAAAAGGCATGCCTGTCGCTTCTTTTAAAATTGACTACAATTAACTGTTATAATGACGTTCTAAGAGATAAGTTTTTTTTTTCTATTTTACATAGAATTTAGAAGTGAGAAAATGTGAAATTTGTTAGAATTTTCGTTCACTTTGTATGCGGGGTACCCTTAGTTTTGATCGGATGGTAATAATTATTGGTGGGGTGCATAATGGAGCTTAGACTAGGCAGCCCACCAAATTTTATCTGCCTGGCTCAATTTAAAAAGAAGCTACAGGCATGCTTTTTTGAAAAATGATAGGAGGAGTAAGGGGGGCGTCAATGGTCAGAGCACTCCAATTTTTAGTACAAATCAAATAAATTTTGTTATCAATATATGGACAAGATCTTATGACGGTAGGTCTATTCTATCAAGAGTTATTGTGCGAAATGTAAAACTAAAAAAATGGGAATTCACTATAATACTTTTGGGTCTAAGGTATAATTTTCTGCGAAAATTTATGGAGTGTTATATATCATTACAAAGGTAATGATGTATGTAGTTTGTTTCGTCCTCGGGACGTTTCAAGGTCAGACTCATAGTTTTCCAGATATTTGCAAAAAACCGAATTTTCACCCCTTTGCCACCCCCTCCCCCCTTAACCCATGGCGCAAATTAGTCTAACTTTTTACTGCGTATATTAGGCAGTGCATTGAACAAATTGGCATCAAAAATTTCTTTTTTTTCGGATGTTTGGGTTTTGAGCTATCTGTACTATACTATATGAACTAAAAGTATATTAAAAAGACAGATAATTTCACAAAAATTTTCCTTTTATTTTAAACCGTTATTCTTCTAAAAAGGAAAATCTTAATTTCTGGTCCATCATAACTATAGCCGCACTTGGGATTAGTATGGCAAAAACTAAATAAAAAGCCGAAATTGAGGAAATCAATAACGGGAAAAGTTCTTTTTAAATAAAATAGACTCAGAGGGATTATTTCGTTTTTTTTTTTATTCTCTATAAATTATTATAACGGACTTTCGAGTTTTTTGCCTATTGACCTTTTTTTTAAATAGAACACTCTTGAAATTGTATTTTTAAAAGAAATTTACGTAATAATGTTCTTTAAAGATTTCCTGTCTACTTTTGATGAAGGAGGGGCCACCTCCGTAACATTTGAACACTCTGTAAGTGTAATGATTGATGAGAGATTATGCAATATGTTGCTAAAAAATCTGTTACGTGTCATGTCTTCTGTATTAAAACGAAAACAATTTATTCCAGAGAAATTTTTACTGTATCGGAGGTGGTTACATCAACTTTTCAATACATAAACAACCCTGCTTAATATTATTAAGGATCTCTGTTCAAAATTTGTATTGAGATCTATGAAAATCCGGCAAGTGTTCATTAAAATTATTGGCCAGGATAGTTTACTTATAGAACAGGTGTTTTCGTTACTTCTTGCGTAGGGAAAATTTCATAGGATTGTCCTGACTATAAACTGCTTCCATTTTATACAGAAAATAGGACACATAACGGATTTTGAATCAATATATTGGATCATTGCTCACCAGTCGTAGCATGGGCGTAGCCAGGATTTCGGTCAGGGGGGGGGGGCAAGCCCAAAATTTTTTCCAAATTTTCTTAGGAGTTGAAATTTCCGGTCGCAGAAATATTGTTAGCAAATTTTAGACTGGCCTCTGTTTGGATTGGTGCAGAAGGTCATGATTCCAGACTCACCGTGAACGAATTCATTTTATGGTGTTTTTCGAACTCACGACCTACGTGACGGATGATGTTGCTCAGATTGTAAACAAGTATCCATTTATCGGGATAAATAACATTGCTGGGCGTGCTGTTGATCTCAACACCTCAACAAAACAGCAGTTTCGATCTTGGAAATTGGATGTCACTCACACATCTGCGGCCCTATAGTTTACTGGTAAACTGCCACGCATCTTATTTCTTTTTTTATACCCTTCGTAAAGGGTATATTAACTTTGTCATGAAGTTTGTAACGCATTGAAGGGAGCATCTCCGACAGTATAAAATATGTATATATATGATCAGCGTGACGAGCTGAGTCGATTGGACGATGTCCGTCTGTCCGTCTGTCTGTCTGTCTGTTTGTTGCGACGCGTTTTGCTCGGCCAGTTTAAAAGCTATGAAGCTGAAATTTTGCACACATGCTTCTTTTTGTTGCAGGCAGTTTGTATGTTTGAATCGGTAAAATCCGATAAGGGGGTCGTGGGGCTGCCATACAAACCTACCCCCAAAATTAAGTTCTTCTTAGAAAAACTTTTTCATTTATGCACAAATTTCAATCAAATTTCACACAAATGTGTTTTCATTGCAGACACATAACATATGTAAAAATCGACCAAATCGGACAATGGGGTCGTGGGGCTGCCATACAAACCTAGTCCCCCAAATTAGGTTCTTCTAAGAAAAACTTTTTTATTTTCTCATCGATTGCAAATGTGTTTCTAATGATACCACAAAACATATGTGAAAATGGACCAAATCAGACGATGGGGTCATGGGGCTGTCATACAAACCTAGCTCCCCAAATTAAGTTCTTCTAAGAAGTTTTTTTTATTTATACACCAATTTCAACCACACACTTCACACAAATGTGTTTCTATTGATGATTTAAATATATGTATGAATAGATGGAGTCGGACCATGTGGTCATGGGGCTACCATACAAACCAGCGTTACCACTCGTGTTACAATTGTAACATTTTGTTACAATTTCCAATTTCTTGTTACAATGTTACACCCCGACCAATTTTGTTACAATCGGGCAAGACTGGAGAACTCTATTATATATTTTAATATTTTCCTACTAATTAGTGACATGAAGAAGTATTTTGAAAAACAAATTTTCTATTTTTGTGATTTTTCATGAGCACCCATCGATTCAATCAGACATGTCAAACTTGTGGCCCGCGGGCCACATGTGGCCTACATCGCAGTTTTGTGGGGCCCGCGGCCAGATCGGATAAAATAAAAAATTTAAATGTTTCTACAAGATTAAAATGTTGAGTTGTTGAGCTAAAATCTAGGAAATGTATTAAAACTCGTCAAGAATTCGATAGCTTATGCAAACTGAAATTATGTATTTAAAAATCCTACTCTCTGTTCTAGGAAGCTAGCGGTTGTTCAAAGTACTTTTGTGCAGAAAAATATAAAGCCCATAGTGAAATCGTTTTCATTCAATGCGTTCATCATTCAATTGTACAAGCTAAATTGCGCCAGGCCTTCGAGTCAGTTCTATAAAAGAATTAAATTCTAGCTTGACGCAGATTTAAACGAAACATTACAAAATTTGGAATGCAAGCTTCATATAGGCACCAAGTTTCATTTTAAATCAAAAAAACATTTGAGAGGGAAGGGGATAGTTCGATTCAAATTGATTTGCGAGTGGTTTGATAGTATTTTGATGAACAGGAAAGAGCAGATGAGCAAACTTGTCAGACAACGTATGACATCTTTACTTACGGGTCCTGAGCCTTTCACACTCACTTTAAAAGCTGAGGTACTAGATGGAGCATCTCATTTTGAGACAACATTAAGAACTGGGATGCCCCTTCTATCCAGTTGCGTAGATAAGGGGGGGTTAGGGGGATCAATCCCCCCCCCCCCCCTTCGGTTACACTTTTTTCTTGTTACTTTAGGTACGTAAAACAAAGCAAAAGTAAATCTTTTGCTAGAATTATTCAACGTGTGCAGTGTTTCAAAAAAAGCTGAAACCATATTCAGAACTGCAATAGAAAATTTAGCACTTCCTCAAATTTCAATTGTATAATAGAAGCGTGTAGATAGAATAGAAAACTTCAGCAGAGGACTTTACGTTCATCTACTTTTCCAAATTGGATCTAGAAATGCTGCTGGAAAAATTAAATGTAACCACTGATTAAAAATTTGTCGCCGGAAAATCTTAATGTTCCGCTCTTCCACAGAAGTGGAATTTCCAATTTGCTTCCAATTTTTAAGCTTCCTTTATTGCTTGAGCTTATCAACATTCTTTTTTTTTAAGTTAAAATTCGACGAAAGGTTTTATCGTATATAGCAGGCAAAGTAATTCTTGACTTTCTCTATAGTTGTTCGCAATTTAATTGAATTTAATACGAAGAACTCTCAAAGCTATAACCAGGATTCGTTTTTTAAACTAAATATAATATAAAAATAAATTGTAGAAATTCCCAAAATGGAAAAATATATAGATATGCAGGCAGTAATTCGAAACTAATTAACAAACAAACAAACGAAATTCCGCGGTGCCCTAGGGTTGATGATCTCTCAGGGGTTCCGCATAGCTATTCAAAAATTGGAAAAATGCGAAAAAGTTTTAAAATTCCGAAGCTTAGTCTGCTATACTGTACCTGAAATCAACTTAACTGTAAAATATTTGACCAGCATCAGAGACTCAACCGATTTTCTTTTACAACTTTCTACTATATCAAATGGAAAAGGAAGTAGTGTGAACCAGAAAATAAAGCATATTGTAATAAAACATTTGTGTCGAGGTTCTTGGGATTTAAATTAAAGCGAAAATAAATTAGAGGATTAAATAAAGAGTTAATCAAAACTTTTCTACAATTTTTTTAAACGAATGTTAACAGTCCGAATTTTAAGTTCTACTCACATTTTTGGTATCCTTTTCAAACAATTGGCTGATGTGGAAATTTTAGAAATACCTACTCACGAATTTCTGAGTTATCGGAAAATTTCGATTTAAAAACACAAATACTGTACTTTATCCACATATACTGGCATTCCCAACGAGCTCTCGTCTTCACAATTTCCCTTTTCTGGGCATATAACTATATGATTTATTTTAATCCCTGTTTTGAGGTGTTTCGGCATGAAAAGCGGCCATGCTAGGTGTTACGTGACTCCGAAAAGTTTGGGAACCACTGGTCTTACCCAAAATAAAGCCCTGATACTCCAATCACAGAAGGGAAAATATGTACGAAAATTGGAATACTAGCCGTAGTAAAAAAGCCAAAATTATCGATGAATATTTCCAGGACTCAGTTTTTTTCGTATGTTATAATTGCTATCTATTTTGCACCAAGATTTGCTAAAACTGCCAATTTGAAGTGTAATAAATACAGAAATTGTTATTCTGAAATTCAACATTTGATAACCGTGAAGGTGTAAGTAATCTTGCAAAATGATCCCCCTCCTCTCCGAAAAGCTATCTACGCCACTGCTTCAATCATTCGGAGACTAAGCTTCTGTGCAGAGCAGTGTCAATATTAATTGCGAAATTTTGTGGAAATTTTGACATATCGGCGTTTCATCATTTCAGGGGACCTGTAGTAATATGATTTCCAAGATTAATTGCGAGATTCCTATTTCCTTATTTAAAGTTGTACTGTGCTCTGAAATGCTGAAATGTTTTATAATAAATACTGGGTCCAACTATCACGTGAAATTTTCGTTAAATCCATTGATTCGCCATAATATACGGAATTTATGGTACAGAATGGGTAACATTTTCGAAAAAAGTCAGCCAAATCCACTATTTGTATGAGCAATATGTTCATTAACACCAATATCTTAAAATTTGTTACACTAAACCTCAAAATGTTACAATTTTATAAAATAAATGTTACACTTAGAAATCTGAAAACGGCAACCCTGATACAAACCTATCCCCCCAAATAAAATTTTTCTAAGAAAAATGTTTTTATTTGCACACAAATTTCAACCAAACCTCATGTAAATGTATTTTTATTGATGTTACAAAACATACGCAAAAATGAATTAAATCGGACCATTGGGGCATGGAGATGGCATATAAACCCAACCCCCAAATTAGGTTTTAAGGTCTTTGAAGAAAAACTTTTTTATTTGTCCACCAATTTCAACCAAATCTCATAGAAATATGTTTTAATTGATGCCACAAACATACATACATGCCCCCCTCCCTTTTGTTTCTTCTAAGAAACCCACGACCCTCGCTTCCCCCAATAAATCTTCACCGCGGCACTAATGTGAAAATTCAAGGAAAAGCATGGAAGCGGGGAGAATTGAACACAAGTCATAGGAACGCCCGAAAAAAACTTTTAGCCCCGAGGGGAGCGAAGGGTATCCAAATTTCGGCCGCGCCCGAAATTAGCCTCGGTCTCGTTTTTTTGATCATTTTAGAGTAAAATTTTTAAAATGGAGATGAGAATGATTTTCTTCTGCATTCTGATTACATTCAACTGGCCTCCAATATCTGTTTGTCTATTTTCAGTGCATTTTTTGTAACTCGGACTGCATATTCCACTGGCGAAATCAGTTTGTTTTGTCTGTCACTTTCATCTTAGCAAAGTTAGAATATTTATAAATCCTTTATTGATTGAAATATGGTTAACGGTTAATAAGATTTCCTCTAAATTTATCAAATATTAACAGTGGCTAAATTTTATTGCTAGTATGATTCAGCTAGAAAATGAATTTTGATTTAATAACTTGAAAGACCCGCTCTGTAGCTCACTTGGTTGAGTCACACTCTACAATGCTAGTAATCTAGAGGTCCGGAGATCGAATCTCGGCGTGGTCCAAATTTTCCGTACATGTGAATGGAAATATATAGTGCTTCCAACATTATATTTATACACTCCGAAATGATATGCAATGTAATGTTGACTCGAAATTGCCTATAAAGGACTGTGTTAATGCACCATGGCCCCACAAGGGGCTAAACGGTACTGAGAAGAAAAAGAAGAACTTGAAAGACACTGAAATATGAAACCCGTTCTTTACAAGGTCCTTAATCCTGGAAGGTCATGCTTATTTTTAGTATGGAAAGGTCATGCTTCGTCGATTCGACGACGCTCAACATTGCCGCCTCATACAAATCACCCTTTCTAAAAATATTTATAAAATTTGACAGATTTTGAATCTTTAGTTGGAAAAACTAACTAAACTTAGCATGGAAAAACATCGATTCGAGTAATTTTGTAAGGAAATTGATTTACAAATGAAATTTTCTTAATTCAATGTTATTTGGCCGGAAATATAAAACACTCAATTTAAAAAGGAGATAAATAAAAACTTAACGTTGATATAATTAAAAAAATGTGCTCGAATCATAAAACACATATTCTAAACGTACTAGGAAACTGGGTTTAATGAATGAGCAGCTCATGTATATACAAGAGGCACAGCGATCCATTTCGGGTCCCAACACGGGTTTTCATTCACTTCACCTATTGCCGTTTTTATAGTGGATTGTAGAATTATTTACAGTAAATTTTAGAA
This sequence comes from Microchrysa polita, assembly GCA_949715475.1. Lineage (NCBI taxonomy): Eukaryota > Metazoa > Arthropoda > Insecta > Diptera > Stratiomyidae > Microchrysa > Microchrysa polita. Next base: position 21,727,797 of record OX454417.1, read on the forward strand.
TATCTTCTCCCCGAGTTCCCTTAATTAATTCTAATTCTATGTACGATGTCTAATTTTGACATTGATAGCCTTGGAGCCGATTTTTATGAGTTCGAAATGCAATCTTCTTAACATGAGGTGCCCAGGCTTATGAGTTCGATGCACAGGCTTATGAGTTCGAATCTCACCGTGTTCCATGGTGTTTTTCGAACTCACGAGCTTGTGACGGACTATGATCTCACTCAGATGTTAAACGAGTACCCATTTATGGGGATAAATAACACAGCTAAGCGTGCTGTTGGATCCAGTGGCGTATTTACAGGGGGACACAGGGGGCACGTGCCCCCCCTAACCCCCCCTGTGAGCACATCAAACTTTTTTCACACCATACTAAAAATTGCAGTACCAAATGTTCCCTTTTTATTTTGAGCGTTTCTATTACTAAACTTTGTAAATCTTTTTCGAAACATTATGATCACATCATCTTCTCAATTCGCCAGATCTCTTCGTTGATGAACCCTTTCCGTTTTTCGAACGGGTTGAGTTTATTTTCATAGACGCGTGGTTTCAAGAACAAGAACTCTCAGAGAATAAGTACGAGCTATGATTATGTCGAGGCAACGAGGTGGTCATGAGACGTTGCCCAATCTCGACATGAATCTGTTCGGAAACAAGGACTGCTATTGAAAGTCTCGTCATGTGTGAAGTGACCCCATCTTATGTTGATATAAGTTGAGGAGATGTTGTTGCGGTATCGATGTCTTGGAAGCCGCTGAATTGATAAATATTTGAAACAATCGGTCTGATTTTTCGATCGGGCTTGTGTATTTTGATTTGGCCGCAAATTCGTGTTGGGCTGCTGTAAAGGTCTTTAACCCTCGAGTAGGCAAGACCGCCTTGAGGCGGGTTTTACTTTGTACCCCCAAAACGACAAATCTGGAGATCATTTTTTGTTCGTAGTTGATTGAATCGATAGTGTCACATCTTTTGTAAGAACGTTGTAAGTTTTGAAGCATTCTGCAGGGTGGTTATTTTTTTATCCACAGTTGGATGTTGCAACCTCCTAGTTTTCGTGGTGGAAAATTATTTCTACAATATCACCAATTTCACTCTTAAAGAAAAAAATGCGCTAAGCACTTTTTGGAAAAGAAAAAATTATGTTGAGGTTAACGGACATTTATATTATGTCGTAGAAAGCTTTAGTTCTGAATTTGTTGTTTAGAAAAGCTGCTATGGTGTGTTTTAGGAAGCCCGCCTAGAGGCGGTCTTGCCGTTCTACGTCAACTTTTCAGCTGGTATTGTAGCTGTTATCTGTTGTGAAGGAAATATGACGTTGGACAAAAAATTTTAAGCTTTTACATTTATTTTAATCTTTTTTTGAGTGGGAAAATATGAATTATGCCTAACTTAAATCATTTTTATGTCCGAAGTTGAGCAATTACTATTGGGGTTTCCTCCACCTCAGTAGAAACAGTTGTAGAGAGATCATGATAATGCCAGCGATAATAATATATAATTATTATTGGTAACTAAAACTAAGGGAACTCTTCAATTATTGCACTCAGGGGCGAACCCAAGGGGGGATATGGGGGATAAAACACCCCCCGAAATTGTGATACCGATTTTTCAAAAGTATTAGTTTAAACAAAATTTACACAACTGCTGCTGGGCTTTCGTTGCAAAACAGGGCCAAAACCGGAAAAAAAACCGAACATTTTCGGAGTTTTTCCGTTTTTAGCTTATAACTTCCAAACTGAATATTTCTCCTTTAAAATGCGTTATGCGGTATCGCTACAATTGATAGTATTTTTTTTTTGCGATTTTGACCCTGTTTCGGAACGTTATTTTGGTGGGAAGCTACGGATTCGGGATTAGCACCCCAAAAAACATAAGAAACAAAAAACAAATTCTCCACCACATTTGGAAATGTCATGTACTAGGTTTATCACCTGGTTACTACTATCTTATTAGTTTTGATATACAAGATATAGTTGCGAAATATTTTTTAAAGCTTTAATTAATGCGAAACAAATTCTATTTGAAAAGAAGATTAGATACATTCAGTGAGTAGTTTTTGTTTAGAGGCGTTTTACATATTATAATTCGCGAGTTTCAAAAACCACAAAAATTGACAAATTTTTCATAGTGACCGTTGAAACAATCGGTTATCAAAACCAGTTATTTCCTAAGGGAGTATTAAAAAAAAAGAACCTAAATTTATTCGATGAAAATAAACTTTGAATGTTTTAAATTAAATTTTTCTGAATTTAGAATATATAAAAACGATTTTCTTAAGGTTAAGGTCTGAAAATAAACGTATGATTTCATGAGTCACTTGCATACACAAATCTCCCCCCGAAATAAATTCCTGGGTTCGCCCCTGATTGCACTATCCAAAGGCAATCCGAACATGAAGGAAAGTTTAGCAATAGTTCGAAGTCAGATAATTTTTTTATTGATCCAGCGGGGTTTGTGTTAGCCTGGACCTAGGCATTTTGAATCTTACTGCTGGGCCTAATGCAGCTTAATTTTGCTTGCCTATTTACGAAAGGGCAGTAGTATATTTTTATATTATATTATAGGTATATTTTATATTAGTTTCCTTCTAAATAAGAGGGTTTATCATAAAAATTTAGCATATTATCATGAACTAGTGCTCTGATTCTAGTCATCATAACATTTAAGGAATGTTTGTTATCAGCCTCCGTAACTAGCAGTTTTATTTCCCGTCCTTCAAAGCTCATAGACTTTTGATGGATACCTCGGCGGCATTAAACCAAACTGATATTTTGTTCCCGGAGGCAATGGTCTCCAAACTTGGTTGTTGGGGCCATTTTAGGCCGTTCAAATTCGGACAATTATGTCCTCTGGGTAATGTTGTCGTTCCATTAGCGGAGGCCCACCTCCATCATTCGTGGCAGCCCCCACACCTCCATAATTAGACAGCAAGTTAATTCGTGTGCTTTCAAACCGCAAACGGAGCATAGGAATAAACAGTTTTACTATTCAGCCTTGAGTAGGGTTCACAGGACAATACTGTCCTAGTCTCACTGATGACTTATGCCATACCGTTAATAATCAACCATACATGAAGCCCCCTGTGGAGCATCGGACCCATCGAATTGCAACATCCCAACGCCCAGTGTAACAAGGAGTACAATTGGCATCAAGGTTTCTCCGGAAACCCTGCCTAATTGTTGGAAAACACAGGGACATTTGTATAATGTACTTTACTTAGTAATAATATTATAAAAATTCATTAAATTTTTATGCATATAATGCAATAAAATCAAATTGGCGGATATTTTCGAATGGAATCGCCAAACTATTTTTAAAAATCTTTCAAAAGAAATCGAACACAATAAAAAAAACGTGAAAATCATAAGATAGACTGGTTGTGACATTGCCTTCAGTATTGTTCGCGTTAATCGGCAAGACCGCCTCCAGGCGGGTTTTAATCAAATGACGCCTGACAGGTAAAAACCCACTGAAACTAAAAAATAATGTTATTTTCGTTTTTCTTGCCCCCAAATTAAGCATATGTGACCGGGAAAGTTAAAAGATACATGATCCATTGGTGGCCACAAAAATGATTTAGAGATTGCATTGCTGACCAGTAACTGGAATAACAGTAAATCATCAATCAATCATGTAAAGATAATGATGCAATTCCTTTCAATTGTTTGCTTTGATTCTCTTTGTGTGCTGATTTTAATAAGACACAAGTAGTCATTTATCAGCAGGACACTTAATATCTAAAAGTGCATACTAATTCCAGGGAATACTCGTAAGGACAAAAGGTCCTTTTTTGGTAAAGAAGTCCAATATGAGCAATATGGATATGAAAATACAACATTTGGTGAGACAAGCGCCCCGAAATACTATTTGTACATTTTTGAAATCTTCGGAAAGGATCTTCTCTCCTGAAAAGGACATTTTTGGAAAATTGGTTGTGGATAGGCAAGATGGGTTTCAAACGATAGGGACAGATTAGAAGAAGTCATTGAAATGGTTTTGAATATTTTTTTTTGCATTTGGGTACACCAGAATATCGCGATATTCTAGTTCGAATCAAGAATATTTTATTCGCATTATGTACCCTTTGTTTTAGATTGCGATTTCCATGTTAATTACGTCAATAGTCTACTACCGGTACAGCAAATATTGTCGGCTATATCTGATTTTACAGCCGACTGGTCAGTCAGGATCTTCCTTTCCCCACTGTGAAAAGAACTTTAGCGCAAGGGTATTTTACACTCAGAAAAATATTCATGAATTATATTTTATTAAATAAAAGTATACAATTACAATTCTGTCTGATTGTGACTCGAGGCAATGGCCTTTTTAAGACAATGATGAAAGTGTTTTTGGTATTGTGAATTGAATACCTAGATATTTAATTATAGTCGTTTCTTTCTTGGACAGACAGGATCATTGTCCAAGTAAAACGCAAACGGATCAAAATTGTCCCCTTCAGTAACAGCTTACTATTGTGTCATCAGTCCCCAGCGCGATATTCTGAATTGGAACTTGCAAGATTTAATTTAAAGGAAAATATCCCAGGAAATTTTAAAATGATTGACTTAAATTATTAGAAACCAAATAAACTGAAAAACAAAATTACATACGGGAAATTTTAGGGAAATTGTTTGCGGAGGCATCTGGGAGATGGCATTGGCAGATGATCCATGACATAGCTTGGATCAATTTTACAGATTGTCGTTTTGTATGGGAATTCCAGTAAATATGGAAATTCTCCACAAAGTCGAAAAGCACTTATGACAATAACCGCGTTTTTTACCATCGTAATTAACGCGTGATTTAAAAGTAAAAAAAAAATCGCGGGTAACTGCTCAAACAACTTACAACTGTTCTTATTTTTTAGATTTGACCGGTTTCGTCACATAAGACTAAAATCTAAGTACCTCAATAAGAAATATTCGTTGTTTTGTTTTGAATTGTCATTTTTTAAAGGTAGGTACTCAAACTTAAAAAACGAAATTGCCATATTTTTCCCCTGTAGATTAGCCATCTACATTTAATTCACCTAAACTCTATCCCGCGTAGGGTAGTGGCACGTGTGAAAATTAACTAGGTAGATGTATTTGTTTTTTTCTATGGAGTTAGTTACTCAAAACTACTCTAGATGATCAAGAAAACGCAACTGATGGTTTTTTTCAACCAACCAACGTAGAAAATTCTTGGTCAAAAAATGAAACTTTTATATGGGATGTAAGCTTATACTTCCACGTTATGTGTCGAGGACTTTAAAACTAACGGTTGTCCTTAAAACATGTAAAGTACAGCAAAGTTCTAGCGGCACAGAACTTGAAAGAATTACTTCCAGTCCCTAAACTGGGGGTTTCCGTAAGGATGCATTTTAGCATTTCTTTTATTATTAAGAAAAAACCCGAGGAAAAAGATTTTTTTAATTTTCAATTAAATTAACAACTAAAACTATTTTTTTTTTTTCAAATTCTACAGAACGTAATTAATTAATATTATCTAGTATAGATATTGTTCGGTGGAGATATACTCCAATCAACGGGGAGATTTTACCTTCCAAAAATTGCGGATGTCTCAAATTGATATGAATTGATAAGTTATAAAGACAGGTGGGGTAAGTTAAAGTCCAAGTTTGCGTCACTTCCGCCCCCCCCCCTGTGCTCCTGCCACCATTTTGAAAAAAACATCTACAATCTGCCTTTTCATCAGTTTTTGGGGTGAAACTTCTTTACAGTCCATTTGAACACAAAACGTGCCAAGACAATTTTGTAGAGAACAAAATTTCCTAAACTTCATCTAAAAAGTTGTACTCTACAATAAAAACTGACAGAGTTATAGCACCAAGAAAATGCGGGAAATTCCAAAAATCATACCAATTTTGCAGTTTTTTGCATTTACATATCAATAACTCATTACCGCTGCATTGTAGCTTAAAGTCTTCTAAGTATGTGTTATAGGAATATTGATTGTCATCAAATTGTGTTCGTAAGATGCACAGGAAGAGAGTAAATCCAAAGAGAGTATAATGACTTTTATCGACTTGACAGGGTCTTCACATGTTTAGGCTCGCCTCCCTTCTCTTCCTATGCTACGAAATTTTGTCAAATGGGGCATATTTTTTTGCGTTTGTTTGTTTGAATTTTTCCTAAGCAAATATAATGATAGAATGTTGAGATATTATGAATTCTAAAAAATGAAAAAGGCAGTGGCAAAATGAATTATTTGCGTAGTTATGACTTTGGAAAGAAACATTTTTCATTTAAGCCCGGTTTATTTCGTCGATGTTTCTTGAAATAGGAAACAAACACCGGATACGTAATGTACTCGACGTCCCCTTTCATATGATGCCCCGCATGCCGACCTCCGGTTAAGGAATAAATAGTGTCCTTTTTTGTCCTTTTTAGGAATTTTCTGATCAAAATGTTGATTTATTTTGATGAAAACTGAGCTAACTACCGTGTAGAGTAGGAAAAATACTATCGAATGCAATTCATAACTCAATTTCGTATAAAAATGTAAGAAGCGAGTTTTGCCGCGCACCGCCTCAAATACAAACATGGTCATTATGAGAGACTCTGACATTAATCTTTTATACGCGCAAGAATGAAATATATTAACGGATTAGAATGCACTCAACGTCTCCTTTGATATGATATCGCACATGCCCGTTCCGCATTAACGACATTTCTGTGTCCTTTTTGGTCCTTTTTAAAATAAAAATTAATTGTTGACCTAGCTTGATATCTAGCACCCAAAATATTATAAAACAAAAAAATTACATTTGATTATTTTTTCTATTGAACATTAAAAAAGAATTCCACTATTTAAAAATCTGTATAAAAGTCTACTTTATATAATTTGATAATAAATTATAACAGTAAAATATCATTACTTACATTATATACAATAATGCCTACATCTCATAAAATTGAGAAACTTATAAAGCTTAAATTTCCTAAAAATGTTGTATTCGATACTACATTTTTTGTTTTCATGCCGCTCCCTACCTCAACTCATGCAGACTTATATGATTTGCGGTATTGATTTTTACTTCCAACTTAGTGAATGGGACGTGTTGAAAATTTGGGTAAATTTGCTTTAGCAGTTGAAAAGATATTCAGAAATACACAAAATTTCAATTTCAATTTCACATTGGATTTTGATGATTTGATGGCGAACTTCAAGATCGATTTTCGGACCCATTTTGTGAATTTTGGCACCTGCGGTTTTCATCATCGGGAAGAGCACATTTTTTTCTGTGGAAATCACTAAAAAAGTGAAAATCGAAATTTTTACACGATAGCCCCTTTTTAACTTTCCCGGTCACATATATGAATTTTCAGGCTCAAACAAAAATTGGCCTACTCGAGAGTTAAACCAGATGCTTCTCTTTCTGTTAAAATGCTAAAAATTAAAGTGTTTTGGTGGGAAAGCATTTTTAGCATACATTTTTCCAATTCCTATGGTTCGGTGTCTGTGGTGCCCTGCCTGGGGTACTTTCTTCAATGCTTCAATTTTCACGAAGTTAACATCATCGTAGCCATTCCTTCTCATGTCTATTTTGGAATTGATTTGCTAAAGCATGTTGCTTCAGCTTACCATCTAGGACTCGTTTTAAAAGGTATTGCGGATACTATAGATTTGAAGCTAGTGTAGTACATATGGAAATAACAAACAATCATACCTTCCTGCTTACTTTTGTTGCTTCATTTTAATTAATCGATTGATCACTTCCCGGCTCTATGCCACGGATAGTTCCTACACGGCTGAAAATTTTGGTGTAATTTAAAAAAAAATATATATATTCATACATTTCCATATAAAAACTTTATCAAAAGTATAATTGCACTATATTAAAAGTATAAGTATTCTTGATAAAAATTTTACTCTTCAATAGTATAAAATTGATAAGCAAATTTATACAAATCGCTCGAAAAAATAAAAATTGTAATACGAGTGCAGTCGGCTTCGAATCCACAATTCTGTGATTTGTAGGCAAGCGCGCTGTTCACTGAACCAGACAGACTACAAATCAATAGATTTCTAGGTTGAATGGGTTTCTTGCGTTGGTAGTGTAGATTTGATAACATAGTAGGATTGATTCTACCATTTTATGTTATAACAACATTCAATGCAATTTATTCTATTAAAATATATAATATTAAAAGGGTATTTGGATAGTTTTATTCTGTAGCGGTGATAATTAATATAATTTTGGAATAAACTAAAATTATAAGTTGAAAACGGTCAAATTTGATTCAAGTTTTGGAATAGATAGGAGTTTTACTATTTTATTTAACTCATTGCCGGACACAACGCCAAAATTTGACACGATTTGTATGGTCAAATGCTCAAAATTGGACGTCTATAGACGTTGTGTCCGGGAAAGTGTTAAAAAACTTACTTCCGGTTTACACCAAAATTTACAACCGTGTAGTATTCTGGATTGTACTTGGAAAATGTTATTCGGCACTGGTTACGATTTTACGGAATATGTTACTAGATTTTTGACAAAACATATTTTACAAAGGCCTCTTTTTCAGTAAATCCTAATTTTGCATTCAAATTCGCTTAAACTTGCCATGGAATTCAAGACCACAATGTCAGCCAAAATTTGTTGTATCAGCTTTTCATCTGTGTTTCTTTCAATAGTAAGCAGAACCACTTTTGGGCGGAATTTGGCCGAAATTTGGCAGAATTTCGGACGATGTATGAAATTTCTCTTCCAAAGAAAAGTGTTTTGTCATATGGAAACAGTTTCTTTGGTCATTGCATTAATTCCATAGCCAATTAAGTACATATTCGTAAAATTCCTTTTCGACTTCAGGCTCCTTCGAACTGCACTACGCATACTTTTTTAAGGCCCCCCGTATTTTGCTTCAGGAAAAGCCAAATTCATTTAATGAGTGTTATTCTAAGATCTGTCAGGAAAACTAAACTTTTGGTGTAATAAACCTGAAATGCAAAAGACTCTCAGGCCCGTATTTATAAACATACATTAACTCAAGGAGACCTTGAGTCAATGATGCCAAAATTAAAATAAATGTCATTTTCCATACTTTTTCATAGAAATCACTTATATTCACGAGTCAATGCATCCTTGATTTAAGGAGAAATGAAATTGAAATTTTCTATAGTCAACCTCACTTGAAGTCAAGGTAGCTACCCACCTACCATGAAATACTATATTTCAAGTCTATTGAATACTTAAGGTCCCCTTGAGTTTCACCTTAAATCAAGGATCAACGATCCCACATTCTTGCCAATGTTTTTCCTATGTAGCTGCTCTCGGGTATCCCCACACCAAAACTTTATGTAACAAATTAACCCCGTACTCTGTGCCCCCCCCCCTTTGAGAATTTTCTAAATACGCCACTAGTTGGATCTCACCACCTCAACAAAAATGCAGTTAAGATCTTGGAAATTGGACGTCACTTAATACATCTGCGGCCTTAGTCCAATGTGGGACTGTCGCGCCTGTTATTTATTTCAAATTAAAAGCCGGACGTCAGTTCAAAAAACGAATTTGTATAGAGCTGCCCTAATTTTCATATCGTCAGCAATATGCCAGAACCGGGAAACTACCAAATTAGTAATCTTGCGATTATGATGTATTTAAAGGTTCATATGCAATGAACAATCTATTAAGCCAACTAGAACCAAAACCGCTTTCGTGATTGAGTAAATGAAGACATGCTTAGTTCTGTATCCCTTAAAGCGAATTAAAAACTCTTTTCGGTTGAATTAAATTACATCCACAATTTTATTATCATTCATATAAATATATCGCAATACACTATCCTTAGATTCTAGTAAAACGCTTCGGTTGATTTTGCGTACGTTTGACAATTCGTCTGGCACGTGGCTGTTCGCCCGTCCTAATCTGTTGCTTTTGCTGTTTACTTGGCTTAACCTGCTTTTTCATTACACGCCTATAACGACGACCACTTGTACCTTTCTTCATTGGCATGCCTTCAACATGCTTTTGGCGTTTATCGACATTTCGGAATATGGGTCCAAAACGATTGGCACCGGCATCGGTAACGGTACCCGTATTAGTGAGGGTAGGACCTGTTCCACCAGTTCCACCAGCACCGCCCGTATCAGTGATGGTTCCTGTTCCCGTACCAGTTCCAGTTCCAGTACCTGTGCCCGTTCCGGTACCAGTTCCGGTTCCTGTATTAGTACCCGTTCCAGTTCCGGTACCCGTTCCCGTGTTTGTTAGCGTTGCAGTCGTTCCTGGTGATGTTCCTGTAAGTGTTCCGGTAAGCGTTCCAGTTAGGGTTGGGGCAACAGTTGTTGTAGATGTTGTCTTCAAGTTAAGCAAATTCTGAATGACGGCTGTATTCATGAAGAATCGCTCCTCGGGCTTGTCTTGGCCATTGGGATTCGATGGATCTTTCACGGCGCTAGCATCACGTCCGATTTTAACAATACGAATTCTTCCGGCTGTAAATGGATTAACATATACATATTTTGTTTTAAGATATGAAGCGACTTGAAAATGCAAAAGTTTATGCCATTTTGTAAGGAGATACTTTTTTTTTAGATCTACACTTTCTAATTTAAATTTAAAGAAGTGAAATGGTCTGGATTTAGTGAGGACCGTACGTGAACTGCATATACCTTGACCTCCAGGATGCAACACAATAGTTCGCTAACAAGTAAAACGCATATTTATCGTTAACTACTAAAGTTTATTACTTTCTCGACAATAAAATGAATTTAATAAATAATTATGAAGTAATGAATGAATAAGAATTGGAAATGAAATTTGATATAATAGGAAAATCAGCAAGCCTTCAACTTAGTCCAAATACTGGTTTTTTTGAGGGTTCTTGACAAGAATGCGTCTTCGTCGTGGCTTAAGTCGTTGTTGCTGCTGCTGTTGTTGTTGTTGTTGTTTTTGCTGAACCTTCTGCTGTTGGAAACGCTGTGCCTGCAATTGTTGCTGCTGATGTAGTCTCAGCTGTTGCAATTGTCTCTGTTGAATGCGACGTTGCTGTTGGTTGAGCTGTTGTCGCCGCTGTTGTTGACGCTGGACAGGCTTGCGTTGATTCCGAATGTTTTGACGAAATACTTGCTGTTGTTGTTGTTGAGTGCGAATTCGTTTTTGCCCCTTTTGTCCTTTACCGTTTTTAGCTTTGCCTTCGGGACGTGCATTACGATAGAGCGGGACACGACCGTATCCAAATCGATTCGCTCCAGTTCCTGTGACGGTGCCCGTTCCGGTACCAGTAACTGTTCCTGTTCCTGTTCCTGTTCCAGTTCCTGTTCCAGTTGGTGTGCCTGTTCCTGTTAGCGTTCCCGTACCGGTACCTGTTCCTGTTGCTGTGCCCGTACCCGTACCGGTGTTAGTTAATGTTGCCGTTGTACCGGGCGATGTTCCGGTTCCAGTCAATGTTCCCGTCAATGTTCCCGTTAGTGTAGGTGCAACAGTTGTAGTGCTGGTCGTTTTTAAATTGAGCATAGCCTGCAGCATGCCTGTGCTTAAGACAAATTTCTCTTGATATTCATCTAATTCGGGATTATCGGAGGTGGAGGCAGATGAATCAGCGGCGGTTTGTTGAGTGGCATTTTTTGGCTTCAATTCGTCGGCATTGCGTCCAACTTTCACGAAGCGAAATTGTCCAGCTGAAAGATGGATTATTGAGAACTGTGATAGTGCCGTCCCAGTGATTGGTATTTGAATTTGGTTCTATAGTAGGGTGCGTGTGTCATGCAAGTGTTTGCCATTTTGCAAGCAGGTTGGTTATTATTATACACTTTAGGGTGGCTTCATTAGGCTAAAAATGTTTGTTTTTGTACAATGTTAAGGTGCAGACTATTTATATTTTTATGGAAAATATAAATTTTTGGGACATACCTACCCGATAGAACATCTTATGGGCAATCACGGGCTTGGCGACAGGAACAACAATGGCGAAATGTTCGTGGAGTTTTGTAACTCTCGGCAACTAGTCATTGGCGGAACGTTGTTCAAGCATAAACCCTGCCACCTAACAACTTGGATTTCTCCTGATGGCAGAACAGAGAACCAAATTGACCATATTGCTGTTTCTAACACATGGAGAAACTGCCTCTTAGACGTCAGGTCGAAGCGTGGGGCTGATGTTGGCAGCGCACCACCACCTTGTTATCGCGAAATTTCGCTTACGAACGGCAGCGATTCAACGATCTCACAACACGCGAATCTTGCCACGATTTAATGTGCAAAAGCTAAAAAATTCCTCAACTAGACGTGCATATTCGACCGCCTTGCACGAAAAAGCTTGTGCAGCAACATCTCTTCAGAATCCTACAATTGAAGATAGATGGAATTTTCCAAAGGATTCTTTTATTTCATGTGGCGAAGCGACTGTGGGAAGATTGGATCGTGGTAGGAGACCATTTATCAGTGATGCTACTTGGTCTCTTATCTCAGCACGCAAAAGAGTTAAGGAACAGATTGACTCTGCTGCTGATGATTCAGCTAAAAATTAACTTCGTGCTGAATACCGTTCACTACAAAAAGGCGTGCAAAGAAGTGTGAGGCGTGATAAGCGTACTTACATCAACGCTTTAGCGAAGGAGGCAAATGATGCGGCTTACCGTGGTGAAAGCGGTACCCTATTTAAGCTAATTAAACCACTAATTGGCAAGTCGTTCACAACGGACCATCCTGTGAAAGATACAGAAGGGTTACTGCTTGTTACTGAAAAGCAGCAGCTTCAGAGATGGAAAGAGCACTTTTTTGAGGTCCTTAACAACCGTTTCGGGCTTGCAAGTGCATCTTCATCGGCAGAAGAAGACGTCCCTCCAGTAGCCAGTATTAATTCCAGACCACCATCTAAGACGGAATTAAAGCGGGTTATCGAATCTATGGACGCCGGTAAGGCCCCGGGGATAGATGGAATTCCGGTCGAACTATTTAAAGCGGATTCGAATGCTGCAGCGGATATTCTGCTTCCCCTCATCAGAGAGTGTTGGGAAACCGAAACTCTTCCAGTAGAATGGAAAAAGGGCGTAATTATTAAAATTCCCAAGAAGGGTAACCTTAAGGATTGTAATAATTGGCGCGGTATTTGCCTACTTCCAGCTGTATCCAAGCTGATGGCTAAAATTATTTTGAACCGGATCAAGGATGAAGTTGATCGCACTTTAAGCAATGAACAGGCTGGCTTTTGTGAGGGTTTTTCATGTAGCGACCATATAAACACTCTCCGAATTATTATTGAGCAATCCGCCGAATGGAGATCCCCATTACACCTCATGTTCATTGATTTCGAGAAGGGGTTCGATAGTGTTGATCGGGAGTATATTTGGAGAGCTCTTCGTAGGAGGGGCATACCAGATAAAATAATTTCCATCATCAAGGAATCTTATCAGGGAGCCCAATGTCACGTTTTGCACAAGAGTAAGCTTTCAGATCCTTTTGAGGTGCACAGTGGAGTGAGACAAGGTTGCATTTTATCACCTATTCTTTTCCTCATAGCCATTAACGATGTACTAGTGAGCGTGCTTCAAAACCAGAGGAAAGGTATCAGATGGAAAATGTTTGATTACCTGCAACACCTGGACTATGCTGACGATATTTGTCTGCTTTCAAATAAAAAGGAGGATGTAGCTCAAATGGCCGATGCTCTGCATTGCGAAAGCCGTAATGCCGGGCTCAAGATAAACGCTGCCAAGACCAAGTACTTGAGCTCCCATCCTGGTGGACAAAGCGGAATTTGTGTTTCGGGCCAGGCAGTCGAAAAAGTTGACGAATTCTGCTACCTCGGAAGCATAGTCACAGCAGATGGCGGCGCGGACGCTGATGTACAATCGCGTATCAATAAGGCTAGGGCAGCCTTCTTCACTTTGACTCCTTTCTGGCAAAATAACAACATTTCCAGGCGCACCAAAATCCGAATCTTCAATTCTATTGTAATATCTGTGCTTCTTTATGGCTGTTCAACTTGGAAGGTGACCAACGAGATAACAACTAAGCTGCAAACTTTCGTAAACCAGTGCCTACGGCGCATCCTACAAATCCGCTGGCCGGAGATTATTTCCAATGATGATCTCCTGAGTATCACAGGCCTGGATTGGATAGGCACTTCTGTCAAAAGGCGAAAGTGGCAATGGATAGGTCATACTCTCCGAAGAGGGCCAACAAATATTGCAAAGCAGGCCCTAGATTGGAACCCTCAGGGAGCCAATGCTAGACGCCGTGTTGGACGGCCAAGAAACACGTGGAGAAGATCGGTTAATAGCGAGGCTGCTTCATTAAACAAACAGTGGTCAGACCTAAAGACGATGGCACAGAACAGAACGAGGTGGAAAGTAGGCGTAGTTGATGCCCTATGCCCCACAAGGGGTTAACAGGAACCAGAGAGACCTACCCGATAAATGTCTTCATTTTGTGGTTCGTAATTCTTTTTCAGTAAATTAGTTCAAAATACTCTGGACCATAAAAGCACTAATATTATGTACATATTTCACTTCACTCTGAAAATTGCGGTATCTTTTCAAAAGCAGGCAATTTTATACAAAAACCATCGACTCAAACGTCTAAGTCATCACGCTGTCACCATAAAAGCAGCTGAGAGCTTATCCACATACACACTCGCAATCTTCCGCCCTCTTAAATGAAAACCACCAGAACTTTAGCCAAAATAATGGGACATTGGAAAGACGTTTCCTACGATTCCCCACTTTGCTCCTTATGCACGAGAAAAGTTAACTTATTTCCCCAGTATGCTACACAGCGACTCGTTCTTTGAAATGTTACAAATGTTACATAAAGCCAATTGAATGGCAAATCAAAATAAAAATTTCTATCAAAGTACACTGCACTCTTCTACAGGTTTAAAACTAGGGTTGTCAAAAGCCGGTTTTCAGTTTTTCGGTTATTTTCCAGGATGAAAAGTACCGGTTTTAGGGTTAACCGAGCCATTTTATCTGATGGTTAGTTTACTCCAAGTTAAGTTGCGGAATTGCATTAAAACGCTCCTGTTTGTTTATTGGCGGCTAATAAACCCTAAAGCAGTGATTCCGAACCCGCAGAAATTTGCGAACCACTTAGCCGGAAAGTGAACTGCTACACGAACCACCATTAAAGGGGTGAATGATAAACTTTCCAAAATGGTTTTCTTAACACGTTTACTGTCTGACCGGTTTTGGCCGACATTACCACCAACACGTCTGACATCCGAGAATCCATACATTTATGAATCACACGTGACGCATAGGCGTGAACGGGGAGGAACCCTGTGTGTGCATGTGACTCATAGGCAGTGAATGTGTTAACCATTAAGCAGTAGTAAGGATTTTCCTAGTATTTTTCAGAATAGTTCCATTTCGATACATTCGATGATAAATTGTCGCAAGCAGTAGGCACTTCAGAATTTTGACAAAGCAATCGAAACACTTAAACAATTCCGTTGTACGATACTAAAATGACAGTTGAAAATATAATTTGGTACTCCAAGCTCCTTGCCACATTTTATAGTCAAAGCCAGAGATTTTTAATTTTGAAATTTTACTCGTCTAACTTAACCCTAGAGTGGGCGCGCTATGAGCATTTTGCCGCCCTCACCAAAAAAACCTTAATAATTCGTAAAATAATTTTTCGTTAAGTTTGCACTTTTCAGTAGCTGCCTCTATTTTCATTCAGAACTCGTGCCGAAAGGCTGTACGTCGTCAGTGGGCGGAGTGGGGCTAGAGAAAGAGGTTGTTACCATCAGGCGGCAATTTGCTCATCGCGCGCCTTCTCACGTAGATAATTTTAACCTCATATATCACATATAAAAAAACATATTTTTTGCAAAGTTGGAATATTGGGTATGTTTTATGGTGCATTTATTGTAAAAACTATAAGAAGGGTGTTAATTTCCCTTTTTTATGAGTATTACATACGATAATGTAGAATATGTTAAAAGTCTATTAAAATGCGTTGCGTTCTCCAAAACCTTTTATAAACGGAAGTTCCCAATACATATTTCAATAAATATGTTAATTTGTCATTGCTTATTTGTGTTTTATTTAAATCCTGAGAAAATAAATTAATTTAGTTGCTTTATTCCTACTTTAAATTGCCACTGAAAAGGAGCGGCAAAATGCTCCCCACGCGCCCACTGACGTTTCTCGGAAAGACGCGCCCACTCTAGGGCTAAAGACAATTCTAAAGTTTGTCCAAAAATTATACTTAAGGAGGTTTCGAGATAGAGAGGTTTGACTGTACGTCTTAAGAGCGACGATGAATTTTATGTATGGTCAGTTTAGTAAATGCGTGGATAATTTATACTGAACACACAAAAAACAAATTATCTTTGAAAGATTTTTTGGTTCCTCTTGCTGAGGCTTTGATTTTTTAAGGAAATAAAAAGCGAGAACTGATACCACGCCGCCAAGGCGGGAGAAACCCTAAGCGGACAAAATACCAAAAACTTAACATTGCGATCACTTGCCAATACAACAAGAGAAACGTTGCCGATGTGTCCGTTGCAGCTCACTAAGCATCGAAACGCGGACAAAAAAAAAATTTGTTCTGGATGTAACAATGCCTTATGCTACAAGTGCTTTGCACCATTTGACAAGAATTAATATGTATTATGAACATCCAACATATTTAAAAAAAAAAAATTAAAAAAATAAAAGGTTTTTTTTCTGAATTTTTGCATTTTTTACAGCATATCAAAAAACAGGTTTGGGATTATTTATCCATATGCATATGGGATTGTCCCAGGATAAAAAAGGATTTCTGAGTATGCAGAACATAATTTTTTAGCGCAATCTTTCAGAATATACATAAATTTTGCCAAAACTAGTCCCGGTTTTCAAAATAAAACTCCGTCCCGAAAGGGTTAAAAAATTACACTCAGCAGGACAGATTAAATGGTTTGGCTCTACTGACTCATTGACTCATTTAAACTCGAGAAAATTAGCTTTAATAAAATGCTGAGTGGCAACTTCAGAAACGCCGAAGCAGCTGATTATTTTTAGTTGCGCGAATTGGACAATTCTAACAAATTTTTGGTAACAAAACATTTGCTTTTCTGTAAATTGTAAGTGAACAGTCGCTACTGCAATTAGCAACGGGCTCAGAAATTTCCAAGTGCAGTTGCAAATTTGTATGTATGCTTTTATGTTCGCAATCAATTACTTCAGTTTTCGTAGAAAAATTGCTCAACAACAATCAAAATATTTAATAACAGAGTAATATTCCATGTTTATAATTAATCAGCGAAGTCTTCTGCGAACTTCTTCTATGGCGGGTAAGGACCAGGCTCTAGAGTATCTACAAATTATGTCAATATCAGGGACGGCTTCGGGTAATTTTTTCCAAAAGGCAATCCGGCCCTTGTCTTGCTTGGTTCAGCATTGGAATTGCTTATCAAAATGATGGATATTCGGCCAGGCCCCGAATGCTTTTCTAGTGAATTCAGTAGCCTATATTTGGGATTAGCCGTCTAGAGTTGTTGTTTCCTACTCGGAGCTATTCTTTGCTTCAGTGTTCTTTTGTTACTTCGAGCTCTGCTACATGAACGATCTAATGTGAGCGAACAATGATCTTAGTTGAATTAATGCGCAATGTACACGTGTACAACCCGGATTTTAACTTTAAATAGGCTTTTAAAAATGCACCCTTGTATGCTCAGTGGAATTTCTTTCTGAAAAATTCGTACAAAAGCACGATCCCATCATTGAAAAATTCCGTCTGGGAACTAGGGATGTCAAAAACCGGACGGTTAGTCCGAAAACCGGTATTTTCAAAACGGTTAACCGGTTTTTTTCGGTTTTTTCATCCTCCCGGTTTTAACCCGGACGGTTGTTTGCCCATCCGGTTAAAACCGAAAAAAAAACTTTCCAAATTCATAAAATTTTTATATTTTCTTGATTTGTCAGTCTGTAATTCTATTGCTTGTTTTCTATGAAAAATTTCGTATTTCCGAACACTCTCCTTAGTGCTATTATTCCAAGAACCATCGCTTCGTCAAGCTACCGCTCCTTGCATTTTTCATTTCCAAGGCATATATTGTTTACGTTGCGTGTCACACGTGTATCTTTTGTGCGTCGTGAGGGTATATGTGTATCAGATCAGTGCATTTAGAGTTCATTGTTATAGGAAGACGAATCGGCAGTTGCTACGACGTCCGCGTCCACATCGATATCCGCGTCCACTTCAACATCCGTCATGTCCATAAAGACTTCAACATCTACATCATAGTGCAGTCATATTAGCATTTCAAATAGAAAAAAATAGAGTAAGGTTAATTCTTGTGGTTTTGGAATCAGTGGGCTCCCAGGAATCTAAAACTCATTTTGCTGAAAAAAAAATTTGATCGGAAAGGTCCCAAAAAGGACAAAAAAGGATACTCTTTAATCCTTGACCGGAGGTCGGCATGTGGGGAAAAAAACCAAGGGGACATCAAGTATATTACATACCCGGTGTTTGTTCCATGGTTCAAGGACCCTCAACGGAATAAATCGAGATTAAATGGAGAATTATTGTGTTTCCCGTGTTTCTTTCCGAAGCCCTAATTACGAGACCAATTCAAATTGTCACTACGTTTCTCACTTTTCCGAATCTATAATAGCTAAAGATTCTACCATTAAATTTGCTAAGAAAAAAAATGATCGGAAAGCTCTCAAAAAGGACACTAATTACAAACCTTGATCGAACGTGGGCATGCGGGGTGTCATATCAAAGAGGACGTCGAGTACATTCCATATCTGGCGTTTATTACTTGTTTCAAGGACCCTCACAGGTGAAAATTGGGATCCAATGGAAAATTTTCATGTTTCTCGTATATATATCTTTCGAAAGCCGTAATTTTTCGTTTTAGCCCGAATGTTTCCATTTAGTGTCCTTGAAACAGGAAACAAACACCGGATATGCAATGCACTCGACGTCCTCTTTGACATGACACCCCGCATGCTCACTTTCAATCAAGGTTTGTAATTAGTGTCCTTTAATGTCCTTTTTCAGAGCTTTCAGATAATTTTTTTCTTAGCAAATTTAATGGTAGAATCTTAACCTATCATAGATTCGGAAAAGTGAGAAACGTAGTGACAGCTTGGATTATTCTCGTAGTTATGGCTTTGGAAAGATACACGGAAACACAATAATTTTCGATTTAATCTCGATTTATTCCGTTGAGGGTCCTTGAAATAGGAAACAAACACCGGATACGTAATGTACTCGACGTCCCCTTTGATTTGATGCCCCACATGCTGACCTCCGGCCAAGGATTAAAGAGTATCCTTTTTTGTCCTTTTTGGGACCTTTTGGAGGCCTGAAATGGGATATTTTGACTGCATTATATACATTGTCTAGCAATAAAACTGAGTTAACTAATTTTGAAACATTATGAATACTTCTGACAATTTTATTTGATTATCTTTTTTGTTCAACATGTTTCTCTTTTAGGGCTCCATTACACAGTCATATTTCTATACGAACATCAGCTTAACGAGTGGGTATGCATTATTTTGCTTAAATTCTAAGCAATTCAATGAAAAACCGGTTAACCGAAAACCGGTACTTTGAGCCCGGTTAAAACCGGACGGTCTAAACGGCTTTGCGAAAAAACCGAAAAAACCGAAAACCGGGTTATGGGCCGGTTTTTGACATCCCTACTGGGAACCCTATTAGACTCTCTTTTTCACTATTTCACTGACATGAACATTTTCTAGTAGCCAAATGTAAAAAAATCAAATTTGGCCTGGACATTCCGGTTAAAACCGGAAATTTTAACAACTAGTCGTCTAAAACCGGAAAACAAAAAACCATCGGTTTTTGACATCCTTATTTCGAACATACGACCGTTTACTACGAGGTCGATCGCGCATAGTACTTTATTAAACCGCCTACTTCAATTTGCATTTTCGGGGACTTCCTTTTTTCATTTAAATGTTTGGGAACTCAGTGCTACGAAAGGTTTTTCGTTTCGAGACCTTAACACATAGTCTAAGAAAATTGGACCAAAATATGGCCATCGAACGGCAAAAATCCTACATCGGAAATTTTTTTTGATTATGGTTGAGGATGGTCCGCAGATGATGGCATAGAAAGTCCCAACCGATCGGGGGTCCGCAACCTTAAAAAAAGGGGGGAAAGGGGGACATTTTTTCGGTTTTTTGCTGTTATTTCAAAAACGGTAAGAGATACAGAAAAATGGTCTGAGGACGAAAAAAACTACATAAAATTATCTTTGCAATGATATATAACACATTAAAGTTTATTTGAATATTTCGGCGTTAGACTAGAACACAAATTAGAATATTTTCATTTTAGACCTTTTTTAAAAGCTCCATAACTTCTGGAAGAATGATAGGTCAGGCGTAAAATTTTGTACAAGTATTCACAATAAGTTCAAGATAATTTTAAAGTAAACACTGAGTCGCTCCGGTCAAGGACCCCCATTATCCCCCCATTTAAATTTTTCAAAACGGCATATCCATAACCCCCCCCCCCCAAATTGGAGCAGAGTGCTAAATTTTGGTTTGTTGAGATTGGAGGTCATAGTGACCCCACCCACCAAAAATCAGCTCATTCCGATAAAAACTAAGGGTATCTCCCATACAAAGTGACCCATCAGGAGTTTGTTCTACGTACATACTACTCATTTTATAAACTGTAGAACAAAGTTGTCTTGGGTCACTTTGTATGGGAGGTACCCTTAGTTTTTATCCGAATGAGCTGATTTTTGGTGGGTGGGGTCACTATGACCTCCAATCCCAACAAACCAAAATTTAGCATTCTGCTCCAATTTCGGGGGGAGTTATAGATATGCCGTTTTGAGAAATTTAAATGGGGGGATAATGGGGTCCTTGACCGGAGCGACTCAATGTTTACCTCAAAATAATCTTGAACTTATTGTGAATACTCACGCAAAATTTTACGACTGAGCTAGCATTCTTTCAAAAGTAATGGAGCTTCTAAAAAATGTCTAAAATGAAAAAATTCTAATTTGTGTTCTAGTCTAACGCCGAAATATTCAATTAAACTCTAATGTGTTATATATCATTGCAAAGATAATTTTATGTAGTTTTTTTGTCCTCAGACCATTTTTCTGTATCTCTTACCGTTTTTGAAATAATTGCAAAAAACCGAAAAAATGCCCCCCTTTCCCCCCACCCCTTTTTTTAAGGTTGCCGACCCCCGATCGGTTGGGACTTTTAATGCCATAATCTGGGGACCATTCCCAACCATAATCCAAAAAAAAATCCGATGTAGAATTTTTGCCGACCAAATATGCCATTTTTCTTAGACTAACAGTTAAGTTTACAATTTTGGCATTTAACTTTTGCTTTAGTATCTGTATAGTTTTTCTAATATCCAACAAGAATCATTCTGCCAAGCGATACGAGAGCTTAAAACTGGGCACAGCACGGAAAGACATCGCGTTTTTTATTCAGCAAAATAAAATAATTGAACTAAGAGTAGTGCTGCACAAGGCGGTGTCTGGTACGGATCTAAAAAAAGATCTTCTATCCAAGTCATCCGAGTGATGCAGAAAGGCTACGGCTTGACAGATTTCCCTCTACAAATGTAAGTGTTTATCAAGCCAAACGGGTTGCGCAATGCTCGTTCATAAGTGTCTACTTTTTAAAGATTGGAGTTGGTGCGGAGCGTATACCAGGACCTCGGAGGGTTAGCTAGCCTGAGCGACTGAATTGTCGTTTCCTACTTGGTTTGTGCCGCACTTCTGACTAAAACGTTAATAAGATAACCAGTCCTATTCAGCGACAAGTCATATGACAAGCATGCCAGCAGAGTACGCTTCAAAATATTCAGTCGAGGCAGTGGCGTACGGAAATTTTTTTCGGGAACGGTTTTTGGCGGTTACGTTGATCAGAGACTTGAGGACAAGGGTATATCCAAAAACTGCTATGTGCGACCAAATCACTGTATATAATTGTCAAAGGAATCTACGAAATTTATTTGAAACCTAATTCGGTTAGTAATCATCACTACAAGTTTCAATCTAGTTGCATTGATTCAAAACTGACATCACGCATCTTAGTAGTTTATTGATCTGTGAAGATTAAGCCACTAGAAAGGCTTTTATTATGTTAAGGCATCAAAGGACCTAATTCCGAATTAACTGAG
This sequence comes from Microchrysa polita, assembly GCA_949715475.1. NCBI lineage: Eukaryota > Metazoa > Arthropoda > Insecta > Diptera > Stratiomyidae > Microchrysa > Microchrysa polita. The sequence goes on from OX454417.1 coordinate 21,749,863, forward strand.
GATTTTAGAGTCAATATTAAGTTGGAGCACAAATTGTTAAAGATGTGTGGTTACGGAATTGCAGAAAGTATCTTGCCAACAAGCACATCATTTTCTATGATGCTGATGCAGAGATTCCTTGTACGATGAGTGCAACATCTTTGTCGGAAATTAAAATTGCTTTAAAATTACTGTTATGTAGAACGACCTATTTTCAACTACCCCGATTTTTCATCCAAACATAATGATACTTGTAATCACTACAGGTAATGATTCAAACATGATTTCATGCATCAAACAATTTGGAAGGGAGTTTGAATTCCTTAGCATTGTATCGTGGCTAGAGTTCACCCTCGCGAAATGCAGAATTATCTTAGTATGTATGGTGCTCAGCTGGCTGTACCATAATTTTTATTTGAAAGTAAAAAGGAAATAAATTAACACTGCCACCCTGTGTTTGCCGGTCACGAAAACAAAAATAAAAAAGATTTAAGTTTCTTCTGTTACTTAATTATTTTTTTTTGTCACATTCCAGCCAAATTAATGGTTCTTTTACAAAAATTTCGTTTTCAATAGAATTTGTTTGTGAGTATAATCCAAAAATTTTACGTAACATTCTAAATATCATAAATATTAAATACTATTTAATTTAATATAATAAATTTCTAGTGCAAATAACTCCATTCAAATCTACAAATGGCAAAAACTTTCATATTTCACACAAAACACCGACACAAAAAAAAAGAATAAAATTCACATCATACCTCCTAGTGTCCCCGACAGGCACAAAAGCACCAAGCAGATCCGCAAATATTGTCGTCTCATCTTATCCTCTCAACGTCACTAATTAACTATCACAAAAATATGCTATTCAATGCACAACGCAGATATCCTTATGGCTACTGAACACAAGCTCAATTCCTAGTTCATTACTCCCCAACAAAAAAGCACAGCCGCAAACTTATAGACACACTATATCTGCGTATAGTGGTGTAGATTCGATAAATTAAGCAAAACTGAAAGGCATCTAGAACCGACAGAGCCTTTTATTATCGTCGAAAATTTGGGGTCAACGGTACTAAATTATCTATCGAACTTACAGCAACCAACCAATGATGTGCAGAAAAATTTATTCGACCATAATATTAATTGGCCGCGCAAGAAGCGCAAACGGTCTGTACACCCGTAGTGCTAAAGATTGGGACGAGCACGCAAAAAAAAAAAACGATTGGTAAGACAAGAACTAGAAAACCTGTCAATACAAAAAAAAACGCACATTAGGAAAATTTCAATAAGGCGTAAAAAATCGGAACCCAGACAACGGTACAATGCTTACAAATGTTGGTTGAAATTGCCAAAAAATATCTCCGACCAAGATACTTGAAATACATTATTCTCAATACGTATAAAGAGGAAAGTGGTAGAAATCTTAAACCACGAAATGATATGTGTCTAGTGTTTACCTCCTGCAATGCTTTTATCTTCATCCACCAACATTATTAATATTGGTTTGCCTCTGGGCCATACGGGTATAAGCATCATCGTTGTTTGGCCATTTCGAGTACAAGTAGATGAATTTTCAAAAAATCTAGTCGCGCCGCTCTCCCTCAGTGAACAAATCACCGCTTGCTAGAAAACACAATAGAACATCATGTTTTTCGCGAATTACCGAAATCTATACACCCAGATGATGCCTATGGTACATCACACACGCAGACCTGCCTAGTGAATCTTTTTTGATTGATAGACACAATAACCCTAGGAGATCTACGAGTTGTACATTCTTTCACCGAAACAGCGAACGTTCAACTCTTTCTCGCCATCATAGAATGCTACACCATCAAAATAGGCCCAACGCAATACTGAAATCGGTCGCATGCGAGTCGTTTTTTGGTCATAAATATAGTTCCCATTACCAGAATCGAATGGCAAACAATTACTAGCAGATTTGCAAAGGTCTGCTTTTTTTTGTGTGTGTGTCCGACCGGCCAATCTATCTGCAGACGCTTCGTATGTTGGCTCCGGCTCATCTATACTAGACAAATTGTAATTATATGAGCTAGAAGAATGGTCTCATGCATTGAGAAAAATTTGTTTCCTGAAAAAAGCAAGCGTAGATAGATGCTAAGGTATATCAGTACTCGACAATTAGCTGATCTCAAGTAGTAGGCATCGACCGAAAGGCTTGAAGTGGTTTCGCAAATGTATGTTCCATTAAGTTCTTCGCTCATAGACCGATGTTTTTTTAGTTCTTTTCAGCATCATGATGGCTAAAAGTTTTATTTTTTCTACTTTTTCTCATCTTGTACGGTTCATTTTGAATGATGCGGCTCATAATTTATTAGTTATGTACTCAATTGTTGGAATATTATGCTAAAAGTTTGTTGGTCGACATTATTTTGACCAAGTGCAAAGCTTCCAGATTGCACCGATAGTGTGTGATGTACTATTTATTGTTTATGCTTTGCTTTTTCACTCATTGCTGAATATCCCAAATAATTTTTTCATTTTTCTTAGTTAAGTGCTTAACAATTGACATATTCTGGCAATAGTTACACAAAGCCGAACCAATTTCAGTCAAGAAATGAAAAAAAATGTCGTTTGGGTGTAACAAAAGTCGAACACTTCAAATTCAATTGATCTCAGATAATTTGGGTTTCTCGCTGAACTCTTTTGTTTTCTTATCTATTTCGAATTTAAAACCGTACACATACAGACGGAAGCTTATTTTAAATTATAGCAAATGTGAAAGATCCAAAAACGAAGTTGTATTCTTAGAGGCGATTCACACTTACGGAAGGATTTATTAAATCCTCGATTTGATTTACAATTGTACCATATTATACTGAAATTTGGATAATTTAGGCATTGAACAAAATTAATATATGTATATGCTTTTTATATTATAGAGTTTTAGCATGTCGTAGAAAATATTACAATAGTACGGATAGGCTTTGCCTACCGTACGGAAAACAATATATACCACAATTTTGCATGTCCCAACTAGGTAGTAGTCTGGCTGGTCTAGCGGTTAGTGCGCGCATCTTCGGTGCACAGGGTCATGCATGAGTTCGAATCTCACCATGAGCCATGATGTTTTTCGAACTCACGAGCTTGTGATGGACTATGATCTCACTCAGATGTTAAACGAGTACCCAATATTTATTTATTTCTGACAAATCATTCATGCATTACATATTAGTCAACAAAGATACCGGCTTGCGTCAGCCTTAACTCTAGATTGGAAAATATTTAGTTTAGTACAATTAATTCTTATTAAGTTTCAACTAAAATTAGATGGTTTAAGGAAAAATTTTAAAAACCTTATGAGAGAATATAAATATATAAAAACTTAACCTAAAAACTAAATCTACTTATCCTAAAGTTTTAACGTATAATATTACAAATTCAGTAGGCGTATCTAGCCAGGAACTTGGGGGTGCTGTTAGCTATTAATGTGTCGAAAGTTTTAATTTTGGTTTCTCTGTGTAACCTCCTGGTCGAGTAGAAAAATGGTTTATTAAAGATGTGTTTAAGGATCTTGTTCTGGGTGATTTGTATTTTCTTTTTTACTGATTTTGAATAAACGGGTGGAGCCATATGTCGCGATTGGTTGAATAACCATCTTATAAATTAAAAGTTTATTCTCAAGTGAGAGTTTTGATTTTTTGTTTAGGAGTGGGTATAACGAAAAAAAGGCTTTCATCATTTTCTCGGATGTTACTTGAGCATGGGCTTGACCTGTTAACTTTTTGTCAAACACTAATCCTAATCACGTACTTGATTTCGTTAGTCCAATTGATATTGTCTCCTAGAAAATTTAGGGGAACATTAGGCAAGTTTGTTCTTTTTCTTTTCCTAGAAAAGAAAATAGCTTGGCTTTTGGATGCATTTAGTTTAATTTTCCATCTGAAATAGAACTGATATAGTGATTCAAGTTGGTGTTCCAGGTTTGAAATGATCTGGTCTTTATCAGTGCTATTGGAAAATATGCATAAATCATCCGCGAAACTCCCTAGATGACAATGATTGGTTTTTGGAATATTGGCTATAAATATGTTCAACAATAACGGACTCAGGCAAGATCCTTGCGGAACTCCGGAAGGTATTTTTTGTAATGCTGAACATGATTCTCCCACTTTAACATAAAAGGTTCTATTTGATATAAACGACTGAATAATTTTTGTTAAATAGACAGGAATGCCAAATTTCATTAGTTTATATAAGAGCCCGTGGTGCCAGACCGACTCAAAAGCCTTTTTGATATCCAGCGCAACAGCACCCACGGATTCTTTCTTTGCAAACGACTCCTTTATGTGCTTATAGAGCCGGAGGGTTTGATGTGTCGTAGAATATTGTTTCCTAAATCCGAACTGGAATTCTGGTATAAGTTTTAACCTATCCGCTACTTCAGTAAGACGAGATAAGATAATTTTTTCCATGATTTTGCTCATTGCGGGAAGTAAGCTTATGGGTCTATAATTCTCTGGTAACCGAGAATCTTTTCCGGGCTTAGGAATGGCAACTACATTTGCCTGTTTCCAACACAGAGGAAAGTATGATATGGTAAGACAAGCATTAATAATGAAATTAAGGTGTATTATTACTTTGTTTGGGATATTTTTAAGAAGGATGTTTGAAATTGTATCATGACTGGGAGCTGTTTTGACTTTAAACGATTTTATGATTTTTTTAATTTCTCTTGGAGAGGACAAATAAGTTGCGTGGAAATCATTAGGTAAAGATGCTAAAGTCTTAATCTTATCGTCAACTAACTTATTATAAATAGTGCTAAACAGGTGAGAGGATGTATTGTGAGAGTTTTCGAATACTTTTGATATAATTTCGGCCTTATCTTTATTATCAAACACAAGGGTCTTATCAGCAGCAAATAAAGGTGGCATTAACTTAGTCCGGCGAAAAATTTTGTTTAGTTTCCAAACTTTTCTGTTATGTTTCGAGATACGTTGAAGCATTTCGTTCCATATTGCATTGCGATTGAAAAAAACTAGACTTTTAATTGTTTTTGATAAATAGTTTACAGTAGACTTAGTTATAGGGTCACGCAGACGTTGCCATCTGCGGCGAAGAAAGTTCCGAATATGTATGAGTCGTTTGGTGTTATCATCTATAAATTTGATCTTGGTAGGGGGCTTATGTATTTTGATTGTTGCAAAATCTATAGCGGTATTGATATTAGTATAGATTTTGTTTAATTCATTATTAATTTGATGCGGACTTTCTATGTTTGACAGGTTCTGAGATCGCAGATCAGTTTTTTCATTTAAGTATCTCCTAAATTTAAGCCAATTTATACGTTTTGTAATGGTATGTGTATCGCCTATAATTTTTCCCGAACTTATTTTAAAGCAGAATTGTACTGGGAGATGAGGAGAGGAAAGTACTTTAAGAGTTAAAGGCTGGGAAATGTCGATACACCCTTTGCTAATTACTAGATCAAGGGTTGAATCATACCGTTTAGGATTAAGAAAGGTCGGTTCAGATGGCGTATGAATGATTAAGTTATTGTTTAAGACTATTTCGTATAATAGCTTTCAAGCTTTATTGGAATTAACACAATTCCAAAATCTATGTTTTGCGTTAAAATCACCGCAGAACAACACCTTTTCACTCAAATTATTTAGATATTTAATGTCATCTTCAAATTGTCTAAGTTTAAAATTATCTACCCGAGAACCTGGGAAGTAGCACACAACTCTAGTTATCTGACACTCTTCTAATTTAATGGCTATTGCCTCTATAGTTTTTGTTAACAACTCAGGAAGTATATAATACTTCATCGATTTCTTAATACAAATAGCGACACCGCCACCTGTAACACCCATTCTGTCTAATCTATAAGTATTGTAATTCTGAATCTTAAAATTATCTCTTTTCTTTAACCAAGTTTCAGAGCGACAATATCTATATCTGTATTTTGTAAAAAGTAAGCTAGTTCGATAGTTTTGTTTCGAATGCTTTGCGCATTCCATAATAATATGCTTACATTATTGTTCATTTGTACACAAACTTAAGAGCTAAGGCAAAAATAACATTAAGTTTCTCAGTTTTACTTTAACAATTTGAGAGACTTACAATTAGCTCAGTGGTGATTTCTAGCATTTGTTCCATTGATAATAAATTCTTATCAGTGCTAACTTTCTGTTGCTCAGGCCTGAAGTTTAAGACGTCTGAATAGAGTGGCATTGGATTGTTAAGATTTGTTCTAACAGTATTAATCGGTTTGATAGAAGTGGATTGATTTTTCGATAGTGTCGGAAAGTTGTTAAGGTTCGTGTTTATGTTGAATTGTTTTGGTTTGGATTCAATTCTATTGTTTCGGTTTCGGTTTGCTACTCGTTGGCGGATGGATATATATTCCAAACGTTTGGTACATAGTTTGCCACTAGCCATATGATTTAGCGAACAATTTGCACATTTAAGTGAGGGTCTCATTACTTGTAACGTTTCACCTGCATCGCATTTTTCATAATAGTGATTAGCTCCACAAAGGAGACATTTCGGAGGAAGGTGGCAATTGGATGATCCGTGGCCCCAATGTTGATAATTGCGACATTGCGTTGGCCCATTCCGTGCTTTGGAATACCAGTTCCAGTGGACTTTTGTGTCAAATATAACGTCAATTCGTCGCAAATCGGTCAATTTTATCGTTCCTTCTTCGAAGTACAATATATAATAAGTTTCGTTACTATATCTAGTGTTGTAGGGGTGAAATTTTTTGATTTCTTGACAGGGTAAATTATATTCCTTTTTCAATTCGGTTAGGAGCGTTTTACACTCCATATCATGATAACCCGAGTACCCATTTATGGGGATAAATAACACTGCTGAGCGTGATGCTGATCTCATTACCTCAACAAAAAGCAGATAAGATCTTGGAAATAGGATGTCACTAACACATCCTGCGGCCTTAGTTCAAATGTTGGATTGTCGCGCCTGTTATTTATTTATTTTAACTAGGCATAGGTGTATTTCTGTGACTTTGACTACCTTTGAACAGTCGAAATTTTAGGCTCATGATTTTTTATTTTTCGTGATTATGCGCCTACGCATACTTGGGAGCTTACGAGCAATTTATATGTTTGTGCATTGTTATTTTGTTGTACTGTGTTTTGATCAAGTGATTCAAGAAAAAGTGTTTTAAAATGTATTTCAAGGGATGGTTAGTCACTCGTGTTTTTAAGCGATGACTGATCCCCAAAGAGGTTATCCTTGGGTGAGGTCCGAGGTTGGGTTACAACCTCGTAGGGACGTGTACTCCCTGGTAATTTCGGGGTCGTGAGGAGGTTATCCTCATAGTGGTTGAGAGGAGGTTATCCTCTCAATCCAGACCAGTGACTAATTAAAAATCAGAAATTTCACATAGAAAACATCAACACAGCCTACATGCATATAGCCAATCTATAGATACATGTATACCAATTATGTACATAACGTTGTGTGGATGCTCTGTTTTCTATGTGAAATTTCTGATTTTTAAATTAGCTATATCTGGATAACTGTTAGGAATTCGACCTATGCTTGTAAGATGAACTTTATAGGAAATTGTGTAAGCTTTCATTCTTGCTCAGACATTTTTTTCGTAGAGTTTGCGGTTTCACAGATATAGCGGGGATAGAGCTAATAAGCACAAGAATGAGATATTTGAACCCGCTCTCCCAACGTTAGCGCACTCCCCATGACCGCGTGCTTTTAGTATGTTTTCCTCCGAACCGCCCATTATGGATTAATGAAATAAAAAACCGTCCCCCCTGCCGTTTTTTCACAATGTTTGTCTTTATACTTGAAAATAGAAAAAATTGAATTCGGAAGCTCGGTTTTAACTCCTAAGCTTTTGACTGATTGAAGACAGGACAACGGGGAGCATCAAATGAAAGCCAATTAAACATCGTACAAATCGGTCGCGAAACAGTTTTCCGAAAAACAGTCGCGAGAGACACCAGAGCCAAAAAAATAAACAAAATAACGATTTTTTAACAATTTTCGGATTTCAATCACCTGTATTGGGGGAACCGTTAGGAATTCGGCATTTGAGTGTTCAAATAAGTTTTTGGAAATTTAATGGGCTCTAGTACTGCCATACAAATACTCTCGACAACCTGCAAAAATGAATCCTTTAGCCCCCCTCCCCACGTTAGCGCACACCTCATGACCGCGAGCTTGTAGTATATCTTACTCCGAACCGCCCATTATGGATCCATGAAATAAAAAACCGTCCCCCCTGCCGTTTTTTCACAATGGTTGTCTTCATTCTGATGAGTATAGAATATTACTTCGTTGAGACTCTCTTAGCTCTCGAATGATAGGAGACAAGCCAAGAAGAAGTATATCAAATTAAGGAAAATTTACCACTTACTAACTTTACCCTACAAAAGTTTTTTGATAAACAAATCGGAGAGACACCAGAGTCAATAGAATGCAAAAAAACTTTTTTTTTTTTACTTTTATTGAACAATATCGGAAGAACCGTTAGGAGTTTTGCATATGTAAGAATGGGCAAATAAATAGAATATTTAGAAAGCTTTAATGCTTACTCACAACTTTTTTCTGTCCGACTCACCGTTTTCGAGATATAGCCCAAAACACCAAAAATTGCACAAAATTACACCTTTAACCCCCTCTCCATGCGTTAGCGCACCCCTCAGCTCCGAGTAAAATTAGTACCTTTACCTCCTAACTACTCCTGCGAAAATACCGAAGAAAAAAATCGTCACCCCCTTCGATGTTCTCTATAATGTCTTGTTTGATTGGCCTAATATTATGTATTTTTTTTAGCTATTCTTACAATAGAAAACACGCAAAATAGGGTATTTTCAATGTGTCAATTTGTAAGGGAATTGAAATGTTTTGGGGCTGTTTTCATACGAAAACCTGAAAATAGCCCCAAATGACATGTTTTCGGTCACTCTGAATACATTACTGGTTGAAAATTTGTTGCCGGAAAACCTTAATGTTCTGTTCAAAAATTTAAAAATAATGTGGAACACGGAGTGCTCTTCCGCAGAAGCGTAATTTCCAATGGGGAAATATACAGTACATAAGAATATAAGGAATTCTTCAGGAGAGTAGAAAGCAAATGCGAATGAAGAGAAAACACTGCAAAACTGCTTTCAATTTTTAAGTAGCCTTTATTGTTTGAGTTTATCAATATCCTTTTTTATACCGTTCGCTCATAGAGTGAAAGGGTATATTAACTTTGTCATGAAGTTTGTAACGCATTGAAGGAAGCATCTTATCATATAAAAAGTATACATATATGATCAGCATGACGAGATGAATCGATTGTGCGATATCCGTCTGTCTGTCCGTCTGTCCGTCTGTTGCAGCGCGTTTTTCTCGGCCACTATAAAAGCTACGGAGCTGAAATTTTGCACACGTGCTTCTTATTGTTGCAGGCTGTTTGTATATTTGATTCACTCAAATTGGATCACTGGGTCATGAGGCTGCCATACAAACCTAGCTCCCCAATTTGAGTTCTTCTAAGAAAAACTTTTTTATTTGTGTAGCAATTTCAACCAAATTTTACACAAATGTGTTTCTATAGATAACACAAAATATATGCAAGAATGGATCAAATCGGACCATGGAGTCATGGGGCTGCCATACAAATCCAACCCCCCAAATTAGGTTCTTCTAAGCAAAACTTTTTTATTTGTTCGCCAATTTCAACCAAATTTCATACAAATGTAAATCTATTGATGACACAAAACATATGTAAGATTGAATCAAATTGGACCATGAAGTCATGGGGCTGCCATACAAACCAAACCCCCCATATTGGTTCTTCTAAGAAACATTTTTTTACACCAATTTCACAAAACCTTGAATTAATGTGTCTTTATCAAAGCAACTAAAAAGTTCAAAACGGATGGAATCGTACTGTGGGGTCATGCTCCGGCAACCCCAATAAAATCTTCCGAGTAAATATTTTTATTTGCCCACTTATTTCAACCAAGCCAAAAACTTTTGTCAAAACGGAAGAAAAATAATGAGGAGGGGGATTAAATACAAGTCATAGGTACGCCCGAAAAAAACTTTTAGCCCAAGCGAAGGGTATCCAAATTTCGGCCGCGCCCGAAATTAGCCTCGGCCCCAGGGGTTGGCGAGCGAAGCCCCCTGCTCGCTTCGCGAAGCCCCCTAGTTTTAGTTAAAATTTGAATAAATGTTTTTTCGTATATAGCAGGGCAAAGCAAGTCTTAACTTTCTCCAGTTGTTCGCATTTTTTTTTTAATTTAATACGAACTCTCAAAGCTAACCAGGATTATTTTTTTTACTAAACCTTCTAGATATAAAAAATGTAGAAATTTCCAAAATTGAAAGATTTATAGTCTTATGCAGTAATTCGAAAACAAACGGAAAACAAATTAACAAACAAACGCAGTTCCGCGGTACCCTAGGGTTCCGCGAAGATCTCTCAGCAGTTTTCGAAGATATCCAAAATTAGGAAAAGTGTTGAAAAAACTTTTGACAACAAAAAGCAAACAATCCACACAAAAAATGTTTGTACCTTTTAAAATTCTTTCTGCTACACTGTACCGGAAATCAACTTAACTGTAAAATAGATGACCAACATCAGAGACTCGAACGATTTTCTTTTACAATTTTATGAAATAGAAAAGGAAGTAGCGTGTACCAGAAAATAAAGCAGAGTGTTTGTGACGAGGTTTTTGGGATTTAAATAAGGGTCCAAATAAATAAGCGTTAATCAAAAGTACGATTTTTTTTAAACGAATGTTCAACAGTCCAAATTTTAAGTTCTACCCAGATTTACGGTATCAAGTTTGAAAATTTTCGAAATCTATACGCACGAATTTCGGAGTTATCGGACAAAAGCTGTACTTTATCCACATATATTGGACACTCCCAACGAGCTCTCGTCCGCACAATTTCCCTTTTCTGCACATATAACTACTGTGCACGCTCCCATAACCGGACACCGCGCGCCGGGACCAAAAATTTTGTCCGGTTATAGGAGGTGTCCGGTTGAAAGAACGTTCACATTTTTTTTTCTGAAAAACAAAAAAAAAAAACAAAGCACTATTTTCTCAACACAAACATTTTCATTATATTTCAATTATAAAATTAATAACAATAATTCGATAGGTTTAGGAAAAGTAATCAGTTATGGACGTTTGTTTTTTCGAATTAAGCGATTGTTCCGTAAATCGAATTTGTAGTTCACTGATAGATTGCACTGATGCACCATCATTTTTATTGCAGGCGAAAATCTTCAATTTTTGTAGACACGAAATAGCGGCACCGTATGTTTGAATGCTGCTGGAACCTGTATCATCATTCTCGGCGTCTGCGTCGTCATCAGGATCGTCAGTTGATTCTAGGGATATCGCATCACTATTATCTAATCTTGCATATTCCGATTCTTCAATGGAGAGAACAGTATCCATGAGAGTAAAATCCTCTGCTTGTACAGGAGATTGGCCTATCCTACCCAAAGCCACTGTCATGGTCCTCCACAAACTCAAAGGAATGTTATCTTCGTCATCGGTATCTTCCTCGGTGATATTTGAATTCATGACAAATCCCGCTCTTCGAAAACAATTCCCAATGGTTTCGGGACTTACTTTTTCCCAAGAGGATTGGATAAAATACAATGCATCCAAAACGTTAATTTTTTTCGAGAGTGCTGATGCAGATTCAGCGGAGTCAATATTGTTCAACAAGCGGTGTAACACCAGGGATCGATAGTGAAATTTAAAATTTTTGATGATACCCTGATCCAATGGCTGACACTCACTTGTTGTGTTAGGAGGCAAGAACATGATGGTGACATTCGAAAGCTTCACATTCCTTGGATGCGAACCAGCATTATCGAGAAAGAGTATGACTTGCTTGTTACGTTGTCTCATTCGGTTATTGAACAGTATTAACCATTCGCGCATAAATTCGCTAGTCATCCAAGACTTTGGGTTATTTCGCCATATGACAGGAAGTTGTGTGCTATCAAGATTTTTAAAAGCTCGTGGCTTTGCAGCTTTTCCAATTACAAGGGGTATCTCCTTTTCTCCTGCCATATTCGAACACAATAAGATTGTTAGTCTTTGCTTTGCAAGTTTTCCACTGGAACACTTTTCGTTCTTAAAAGCGAAAGTCTTGTTCGGCAAGGCTTGATAAAAAAGTCATGTTTCGTCTGCGTTGTAAATAGAATCTGGATTGTACTTTTTGAGAATGTCAGGCAATTTTTGTCTAAAATCCATAACATCTTGAAAATTTACGTCAGCGGATTCTCCTACTACCGCTCTAAATGAAATGTTGTGCCGCTTTTTGAACTTTCCCAGCCATCCACTTGATGCTTTGAACTCATTTAAATTCAACTCTTTCGCAATTTCCATTGCTTTCGCTTGAATCGTAGGTCCCGAAAGTGGAATGTTCTTATGCCTTGCCTGTGTAAACCACTGCAACACGCGTTGATCAATTAAACCACCAGATTCTGAAGTGAAATTTCGCTTAACAGTCCAACTTACTTCACTTAGTGACCATTTTCTTTGAATTTCATGTTTGTTTTTGATAATATCTGCCGCTTGGGTTTTACTGATGCGGAAATGTGCTGCTAATTCACGAACGGAAAAGTTTTTTTCGTTTTTTAAATTTATAAAGTTGATTTTTTCCTGGAGCGTCAATACTTTTTTCGGTGCCATGACACTACTTTCGACAGAAGCAACTGAAAATTTTGAAATTCGACTGTAGGATCAACATGTAACCAAATTACGTTAATTTCATATGCGTACCTTTTACAATTGACAAAAAATAATTGCAAAATAGTTTACCCACAATACTAATGAACTGCTCAGAATGCGTACTCATTCGTATTTGATAAGTAGGGGGAAAAAAAGAAGCAAGTTACACTTTCCGGCTTGTGCTGACATTGAAGTGCAAAGAAAAGCCATGAAAGAGCAATTGTGCTGCAGGAACCTACTATAATTGTCCGGTTATTAGAGGTGTCCGGTTATGGGAAGTGTCTGGAGCATACGAACATTAACAAATCAAACAAAAAAAAAACAGAACAAGTTTCGCATTGAGACCTTGAAACTAAAATAATAAAAAAAAAAACCAGGAGGAATTGTGTTGTCCTGTTATTAGAGGTTTAATCACAAAAATTAGAAGTAAACGTGTGTCCGTGTCCGGGTAATAGAGCGTCCGGTTAATGGAATGTACTTTATTTGTAAATTGTATTGTAAATGAACGGAACTTAAAAAAATGTCCGGTTATTAGAAGTGTCCGGTTATGAGGAGTGTCCGTTTAGGGAGCGTACACTGTATATGATTTATTTTAATTCCTGTTTTCAAGTGTTCCGGCCAGAAAAGAGGCTAGGTGTTCCGTGACTCCGCAAAGTTTAGGAACCACTGATTTAACCCAATATAAAGCTGTAATAACACAATCACAGTAGCGAAAATTGTACGAAAATTGGAATACTGTGGATTCCTTCACTGTAGTCAAAGAGCAATATTTTCAGGACTCAGTTTTTTTTCCGTATGGCTAAATTGCTATCTATTTTGCACCAAAATTTGCTCCAAAAAACTACCAATTTTATCATACGGAAATTGTTATTCTGAAATTCAACATTTGATAACCGTAAAATATGATCCCCCCCTCCCCGAAAAGCTATCTACGCCACTGAATATGACCATATTGTCAGCGTGTCTTACCTGCTAGAGTGAAGTTCAACTGTGAAGCTATTTAAAGGCATGCACATCTATTTTCCCTTCAAAACTTATTTCTGAATTGAATCACAGGGAACGCACAAAAAGATTTTGTGTAGCTACAAATCGTTGGAAAAGTCAAATTTTTATATTAACATTTTTCACGAATTCGCTAAAATTTTGTGCGCCAAATCGAGACAACCTTGCGCTCCTAATTAAGCCAAATTTAAATGATACTGATGAGATGAGATTGATTGAAAACAGATGTGTCCTCCGTTTTCAATAAAAGTGTGCCACATGTCTTAAAAATTCATACATAAAACTTCTCCTAAAGATGACAAAAAATTTTCCTAGATTATGCGCTCTAAATCTAAAAATTTACTCATTTTGGAAAATGGACGTAAAGTCGTCATATACAAAAATTTAGCTTTATTTAAAATTTAAAAAAAAATTGTGGCCCCAATCAGACCTATCAGTATGCATACTGTAGTAGGTGGCGAAAGAAGAGTCTTTTTAAACTCAGATGTTTTTATTATTTTACTATACTTAGTACGTCGTGTTGACCTCAATAGTGACGCATATAATAATTATACTGCTGTGTTAGCTTCTAGCTAAGATATCTCGACAAATAGAATGTTTAATAAGTTTTCGATGAAGACATTTTCTCCTTAAATTTTATGCTAATAAAGTAGAATTGTCAAGCCCTTGAGCATGTACGTTTATGCTGATGATTTTATGTTTTTTTTTTTTTTTGTATTTCTTTTTAGAAAGCTTTCACCAATAGAATCATCACAATGCCTACCATACTTACAAAAGCTAATGGAGAAAGATGAGTGCCAATTGCTTATCATGATCATCAAGTGGGTGACGATATTCCAAGTAGACATGAATAACAGGCAATGAGTATGTACACTAAAAGTTGATCATAAGCCATGGTCCAGTTAATAAAAGGTCTAGACACTGGACGACAGGCACAGTAATCACAGATCTGTTACGAAATTCACTAAACGGTGTGCATCACTAATGGATGGATATGTCAAATATCTGACCGTCTTGCTTTTACTATTCGAAATTGCAATTGGTAAGAATTATTTCTATTTGATCTGTTCAATTTCAGTTATTTTATGGTTTATCTTACAGCCTCGTCGCACTATCGGATCATAAGAATCGCTCAATATGATTCCAACGACCGTCCATACAAACGATCCGGATCTGTGCGTAACCACGCACTTCGGGACGATCAACCGAAATTCCTCAGTACGGGAATGATACAAGCGTATTTGGATTGGAAACGTTCAAAAGGCACTACAACTACGGCAGCACCGATGACTATGACTGGAACTTTGACCGGAACATTGACTGGTAATCGTAACACACCGACCGGAACTACGGCAACTATTACCAATACGGGAACGGGTGCCGGGTCGGGAACTGGAACTGGAGTTCTATCGGGAACAGGTACGGGAACTGGAACTGGCACAGGAACGGCAACTGGTACTGGAACAGGATCGGGAACTGGATCTCCTTCTGGCAGTGGAACAAATACAGGAACGGGTACGAATGCGGCAACATTGATCGGAAGTGCTAGTGGTACGGGAACAACGGATAATAAGCGAAGACGAAAGAAACATCGACGACGAAAGAAGAAAAATAAAAAGAAGAAGAGGAAGCCCGATGATGACTATGATGAGGTTGACGATGATGAAGAGGAGGAGGAGGACGATGGCGGCGAAGACGATGAGGACGATGAACAAGAAGACGACAAACCTAAAAAGCGCAAGCGAAGTAAAAAGAAGGTTGCAAAAAAGAAAAAGAAAGAAAGAAGCGATTCAGAATTTCCTAATAAAATTATAATGATGTCTGAATCGCGCAGGTTGCGATTTTCACCATACCTTACTGCAAAATAAAAAAATAATTGAAATTAAATGTTTCTAAATGCAATTTTATTCTTTAATATAAAGTCGTGTAGGTCCTTTGACTATCCGCCTATGATAAACTTTAATAGGGGCTCTTTTCAACTTATTCATACCGACAATTCGTATTTTATCAGTGCCAAATACATTTTCCTTCCGTTTGCCTTTGTTTCGATTCTTATCTTTTTTGCTGGGCTTACTTGCTACAACAGTCGGATCCGAACGACGCAACCATGGCCGGTATCCACCAAATGCCGGAACTCTATTGATAAGCGGAAATCTATTCGTCAGCCCTGTTCCAGTTACTGTACCGGTGGCGGTTCCAGTCGGTGAAGTTACTGTTATTGTTCCCGTGCCTGTTCCGGTACCCGTACCTGTTCCGGTACCCGTACCTGTGCCAGTGCCGGTGCCGGTTATGGTTCCCGTTGTAATCGGACTTGTGCCAGTACCTGTAAGGGTACCCGTAATAGTTCCAGTGAGTGTAGGCGCTGCCGTTGTGGCTTGTTGTTGTTGTTGAAATTTATTGAAGAAGAGAATACGTTGATCATCGGTACCATAAGCCAGTGAGGATGTGTTTACGTTGGTAATTGGTGTTTTTGCAACTTTTATGATATGATATTCGTAATTTTCGGCTAGAAAGAAAGAAAACGTTTTATGAATAATAATTAAAAAAAACTTATAACGAAAGAAAGAAATTTCATCTTACCTGCCCCTAAATTTCCTAAACTAACTATTAAAGCGACTCCATAAAAGGACTTCAACATTTTTCCTTTTCATTTACTTTCACTCCACGTTAATTCCAAAAATGTACTTTAATCGTACAGCACAATGTGGCGGACTCACCTCAACCACCGATTTCACGACTGCTCATTTTTACTCAAAACCCATTCCTTTATATTAGCACCCAATTTAGGGTCAATGAGTTCTATTCTATATCGTCAAAGGTGTGTGTGCATCACTTCAACTTTAATCAATTGCATAAAAACCCTCTTGAGACTCGTAAAAAAATTAATGAATTGAACCATATTTATGTTCGTCATGTGTCTTCATTTTTTTTTCTCCTACAGTGCATTTGCGAGTGTTGTACCTTTTGTTATTACACTCATGTTTTGTAATTGGACGCAAACGGCATCCATTCAATTCATTCTCTACCTTACAAAAATAGCAGTAGGAACAACGATCCACACGTCCAACGTATACGTCCATTTCATAACTCCAGCCAGGCAGTTAGCCTATCCATCCTATCCATCTAGCCTAGCTAGTCGATGAGTTGAACTTTTGGTCAGGTGTTGTTGGCCTATCTAACTTCTCACAAAAAAACGAGCTGTGCAAAAGAATACATAAATAAAATGATCATACGCGAAAAAGAAAAAAAAATTTACATTCTAAAAATTTTCGGAACTATGATTTATTGGCCATAAAAATGGTGGATTGCCTACGCGCATATGTACTACCCTCGTTCTATGGATTTGTTGGAATGGTGAAAGATTCGCCCCGGTTTCAATGTAATGGTTCATGATGTTACAATGAGTTTTTTTTCCTTTGTAAAAATTAAGTTTTTGGTGTTTTTGTTTTATATAAAGCGCAGTATAGACCTCGGGCGGAATGAAAATGAAATTTTTGTCCGCTGCGATTTTTTCAATGAAAATGCATGCTTACTGTCGTGGAACATGTCGGAAATGATGGGGAATTCCATAAGCTACAATCCGAATATGGTTCCAAAATTTTTCTCGGCCATTTTATGTATTATTTTTCGATTCCCCGGTCATTTCACCGTGGAAAATATCTTTTGACGGGGGAACCGAAAAATAATACATAAAATGGCCGAGAAAAATTTTGGAACCATATTCGGATTGTAGCTTATGGAATCCCCCATCATTACCGACATGTTCCACGACAGTAAGCATGCATTTTCATTGAAAAAATCGCAGCGGACAAAAATTTCATTTTCATTCCGCCCGAGGTCTATTCAGGCCTTAAGGTCATACTGTGAGTCCAATCAATTGGCATGGATGTTTCTAAACATTTTTCTTTTAAAATATGTCGTTGCCTTTTAGATACCAGGATGGCTGCTCAATGCTATATTGGTATCTACCAATTAAAGCGAGCTCATCAAGCAGGGCCGGCGCGTCGATAGGCGACAGTGGGCGGTCGCCTAGGGCGCCACGCTCAGGGCCGCCGAAATCAGGGGCACCACGCTCAGGGACGTAAAGCTCAGGGGCGCCAAGCTCAAGAATACAATACTCAGGGGCGCCACGCTCATGGGCGTAAACAAATTTACGGCGAAGACAAATATCACACATCTTATAATATTTGAAATAATCATTAACTTTCAAGCCGTACATTTCTTTGAATTTTAATATACGAGTAGCTTAGATGCAGGCGTTTTATAATCAAAGGCTTTTCTTATTGGAATGTCTCCCAGTGTATAACACCCGGTATTTAAAGCGGTACCTACATATTTTGCGCGGGAAATGATAATTGTATGCGCCCGAGAATTGTGTTGATGATGCTCTTCTAAATTTGATTTCTATGTTTAGTTTGCTTTATCAATACGAGATTCGGGCGCATAAAAATTGCATTACGCGCGCAAAATAGTTTCAAGTGGGCCAGGAAAACTTTTGCAAGCATCATGAACATGTTTATCGCGCCTTAAATATTATCAAAGGACCGAGAGTCGACGAAATTTTGTTTAAAAATTCGAACAAAATCGTTGATCAAATAATGCATGTGCAGAATTTTGGTAAAAGAGGTTTGCTGGTTTTAATAAATTTGTTCTACGTCAGTAATCTAAAATTTTCGACAGAGTGAAGTTTTTAGTTTGCAACATTTTTTCAGATAGTGAAGTTTATTGTGATTTAGAAAATTAGGTAAATTTGGCTGATAATGTAATATAAAAGTAATATTTATCAATAGAGAAGTTGTCCTTTTTCCGCTAGCAATTATTGGTGGTCGCTCCTTTTTTATTGAAACGAGATTTAAGTAATAACCATCATTACAATACTAGTTAAAGTAAGTATTATTCTAATTTTAAATTTAATCAAATATCCCCTAAGGGCGTCAATATTGACACAACTCAACATTTCCCATTTCTAAGTTGAAATAACTATGATATACATAAACATGTTATCCAATAAAAGTGATTAGATATACATAAAATCGGAAACAATTTTAAAAATGTACAAGTAAAATCCATTCAGTTAAATGTTCGTAATTTGCCTCATATGTACATACCTTACACTGGATCTTGACCGGAAATGTAAAATTTAAATTTTCTCACATAAAACTTTAGGTAAACTATGTATGTCGAAACAAAATCCCCAACTTAAATTTAGTGTGCAGTTTTTTTCGAATGAAATTCGCAAACATTTTTTTTTTTTAATTAATTTCTTTTAAATTTGATTCGAAAAGGCTACATAATTCCTTTAAAAAAATTATTTTGATTTGAAAAGGTCATGAATTTAATTCGACAAGTTATGAATTGTATTCGACAAAGTATAAATTCTATTCGATAATTATGTACAAATTTGATGGGATAAATTTACGAATTTTACTGGAAAAAAGGCATCTAATGCAATTCTAAAAATAAAATATTATGTTGTGTCACTATTCCTGGTTGATACAGATATCGTAAAAGTAAAAAACATAATACTTGCCCATATTTTTTATAGAACATCCAACATTTTGGAGCAATGGATGGAGCCAATAAATCAAAGAAACCATCTGGATCGCAATACCGGAAGCGCAAAGCGGAAAATGAGAAAGAAGTCGCTAAACTTAAAAGCTCACTTATGGGGTTTTTAAGAAAAGATAATCAACCGGAAATACTTGAATGCAGTACTTTGACTACCCCACCAGCCACTGAAAAACAATCGTCAAGCAAAGAGGAAACAGTGACTTCGGTGATAGAAGCGTTACAATCTGTTCACAATGAGGAAACAGCGTCTATTGATTATGGAAATCCTGGTACTTGGCCTGTTTCGATAAATGATAATATGCGCCAAATTATTATCTCACGCGATCCTCGCCAAAATATAGATAGTCGATTCCCCAAAGACAACATCAACCGCAGGTTTACTACAGTTCACTTTAAGAGACAAATGCCCAATGGAGAAGAAGTATCCAGACAATGGTTGGTTTATTCCCCATCAAATAATTCAGTTGTATGTTTTTGCTGCAAGTTATTCAGCAATAAACGAGAAAAATCTCTAAGTCGTGAAGGATGTAATGATTGGAAAAATCTAAGTAAAATCCTCTCTTCACATGAACGCAATGCAAACCATATTGATAACTATCATATGTGGCGAGAACTTGAGCTACGTCTGCGGGAAAATATAACGATTGACTCTGCCCTCCAAAACAAAGTAAACCAGTAAATAGCCTTCTTATATTGGAAACAAACCTTACATCGTTTAATAGCTTTGGTAAGAACGCTTGGTGAACAAAATTTGGCTTTTCAGGGTTCAACCGATAAATTATTTGACGCTAATAACGGCAACTTCTTAAAATTCATTGAATATCTTGCATTATTCGATCCTGTGATGAATGAACATTTGCGAAAAATTAAAGATGGCAATTGCTTGGCAAAGATATTCAAAATGAATTAATACAGCTGCTATCTCGAGGCATTAGAGAAAAAATTATAAACAATGCTAAATTAGCGAAATATTATTCAATTATCCTTGATTGTACCCCCGATGTCAGCCACATAGAGCAAATGACTATTATAGTCAGGTTTGTCGATATAATTAGTCTGGAAATGCAACAACCCAAAGTAGTCATAAGAGAGCATTTCCTTGGGTTTGTTCCACTGGAGGAAACAACTGGTGTGTTTATATCGAAAACAATCATCGATCAACTTGAAGAAATGGGATTACAGATTGTTAACTTACGAGGTCAGGGATACGACAACGGGAGTAACATGAAAGGACAAATAAATGGTGTTCAACGGAAAATACTGGATATATACCCACGAGCCTTTTTTGTTCCTTGCAGCGCCCATTCTTTAAACTTAGTTGTCAATGATGCTGCAAGTTGTTGTCTAGAAGCTACAAATTTCTTTAATATGGTTCAAAAAATTTACAATTTTTTCGCTGGTTCGACAAAACGTTGGCAAATTCATAAAAAACATATAACAGAGTTAACTGTAAAGCCTCTAAGTGAAACACGTTGGGAGAGTCGCATTGATGCAATGAAGCCTTTGCGATTTCAAATATCCAAAATATACGATGCACTTATTGAGATTTTCGAAGACCCAAACCTTTCATCTTACAGTGGGAATAAGACACGCGTTGAAGCGAAGGGCATTGCAGATGGAATAAGTTCATTTAAATTCTTAGTATCACTCGTAACGTGGTACAATACCCTTTTCGAAATTAACGTCACTAGCAAATTATTTCAAAGTAAGAATGCCGACATATTTTCGTGTACGCAACAGCTCAAAAATACTAAATATTTTCTATTAGACTGTAGATCTGATGAAAGCTACGAACAAAAATTGGCAGATGCTAAAGTTCTTGCAACAGAGCTCGAAGTGGAAACGGATTTTCCAAGTGTACCTGTTAGGCAGCGAAAAATTAAAAGACAATTTGGTTTCGAGGTAGAAGATAACCCAGTTACAGACCCGAAAACCAAACATAAAGTAACGTTTTATTTTCCGGTTTTAGATAAAGCTATAAATGCAATCCAGGACCGTTTTTCGCAGATGGAAGAATATTGTATATTATTTGGATTTCCTTATGACATTTATAATTTAAAATTTAAAAATGAAAATCAAATTCAGTTACAGTGTCAAAATTTTAAAGGCCTTAAAGCATAACGTTAACAAAGATATCGATGGAGATGATCTATTTTCAAAACTATTATGTGTATCGCGAAGACTTCCTAAAACAATGAACCCATGCGAAGTTCTTCAGTTTATTGCACAACATAATCTGCAGAGTATTTTTCTTAATATTTACATTTCTTTAAGAATTTTGCTGACTTTACCTGTCACTGTTGCAAGTGGAGAGCGCAGTTTTTCTAAATTAAAATTAATTAAGACGTACTTGCGCTCAACTATGTCGGAGGAAAGATTAGTTGATTTAGCGGCAATATTTATTGAGCATGAAATATCTCGAGACATCGAGTTATCTGAATTAGTTTCGAAATTTGCTGAATGTAAAGCACGTAAAGTGTCGTTTTAAAAACCAAATTAGGCAACAAAAGACTAAAATTTTAAATGAAAAGGCTTTAATTTTATTATAAGAGTACGAAAAAACATGTTACTTTATAGCGTTTAATTTTTCTTTTGAATCAGAACTGTTTAATTTTTTGATATTTTATTTTTAATATTTTTTTGTTTAATTTTTTTTACTTGTGTATATAATTTTGTTAAGTTCGTGTAATAAAAAATATGAATTCGCCCCCTATTAAGGTTTTTGAATGAATCCGGAACTTCCAAATAAACCACTAACCCCCCCCCCCCCACACTTCCCTTCCCTAGCCAAGGGGCGCAATATGCAACTTTCGCCTAGGGCGCGGCAGAGGCTCGCGCCGGCCCTGTCATCAAGTTACTCTTCACAAAAATAAACAAGCACTGATCTAGGCACTTTCGTAGAACTTTCGCCTACAGACAAAATTCAAGTGATTGACGGTGTATATCTAATTCTTCCAACCAAAATGTAATGAGCATTTGCGCAACATAATCGCAGTGATGTCTAGATCTCGAGGTCTATTCTTTTGCCATATAAGAAAAACTAAAGGAACATCCTCTGTAGAGTTTTTGGACAAACTGCTTCGGATATCAGAATTTTACATAATTACAAGCTGTGAGAGCTCGCTTCGCTCGCTCTTATCCCTTGTGCTCGCTTCGCTCGCTTTAACACCCCCTTAACCTTCTAGCGGGCAGGCGGGCTGTAATTTACCGCCCTGATCATAAAAACAAGCATAGCTTTTCTCCCGTTCGCCGGAACGAGGTGGGAGAAATATGTAGTCTTAAGTCGTACTGTTATACATACGATACAATAAAATTTTGGGTAAAGTTTACCTTCCATACCTTTCCAGCGATCATCAAACGTTCGGGGATGGTATATTTTAGAATAGAGTTGTCTTGAAAATGTGTGCCTGCTCTGTGTAATATATCAATGAAGTGATGTGCTTCGCTAAACCTGCAGAACTTGTTTTATTGATCACAAGATATGTAATAGTTTTTATGATGATAACTTATTTGGGACATGCTCTTCTTTCAATTTACCATTATTAAGAGAATGGAAATTGTACTGTTGAGCGCAAATGGAGGGGAAAAGACGAGGGCTGTAAATTACCGCCATGCGTCCGGTTATGTCACAAAATTATGCGCGCCCGCTTGAAGGATAAGCCAGTAGGCTTCCCCTTCCGTATAACGAACACTGCAGAAACTGCGGGGATGGAGAGTATCTTCCATTTTCTTTGTAACTGCTTTCTCAGATTTATCAGGGAGAATAAGATCGGTTCTCGGGACATACTTCTTTATCAAATTGGGTGACCTAGAGGACGCAGTCAATTTCAACGTTCCATTGAACGCTTAGGCTTATTGTAGCCGAGATATTTACCCCATGTGATACAACCCAAGTCCAACACTCTTACTACTATGCTATATAATAGACCTTTAATTGCTTCGAATCATATTCCTACTACTAATGATGATAGTCGTCAAGGCTATTTTATTTTACTACTTACTACATACATTCTATATATACATATGTACATACTTCATATAATTCGTCCATATACAGTAAAACTTCGTTATAACTCTCCCGGATATAACGCTTTCCCGGCTATAATGCTCTTTTTTCTCAGTACCGGTCCCATTAGCTTTTATTACAGGGAATTTTGATTCGTTATAACGTTACTATTTCCCAGTTATAACGCTCTTTTCCCAGTCTCATTTTCTTAAAAAAAATTATATTGGCAAATTCATTGAGCACGTAGTCTCTCTTTAGATTGTAATAATCACAAACAAAACCAAGATGCACAAGCTGTTTCGTTAATTCACATCAAGGTCATATTTCCTGAAAAGGGATAGATATAACAACAATTGAAAGTAGAATTGAAAATCTCGTAATTGCATCAGCATCCGTCGACACCGAAGGGAACAAGAAAGAGGCGTTAAGCATGCCAAAAACATTTGCATTCTTAGTTGCAATAAAGAAGATTCGAGCAATTTTGCCTATAGCATGCACCAGTGGCGGATTTACCAACAGGCTGAGTAGGCTTGAGCCTAAGGCGGCAAATTCCGGGAAAATATTTTATAGGTTGTTCATTACCGTTTGTTCATGAATGGCTGCAGGATTTAGCACTTATCGTCATTATACGATTTGGGAACAGGCGAAGCCTATTTTTACCCTCAGTGAGATATAAACATGAAAAAACATAAAAATGAAAATAAAATAATATTTTCATTGTCTAAGAGCGTCAAACACTGAGGATAGTCATCAACGCACCATGCTCCACTAGGAGTTACGGTAATGAAGAGAGGGAGAAATGACGATTTTAGTATTTTTTTTTTAGAAATGCTTGGCTGATTTGGTTCCTCTCATTAATGTCAGTTTTGGATGATATAGCCAGTATTATGTTCACCGACCGAAAAAACTTGGATCTATGTCTCCCGTGAAAAATGTACCGAGGATATTTGCCTTTTATTCACTAAATTTACGATAAATGTACACTCGCGGCCTGGTCGTCGATGACATCTTTTCAATGTGAAATAAAGTGCAACTGCATTGTTTTCGTGGCGAAATGTCAATGTCAAATGTCGGTGTGTAGAAATTCTGAGAGTATTTGCATGGATTTCGCGTGAACTGACGATGCTAGTACCTACTCTAACGCAATGTAAATTTAGAATCTCCTCAAGCCCACGATTGCCTGTCAAAGTGTATGAGAGTTTTCTAGTTCTTAGCTTTGAAAAGAGGGGGCTTTGCTTGTACCCCTAAACCAACACAGCAATCATGACCTTTCGCAATAATCCTCGCTTTGACCGAGTCGATGTGGTGTCAAGTATATCCTCGTTTTTTTGTACTACATCTTTTCGCTGGAAAGTAAGGTGCTTTAGCAAATCGTCGCAGTGAGTAATTTGAAATAGGTCCTGGGTTTTGTTAAATATTGCTTGTGTGTGATATGGAATATTTTATGTTTTGCATATCTTTCATTATATGTTCAATGAGAAGGTCCATCTCCATTCTCAGGTTACCGCGAATAATTGAATCGTTTAGTTTTCAAAGGGCACATGTCCAATTTTCTAAATTGCCAGGTGCAATTTCTTCAACACTGGTTTTTATCACAATATAGTGTTTTTTTTTGACATTCTTATGTCTTGACTCTGGCACATAAATTCGTCACGAAAATCATAACGAAAAAGCGTTACGTTTTTGGCATTACAGGTACCCTGTGAGTTTTGGGTGCCATTCAAGGTTCAACGGAAGTTGGGCTAGGTGGTACCCTGTGAGTGTTGGGTGCCATTCAAGGTTCAACAGAGGTTGGGCTTGGGTTCAACTTGAGTTCAACTTGAGTTCAACTTGGGTTCAACTTGGGTTCAACTTGGGTTCAACTTGAATTCAACTCGAATTCAACTCGAATTCAACTCGAATTCAACTCGAATTCAACTTGAATTCAACTTTCATCTTAGGTTCAACTCACGTTCAACTTTCGTTCAACTTTTGTTGAACGACCCAAAAAGTGTTACTTTGAACTTAGGTTCAACTCACGTTCAACTTTCGTTCAACTTTTGTTGAACGACCCAAAAAGTGTAACTTTGAACTTAGGTTCAACTCACGTTCAACTTTTGTTGAACGACCCAAAAAGTGTTACTTTCAACTTAGGTTCAACTCACGTTCAACTTTTGTCGAACGACCGAAAAAGTGTAACTTTCAACTTAGGTTCAACTCACGTTCAACTTTCGTTCAACTTTTGTTGAACGACCCAAAAAGTGTAACTTTCAACTTAGGTTCAACTGACGTTCTATTTTCGTTCAACTTTTGTTGAACGACCCAAAAAGTGTAACTTTCAACTTAGGTTCAACTCACGTTCAACTTTCGTTCAACTTTTGTTGAACAACACAAAAAGAGTCCAATTCGAAAAGCAAACCGTCACGCAATAATGCATAAATCATTTCGAGGTTGCATCAGTATGTACTGTACATTAGCATTTGTTGAAAACATGAAAATGTCCCACTGAGTTGCGGACTTGGACGCAAGCTGTTTTTCCTTTCTTTTTTTCTTAGTTTCATCTTTCAGCTTTCTTGAAATTTTCTTTCTATGAAGTACTACTCATAGTCAATAAATCGGCTCTAAAATTTGGCTCCAGGGTTGCCTTCCGCTAGGGCAGCGCTAAATAAATACAAAGTTACCCAACATAACTTTATTCTAAGGTATACTCGTCGAGTTATCAAAATGATAAGTGCGTAGAACAAACTCCTGAATGGGAAGTACTCTTAGTTTTAATAATCAAATCAAATCAAAGATACACGATATCTGCCGCTCAACAATACTATTTTGGCACAATTTAATGCGTCCAGTACAAAGTTAAATTTTAGGTTCTATGGCTCCCGAACGCCACTACACACTGAGCACTGACCCGCATAAGAAATTATAACTATCCAGCTTGACTATATAATATCCTTTGTTAGGTTTTACTCTGTCTTAAATTTAACCAACAAGTTTGAACCGTCGAAACCACACTGTTTACCAAATTATTCAATGATATATGAGTCCGACGATAACAGAGAGAAGACACCAAAGTCAAAGAGAGTATTATGTCCGTTTTGAAAGACGATGAGTAATCCACGCCGCAAACCGTTTGATTTGAGAGGACATGAATGGTGGTGCTCTGGTAGTGTTTATTATTGAGGCTATCGGTGTTTGTACAACGATGGTACGTTTTGACATTCTAATATGGTTGAATGCCACTTGTGTGAGTCTTCATACATTCAGTTTACATTCCTTTGCAACACTGACCATCATACATATATTCATTGATATAGAAATGCGGGCATATTCATGTCCTTTATCGTATATGTAGGAGTATGTACGTGTCTGCATCAGACGATTGAAGATTAGTCTTGACTCAGTTCAAATAAAACATCTTTAAATCATCGCTAAAATCTAAAAAAAAACATCTTTAATCGCCTCCAATCAGTATCCATATGTATCCTTCTCGGCGCTTTAGCACATCGTCTATATTTATGATAGCAAGACATGTCCTCTTCAATGCACCTCTCGTATCCAATTCACTGTGAATTTCAGCAGAAGTGTTCGGCCACATGAGACCCCGAATGCAGTGTTTTTCCATACTTGTGTCCTTGTACAATCCAGGGGCTCCTTCACACAAACGATAAGTATTCTCACGGCGAATGATCGTAAATGACATTATCCTCATAAAAAAAAGATGAACGACAAGACAAGAAAGAAAAGCGCCTGCTGAAAGATTGCCGTCGTATCAGCCATATATAGCGAAGGCCTGGCCTGGCGTGGCTTTGAATGTGTCTAGCCAGACATGCTTAAGTGATTCTTCAGGGACTTTCAATTCATTCAATCAGTGAAGTAGGGAGACAGGACGCCACTCCCGTATGGTATAACGCCACTCGCCATCTCCACCTCTGCAATTTAAAACAAAACGCCGCCAACACCGATGATGTTGTCGCGGGACTTTATTATCCTGTCATCAGTATACGTTTCACATTATTTCGACCGGTTGCGGGAGGATGAAGTGCACACGAAGACGTTGATGATTCAGGGCCAGAAATCTTGGGCTCAATGGTGGCATCGGTGTCGGTCGTCCCGTCGTCTTTGTTCTTGAATGTGCTCTCGCACTTCTAAAGACAATGGAGCCAAGTCCTTTACGTCTTATATCAGGGCGTACGTTTTGAATGCGGAACAAACGACAACGGACGTTTGTGTTATTTTTCAGACCCCACGGGTGATTTTCCCTTAACAGTCGAACAAATTGGAGAATAATACAAAAGCTTTGGGGTAAGTTTTGTATGTAAATAAATGCCGCAGGTAAATTATGGAAAAATAAACGAAAAGAACGAAAGAAATCAAATAATTTGGTGGATGATTGATGTAAGATACAACAGGGGATGGTTGAAGATATCGCAGAGTTTGTTGTAAGGTGTAGCAATCGCTAGCAAGATAGAGGAATATGTATGTACATGGATTCATGTTTAATTTAACCAGTTTAGTTTAATCCTTGTGGAAGGATCACAAGGGCATGAGATATCAAATTAATGTTCAAGGAACAATATTATTTAGCACACAAATGTGTTTCTATTGATGACACAAAACATATGTAAAGATCCATTCTTACATATGTTTTGTGTCATCAATAGAAACACATTTGTGTGCTAAATAATATTGTTCCTTGAACATTAATTGAAGGATATGCAAATTTGCAAAAACATATTTCTGTTCATTTTCTGGGAAAACATATTTCAGAAATAAGTACATAATATATTCAAATAGAAAATTTTACCGTAATTCGAATTTTTTGATAACTAGAACTTTTTTATTATTTGATGCCTGTTTTTTTAATGAGGCGATAAAAACAATCAAGTTTGGACGAAAATAATTACGGATATTGATAATACAACAAACATTCTGTAAATCGAAGAATTTAGCCTTGTATCTCTTGTTAACTCGAAATGTTCATCCAGTTCCATTCATGGCTTGTACATAACCTTTAGTCGTGGACGAAATAGGTAAACTTTTTACAAAAAAATTTATTTGAGGTTACTTTTTCCATTGCTAGATATAATTCAAAGGATTACTTTCCCAAAAGTTAAATTTTTTCCGCGATCCCTATGTAGAAGTGAATCACCTGTCAATGCAATTTAGCTGTTGATGCGATTTCGTCCACCGAACAATTTATATCACAAAGTATTTTTATTCTAAGTATTCTCCTTAGAGGTCACACCAAGCGACAAGAATCTTGGTGCGACCCAAAAGCTAGGCGACAATGTTGTCGAATCGAGTTTCCTAGCCTTTGGTTTGGGTCAAGTAGTCTTTGGTCGAGTTGTAACAGCGAATGATGCCAGTATTCTGTATTCGTTCTGTTCAATCAATGTGAAATTTCCATGAATTTTTCTATAAAAAAGCTGGTAGAACTAATAAAATTAAAAATCATTTACAATGATGATTCATACACTTCCCTAGTATTAGTCATGTTTATTTTGCAACTGATATATGCTCTCAACCCCATATAAGAACCAGAAAACAGTCAGTATGGAGTTTCTTTCGAGCTGAACTCTAAGGATAATATATTTATACCCGTCACTATGTGAAAGGGTATATTAACTTTTTATACCCGTCACTATGTGAAAGGGTATATTAACTTTGTCATGAAGTTTGCAACGCACAGAAGGAAGCACCTCCGACTATATAAAGTATATATATTATTGATCAGCGTGACGAGAGAAATCGATTGAGCCATGTCCGTCTGTCTGTCTGTCTGTCTGTCTGTCTGTCCGTCTGTTGCAACGCAAACTAGTCCCTCAGTTTTGAAGCTATCGAGCTGAAAATTTGTTTGCAAGTTTCTTTTTAGTGTACGCTGTATATATGTCGGAACGAATGGAATCGGACCATGGGGTCATGGGGCTGCCCCTGAAAATTAGGTTTTTCTTAGAAAAACTTTTTTCTTTATGCACCAATCTTAACCAAATTTCACCCAAGTGTGTTACTAGTATAGCCTCAAAACATATCTAGAAACGGGTGGAATTGGAACATTACGTCATCGGGCTGCCATACAAACGAACCATTCAAAACTAAGTTCTTCTAAGAAAAACTATTTCCTTTTTCATCCGACCGTAACCAAACTTCATCCAAATGTGTTCCTAGTAAAGCCTCAAAAAATATCTAGGAGCAGATCAAATCGGAACACTACATCATAGGGCTGTCATACAAACCAACCACTGGAAATTAGATTCTTCTAAGAAAAACTTTTTTCTTAATGAACCAATCTTAACCAAACTTTGCGCAAATGTGTTTTTAGTAAAGCCACCAAACCTATCTAGCAACAGATGAAATCGGAACACTACGTCATAGGGCTCTCATACAAACCAACCGCTGGAAATTAGGCTGTTGCATGAACAACTTTTTTCTTTGTGAATCAATCAACCAAACTTCACCCAAATGTGTGGCCAGACGTACACCTAAAGCATTTTGACCTGTCGTACAGCATTAGTAAATGTACAGCATTCCCAACGCCACACCAAAGAAGCCTAAATGACTTCATAAAAACCTCCTCGGTGAGGCCTGTAGTCAGTCTGGATAATCGCACTTTCATGTGGCAAACATTCATTTTCGATCATTTCGAAACTCTTTCGTCAATCGTTCTGAAATTTAATGTACCTAAATGTAAGCGCCAAGTAGTTCCACAACCTGGGGATTACATTTAGTTACATTTCTCCATATTTTAGGGTCGCCTATCTGCGTTCGGCAGTTACAGCTGCCCAAATCGCTTTTTGACTTTTCTAATCGAAAACTCTATAAAATGTGTCCAATAAATTTGAAAATTGGCAGACTTGTGAACATTTTAAGGCTCTAGCTCACACTTGTAGCTGTAGAGCTATACTTGGCGCTCACCGCTCACATTGTCTCCAAATTTCAAGGTCCTTCTTATCAGGGCCGGATTTAACATGTATGTCGCCCCTGGGCAGTAAGAAAATTGCCGCCCTCCGCCAGTAAATTAGCTTGGAAGTAGTAGGAGTCGCATACACATATGGTAACGTTAACGGACGTATCTGATATGAACATTTCATTTTTACCCGTAACCCATGTCCTTCGTTTGCTTGAAAATATCCTGCTTTCCATACGGACGTAAATAGTGGTTATTTCAAAAATCATTGAAGTTCGTTCAAATTGCGTTCAGAATGTTTTCAAATAACCTATTCAATTTCTGAGGTTCATTGTTTTCTCATTGTCACATCTCATAGTATTTTTAAGTCCTTGTTTGATGTAATTAACCTAAATTTCGTGATTTTTTTAGTTTTCTTTTGTTTTTGGATAGAAAATAAATTTAACAAAAATTTCGAAAATGCAAGCTCTCAATGTTATACGCTTTGCTGATTTTTTGTCATCTTAAACGATTTTTGTCAGTAGAATTTTTATTTATCTACACTAAAAAAACCTGACAATTTAAGCCTAAAAGTTGTGAAAAATAAATTTAAACCGATTCACACGATGGAAAAGCGTTTTTCTTAAAAAATATAGACAATGATAGTCAATGCAGAGATATTTGGATCCCTCCCGAAACGAAATCGTGCCCTCGTCACTGTTTCTTCTCATCCAATTTAAAGTGGGGAAAAACTGAATGGGCATTTTACTTTTCTAGACAGCTGACGGGTTTAAAAATTTAAAAAGTGATACATTTTCCTGCCGGATGGAGAAGTAAAATTTTTCCTTATAAACCAAACAGCTCTATCTGAAATCTTTTAAAATAAACGCACTCACTCACTATTCCCTATCAAATGGTTTAGCAAAATGAGACTTTTTATCAATAGGAATATAAACAAAGTGTGTGATTCGATGAGTTACTTCGTTGGATGCGATTTACACTCTCCGAATGGAGTCTTTTAGGAGGTTTGCAGTGAAATCTGGAGCTCGCCGTCAATGTGGATTCAGAAGTTCATTGATTGTTGCACCCGAAAGATTATCTAGGCTTTTAATAAAAATTTAACATAGTGAGTCATCTACGTGACCATACCGTCAGGAGAGTGCCTATAAGCAATAACGCTATTACCACGCGGTCCTTCGGACTGTTTTGTCCTTCGGCATTTTATTGACGGATATTGGGCAAACCCTTCGCCGAGGTGCACTATTTGCTAAAGACTCCCCAATAGCAGGTGTGACCGATCTGCCTTCGGCCCCCTGTAAAGTTAGCCCTGCGACTACCCATCAGCTTAAAGTGATATGTAGGGCTGCTTTCCACATCCGGATGAGGATCCTTCAGCATACTAGTCAGCAATTTTTAAAGGCAAAGTATCATTAAATTTGGCGCCCTGGATTTAGACTTCTTGAATAACTTTGAAAGCAATAACATTTTTTCCTAATTTTGTCAACCTAATTTTGTCAACTTCCATCTTTCTTGAATCAAAGTTCATCTTTCTTAGAATGTAAAACAAATAGAGAGCTTCAAAAATTTGCCGCCCCTCAAAATCTGCCGCCTCGGGCAGCTGCCCAGGTTGCCCATATGGGAAATCCGGCCCTGCTTCTTATCTGCGTTCTGGAGTTCAATCGATTTAATCGAAAATTGTCCCTAATTTGGAAATTTTGGAGCGTAAAATTTTGAAATTTAACAGACAAGTATAGAGGACCGCACTGCCCGTATCAGGTGAAAATCCCAAGCATCTATAGCTGCCAATACTCAGAAGTAACAGCCATGTAAAGATGCGATTTAAATTTTTCACAAAACGATGGAAAAATTACTGTACTCCATCCGATTCCCCTATCAACCTCTTTAGGAAAAAGAAAATTCGAACTAAAGGACTCTGCAAGGATTTCCCCTATATGTTGACCAAATCCAATGAAGTAGCGATAAATCCCCAGAGAGTCGCCATCCGCTTAAGAATTCTCTACGCAATGAGGTATTAATTTATCTATTGTAATAAACAAAACGAAACTTTTAAATAGGTAGGTACAAGGAGGTGTAATTTTCGTACTTCAAATAAACAGCTTCATGATTTTTGTCTCAGGGTCACGGATAGTCAGAGATAGGGAAAGGGCCATCATCATCCCAACAATGCTGCTGAGACTGCAGTTTCGAACACTGAAATTCAAAAGTTGAAAAATACCTATTCCTAACCCTAAAAAAAATCGAGTTCATTGTGTTAAACAAATGTTGGGTTTGCCCCTTTTAAACGAGATCCTGGCTACACTTCTCCCATGCCTGTTATAACTTTGCGTCTAATTTAAATTTGCACTTCACATGCTGATAATGTTTTGTCAACGAGAATATTTAGAAGTTGAGGGATCTTTTCTGGGTCCTGTTTAGTACCAAGAGAACCTTGCAAGGACGTAGCCAGGATTTAGCTGGATATCAGAAATTATGACATTATTAGAATCTTGTTGTTAATTGTAGACACTAGTTTCGGCGCTGCCCCAATGCATAATATGCCTCCTGTCCCACTGTTCCTGTGTCGAATCCAATTTTATCGCTTGACGAGGCTGGGCAAGCACGAGTGCACGCAAGATTACTTAATTGCTCTGCTATCATCGGAAGCAGAGAGTGCCACGTCCACAACGCCAAAGACTTCTTTTCTGTACAATTATAGAAGGGCTCGTGGGCCATGGTATATGCACGAAGCAGCAACTATGGAACTATGGAAAGTAGGATCGCGTATTCGGTGCCCGCGCCATGCTGCTTTTGCCTTCCCTTCGCACGGCTCAAAAAAAAATTCTTCATTCTTACAGGGAAATATTTTATTTCAAATTGTGTAGCCTGTATGAGTTCTTACGAAATTTGTTCAAGTTTCCATTATGAAAGACGATCCCAATTTTGGGTCACCAGATTTTTTTTTGTGTTCCAAATTGTTTATTAGTCACTACTTTCGTCCAGATGACACAATTTATCTGACTGCAAGCTTAATTTCGGCAGAGTTTTAGGAATGAATAAATTAGAAATACTGTAGGAAGTTAGGGACTCCTGGACCCCTCCTCTGGCTATGTCCCTGGAACCTTGCTTTCCCAAGGTTCACCACACATTTCCCAGAATAAAGGCTACTATTCATGCTGTATTCCGTTTAGGAAGATATCACTTGTGAAAGGATGGAGAATATGTGGTCGTTTTATGGCATCCGTCATGGTGGTAGCCTCGTGACATACAATCGACACCGCTTAATGCGATCACATCGGGATCTTGCTGTTTTGATAACATTAAGCGAATGATAACAAATAATAAAATAGTACGATTGAGGGTTTGCCTGAAAACCGAATTCCGGAATGTGTACTGCATTGGGCCTTCGGGAATCAGGTCACCTTAGGCTAGTAAAGCTTCAAAAGATATTTAAGAATGGATGAAATCGGAACATTACATCATAGGGCTGTCATACAAACCAATCCCCAAATATTGGATTCTTGTAAGAACAACTTTTTTTCTTTTTGAATATTAACGAAAATACATCCAAGTGTGTTCCTGGATTAACCCCAACGTATCCAGGAACAGATGGAATCGGAACACGTTATTGGGCTGCGGCAGAAATTTTTAACACAAAATGACCTTCAGTTTCATTCAAATGTGACGGGTATTCAAATTTCGGCCGCGCCCGAAATTAGCCCCGGTCTCGTTTTACATTACAAATGACACAAAATTAATAATGTTTGTGCTCCCAAATGTAACGAAATTAGTTACTACAGTACTATATTACGAAGTACAGTAGAACCTCGATTATCCGAGGTGGACGGCGTTGGACCCCCCTCGGATAATCGGTTTCCTCGGATAATCGAAATAAAGAAATAATTTATACATCTGATGGCAAATAAATGTACATATAGCGTACATGTATAGATATAAAAGTGGTATTTTGTTAATAATTGTTGTTTTGGGGTATTTGCTCGCATCTGGGCTACGTAATTGCGCCATTTTTTTATAGTTAGAATATCTGAAGAAGTTTCTGAAGGCTGTTCCTCAACATATTTCAGAGCAGTCTCTCGAGCTTCAAATCCTGATTCGTGCATGACCTCTTCCTCTTGATCGTTGTCATTGAATTTTCCCCGACAATCTTTTCTAAAATTTCGTCATCCCCGACATTATTTTCTTCGTCACTGTTTAAGACCCAATGTTCGACATTTTCTTTAAACCGGGTATTTGATTCCCAATCTAATACACGTCAATAGGAACTCCTTCTACGTCTTCATTTTATTTTTCGAGGATTTTATTCCACGATTTTTCAAAGGTTGAACACTGGACTATGACTTTCCAAGCTTCAGCACAACAATAAACCACATTTTTAAAGTTAATATTTTTTTAAAGTTCTTGTATGTTCTCATTCTCACTTTGTACAATAGAAAGTCTCCATAAATATATGGCGATCATTTCCCCATTTGTACACTGAAAAGCATTATTTTAAGCAAAGACTTTTATTGTAACAAGAAGATACATACATCTTTAATCAGGAAAAATTATTCCTTGGCTGTTTTTTTGTTGTATTTTTTTTTTAGCAAATGACTTTTTTCGTGTAGCCGACTCCGAGGTGCTTGTGGGGCCACTTGCGAAAGGAAGGTGTGCATATAAACCCGTTGCAATTTTTGTTACATTTTCCGTATAGGTACATATGCGTTCATATTTAAGTTTTCTCATCAAAATAATATTCATGCGTGCATTGTATTTTAACTTTTACGCTTTTAACTCGGTTAATTCAAAATCAACCAAGCTTAAAGCATCGTTTAATTGCAAGATATCCGATCTTAATTTAACCTCGGTTAATCGAGATCTCGGTTAATCGGTCCTCGGATAATCGGGGTTCTACTGTACTAGGTATATTTGATATTTTCCAAAAGCTTTTTCCCACACGTCAGTATTTTGAGGTTTGTCTATGCTGGCTAGTCTAGAGAAGCCAGACTAATAAGAAGTACATTTTTCGTTTTATTGGCTGTGTCTGCGTTTCCTTGGATCTAGAACAGCCCACGAAAACCGTACTTTATATTCAAATCTTGTTGCAGATAATTCTATTCTAATTCAGGATAACACTTGTCAAACTTATGTATGGACATGAGGTTACCTTAAGTCTTGTTCTCGCACCAAATAAACGAACCTATTATGGAATGATTACATTCTTGTGTTTTATATTGGATTTACTTTCCAAATAAAACATTTCTATGGATTTTCTTATTATTATTATTTATTTATTTATTTATTTTCTAATTTAATTTAATAGCTCCACCATAATAGACATACCGGGGTATGTTGGTTGTATATATAAGGAGTAAATCTCGAAAACTGTTAATATCTTTCTAGGAAAAAATCGGAAAAATGAATTTTTTCAGAATATGTTAAAAAACAATATTTTAGGAGACTACTGAAAATTGCAAGTCAATACGACTCCTAGAACTCGAAATATTACGAATTAAAGATGAAAAACATACCCGGGTATGTGGTTGTAGACATAAAGGATAAACTAAACTCTCAAATTAGCAGATCGAGTGATTGATATAACTAGGGGAATATCTTTTGTTTGTCATACACACTTTTTCCATCTTGTTGGAAATTATGAACTATTTTAAAATAATCTAAATCGAAACGGTGTTCTGAATCCTTCCAAAAGGATCACAGAGCTATCTGGGTTAAGGAAAACGTTTTTTTTTAATACAGCGGACAGTCACGCGGTTTCTATAGTTAAATAAAGGAATATTACACAATCAGCTTCCGAAAGAATCATTACATGTCAAATTAGCAGTTTTTTGAGAGAATGTTGGTGCAAAATAGATAGCAAATTTTGCCATTAGAAGAAAACGTCCTGAAAATATTGCATCGATAAATTTTGAGTTTTTAACTACGTTGAGTGAATCCACAGTATTCCAATTTTCGTACAAATTGTCGCTACTGTGATTTGAGTATCAGATCTGGTATATATTCATTTAAAACAGTGGTTCCTAAGTCATGCAACACCTAGCATCGCTTTTCTGGCCGGAACACTTCAAAACAGGGATTTAAATAAAGCATACAGCTATATGTCTAGAAGAGAGAAATTGTTAAGACGAGAGCTCGTTTGGAATGCCTAGTATATGTGGAGAAAGTACAGCTTTTGTGTTTTTAAATTAAAATGTTCCGATAACTCAGAAATTCGTGAGTAGTAATTTCTAAAATTTTCAAACTTTTAGGACACCGTAGCAGCTATGTATTTGCTGTAAATTTCGAGTCCCTGACTATCATCCAATAGTTTGAAAATGATATTAAAAATATGTTTAGGACTATTAAACATTCGTTTAAAAAAATCGTAGATTTTTTTTTTATTAACACAAGATACATATATCAACTGTCAAAAGTGCCGGTCGCAAAAAAAAACGAAGCTCTCGCTGTATTTGGAAAATGCTACTAAAATAATATTTATAAATCGTAGTATTATTTAAGAGACCTCCTTTCTCTATTTGTAACATCAGTGCAGTGAAGTTTTTAGTTAATTTGTGTTCATAAAGGCAGCTACTCTTAAATTGGCAAAACTTGCGCCCCATTCGCGGTTGGGTGTTGACAGATTCCATATTTCGTTATATGTACATATGTATATTTTGTGAGTATCTTTACGTTTTCTCCGAATGCGACGCCTTGTAACACTTGTATCTGCCTTGTAAGCAAAATCGAAATCTACTGCCAAAATAAGGTAAAACATTATTCATTTAGTGTTTTTCTATTCGGATTATATTGGGTGGCAAGGGCTCCGAAGGGTCGACCTGGCTGCTTGTCACACGCGAAAGATACATAAACAAAACTTTGTATTCGAAATTCGAAACCCAAATTTCACGTTGGTTCGAGCATTGGCTAGAGAGTACTTTATTGGGCAAAAGTTAACAATTAAATTTCGAAGTACACTTTTGAAAGAAATTAATAATGGCATCATCACACTGTGCAATTTGTACGACGGATATCGGAACATCCGAAATTATTCAATGTAGTGGAGTCTGTGGTGGAAAATTTCACTATTTATGTTTGGCCAGTAAAAATAAAAGCTATAAAAAAGGATTGATCGATATGTTAATCAAAATTGATAATTTGCACTGGTTCTGTGATAATTGCACATCACACTCATCGAACCCCTCAACTTCTAAATTAAGTGCAGATGCTCATTATGCCCATGAGATTGATCAAGTCATTGATCAGCTCAAATATGCAATGAACACATTATCAAAATACAATGCATTACAAGCTTCTCCAGGTAATGTCAATAACGACACTATGGGAACGGCCCGTGTTACCTCTGATAGAATTGTGACGGGGGTTACGGAAATCATCGATTCAATGGATACTTCTCCTAATTTTTCATCAGATGACATGGAAACTTTAAATGTTTCTAAATTACTCAGCACCGACAAATCTATTGAATCGAATTTACGTCTACGAGTAAATAACAAAAAAAGGGCTCGATCTGTGTCACCTTCTGGGTCACTTACGATGAGTAAAAAAGTATGTGATCCAAAACAAAACTCGGACGCAAATGTTCTCCTATCTGAGTTACTTATCGTTAATAAGACAAGCACTGATCCGAGCGGCGAAAATATGAAGCTCGATGACCTAGTCTCAAGCTCAAATGGAATTGATAATGATAAAAAAATACGATCTATATATGTCACACGATTCAAGCCAGTTACTCAAGTTGAACATATTATGAATCATTTAAGAAAAAATGATAAATTGAGCAGCTTTATTGACGATATATACTGCACTCGCCTCGCGCCGCAAAATAGAAGCAGTAATAAATTATCATTCGTATCGTTTAAACTCGAGGTACCTGAGAATCACTTTGATACTCTCATGACAAGCAACATTTGGCCTGTTGGTATCTCTGCCAAAGAATTTATTCCAAAATCAGTCAATTTACAACAACGGCAAGTGCGTTGCGATCCTATTCCTAATGTAGTAAGAAACTTGCGACCAAAAAACTCCATCGCCCTCAAACCGAAGAGTTCACATATAGGGAACACGATTGGAGCTCAACGGTACTATCGCACTCCTCAATACGACTGCCAGAAGAGGCCGTCACTACGATCCCACCATCGGAATCGGGCTCAAATTCAGCCGAACCCGTTCAGATGGAACAGTGTTGCTCCAAAGCAACCCGGATGGACGCGACGCAAATAAGCGTTTACTACCAAAATGTACGGGGACTTGGTAGTAAACAAAAGGACTTTTTTTGTAATAGTTCATCGTCTGATTTCGACTTAGTGATCCTAACGGAAACTTGGCTCAAAGATAGTCACCTCAACTCTGAATACTTTAATGACACTTACGACGTCTATCGCAAAGACCGATTGCTAAAACGCGGAGGAGGTGTATTAATAGCACTCAAGAATGACCGTTTTTCAAGCGAAAATGTATCACTACAAAGTGAAAAAAATGTTGAATACGTATGCATCAAAGCCAGCTTGAAATCGCATAATGTTTACATTTATAATGCATATATCCCGCCGACTTCAAATGCCGAACTTTATGATTTTCACCTTCAGAATATAAAGTCTCTGTCAACTAATCCAAACGACGTGATAATTACAATCGGTGATTTTAATCTTCCAAATGTGCAATGGACTAGTGATGACGATGAACGAAATGGAATGGTTCCATCAGCGTTCGAGCCTAAATTCGCTGAAGATTTTTTAACTGGTCTCATGAGTATTGGTCTTCAGCAAATTAATACTATACGCAATAACAAGGGAAGGTTGCTGGACCTAATTTTCACAAACGACTTTTCAAATTGCACGTTAAACGTTCCTAAACCACTAACGAAAATTGACGAATATCATCCTCCGCTATTACTGGAATTTGAATGGCACACGGATATACCAGAATCTAGCGAGCAAACGGAGATAATATATAATTTCAAGCGCGCGAATTATCCTCAAATGAACGAATATTTTGCAAACATAAACTTTAATGAACTATTTCAAAGAAAAACTGTTGACGAAAAAGTGTCGTTACTGCATGAAGTACTAGGAGAGGCCATTCAACGATTTGTTCCCACTTATAGAAAAAAAACTAACTCTAAGTGCCCCTGGGAAAACAAATTTCTGAAAGCGCTAAAAAATAAGAGGAACAAAGAGTGGAAACGATTTAAATGTACTGGCAGTATTCAGTCTTTTGAGGACGCCTTTGAAGCTTTTAGCTCTTTGAATAGAGAGTTGTGCGATTCCTACACTGACAAATGCAAGTCAAATTTGAAAAACAATCCTTCGTCCTTTTGGAAATATGTAGCCGAGAAAAGGAAAACGGATAATAAACCGAAAATTATGCGCTTTGGTGACATTAAGACTTCTTGCGAAGCAGAGCAAGCAAATCTATTTGCTAAGTTTTTCGGTGATAACTATGCACAAACAGCGTCTTCATTGTCTACAACATCTTCTTGTCCGACTTCAAACACTTCTTCCTTTCAACTCGATGGCAACTTCGTTATGTCGCAAATGAAGAAAATCAATACGAAGAAGGGGATAGGCCCGGACGGCGTTCACCCATTGCTAATAAAAAATTGTGCTTCAACGCTCGCTCCACACCTAACTACGATCTTCAACGAGTCCCTCGCAAATGGCATTTTCCCTAGACAATGGAAGCGTTCAAGTGTGTTCCCTATATTCAAAAAAGGAGCCAGGTCCAACATTGAAAATTACCGCTGCATTGCAAAACTGCCAACAGTAGCAAAGTTTTTTGAACACCTTGTCAATATGATGTTGTTAAATACGGTACGGAACAAAATCTCAACGAAACAACATGGCTTCATGAGGGGACGATCTACTGCAACCAACTTGACCGAGTTCCTTTGTTATGTCCAAAGTGGTCTAAGTAATAACGCACAAGTTGATGTTTTATATACCGATTTTTCGAAAGCGTTTGACCGAGTAGATCACAAAATCTTAATAAGGAAGCTACATTCGTTCGATTTGCCACAAAACTTGCTGCGCTGGCTTGAATCCTATCTAGCAGAGCGAATTCAATTTGTAAAGCTTGGTACAAATGAATCAGACGATTTTAAGGTTACATCGGGTGTCCCACAGGGTAGCCACCTAGGTCCAACACTATTTTTGTTGTTCATTAATGACATTGTTGACCTAATGCCAACGGACATAAAGATCCTTCTATTCGCCGATGATGTAAAAATCGCTAAAGCCGTTAATTCCAACCACGACGCTCTTAAACTTCAATCTGCGATAGACGATCTTAAAAAGTGGTGTGGCTCGAATTCTTTACACCTTAACCTTGAAAAATGTGCGTTGTTATCGATTTTTAAAGGGAAAAACTCTACGTCATACGATTACACTTATGGTAACCATATATTTACACGAGTAACAGAGCATAAGGATTTGGGTGTACTAATCGACAGAAAACTATCCTTCGCTAAGCACATTGATATGGTTACATAAAAAGCGATGATTGCTCTTGGATTCATCAGGAGATTCTCCCATGATATAACAGACATTAGTACAATGAAAGCACTTTATTATGCACTTGTTCAATCTCAGTTGGAATATTGTAATGTGATTTGGCAACCCTTCCATGAGGTCCATAAAAAGAAAGTCGAGTCTGTTCAACGTCAATTCACCATGTTCGCTCTTAAGGAGTATCCAAGCGTACATAACAACTATTGCATTCGCTCTTACACTCAGCGGCTGTCAGCATTGAATATGGTTAGTCTTCGCCGTAGGCGCATCAATACATCAGCAGCATTCTTGTACGACGTTATCAAAGGAAACGTTAACTGTCCGCTTACAAATACTAACATCACGTTTAACGCGGAACGCACACTCAGGCACACGGTGCGTATCAAAGTAACAAATTCTCAAATGCGATTGGCACTGGCTGCGCCCATTAACCAAATGTGCAAAGTGGCAAATATGGTGTCAACCTTGTTTGTATCAGCATCATCCCGGAACGAATTTATGACGTTGTTGCGGAAGACTTCCGATGAAATCTTTGGATCCCTTTGCAAACTCGATCGATAAATCTGCCTGGTTATTTCAATTTTCATTTATCCAGGTAAATTATTTTAGTATATGTTCTGTTCGAAGAACGCTTTGATGCTGCATCACTAATTTAGTATTTATATTTCATGTGACACACACACACTTTAATGATGACATTGATGAATGGACCTGCATGCGGATCAAATTCCGATCAGAGAACTTATTTTTAAGCTATTTTATTCTTAACTGGCGTCGAGCCTAACTACTACGATCTGTGATATTTTACATCTATTCTAAGTATTTATTTATTGTATATTTGACTGTGATATTTACACCCTACTTGTCTTGTATACGTTTATAATTATTTATTGTATGTTTGACTGTGATATTTTTACCACCTAGGCTAGTCATGTATACGATATATCTCAGAAAAAATCAGGTTTTTTAACGAGGCAAGATATTGGTCTTGTACTCTTTTTTATGCCTGTTTGTATTTTGCATATTCAGCCAGTATTTGGCGGTGAAATAAATAAATATAACAATATAAATATAACAATATTAATCCTCTAATTTAGCCATTATTTAAATCCCAAAAACCTCGTCAAACACTGTGGACATGTTTTATTTTCTGGTACACACTACTTCCTTTTCCATTTCAAATAGTAGAAAGTTGTAAAATAAAATCGGTCGACGTCGAGTCTCTGATGCTGGTCAAGTATTTTACAGTTAGGTTGATTTCCGGTACAGTGTAGCAGACTTCGGATTTTTAAAACTTACAAACATTTTTTCGTATGTATTGTCTGCCTTTTTGTTGTCAAAAGCTCTTTCTACATTTTTCCTATTTTTGGATATTTTCGCGAAATCCCTGAGAGATATTCAGGGAACCCTAGAGTATCGCGGAACTCCGTTTGTTTGTTTGTTAGTTTGTTTTCGAATTACTGCCCGCCTGGAAATTTTGGAAATTTCTAGAATTTTTTTTTTTAAATTTGGTTAAAAAATAATTCTGGTTATAGCTTTGAGAGTTCTTTCTATTAAATTCAATAAAATTTCGAACAACTAGAGAAAGTCAAGGCTTGCGTTGCTATATACGATAAAACCTTTCGTAAAATTTTAACTTAAGGAAAACAGAAAATAGAATGTTGATAAACTCAAACAATAAAGGATGCTCAAAAATTGGAAGCAGTTTTGCATCGTTTTCTCTTTATTTGCATTAGCTTTCCACTCTCCTGAATAAATCTGTATAATCTTTGCATTGTATATTTCCCCATTGGAAGTTGCGCTTCTGCACTCCGTGTTCCACATAATTTTTAAATTTTTGAACCAATCATTAAAATTTTCCGGTAAAAAATTTTCAATCAGTGCTTACATTGATTTTTTTAGTAGCACTTCTAGCTAGATTACTACAGTAGAGCTTGCCTGTGCAAAACTCCCGATCAAATGTGAAAAAGTAGGTGAACGTAAAGCCCTGTACTGTGGTGCTTCTATTCTATCGGTAAGTTTCTATTGTACAATTAAAATTTGAGGAAGTGTTAAATTTTTTATTGCAGTTCTGAAAATGGTTTAAGGTTTTTGTTAAACACTACACACGTTGAATAATTCCAGAAAACATACCTAAAGTAATAAAAAAATGTGCGACCGAAGGGGGGGGGGAATTGATCCCCCCATTATCTACGCCACTGTCTACACTGAAAAAAATGGTTTAGACTTTTTATCTAAAGTGAAGTAGTTGACTTAAATTTAGATAGTTTTACCAAAGAAATAGCTGATTTCTCTAATCTTCGCAGCTGAAAATACTATTAAATTCGTTCATTTAACCACGCAAGATTAGAAGAAAAAGTTTAGTCAATTCTTCCACAAAAGTTGTTGATTGTACTATTCAAATATAAAATTTAACTAAACAATCGTTCTTTTTTCTTCAACACAATTTAGCTATCCAACATTTAACAATTTATAGATAATGAATAGCTGTCTTTACAAATGAATTAATTGAATTTGCAAATATAGTAGATGTTTCAACTAATGACGAATAGAAAAATTATCCATATCTTCGTAACTGTTTCAACTAAATAGAATCATAAGCTGAAAATCAACGCGAACTTTAGATGAATTCTACTATTTCTTTACATAACCATTCTATTTTTTTTTCTCTGTGTACCTTTAATTGTTTCTCGATTAAATTTGGCAGTAACGAAGCCCAAGATCTAAGCTTTCCAACAACACCCCAATTGTCACATATAGAAATAGATACATATTATTTAACTTTAAATATAGAAAACTGGATAATAGATAGTTTTAGCATATCGTTTGAAATGAACCGACATAATTTGACATTCCCTATAAAAATTCGCCTGCTTACCGTATACGAAACAATATTTCTTAATTTTGCATGTCCTAAGTAGGCA
The DNA here is from genome assembly GCA_949715475.1 of Microchrysa polita. Lineage (NCBI taxonomy): Eukaryota > Metazoa > Arthropoda > Insecta > Diptera > Stratiomyidae > Microchrysa > Microchrysa polita. The sequence continues at coordinate 21,793,440 of OX454417.1, forward strand.
TAGGTGTAAACCACGACAAATTATTTCGCCAATTTCGACTGTTTCCAGAGCATCAAATATACGAAAATACACCCATGCCTACTTGGGACATACAAAATTAAGATATATTTTTTCGGTATACGGTAGGCAAGCGAATTTTTATATAGAATGTCAAATTATGTCGTTTTATTTCAAACGTTATGCTAAAACTCTCTAATATTAGGTATTACACACATAATATCTATTTCAAAATGATAGTGGATGCGGTGCATCCACCGCATCTATGGCCTGCACGCCACGAGGCCTCCTTAATACATATTTATATTCGACATAGCTGATTGTGACATATTCTTTGAGTTGATGGAAAGTGAAGCAGGTCTGCCCAAGTGTCCCCTACCTCTCCTAAAAAAAAAAATTAAATACAGACAAATCTTTCGATAAAATTATGCGAATAAAAACATAAAATATGGCTCAAATTATAGATGTAGGATGCCGTTATAAGATATTTAAATTGAACCACATCTGACCCATCTACACCTATTTCCCCTACAGAAGCTTAAAATTTAATATTTAGGCTTTTGCATGCCTTTTGGGTCTATGTATGTGTATCAGCGAAAAAGCCACTTTGCTGCAGCGAGAGAACGAAATTAGCATGCATTATGGTTTTTCAATTAAAATCAATTAATCGTACATATATTCAAATATTTTCAATAATCGAACAGGCCCAGTTTTTAATTTGGTTTAGTTTAGGCTAAAAATAAAAACGTTTATGCCGATAAGTGATTTAAGTTATTTTTTCTTATTCGGCATTGGTTTGAGTGAAGCAAGTATAAAGCGCCCAAAGAAAGCCACTGTGTTTGCCGATAGTGTGTCATAACCCTTAACTAATTCCAAAGAACCTCAGCAAACCAGAAATCTCTCTCGCGTAGGCTTTAATCACTCTAGACACTAGGCTAGAATCAACACGTCCTCAGACTTCGTCCATGTTTCAAGGAAATTTCTTTGGGGAATTATTGACCCGATTCAACCTTTTCTTAACACTTTAGCTGCCGCTGCTGGTGATCAAATCCGTTATTCTACTAACAGCTGGAAATATTTTAATGGTTGTTATCATCTATACACCGGACCCAATTTCCTTGGTCATCACCATTATACTCATGTGCCGAACCAGGATAACTATACGCCGAACAATCTGTCGCTTACATATTTTGCCTCTAAATTGACCGCCTATAGGCTTGCAAAATAGACCCCCCGAATGGTAGCTGGCGGCCCAGCGGCGTATGCAAAAAGCTATCAAATGACCGCGTGCGGCGCCGGCGGCGGTACAAATAACAATTTGGTAATAGTTGGTCGAAACAGTTCGGCAGCCAAAGTATGTACTTCAAAAGTTTCTCCTAATAGAATGGCTAAATCGATAACCAATCAATCTGGCTGAATTTTCGGTCCCTATCCTGATTTTGTATCTAATCTGGCAAATCAAACATATTCATACAAAAATCTTAGGGCGGAAATTTGTTACCTTTCCCGGGCGGCGTAAGTGCTATTAGAGTGGGTGCTTTTTCTACTCAAACTCTGGAGGGAGATATGAACGTTTTGACAAATTCCCTTCCTCTGTGGACCACCCGATAGGTAGATATATTACTAATTTCATCATCTTCTGCACATGCCTTTGAAATTCACAAGCTTAACGTCATTATCCACTAATTTAGAAGGAAGGCATAATTGAATTCATTACACAAAAACTACCATAGCTGCATATTCTCCAATTTGGAGAGTTGTCATATAGTTATGAAAGAAGTTACTTAAAAACCGGCAAATTACGATTTAATGAGACTGCGGGATATAACTTTCAACAAGCGCTCACCATAGTATGACAGTACCATTCTCTCGGCACTTGACGCTTCTTCGTCCGCGCCCGTTCCAGCTGCATACCTACTACTCCTATTTCATAATGTCCTTCAACTATGTACCGCACCAATATTATATGGACTGTAATGCTCGTACACTCTTCTCTGATGTGTCGGCAATAAGAAACACTCGTCCGTGAGCGAGCATTCACAATTTCACTATGAAATTCAGGAAGTCTGCTTTAAGTGGCGACGACGTCAAGTCTTTTCATTTTTGCTAACATGTTGTCCTGTCCGTATTCTTCTCCTGTGTGGAACTTGGCTGGTCTGTAAGTATTACCTCTAAAACTAACTTTCTGTGTACGTTGGATGTGTATAGTCGTATACGAACGGAAGGATATGTTTATTGTTTCGTGTCGTCTTCGTTTCTCATACTTGTATACGTATGAAGCATAAGTTGAGTGGGTTGATGCGAAGGACCTCTTGAGCATTTTACTTCCCGGATTTATCAACCTGGTATTGGGATAAAACTCATTCGCTGTTAGTTGGCCACTCACAATACTGTTGAGTGTCATTTTCTATTAATTTAAGTTGGTGGCAGGTAGGGTTGACTTAAATGGGTAGCGAATAAGTGTAGTAAATTGAAACGTGTATGAAAAGGTCAGATGACAATTTCTGTAAATTCATCATTTCTCATTTCTGTAAATTCATCATTTCTCAATTCATTTACTTGTAGCTTTTGGTATACGAGTAGTGACCTAGAAAATTCCCTAACGATATTTCGCAAACATCAACCCTAGTCTTTATTTTTTCCGTGCTCCCCAGAAAACATGTTGTCATAAGTTGGCACCAAAGTCTGTGTATATAGGTAGTCATGCATTATCTAAGCACCTGCTTATTTCGCCCCGTGTCATTGTTATGCAGTCAGTATTCTTCACTAAGCTTCACTGCTACTTCAGCACAAAACCACAGTTGAGTGCTTTATGCCTTTGCAAAAATTTCCAACACGTCCTCGTCCATTTGGAGGACATCCTTGACGGTTTTATACTACACATATTATTCCGCACACAACTCTCAGCTATGGGACTTCATTCCTTGGAGTCCTTTCCTTTTTTATTTGCGTTTCTTCTTCCTCTTCCTTATTTTGGTTTTGGTGCGAAAATTATGATTACTTTTTCCCTTCGTTGTTTGACAATTTTTTCTCTCGCGCTATTTTTCGTTTGTCTTATTCTTTCAGTTTCTGCTTTTAGCGCGCACTGAATTGCTTTTTTCATACGGGGGCGGTTTTGTTTTTAAACGTGTATAGTGTCTTGAAAATCGTCATCGTCCTTCGTTGCACTACCTATACACATATTGTCAGTTGCTATTTTGTTCATGGCTTAGTTCTCTGTTTCTTTCCTGAGCATTTGCAGTACAGTTCGGCAATGAAAAGCGCCTGCCACTTTACAAAAACGAAATTGTATGAAAATAATTTTTCCTCAACTCTAGAGAACACTTAGGAAAATAACAACAAACATATTTTCTTTGAAATATTTGCCATCTTGGCTCCGCGGCTCCCTGAGCTCTTATGCGCTATCTAAAGTAACTGGAAAACTTAACACTTCTGGGTTTTAGAGAAAATTACCTTCATGAGTTGTTTTCTGCGGTAAAAGATGGACGGACGACACGAGGCAAGGACACACACAGCACAGACTGTGACAGAAAGTTTATGGGTTTGTTTTGAAAAATTCTTAGTGGAGTTGATTTATAGTTTCAAGTAGTGCCACACACTATGTGCGATGAGAGAGAACTGCAAATAAATGACTTAAGCGCAGTTCACTGTGGAAAATACGAGGGGTGGTCGATTAGATAAATTATGCTTTGTCTCGACCCGGTTCGGGATTTAACTCATCAAATTGTAATTAACAGATATACAGTTTTGTGTATGGGCAAGGGTGAGAAAATGTGTGACAATAATTCTAAATGGAGAGAAGTGTATCACGATTTGCTGACAGTGGTGATTGATGGCTATGGCAATCATTAATTTATGGATCGGGGATTTAGATTATAAAGTTTGTGGTATAGTTTTAATTAAAGTGTATCACACAGAGTTCCTTTTAGAAAAAATAAAAGAAAATCAGATTATTGAAATCATGGACCTACACTGAGAAAAATAATTTAAATTTTCTATCAAAAATGAAGTATGTTGTTAATTTAAATTTAGATAGTTTTACTATAGAAATACAGTAGACATTCGAAAAATCTTAATTTCATAAAACTTAATTTTTTGAAAAATTTAACCTAGTTCCAGCTAAAATGGGGCGTCCTAAAATATAATTTTTTTGTTGAATTTTCCGAATGGTTTGTTAGAATGACCCAATTTGTCCGAAAGAAGCGAAACTACTCACCTTACATTAGTAGTATACTTATTTAATCATTGATTTTCAAGCATCTCATGTTGGTTTGTATTTACGCCTTTTTGAGGAATACGACATGTGTTTGAAATCAACTTGGATAATAGATTTTGGCTGTCCAACACGGCACGTTTTGCATAGGGTCTTTGTAGGTTCCAATCTAGAGCCTGTTTAGATATATTTTTGGTTCAATTCACTTCCTTTACGTTCCATGGAACTTACGTGAAAACGGAAGGAAAAGAATGGAGGGGGAGGAAAAAACACAAGTCATAGGTACGCCCGAAAAAAACACTTTAAGCCCCAAATTTCGAAATTACCTGCGATCTCGTTTTTTTGTCCATATGTGTATATTCCGAAATAGTTATTCTATTCGAACAGCTGGTTTGAAAAATGTAGGCGATTAGGCGCGACCAACTTCAGAGGAGTTTGGTAACACAATACGCGGCTCAGTGTTTTTTTTTGGCGAGTGAGGTTTGTTGAACAATTTGGGGGAGAAAAAGGCAGCGAAAGCTCGACATCGAAGCTAAGTGCCTTTTTTTGTTGAGTGTTTATTGTGATGTCTTTTTTGCGAAATGGGCAATTAAGCCAGCTCCCCACATAAAGTTGATATAACGCCTACTGCCCATTCCAGGCGCGAAGTGCTGATACTCACCCCCGGGTTTTGTGCAAAGGGAGGCGCCCTAAAATTTTGTATTCGACTGCGGCCGCTTCAAAACGGGTTTATTTTAATAAATGTGTAGTGGGCTTCGTTTGGCCGGGACCCGTCCTTTTGCTCGCCGGCTTCGATTTGTGTTGATTATTCCCCATTTTAACCCTCGTCATGTGTTGTGATCCCGCAGACATGCGAGTTCCCTTTTCAATTGAAGAAGGACAGGGGCAACGAGTGGCACAAACTTCAAATGAAATAATTTTCTAATTAAATAGATGTTTTAACCAATAAGAAATAGAAAAAATAACAATTATGCCCCTGCAGCTGTTTCAACTATGGCCGTGTTTTTTCAGCAGCTAACCTGCACTATACGGGGTAATTTTCATACAAATGCTAACCCCTAGCCTTATGGTTGAATTACATATCCCGCGTCAGCATCAGCATCGGCAGAGGCATCGGCATCAGCAGAAAAATTTCAATTTAGAACACACGCATTTGCCTTTGATGACCCACAATGACAGCAGCGGCAGAAGCATTTTTCTGCTTCTGCCGCTGCTGTCATTGTGGGTCATCAAAGGCAAATGCGTGTGTTCTAAATTGAAATTTTTCTGCTGATGCCGATGTCTGCCGATGCCGACGCGGGTGATGTAATTCAACCATTATTCAGGTTAGCAGTTCAAACCCGAATAAGATGCTATTCAGTTTTAATATGCTTTTTAAAATTCGCCTAAATGTCTGCAATCCCAATCACTTCTAATTTTCAATGACTAGCTAAAATTAAAATTTAAAATGAAAAGCTTCTAAGGTATAGTTTCCATGTTGCATACAAGTGTGTGCAAAAAAATAGTTGTTTCTAAATTCATGTCAAAAGTGTCGTTTACCAAATTCTTATTCTGAAAAAATTATGGTTCGACCAATCTGAAACCGCTCCGCTCGGACTGAAAATGTTTCGCTCCATTACAAAAATACAACAAAACCTCGTTTATCAGAATGAATTTCACAATAATTAGAAATTTTTCAAGTCTTACAACGAATTCGAATTCGCCTTAAAATCATCCAAAATCATCAAATTGTGCCATAAATTGCAAAATTTCGTCGACATCATTTTTTTTCTCGGAATTTTTTTGATGTTTTACTTTGGATCGGAGTGGAGCGACTTTCAAAGCAAAAATCACTCCGCTCAAGCCTGCCAAAAACAAATTTAATATCGCTTCGCTCCAATTCCCTGCTGTTCAAAATAAAAGCGAAGAAAATGTTGCTCGACGGACCACAATATTCAATAATTAAAACGACGAAATGAAAACTCGCGAAACATAAGTTTAAAATGTATATTACGTAAAAAAGGGGTACAAAGTGTTCAATTCAAATAGAAGTAAAAGGTTATATGCACATCGAATCAAAAATATGAAATTCCCGTATGGTCGAAAATGCAAAACGGGTCAAAAGTATATTCCCGGATGGGGTCAACAATTTAAGTGTACGTTATTTCTAATATGACTTTCCTTGAAACCTTGTACCGAACGATTGAAACGTTATTCAAGTTCAAGGTTAAATCTGGTTCAAGTATGTGCTGATAACTTTATCCAAGATTTCGATTATATCATGTTGCAGGATTCTAATGTTCTAATCGGGTCAAATATGTATACATAAGCTGATCAGCTGATAAATGACATTAAATGTAAACAAATCAAAGTAAACAAATAAAATATACAATTCAAAGGGAGGTAATTGTTTTAAATTCTAACTGATCAAGTTAACAAATAATAGCTATTGATTTTGCAGATCCCAACGCTGAATATGAAGAAGACAGCGAGTGGCGAATATTGCGAGGATGCCGACGACGACGATAGTTGGATTAAAATAGGCGAAACAATCTTCAGATAAGTATTCATTATGTAATTCCAAAGTGTACGACGAGTGTGTTTCCGTTTGTGTTTTGCAGGAACGATGTTGCGAAGACGATAAAATGGGGTTGACGATGATATTTGCCGTGACGCAGACGACTTGGATGCGAAGACGATTATCGGATGATCAATTGCGATTAAAAGATGAGAGGAGAAATCCGAACACTGCTTTCAAGTTATTTAATCAAGATTCATTTTGTAGCTACATCATACCAGCAATGCAGTCCGAGAGACAGAAATAGCACGAAATATAGACGAACTATGGCCAAAAACGTAGAAATTGGAGGCCAGTTGAATGTAATCAGAATCACCAGTGAATGTCTAAACACGCGCAGGGTCACTTTTCGTTAAATGGTGTAGAAAATCAATCTCGACTGTCCTTGGCGTGACATCTTTGGACTAAGGTTAGGTTAGGTGCAGGAGCCACTAGAATTGACATCTAGTGCACTTAGACCGAAAAATTGGTCCATTGTGATACCCCCAACTAAGGTTACAGATGTGTAAGTGACATCCGATTTCCAAGATCTTAGTTGCTTTTTTGTTGAGATGTTGAGATCAACAACACTCTCAGCAATGTTATTTATCCCCATAAATAGGTACTCGTTTAGCATCCGAGTGAGATCATAGCTCACCGCATGGGTCGTAAGTTCGAAAAACACCATAAACCAAAGTCGTTCACGGTGAGTCTCGACCCATACTCTGTGCACCGAAGGTGCGCGTAGTAACCACTACACCAGCCAGAGTATTCTAAAATTTGCCTAACAATATTTTCGTGACAGACAATTTGAACTTCTGAGAAAATCAGGATCTTAAAAAAATTTCTGTTTCTGTTTCCCAACTGGTGGTCCGCAGACCGGAGGTGGTCCGTAAGAGCCTTAGAGGTGGTCCGCGGAAGAAACTAGTGAATATTCTTGTAAAAACATAATATTATTGATTTTCATTATGCAATGTCTCACACGCTCTGAATTTGCAAATTATTAAGCATGGGCCCCCATTGACCAACGATTTTTCATTTACATTTAACAGCATTTTTCAATTCGCGCATCCGAAAATTGACAGTTTGCAGTGGCGTCCTGGTTTCACCTCAGCTATTTATATGTAAAATGCATTTTTTTCGTTATTTAACAGAATATGAAGTCAATGACAGTCATTCAATTACAAAATTTCAAAATTATAGCAGGTTTTGCTTTGAATCAAATGAGAGTTTTGCCGTGAATATTTAACGAGGAGTTAAGTGCCTTCTGATATTTTCGACCGTGCGGTACTGTAGTACTGTGCGATAATACTAAATCAATGCAGAAAAGTAAAAAAAAAGTTATTTGATTACTATTTTATGTTTGGTTAACCTATAGGAAAAATTATAAATAGACAGTTTCTGAAGCGAGAGTATCAAGAATTAACCATACGCAGTGGGCGTCAAAAACGATTGCAAATAAGGAAGTGATCACTAAATAGTTGCAGGACCGAATGATGCTGGACGAGATAGAAGAGGCAGCGAGCATATTCCCTTCTTAATGTGGAGGTTTTTTTCCGTTGACGGAGCATGGCTTCAATAATCGCTTCAGTAAAAAATTTTAATCGAATTTCCCTTTTTGGAATATGACCTTATTTATGGGACATGCAGGCGACGCATACATTTTTTTTTATTCCAAAGAGAAAAAACGATGGTGGACAATACTAAAAAAATATTTACTGGGTAAATTCGGTGTGCTATAGGGGGAGCCACGCTTACTGCAGCAAGAAAATGCTCATCCATTCCAACACTGCTTCAGTCTATTGATCCCAAAGAGGCCCACTTGATTGAATGGTACCGAATCGCTGTACTCTGCTGACCTCGTCCGACTGCTTTGTCCTCAACATCGTATTATTACAACGCCTAAAAAAGGATGAGTACCGCTTGGGATGAAATCTAACAACAAAAGTCTGACTGAATGGGTAAAAAATCATCCAAACTTGTTAATCCATCCCCGGAATGGTGGTCCGTAGCAGTTCCCTACGAGGCTAAGTGGTCCGCATACATCTGCGGGTTGGGAACCACGCAAAATACACATTCCGGAATTTATATTGCACGATTTTGTACGTTTTGGGATTTTTACTGCACGTTTTTCAATTTTTTACTGCACGAAAATCCAAGCTCTACTCATAACCATTCCATATAAGTTTCTTTTTTAAAAAAGGTTCCTATACCACGGACTGGTTAAACATTTTCTAAAATTTTCAAGATTCAAAATAGCTACTACAACTGTACCGATTTGTAATATTCATACAATGGCGCACCATAAATTTGGTTGACCAGTCTCGTATCTTAGTTCTCAGCATGACCCCTTCCATACACATGAATGGCACTTTTGCTTCTATAATAGGTATATACAGCATATTTCATCTACTTCAGATTCAACAATGTCATTATCTCTATTATGTAATTTTTTTGAGATTGAAAAGAATCGTTTACTTTCCTTCATTCATAAAAATTGGACATTATAAATGAATTTATACACTTGTAAATTGAAATCATAAATTTATTTAGATATTACATTTCCATTGTGCATCGTAGAATAAATTTCCAACATTAAAAGAAAATAATGTCGAACACATCGCATTAATTTTTTTATCTGATTCCGTTCTGATATGGGACTAAATTCTTGTACGACATCATCATTCAGATAGACATATATTTTATCTGAATAAAATATTGTAAATCTCCAATCCAATCTTTATTATATTATCATATCAATATGTACCACCCAATCACAACTTCCGCTAATAAACTGGTTGCGTGCATCTTACTTTATCGTTATGATACCAAGAATCCGCTTATAAATCAGATTTTTAATTCATTTGGTCAATAACATTGAATATTCATCCTTATATCCGCTACCGAGGTTCTTCTGATATTAGGCTTCTTCAAAAATTATGTTGATGGTAGACCATATCTGGTTGTTTAGAATACAGTCTTAAGGTTTGTGTTCGTAGAAACGACTCATGTGATGATCGCTCAGCGATCGCTGTTAAACCACCGGTTCTGAACACTATATGCTGATATTTTCTATACAGACATGTTCCTTTGGGTCATAGTTGATACAAGGAAACTACCACCATTCAAAAAATATTCAAATACGGCTCGGAGTTGGATGCAAAACTACGATCGCTAAGTGATCCTCACGTGAGTCGTCTCTACGAACACGTACCTTAAAGGTACGTTGTGCTCGACGCGGCCGCACGACTGCGACTCGCTCATTCCATAAAAAAACTCGTTTTTAAAATGAGAGAGAAACGAGTTTTTATATGGAATGAGCGAGTCGCAGTCGTGCGGCCGCGTCGAGCACAACGTACCTTTAACTCGTTAAAGCGGATCATAATTAGTTTATGCAGTGTACCGCACTACCAATCTAAAAATTTATTTAAACTGTTTTTTTATTCTTTTTTCTGAAAAAAAGTACTTAATCGAAATTTTTCGTCAATACGTTTGCAATAACCGATCTGGATTATCGAATGGAGACTGCAATAATATGCCAATGAAGTGGGCAGTCTCAATTTTATGCTTAGCAAATCAAAAATCAACTTGCGAATATTTCGGTTTAATATTGCGCAGATTTTGAATTTCTAATCTTTCAGATGCATTGCGCCCGCCCGAAGGTTTGTTATAATATTTTAGCAGTTTTTGTAAATAGTGTCAAAAAGCTCGACTTGCCGAGCACTATTTGCCACATTATAAAATAACTCTTTTCCCAATTAAATAATTTAAAAAACTTCCCAGATACTACCATTCAAACCTTAAGGAAATTCGAAAATGGAATTTTCATTGAAAATTCAAATTGTAATATCGTAACGGTTCTTTGAGCTGACAAGTGTGCAAAGTTGACAAAAGTTGCCTCGTAATGTTAGCTTTCGAACAACATATAAAAAGTAGGGTCTTAGGATTTTAAAAATTGCATATCTTACGTGTTAAAGGGAAAAAAAAGGGGTTCCAAGAGAAAACCAAAGTAAACGTTTCCACAATTTTTATAACGAGTGTTATTTAGTAAACAAGAATTTTTCCAATAAAAAACAAAAAAAATACCAGACCAAGGTTAATTTCGGGCGCGGCCGAAATTTGGATACCCTTCACCCTTCTCGGGCTAATATTTTTTCTTCCTGCCTACATAATGGCTTTTGTGTGTACATAATGCATTTGTTTACTTCCGTTTTCACTTGAGTTGCGATAAAACATATTTGCGTTAGGTTTGGTTAGAATAACTGCACAAACAGAAAAAGAAATCTTAGAAAACTTTTTTTGGCGGCAGGGGGAATGGCCCCACAGTACGAATACGAACATATTTGTCTTTAGAATGTGTCTGTATCGAAAGTACGAAAAATATGTAAGAACACATATATTCGTAATATAGGGGTATCCCCTTCCCACAAAAAAAAGTTTTTTTTTTGTTTGTGCAGTTATTCTAACCAAACCTTACACAAATATGGTTTATCGAGGTAGCGAAACTTATGTGAAAACGGAAGGGAGTGTGGCAAATGGTGAGTTTGCTTTTTGACCCTATTTACAAAAAAAAAACGGTTAAAGATAAATAGTCTAAGAAAATTTGTCCAAAATATGGCCATCGAACGGCAAAAATCCTACAACGGAAATTTTTTTTTATTATGGTTGGGGATGGTCCCGAGATGATGGCATAGAAAGTCCCAACCGATTGCGGGTCCGCAACATTAAAAAAAATGGGGAAAGGGGGGCATTCTTTTCGGTTTTTTGCAATTATTTCGAAAACGGCAAGAGATACACAAAAAATATTAGAGAAAGAAAAAAACTACATAAAATTACCTTTCCAATGATATAAAACACATTAGAGTTTAATTAAATATTTCGGCGCTAGCCTAACAAAATTAATTAGAATATTTTCATTTTAGACATTTTTTAAAAGCTCCATAACTTTTCAAAGAATGCTAGTTCAGCCGTAAAATTTTGTACAAGTATTCACAATAAGTTTAATCAGCTCATTCGAATAAAAACTAAGGGTACCTCCCATACAAAGTGACCCAAGATAACTTTGTTCTACAGTTCATAAAATGAGTAGTACGTAGAACAAACTCCTGCTGGGTCACTTTATATGGGAGATACCTTTACTTTTTATCCGAATGAGCTGATTTTTGGTGGGTGGGGTCACTATGACCTCCAATCCCAACAAACCAAAATTTAGCACTCTGCTCCAATTTGGGGGGGGGGGGAGTTATGGATATGCCGTTTTGAAAAATTTTAATGGAGGGATAATGGGGGTCCTTGCTCGGAGCGACTCAATATTTACCTTAAAATGATCTTAAACTTATTGTGAATACTTGTAAAAATTTCTACAGCTGAACTAGCATTCTTTCAAACGTTATGGAGCTTTTAAAAAAGGTCTAAAATGAAAATATTCTAATTTATGTTCTAGTCTAATATTCAATTAACCTCTAATGTGTTATATATCATTGAAAAGATAATTTTATGTAGCTTTTTTTCGTCCTCAGACTATTTTTCTGTATCTCTTACCGTTTTTGAAATAATAGGAAAAAAACCGAAGAAACGCCCCCATCCCCCCTTTTTTTAAGGTTGCGGACCCCCGATCGGTTGGGACTTTTAATGTCATAATCTGGGGACCATTCCCAACCATAATCCAAAAAAATTTCCGATGTAGGATTTTTGCCGACCAAATATGCCATTTTTCTTAGACTAAAAGGGATCATGCGGAACATTAATTCTACCCAAATGATAGCACATATGACATATCATCCAGTATTGTCAGAAACTCCTTGCAAGGCATATCCCTTTGCTAAGAACCACAACAAACATCGATTTCATTTAGTAAATGTTCTATCAAGTTGATAGAATATAATTGCAGGATTAACACTCTACTACTTCAAGATTACCTTTAATACTTCTTCTTCTTCTCTGTACCGTAACCCCTTGTGGGGCATGGTGCGTTCACTCAGCCGTTTATAGGCTACTTCGAGTCAACGTTACATTGCAAATAGAGGAGTGTATATAATGTCGCAAGCACTATACATTTCCTGGACCACGATTCGAACTCCGAAGCTCTAGATTACTAGCAGCGTAAAGTGCGACTCAGCCAAGTGCGCCACAGAGCGAGAGCGTGACCTTCAATACTTACTTTTGTTGAAATCGTATCTCTCCACTCATTCATAAAATCTGGTTTTTGAAAAAAAAAACAATGAGAAATGAGAACAATGAGTACACAAGAAACGTCAAACTGAAAATACAGGGTGTTCCTGTGTACTTAACGTCAAGCCGGTAACAGTTGGGATTTTTTTTACACTGTGCGTGTTGCAATTATGTAGCTGAAAATACTATGAAATTTGGTGTTGGAGAATTCTGAAGAAAAATTAGCAAAAGTTAAGCAAATGTGATACTGTTATGGAATTCAGACAACATGCGCTAACATTTTAAATTATTTAGCGCATGGTCCCGGTCCAATTTTTTATAGTACAGCAACATCATTCTTTTAGGCATACATACCTCAACAATTTTCGGGAATCTCAGGGTCCAGAATGAAAACGACATTTCAGTATAATTCTTCTATGTAAAAAATGTATACATAAATCAAAGGTAATTTTATTTTATCTATCGTCTCGTAAAGGTTATACAAATTCAGAAAAGAGAGTAATCGAGATAGTTATGTGAAGTATCATGTAATGCAGGATCTATGACCCGCTTAGTAGGATCCTGGTCGTGTGTTAAAGGTGCATGTTCGTAGAGACGACTCATGTGATGATCGATCAGCGATCGTAGCATCCAATACCGCGTCATAATTGCATATTTTTTGCATGGTAGTACTTTCCTTGTATCGACTTGCACTATGACCTAAAGAACATGTCGGTATAGAACGTCTGTATACATATACGCATAGTGTTCAAAATCGGTGGTTTAACTGCGATCGGTCTGCGCGACCATCACATGAGTTGCTCTTCTACGAACATAAACTTTAAAGGTACGTTGTCCTAGACGCGGCTGCACGACAGCGACTCTCTCATTCCACATAAAAACTCGTTTTTAAAATGAGAGAGACGAGTTTTTATATGGAATGAGCGAGTCGCAGTCGTGCGGCCGCGTCTAGCACAACGTACCTTAAGACCGAAAGATAATGTGCAAACGAAAGTAGTGTATTTCATGCAGAAATCTGCTAACCGAATCCCGCTCGGTAGAGCCGAGTGCTGGTACCACCGGTACCACTGATGCACTCGTTTCGTGGCCCAATACTCCTGGAAATCCACCATAAAGAAGTGCAGCGAACAACAACCCTTGATCTGCATAAATAGCACTAAACCAAACGTTATTATACCCTTCGCTTATTGCGAAAAGGGTATATTAACTTTGTCATGAAGTTTGTAACGCACTGAAGGAAGCATCTCCGACCATATAAAATATGTATGTATATATATGATCAGCATGACGAGCTGAGTCGATTGGATGATGTCCGTCTGTCCGTCTGTCTGTCTGTTGCGACGCGTTTTGCTCGGCCAGTTTAAAAGCTATGGAGCTGGAATTTTGCACACATGCTTCTTTTCGTTGCAGGCAGTTTGTATGTTTGAATCGGTAAAATCCGACAAGGGGGTCGTGGGGCTGCCATACAAACCTATCCCCCAAAATTAGGTTCTTCTTAGAAAAACTTTTTTATTTACGCACGAATTTCAATCAAATTTCACACAAATGTGTTTTCGTGGCTGACACATAACATATGTGAAAATCGACCAAAACGGACAATGGGGTCGTGGGGCTGCCATACAAACTTAGTCCCCCAAATTATGTTTTTCTAAGAAAAACTTTTTTATTTTCTTACCGATTGCAACAAATTTCGTGCAGATGTGTTTCTAGGGATACCACAAAACATATGTAAAAATGGACCAAATCGAACCATGGGGTCATGGGGCTGCCATACAAACCTAGCTCCCCAAATTAAGTTCTTCTAAGAAATTTTTTTTTATTTATACACCAATTTCAACCAAACTGCACACAAATGTGTTTCTTTTTATGACACAAAGCATATCTAAGATTGGATCAAATCGGACCATGGGGTCATGGGGCCACCATACAAACCCAACCCCCCAGATTAGGTTCTTCTATAAAAAAATTTTTTATTTGTGCACGAATTTCAACCAAATTTCACACAAATGTATTTCTATTGATGACACAAAACATACGTAAGAATGGATCAAATCGGACCATGGGGTCATGGGGCTGCCATACAAAGCCAACCCCCCATTTTGGTTCTTTGAAGAAAATTTTTTTTATTTGTCCACCAATTTTAACCAAATCTGATAGAAATATGTTTTAATTGATACCACAAACATACGTAAAAATTTATGGAAAGGCCATGCGTTATTAGGGCTGCCGTAGAACCCCCACCCCGGTTTTGGTTCTTCTAAGAAGCCCCGCTTCCCTCAATAAATTTTCGTCACGGCACTTATGTGAAAATTCAAGGAAAAGCATGGATGCGGGGAGAATTGAACACAAGTCATAGGAACGCCCGAAAAAAATTTTAGCCCGGGGGGAGCGAAGGGTATCCAAATTTCGGCCGCGCCCGAAATTAGCCTCGGTCTCGTTTTTTTTCTAGCATAACTAAATGAACGGAATATTTTTCGGAAATCTACCTTGTGATTAAATAATATTTTTTTCCAGACAAAGCAACAATTCAGATTCCGAAGAAATGCTACTTCTGCACTGCCGAATATAATTAATAGATAGAGGCGCATCTCAATTTTGTATTCGACACTAATCATTTATGTATATGTATGTATGTATTTCGATTATTAATTTAATTATTATCGATTCACTCTTTTCACTAACATTATTATTTACCTTTTCTTTAGGAAAGCGGTGACGATTAAACGGATGCTCTGGCCGGAGTTTTATGGTCTTAAATCACTCGATATTATATGTTATTATAGCCGCTCGTCGCGGTTACGTATTTTTTTGTAATAAATTGCTTTAAACAAAACTGATAGCCCGCTATTTGTTATAATAAGGATGTGTGGTCTTGACTGTTACCCACGTATTCCTAGAGGCGATATACTACACCGTAGGTACATATACAGGGTGTCCGGAAACTGCCGCATAAACGCACCGGATTATGATTCCTCAGTTCATTTCTAGCAAAAAAGTTGTACTGAACATACCCCCTCAGCTTAACCCTTTAGCTGCCACAGGCATTTAAAGATTTTTGAAAAAATCATTTTCTTACACAACTTACCTAAAGCCTAATATCTCCAAAGGTAGACCAGCTAGAATAGTGAAATAAAATGATTATTACATCCAACAAATTTACCTATAAAATAAAACTAACCACACTGAAATCGGATAAGAGGTTTGGTTTTCACAGAGTTTCAAAGTTAAATTTGCGTGATTTGACCCAAAAACAATCTTTTTTTCCATCTCAATTTTCTCCAACTTCTGCCAAGATGAGGTGCTTGTACAATTCTTTTGAAAATTGGCACATAGTCTTACCATCATATCTTTATTACATCATTTTATTCTAGCTTTATTATTTCCAACAGTTTTAGTACTTTAAGTGCAGAAAACTAGGGTTAATTTTGGCTCTATTTCGACATGCTTTGAATAGATTTTACCAAATTGCAGATCTATAGGGGCAGTGTGAATTGAATTGTATTAAATTTGAGCTAAAATTAACCCTAGTTTTCTACACTTAACGTATAAAAACTGTTGGAAGTAATGGAGCTAGATCAAAATGAAGTAAGAAAGATATGATTGTAAGACTATGCGCCAATTTTTAAAAGAATCGTACAAGCACCTCATTTTGGCAGAAGTTGGAGAAAATTGAGATGGAAAAAAAGATTGTTTTTGGGTCAAATCACACAAATTTGACTTTGAAGCTTCATAAAAGCCAAACCGCTTTTCGGATTTTAGTGTGGTTAGTTTTATTTTCTAGGTAAATTTGTTGGCTGTAATAATCATTTTATTTCAGTATTCTAGCTGGTCTAACTTTGGAGATATTAGGCTTTAAGTCGTACAAGAAAATGATTTTTTCAAAAATCTTTAAATGCCTGTGGCAGCTAAAGGGTTAAGCTGAGGGGGTATTTTCCGTACAACTTTTTTGCTGGAAATCACATGAGGAATCACAATCCGGTGCGTTTATGCGGCAGTTTCCGGACACCCTGTATAGTAAAAAAATGCATTTTCGGATTTATTGAAAAATCGTGACTCTTAAATGAGATCGTTTTTCCTATTATGTGAAGATTCAATTACAGTTTTAAAAAAGACGGCTATTTTACCACCATAAAAAAGGGATTCTCATTAAGCTTCATTAGTAGGTAATAATCATACTTTTTACGAAAAAGCAGCATAGAGTAGGTATAGAGCGGTTGAAATAAATAAATTAACTACTACCAATAGGCAACGATTAAAGACTTGTTTCTGTTGCTACTGTTTTCACATTTTATATCTAAAGAGTATGGTATACACCCCAGTCGGGGTGCATATTCTCCGCGCATAGTTAGTGCCATAGAAGCCGTCATCACAGCAGCAGCACAAATAAATCGGCCAATTGCAAAAAGTTAAATCCAAAATTTTGAAAAATTGAGTTCTATTCTATCAAACAGTTGCAAAACTCGTTAAATCCACTAGTAGTATAGTGATTTTAGCTCTTAACCTAAACATCCAAAAAAAAAGGAGCTGACTTTTGATGCCAAATTGTTTTATGGCCTGATCGCATTACGCAGTAAAAAGTTACACTTTTTTGCGTGTCTCATTTGGGGGGGGGGGGTGGCAAAGGGGTGAAATTTTGATTTTTCGCAAATATCTTGTTAACTGTAATATTTACAGCAAAATGCGCTGAGAACAATTTAAACTATACAAAATTCCCTTTCTAGTGATATATAATACCCTATACCTTCTCTTGGCAGATTATATACTAGACTTTAAAACATCCGATGTAATTCCGATTTTTTGATAGTTACATTTGTCTTTCTAGCTCATGAAGTAATTTAATTGGAGCCATGGTTATTGGGATAACTATTCCTATCAATATATAGCTGGCTAGACTCAGGCTGCTCCGACAAGCGACAAAGCATACATATTTCCATATTTCCCCTATAAACATTTTTCAAAAAGACATGCCTGTAACTTATCTCCAAATCACAGCTGGAAAAAATTTGGCAAACATTAAGGCTAAGTCTTATTAGACCCTCCACCAAATATTACTTCGATCTGATTACAACAAATGGTACCTTCCATACAAAACGACCCGAAAATTGCCTACGAGCAAAACTTTAATTTTGGTTGACTTGTTCCATTATTTCTTAATAAACTAGTGGCATTGAATTTGCATAATTTGTTTAATTTGTTTTAATCCGATCGAAGTAATATTTGGTGGAGGGTCTAATGGGACTTAGCCTTAACGTTTGCAAAGTTTTTCCAGCCTGCTGTGATTTGGAGATAAGTTACAGGCATGTCTTTTTAAAAAATGTTAATAGGGGAAATATAGGTATGCTTTGCCGGAGCAGCCTGAGTCTCCGTGTGGGCCAGCTATATATTGATAGGAATAGTTATCCCAATGACCATGGCTCCAATTAAATTACTCCAGGAGCTAGAGAGACAAATGTAACTATCAACAAATCGGAATTACATAGGATGTTTTTAGGTCTAGTATATAGTCTGCCAAGAGAAGGTATACGGTATTATATATCATTAGAAAGGTTGCGAAAGGTGCGTAGTTTAAATTGTTCTCAGAGCATTTTGCTGTTAATATTACAGTTCAAGATATTTGCGAAAAATCATAATCTCATCCCTTTGTCACCCCCTCCCCCCAAATGAGAGATTGTTTCCAGAACTCGTTAAATCCATAAGAACAGGTGCAAAATACATAAAATCCAAAAGTATTTTATGTATGTCAAATTTTTTTTTCGATGTACATATATGTTTCATAGTATTAGAAATGAATTGTACCAAGATCTGGAAATGCAAAATTCAAGGATTTATATAAGACGAAACTCTGCCTTGAAGGCATTGGTTTAAAAAAGCCTTTTTAAGAGTAATATTTAGGAATGCTGAGTTTGAGTACATAAAAGACAATTACAAAATGGAATAGAGATATCCTTTGATTTGACACTAAGCTTTAACATTATAAATTCTGCATATCCTCGAAGAAAATGAGCAAATTCCAGCCCTATCAAAATAGGCTTAGCTTTGATCAGAAGATCTTAGATAGTATGCAGCCTAATCTGTTTGACCAAAATGAGTGAAGGAGGGCTGATACGACTCAATTCATTTCATACTGAACGATTGCGAGCAAATTGCTAGATTCCCATTTATATCCCTGGAATTTTCTATCCAGTGCTTTTGCAGTATACTCCCGGCATGTTGAAACCTATTGGAAAAGAAGCCTTGTTCGAATACGCGACGCCGTTGGTCTCCAGGTTATAGCTGGAAGTTCGATATGACCATATACCAATCTCGGATTTGCCGCCTTATCGGTCAATTTTATTTTCAACAATTTGAATTGGGTGCTGCGGGTGTTTATGCAAACAAGCGACCAACCCTCGAGCTTGACACGATCGCTCATGGTCTGGGTCCATGGGACAGAGCTGCAGCATGCCAGCTCCGCGCAACAGAACTATAGAAAGAGCCTCTGGTATGGTGGTATGGTTGAAACAGAATGTCGTGAGTATGAACAGTAATTAGAGAGTTTTACACTAACGTATTAACCACCGTATACGTAAAACAAAATTTCCATGCAAAAACACCCGCGCGAATAACACGTAAAACTTATACGATATTTTTTAACTAATGTTATGACAACTAAAAATCGCGACCCGACAATTTCGACTGTTTAGAGAACATCAACTATACGGAAGTATACCCATGCCTACTTGGGACATGCAAAATTATGATATACTGTTACGTATACGGTACGCAAGCGAATTTTTATATGGAATGTCAAATTATGTCGTATTATTTCGAACGACAAGCTAAAACTCTCTATTGTATCAATTCAAGATGTATACGTTTTCGCTGTGATTTAGCTGAGAATACAAGATGCCGCAGTAAACGATCGTGTAAAGCTCAAGGGTTGCCACTCAAAATTCAAAACAGCATGTGTGTCTTAGTTTGTAACGGATGGACCGGCACCATGTGCCATTAAGGACGAAGCTGTTACGGCCATGCAGGCAAGTCAAATTATAAAAGAGAATGTGCTGCTCTGCGAGCTAAGCAGCGGCATTTGCTTGCTGTAGCTCAGGCTCGGCAAAATGGGCGGGCTTTTTGCCGCTCAGCCTCAGGTCCAATATATATTAAATAGGGAATCACACGCCTTTAGCCTTTCATTCTGGAACGCGTTTATTTAGACCAATCCAAAA
This sequence comes from Microchrysa polita, assembly GCA_949715475.1. Taxonomy (NCBI): domain Eukaryota; kingdom Metazoa; phylum Arthropoda; class Insecta; order Diptera; family Stratiomyidae; genus Microchrysa; species Microchrysa polita. The sequence goes on from OX454417.1 coordinate 21,813,562, forward strand.
ATAGATTTACAGGAAGCACTTCATTAATGTTGTGCACAATTCTTATTTATTGCTTACATAATATGAATATGACCAAAAAATATGCACTATGCATTAAAATTCTAAAAAAAAAAAAACTCGTATTGCGGGCGCAGCCCTCTGTACGCACGATATTTTTTATCAGTGGACTTAACAGCAAAGTGAAATTCGAGAAACTTAATTTAAAAGGCAGACGGCATTGGCAAGTTTGTCTACTAAATAATCCATACGGACAAAGTAGAGCACTGTAAAAATAGTCAAGTTAGAAAGTTAGTAAGTTTTCAGTTTGTTATCTCTCTTTCATGGTCGAGTCTATAGCGAAATAGTCACACCACAAAATAAAATGGCGTCATTTTCATATTTTAATAGTTATGATGCAAACTATATCTATTTAAAAATAAAAACACCCAACTTAATTGTTGGTCTTGAGGATATTTTCGAATAGAAAGTCTAGTGGTTAAATATTTCACTGCCAATGAAATTTCCTGAGAACATTTTGTTAAAGCTTTGACCATTAAAAAAAATCATAAAAAACTGACCCCCTGACCGTCAGGACTCTTTTTCACATATTTAGATGGCAATCTTCAACAATCCTGTCAAATTTTAAAAATACACCATTACTGCCAAGAAAATATCGCATTTTTCCTTGGCTACATTTTGATATGCTAAACACGTTAAAACCATCTCCAGTAGTGAAAATCGTTAAATCCAAAGAATTTTCTAGTTTATTCCGGAAAATACGAATATAGGATTATTATGCCATATATTGCAATTTATTCAGATGTTCATCCGAAATATATTTCCAGAAAAAATAATTTCAATAAATATACATAACAAACTTATTAGCATTTTTTTTACGATTTCCTCAAAATCAATTAGAAGCCGCTTAACGAGTTTGCAACTGGACAACTAAAAAAAAGGAGTGATTATCAAATTTTTCAGTGGTGTATAACTTTTACTAGATAAAAACATAAGTGCTAATTTTCTTAACACGATCTCTAATCATTTCGCCGCAGCCGGACACACATCAATTTAACCAATTTGTCCAAATTATCCTTTATACTCGAATATCGTGTAGGTTGTAAATTCCATTAAACCTTAAACTGCAGTTCCACTGCACTGTTGCTTCGACTTCGACTAGTGTTCATGATAGAGTAAAAACTTTCTCTTTGCAATTTTCTGTTTCTGCGAATTTATCGGCTCTATGTATTTACATAATGTAGGTACATATATACCATCCATATAGCCAAAGCACATATACCTTTGGACATACACAAGGTATGAACGCGCGAGCGTGTAGTAATCAATGATGGGAAACCCAGCAAAACTCGTTAACTATTGGAAGCTCCTGAACTTTAAAACGAAAAAGTTTTCGTACGAGATTTCGCATAGGTATAGGGACAAAGTTTTGTGTCAAGCCGAAACCGCACAGAGTGTGTGTGTTTGTCGGTGTTTATCACATACATATTAGTAGAGTATTGGCTGCTGAAGACACGCTGCATACTTTAGCATATCAAACTTGCATAGTGTGTCTAGTGCACTAGGGCATCTGCAACAATCGTCCCGTATTACCAAGTGACTTATTTCACTCTTTTCCTTAACGTGAGTTTGAGACCATACGGACGTCCTGTGGCGACGACCTGCACCTAAATAACCTAGCGACCCTCTGTCACTTTGTTGATCAGAGGCGTGGAGTCTTTTACGTGAAGAAAATCCGTACATTGAACGGCAGCAATATTCTTGTTTGTAATACATTCTATCTGAACTACATGTTTCGTATTACGTAATATTTACCCAACTTTAAATAGGATAGGTAGATGCACCCTTGCACATAGTTAGCCCTGCGGAGGACTGAACTAATGCATAAGTTGTTCCGTGGGACTCCACGGAATTGCACCTTGTGTTCACAGTTATTGTCGTACGATGTCGTCTGGTCTATATACTAACTTTGAGACGATAAAAGTTACTTCCTTGCGTAGATCTGGGGAGATGGTTACTATCATGGATTTCCAATATGCTATAATAGTCGGAACTTGTATAAAGAACAGTCGTCGTTCGTACCTATAATGGACAATATCCTTTCGCATAGTCCTTCTCTTTCTTGGTGGTGGCAAAACTTGTCGGAGTTGCTAGAAAAAGTTAAGCGTGAATGCAGAATTTTTCTGTATTCGTACGTAAAGTGAGACAAAATAAATTGACATGAACTGCACCTCTGCAGTAAAAAAAAGCAAAGAGCAGAGGGCTTTTAACATTCTGCTCACCAAAAAATAATAAAACAAATTATTTCAAGGTTTATTTAAATTTTAAATAGAAAATGTCAAATCGGATATGGAAATTTAATCATGTCGCAGTTAAAAGCCCTACTTAGCTTTTTTTCCTAGCTAATGCCCAAATATTTTGTCAAAAATCGATTACGATTTGGTTGCCCATTACTTGAAATTGATCCGGTTGATCATTGTGAATTTGTACAATTGAATATTGTAAACATGTAAGGGGGAAGATAAAGGTTGAAAGGCTTCGGCTAATTCCTATATCTTCTTCAGTTGTGGCATAACTGCGGACCCTTAGCTATGCAGGAGGAGTTTCATAGGAAGAGGACTTCGGCCAATTCCTATGTCTCTCTACGGGGCGTTACTTTCCCGCATTATCCGAGTAACCGCTGCGCCTGAGTGCTGCATTAACATCTGCAGCGTCTCAGGTTACTTAACGTGATAGGTGACAGAAAACATTTAAGTCAACCACTAAAGCAGCATCTTCGAGGCATGCCCATGATGGCCTTTACTCAGCGATTAAACCCTATCATGGTTTAGCGATGTGCCGACAACTCATCCTAAGAAAAACTTCAAGTCAAGAAACCTGAAACAAAAGCCTCGGATTGGACGGATACTAAACAACGACGACCCCGCAAACGAACAACTGATTACTCTTTCGGATCCTGGAATGTACGCTCCCTGAATAGACCGGGGGCCTTAAGGGCCCTCCTGGATCAGGTAGAACAATACAAGCTGAGCATAGTTGCAATCCAGGAAACTAAATGGCTCAAAAGCGAGATTAACGACCTCAATTCGCACACTATTTTTACGAGTGGTAAAGAGGAGGGCAACAAGGAGTTTGGAGTAGCTTTCATCGTGAATAAGCAGCTCAAGGACCACGTTATCGGCTTCAAACCCATCAACGAGCGGCTATGTGCGATCCGCATTAAGACCCGTTTCGCTAATCTCTGGCTCATTAATGCGCATGTCCCTACAGAAGTAAAAGAAGACGCGATTAAGGACGAGTTCTACAACGACCTAGAAACACTCTTCGACTCACTTCCATCAAACGACGTCAAGCTGCTGCTAGGAGACTTTAACGCCAAAGTCGGAAATGAAAGCTGGCATAGGGGAACTACTGGAGGTCATAGCCTCCACGACGAAAACAACAACAACGGTCAGCGACTTATCGACTTCGCGAGCGGCAGAAACCTGGTAATAAGCTCTACATGCTTCCCTCATCGACGAATCCACAAGCAGACCTGGACGTCTCCAGATGAATACACCGTGAACCAGATCGACCACGTACTGATCAGCAAGAGATGGGCTTCTAATGTCCTAGATGTTCGATCCTATCGAGGAGCCAACTGCGACACCGATCACTATTTGGTGAAGACGACCTACAGGTGCAGAATCTCTTCGGTGCACCTAACGAGAATCAACCCTGCCAAGATCTTCGAGGTTGACAATTTGATTGATGATGCCACGGCGGCTGCGTATACAACAGCACTAGAGGAAAAACTGTCGCCCATGCTTGATGACATCAACAATTTAGGCATCCATGAGTTGTGGGAGGAGCTCAAAGACAGCATCAAGGGGGTCGCAGAAGAGGTCGTGGGCTATAAAGGCCGGCGCAGACGAGCAGACTGGTTCGACTACGAATGCAGGGCCTCGAATGAGGCGAAAAATGAAGCCTATCGCCAATACACACAACGCGCATCCCGAGCCAAGAAAGAAAAATACAACGAACTTCGGCGAGTATCTAATAGATTAATTAGACGTAAGACATGCAAACATTTTGACGAGCAGTTACAGCAAATAAACCAAAGATTAGCCAGTAAGAACATTAGACAGGCGTACAAACTTATAAATAATGTTAAGAACGGATATCAACCCAGGACAAGCCTATGTAAGGACAAGGATGGTAACATCATCAGCGACATCGAAAGCGTCAACAAACGATGGGCCTCGCATTTTGAAGAGCTCCTCAATGCACCATCAACATCCCCCGCGGAGCCAGCTCTTGAGCAGTTAGCCGAACCAGGCCCTCCCGTTCTACCCCCAACAGTAGAGGAGGTGAGTCTTGCCATACAGTCGCTTCAAAATAATAAAGCGCCCGGCGCTGACGAGATCCCAGCAGAACTGCTGAAGCATGGTGGAACGTGCCTGACCAACGCTATACATGTGCTACTGCTGAAAATATGGAACGACGAGGAAATCCCCGAAGATTGGCGCAAAAGCCTAATCTGCCCAATCCATAAAAAGGGTGACAAGCTGAAGTGTGAGAATTACAGGGGCATATCATTAGTTTGTACGGCCTATAAGATATTATCTAAAATTCTTGAAAAGAGAATTAATCCGTACGCAGAACGAATCATTGGCGAGTATCAAGGCGGCTTCAGACCTGGTCGATCAACGACCGATCAGCTTTTCACAGTGAAGCTACTACTCCAAAAGTGCTGGGAATATAACATCGGAGTATACCAAATCTTTGTCGACTTCAAACAGGCATACGACAGTATCGATCGAAGTGTACTGTACAACATTATGCTGAATTTTGGTATACCGGCAAAGTTAGTGCGACTCACAAGGATGACGATGACTAATACCGTCTCGCAGGTCAGAGTGCAGAATCGACTCACTGACCTATTTGAAACTCGTACTGGACTCAAGCAGGGCGACGGGCTGGCGCCGACGCTCTTCAACCTGGCTTTGGAGTATGTAATTCGAGCCATGAATATGGACAGCAGCGGAACGCTACTCATCAAGTCGACTCAATTAGTAGCGTACGCCGACGATATCAACATCATGTCTCGAAGGTTGGGTGATGCAGAAAGCCTTCTGCATAACCTCAATAACGCCGCAAAGGAAGTTGGACTACATATCAACGAAAGCAAAACAAAGGCCATGATGCAATCGAAAACAAGGACGCCAGCAAATTCAAGCATCACAGTGGGGGACCTTAATATCGAGTATGTAGGCAACTTCAACTATCTGGGTTGTAACTTATCAAAGGACGCCAACGAAACCGACGAAATTAAGCGACGGATACAACTAGCCAATAAGACATATTTCTCGGTCCTCCCTATAATTAATTCGAAACTTTCGCACAGGAACACGAAGCTCCGCGTGTACAAAACGATCATCCGACCCGTGCTATGTTATGGCTGCGAAACATGGACCCTTACCCAAGCCTCCGAAATTTTGCTAGACCGATTCGAACGAAAGGTCCTTCGGCGAATTTTCGGGGCCGTTCGCGAGCGAGACCAATGGCGAATCCGATACAACCATGAGTTGTATCAATTGTACGATGAGCTGGAAGTATCGAAAATCGTGAAGCTTCAACGTTTGCAATGGGCGGGGCATGTACAACGGATGGACGATAATCGCATGCCAAAGAAGGTGATGAACGCACAACGAATTGACGGAGCGAGGTTGCGTGGACGACCGAGAGCTCGCTGGGAGAACTCCGTAGGTGAAGACGCCCACCAGCTGCTGGGCTTCCGAAACTGGAGGACGAGGTCACGTAACCGCGACAATTGGTGGTCAATGATTCAGGCGGCCAAGGCCCGACGTCGGGCTATCGTGCCACATTGATGATGAAATATGTAGTAGAAAAAAACACCCACAGCCACAAAAGTTGCGTAAATACAAGGTAAAATATGCATATCTTTTCCAAAAAAAAAAAAAACAAACCAATCCGAATGACAAAAAAAATATTACCGAAACCCTTCCTAGTAAAAAAAAAATATTTGACAATTTTCTAGGAAATATTGAAATAAGGAATAATTAAAACATCCTTTCCACTTCAAGCGTACAAGTTGCATGGAAGTTTCTTTTTAGCGAGGTGTTAAACCGAGTGCTTCCGTATTATGCTTCTGGTCATATTTCTACACCTAAACACAACCAGTCTACCATCAGGAAGCTATTGTGCTCTGGGGATGTGGTGCAATTTGCAAAAACTCCTTGAAGCTATTCACAATAGTGTAGTAGAAAGGTTGTTGGGCGTGGATCTTGCATTTATTTTCAATACATATTTTCCTTTTCTTCTCGTCCCAAAGTAGCAACTCAACTCAAGGCGCATGATGTCAGTCCTTTGGGTAATCCTAACGATTCCGCTAGCTACACTCCGCGATTATAACGAAGAAGTGTTGTATAGTAGAGTCGTTAGAACGTTATAGGCGCTAGAATATTTATATACCTTTCTCTAGAATAGGGTGTAGAGGGACGAAATGCATGCCACGATTGCATGCACACGTTATACGGCTGTAGTATAATGTTGCCCGGCTAAGATGGCAAGGGACGCATAAGTGATGCATTGAAAGCAAACATAAGTTGGACACTTGAACGTGACAAACATGTCAAGCAAACTGAACGTGATGGGACCTTCTTCCCATTCATCCCTACGATACAGCATACTCGCCCTCTGCATGCATGAATGCAACCCATCATTTTGCTTTGTAGTCCTTAATAGGACATCGAGATTTGTTATGATTTCCTTTTGTATCTTCATCTCGGATGGTAGAGGAGCAGAATCGGTTTTTTTTTCTCTCGGGTCGGTCGAGCCGAGTCTGTATACTCGAAACTCAACACGTTCGTCTTCGACGACGGCTACGTCGTCAACACAAGACACTCGACTTTATAACACACTGCAATCTGCAACGTGCAACGGTTATAAGAAAATAATATAAAGAGCAAAAGGAAGTCATGATGGAAAGAGAGAGAGAGAGGGAGCCCTCAAGGGGTTTTCTGTTGCCATTGTATATGTTAGTGGCTGTATCCTTGCCGTCATCAACATCATCATCACCAGCAACAAAACCATCAGAAGGGTTGTCTTTGGTGTTGGCGTCTACTTGCTTGCATGCTCTATCAAATGATCATTACTAGAGTGGTGAGGTTGCAATTTGCTGACTTTTGAAATTGGGGTTCTTTTGGCTTCTTGGATTTCATGAGGAAATTCTATTTTTTTAAGGGATAGTGATTAGCTATAGGTATAGATGATAGCGGATGTGCTAATTTTAAGCGTCTTAACTGTCTACATATTTATCTATTGTGTCTTGGAAACTCCTTGAAATAGCTATATTTATTTCTGGAATACCAATTCATGGCGTCGCGCATGATTCTGCCTGTGGTTTTGCTACGGTACTCGTTGTGGTGAAATTTTCCGAGCTTATTTGTGTACATTGAACACTATTCTGGATTTAGACATTAGAGTAAGCTGACCAGACGTACAGCATTTCGCTGTACAGTACAGCATTTTGACCTGTTGTACAGCACTGGGAAATGTACAGCAAAATGTACAGCATTTCCAATGCCACACAATGAAACCTACCCACTTCAAAATAAGCTCCCTCCTCGATGAGGCCTGTGATCAGTTTTGTCTGCTTTTAAGGTGTAAAGTTTGACCCCTGTATCCCTTGCGATCGATATTTAGCGAGACATTCACACTTTTATGTTTGGAAATCGTTCATTTACGATAGCTCGGGAACCCTTCCTGATCTCTGTGAAATTTTGCACATTTGTAGAGCTCCTTTGCGCTCATATTTCCTTCAAATTTCACGTTTCACCTATCCGCGTTCGGAAGTTACAGCTGCTCAAATCGCACTCCTGTGTTTTTCTAATCGACAATTTCCCATAAAGGGCTGAATTAAGATCGAGAGTGAAATTTTTCGCCCAGGGATTATATCAATAAAAATGGATACTTACTGTCGTGGAATATGTAACAAACGGTGGGGAATTCCATAAGCTACAATCCGAGACCGGTTCCATAATTCTCCTCGGCCATTTTATGTATTATTTTCGATTCCCCGGTCATTTGACATTGCACGATGAAATAACCGTGGAATCGGAAAAAAATACATAAAATGGCCGAGAAAAATTATGGAACTGTTTTCGGATTGTAGCTTATGGAATTTATCACATATTCCACGACAGTAAGAATACATTTTCATTGAAAAAATCGCAGCGGCGAAAAATTTCACTCTCGAGGTCAGTACTAGGCTTAACTTAGAAATTCTTGAGCGGAATTTTGAAATTTGGCAAACATGGTAGGGCATCGCACTGCCTACATATTTTGAACATTTCAAGACTCTTTCTAGCTTTCAAGGTTCAGAGGTTACAGTCGTCAAAAGATAAGAATTTAATTTATTTTTCCCATCACAAAATGATGGAAAAACGAGACCGAGTTCTAGTCGTGCGAATAGCACGATGAGTGCATACCCTATACCCATGTAGAGACCTAGAAGGCACGCAAAATCCAAAATATTCAATTTCATATTTTTTTAGGGGAGGGGTAGATGGGTCGGACCTGGCACATCTTAATTATCTTATCAAGGCATCAGACGGCTACCATTTGATACTAATTTGAAGCTTTTCGCGTCATTCTATCAAAAGATGTGGCTGAATATAACTTTGTAGGGGAGGTAAGGGTAGGGGTAGTCGGGCCTACTCCACTTTCCATCAACTCAAAGTATATGTCAGAATGAGACATTGATCAAAATTTCAAGTCGATAGCGATATTCTACCGAAAGTTATGGCTGAATTAAAATATCAAGGAGGGGTAGTTGGTATGGGAGGTAGGGGAACCCGTGGTCCGATTTGGCCCATTTTCAATACCGTCCAAGATTTTAGCAAAACAAACATTTGACCAAAATTTCAAACCGCTAGCTTCATTATTTCGGGAGTTATTCTGCTAACAGACATACACACGGACAGACAGACAGGAGACATGGCTTATTCGATTCAGGGACCGACCCTGATCATTTATATATATACTTTGCCATACCTCCGGAGGCTCCTTTGAGGTGTTACATAATATTGACGTAACAAAAACAATATACCCTATACCATCTTATTTGTATAGGGCAGTGGTTCCCAACTCAGAAACGTCTGCGGACCACTTAGCCTGAAAATGGAACTCGACGGACCTTCACCAGATGAGATTTTTCTCGCACAGGAATAGGTGTCTTCTGGCCTGGAAGAGCTAACTTCGATTAAAAGTTATTCAGTAAACGGTTCAGCTCGGCCCTTAGACTCGGATTTGTCACAATGTTTAGTGCGAAAATCCTTTTGAGTTTTTTGCATCGAGCTCGAATTTTGATAATTAGTTTGAATAATTTCGGAATTGAGCACCTAATCAATCGATCGCCTTCCCATAATCAAAGACCTAGTAGCAAAGTATTTACTGGATAATCTGTAACATGATAATGAGAGCGCGTGTTTGGCATGTCACTTTAATTAGTCACAAGAAAATATAATTTTTTGGTAAGGGCTGTCCCGAGCCTGTTCGCGGACCACCTACGGGTCTCTCACGGACCACCCCCGGTCCGCGGTCCACCTTTTGGGAACCAGTGGTTTAGGGTATAATCACCCACTTACTTCATCCGATTGTTTTATCTACCTGTATAGGCAAATGCATACTAAAGAAAGGACTTGGAATGGGGTTTAAATTTAAAACAGCGTTAAGAGCCCAGGGAACCATCACTAATGTTAATATAGAGAAAGGCATACTCTCCTCCAGATATATTGCAACCAGGTTTACATGAGGTTTAGACCTGTGGCTCGTCCTTAGGTTTACTTTAATCCTGTGCTCGTCCTTCGCTCTCCTCAGACCTTGCATTGTCTGTTGCGCATTAGGGAATTCGCCAACATTTTTGGGACGTAGTCTTGCGAAATAGGATAAGGAGAAGTGCAAGCGCAGCGAGCGGTGAGCCAATAGTAGGCAATTCGGCTCGTCCATACGTGTACTCAGATCCTGTGACTCACCCTTAGCTTCGTTCAGACTTCGCTCTGTCTGTCCCGCTTTTCATAATTCGCCAACATCCTTGCGACCAGCGCTGATGGAAGTTATCAAGCAAGGCAAGGTGCGAGCGGTGATCTAATAGAAGCCAATTAGGATTACTCAGTTCCTATACCTCGCCCTTCTCTGCTCAGACCTCGCTGTATGTCGTGCTTTTAAGAATTCGCCACCATTTCTAATATGTATCGCTGTTGGGAAGTAGGATAAGGCGAGCTCAGCGTGTGGTGAGTTAATAGAAGGCAATTCGTAAGATTTACACCTCTGGCTCCTCCATACGTTTACGTAGATCCTGCAACTCGCTGGCGCTTCGCTCGGACGACGCTCCGTCTGTCGCGCTATTCAGAATTCGCCAACATTTTTGCGACGTGCTGTTGCGGAATAGGATAAGGCGAGATGCAAGCGAAGCGAGCGGTGACCCGATGGAATGCATTTCGTAGGATTTAGACCTAAGGCTGATACATGCGTTTAGTCAGATCCTGTGGCTCGCTCTTCGCTTTGTTCAGGCCTCGCCCTGTATGTCACGCTTTTCAGAATTCGCCAACATTTTGGTAAGGCGAGGTGCAAGCGGTGAGCGAATGGATGCCAACACAGTTTGTATAATTACTTAGAACTTGTTGCTCGCACATTACAGAATTCGCCAACATTTTTGCGACGTAGACCTCGGACATGGAAGTATGGCTGAGAATTTGCCTGAAAACCAAATTTCGCGAACATGTGTACAGCATTGGTCCTTCGGGAATCTGGTCACCTTACATTAGAGTCTAATACGTTCTCGTTGGTTACGAAAAATTTCAGAAGCCTTTCAACGATTGGCTAAACAAAAAGAAAACAGGGTATACATATTAGATTAGGTCTTTGCTCCGCTTATCATATGTATAAATCACATCAGATTACAATATAATTTTCCCTTTGGTATCTTAATTAAAAATCGCCAAGCAATTTTCGTCAGTTATAGATACTGTTATATTGTCATCTAACACGCATAGCGTCCAGATTGTTGTAATTCGTCCGTTTACTGAACGTCACCATTATTTCAGATCTAATAAAACCGGAAAGGGAATTTATACTAATCAAGAAGCATCCTGCTGAAAATCGATTCAATTAGAACTGAGCCTAGTGTACTCCAACAACTGTAAGGACGATACCTTTCACTTTTACGAGAATCTGGACTCCCCATGAATTAGGAAGAATATGACCACCTACGATGTTCATTCGATATGCACATACTATCTCCGTTTTTCGTATCCTCATTTGGGGGTACGAATTGCCGACATGATTGTTTTACTTAATCACTTTACGTGGGTCAATTTATGGGAATGCAGTATGGTGAGTGGACTACATGGATAGATATGGGAAAGTCACCAATTAGCCGTCTACATTGACAAGCGTTCCTTCAGAAAGTCCAGGCGCTAATATACGTGAGACAAACAAACAAGGGATATATTGTAAAAACAGTGAACATGTTTAAATCGACTCACGTTTCAAAAGCCGATGTTGAAAAATATACGACTTTTTTAGAGAATTGTCATATTTCTCTTCTATACAAAGAAGACACAGAGTCAGAGGCTTTTTACCTTAAAAAAGTATGTACGGTTCAAAATTACAAGTGAGTTTCTGTAGACCCATCAAATTAAATGAAAAAACCAGACCGAGGCTAATTTCGGGCATAGCCAAAATTTGAACACCCGTCACATTTTAATGAAACTTAAGCTTCTTTTTCGTTAACGATTTCTATCGCAGCCGTATGACCGATTCCATCTGTTCCTTGATGCGTTGAGGCTTATTCAGGAACACAGAACAGGAAGAATTTTGGTAAACCCTCGGATGGTTCTGTGGGGTCTTACAGATCCCAGAGAAATTTAAATCTTAAAATTTTCATAGAAAAACTTATTGAATGGTATTTTAATGCATAATGTAATTTAAGTATGTGTCATATACGTTCATTTAAGCATGAATTGGTTTGAATTTGTGGTTTTGTTAAACAGTTTTAGCAGTTTGAAAGTGCACGAACCATTTACGTATGCCTTTTTTTACAAAAGTATATTTTCGTATTGATAGATAGATAGATAGATAAGTTGTTTTGTTTATAAACATATAACGTCTTCGAATACAATGGTAAAATTATATGATAAACGTATTAATTCGTGAATATAAAGTAAAGTAAAAACAAAAAAAGGGGCGTGGCATTAAGTGCCGTCTGCCTGATTAGCTTGACATTTTCATTATTATATGTATATTAGTTTAGTTTACATTTCAAATTATACAAGTGTATCCACATTATGCTAAGTGACTTTAAAAAAAGTAAAAATTGAATTTGATTTTAATTCATTTAGTTTTAACTTTTAAAATTTAAATCATTATATTATTATTAAAAATCCTTAAGTGTATCTTTCGTTGTTATTCTAGATTTAATATCGCCTTGTGATGAAATGTAGTTATAAAATGCTTGTCCTTTCCATATGGTGTGGCTCATTTCTCGTAAAATTCGTTGTTGCGGAAATGAGAATTCAGGGTGATAAAGTTCACGCAACTCCAGATTCTGCATGTTTATCTACCCTGAATCTCATTTCCTTATTACGCTTAAAAGCTTTCTTGTATTATTCGTCTCCTGTATCTCAAAGCCATGGCACAATAATTGTATAAGCTTTCCCAATCTTGACCATTCAAAAGTTCATTGATTTGCACTATATTTAACTTGTCTTTGCCAAAAAACGACCTCCTCACTTCCTTCAAAATCGGACATACGCCTGTAAAGTGGCTCGTATCTTCTCTTTCTCCGAGGTTACACAGACTGCAAATAATAGGCAGATCTGGTCTATGTGGTACATAATTTAATGGCAAAAGTTCACCTCTGGCTTTAAAATGGATATTTTATCGACGGAAAATTCATTTCGGAAGTAGGTATTTGCTTGAAGCCTATGGCAAAGTTCTATGTAGGACTGACGATGTTGTGATGCCCTGGCACGATCTGCAGTGGAGTATCTTTCAATTGCCGCACATCGCTTAGTAGTTTTCGAAGAATATACTCGCTTTCTGCTGTACCATTCCAATTAAATTGGTTGCTGTTCTTCTCGCTTATCTCCATAAGATTCTTGTAGAAAAGTGTCCTGGTTTCAATAGCATACAATAAGACCTTCTTTTGTAATCTATTTTCATCCATATTTGCCACCTTCTTCAAATAATTTAAGTGTATACTTAATGTGTCTAGAAACAGCGAGTGCAATCCAGTTTCTTGGCTCAGCATATAATTAGACGTTGGGGACGGCAGATGAAAGATTCTTTTTAAAAAATATCTCAGGAGTTTTTCGACTTCATCGTATTCGGTGCCTCCCCAAACTTGAGCTCCATATAGAAGTATCGATTTCGATACAGCTTGGTATATATTATATTTGGCCGTGTGGGTAACGTGTGGATTATTAAAACAATTATTCCATACTGAATTGGTCGCCCATTTTGCTTCTTTGAGTTTTTCACTAAGATGATGTGTGCAATACCTGTCAATGTGGTTTATAATATTCTGCAGGTCTTCTGGCGAGTCCGCAAAGAACATCATATCGTCGGCATAAAGAAGTCCTTTTGTTAATGTGCCAAAAGCCCTCGCTCCACCCGGCATATCATCCAATATATCATTGACGTAAACCGCAAATGCTTCTGGACTGAGTTGGTCCTTGTCGTACTCCGACGTTTGTTTCAAACGATTCTGATAAATACTTTCCATCCCATATCGCTGCTGTCGTCGCTTTGTATAACCCTTCAAATGTGTTTCCAAACTTGGCAGACTTGCCTTGATTATAGAGTTTGTAAAACAGTGACTGTCGATCAATAGTATCAAAAGCCGCCTTAAAATCCACAAAGAACGCATAAAGTTTGGGACTATTAGCCATATAATGACGGGCCAAGTTGTATAATACAAAGATATGGTCACTCGTCGAATATCCTTGACGAAATCCGGCCTGATTCTCCGCTATTATGCATCTGTCGTTTAGCCAGCTTGCGAATCTTGTTTGTAATAGAGTTGTGAAAATTTTGCCTGACGCGTTCAAGAACGATATACCACGATAGCATGCTGGATCATTGATGCTTCCCTTTTTAAATATTGGGAAGATAACAGAATCTTTAAACTCGTATACCACACGAGTTTAAAGATAAAGTCGCCACTCTCAAAGATTCGATTGAATTCACTGCACAGCAACTCCGTCAGCTGATCATTCCCATATTTGAAGAACTCCGCCGGGACTCTATCACTTCCAGGTGCCTTGTGATCTTTACACTTAATGATAGCAGTCGAAATCTCGTCGATACTTATGGGCGAATCTAGAATAGCATGGTACCAATTTGGTCTGGCGAACTGAACGCTGTTCTCGACCTTATCAACATTTAGCAGTTTACTGAAGTATCTTTCCAGTATTTCTACGCTTATTCCATTTCCAATTGTATAGCTATCAGCTCCGTTTATTTGTTTGGATATTTTCCAGAATTCTTTTGAGTTTGAACATTCGCTTAACTGCTGGGCCTGTTGCTTTGCATATTCTGTCTTTTTGCCTTTACACAGTGTTTTGTATTGTCGATTTGTTTGCAAGTACATACGCCTTGTAAACTCATTGTTTTCCTTCCGAAATCGTTTGAGCCAAGCAAATGCTCGATTTCTATATTTCTCACATTCATTTTCAAACCACGAATTTTTGGCAATCTTTCTGCGTGGGTCGGTTTTATGTGCGCTGTTTTTGATTATTTGCGTTATATTGGCAATGGTGGTGTCAGTTGTTTGCGCTAAAAGGCTTGTAAGCTTGTCGATATACATATTGCGGTCTCGATTCATCTTGCCAAATGAGTTTCGGTACTAGATTCATTGTGGTTGGATTAGTTCTGCCGATGCACTCTAGCCCAATCGTTGTAGTTATTGGGAGATGATCGGAGAACTGTCGTTTTTTTCACCGCACAGAGAGAAATGATTAGTCGATTACAAGAAAAACATTTGTTAATAGTATCGAAAGTCTTCATTAATTTCCGGTCATAGGTGTATTTTTGTTGAAACTGCAAAACGATTTTGTTTGTTTATGCAAAATATCTTTTGGAAAATTATATAAAAATTGTTTTGACATGAACAAAATGTTTAAATGATATTGATTGATTCAATTTGAGATTTCAACAAATTTTGTACTAAATATTTGTTTACGGTAAGGAGTTTCCATTGGTGATATTAACTAAAACTTTGTATCAATAACCCAAATCGGCTTTAATTGAAGTTTTTGTTAATTTGACCAATATTTTGGTTGTCATTACCAAATTTCATTTGGCCATAATGTATAATTCTTTGATTAATTATACAAAACTGTTTTGTGGTTTTATATAAAACCTTTTCGTAGTACCAATCAAACATTTAATTAATGAATTTTATAAGTTCATGTTAATCAAAATTTCTCCTAATATTGCTAATAGTGTTCTTACTAATCACTAATTTCAATATATCCTCTATTGAAATTTGGGATTAATAAGAACGCTTTTAGCAAAGTTAGGTAAAAATTTGATTAACACGAATATATAAGTTTTTTTTTTAATTAAATTTGAAACTCATGCGGGTACCACATTTCAGCCTGGAAAAAATCCTTATAAGTCACCTTTCACGTCAAGCATTGAATGTGCTAATAAAAGCCACCACTATTTCCACATAATCCTGTTTATTAAAATTAAAATTTTCTTTTTAAAATTAGAAAATTATGAAAATATAATAATCACACAAATGATGCTTTAATGTAACACCTAGTTTAGTTTTATACAAAAACATAGCTTTCCAATGTAGAGGGTAGTGAAGTCAAGCCTCCATCGCCGCCATCGAAAAATGTATAAGCCTTGCCAAGTATAGTTTTTCTATAAGAATTAACAAACAAATAAGAATTTTATATGAAAAAAAAACTATGTTAGTTTGATTTGAGTGTGAAATGTTCTAAGTTATATTATAATTGCAAAAAAAATAGTATATAAACACTGGACTTACATTTCGAACATCAGAAATCGATGAAGATTGAAGATGAAATTTATTACTGCCTGTGTCAATACAGCGTTTAGCTATTTCCAAAATCCTAGCGTTGTGCATTTTTCCCGTCCAATAGTCAAATATAGTTGGCTGCTTTGTTTAAATTGTGTCGGCAAATGTATCTTGTAAAACCGAATGAACAAAAATATTGAATTATCTTATAACACAAGAAAAAATTAGATTTACTTTTTGGAAACGCAACTCGAATAATTAGGCCCGAAATATTATCTGCAGCGCTAATGTTTATTATAATAATCTATATTCTGCCAGAGTCTTACACTTTCTCACAAAATAAATCTTTATTAATTTTTACCGTAGTTATTGAAAATAAATTCTTTTTCCACATTTTTAGCACACAGTCAATTTTTTACAACACTCGGGATACAAATATGTCCGTACAGAAGAGCTACTAAAATGAAAATCTTTGATAGTTCCAAATAAATGAATAGCTAGATTGTACAAAGATTTTTTTGCTTTATCCAACCTATAAGAACTGTACCGTTAGACATGGTAAAAATTTCGCATTTCCAACAAAAGATCTAGTTCAGAACATTCTTGTCATCATTGCATATGTTGGATAACAAAAGGTTTTGTTAATATTGCAAAACAGTATGTTATATTGTAAGATGACAACATTTTTTTGTTGATTTTCCCCTGGCCAAAAGATTTGTTATGTTCATCAAATGTTATAGTGTTCATTGTCTTCATCATTTGTAGATTTCAGTGCAGCTAAAGTTTTTGTTATTTTAGCCAGGAAATTAATTCGTTCTAAAAGAATATATTTTAGTTATCTTAACAAGATTTTGTTTGTCATATCAAACAATCGTGTTATTTAATAGTGCTAGTTTATTTGCAAATTTAAAAAAAGAATTGCCTTAAATTAACAAAACCGGCATCAAACAAACGTAATTTGTTGGTATTGCAAATCTATTTCTCTCTGTGCGTGAAGTCCGTTATAAGGGGCAACCAGTCCCCTCCGGCCAGGCACAGGTCTATGACGGTATGACCATTGTGTCATATAAAAGTACACTCTCCATTCATATCGCTCTTTGCACATCCGTTTAGCGCTTTTAGCCCGAAAGAATCGCTTACTTCTAGTACCTTACGTCCACATACATTGACTTTGCTATCCTTAGATTGACTGGGTGCATTACACATTCGCCATCGGCTGCTCCGTACTGATTCTTGCATTAAAATCGCCAAGCAAAAGCAGCAGTATTGTGGGAAATTTTCCAAGTAGTATAGTGATTTAAGTAGTCTGGCTGGTCTAGCGGTTAGTGCGCGCACCTTCGGTGCACATGCTCATGAGTTCGAATCTCACCGTGTTCCATGGTGTTTTTCGAACTCACGAGCTTGTGACGGACTATGATCTCACTCAGATGTTAAACGAGTACCCATTTATGGGGATAAATAACACTGCTGAGCGTGATGCTGATCTCATTACCTCAACAAAAAGCAGATAAGATCTTGGAAATGGGATGTCACTAACACATCCTGCGGCCTTAGTCCAATGCTGGATTGTCGCGCCTGTTATTTATTTTTATAGTGATTTTAGATGAAAAAATGATGAAACCCAAACATCCAAAAAAAGAGCTGACTTTTGATGCCAAATTGTTCTATGGCCTGACCGCATTACGCAGTAAAAAGTTAGACTTTTTTGCGCGTCACATTTGTGGGGAGGAAATTATGATTTTTCGCCAATATCTTTTTAACTATAATATTTACAGCAAAATGTTCTGAGGACGATTTAAACTACACACTTCCTTTCTAATGATATATTATATCATATACCTTCTCTTGGCAGATTATATACTAGACCTTAAAACATTTGGTGTATTTTAGATTTTTTGATAGTTACATTTGGCGCTCTAGCCCCTGAAGTAATTTAATTGGAGCCATGGTAATTGGGATAACTATTCCTAACAATATATAGCTGTCCCACACGGAGACTCAGGCTGCCCCGACAAAGCATTCCCCTATACTCCCTATTAACATTAAAAAAAAAAGTCATTCCTGTAACTTTCGCCGAATCACAGCAGGCGGGAAAAATTTTGGTAAACGTTAAGGCTAAGTCCCATTAGACCCTCCACCAAATATTACTTCGATCGGATTAAAACAAAGGGTACCTCCCATACAAAATGACCGGAAAGTTGCCTACGAGCAAAACTTTAATTTTGGTTGACTTGTTCCCTTATTTCTTAATAAACTAGTGGCAGTGAATTTGAATAATTTGTATGGGAGGTACTCTTTGTTTTAATCCGATCGAAGTAATAAAGTTTAAATCGTGCTCAGAACATTTTGCTGTAAATATTACAGTTAACAAAATATAGGCGAAAAATCATAATTTCACCCTTTTGTCACCCTCCCCCCCAAATGTGACGCGCAAAAAAGTCTAACTTTTTTCTGCGTAATGCGGTCAGGCCATAGAACAATTTGGCATCAAAAGTCAGCTCTTTTTTTGGATGTTTGGGTCTAGAGAAAGTCCCTATACTAAAGTATGTTATTTGGAAAACGATAAAATGTAATAACAATGGTCGGGAAACTATGAAACTTTGTGTTTAGAGTACATTTGTGGAATTAGATATGTTTTTTTTTTTTTTTGAAAGAAATACAAAATTTAGGGTGTTTTGAATTAGGGTTTTTTTTCTAAATTTTTAACTCAATTCATTCAAAGTTATGCCGTTTTCACCTGGTTTTCATTTATGAGGTACTCCTTTCATTATTGTGCCATTACCTTATGACTTTTAAGTCAAGTCATAAATTAAAGACTTTTCTGAACGTAAGAATTAGGTGGGTATTTTATATAATACATAAAGCTTCCTCAACGAACTTGGCTATACGCTTGTCGAACCTCTTTTAAGAAGGAGGAAATCAACGGGCAATATTCGT
This sequence comes from Microchrysa polita, assembly GCA_949715475.1. NCBI lineage: Eukaryota > Metazoa > Arthropoda > Insecta > Diptera > Stratiomyidae > Microchrysa > Microchrysa polita. The sequence goes on from OX454417.1 coordinate 21,832,553, forward strand.
CGAAGCACAGTCCAAAATATTGCAGACATTTTGGGCATTGTTCAGATTACCGCCCCAATGGGGATGTGAAGAATGCTGTAAATATTGACTAACCTTGGATCCCAAATTTGACACCACCTAATTTTTTCTTCCACATACTGAAAACTACTGTCCGAACTCCATTTTTTTTATATACCACTTAATCAAAAGGCTTCACAGTTACTTCTAGTTCAAACAAATGTGCCAAAAACACGATAATTTATGTTTTAGAGCGATTTTTGCCTTGGGGTATGTCAGACCCATTGAACTTATAGAACATGGAATACGCTTAGACCAATTAAAAAGGGTCCCAACATCTGGGTAAACTTTTTTGGTCTAAATTCTACAGTGCAATGTCCAATCAATGAAAGTTCAATGGAACTATGTCATTTACTAGTCTAAATATCCGAGCTTTCAAATTGACAATTCTGGACTGTCAGTTAAATTTTTGAAATGTTTTTGGATTTGGACGTAGTCGCGGCTCGCGCTTCGTCGTCGTTCTCGCCTATAAGGGATGAATAGACCTCGCGAGTGAAATTTTTGTCCGCTGCGATTTTCGCAATGAAAATGCATAGTTAGTGTCGTGGAAAATATATCAATTGCTGGGTCATAAGATATTTTTAACGATCTAGTGAAACGTTTTCGGATGGTAGCTTCTGAAATTCCGATTCCCCAGAATTTGCCACATATTCCACAACAGTAAGTATACATTTTCATTGAGAAAATCGCAGTGGACAAAAATTTCACTCGCTAGGCCTATTCATCCCTATAGTCTCAAGCGACAAGAACGTATCAGCTGCAATAGTCCCATAACGCCCTCGGAGTGTGGATAGTGGGTGTAGCGGGGCATCGAAACAGGTGGTCCACATCGCGAGGCGCACCACCGTAGCCCGGACAAATGTCCTGAATGTCCATGTCTATTAGAGATAGGTAGAAATTGAGACACGAACAAAATTTCGACCTAAGCTGCGGGCTAGTGTCGCTCTTGTGGCTCCCGGGAGTTGTAAAACAAAACGGAAACAAATTCCGTCACGCCAAAACAGATTGCCCTACATGCCAAAATTGCTGTTGAGTAATCTCCTTCGGGAATTTGCGACTCCCGTGCCTGAATCCTGAATCAAACTTTTTCATCATCGAAATTTTACATATCAACACAATGTCAGACCGCGCGACCGTCATCGCTAATTGCTCGACTTTTCACCGTAAAATTGCCCATACAACCACTACTTTAACAGTGAATGCTAGAAATGACGCTAATATGACAAATGACATTAAATCTGACGAATTTCTGATAGTGACATTAAACAACTCGCTAACTAGTATACATTTGAAAATCTGGTCTAAATATTTAAAAAGTTTACCCAGATGTTGGAGCCACATTTTGATCACATTTTCATATTGTATGCGCATTCCATGTTCTATAAATTCAATGGTCAGACCCCACTGAAAAATTTACGTATGTAAAATTTACCTGAACCATCCGAGGGTTAGGAATCAAAAATACACAAACATTTTCTTGCAAGAACCTAATATTTCAGGGATGGTTGTATGACAGCCTAATGATGTAATGTTCCGATTTCATCCATTCCTAGATATGTTTTGAGGCTTTACTATGAACACATTTGGGTGAAGTTTGGCTAAGAGCGGTTCATAAAGAAAAAGGTTTTTCTTAGAAGAACCTAATTTCCAGGAGTTGGTTTGTATGACAGCCCTATGCCGTAGTGTTCCGATTTCATCCGTTCCTAGATATTTTTTTAGGCTTTACTAGGAACAGACTTGGTTTAAGTTTGCATTTTCTTAGAAGAACCTAATTTTCAGGCGCACCCCCCGACCCCATGGTCCGATTACATTCGTTCCGATACATAATACAGCATACACTAAAAAGAAACTTGTGTACAAAATTTCAGCTTCAAAACTGACGGACTACTCTGCGTTGCAACAGACGGACAGACAGACAGGCATCGCTCAATCGATTTCTCTCGTCAGACTGATCAATAATAATATACAGGGTTGTCCGGAAGCTGCCGCATAAACGCACCGGATTGCGATTCCTCGTGTGATTTCCAGCAAAAAAGTTGTACGGAACATACCCCTTAGCTTAACCCAAAACAATATGTTTTCCATCTCAATTTTCTCCAATTTCTGCGAAGGGAAGGTGCTTGTACGATTTAAAAATTGGCGCATAATCAACCGATCGTTTCTTTCTTACATCATTTTATTCTAGCTTCGTTATTGCCTTAAGTGCTGAAAACTAGGGTTAATTTTAGCTCGATTTCAATTCAATTCAATTCAAACTGCCCCTAAAGATCTGCAATTTGGTAAAATTTATTCAAATCATTGTATGCAGAGCACACTCTTAATCCGCACCTACTGTAAACCGAGTTCAATTTCTGGGCGTTCCCAGAGGTGGCGACTGGGTGAGCCGAGACGGGTGAAGCGTATAGCAGTATGGATTTAACGACCCGAGCCAGCAACTGTCTTTTGCTAGTCCTTGGGCCTCCTATATAGGGCATAATCCTTGCTAAAGCTACGGTGGTCACTGCTGCCTTTTCCGTTACGTACCTAATATGCTCTGCAAAATTTAGCTTCGAGTCGATCATAATCCCCAAATACCTATACGCCGTTTTTGTGGCTAAGATGTTGCTACCAACTCGAATGTTCAGCGAGCACCTTTTTCTACGGTTGCTGATCAAAACGGCCTCTGTTTTTTTTTTAACTAGCACATTTGTATAATGATATTTCGTACTTGTGTAAGGCACGCTCTTATAGAAAACATAGCAACTCATGCCATGCGTTAGTCCAGAGTGGCTATGTGATCACACAACCCATATGTGTTTGACTCCAAATTGATTACACTAAACAAACGCCATCTAGATATATCATAGCCGCAACTCAGCTGTACAATGACGTCATGGATCCGTATTGAATTGTTCGTCGAACACGGGCAAACAACAACAATGTCATAAGAGGCAACAACAATGCAATGCAATTTCAACTGCGGATTTGACGTTTACGAGTCTATATTGCGGCCTTAATATATAGACGGCGGTGACTAAACTCCACGAAATAATTCAAATGTCAAAATATTGTCGATGCAATTATTAACCCTTCTGACGCCGCCTACGAGCTATTATGCCTAAGGTGTAGCTGAATCCTCTGTGAAATCAATCTTATTTTTTGAAACGTCGGCATTTTAAGAGAGTAATGAATATTACGCGGATTTTATATTCTCAATTGTAAATAAAAAATTGACGTTTGAATAATATTTTCACGCATACTATGAACTGCAATAGTGTGAGAACGGTGCCATTTTATTTTCTGATGCCCACTCTGGACTAACGCATATGCTTTCTCTAAGGGCACGCTCTAGTACAAACTCTCGAAAATTCATTCATTAGAATCGCCATACACTGTCCAATCGATTGTACGATAATTGGTAATTTGCTTTGTCTGCATTACTGTATGCCGGTAATGCAAACGAAGACAATGACAGTTTATTGTACAATCGATTAGACAGTGAATGGCGGCTCTAAGACAAATTTTTCTATTATTTCTGACTCAATTTAACAACAAAATAACTCACAATTGAATTTCATATCCCTGAGATGCCAATCACAATCTTCGGAGCACATTCCCAAAAAATGTAGCATAACCCTTAGTTCATTCGACTTGTTTCTAATAAAGAATGCGCACGCTGTCTAAAATCACACCTGTGGGGATTACTTGTTGGGGTTTTTGTAATTGGGTATTTTGTGATCGGGGATTTTGAGTTTGGGGATTTTTAAAATGGGATTTCAGTTTGGGAATTTCATTCGTGGAGGTTTTGTCTCCTACGCCGTTACAAAACCAGTCTGTGACTAGCGCTGGACTATGGACATGGGCATTTAGGGATATTCCTTAACTTCAACCTCCTCCTTGCAAGTGACGACACTACACTCTTTCCAACTACTTTGATCAGTAGTATCACTGCGTAGCTTGATCCTGCCGAGAGAAGGAGTTCTAGCATATAGGACAAGCGAGGTACGACAATGGACCAATTTATAACTAGCCAAATTAAGCCTTGATTTTTTACTACTGACTGTCATTGATGTGTTACGTTGATATTTCGGAAGGGGTTGTGAACAAAAAACCCTGGCGATCATTGGTTAATTGTACCATGATCTGACATCGCGATAGTTGCCCCATGATATACATGCAATCGATACCTCGGCTATCCAATAATACCGTACAGCCAAAAAATTCTAATTAAGGTATAAGATTAGCTTCGAAAAATCGAATCTTCAGTATTAGATATTCCTTGCAGACTTTCGTCATTTTTTGACAAAAGCATACGAAAAAAACAATTTGCTTGTGTTAAAGTAGACACAATGCCAAAAATAAGACAGTTCCTTCCAATTTTTCTGGCAGGTTATTCGTCTCCATATTCATACGAAGCTAGAACTCTTATCCGTTGTGGAGTGGATAACATACTTCAGGAAGCTCTTGTATGAGTGGAACTATACTAATTCCACCTTAAATCTGTAAAAAGAGTCTTCAGTTAGCTAGGCTCACAATATGCTTGCGGTCCGCTATGATTTAAGTCGAATGAATTTTTGAATCAAAAAAGAAACATCAATTGTATTGAAAGCACACAATTAGCCGAACAAGAGGCAAAGTTTGGACACATTCCTTGCAGGGATGAGACAAATGCAAACTTTTAGCTCCGGGAAGCTGTTGACATTCGGGTTTTTGCGAAAATGCTTAACGATTCGTAGGAATATTTGAAAAACAATATTACAGAACGCCGTTTAACAGAACAATGTAATTTAATAATTCTTTTACAAATTTGTCCGATATTTTACATTATACCGTAATGGGACGTAATATCCAAACTTCACAGAGGGCGTAATAAAGACTCGCACCTAGGCCTGTTCGGTACCGAGATTTCAGTACCGGGTTTCGGTTTTTTTCAATACCCGGTACCACAAGCGGTTTCCCTGACTCAGGTTTTTTTCAGTACCGACGGTTTTTTTAACAATAAGCCGGTTTTTTGAGTACTGGGTTAAAAACCGACTCAGGTTTTTTTCAGTTCCGACGGTTTTTTTTAACCATAAGCCGTTTTTTTGAGTACCGGGTTAAAAACTGGTACCAAAAACCTTAAAAAAACGGCTCATGGTTGAAATGAATCGTTCGTTTTAACTCGGTACCAAAAAACCGACTCGTCGGTCGGTTTTTTTTAACTCGGTACCAAAAAACCGGGATATCGGTTCTTTAGAATATCGGGACCGGTACCAAGTGAACACCGGTTTTGTACCGGGATCCCGGTTTTTGGAACAGGCCTACTCGCACCGGTCCTATTCGTGCAAAATTCCATGCAAATGAAATAGGATCCAGTGTGCAGTCGAATGTGTTCGTATACATGTACTACTTAAAGGGGTGTTGACGCTCAATATCTTTTTATGCATATGCGAGCGAGGGACTAGTGCTAATCTAATTAGTGATAGAAATTTAAGGCGAAAGGATTGGGTGTCAGGCAGACAACATGAATTGTCAGACAACATGGCATTCTCATCAATCGATCGGAAAACAATGGAAATTTCACTTATGTACATATGCACTTAGGTATATAGAAATAGAAACGGATCAGACGCTATTATATACGGCATAACAACGTTCCTACTTGTAAAAAGAAATTACCATATAACATGTACTTTACGAATGATTGGAGTTGAACATTTTGTAAAGGGTTCTGGTTAGTAATATCCTGCACAACGGATTTGTGAAATGGTGATAGTAAAATTCAATCAAATTTTCTCGCCAGAATAAAATCGCATCGTCTCGGATTATCATTTAATGTCAATTTATTTTATGACTCTTCGCGCTGAGCACCAAAACCGCATTCTAACCAGGAAACCAATCAAATCAAATGAAATCCTTTTTCATTCAAAATACTCCACATAAATCATTCTACGCATATAATCTTCTGGGAATCCTCGTGTAATAAAAATCAACAAATATCTTAAAAACCGAAAGTCGTGACAGTCGGCTGGTGGTGACAAAATCTCGTAAAAGTTATTTCTTATTATTATTAGCGCGAAAACTCAACTGAAATGAGACAGATTTAAGTCAATTTCCGCGGGATCATCATATCACGGAATAATGTACAACAAATCCCCACAAGGCCCCCATCGCATGTACACAACACAGTATCTATCCCGATATAGTGAAGCGACAGATTTTCATTCACATTATGGCTGATTTTGAAATGTGCGGTTGTGGCAAAAGGATCCACACCTCATCCGTTCGTCGCTTTGTGTTATATGATGACGATAAATTCTAATGATGTTGCTCTGAACAGGCCACCACCGCAGATATCCGTTGCTTCATCGTTCTACGGTATGGGAGTGTGGTGCGAGGTGGGACACAGCAGCACCATAAGAAAAAATGGAAATATTTTCAATAGGATACAAAATAAGGTCGTAATTTTTCCCTTGACACAATCCTGCATAGTTGCCGCCTCCATCTCGTACATATTCAAATTGATTTGCATACATACGAGTTACCATATATGTGTGTGGTGTCCTGTCTACTCAGCCTTACATCACTGTTGTCATCTCTGCATATTATCATGTCCCTACATTCACCCTCACCAAGTGTATCTGATTTTCCTTCCAAGTATTAAGCCATTTTCCAGAAGAAAATCTCCGCTTGACAGACATACAGATCCTGGTGGCTTTAAAGAAAATTCTCAGAAGATGTAACCGCCACCCAATTGTATGTAGCCGCGTTGATGACGAAGATGTGACGGGGCGTATATGGTAGAGTAACAGCAAATTGAATCCTTGCAATCGTTTACATACTATGTGTATGCTGGTAGACGCATTATGTTGAGTAACGATAGTGTGAATTCCATGCGGAAGCAATAAACCCGTTCGTACGTAGGTTGCAAGACGTGAAAGGGTTGCAGAAGTCGCCTGCTTCGTTACAGTATTCACAGAAACAGCAGAGTAGTCATCTTTTGCGGTGGTGGTTTTATCGAATTTCAAGACGGATTTTGTCAGTCCTATGTGTCCTGACTGTGTCCCTGTTTTGAATATAATGTATACACGAGCAGAGTATAGTATGGCTACGCTTATTGTTGTAAAAGACTGTCATTTTGTCGATTTTGATAAATTGACAAGAAATTGTGAAAAGCAGCTAAGGGAGGCGTAAATGCGTATGGCAATTTGGTTTGGTTAAACACAAATTGATGGGCGGTCAGGAAGTATGTACATCACATGTGAGTATGCATTATGTTAGTGAATAGGGTTGATTTAGACATCATCAAGATTAGGGAATATGCTGATGATTGTTTGAATTTCATTTGAATTGTATTGAATTTTCCTACCTCTTGTCGTGGTTCCAAAAAATTGAATGTTACTTAGTAATAAGGGCAAAACATGCCCAAAGCAGGGACCTTCTGATATTATGTATGTATTGACCATAGACCTATATACTGGACCGGACATATGCTTAAAACGTTGAAGCATTTTTACGCGACCCACGAATATGTATGTGTGACACTGACATGGTCATAGGCGTCGCAAAAAAATAACAAAATCAGAAGTTTGAGAAGCACTAACTATTATTGTTGATTCAAACCCTAACTTGCATTTAAGCTAAGTTTTACGTTCATCGAGCGAAAAAATTGTATTTTTGTCTCCTATGAAAATGTGCCGTGCAGACTTGCCTTATATTCACTAAATTAAAAAAAAATACGTGTACGGTCTGATTGATTGTCAATAGCATTACTGTGAACTAAAGTGCAGCTGCATTGTTTTCGCAGGCGACATGCCAAAATTCGGTATGGAGATTTTCGTGTGAAATCAGTACAAGAAAGCGAATTCGATTTTACGATCATGGAAATTTTGAAAGTATTTCCATGGATTTCACGTGAACTGACGATGTTATTAGAACATCGCTGTTGCACTTTATTTCACGGGGAAACGGTGTGAATGGCAATCAATCAGGCCATGAGTGCAGATTTATCTTAAATTTAGTGAATAAAAGGCAAATCTCCACTGCACTTTTTTTCACGGGTGGCATAAATGCAAGTTGAACATAGTACTTACCTTTATTAAAAGTTTCGTTTTTCTGTTGTACTATGTTTGAAATAAAATAAATAACAGGCGCGGCAATCCAACATTGGACTAAGGCCGCAGGATGTGTTAGTGACATCCTATTTCCAAGATTCCATTTATGGAACCCATAAATGGGTACTCACCACTAACCGCTAGACACTAACGCACTAACCGCTAGATCAGCCAGACTATTGTGTTTGAAATGGAACATTAAAATATCAGATGATGTTGCATTATGATTTTGAAAGGTCCAAAATCGATAGTTGCAATTTTTATTTAAGCAATATTTAGACATTTGACGCCAGCACTAGTTACGTTTTTTGGTATCGAGGTTTACTCTGACTCAAAACTCACGATCGTGTTTAACAACGCTGCCCAAAACTACACGCGATGCATAGCAATAAAATGAGCCTGTTTCTTAAATTTATTATATATACATATATATAACAGGCATGACTGTCCGACTCTGTACGAACGCCGCAGATGTGTGACATCCAATTTCCAAGATTTTGCTGCTTTTTTGTTGACGGGTTGAAATCAACAGCACGCTCACCAGTATTATTTATCATCATAAATGGGAACTCGTTTAACATCTGAGTGGGATTATCGAAAAACACCATGTATAAACTGAATTTGTTCACGGTAAAGGCAAGTACTATGCTCACCGAGCGAAAAACTTGCATTTATGTCTACCATGAAAAATGTGCCGTGGGGACATGCCCTTTATTCTCTAAATTTAAGAAAAATGAGAACTCGCGGCCTAATTGATTGTGGATGACACCTTTTCCCTGTGAAATAAAGTGCAACGGCATTGTTATCGGAGGCTTAATGTCAAAATACGGTGTGGAGACTTTCGTGTAAAGTGAGTGCAACCAAGCGAATTCGTTTTCACGATCATCAAAATGTTGACAGTATTTGCATGGATTTCACGTGAAATGAAGATGTTAGTACCTACTCTAAGTCTCCACTTCATGACCCTGTGCAACGAAGGCGCGCGCACTAGCCGAACTACTAAATATTTTGACTCCAACACTTTTTAAATTGATTTTGCATGGGTTTAAACTCATTCGGAAACGCAAAAATATCCCAAATGAGGAATAATTGAATAAAGCTCTGTAATGTGTTTGCACATAAGTGCACGTAAGTCAAACATTTAGATTTTTGTTACTTAAAAGACAATTTTATATGTTATTATGCAATGGCGAAATTATCCTCTATGAATGTAACAACTCCACTTCACATGAAAATCTCCACACCGGTATTGCCGGTTTTTGACATTTCGGCAGCGAAACAATGCAGTTTCTCTTTGTTTCACAGGAAAAGATGTGGTCGACATTCAATCAAAACGCGAGTAAACGTTTATCTTAAATTGACTGAAAAAAAAGCAAGTGTTGATTCCGTTGGTCGAGAGGGACTAAAAAATAAGAACACAATAGGCGTTGCGTTGCGTTGCGTTGCGCGTTGCGTTGCGTTTTATTTTCCTGGTAATATTACAATAATCATTAATTACAGGATTCTGTGGATTTTTAGCGATTACTTACAACTAGTCTTCTTCCAACGTGGGCGGGCGGGTGACTACACTGACTGACTATTCTACATTTGTAATGACGGCTATACAGGCCTACCACAATTCTAACAAATTCATAATAGTGGTGCCACAGTTAAATTATTAAATTCAAATTAAAATAAATTCTCAACACTCCGCCCCCCGTAAACACCCTAGTGTTTACCACTTACATCCAATACTGCTAATCTCGACGTAGGCCTTTTAACAAGCCCATCGATTGTTCGCACGACCGCTTGTCGAACGATGCCATCGGGTCCTGGGAAGACTTCAACAACTCGCCCTCGTCTCCATTGTCCTCTCGAGAGATTCGTATCGCAAATTAGAACCAAATCTCCGCATTTCAACCGGATAGCATCCTCATGCCATTTCGCACAGAACGAAAAAGTTGCATAAATACAACGAAAAACATCATCATATTGATGAAAAAATCATCATTTTTGAGCCGATGCAATGATTCTTCAATATTATGAAAACGTATGCATCATTCTGCAATCACCAATACATACAAAGATAATTTCAATGAATTTGTTCATCATTCTTATGTACGTAATAATACAATTGATACAAAATGTTCATAATATTAATGAAATAGTTTTATACTATTAATGAATTAATTCATGGAATTAATGAACCGTATCGTCATATATATGCAAGCCTCCTTGATCATGATGAAACTTTTACGTCATTTTAATGTATTTTTTTCATACTATTTAAGGAAAAGTTGTTAAATATTGATTATCTGTTTCATATATATGGATATTACATAAATATGTTTTCAAATCAAAGCCACCTATATTAGAAAGACGGGAAGCAGCGAGAGAAACTGGGGAAATCAGCGTATGATTACTTTTGTAAACACGACGAAATGGTGTACAAATGTACGGAAAAAATTTTCCGTCCAGGATTCAAACACGCGAAAATCCACTGAAACTAAATATTCCTCTCACTTTTTTTATTTCAATGTTCTCACAACCTTTTGGTGCCTGAATATAAATAAACACAATTTTATGAAAAAAAATTTATTATTACAAAAATAAATCATTGTAAAAGTTGTAATAGTAAAATACATTATAGAAATCAAAATATACGATTATTAGTAGGAGTTTAACTCCGAAAAATTCAAAGGCACTAAATGAAACACTGAATAAAACACAATACAATAACTGATCTGGTTGTAACACTCAATATCACTTCTGGAACACTGGAACAAATCGACACGACTGACGAGAAACGGAGTGATTTTACCGATTTAGAATTGCATTGCATTCAGGAATTCTTTTCATTGAAATTGTTCATCAAAAATATGAACTTTTACATAGAAAGTAATAAGTTTGATGGATTCATTCATCAACTGTATGTATGCATTACAAGTGTTTTGACATATTACATCAATATTATGAAAATAATTCTCGCTTATGTACTCGTTCATTAATATTATGAACTTACATTTTTTATGTATTCGTTTATCAATTTTGATGTAACCTTTCATCGAAACACTCTAGCATTTTAACTATGTGTTAGTGCGCTGCCAGTAAAATGAGGTAAATAAAATTTAACACCAACTGGTTCATAGGATTGATGTACGGTACATTAAAGCTTAAATTTTTTCTATGAAAATGTACGTGATATTGATAATTTTTTCGTCAATATTATGTTTTGTTGTTGATGATTGCATTTCGTAAATATGATGAACGATATTTTTTTTAGTGCGTGCGCCGAGTCAGCTCCGGCAAATATACGTTGACCCAGCGTGTCCAAAATCTGTCCTTCAATTGTTGTAAAATTCGCCACTGCTTTCCAAGGCAAATTGACTTCAAATCTGGCGTATCGGGACTCTCCGTGAGATTTGTGGAACCAAGCAGGAAATGATTGGGCTTCAGTGGTTCCTCGCTCACTGGATCAACCGGAACATGAGTCAAAGGCCTGTTGTCGACAATATTAGCGGCTTCCAAAAGCAGACTCCTGAGTGTTTCTACTTGTGGGGCTACTTCCTTCAAAGTGACAGCTAGCACGCGCTTGATACTCTGGACCATTCTCTCCCAGCAACCACCTGCCTCCGGATTCGCGGGACTATTGAAAATCCATTCGACTCCGCGACCACTTAGCTCCTGTTGTACAGCTGAATTGTCGAACATGGCGGACAATCGTCCCATTTCCTTCGCAGCTCCGACAAAATTCCTGCCGTTATCGCTTCGTATCCGCGCAGGCAATCCTCGAATGTTGATCAAGTTCCGGATGCACAAAAGGCAAGCATCCGTTGACAAATCGGCGGCAATTTCCAGATGTACGGCGCGGGTAGTCAGACATGTAAAGAGGGCTACCCATCTTTTCTCGCGACGGCGGCCGATAGTGACAAGCAGAGGACCGAAATAATCTAGGCCAGTATACGTGAACGGTCGTATATACGGCGTCAATCTATCGATTGGGTGCTGTCCCATTTTTGGAGGCTTCGGATTAGCTGTTCGAATGCGGCAAAATTGGCATGTTGATTGAACTCTGCGAGCGAGATCCCTCAAGTTTGGCACCCAATACCTTTTTCGTACAGCGCAGACGATGGCTTCCAGATTTTGATGTTTCAGCAAGTCATGGTAATATCGCACTATGAGTTCAGTCACATAGTGGCGTTTCGGCAATAGGATTGGGCGTCTAGTGTCGGCAGAAATATAGGCGGCGGCGTCAGTTCTACCAAACATTCGTATCGTTCCGGAAGTATCTATATGTGGACTCAGTTTGTAAATACTGCTTGACTTCTCGATCGGCTTATCATTCCGCAAAAGAGCAAGTTCGCAAGTGAATTCGTCCGCTTGAATCAGTCGACATATTTGCAGATCGGCTTCGGCTAATTCTTCTGCACTCAGCTCACCCTTTTTGCGAATACGTGAAAGACGTTTTGATCTTGTGGCAGCTACAAACCTCAGTACCCAGGCAACAGTTCGTTTTAGTCTCCTGTAGTTGGAGAATCTGCTAAAATCGATGACCTGACCTGACCCATGTTGTGTGAGGTACACATATTTCGGGCGAAGCTCCTCTTGACCATCACTAGATTCGTCTTTTGGCGTTTCAAAACTTATGGGATCCGGTAAGCGCAGGAATGCGGGTCCGCTCAACCATCGGCCATTAGTTTCAATTTTAGGCGGATATTCGGCACGCGTAGCATCATCGGCGACGTTGTGTTCGGATGGAATCCATCTCCATTCCCTCTCGCTACTCGTCTCCAAAATTTCGGCTATCCTGTGCGCGACGAATGGTTTATAGCGCCGAGGATCGGCCTTAATCCACTGAGCGACGGTCTTTGAGTCCGTCCAAAAGATTACGCTGTTGACTCGAACTTCGTGTAGCGTCTTGATATTATTATACAAACGGCATCCCAAGACTGCGGCTTGTAACTCTAACCGCGGCATCGATAATAATTTGCGGGGTGCGCATTTTGTTTTTCCCATGATGAAGGCGACATCGTAATTTTCATCTGGTCTTTTGACACGCCAATAAGCAGCAGCTGCGTATGCGGTTTCGCTCGCGTCGACAAAGATATGTAGCTGGCGTTTAGGCGACGAAATGAAAAAAACGTGAATAGCAACGCGGCACTGACGTGTTAGTACAACGCTTTAATTCTTCCATCCAACAAAGCCACTTCTTATACTGGTCATCCGGCAGAGAATCGTCCCAGTCGAGACCAAGCCTCCAAAGCTCTTGAATTTGCACCTTAGCGTATATCGAAAAATTGGCCACCATACCAAAAGGATCAAATACCGACATGGCCACGCTTAGGACTTCACGTTTCGTTGGACGTCTTGTTTTGGCAATCACTGCAGCGTTGACTCGCGCAAATGTTAATTTAAACGTGAAGCTATCGTTCGAAATCGAAATCGTTCCATCGAATACCCAATACTTTGTCTGTCTCGACGTCACCGACCAGCCGCTTCTCGACAGATTTTTCCGAATCGCCTACCGCTTTCAGCAAATTTGGTTCATTCGAGACAAAGTTCCGCAGGTTAAATCCCCCTTGACGATGAATTTGTATAACAGACTGCGTTGTTCTAATGGCTTCGTCGACTGTCGCAAAACTTGAAACGTAATCGTCAACGTAATGTTGCTTCCGTATGGCTTTGACTGCTTCTGGATCATCCTTTCCCAGCTCGTCGGCATTAATATTTTTGACATACTGAGCGGAACAAGGCGAGCAGGCTGCACCGAAAATCATGACGCACATAACGTATGTGTCCACTGAACGTGAACTGTCTCCGTCGCGCCAGAAGAATCGCTGGCTGTCCTGGTCCTTACGGGCGATTCGGACCTGGTGGAACATTTCCTCGATGTCTCCTAATACGCCAACGACACCAGCTCGAAATCGAAACAATACGCCGAGGAGCGGCTGATTCAGATCAGGCCCCGTGAGTAGTTGTGAATTGAGCGACACGCCATTGACTGTGGCAGCGGCATCGAATACGAGACGGAGCTTCGCTGGCTTGTTTACATTTCTCACTCCGAAATGCGGCAGATACCATGTACGATCATCAGATACTTTCTCTTCCTGTTTCGACAATCTCCTGGCATACCCCTTTCGGAGGTAATCGTTGATGATGTTTCGATAAGCAGCTCCATATTCTGGATCGCGTTCCATTTTGCGTTCAACAGATTCAAGGCGTTCCATGGCTATCTCACGGGTATCTGGGAATGGCAATAGCGGCTTCTTCCATAATAGCCCTGTCTCGAAACGATCTGCAACTCGAACCGTAGTCTCGGACAACAACGCTCGTGCACTCTTATCTGCTTCAGATTCAATCGGCTTCGCGAGACTCTTCACACCAAGATTCTTCGTTGAAAAATAGTCTTCAACTATTTTATCGATTCTTTCCCACTCTGACTTTTCTTGGCACATTAATACTACTGGCTTATTGGCTTCATCGACGGCAGAGCATGGTCCATGAACGACCCAACCCAATTTCGTATACACTGCAATGGGTCCATTTGAGCACTCCACTGTCCGAATGGCGCTTCCGAGGTGTGCGTGTTGAAGACCGATCATAATTCGAGGCGGTTTGTCTTCTATCTCCTTCAAAGGCAACTCTTTTAAAACCGGATAGCGGTGGCATAAGGTTGACAGAGACACAGATTGAGATGACAACTTTAATGTCTTGACTGTCCGAACGTTGTCGATAGAGTATATTGTCTGGCCAGATTCTACACCACTAATCCGCAGAGCAACTCGGCGTGACATTTCCGATTCGCATTTTTCGCCGTACCATTGTAGCGATAACCTCTCCTTCTTACTCGTTCCGTCTAGCTTGAGTTGATCGGCTAGTTGCTCGTCTATAAGTGTCACAGACGAGCCCTCATCCAGTAGGGCGAGCGTATCAATCGCACCAAAGGGTCCATACAATCGGACAGGGAGCACTCTAAACATAATCGTCGGCTCAATATATTTATTCCTGCAGTTAAGCACAAGATTTTTCTGAGCGTTTGCAATAACTGCTTCTGCTGGCGAATTGGCTTGAGGCCCCGAGTCGTGCAATAACTGGTGATGACGACGTTGACAGTTGTTAACCCTAGTCCTACCAACAGGGGTACAGGTGTACCTTTTTCACTTTAAATTTAAATATTTCCGATTTGCCAAAACCAAATATGTTGAATCACTCTGACATCTTAAAGTAAAGGGTTTTGGTTATTTGAACTACTTTTTAGATTTTTGGTTCGATATACTTAAGAGAAAAAAGAAAAAAATTGTGATATGACATATTTACCGGCACGGGTACACCTGTACCCACTAAACTTTTTCGATGAATTGAGTGAAATACAATAGAGGATTTCCAAACCTGGGGTGTTATTGTGGGATTTTCTGTATCGTATTCTGTCCATATCGTGAGGCGCACCACCGCAGTTCGGACAAATGTTGTGAATCTCCGGGTCTATTCGAGATAGGAAGCAATTGAAGCGCGAACATAAGCCCGACCTAACCTGGGCTAGTGTCGCTCTTGTGGCTCTCGGGAGCCTAGTCTCCTCAGGGGATATAGGTGATGGGAGCGCTGAGACGACTCTATTAGCACCTAATCTCCCTATTGAACGATTCACAATGGTTCTGTGAATATTGGTTTGTGACCACACCGGTGTATAGCTGGGAATTGCTCTACCTACATATCCCTTTGTAGGTGACTAATATAGTTTCCTTGTCCTTGCCCCAGGAGCTCCCGGCCAGTACCTTTAGGACGTTGTTTCTACTGTGCATTTTGTCGACTACGTCTTTGACCTTTGACGTGGTCATACTGGCGACCATTCCCGATGGCAGCCCCGCTGCCGGGAGTTACAAGCCTCTTCGGGGCGGACCACACCCGTTTTCAAGAAGAAACGGCAAAGAGTTGCCAAAAAAGCCCTCCCTGGCAAGAGCCATAAATGTTGTGTATGAATAACGTTCATTCCGCTTGTTTGTGCTGCTGGTCTTTGAGGGGTGACGAACCACTGCGTTCCATTGGATGCAGTAAATACCGAAGACACAGGGGGGAATTTGAATATCCTCGTCTTCTTCGAAATAATTTTCAGAAATATCGCTCGTTTCTATTTTGAAACATTCTTGCTCAGCATCAGACGCAATATACTTATGTGGCATCAATTCGCCATCATCAGTTGGAACGAAAGGTTCCCCGTCATCGTCGCTATCGTTTGACAACATATGCAATTGATTTTGTGTCAATCTGTACAAAAATAAATCAATAAAAATGTACAAATGGAGGTAATAAGCAAAATGACGACATGTGTACTTTTCAATGTGGATTTCCCCTTTTTTGTTCCATGGTATTGAATTACTGCGGGAGTTCAGCGGTGATCTACATTGTAATATATTAGATAAAAGTATTCAAGAATTTAACTGACTTATACAATCGATTGGATTGGTCCTGGTTCTAATGCAGATGTCGATGCAGTCACATTCACCGTTTTACTACTTTGCACTTCCACTGTTTTTCCACTACCAGACGTATTTTCACCTTGAAATTATTAGATATCACCAGAAAATCAAGAATTTTGCAAAAACTCATCGAATCTAACGGTAAATCGAAGTTGGCTACAGGTGTACCCATGTCGGTAGAAATAAGAATAAACTTTTGTCGGTAAGACTAGGGTTAATCGCACATACTTTTCGCCGGCGACATTTCGCAGTTTGGTGACCGGGTTGTAGACAACTAAAGCACCATTGATTTTGTTTACATATTGCCCATCTTGACGGCACAGGCAGGCTGGAGAACTCGGCGCACTCAAACGTTTTGTGTGTGTCTGCATTGCACTGGTGGCATTTTCTTACTGGCGGGGTTGACTGTTCACTGGTGTGTAGCACAGACTTGAAATTTCGGGAATTACTTTTGAATGACGGCGGCGTACCAGTTGGAATTGATTTAAGGCCTGAATAGACCTCGAGCGGAATGAAAATGAAATTTTTGTCCGCTGCGATTTTCTCAATGAAAATGCATGCCTACTGTCGTGGAACATGTCGGTAATGATGGGGAATTCCATAAGCTACAATTCGAATATGGTTCCAACATTTTTCTCGGCCATTTTATGTATTATTTTTCGATTCCCCCGTCATTAGATATTTTCCACGGTGAAATGACCGGGGAATCGAAAAATAATACATAAAATGGCCGAGAAAAATTTTGGAATCATTTTCGGACATGTTCCACGACAGTAAGCATGCATTTTCATTGAAAAAATCGCAGCGGACATAAATTTCATTTTCATTCCGCCCGAGGTCTATACTGCGCTTTAGTTACCAAACTAATACAATCAGCAGTCCTCTTCAGCCAGTCGTTGAAGTGATGTAGAGTCGGATACGGCTTGAGGTTGAGGGCAACTTGCGCCCATTCGACGCGTTTAGACACGGGAAGCTTGAACATCAAGTCTTCTAAAAGTTGCGGGTTTGACAGATGCTGTCTGGTACAGTCTGTGTCTAAAAAGGCGACTAAATTCCGAACTTTTGTGGCGAAGGGTACTATCATTTCGATGCGACTTTCGGATATCGTTGGAAGTTCGCTTACTTTCTGAATCTGGCTGCGAACCAATTGCTCCGGGCGGCCATATCGAAATTTCAAAACTGACATGATTTCGACTACATGGTCGGCATGAATCAGCAAAGACTCCACGGTCTCTCGCGCTTGTCCCGACAGAGCTTTGCGCAGGCGAAATGTATTTTCCATTTCCGTGTAGCTGAATGATGCGGTGGATTGTTGAAATGCCGCTTCGAACATCGGCCAATCTTCAGCGAGGCCAGAGAATACTGGCGTGAAGCTTTCGATTACCTGCTGCAGTCGCGGGCGGCAACATGTAACTTCGACCGTCGGCAGGTTGGTGAAATTCGGCATTAACGTTTCCACCCAAAATATCACCATCGACATCTGAAGTTTTCGGCTTCGCGGCACCCTCACGGCTGTCGGCACTGTTCTCGATCGTTTTCGAGGCACCGGATTGTAATGAATTGGCGACATTGAGGTTAGATTGCACTAGTCTTTCGGTCTGCTTTTCTAACCTCACACGGGCTTCTCTTTCGGCGGCTAATTGTTCGGCCAAACGATTTATGGTCTCGGTCAAAGCGGCAATTCTGGAATCAGATGTGTCTGGCACGAATACATTCGATTCGTCTTTGTCCACGCTCGATGAATGTGAGGCGGCTAGACTTGTGCGGGCGCGGGCTTTTCTTCCCATGGCGATGACGATCACGCCGACTGATAAATTATCGTCGCGAAAGGCACTCAAGACGATTTCAATAGCTCGGCAATGGCAATCTATACGAGCTGCTAGGTCAGGTAGTCGAAACGGACCGTAACTAATTACAATTAATCCAAACGCTGCTGGCAAATATCGTCTTCTCGCAGGTGACGATGGCGTGGCTTCCAGCAGTAGTTGAAAATAAAAGTTGTTGATTCCGTTGGTCGAGAGGGACTAAAAAATAAGAACACAATAGGCGTTGCGTTGCGTTGCGCGTTGCATTGCGTTTTATTTTCCTGGTAATATTACAATAATCATTAATTACAGGATTCTGAAGATTTTTAGCGATTACTTACAACTAGTCTTCTTCCAACGTGGGCGGGCGGGTGACTACACTGACTGACTATTCTACATTTTTAATGACGGCTATACAGGCCTACCACAATTCTAACAAATTCATAATAGTGGTGCCACAGTTAAATTATTAAATTCAAATTCAAATAAATTCTCAACAGCAAGTCTCCACGTAAAATTTTTCACGGGAGACATAAATGCAAGTTTTTCGCTCGGTGAACTCAGTACATACTTTTAATGTAAATTTAAGCCTTGCTGAATTTTCTGGTTGAAATTTGAAATATAAACTAACCTGTAAAAAAGGATCTGCTTTTATATTAGACAGACTAACGAAGAGAGCCGGATATTATTTCTGATCCGCAAAATTGTAGTTAGGGAATCAGAACGGCACAACACAACTGTTTTGTTTCATAACCTCACAATTTTTTACAATGCCTGTGATTGATGGCAAAAACAACATTAGTTTTTATCAGCATTTTACCCGGATTGTATTGCCCCATATGATTTCAGCGGCTAGTAGCTCAAAATCGGAATCAGGGTAATTAAATAGATACGTCGAAACCACTCTCTAAATGATACACATTATCATTATGATAAGACAAAAACAACGACACAATTTTAAGGTAATATGTATCAACATTCAAATTGCTAGTAGCTAACAGCAATTTCTATGAACATTCTAAAACGTAATTTCGATTAAATTTAGTTTAGTTTACTTTTTTAGCGAACATCCGAAATATTCTAATTAGTTCAGAATTCGAATCTTTCGCGCCATATTTTTATCATAAACAATCACCAAAAAAGGTTTGAGGTGAAGGTGAAATTGGAACGATTGGAACAAAAGAACGAGAAAATACATACTACACGGCACTACTGTGAATTCACCCGAATTTTCCGAGAAAAAATCACTTTCTATCTATGAAATATGCAACTAAAAACATTCTCACATATTTCATTTTCACCGCCACTAATTCAGTTTTTCGGATTAATAGAGCCATTTACGAGATTCACTGGTTAGCATCATGCAAAATACATACACCCAGCAAAAAACGTGTATTAAAACCAATGAAGTTTTTACTTTACTTCTAGTAAACATAAAATTTCTTTAAACGTATGAAGTTTGAATATAATTAATTAAAAATGCCATTGGATCAAATACACTTTCATAGAATTTAAAATTTCAGTAGTAATAGAATTAATGCATGCCGACATACAACTAATGCAACAAATTACTTAGAATCTAGTAAATCAACTTCATGGGAACTATGATTTTTTTGCATAGCCTCTATGTATAAACATTTTAGTTTTGTATTGCACCGCGTATCAAGTAGTTACGATTTTAGAAACGTTGACAACATTCCACATCTAGTCTCATGGCAATGTGAACGGACTGGCACGCAGGCGGACCGGGTTCGAATCCAAGTTTCGGCATAAGGTTTTTTATGAATAAAAAAAATATAATTTAAAATAAAAATAAATAGAAAAAAAAAATAAAAAAAAAATAAAAAAAAAAAAAAATAAAAAAAAAAATAAAAAAAAAATAAAAAAACAAAATTAAAAAATATTCTTTTCTATTTTTTTTTTTAAATAAAATCCAATGAAATTTTTACATAGAATCGATGAACAATCTCATTGTTATAATGGAATTTTCACTTTATATTTTCAATGATATTTCTATCATTGTCCCAAAAAGGCTATTTCATTGGCTCCAAATCATAGCCGAAATTTCATAGGTTCTATGTAATTTTTCTTTAATAAAAGTAATTTTTTTTCTGGGTGTAGAAATCCGTGCCACGCATGGGAAAGCTCAACGAAATCATATTTTCACCGCAAATATTTATGGCACTGATAGTACCACCTATAAGAAGGTACATGCGATATTCAGTAATATGTTGTTTACAAGTTATCATTTTACCAGCCGACGTGGTTAGCTATTAAAAAATCTTCAATTTGTACCACCAGAACACGAAGCATACACGAAAACTGAAATTCAGGCTCAAAGTTTTCGGTAAATCACTGGCAAAATTCTTTACAGCGCACTTCATTATTCAAGTTTAAAATGTTGTTAAGGGATTTTAATTAATGAAATTCACTAAAAACTTTAAATTTTAAAGTTATCCCTGAATACAGTTCTTAACGATGTGAAAACAGACGGGGACTTGTCACTCATGTCAGAAGTTGGAACGAAACGCAATGAGCGAATTCCCCGCAATTTTCCTGCGTTTCTCAAAATTTAATGGAAATGAGTTTTGAAATCAGATTTTGGTAATGCGTTTTTTTGTACTTAAAATAAGTAACATCATAATTCCAGCTAAGTGTTAGCTTTAATAATCCAGAAAGAATGTGCAAAAGTGAAAAAATGCGGAAATAATGTTAAATAAGGAATAAATGTTCAACCATTTTTTCCGAAAAAAATCAGTTGAGAAAAAAGGTTGAGAGCCAGTGTTATAATCGCAGTTTTAGACAGTGACGTAAGAGAGGAGAAAAAAATTTCCGTATACGAATACGGCAAAATCAAAGTATGTGTGACAATTTGTTGTGGCTTCAAGGGTTGCAATAGAGCGATGTGCGATGTCTTCTCCAGGTATGTATCTCTATGGTATTGACCAAAAGAACCATCACCAAAAAATGTATTAACGATTACGAAAAAATGCAACAAGAGCATATTTAATTCCATTAACAATAACATTGTACTGTACTGACATTGACTATGCTCCAACATAATGATCAATTTGGACGATGACGTGATTGCAATGTCCCTATAATATTGAGGGGACTCATTAAAGTAATGACTTATTTTAACGGCTCACTTTTATTGCACAGGGGTCAATATCAACATCGCGTTGACATGCAGAATATGAAACGCAGCTCGGTCAGCGCTCATTAGCAATGCAATTTGATTGCATAATGGATGGCATGGTTGGACCTGAAATATAATGACGGCATTTTTTTGAAACAAAAACAGATTTTCACGATTAAGTTATATGAGTGCATTTTAACATTCATAAATTTTATTTGCCACAAAAAATTCTAGGGTTTTTTTTTTTAATTTTAAACCAATGCCGAAAGAAAATGCATGCTGATCGATGGTGTATATGACCTTGAACGCAATACATATTTTGATTTTATGAGGATATAACTTTTGAGAGCAAAATTCCTGTCACACTCACAATATTTCTTAGCTTAAGCACACACCCGTCCTATAGCTTCATTTCGTCCATTTTATTTTCCTCTGCAAATCAAATCTCAACGTCACGACAAACGTCTTTTTTATTGCACATACAAACAATAACCACAAACAAACACCATCCGAAGTATATTTCAAATGGTCGCAATACTTACAACTACCGCTCACACATGAGTGAGAACCTATAGATTCATCAAGAAATACTATTGGAAGATGGGATAAAGACTACATTTTCTGAAAAGCAGAATCTATTGATGATGGATGAAAACATTTGTTGTATGAAGACTAAAGTGACTTGTGGTTATAACTTACAACAAGATATGACAAAGATATCAAATTCATTCCGTTCCTTTACTTTTAAGCAGAGCCGTGTGGAAGGGGGGTGATTAGAAGGGGCACTCGCCATCTGGCGCTGCCGTCCAGAGAGTGCCGAGAACGCGAGCCGATAAAAAGTACAAAATTCTTGTTCAAAAAGTTTTTCTATATTTTTTTTTCATAAATAGAATTTTTACTCGAAAAGAAATCTCGTTTAAACCATAAAGAATTAGTATAACATATAAAATCTTCGTATTCGTACCACACCACACGGCTAACGAGCACTTTGGTATTTATACAGGGGAAATTAGGCTCTGACTTATATTGTGAGGGTAAACGGCCTATGCAGTCACAAGATGTTTGGGCTACGGGGTGCAGCAGTTGAGCTCTGATCGCCGCAGGCACAGAGAGCTTTTGATGCTATCGCTATGAGGCCACAATTAGAAATTCACTAAAACTCCTTATAAAACTTAAACGCGGATACATGTAATCCGACTCCTACGTATTGTCGTAATCGGTTACTTAATGCTAACTGGTAAGGTGCAGAATTTGGCTAAGATTGCTTATTGCGTAACTGAATAGTTTGGTTTTCTAGAAGTTCCTTCAATAAATTCCATAACCCGAAAGTTCAGCAAAATATGTAATCCATTTCGATGAGGGGCTCCAGAAGCTACATTTCAGAGAAATGTCTTTGTTGATACGAATAACAGGAGCATGGTAAAAAACTTATGTCTTCTTCTTCTTCCTTGCCTCGTTCTTTATACCGCTCCATGGTTCCGCGTTGCTCGACCTGCGGTGTAGGCATATCGCCCGTTTTGGCGATAATTTCTCAGCATATTTCTACAGGCAGCTCTATCTTGGATCGTGTCATCGCCGAGACCAATGCGTTGTTGTTGCTTTTTCATTTGACACATCCAGGTGTTCTTCGGTCTGCCTCTGGCCTTGGGTCCATCAAGTGGAACTTCCATTGATATCGCTCTCTTTGCGGGGTTCTCAGGCGGACGCCTTTGAACATGGCAATACCAATCCATTCGTCGGTCTTCGAGCTTTTCGGTGATTGGTTGGTCTATGGACAAGCTGCCTCGGATGTAGCTACTCTTGATGTGGTCCCTTTTGGTTACACCAACTGACATGCGTAACATTTTCATTTCAGTCGCTGTCATTTCTTTCGCGTAACCTTCATACATGGTCCAGCATTCTGATCCATACATGAGTGCGGGACGTACAACCGTTTTGTACAACTTGCCCTTTAGCTTCAGTGGCATTTTCTTATCGCAGAAAACTCCAGAGTTTTCTCGCCACCTCATCCACCCAACCTTTGTGCGATGTTTGATGTCATCATCGCATGTAGCTCCGCTGTTCACCATCAAGCCAAGGTACTTGAACTTGGTACAAGACTTAAGCTGCTCTCCTTTGACGTACATTTCAGGTATCGGTGCATTTGGGTCTGAGAATTGGCAGCATAAGAACTCAGTCTTTGTTATACTTACCCTCAGTCCATGCTCCTCCAGAATGTCACACCATTTTGTAAGCGCAGCTTGCAAGGCAACGATGTTTGGGCTACTGAGGACTATATCATCAGCAAAAAGAAGAGATATTTCTAGGCCGTCGGAGACACGTGTTAATAAGTAGCACATGATGATGTTGAAGAGCAACGGACTCAATACACTGCCCTGGTGTACTCCGACATTCACCGGAAATTCTTCTGATTCACCCGCTGTGCATCTAACCTTAGTCGTAGCTCCATCATACATGTCTCGTATCATCCTGACGTATGCCTCGGGGACATTAAGTGCTCTCAAGGCCAACCATATCAGATCACGAGGTACTCTATCGAATGCCTTCTCCAAATCGATGAACACAAAGTACAAGTCCTTTCGTGCTGCTCTATACTTTTCCATCGCAATACGAATGCACTGAATCGCATCGACTGTAGATCGACCTTCAACAAAGCCGCATTGATTGTCATTCAACCGCACAATCTTTCTCAATCGGTTGCAGACAACTCGCTCGTAAATCTTTAGTGTATGAGGTGTTAACTTTATAGCCCTATAGTTGTTGAGTTTCCGTGAATCTCCCTTGTTCTTATAGAAAGGAAGAAGAAAACTTTCCCTGAAAGCATCAGGCATCGGTTGCCCACCTTTGATTTTGTTGAAGAGAACTGTGAGCCAACTAAGCCCGACATTTTCCATTTTCAACCAAAATTCCGCGGGGATTTTGTCCGGACCGACTGCCTTTCCGCGTTTCATCTGATGCATTGCCTCCATCACCTCTTCCTCTGAGATATCTTCAATATTTGTGGTATTCGGCTCAACATCTTGAAAAGCTGCTCGAGGAAATTCTTCATTTAGAAGTTCGTCAAAATACTCTCGCATCCTGCTACAAATTGCCGTATCGTCAATCAGCAACATTCCTTGCGAGTCCTCCACGTACTTTGGCGCCTGTATTTCCCGAGCGTTCCTTCTCCTTTGGGCTGCGACCCTAAATATCCTGGCGTCGTGCTTAGGTCTCTCGCGCAAAGACGGTTCTTCGGTCGCAGTCTGAGTTTCTAATTCTTGGTAGAATTTCTCAGCTGCCTTCGCCTTTGCTTGAGCTACCAAGCGCTTTACTTTCTTCCGGCATTGCATATAATTTTCGCGAAGTTGAACCCGTTCGGCTTCACTGCTTGACTCACATTTCGTCCATGCCTTAAATGCGTTCGATTTGGCTTGCACTGCTTCCTTAGTTTCGGTGTTCCACCACCATGTTTCTTTCTTCGTGTGGAGTGGACCTTTCGAAACTCCAAGTGCCTTTTCCGCCTCACCTACTGACATTTCAGCGAAACTATTCCACATTTGTGTTGGACTGTGCTCGGTGCAGTTTATGTTGTTTTGAAACCACTCCGTCATTTTATCAATGAATGGAGTTACTACAGGTTCAAAGTTGTCGTTTGTGAGATTGTGCCACTTGATTTTTTCGACAGGCTTGGGAGTTCTTCTATTTCTTGCTCCTCCTGCTTTCAAAATAAATTCTGACAGGAGCAAACGATGTTGGCTGACGATAGATTCACCCAAGATCACCTTGCAGTCTCTTACCCACCTTCTCATAAAATCGAAACAGAGGTGGTAATCGATCTGCGTTTCGTGTTTCCTATCTCCGTGTCCACTACTGTAGGTGATTAGGTGTCTCTCGTTTTTCACAAACCATGTATTTAGGATGACCAAACTATGCGATCTGCACATGGTCAGAATAGCTTCACCTTCGTCATTTCTGACCGTTGAAGGGCTACCCTTTCCACCATGGCAATCCTCGTAATCATAATTTGATTCACCCACATGGCCATTTAAATCTCCTCCCAAGAACACCAATTCGGTATCTGGAATGGTCTGAATTAGGGTGTCAACGTCGTTCCAAAATGCCTCTTTTTCTTCTGGTGGCAGTCCCACTTGGGGAGCGTAGGCACTTATTACGTTCCACACCCTTCCGCAGATAACCAATTTAATGCTGATCAAGCGGTCACTTCTCTTCGCGACACTTATTATACTGCCAAGTAAAGACGACGCCAGAATAATGCCAACTCCGTTTCTTGGTTTGTAATTCCATAGTAGTACAATTTGTACTTCATGGAATTCGTAAGAAACCGGGCTCTGTCGATATGGGTATTTCGCCACTTTGTCTCTTGCACGCACATAATGTCTATCCCTCTCCGCTTCATGATATCCTCAATCTCCTCGCTCTTTGACGCCATGGAACCGACATTCCAGCTTGCAACCCTCAGCTTCTCCACAATGTAATTGGACTGCCTTATATTGCTCGCCCCCGGAAACCGTCGAGCTCTGGCGCGAACTAGGTTCGCCCCGGGATCACTCAACCGCATAGCAGAAGTAGTGCCCAGCGGGGTAGTGCTTGTATCTGCGTCAATTTCCATAAGGCCTTCCATTCTTTTACACCTTTTGGAGAAAGGTTGTGTTTTTGGCGCTAGTGTGTGGAAATAAGTAAATTTATGGACTTTCCTTTTACGTCCGCCGGCTATCTCCAGACGCGGCAACCCATACACACACACACTAACCTATGGGAGGTCTTGTTGTTGTTAAAACGTGCCTCAGGCTTCAGATGTCATGGTTGCCTGCGACCTTCGCATACTAGCGGCCAAGCACCCTCTTGACCATGCATCCCTCGGCGCATGCTGATCCACCTTGGATTAGGTCCCTTTTTAGTCGCCTTCTACGACACGCCGGGAAAGGCGGTGGCATTATTCGCGACCCATGCCACAGGGCACGGTAAAAAACTTATGTAAATAAGAAAAAATATTCAAAGCGTTTAAACTTAGAAATTTTTATTTGGCGGCCCGCTTGAAATAAAGATTAGGTTAGTTGACCCATGCCAGAACACCACAGCTCTTCAGTTCATCTTGAATACTTTACCAATCCAGAGATATAACGAATTCTTCATGCATCTGCCAATTTTTAGTTAGGATTAGGGTTCAAATAGCTTCGGCTTTCTATAATTACATTCGATTGTAGACAACGTCTAACGGTGTCCTTGCACTGTTGGCCTTTGAAGCATTTTGCACGATATGTAGATATTTTGGACGATTTTATACAAGCTCTTCAAATGGAACACGGGGCCCGCTCTAACATTAACGCCGCCCCAGTCAAGAGGAGAAATTTACGCTGAGTGTACGTCGTTGAAATAGAAGAGTAGTTTTCCGTAGCTTCCTTGCATACTGCGCAACCGATAAACTTTAATTAACCGTATTTCTTCAGTGGTTTCAACGTCCGTGCCTTATTTTCGTCATCTTGAGAATCATGTCCGTAGCCCGGAGGGGGCATTGTAGGGAAGGGAGTGCCGTTTGAACGACCCCTCTTTCTTTCCTATTTACGATACAAATATGTCTTACTGCTGTACTAGTCCATCAAAAATTGATGCACTACATTTGAAAATTTCCGTACTACAAATAAGCAGTGTATAACCCCAGGCCACTTGAATATTGACACCCAGTTCAAGATCTTTTTGAATCAATATCTACACTTCCTTATCTCAGAGAACCAAAATTGGTATACGTTATGAAACGTGCTTTGTTGTTTATGATTTTCGAGAAAAAAAGCAAACCTTAAACAAGAACTCTTAAATTTCGACAACATCTTGCTGATGAACTAATGAAATACATGTTAAAACAGGGACCACTTGAATAGGGACACCTATGAAATTTTAATTTTACTAAAAATAAAAATAAAAAAAAGTATCAAATTTTTGTTTTTTAGTAATGGGTATGATCTCCTTTATTCAAAATTAGTTCATACATTCGATTAGACATACTTTTGTAAACTTATTTGTGTCGCTAGTACGCCTCGGTAAATTGGTCTGCATATTCTTCTGTTTATCGTGATGCATTAGAAAAAGTTCAGAGAAAGCTTCCTAGAACCTTAATGTTTAAATATAACTTTGTTTATAGGCCTTATCAAGATCGGCTCAGTTTCCTAAATCTTCCATCTCTAAGCAAAAGAAGAGACAGTCTTGACCAGTGTTTCCTCTACAGGATATGCAAGGGTCTTACTACTTCATCACTCATCTCTCTCTCTGGTTCCTGTTAACCCCTTGTGGGGCATAGGGCACCAACTACGCCTACTTTCCACCTCGTTCTGTTCTGTGCAATCGTCTTTAGGTCTGACCACTGTTTGTTTATTGAAGCAGCCTCGCTATTAATCGATCTTCTTCACGTGTTTCTTGCTCGTCCAACACGGCGGCGTCTAGCATTGGCTCCCTGAGGGTTCCAATCTAGGGCCTGCTTTGCAATATTTGTTGGCCCTCTTCGGAGAGTATGACCTATCCATTGCCACTTTCGCCTTTTGACAGAAGTGCCTATCCAAGCCAGGCCTGTGATATTCAGGAGGTCATCATTGGAAACCATCTCCGGCCAGCGGACTTGTAGGATGCGCCGTAGGCACTGGTTTACGAAAGTTTGCAGCTTAGTTGTTATCTCATTGGTCACCTTCCAAGTTGAACAGCCATAAAGAAGCAAAGATTTTACAATTGCATTGAAGATTCGGATTTTGGTGCGCCTGGAAATGTTGTTATTTTGCCAGAAAGGAGTCAAAGTGAAGAAGGCTGCCCTAGCCTTATTGATACGCGATTGTACATCAGCGTCCGCGCCGCCCTCTGCTGTGACTATGACTCCGAGGTAGCAGAATTCGTCAACTTTTTCGGCTGGCTGGCCCGAAACACAAATCCCCCAGGATCGCAGCTCAAGTAATTGGTCTTGGCAGCGTTTATCTTGAGCCCAGCATTGCGACTTTCAAATGGCATCGGCCATTTGAGCTACATCCTCCTTTTTATTTGAAAGCAGGCAAATACCGTCAGCATAGTCCAGGTGTTGCAGGTAAACAAACATTCTACATCTGATACCTTTCCTCTGGTTTTGAAGCGCGCTCACTAGTACATCGTTAATGGCTATGAGGAAAAGAATAGGTGATAAAATGCAACATTGTCTCACTCCACTGTGCACCTCAAAAAGATCTGAAAGCTTACCCTTGTGCAAAACGTGACATTGGGCTCCCTGATAAGATTAAAGTGCGATCAACTTCATCCTTAATCCGGTTCAAAATAATTTTAGCCATCAGCTTAGATACAGCTGGAAGTAGGCAAATACCGCGCCAATTATTACAATCCTTAAGGATACCCTTTTTGGGAATTTTAATAATAACGCCCTCTTTCCATTCTACTGGAAGAGTTTCGGTTTCCCAACACTCTCTGATGAGGGGAAGCAGAATATCCGCTGTAGCATTCGAACCCGCTTTAAATAGTTCAACCGGAATTCCATCTATCCCCGGGGCCTTACCGGCATCCATAGATTCGATAACCCGCTTTAATTCCGTCTTACATGGTGGTCTGGAATTAATACTTGCTACTGGAGGGATGTCTTCTTCTGCCGATGAAGATGCACTTGCAGGCCCAAAATGGTTGTTAAGGACCTCAAAAAATGGCTCTTTCCATCTCTGAAGTTGCTGTTCTTCAGTAACAAGCAGTAGCCCTTCTTTTTCTTTCACAGGATGGTCCGTTGTGAACGATTTACCAATCAATAAGCCGCATCATTTGCCTCCTTTGCTAAAGCGTTGATGTAAGTACGCTTATCACGCCTCACACTTCTCTGCACGCCTTTTTGTCGTGAACGGTATTCAGCTCGAAGTTGATTTTTAGCTGAATCATCAGCAGCAGAGTCAATCTGTTCCTAACTCTTTTGCGTGCTGAGATAAGAGACCAAGTAGCATCACTGATAAATGGTCTCCTACCTCGATCCGTTCTTCCCACAGTCGCTTCGCCACATTAAATAAAAGAATCCTTTGCAAAATTCCATCTACCTCAATTGTAGGATTCTGAAGAGATGTTGCTGCTCAAGCTTTTTCGTGCAAGGCGGTCGAATATGCACGTCTAGTTCAGAATTTTTTTTTAGCTTTTGCACATTAAATCGTGGCACGATTCGCGTGTTGTGAGATCGTTGAATCGCTGTTGTTTGTAAGCGAAATTTCGCGATAACAAGATGGTGGTCGCTGCCAACATCAGCCCCACGCTTCGACCTGACGTCTAAGGCTTCATGCACACGACGCGAAAACGGCTCGCAAGCTCGACACATCGAAATGCATTGGCTCTTATGGGAAGCTCACTACAGCGAGCGCCGTGCCGCTGTCAAATCACAACTAGCGAGACGTGTTTTCACATATCGTGCACCACAATCCGCAAATTCACGGCTCGCGAGCCGTGTTTTGACTGTGCACGGCTCTCGCTTGCTGTCGCTCGTCATGAGCTTCCCATAAGAGCCAATGCATTTCGATGTGTCGAGCTTGCGAGCCGTTTTCGCGTCTGTGCATGAAGCCTAGGAGGCAGGTTCTCCATGTCTTAGAAACAGCAATATGGTAAATTTGGTTCTCTGTTCGGCCATCAGGAGAAATCCAAGTTGTTAGGTGGCAGGGTTTATGCTTGAACAACGATCAGCCAATGACTAGTTGCCGAGAGTTATAGAACTCTACGAACATTTTGCCATTGTTGTTCCTGTCGCCGTGTTCATACCGAAGGTAGGCAAACGAGGGCATGAAAACGCGAAGGACTTCAGACCCATTAGTTTATCCTCCTTCGTATTAAAAACACTGGAGCGGATTATCGATATCCACATCCGACAAAACTTGAAAAGCTCAATACTTTCTAGGTCGCAACACGCATATGTTAAGGGTAGATTTACAGAAACCGCTTTACACGAGGTAGTGCGAAGCATTGAGTACAGTCGTCAATATAAACAATATACGCTAGCCGCTTTCCTTGACATAGAGGGGGCTTTCAATAATGTCCGAATAGAAGCTATCCACGGAGCCCTGGCGGATTCGGGAGTAGAGGCAGGGCTCGGTGAATGGATAGTGACTCTACTCAGGAGTAGAGTAATTCAGGCGGACTTAGGATACAGCCAGCTAACTAAATACGTCTGCAGAGGGACACCTCAGGGTGGTGTCATCTCCCCGTTATTGTGGCTGGTAGTTATCAATAAAATTTTAACTAGACTCGACGAAGAGGGTATAAAAGTGGTAGCTTACGCGGACGATGTAGCGATCTTAGTATCAGGAATGTGTCTCTCGGTGATCAGTCAGATCATGGGAAGAGCCCTTGGGTTGGTGAGTAACTGGGCCCCAAGTTGTGGCCTTGGCGTAAACCCAAGTAAAACAAAACTGATGTTGTTCACTACAAAAACCAAGCTACGACTCTTCTCCCTTCCAAAACTAAACGGACAGCAGCTAACACTATCGCCCAGTTCAAAGTATTTGGGAGTAATTCTTGACCCCAATCTTAACTGGAAGCTAAACATTGAAGAGCGCGTAAAGAAAGCCTGTGTAGTTTTCTACGCATGTAAGACAGTTCTCAATAGAAGGTGGGGTCTTAAGCCGAAGGTGATACTTTGGCTTTATACAGCAATCGTACGCCCAATCCTGACGTATGGGGCACTAGTCTGGTGGCCGGCGCTCAGTAGGGCGTACAATATAACAAAACTGGGTAGAGTGCAAAGATCGGCATGTCTTGGTATCACAGGGGGTATGCGAACATGCCCGAGGGATGCGTTGAATGTAATCTTGCACCTCTTACCTATCGACATTTTTATCAATCAACTTGCGGCATGTAGTGCGGTCAGGCTTAAAGAGTCCGGTTGCTGGACTTCTAAGCCGTATGGCCACTCTAATATTCTCAACCAGCTGCCACTGGCTGGGATCAATGCTGCAACAGACTTTGCAGTGACTACACTAAGCTTTGGGAAAAACTTTACTGTAAGATTTCCGACCAGGTGTGAATGGAGAGGGTGTGAAATAGTAGGAGATTACGATATCTCGTTTTTCACAGATGGATCTAAGATGGAATGTGGAGTAGGTGCGGGGATATTCTGTGAATCACTAAAAATCTCTGAATCATACCGTCTCCCTGACCATGCCAGTATATGCCAGGCCGAACTACTTGCAATCACGAAGGCCTGCAACGCACTCGGAAATCTTCGTGGCAGCCAAAACATAGCCATCTGCTCAGATAGCCAGGCAGCTATCAAGGCATTGAACTCTGTGGAGATATCCTCCAAACTTGTCAAGTGTTGCGAGGAGACGCTGAACAACCTTGGAAGGAAGCACTCAATCACCCTAATTTGGGTGCCGGGACATAGGAATATAAAGGGAAATGAACTGGCAGATGAGTTGGCCAAAATAGGGGCCGTTTTGGACAACTCCCAAGTGGAGCGCGTATTCACTCCGATGGCAGTTGTCAAGAGACAAATTTCCCTTCATTATCTCACGATTGCAACTGGCTATTGGCGGAACATAAAAACCTGTGTCATATCAAGGAAGCTATGGCCGTCATATGACTTGAATAGGACATCTGATGTTCTGAGTAGGCCACGGAAAGATATCGCTAGACTTATATCGGTTATTACGGGCCATTGGCCAATAGGAGACCATGCAGTCAGATTGGGTATCCCCCACAACTCGCACTGTCGCAGCTGCGATGCTGCAGATGAGAGGGAAACTGTAACTCATTTCCTCTGCAAATGCCCAGGTCTCGCAAGATCCCGGTATCGCACGTTTGGTAGTGCGTTTTTTGGTATCCTAGAGGATGCGTCGAAGGCAAAAATAGGGGAGCTACTTCACTTCCTGAATTGTACTGCGTGGGTTTAGGCGACCCTCTACTCTTGAAATTAAACTTTTTGTAACCTCCATTCTCTAAATCGATCAACTTTTTTTTTTTTTTTTTTTTGTGGTATCAAAACGGCGCCTCTTGCGCTAATTGTGCTTTGGGCCGTATCTGGCCTAAGCAACCACTTTTACCTACCTACCTACCCTGTTCCTGTCGCCAAGCCCGTGATTGCCCATAAGATGTTCCAAGCCTAAGTTATCAGTACCGACCTCTGGCGTTAAGATGCCCCATTATAATTTTGATGTCACCCCTGGGAGCCGTATCAAAGATGTCGCCTAGTCGCTGATAAAAAACGTTCTTTGCGGATTGGTCAGCAGGTTCAGTCGGTGCGTAGCACTAAATAATTGAAATGTTTCGTACTCTCGATTTGAATCTGGCCGTGATGATACGGTCGGAGATATGGGATGGGCGTGCATTCTTAGTCAACAGGATTCCGACGCCCGCTGGCCGAGGTGAATTATCGTCTTCACTTCCAGAGTAGCACAATACAGTGCGAGAGCTTGGTGATAAAGTCGCTCCCGATCCGAGCCATCTTGTTTCGTTCAGTCCTAGTATAGCGATGTTGTATGCGGTCATTTCCTGTTCGACTTCTGTGAGCCTTGTGTTATTATACTCACCCCACATGGTCCGAACGTTCCAAAAACCGATCGTAGTCCGTTGTTTATAGCCAAAAGTCGTTGCCGTTGAATCAGTGCCAGGTATCCGAGGCTCGTTTAATGTTTCGAGTGTAAAGTAAATTTCAGGTACGCGGGATACAAGCCTACAAACCCTATCCCTCAAGTCGCCTTTTACGACAAGCCGGGATCGCTGTGTTGTAATTCTAACCCCAAAACCACAGGGGTAAATTGTTTGTTAAGTTTCGTACATACCTGAACCCTTGAGCGCAAGCAACTCTGCGCGCACAATTGTTGAGATATGTTCGAAACTCAGGAGAGTTTTATTCTCTCCTGTCCCTTTAGTCGCCTCTTACGACATGTCGGGTAAGACGGTAGCACTATTCTTAACCCATGTCACAGGGCATATATCACTCATAGAAGATATAAAATATCGGTTTCCATCTTACAACACTCGATCGGTTGCAATTTTTAATCCTCCGCAATTTTCATTTTATATTTATAAAAACTCTCCGCTACTTAGAGCTATGAGAATCCGACCGATTGGAGATTGGTCCGTTACCGTCTTCTTTTTACTCTTAAAAAAAACCGTGCTACAAACCTTTATTTGTTTTTCATTTAACATTTTGTATTTTTAATTGTTTTTTATTTTAACTTTTTGAATCTTAGCTTGAGCTTATTTTTTTATTTATATGTATATTTTTTTCATTTCTTTATGTTTTTTTATCTTTATTTTTTTAAGTTTATTATTCATTTATACTGATTATCTTTACTTTGAATTCTTTACATTACATAAATGTATTTTGGAAAATTATTCCCGTTTTGTAATATTTACGTCTTAAATAAATTAATTAAATAAATGCAGCTTATATGTATATAACAATACTGAACGTTTATTTTTCCCAACCCTACAGCCAAGTACACGAAACACGAGTATTTTTCCCAACCTTTAACTGGAGTGTGAATTGTATTCTTATCATTCGTCGAAGGAAGTTTTAAATTGAAAAACAACCATTGTTTGTTTAAATTACTCTCTATAGCAAAAGTATGGATTGAAGTTTGTTCAAATTACTCAAACGGTTAGCCTGCTTTTACCCTGAACCTTCGGGCGTCCGATAAATGAGAACCTTACATACCCGATTTCGATGCGATAGGTATTGTATTATACCTACATACATATTTGTTTTGCTTGATAAGTATGTACATACTTATTTAAAGTCTTGCAGAATCGCGGGAGTTATAAGATGAGGAAAATGCGCCTATGCGGCATAGCCCATGCCTATATTCAAGAAATTCCTTTCTGGCAGATGTTCATGACAACATTATTCTACCTTGGACTTCCGTTCACTGAAGTTCATTTGCGACTTTTCTTGAATGTTTGTTCTTTAGTAAATGAATAGAAACAATAAATTTATTGAGGAAAAGAAAATATTGTAAGAATAAGAATGTACATGCGCAACTCGGGCAAAGTTTATTTGAGAGAAAAAGAGATTTTCATTGTTAGTTGATAGCGGAAAGTGTAAGAGTTTGACCTTTAACAGATATAATTTTTATACCCTTCGCTTATTAAGCGAAAAGGGTATATTAACTTTGTCATGAAGTTTGTAACGCATTGAAGGAAGCATCTCCGACCATATAAAAGTATGTATACATATACATATATGATTAGCGTGACGAGCTGAGTCGATTGAACGATGTCCGTCTGTCTGTCTGTTGCGACGCGTTTTGCTCGGCCAGTTTCAAAGCTATGGAGCTGAAATTTTGCACAAATCCTTCTTTTTATTACAGGCAGTTTGTACTGCTTTTATTTTTCTTCGGTTTTTTTCTGACCTGATCTCCAAACTGAAATGCTTGTCAATTAAATTGCCTGCACACACTTATTTTAATTTTTTTTTTGTCTGAAGCTCAAGCACGTATCACCAGTTAACCCATTTTGTCCTACGGTTGCGTTTTCGCAACGCTTTACATTTTCATGTTTCACGATTTTCTGGTAAAAAATAACTGACCAAAAACAACAAAGTTGTAAAAGTTACCCCGCCAAAGAAAAATTGATCTGCCGGAAAAAGAATACATATCACTCCAATCCGCCGCTCATATGTAATTTTGTCTTAGGTGTAAATGCTGGATGTAATTTCGTTTTAGGTGTAAATGCAGGAGAAGTTTAAATGTACAGCACTACTTCCTAAAGTAATTTGGTGAGAGCCGTCAAAGTGGCAATGAGTAAAATGTTAATGCTCCCACCAAATTACTTAAAGAAGTAGTCCTGTACATTTAAACTTCTCCAGCATTTACACCTAAAACGAAATTACATCCAGCATTAACACCTAAAACAAAATTTCATATGAGCGGCGGATTGGCTTTGTTGTTGTTGGTCAGATATCATATATCTTTGCATACTTAAATAGCCACCTAATATTTTTGTTTTGGGATCCTGATGTCCCAGTGTTCCAATTTCCTAATGTCCTTATGTCCCAATATATTATGTCCGAATATACAATATCACAGTGTCCCAATGGCCTAATTTCCGAATGTCCCACTACCCTAGTGTCCCAATGTCCCAGTACCGCAATATCCCAATGTCCCAGTCTCCCACCTAATGTCCTAATATCCCAATGTCCAATTGTTCTACTGTCCCAAGGCCCTAATGTCCCAATTTCCTAATATCCCAGTTCCCAATGTCCCAAATGTCCCAGTATCCTAATGTGATAATATCCCAATGGCCCAATGTCCTAATGTACCAGTGTCCCAATGTACAAATGTCCCAGTATCCCAATATCACAGTGGTCAGTGTCCCAATGTCGCAGTATACCAAGTGTCCCAAATTCCCAATAGCCAAATATCCGAATGTAACACTGTCCCAATGTCCCCATGTCCCAATTTCCCCAGTGTACCTAATGTCCCAGTTTCCAAATGTCCCAGCGTCACAATGTCCTAATGTCCCAATGTCTCAATATCCTAATGTTCTAATTTCCCAATGTCCCTATGTCCCAATATTCCAATATCCCAATATTCCAATGTTTCAATGTCCTAATATCGCAGTGCCCAAATGTCTAAATGACCCAATATCCCGATGTTCCAATGTCCCAATAGCCCGATATCTCAGTGGCCCAATGTCTCTATGTACCAGTGTCCCAATGTCCGATTGTCCTATTGTCCCAAGGTCCATTGTTCTAGTATCCCAATGCCCCAAAGTCGCAGTCTCCCAGTGTCCTAATGTCCTAATATCCAAATGTTCCCGTGTCCCAATATCCCAATGTTCCAATGTCCTAATATCCTTATATCCCAATATCCCGATGTCCTAGGGGCCCAATGTCCCCACGTCCCAGTTTCCTCAGTGTGCCTAATGTCCTAATGTCCAAATGCAAAAATGTCTCATTGTCCCAATTTCTCAATGTTCCAATGTCCTAATGTCCCAGTATCCCAATGTTCCAATATCCCAATGTGCCAACATCCCAATGTCCCAATGTTCTAATATCCCGATGTCCCAATGTTCTAATGTGTTAATGTCCTAATATCCCAATGTCCTAATGACCCAAGACCCTAATGTCCACATGTCCTTATATGCTAGTGCCCCAATGTCACAACATCCCGATGTCTCAGTGGCCCATTGCCCCTTTGTACCAGTGTCCCAAAGTCCGATTGTCCTATTGTCCCAAAGTCATAATATCCCAATGTCCTAATATCCCAGTACTAGGGATGAGCATCGAACATCGATGTTTCGAAAACATCGATGTTTTTGGTCCGATGGTCGATGTTTTTACCATCGATGGTTTTGTGTCGATGTTTTTCACCATCGATGGTTTACGTTTCGATGGTCGATGGTCGATGGTTTTCAACCATCGATATTTCTTTTCTCAACATATTTTCTTTTTACAACTCAACTTTGTATGCGAATATGGTAAAACAGCCCAATCGACGGACGGCCGAAGTATGTTCAATTATAGTCTAAGAAGAATACGATATTTGGTCGGCAAAAATCAGGCATCTTGGGATTTTTGCAAGATGGTTGAGGATGGCCCCTGAAATTCTGAAAAAAGTCCTTACCGATTTAAGGTACGCAACCTTGGGAAAAAGGGGAAAGGGAGACATTTTCATGTTTTTAGGATTATTTCAAATACGGCAAAAGATACAGACAAATGGTCTAAGAACGAAAAAAGCTACATAATACGAGTATTTGGAGGAGAAATAGTCTAGCGCCGAATTTTACAATAAAATTTGAATGTATTATATTTCGTTGCAAAATAAATTTTATGTGTTTTTTTTTTTCTGTTGTTAACCATTTGTCTGTATCTTTTCCCCGCAGGAGGGTCTGGGTCCCTCTGACAGAGCGCGGCTGTGTAGTGGGACACAGGTCTTTGGTGAGTTGCGTAACCACGTACCTGAGCAGCGCAGCCTGGGACATGCACGTCTGAATGTTTACGCGAGGCTTAACCAATAGGGGCCGAAGAAGGATCACACCTGCTGTAGAGAAGTCTTTAGCGAATGGTGTACCTCGGGGATCGGTGTACCCACGGGACCATGGTCCTTGCCCATCAAGGTGTTGGACTCGAGGTGGCTGTAGGTTGTTACCCGAGTCAACCAGCTAGTGTTGCAACCCCGGGGTTGGGTTTCTGGCAATAAGACCTTGTCAATGAAATGTCGAAGGTCCAAAACTCTCGAGTCACCGGGAGATAAGGGCGTAAAGCCTAGGTGCTCCCCTGACGGTATACCCGTAGATGGTAAACTTGTCTGTATCTTTTGCCGTTTTTTAAGTAATCGCTAAAAACACTAAACAACTTTTTCAAGGTTGCGGACCTCCAATCAGTGAGGACTTTTTTTCCCATAATCAGGGGGCGATCCCCAACTATCCTGCAAAAATCCAAAGATGTTTGCTATTATCGTTCTTTCTCCCTCAGTGTTCAGAGCCTGCCATACGTCGTGTACTTTTCCATGTCATCGTCACACGGAATCACAGATTCCCGCGCGGTACCACTGGTCGCTCTATGCTGTCGGTACGATACGAATGCATATTATACAAAAAAACGCAAGGAGAAGAGTTACATTCTGGTATGTGGAGGAGCCAATGAATGAAAACCATAAACTAAACCATATTTCTAATCAATCAGGTTAATTTTTGCTATTAAAGTGATTATTTTTTTTGAGTACTCAAAAAACCCAAAACATCGATGTTTTTTATTCGATGTTTTCTTACCATCGATGGTTTCGTCTCGATGTTTTTTCGATGGTAACCATCGATGTTTTTCTTTCGATGCTCATCTCTACCCAGTACCCCCTGTCTCAGTCTCCCAGTGTCCTAATGTCCCATTATCCCAATGTTCCAATGACACAATGTTCCAATATCCCAATGTCCCACAGTCCTAACATCCCGATGTCCCAATATCGCGATTTTCCACTGGCCCAATGTCCCCACGTCGCAGTTTCCCCAGTGTACCTAATGTCCCAATATCCGAAAGACCTAATGTGCTAATGTTCCAATGTCCTAATGACCCTAATGTCCCAATGTCCTAATATCCCAGTGCCCCAATATCATGATGTCCCAATGTCACAATATCCCGATGTCTCAGTGGCCCAATGTTCCTATGTACCAATTTCCCAATGTTCGATTGTCCTATTGTCCCAAGGTCATAATAATGTCCCAATATCCTAATATGCCAGTGGCCCAATGTCCCAGTCCCCCAGTGTCCTAATGTCCCAATATCCCAATGTTCCAATGTCCCATTGTCCCAATATCCCGATGTCGCAATACCCCAATATCCCGATGTGCCAATTCCCCAATATCCCGATGTCCCAACGTCCCGGTTTCCCCAGTGTGCCTAATGCCCCAATGTCTTAATGTCCTAATGTGCCAAGACCCAAATGTCCCAAATTCCTAATACCCCTCTGCCCCATGATCCTAGTCTCCCAGTGTCCCAATATCCTAATGTCCCAATGTCCCCGTGTCCCAATATCGCAGTGTGTTTTAAAAAATTGTCAATGCGATGAGCCGATAGACGCAATTGTTGGAAATCTCTTGTTAACTTTACCTATTAATTTACCGTTATTCCATCCACTTATCTAAATGGAAGACATTGATTCTTT
The DNA here is from genome assembly GCA_949715475.1 of Microchrysa polita. Classification (NCBI taxonomy): domain Eukaryota; kingdom Metazoa; phylum Arthropoda; class Insecta; order Diptera; family Stratiomyidae; genus Microchrysa; species Microchrysa polita. Next base: position 21,871,664 of record OX454417.1, read on the forward strand.
AGAAGGACCACCAGAGGATCATTCTTTCCAAATTTCATAAAAATCCCATCACGAAGAGAGACAGTAGAAGCAAGTCATTCTGCAACTGTAGACTCCAGTCTAAAATTGGGTTACTCGCTTAAGTCTGTGAGGGTGAAAATTTCACCGTTTATTGCATATATCTTACCCGTTATTGTGCCGATCGAAGATTTTTTTTGGAAAGGCACTAGAACAGGATATGTGGAATATTTTGGTAAAAAAAATTTTTTGGGGGATGTTGCCTGGAAGGCTGTAGCCCTGTCAAACAAAAAAGCAAGTTGTCTCCGGTAATCATAGACTTGTTCGCTTTCGTTTTTTTTCCTTTGGCGGGCGATACGCTCTCGCGTCTCTTGATAAATTTGATCCCCGAGAAAGAAAAGTTCATTTTGGAATTATCTAATCGACCTGTTTTTGCTCAAAGATGTATTTTTACATTTTCTATGATTTTTTAGGTTTTGAAAATTGTGAAAATTCTACGTTTTTATAGGCACAGACGGATGCTAATTTGTATATAAAAGTACTTAGATAAAATATTTTCATGAAATCTACGGAAATAACATAAGAAAGGTGCTAAAATATACATAGTTCATCAAAAAGTTGTATTATGAGCGCAGAACATAACGCTCAAAATTTAAGGTTGCGAAAACGCAACGCTGGACTATAACCATATCCACTTTTTTCTTTGTAAAATAGAATCCAGTTATGTCCTTGGGAAGGGAGGTTTATCATAGAACACCCTTTTACAAATGGAAAGGGAAGGGGAACTACTCCTGGAGGGAGGATAGTCAGCCTCATATCCAGGCTACATTCTGAGGAGGAGTTCAACCTATCTGATATGAGCGATGCGGTTTGGGCATAGCATCCAGCACCGGTTGGTGACCCCAACAAGCCTGGTAAAAATAGAAGGTGCACAGAGAATGAAGGGGCTTTCGCATCCCCATGCAGACTCCCCCAGAATACTTGGCGATTATTTTCGACGACTAAATTGCTCAAGTAACAATTCGTATGCTTTAAAGAAGCACTTCACACTGTAGCAATCATATAGTACCACGAAATTCATTTATCGTGTGACATCGCTTAGTAATGTTTTGATCCGATAAAACACCCTTAAAGTATTTTCCAGAAAGCTTTTATCATCATTATGGAATAAATTTAAAGATGGTGGTATAAAACTTCGATAAAACTGTCTCTAAGCGTTAACCTAAGACACTCCTTTAAATACTCCACTCTTGTGTTTATTGGATGATACTCCACACACATGCAACAGTCTCTAAGCTAACTCACACACATGCATATATTCTTCTATAGCACAGTCGGTGTCATTTTTATAGTGTGACATTCGTATGGTCATCCAATAAATTGTTCACCGTAGTTTTATACAAGGATGGACTTTGTGATTTTTTAATGAATTGACACTTGACACAGTTTTCTGAAATACACAATTTCTGCATTAGAAATCCTTGAAATCTTGCATGAAACCCACACGTATGCACTCATTGTTATCTTCGAAATTAATTAAGGTGATCTCTGCGCAGAAATTCACTCTATTTTATTGATAAATGTATGATAGGGTACATTTGCAGAAGAGTCGATAAAGAATTGTCAAGCATTTCTATAGTAGCAACAGCCATGTAGTGTTTCCGAGCAATGCCGACCATATGTGAGGTTAGCTGAGTGGTAGTGTGTAGGACGGGCAATCAACAGACATTGGTTCGATGCCAGCTGCGGAAATTTCGTTTTTCAATTTTTTTTTTGCAAATTCATTCAATGACAGAAAATGATGATATAAAGCAAATGACGTACACCTTTTAAAAGCATAATTTAGTGCTACAATAAGGTTCTATTTGGATTAAAAAACGGCGCCAAATGCCATTATTGGACTGTTATTCAGTGGTTATACTCTGTTAAGTGCCCCTATTAATGCTAGAAGAGAATATTTTACGAAGTATTATAGGAATGAAATTGTTACTTGGGTGGTGGGGCGATCTGTAATGATACTAATAATAGCTTTTGTTTCTAATCTTTAGGCTATTATTTGTAAAAATAAGACATTGTATGGAAGAGACTTTTCTTTGAACTAAAAAGTACATGTTAAGCCCTAGCGTTGCGTTTTCGCAACGTGCTCTACAGCCCAAAATACAACAAATTTAAAATACATTTCTTCGCAATTTGCATATTCTTCCAATGCCAAATAACTATGTGAATTTTCGTAATACTAGCACAACTCCTTCTTACCCCCGGACAATATGGGTTAATATACACTCTTATCATCCAAATTTATTACATTTTTCCTTTTCTTTTATATTTTTGCTACGTGGATACGTCCCCACTTTTAGCCACTTCAGCTTACCAATTTCAAGCTGGATTGATAGCTAATAATACCACGCGACAGGCTAAGTCCGCATTCTCCACTTTGCCTTTAATTTACCTATAAACTGGTGAACTTTCCTCATTTTTGGCAACCCCTCCACTCCAATACACGTTTTCGAATTGCTTCTCGTGGACACTAAGACGACAAAACGATGTCAAGAGTCCGAAAACTTTAAAATCACCATCATCTGAGACACGGAAGTAAAGTGGAACGTATACGACTCCCGAAAAAAAATATCCTGTTTCCTTCAGAGGTTTTTATTTTTCTCAACATCAACATGGATGATTTGCTCCAAATGAGCCACCCACTTATCTTGAGTGCTGGGACTACCTTGAAACTGGCAAAGTTAAATTAGTCGTTCTATCGTTATTTTGAGTCATTGGCAGAGAGCGCCGCCACGCCGGGTCTAAACGAATCGAAAAAGGCGAATTTTCAGACAATTTTCTGTTACCCTAGTGCTGATGTTCTGTGGCGTGCTCGTTTTCGACTATGTATACATACTTTATACAGCACTCGAGGGACATGCGATAAAATTTGATTTGAGCCATTCTGTTGTTCCTGAACATGCCTTCTTCCGTCTGTCGGACAAAGTGCTTAAATGCGAGAATATACTACATAAATTCATATTCTGCAGAAAAAATAGGATTTTCCTGCGTTCTGCTCGTATGTCCTGGATGGTGCTAGCGCCTTGAATGGCCAAAATGGACATGAGTGGCTTTTTTGAGCTCAATGGAAATCTGAAACTTTGGCAGTTTTCTTTACTAAGTGCGGGTGTTAGGATACGCGCAGTCATAGAGCTCAGGTGATTGAGCGACGAGCCTTTTATTTTTTTTTTTTGTCAGAAACATACCCCAGATCTAATACAGGTGGATCATACAGATTCTATTTCGCCACTTTTGGAACCTTGTTTTCCACAATAGTTCATGGTTTCAATTTTCTCAAACACAAAAACCTGCATAGCGCCTCCCCTTAAAAAAATATTCTCAGCTGGGATTTAAATCCAATTTTCGGTGTTGCGTTTATATTTTCCAAATGGATATGGCTTCGTGATGGAAGCTCTAAATGTCCTGTTGGGATAATAAAGGGAAAAAAAATTCAACGGACAGGAAATTTTTTTTGCGAGTGATATTAAAAGTGAGGTGAAATTTAATGAGCCATGGAAAGTAAAATGAAAATAAGACGCGTAGAACAAGCACGGGATACAATCAATTGGGTCCTGCAAAAGATGTTCTGGTCCATTACTTTTAATGTTGACGGGGGAAACAGAAGCTTCGGGTTTGGGAGAATCGGCCGAGAGAAAAGCCCATGAGTGGAGGGAGGCGATTTTTGTATGTGTTTTTAAATTCAACAAAATGCCACCGACAAAATGTTGCGATGATTTATTCGACGCGACCCTTGAACAACCATCAGCAAATGTTTACGTGTTTCTTGAAACAGTTATATTATACTTACGTGACACATACATCTACACTAAGCTGACCAGACGTACAGCATTTTGCTGTACAGTACAGCATTTGGACCTGCCGTAGAGCATTGGGAAAGGCACAGCAAAATGTACAGCATTCCCCAAGCCACACAATGAAACCTGATCACTTCAAGATAAGCTCCTCGGTGATCAATCTTGACTGCTTTTAAGGTGTACAGTTTGACCTCTGTACCCCATATGATATTTAGCGAGATAACCGAACTTTTATGTTTCTGAAATTTGGCACACTTGTAGAGCTACTTGACTCACATTTCCTCCAAATTGCACGGTTTTGAGTTTCCTAATTGAAAATTGTCCATAACTTTGAAATTCGTGAGCGAAAAACTTAAAAATTTAGAACACTTGCAGAGCACCGTACTGTTCATATTTGGTGATAAAATTGGTACCCTTGTAGAGCTACTTGACTTGACTCCAAGTTTCAAGGTCCTACGTATCCGCGTTCGGAAGTTACAGCTGCCCAAACTACACTTTTGTCTTTTCTAATGGAGTTTTTAAATTTGGCAGAATTCTACATATTTTTTGAATATTTCAAGGCTCTAGCTTCCACGATTCAAAAGTTGCAGCCATCGATAGATTACAGAAATCTTAAATTTCCGAAATCAACATAATACATTACATTACATACGTTAATTTCAATGAAATGGTTTAGGTAATATTTCGTTTTGTTACGTCAATATTACATTTGAATGTAAATAAGGAATTAAGATAAAACGATTGTCAATAAATTTGCATTATAGAATTGTCAACCAGCGGTTTATTATCGACACATCCATCTTATGTTTTATGTATTTTATATCAGCGCCTTCGACGCTTCGGAATACATAATTGCATATAAGTTGTTGTAATTTTTTCATACTAGTTTGAAAGAGATTCATGAAGATTTTTCAAAATTTGCGTAAAGAAGAAAAAGAAAAGGATGAAAAATGAAAATTATTTATTAATTATTCGCATATTAATATCAAGAGACGCGAGAGCGTCTCGCCCGCCAAAGGAAAAAGAAAAACGAAAGCGAACAAGTCTATGATTACCGGAGACAACTTGCTTTTTTGTTTGACCAGGCTACAGCCTTCCAGGCAACAGCCCCCAAAAATTTTTTTTTACCAAAATATTCCACATATCCTGTTCTAGTGCCTTTCCAAATAAAATCTTCGATCGGCACAATAACGGGTAAGATATATGCAATAAACGGTGAAATTTTCACCCTCACAGATTTAAGCGAGTAACCCAATTTCAGAATGAAGTCTACAGTTGCAGAAAGACTTGCTTCTACTGTCTCTCTTCGTGATGGGATTTTTATGAAATTTGGAAAGAATGATCCTCTGGTGGTCCTTCTAAAGAATCAATGTCTTCCATTTAGATAAGTGGATGGAATAACGGTAAATTAATAGGTAAAGTTAACAAGAGATTTCCAACAATTGCGTCTATCGGCTCATCGCATTGACCATTTTTTAATACACACTGCGGCATTGGGACATTTGGATATTGGGACACCGGGAGACTGGGAGACTAGGATCTTGGGGTAGTGGGATATTAGGAAATTGGGACATTAGGGTCTTGGGACATTAGGACATTGGGGCATTAGGCACAATGGGGAAACAGGGAGGTGGGGACATCGGGATATTGGGGCATTGGGACATCGGGATATTGGGGCATTGGGACATCAGGATATTGGGACAATGGGACATTGGGATATTGGGACATTAGGACACTGGGAGACTGGGACATTAGGACACTGGGATATTAGGACATTGGGAAATTACGACCTTGGGACAATCGGATATTGGGACATTGGGACACTGGTACATAGGGGCATTGGACCACTGAGACATCGGAATGTTGTGACATTGGGACATCGGGATATTCGCACATAGGGGCACTGGGATATAAGAACATGTGATCATTAGAGTTTTGGGTCATTAGTACATTGGGATATTAGGACATCAACACATTAGGACATTGGGACATTAGGTACACTGGGGAAACTGGGACGTGGGAACATTTGTGCACTGGGACATCGGGATATTAGAACATTATGACATTGGCACATTGGGATATTGGAACATTGGGATACTGGGACATTAGGCTATTGGGATCTTGGGACACTTGGTATACTGCGACATTGTGACACTGACCACTGGTACATTAGGACATTGGGCCATTGGGATATTATCACATTAGGATACTGGGACATTTGGGACATTGGGGTACTGGGATATTAGGAAATTGGGGCATTAGGACCTTGGGACATTAGGACAGTTAGACATTGGGATATTAGGACATTAGGTGGGAGACTGGAACATTGGGATATTCCGATACTGGGACATTGGGACACTAGGGTAGTGGGATATTCGGACATTAAACCATTGGGGCACTGTGATATTTGCACATTGGGACAATAGGACCTAAATTGGGACACTGGGACATCAGGATATTGGGACATTGGCACATTAGGATATTAGGACATTGGGACACTGGGATATTAGAACATTGGGACATGATGAGACTGTGACAATGGACCTTAGGGCATTAGGACATTGGGACACTGTGACATTGGGACAATGTGACATTGGGACACTGGGTCAGGGGGGCATTAAGACAGATCAGTAACAGAACGTTAACAAAGCGTTGGCAAGGCAATAACAGAGCGTTAGCAGATCGTTAACAGAGTGTTAACATAAAATTAATAGACCCTTAACAGAACGTTAACAGAACGTAAATCGAGTAATAAAAGAAAGGTAACAGACCGTTTACAGAGCGTTAGCCGAATGATTAAAGAGAATTAAGAGAACATTAACAGAGCATTAACGAAAAGATAATAGAGTGTTAAGAGAACGTTAATAGAGCATTAACAGAGTTAACAAAAAATTAACAGATTACTAACAGAATGTTAGCAGAGCCATAACACAAAGATAACACAAATCTATTTTGCACAAAATACATATTAATAAACTATACCCATTTCATCCCAAAATTATTTTTAAAAAAGCTCAGCAACAGCCATTTGTGGCGTATTTGCAATTGCGTTTGCAGTATCTATTTATTTTAAAGAAGACCCTATGAATATAACTTATGATATTAAATTTATGGAATATGCTGAACAAAAACCTATTGAAACTTTTCCCAAAACAAAAATATTAGTTGGCTATTTAAGTATGCAAAAATATATGATATCTGACCAAAAACAACAAAGTTGTAAAAGTTACCCCGCCAAAGAAAAATTCATCTGCCGCAAAAAGAATACATATCACTCCAATCCGCTGCTCATATCTAATTTTGTTTGCTGGATGTACTTTTGTTTTAGGTGTAAATGCTGGAGAAGTTTAAATATACAGGACTACTTCTTAAAGTAATTTGGAGGGAGCCGTCAAAGTGGCACTGAATAAAATGTTAAAGCTCCCACTAAATTACTTTAAGAAGTAGTCCTGTACATTTAAACTTCTCCAGCATTTACACCTAAAACAAAAGTACATCCAGCAAACAAAATGAAAAAAGATATGAGCAGCGGAATGGAGTGATATGTATTCTTTTTGCGGCAGATGAATTTTTCTTTGGCGGGGTAACTTTTACAACTTTGTTGTTTTTGGTCAGATATAAGTGTTTTTATTTCATTTGGAATAAAACAAAACAAACAAGAATTAATAATTAATAAAACATGTCAAGAGAATAAAAAAAAATGGATTGTTAAATATCTGTTACTTCTGAAAGCACAACTTCCACGCATGTTGATTTTTTTCCTGTATTTATTTTATAGAAATATCGTTGAATAAAGCTCCAAAAATGGAATCCTGCTTTTGGATATTCTAAATTAAAAATAAAAAATGTTTTGAAACAAATGTCAACAGCTCGAGTGAAACTGTTGAATTTGTATTTTATGTCGTCAAAATACCAAATATATTCTGTGATAGTGGATAGGCTGGTGCCAATAGCCAGGATTTGGGGCTGAAATTTATTTCTTGTATTTTTAAGAAATAGTAGGTGGACTTCTAATTCCTGGATATTAGACCTTATGATCAAAAAAGACTCTTGAGAGTCTATTATAGTGAATCTTTTTTTATTAGACTTTCCGACTTAGTTGTCATTTTATTGGTCGGAGGAATGGGAGCATGCAGACTCCACAAAATAGCAGCCGCTTTTTGGTTTGAAAATATAAAAAAATTGTTTGAATTATAAATAAATCTCTATGGATTAGCGATGTGTGTACAAACATTTTAATTGAAGAAAAAAACTTACGCCGCGTAAGATTTCACGTAAAAGTTATGCAGTTTTTCAAATTTGATATCAAATACATGCCCTTACACCTACAAGTTTATTAAAAATAATATTCACCTTCATTCAGGTTCTCCTTTACATCAGTGAGGAATCCTCGTGTCGACTTGTCTTTAATTCTACCCGAGGATAACATGTGTCCCATTAAAATGTCGACTTCGGCTGGCCAGTCGTCCAAATTTGTTGTGTTGTTCTTATATAAGAACTGGAAGTCCATATCAATCTATAATGTACAATAATTGTAATTAAAAACTATCATGGTATTCATACATATATTTTGAGAATAATTATGACTTAGTTTTATATGAGCTATCAACTCCTTAACACATGCAAAACTATTTAAGCAGTCGCCGCACTGCATTTTTTGTCTTACCTTGTCTTGTAACACTATATTTTTGCACTGTACACCACTTCCAACACTTCACCCTTTTATGAACAAATATTTTTACTTTGACAATTTAATTTTCACAATTTAATTTTCACAAAGTAAGCACAAGTAATCTCTAGCACTGTTCGTATCCAAATGTGAAATTGTTTACGAAAATTTAACGGTAAAATACTGGCAACGAAATTTTTCCCAAAATGCAAGCTCAGTTTACCACAGTTAACGTACAAATTCGTAGTTTTGAAGAATCTTTTCGTTTAACCAGGAGATTCTACAGATGTAACGAAAAATATTCTTCAAATCTACGAATCGATTCGTTAGTGAACGTATACTGAACTATAATCCTAGGAAAAAATTCGTTTTCGTATGTAACTATTCGTAGATTTATACGGCAATCATCTTTAACTCTACGAAATTTTTCGTTGCCAATCTCGTACTGTTACATTCGTCTGAACAATGTGGCCTTCTAGATAAATACGCACAGATAGGTTATACAAGGAAATAATTTCGTCAAATCAACGCAGATATTACGAAATATGTTCATAAATACTAACGAAATCTTGCCTTAAAATGAAATCAACGAAAACTTTCTTTGAAACAACGAAGTACGGATTTTTTTTGGTTTCAACGAAACATTTCGTTGCATAAACGATAGAATTCGCGATATATACGACGGAAAATATTGACGATCCAAGTTTCCTCGAAATAACGAAACGTAGTTTAAATGTTGAAGATGCTGTTCGCTATAACAAGGAAACATTTCGTCAAGGTAACGAAAAAAAGACAACGAACGTGGTTCGTTAATATTATGTAGGATAATTTGTTCTGTGTATTCTCTTATCATGGAGAAATTTAGAACATTGGCAAACACACGAAACTGAACAATTTTTTCGGGTGTCAGTTAAAATATCGGAGTGAACCAAAATGTGTTGAATAGGGGAATTTAGGTTTGAGACCTGGGTGCTTATACGTTTTCATTTGAAAATAAAAAAATAAAGGTTTTATAGAAAACACGCAAATTAGCGTATTTTCAATGTGTCAATTTGTATGCGAATTGTAATGTTTTCGGGCTGTTTTCATACGTAAACATGAAAATAGCCCCAAATTATATGCTATCCCTCTCTGTGAACATTTACTATAAATGCACACGAAAACACATTCATTCAAAAGAGGAGTTTTAGCCATTTATGTTTGATTAGGAGTTTAAAATAGGTGCCGCTACGACTTGCGGGTACGTACCGTAATTTGGAGATGAACTTTTCCAATTTTTTTTTTGCAGTAAATCGTACATGAAATTACAGAATTTTGATCTTTGTGCTCGAATGATCATAAATTATTCTCAAATAATTGCTAAAGGGCAAACAAATTTCAGGTTAGATCACCTCCAGTGGCGTGCATCAAATAGAGACATAAAAGCATTGTCTACTCAACCGAAAAATAACGAGACCGAGTTCTAATCGTGCGAATGTATACATACTCATGTAGTCATTTATACTTTGTCATATCCTCCGGTGGCTCCTTTGAGGTGTTACATAATATTGGCGCAACGAAATAGTATACCCTATACCATCTAATGGGTATAGGGTATACACAAATCAACATTAAATTGATACGTTTTCGTAAAGAAACAGCCTAATTTATATGAGAAATTGTGGCTTCTAAATAACGCCATATTCGCAAAAACCCTGGCAACCACTCCCGGTAAAATATGATCAAGCATAAATGGCAAAGCTTCCTTTTTCCAATGAATATGATTTCCTGTGCATTAAGCGCGTTTGTCCGTGCTTTATTTCAATTTGAAGTTCTATCACCGCAAAAAAAAACACCCTTTACATACTTCTAAAGAAATATTTTCATTAATGGAAAATGTCCTTTAATTTTTCGCCAAAATGAAGTAAAATTTTATTTTTCAATTCTTCGTAACTTTAGAAATAATTCATTTTCCGTACGCAAATTTATTTATTTTTTTCAATTTATTTTCGCAAGACCCTCCTCAACCATGTAACAACGTCATTCGGTTTATTTCCTCAATGCTTCATTATCTTGAGCGTACTTGGCATACAAAAAAAAAGTTTCCTCTCGTATAATTTATGGCTTGTCCTTGAAGTTGCTATTGAAAAATTCCTAAGAAAAAGGATTCATCATTTGGTTGTCCTCTACTATTTTAATTTTATCCCGGCTACGTTATCGTAGAATTGCAATACAAATTCAAATGAGGTCCTTTTTTTCGGAGAGCAAAATAATAATTATGTTAATTACAATTTATACCGATAAATCAACCCAAGAAATGAAATCAGGGAAAAAAACAAGCATAGGTTTTTGGTTGGCGGAATTTGGTTGATGATATAGTGATTCCAGGGTAGAGGCTATATTCAAAAATTTAGAATTTCGGGCATACATATTACATATTTTTTTTAAGTAGATTGACATTGCTCTGCTATACTCGTATGCGTACAGCGTACGTACGAAAAATGGCATTCTTTTAAATTGAATCAAAGCACCACACACCACCTGAATGGCCCAGCATGGTCGTCGTATATTCCGTGCGGATAATACCGAGTATACAACGCATTTACAAAGATATTTTGTTGCACCTGTCTTTAGTTCCCACAGATCTCATGCATGCAACAGAAGAAAAAATAATGCAAAACTAAATGGGAACGAGTTAAAGCAAGAAGTATAAGATGAACGAGCTGAACGATATGTCGTTGGAAGGAACCTGGCTGCTCCTGCTGCCTGTCTGATGGAGTCTGAGATTGTCTTCCAATGTATGCAGACAATGGACAAGAAGAGGAACACGCGACCTACATGACGTGCCTCGTGCGACTCTTGACGTGGTCGATGAAGTCGAAAATGCAGTAAATTATGTAGACACATAGTACATACGACAAAAAAAGAATATTTTACATATGTACATATATGTATGTAATTTAAAATAAATATGTATATCATTTTTATAATTTATGTAATTGGTAAATGGTCACTCGTTTAACATCTTCATCTGAGCCAGATCATAGTCAGTCACTTGGGTCGTGAGTTCGAAAAACACAAAAATAGAAATTGCTAACGGTAAGCCGAACCCACCACCCTATGCAATGAAGGTGAGCGCACTAACCGCTAGACCAACCGGACTACAAGTACAATATGTGGAACTGGAAATTTGACAACGTGATCACTGTAAATGCGAATTCAGAAGTTGTAGGGTCGATTTCAACTACGAAAATAGGTCAAAACGATAGGATTACCAGGTAAATATTGTGAGAACAGTTAATCTGAATATTGTAAGTAGAAATTCAATCAGTTTGAATTACAATATATTTAGCTTTCTAGCAAGAAACTGTACTCCCAGTGTAAAAAAGTGTGAATATTGGGTGCCCAAATATAGGCTAAGTTTGAAATTCCGCAAACTGGGCACTTTTAACTGCATTCTCTCGCTCAATGTTCCATTTCAAAAATTGTTTATTGAATTCTGCGAATATGAACTTTTTTTGTACTTTTCATTTTAAAAAGAAACTATTTTGTCCACCTGAGTAAGTTAATATGAAAAAAACACTAAAAATAAGACTAATTGGCACTTTGCCCTCTTTTATTTATATATTTTATTGGAAAATTAAGGATTTTATATTTTTTATTCTGTACAACAATCACCAGACCGCAGACCGAGCAGGAAAAAAAAAATAAAATTGAACCATATTTTTTATATTATTTTTTATTTGGGCTACAATTGTAGCCCGCGCGCCTAACCACGTGACAAATAGGTGCGCGCCCAACGAAGGGTTAAAAAAAATAAAATAAATAAATAAATAACAGGCGCGACAATCCAACATTGGACTAAGGCCGCAGGATGTGTTAGTGACATCCTATTTCTAAGATCTTATCTGCTTTTTGTTGAGGTAATGAGATCAGCATCACGCTCAGCAGTGTTATTTATCCCCATAAATGGGTACTCGTTTAACATCTGAGTGAGATCATAGTCTGTCACAAGCTCGTGAGTTCGAAAAACACAATGGAACACGGTGAGATTCGAACTCATGAGCCTGTGCACCGAAGGTGCGCGCACTAACCGCTCGACCAGCCAGACTACTAAACGAAGGGTTAAAGAAAACCTAATATGTTTAGGACGATATATGCAAACGTTTATTCAATATAATGTACTCGAACATTTTGTTTGTGCTAATCAAAAAAAAGTTAGTATCGATTTACGACCCTCCTAGTGCAATTTACCATCTACCATTTAACACCTTCCACCATCAACCATCAACAATTTACAGTCTTTCATCAACCATTTACCATCTACCAGCCATCTACCATTTTTTACTACCATCCATCTACCATTTACCAGCATATTTCGGGTGCTTGGGGATTTTATGATTGGGGATTTTGTATATGGGTATTATGATTATGGGGATTTTGTAAATGGGTATTATGATTATGGGGATTTTGAATATGGGGATTTTGATTTTGGGGATTTTTCAACGTTTGGGGATTTTGTGATTGGGGATTTCGTATGGTTCCCGGCAATCATTTCAGAATTTGTTTGTGTTTACAGTATTATTAAAATTTTCAGAACACCATATTTTCACATTTTTTTGCGGAACCCCTGGGCTGGTTTCGCGGAGCCCCAGGGTTCCGCGGAACCCCGTTTGGAAAGCACTGCTCTAAGCTATAATAAAAAACAAATCCCTAAAAACGATAATGCACAACAGCCTCCATGAAACATTTCTAACTTTTAGCAAATTTATAATAAAAAAAAATTGAAATCCGAGATAATCGGGAATATCGAATTCCACGAGGACCTCATCAAAAGCTTCGTGGACTACCTAAAGTTGTCTATGGGACCACTAGTGATCCGCGAACCACCGGTTGATCATCGTTGGACTAGATAGACAATGTACTACAAAGTACGGAATACACAATTCATTTCAATCAGGAAAGGCATGCGTGAAAAAATTATGAATGGGTTTGTTTCCTTACCTATAAGCACTACCGTTATACACATTAGAAACATCGTCATCGTCATTCAAACGTATCATGCAGTGATATACATACATATATGTATATACATATTATTTGCCATCATGTTCTACAAAGACTTTGTCACAAATGTTTGCATATCCTTTTCGAACAGCTCAAATGTTTGTGCGTCTATCAACGAGAAGCGCACGGAATGTCATGTCAGTGTAAATGAAATATTACCTGAGGAAACGTATGGGTTCAAAAAAGCCTTTCGTCACATTTTGTTTCGTTATCTATTTGTTGTCGGGTTCGATACACACTTCCGGATCATAGTTGACTCGCGTATACACGTGTAGTATGCAGTTGAAATCGTGCTTCAGTTTCAAAGGAAGAGGATATGCAAATGGTGGTGTCTATGGTGGATGTACGGATACTTGACATTTTGTAATTGATATTGAGAGTGAAGTAAAATTCTTTTCCAAGTGCATAGAGGAAAAAAACGTATGAACATCCTGTAAAATGATGATGAATATACATATATGTATATACATGAAAAACGAAACGATTCCAGAATTTCGTTAGTTTTCTTTCAAGAAAAGGTTGTTAGCCTTTATCCTCTGCACTAATAAATTTACACTTCTACCAAACGGTTTACAGCATAACCGTGGCATTAGTTGTAGGTTAATAATTCTTCGGATTTTCCACATTCATTATAGCGACCTCAGAGAGCAAACAAATATTTGGATCTCATGGCAACTCCTTTCATTTTTCAATGTGAAACATCAATTAACCGTCACTTCAATTAACGAACTACAATCCTATCCATTGGCATTGTCATAACTTCGTAACTGCAAAAGAATTTTTACATTTCCTGGGCAATTGGAATTATGACTAGCTTCAGGCTAGGAGCACATGAAAAAAGCTAAATGACAACGTCCGTTCGGCAGCTTGCTGAAGTACCGTACTTACCTATCTTGCCGTTGCGTAGCGATAAAATTATTATCCATTTCATTGACAATCTGTATCGAAAGAAAGAGATTTTTTTATTCTTATCTGCTAATGTGAAGGTTGTCCGTCACGGACGAGATACTTTTGCCGCTCTCCTGCGGCATTTATTGGCTCTTTTGAGTTTTGACCTTTACATACAATACAATGTATAGCACCGAGAAGCCCAGATACAGTCAACTGGAACTGTTAATATAGTTGAATGTGGATGCCCCAAGGAATAATGTCTTGAAGCTGCGTTTCGTATATAAAGGGTCCGCCAATAGGGACGCTCGATCTTTGACAGCTCATGGCGGCCATGTTGTTTGTGGTAGAGTTATCAAACCTAGTTGTTATTATTCAGTGTATCTTCACAAATCACCATGAACCAATTCAGCCGCGAGCAACATGTGCAAATCATTAAAACTTATTACGAAAATCATTCATCGGTTCGAGCAACGTTCAGCGCGTAAACGGCGAACGATACAGATCCATGATAACGAACTTTTTCTGGCATGAAATCGACAATATGGATGTCGAGGATATGTGGTTTCAGCAGGACGGCGCTACGAGCCACACAGCGCGCGCCACAATGGATCTTCTGCACGAGCGCTTCGGAGGAATGGTTATCTCGCGCGGAGGCGACATCAACTGGCCACCGAGATCGTGCAATTTAACCCCACTAGACTATTTCTTGTGGGGTTTTCTTAAATCGTAGGTCTACGCAAACCAACCACAAAACACTGATGACATCAAAGTCAACATACGCCACGCCATCGATGAAATACAGCCCGATTTGTGCGCCAGAGTCATTGAAAATTGGACTTCTCGTATGCGCGCCACCAAGCGAAGCCGAGGTGGCCACTTGAACGATGTTATTTTCCATACATAATGCCTTCGAATACTCTTTCAAACAAAAAATAAATTTCATTTATACCTCTCACACAACTTGCTTTATTTCATTTTAAAGTTCGAGCGCGCTTATTGGCGGACCCTTTATGTAGCTGAAGCCATAGAAACATGTTTCGCAATTGCCATTTGCCAGGCAATGATAATGGTAAGGGACGGTAACGCGAACAAAATATATGGACACACCTATGGTGCGGCGGTGTGGAATTATTGCAATTGAAAACGAATGAGCATAAAATACTGACGGGACCACAATGTGAAGGACATAATTGGGTCGGAATTGAATTCTTTTTATGTTGTTTCAAGTAAATCGATTTTTGTAGCGATGGAGCTTGCAATGCATTGGATTGTGAGTATTTTCTTTCATTTAGTAGTACATAGTTAGCATCGTGACATTGTCGAGTCCTGATGCGTTTTTTTATTCAACAGATATGTTTTGCGCAGTCCTGTCTCGACCGAAACCTTGCAAAAGATCTTTTATGATTCTTCTGATCAACATAATCAATCTAATGCAAAAGTGCATTAGGAGCCTACACGTAAAGGATTCAAATGAGCCGAGGCTTCGGTCAGTTGTTCAAACCCAATGAATGGCACAAAAAAGAGAGACAAAGAGCTCAGCTCTATTGACCAATGACTATGACGAATGGTGAATATGCACAGCAAAAAATCCGGTGTGAATTTAACTCCGAAAATTGTCGAATAAGGTCCCTCCGTTTTGATAAAATATTGTTTTATCCAAATGGATGAACACAAAATAGTACTTCCAATTACACCAAAAGGAGTAATTCTCGATATTTTTTAGGAAAAAAATAAAACACAATTTTCACAGAACATTTAACTCATAAATGAGTTTTGTATAACTAGCATTTACCTCTCTATAGGTGTTGGCGACATTTCATTTACCTCTTTACGCTCTAAAAATGCATAATAAATTACCTGCCTACAGTGGGATTCGATCCCGAGACTCTATGATTTGAAGACTAACGCCCTACCTACTACACCACACAGACTATACGGGACAACGTTCGTAATTTGCCCCATATATTACCTGTCATATTGTGCGGAGTTAACTCCATTTTAAGCAAATTTTAACACCATATAAACAAAAACTGATAAAATTTCGGATAAAATTTATTATTTATCCAAATGAATTTTATTTTGAGTGTTTTATCCTAATGGATAAAAGAAAAATTTTATACTTGTCGGCAGAGTTAAATAAGTGTAGTTAACCCCATATATATAAAAAAAATAACCCTATTTGGATAAATTTTGATTCACACCGCCTGATTTTTTAGTGTGTGCCATTAATTCAATCTTCGCCAGACAATCGGTAAACCATAATAAAATTACAATAATTGTATCCAGTACCAACTCTTGTACATATACTCATAGACTAGTCCAAATCCACATATCTGCAATGCGACAAACACAATAGAGAGAGTTTTGCAAAATGCCTAAAACAACCATTAATATTAAAGACAGATAACGATCTGGAGTAATTACAGGCATGATTGTAAAACGCATTCCAACATGAGCGCCCGGTCAATTGACCGTAAGTGGTTTTGTGTTAGCCATACTAAAAACCATTTATACCAGGAGGAAGAGACTATATGGCCATAATATGGCGAGAGTGTCATATTAGACCCTTGTTGGAGGCACACGTTCCTGTTTTCCCCGTGGCCATTTCACTTAGGCACCTAATCTCGAATAGTTTTCCATACGATATACCTACATAATAGATCAGTGGTTCATCACTTTTTGAACGTCGAGGACAGTGGCGTAAAGTACGGGGAACTTCATTAGTCAAGAGCAAGAAAACGTAGTCAAATCGTAGCATCAGAAGTAGCGAACTAATATCGCCGATTTATGCCTGCAAGAGTTAAAATAAAAAGCTATGCTATAAGTTGAAAACGTGACAACAAACATGTTCCAACTTGACGAATTTCCATTTGAAATTTACGAAATAACATACCAAACTACCGAGTTTCCATGTCAAATTGACGAATTCCGAAATCATGTGGACAATTTATACACATTGATAAATTTCCATAACAAATTGATGAATTTACCGAAAAAATTGTTGAATTTCTATTTTGATTTGGGAATTTATAAATCATATAAAAATCTGGCTCACGACTTCCATTACAAGTTTTTTTATGTATCCCCTTGTAAAGCACCCAAGCGTACTTAGACCAAAAGTTGGTCCATTGTGATACCACCAAGTGAAGTGTACCTAAAAGTTAACACCTAAGCTGAAAACCAGCCAATGCTGGCAATATATGAGTTGAGCGATAGTGGGCTCACATTGTGTAGATGTAGATCATCTGTATCGTAAAAGTACATACATTGAGTCAAGAAAACGTCTCCGTTTCTCGGCCAAGGCTGGACACTGGCAGAAAAAATGACGTACACTCTCTTCCTCTTCTTCGTCACCGCAACTGCGACAGAAGTCGTTATAGGGAATTCCCGACCACCTTACCTCTAAGTTTCCTGTCTATTGACAGTAAAATGGTTGACCTAGCTGCCAAATTATTCTTGTTGTAGCACATGTGCAACCGTTACACCATCTTGCACTAGCTCTGTACATTGCAGTTTTTTCTATTGCCAGTTTACAAGAAGCGATTGGCGCTTTCAGATTATTGCGGTCGGTTTTAAGGTCGCATTACGAGCGAGACCGTCCGCATCGCAGTTCCCTTCGAATGCACTATGACCGTGTATCCAGCAGAGAACGATGTTGAAAAATTGGCCCATCACTCTTAGAGCTGAGCGGCAACTATCAACAGTTTTTGACTGACTTTCAGTGTATATGAGCTAATACCACCAAGATCTGTGCCAATGGCGGCTCCATGCAGGCTCACGCCAAACACTTCAATGCACACCATTGCACACTCTCATCATGATTTTCCAACCAGTTTAGGACTTCCATAATTGCAGAAATTTCCGCAGTGGCCAGGTAGACAGTGTGCCAAGTTAATGTCTAGTCCATCCGAGGACTCCAATACCAACTGTTTCATCCTTCTTAGAACCATCTGTGTATAATACCAAGGACCCCAGGGGGTATTGTTATTCCAGTGATCCGTCGACGGAATCAGACAATCGTGGTTTTTGCCAAAAGCATACTTGGGACTAGTGCAGTCAGTCTCTAAGGGGAGGTTAAAACAGTGGCGGATTTACCAGTAGGCTAAGTAGGCTGGAGCCTAGGGTGGCAGATTTTGTAGGGGCGGCAAATTTGGAGCAAATAACAAATTTCAACCCATGCCATACACCACTTATTCTTCGAGTAAAGTGTGTTTGTACCTCAGTGAGACACATAAGTGAAGAACTATTTGTCACCGTTATCTCAGAGCTTCAGACAACGAGACGATTTATTATTAAAGACGAAAATTTGCTTGCAGGCTAAAATTCACAACAAAGCTCTTTTGTAGGGGTTTTAAGATAATTTCTTTTAAACCCTTATGAAATCGATATGGTCCGTCCGTCTGTCCCTCCGCCAGTTCACTTAGAATTTGGTAGGAATCTGTAGAATGGTAACAGTCTTCGGCACGAATACCTTAGAAGTTGGTAGGACAAAGATAATAGGGTTCCAAAGAGGTGACTTTTTTATTTCTTATCGGAGAAAGACGTATGGATAATCAAATCAAAGGATTCGCACTCATCGAGTCCTTTGATTTGATTTATATCTGTTACTTTTTTCCAGTTTAAGGTAACGGTAATGAAGTTTTGGGCGTTTGAAGTTAAGCTTACGATATCACCTCGGTTATTCTAAACAGTTATGGGGGTACCGATATGAAACTTTACATAAAGTTAATATTAACTAATATACGTAAAATACTAAGGCCCATTTTCTCGTAGATCTTATAGAATGGTTAGTCTTATCGCCCAGAGAAGACGCACACAATATTCAAAAATCTTCTCCATTATATTGAATTGATTTTTTTTTTAAATTTTGCATAGTTATGTTATCTTTTGCTTATTTACGCTGTTGGATGAAAGTGCGCAATGATTTTCTCAATCTAAGATGATGGCTTAAACAAGCAAAATATGGCGTAGCTATGCAAAATAAACAAAAATTCCATTCAATACAATGGAAAAGCTTTCTAAATATGGTGTGTGTCTTCTCTACGCGATAAGACTAATCAGCCGACAGGTACTGAATAAGAGCTATCAGAAACCCGGCCTAAGTCTGTTAACATTTGGTAAGAAAACGTAAATAACACTAAATTTTTGAAAAATAGCGATTCTAATATTTGGTAAGGGCGTTTCACAATAGGGCAATGCCTTAAGCATATTTATTCCCTGCATTATCTTTTGACTGGATCAAACAATAAACATGCAATTTAAAACTGTATTTCAGAATTGACGTTGATAGAAAAGTATTTGAAATTGTTGTTGCCGTTGATAGAAAAGTATTTGAAATTGTAGTTTCAAAGCCGGATTTGTTCTTGTCAATATGTCTGTAAAATTTGTATGGAAGGTGAGCTGTTCTGTCCTGTACTCGGCCCAATAAAAAAAATTCAAAATCATCAGCAAAAAAGCGTCAAAATGAAAGAAATGGAATGTTGAGCTCAAGTTTAAAAATTTACAAAAGCCTGTAAAATAGGTGGCTAATAATATGTTCAGAGTGCACGAAAACATGTGATTTGGGCCAACATTCAAAAAACGATTTTCTTCCAATGAAAATGTGGAAAAACCCAGGTCCCAAACTTGATTCCCCTATTCAGCTCATTTTGGCTCACTCCGATATTTTACCTGACACCCGAAAAAAATTGTTCAGTTTGGTGTGTTACCACTTTTCTTAATTTTCCCAAAATCTTATTTGGACGGTCAGTTTAAAGTTACCAGCGCATTTTTTTATAACTTGGAACGATTTATAGGCAAAATAATAATGTTGGTTGTGATATGAAATCACGAATAGTATGCACTCTGAACAATTTTCGGTGATTTTTGAAATCGAGAGGCGAAATCAATGGGTTTTCAACCACTGGGAACATATTATTATGCAAGATTAAAATATATATTTTACAAATATATAATTTATATATTTGTTTGGGGCAGCCATTTTGTTCAGGCAAAATATCTCCTTGGTGAAGTGGTTTTGTCCCGAGATTCGGCTCAGAAAAATGGTATTGGCTCTGCCTAAACCGATATTCATTTGCTACGTTTGCAACATAATTTGTTCGCAACCTTTCAGGGTATGGGACAAGAGTATCTTGGACAAATATTTATTTAACAAAAAATACCCCGATTATTTGATAAGAAAATAGTAAATTTCGTATACATTGCAATTTCATTCCAAGAACCCGATTTTTTGCCAAGTTTTACTGGTGCATGCGTTTGTTTCACACCACCTCACAAACTAAGGTTTGCTTATTTAAAACCACCTTTCTGTCCGAAGTTTACTTATGTTTTCTGCCTAACAAACAAAAAGTTGTTACTGACGGATCAAACTAATTTTTGCCTTTTAATTTCTTGTTTAAATTTTTTTAATTCGATTGAACTTTATCGAAAAAAATTAATTTTTCAATAATTCCGATGTCATTAGTGCCTCAGATTTATAGCCATAGTATTTTAAAGGAAATATTTGTGTAAAATTTTTGTAGATGTTTCCGTATTTTTGATCCTGCGCCCCACTCAAACTGAAAGACAGTGATATTTTTTGGCCCAAACCAGGTTTTGAGCTTGACGCCCCTCTCGTAGAGCTTGGTAGGCAAAATGTCAACAGCCTACTAGCGGCAAATGTGTAAATCCGCCACTGGGTTAAAATTTTGTAGTATCGTTGAGTAACCGTACTCCAGGGTCTGCCACTGACTAGTTTCACGTAAGCGTAGTGACGTGTTAGCAGCCAGTTGTTGGCCGAATAGATCCAACGGTAGCCGATTGAGCACAGCATCTAGTCCAGCCGAAGGTGTAGTGCGAATGGCTCCAGTTACGATATGACAAAGGAAGCCATAATAAGTTGTTTAACAGAGTGCCGGCCACCATACGCATACACCGTACGATAGCAGTATAGATCCAATGCCGTCCTTTTTGTTGCAGGCTCCAGCTTTTTCCTATTGCTTTCTTGCACGAATAAAGTGCTATAGTTGCTTTATTCACCCTCAATGTTTGGTTTCCAGCTGAGCTTCCTATCGAGCAAGAGTCCAAGGAATTTAGCCTTTTCAGCAAAAGTAAGTTGCCTATACCGTAGCATGGGAGGGTCAATAGAAAGAACAGTGCGCCTTCTAGTACAGAAAAAAAAACTCCGTTTAAGCTGGATAAATTCCAACCCCACTGAGATTTGCCCAGTTTGATAAAACAGACAGCGCGTTCTCCAGTAGTCCACTAAGCACTTCCGGGCATTTACCTGTCACAGCAATAACGACATCGTCAGCGTATGCTGTGATCTTGCAACCAGTCTTCTCGAGATCCACAAGCAATTAATTGATTGCTATATTCCAGAGTAGGCGAGATATAATACCTCCTTGCGGTATACCCCTACACACATACCTACTTACAGACGACGAGCGCAGTGTGATATGAACGCGTCTAGACCTTAATAGCGTACTAGTGCAGTCATATTAGCATTTCAAATAGAAAAAAATAGAGTAAGGCTAATTTTTGTTGTTTTTGAATCAGTGGGCTCCCAGGAGTCTACAACTGATTTTGCTAACAAAAAATTTGATCGGAAAGGTCCCAAAAAGGACAAAAAAGGATTCCTGGACGCCCACTGATTCAAAAACAACAAAAATTTGCCTTACTCTATTTTTTTCTATTTGGAGGCCAGAATTGGGATATTTTGACTGCATACATTACATATACTTAAGAGTGGGCAAATGGACCCATCGACGTGAAGATGCCGAAGTGTATCGGTAATCGCCCTTGGTCTGATATTGTTAAAGGCACTTTCAATGTCTAACAACACAGCCATTGTGTTTTCTTTTCGATAAAGAGATTTTTTGATGTTACTGACGAACGAGTGCAGAGCCACTGATTTTCCCTTCCAGGAAGCATGTTGAGCCGTTGAAAGGAGATGTGGTTGGATGATATTCCGTACATGAACATTAACGAGTCGCTCCAGTAGCTTAAACATAGTTGAAGTGAGACTAATTGGCCTAAGGTTGTTAGGTCGTGCGTGCGAGCTTCTGCATGTCTTCGGGATAAACGTATCCCCCTCACCCTCTTCAAATGCGAGGAATATATACCTATACTAGACCAATGCAGGCTGTAAGTATGTTTTCTATCGATGGATAAGTAATCTCCAAGCATTGCTGCAAGTCTGCAGGAATGATTCCATCAGGTCCAGCTGATTTAAAAGGCTCAAAACTAGAAATAGCCCATAATATCTTCTCACAAGATGGAATAGATTTATTGTCACACGGTACTGTGGTACTCGTGGGACCTTCAGGTTACCGAACTTCCCGGCAAATGTGCGTCAAGCAAACACTCAATAGTTGCAATGCTCGAGGACGTCCACGAGCCGTCTTCCTTTTGAAGGAAGGCATAGATGGATTTGATGCCATCATTTTCCTAAATCTAGAGGTCTCGGAGGACCCTTCGATATTTTGACAGAAGTTTAGCTGATCTCACCTCTTTTTTGAATGAATAAAGATATTTTTTATACGAGGTCCAGTCTGACTCCATCCCCGAAGCTTTGGCCTTATTTAAGCTTCTCCTGCACACAACTCTTAGCTCGGAGAACTTGCTACTCCATCATGATAGTTTTCGCCTGCCAGGAAAGACTGTGGCCCGACACGATTCAGATTAGTATTGTCAAAACAAAAACATTTCTCGACAACTGAATGTGGAGTATGATTGAGGAATTTTCAAATCAAATTGACGAATTCTGATTTCAAATCGTCGAACTTCCAAATCATGTTAAAAAATTTCCATTTCAAGACTACGAGTTTCAAAATCAAATTGGTAAATTTTCATTCCGTACTGGCGCATTTTCGTTACAAATTGACGAGTTTTCATTTCAAAACAATTAATTTCCTATTCATATTTACGAAATTCCATTAAAAATTCAGGAATTCAGGAAACTGGATCAAGAATTTCCGTTACGAATTGGCAAATTTCAAAAATATTTTGACAAATCTCCATATCTATTTGTTAAATTTTCAAATCTTGTAGGCGAATTTTCTTTTAAAATTAAGTTAAGAAGTTCCATTTCTAATTGATTTATTTCAATGTCAAATCCACAAAATCCCAACCAATTTTGACGAATTTCCAGATTTTTATTGCTCAGTTTCCAAACAATTACTCTAGTAATTTGTGTTCAATGTCAATACACGCACAACGCCGCAAAATATAAAGACAAAAATTAAAAATCAAGTACCTACGACTAAAAAGTGTTCAGCTAGCAGGACTCGACTAGGAAGACCCATGTTGTTGTGATAGCGTTTCACAAAAATTCTCGTCTCTTGTATTTAAGGGCGTTTCGGCAGCTCTTGGCCGATGATACAACGGATAGCTCAGAGACAATATATATCCAAGAACAGGCTGCCGAAGGCATCCAGGGCAGTGGGTTCTGTCCCGGCAATTCAGAGGTTGAGTTTCTTCTCTACGCACTGAGCTACCGTGTGCCCAAAATGAGAAAGTGCCGATTGAGGAATAGAGAATACAAATTCCAGTCAGAGGACAATTTCCGATATGGGGATAAAAAATGGAAAGTTCGACTGCATAAAGAAAGGGCCCCCGCTTAAACTTCGAAACCAAAAACAAAAAGGAAAACGCCACTGGTCGAGGACCACTAACTAGTTAATTGTCGTGGACCACCAAATTGCAAATCTGCGGAGATACGGGAAACTTATCAATATTGTGGTCAATAGGGAAAGTCCTAACTAATAGAGTTCACTGAAATAATGAATGAATACAACCTATTGCCATATTCTCAGTTTATGTTTGCGAATAAATCGGTGGATGTGATGATAACGGTCAATGTAGGTAGGAATAGCCCTATGAAACTGGGTAATGTACTTTTCACACAAACATTTCGAGAACTTTTTAGAAGTATTGTTCGAGCTAAATGCTAACTTAACTAAAATAATTCGGGAATGATCCTGTAAAAGAATTGTATTGTAAGGGATTCTAAGACTTTATCTCTCAAGTGAAAATCGAGAATCTTCATATTGAATTATGTGAGCCTAAGGTCGTCTCAGGCACCACCAGGGGTCCGCGGACCACCGCCGTTAAGAACCGTTGCAGTAAATGCACATTCGGCTATGCATTGTTCAGGTTCATACCCAGCAAACAATTTTACCGATTTTTTCGAAAAATCACAAAAATGATTCGAAAGCGATAGTATTCAAATGAAAAATTTATCGTAGACTTGTCTCCCCGACGAAAAATCATTTTATTGTCATCAATATGTCAGGAATGCGACTCCTATTAACGAAATATCGTCTTATTATTGCAAGGATGATAAAATAGTAATCCCTCACAACGAGAGAATGATGAAATTGTCTAAAAATAAAACGACTAATTTATTCCCATAATTTGTAATCTTAGATAGCTCAGGTGTAGGACGTAGGACTACGAAACGATAGGTGCCCGGTTCGATTCCCAGTAGAAGCAAAGTGTAAAAAGGTAAAGTTAAAATAAAATAAGGTAAAAAAAAGTTAAGGATAAAATAGAAGAAAAAAAATAGAAAAAAAGGGAAAAATAAAAAAATTAAATTTTTTTCACTTTTTCTATGTATTAGTCTATTATCGCCAAATTATCATCCTGGCGAATTAATATCGGTCACTATTCCTTCACGAAGGGAGTGACGCCTTTAATCCGAAAACGATATGAAATTCGAGAAATGTTTTCTATCAGGCGAATTGAATTCGTATTGCGGACGATAGAAATTGTTTGCTGGGTAGCGTTTACCTATACAACTATTATTAAATCATGGCATGTCATAGGTGCAACTAGGAAGAATTATATGCATAAATAATTCAATTGTGATGCCTCAGCGCTAATTCGTGTACACAGAGAGAAGTGATTAGTGAAAATTAGCTAAAAAGTAGGTGATCCACCTAAAAACAATGAGCGATTTTCGGCCTCCTAATATGAATAGGCAATTTGGCTAAATTAAAATGGCTAATAATTCGATTCTAATGTGTACACATTTCACCGAATATTTTTAGGTGAAAATAAGATTAGTGAAAAAATCACCGAATTTAATTTAGGTCTCATGACGAGAAATTCTAGCCAAACCACCAAATGCAATTAGTTGAATTGATTACATTTTTGTAGTTTTTTCACCTAAACAGAATCGTGGGTTTTTCTTATTTGTTTTTCATTCACCGAAAAACTTTTAGGCAGGGTGACGAGACAATCTAGTCGAGTAGTGGATTGACATTAGCTGAAAGAAACTACATCGATGTAGTATTTTTGCCTACTCCCAGTGGTTGCTTTTTCATCGTTTCCACAAATTTTGATTGAATTCAACTTTGATGAATTCAACTTTATTCTGAAACAAATACATTCCGATCAATGAAATAAAATGAACGATTATATAAATTTTTAAAAGTTTATTATAAATTGGTAAACAAAATAGAAAAGTAAATACATTCGGTTTCTTTATTTGGTCACATGTTTCAAATGATTTTTATTTTTTACTGAAAAACAATAATATAATATAATAATTAAAATAAATAAATAAATAAAATAACGGCTCTCCACTAAATAAGGAAAACATACACTTAAAGTCGTCCGTTAGTTCAAACAAACCCCACTCGCGAAGAAGAACTTCGGTGACACTATCACTGTCTAACAACACTGACTGGAGATCCATCGCGACGAAATCGAACTGACTTGAATTGAGATTGTTAATCATACCAAAACTAATAGTATACGTACATGTATAGCGAGTGCACATTGATAAATGTGCAGTTATTATATGGAGACTTTACCTAATTTACGTAGCTAAATTGCTGGCTTGTTAGAAAATCACCTACTTAAGATTAGGTACTTATACCATTGACTACATTTTGCTGAAATATTACCGAAAATAAATAGGCAATATATACCACAATCGACTGTACGGCATTATTCAGACCCCTTACCTAATTAAAGTCGGTAAGAGACTCACTATTAGAAAATATTCACCTACAAATTTTAGGCAAATTTATCATTAACTAAATGTAAGTGAAATATCACCTAAATAAATAGGCCATTTTACCACTATTTTATCAACTATTCCTTTTTAGGCAAAACACCTAATCACGTAGGCAACAAAAGTAGAGAAAACACCTAAAATGTAGCCAATCCACCTATTAAACGTTTCCCTAATCTCCATTAGGTAAAAAAATCATTTTAATTTTCTCTGTGTAATAGGTGCGCAATTGTTTCCATTGATACCACATCGTATAAATTAATTTTTATCAACAACGATTCTTGGATATTTCAACGAAATTTATCCTTGAATTCTATTTTTCAACTAGGTTTTGATTTCCTTAGAAAAATCCATTTTTTCCAGACACGATTCACTTTAGCATCCCATTACTCCTTTCCTTATTGTCGGTTTCAACTTCATTTTTTTCCTTTCCATTGAAATTCAACACAGCTTTCAATTTAACCTCAACTGAAAATTAATAAAACTTTTCCGGATAAAAAGGGACACTACACACGCATCATGGTCGTCCCAACTGACAAATATAAAATAAAAAGAAATTGACGTGACCCTTGAAAATAGTTTGTAAAAGATCGAAAACCCGTCCGGTCTATCCATTGAATAAGATGAAGGACGACACCACGGTGGAAGAGAAGGTGTCCCAAGAGAAATTTCATTTCAGGTCAAAGTGATAGTTAAATGCAATTCGATTAATCATAATTCATCATTGCCGATGTGTCGAAGTTATGTGGAAGGTCGAAGAAATAGGTATAGAAACGGGGTGTCCTTTGGGAGATTGGTGAGCTTGAACGGTCACCGGTTAGTGGGTATCCATAGAGGTTAGCTTTGTATACGTACCGAAAATGCCTTTTTAATTCTTTTCGGTGTGACGAATGGCTCCCTTTCTATTCAACGCAGACGAAGGGTTTAATGTACGAATTGATGGAAATGGTCGAATCCTTTGCTCTGTGCTTCAATATACATATTGAGTTCAATAAATTTCATGATTTTTTAAAGTTTTTTTTCGGGAAAATAGAGTCTAGGGGAATGATGAATTTGTTAAATAATAATTAAACAATTTATTGGTCCATACTTTTGACCCATATCTGTTACCGGGTCAACTGTAATTTATTTGAATAAATCCTCGAAAATTGGGTTAAATATACATTATACGTGCGCATCTGTATCAATTCAGCGATTCTGTGTTTATTTTTTTCTGTCCATTTCCTGGAATCTTTGCGAAAATATTCATATTATTAAAATTTAGAGTAGAAACATCCACATAGTACCTATGTATGTGCGGAAATGTATTAAAATTGGGTGAAAATTTATGCACATGACTGCACCAGAACAGAACAGCACACTGTCGGAATTATCATGGTCATCGGTTCTCGCGAGCTTCGAATTTAATTAGCATACAGTACAGACTCCACGCTGGCAAGGTGAATTCTCGCATTTTACCCTCATACATTACCGGGAATTGGTATGCTTTTTGGTTTTTTTCTTTTTTACTTTTTGCAAAAACAATATTGAAATAATTAAACTATTTATTTTGTGCTCAGCTGAGGATGAAACGTATCTTTTTCGCTATACTTTGTATCGTTGATATGCAAAATTGTGTCTGAGAATGAGAAACTGAGAGCCGCGGGTACAGATTGAAGGATCTTACAATATACGTACATACTAGTACGTTACGTCTAGAACGCAACGCTCGGTTTCAAAGTGATCCACACTCCATACAGGTAAATCTCAGATGCAGATTTAAAAAAATAGTACAGTACAGATACGGATAGACCTAAACATTCCCTAGAGGTTAGCCCCAAAATTTATTTATACTAAAAATTAGAGTGCTCCGACCAAGGACACCCCCTCACTTCTCCTAACAATTTTAAAAAAGGCAGCCCGGTAACTTCTCTTCAAATTACGCCAGGTTGTGATTGTGTGCTCAGTATAAGCCACATTATGCACCCCAACAAAAATAACTTCCGTCTGGCCAAAGATAAGGGTGCCACCCACACAAAGTGAACCTAAAACCTACTAATTTTCACATTTATACAGGGTGGCCGGAAACTGCAATAAACGCACCGGATTGTGATTCCTTATGTGATTTCCAGCAAAAAAGTTGTATGAACATACCACCAATTTTTAACCCTTTAGTTGATACAGGCATTTGAAAATTTTAGAAAAAAACATTTTCTTGTACAACTTAAACCTCAATATCTCTAACTCTTAGCTTAGACTGGCTAAAATATCAAAATAAAATGATTATTATAGCTAACAAATTCACCTAAAAAAACAAAATAAACCACACTGACATCGGATAAGAGGTTTGGTTTTCACAGAGCTTCAAAGTCAAATTTTTGTGATTTGACCGAAAAACAATCTACATCTCAATTTCCTCCAACTTCTGCCAAGGTGATGTGCTTGTACGATTTTTTTTTAAAAATTGGCGCATAGTCTTACGAATATAGCTTTCTTACATCATTTCATTCATTCAAACTGTTTAGTATGTACCTAATTTAAGTAAAGAAGAAGAAGAATATGTAAAGATGTAAAACGTCAAAATCTAGTACAAATAAAAATTACTTATCATCTAACCTTCGTTTGTTGAACACCACATTTTGGCGACGAGGATTTTTGAAGTTAAATTTTAACTTAAATTCGTGTTGAATTTCAACGATAATATAAAAAAGTGATAAGTCGTGGAAGTTTTAGTGAAATTTTCACTTATTCGTATTTTTCCGCAAAATAATTTTAATTTCTACCACTTAACCTAAAATGGCGACCGCCCAAGATTCCAAGTCATTGCCATCGGGCAGTGGAGAAGCTTCGCAAATTTTTGGAAAAGCTAGGCCATTGCCATCCTACAGTGGTGAAACTTCCCAATTTTTCGCCAGTGCTATGCCAGAATTTGTATCCGCGAAGGACGATTGGCAGATGTGGCACGAACGACTGGAAGTTCATCTCGAGGAAATTAAGTGCGTGGACGAGAATACAAAGAAAGCGATTTTGTTGAAATCTATTGGATCGGAAGCATATTCCGTTCTCCGCAGTCTTTGTTATCCGAATGTTCCTGTAAAATTAGCCTACAACGTTCTTGTGAAACATTTATCGGACCAATACACGCCGCCTGTCATCATATTTCGTGAACGTAAGCAATTTTTTGCAGCAGAGTAAGCGGATAGTGAATCTATTGCTTCCTGGTTTGCACGCATCAAGATGTTAGCGTTAAATTGCAAGTTTGGTTCACATCTTGAATCGTTTGTGCTATCGAAGTTTGTTTGCGGAACTGGTGGCAAAGTGTTCGAAAGGTTATGCGAAGAGGATGAAAAACTGACTCTCGCAGAAGCGTACCGAAAGGCGTTAATTGTTGAATCCAAGCAGCCTTTGAAAATTGATTCGAAAGCTGACGTTAACTTTGTTAGAGGAAGGCGTAACGGTACCAGTAACAGTGGTTTATCGAAAACTCCATGTGCACATTGTGGATGGAAAAACCATCAATCGAAAGGTTGCAAATTTCGGAAAGCGACCTCTCATTGCTGTAAAAAAGTTGGTCATCTTGCGTCGGTTTGTAAAAACAAAAAAATCAATTTTGTTGATAAAAATGAATTAAATTTATCTAATAATAGTAATTCTTCTAGTTTTGATAGATCAATGTACTGCGTTGAATCGGCGATTCATTTGGCACGTAGCGATTTGTTTAATGGAGCGAAAATCTATGTAGTTCCAATTGTTCTTGATGGTGTCAAGTATGACATGACGTGTGATACTGGATCTCCGTTATCATTGCTTTCAATTGGGTTCTTCGACAAGTTGTATCAAAGAGCATCTTTACGGTCATGCAGTATTCCTTTTACAAACTATGGAGGAAGTAAGATCAATGTGGTTGGTGAGTTTGACGCAGTTGTAAACTACAATGGCCAACAAAAGGTAATTACTTTTATAGTTACCAACACGAATAGTCCGCCGTTATTAGGAAGAAACTTTTTAAGGAAATTTAACTTTGACCTAATACAAGTGGATAAAAATATTAACATAGTTTCCTCAATAGATGATATTATTACTAACTTAAAAAGAGATTTTTATGAGGTATTTGATGGTGGTTTAGGAAAATATACACTAGGCACTATTAAACTTCAAGTTATTGAGGGGACTAATCCAATATTTTGTAAGCCGCGTAACGTTCCTTTGGCTTGGAAGGATATAATTGAAAAGCAATTAAGAGCTTTAGTTGCTAAAGATGTATTAGAGCTTGTTGAAAATTCCGACTGGGGAACTGCTTTAGTTCCAGTGGTTAAACCTAATGGAGAATTAAGAATTTGTGGCGACTATAAAATTACAATAAATAAGTAAATTGTTGACTATAAATACCCATTACCACGCATTGATGAAATTTTCGCTTCTCTGCAAGGAGGATTGTTGTTTACAAAATTAGATTTGTCTAATGCTTATAATCAGTTGCCATTGGACGATGATTCGCAACTGTTATGTGCGTGGAGTACTCATATTGGAGTATATAAAATGAAAAGGTTACCATTTGGTGTTAAGCCAGCTGCTGCAATTTTCCAAAAAACAATGGAAACCCTATTTAGAGATATTTCTAATGTCACTGTTTATCAGGACGACATAGTTGTAACTGGTACTACCATGGAAAACCATATTCGCAATTTAAGATTGGTTTTATCGAAACTTAAATTGGCTGGTTTAAAGTTGAATTTAGATAAATGTTCATTCTTCCAAGAAAGCATTTCTTACCTGGGTTTTAATATAAATAAAAATGGTTTAAGCAAGAATAATGAAAGAATTAAATCTGTTCTGGATGCTCCTGTACCAACAAATATTTCAGAATTACGATCATTTATTGGAATGGTAAATCACTACTCAAGATTTATCAAAGATTATTCTACATAGATGATACCGTTAGGTGCAATTTTTGTATTTCCTCCAGTGCGATTCACGAGTTTCAAATAAAAGTTAATTTTCGTTTAATGAAACCAATATATTTCGGGCGAAATGCCCATCATCAGGGTTTACTATAAGATAAACAAAAATAACTGAATGATACCGTTATATGATCTTTTAAAAAAAGAGAAAGATTTCAAATGGAATATGAAATGTCAAGAAGCATATCAACTAATGAAAAGAGAAGTTACGTCAGATCAGGTGTTAGGTAATTTTAACCCGTCATTACCAATTGTACTAACTACTGATGCGAGCCAACACTCTGTTGCTGGTGTTTTATCGCACAAGTTTGACAACGGCTCTCTAAGACCGATCGCTTTCGTTTCTAGAGCTCTTGGTAAAAGCGAAAGAAATTATAGCACGATTGAGAAGGAGTCTCTCGCTATTATTTTTAGCGTATCAAAATTAAGTCAATATTTAATTGGTGTTTCGTTCGAATTGAATACTGATCACAAGCCACTTTTAGCTATTTTTGGCGAATCTAAATGCTTGCCAGTTATGGCTGCTGCTCGCATACAAAGATGGGCATTTTTGCTTTCTGGTTTTAAATATAAAATCAAATATGTTAAAGGTGAAAATAATATTGCTGATAATTTATCTAGAATTCCTCAATCTGAAGTGGGTGATTCTCCCGCTGGATATAATTATATCAATTATGTAGGATTTACCAATATGTTATCCCTAAGCTTTAAGGAAATAGCGAAAGAAACTCGTAGAGATCCAACTTTATCTAAAGTTTGTGATGCAATTAACAATTTCACATTTAACGATTTTAAGACTCCCAATTTTGTTCCATTTAAAAACAAATCTTACGAACTTTCTATCGAATCAGGATGCATATTATGGGGGTACAGAACTGTTATTCCAAGTAAACTTCGAAAACAAGTTTTAGATGAATTACATAAGTCTCACATGGGGATTGTCAAAACTAAATCTATGGCTAGGTCATATGTATGGTGGCCAAATATAGACAATGACATTGAATTGCTAATTTAAAATTGTCATTCTTGCCAGTTACTACAAAATAGTCCGGAGAAAAGCAGTTTAATTCCTTGGGAATCAACACATGGACCTTGGAAACGTATCCATATTGATTTTGCTGGTCCTATAAAAGGATATCAGTTATTAATAATTATTGATTCATATTCCAAATGGGTGGAGGTGTTTAAAACTAAAAACGCTACTACAAGTTTTGTTATAGATAAATTAAGGCAAATTTTCCGTCGTTTTGGTTTAATAGACACTTTAGTGTCAGACAATGGAACTCAATTTACGGCTGTAGAATTCAAAACATTTATTGAAAAGAATTTCATTCATCATGTTCTTACAGCTCCTGGCCATCCAGCTACAAATGGCCAAGCTGAAAACATGGTAAAAACTGTAAAAAAATCTATCCTGGCAAACTTAAAATATAACAAACCTGATGATTTTGATACAGTTATACACAGATTTTTGATGGATTATAGGTCAACCAAACATTGTACCACAAAAGAAACTCCTGCTAAAATAATGCTAGGTAGAGAAATTAAAACTAGATTTTCTTTATTAAAACCACCTTGTATAGATGAAAATATTAAGAAAAATCAAAATAAAAGCGTCACTAATTATAAAGGGAAAAGAAATGTAGAATGAAAATCTGGTCAGAACGTCTATATTCGTGATTATACGGATCCGAATAAAGCAAGTTGGACTAAAGCTAAAATTGAAGAAAAACTCGGGCCACGTAATTACAATTGTGTTATTACTCGCAACACCAAATTGATTAAACGACATATTGATCAAATAAGAACTGCGCCTGCAGATAATGAATTAACGGATAATGTAATCAACGCAAAAGTCCCAAACGAAAATAATGATTCTGAAGATTCGGTATCAGACCATGACAGAGATGCTGAAGATATTATCACTAAAACTCTAAATGATCCTGGTTTTGAAACTGCCGATGAATCGTTCGACTCGCCACCAGTTTTAAGACCTAGAAAGAATAAAGTAAACTATAAGGTATAAAAAAAAACATTGTATGAATTGTAAAAAAAACTTTATTCAGTAGAATATTTTGTATATATAAAAAACTGAAGCAACAAAATAATTTTTCATAATAAATATAATATTAAATGAAAAATGAAATATTAAATATTATTACATTTAATTAAAATTAATTATAAACTTTGGGAGGAAGATGTTTAGTATGTACCTAATTTAAGTAAAGAAGAAGAAGAATATGTAAAGATGTAAAACGTCAAAATCTAGTACAAATAAAAATTACTTATCATCTAACCTTCGTTTGTTGAACACCACACAAACATATCTTTTTTTAAGAACTTCATTATAACAGTTAATTGTAGTCTTCTGAATGTATATGTTCAAAAGTTTGTACCAAAGTGTACGCTTCCAGTTTCAGCAAATTGGATTTGAAAGTCAGTGGTACCAGCTCTAAGGCAACTTACAAAACCAGTCAAACCTCGATAATACAAACCTCTATTTCGTTAATTTTCGATATGTCGAAAGATTTTTTCGGTTCCTTGAAATTTCCATATAAATTTTTGCATAAATCGAATTTCGGTTAGCCGAATTTTTCGATATTTCGAAGCAATTTGTTGGTCTCAAAACGTGCTCCGTCTTCGATAAGCCACATCAACCAAAAATTTTGTCAGATTACCTAGCAACCAGGGCCGGCTTTAGGTGAAACGGCGCCCGGGGCGAACTTGAAGGAAGCGCCCCCTTATATAGTTTCGATACCCGAAAAATTGCAATAGAATGGAAGTAACAAAAATAAAAAAATAAAAACCTTTGACCTAAGTTAGTATAGAATATATATGCTTCCAGTCCCGGTAGCCCGTTGTTGATAATGCAGACTTCGCTCGCGCCGAAAATAGCCTGCAGCAAAAACAAAACGCTGTTTTTGAGTTAACTAGCCAGCTTCTTTTGATATCTTCGCCATTCTCTAGATTTTTCTTAGTTAATTTTAAGGAAAAGTGTCTGTCTTGACTGCCAAGTGGAAATTACGATTCTTCCATTTCAGTTGGTCGAGTTTCTACGACAGCTTCTATAAACTGAGGGCCTAGAATTTTTGCCCATTGTACTGGATATGACAACCATTTAAGTCCGGTATGTGAAGAATGTTAAAGTTACGTCAATGAGACACGAGGCGACGAAATCAGTAAGGAGGTTGATACTATTAATTTCATCGCCACCTCTGTCATTGGCGCAACTTGAACGTTCTCCGGAAATATTTCTCTCCATTTCCCCGCCGTTAAACCTATCCTGTTTGGCTTCCATCTTCTTAACTCTAATTTGAGTCTATTTTTTATTAATTGAAAGGAATTTCTTGATACTTCTTAACTGTTTTTGTTTTTTTTAAATCAGACTCAATTGCATCTTTTTTTTTCAATTAGCTGAAAGCAGTGTAGTTGACAACTGAATCATACTACCAGTTCAGTTGTCGAGAAATGTTTTTGACAATACTTACGACAAAGTCAACAGTTAATTTCAATTTCGGGGCTGGTCTAACCACGAGAAAAGCTCTACCTAAAAAACCCCGTTGCAGAAAACAATTTTTCTTCATCCAACCTCCAACTAAACAGCTTGCTTTGTGCTTGGCAAGCCATCGTGTTCGTCATTCTGCGAACTCCATGTATTTCGAAATTCATCTATTCTTATTAATAGGAATCTTTTGACAAAAAGTCAATCTGAAATAAAAAATTATCTATCATAATTTTTTTTTTTTTGAGAAGAAATAACTTTTCGAGGGAAAAGTACAGCTCAAAACATTTTGCATCAATTCGTTAAAATGAGCCGATTTCGCCGAAACTCGCATCTATTTCGCAAAAAATTAAATTTCCGTAGGTACTCCTTATAATTTTGAATGGGAATGCGATAGCAAACCCCAATTAAGTAGGTAGCAATTTTCCATTCATCCTTTTCGATGTTAATTTTTTTTTTTCATTTTAGTAATCATTTTGAAGACTACACTATCTTTATAATTTTGAATTGACGAAGCAGACGAAGATTGAGTAAGGGTGGACAGTTCCAATGACTACGTTCCTCATCTACAGACTCTGGTCGCTGCCAAAACGTACTTGGCAATGGTTCTAAATACAATTGAATTTGATGGTACCGATTTACGTCTGTATCGATTTTACGTTTAGTCCATATTTTTCAAAGCATCAATTCATTTAATTTTATAATTTGGCCTGTGGGTTTATTCCTGACTATTTTGCATTACTATGACTATGTTCCATTTTTGAACCACCAACATTTAAACATTCATTAAGCTAATAATTTTAATTTTAGATTGCATTAATATTCTTACATCATACTCAATTCAGCAGTTAAAAACAAAAAAAAACATTTTCTTAAGCAACACTAAAATTATTAAAAAGAATTTAATGACAAGTATGGATTTCAGCGCCCCTAAACCTGGCGCCCCTCTTACATCATACTCAATTCAGCAGTTAAAAACAAAACAAAAAAAAACATTTTCTTACGCAACAATAAAATTTTTCAAAAAGAATTTAACGAAAAGTATGGATTTCAGCGCCTCTAAACCTGGCGCCCGGGGCGACCGCCCCGGTCGCCCCACCCTAAAGCCGGCCCTGCTAGCAACAACCTGATTTTTAACAATAATTGCGACTTCGATTCTCCAATAATTATTGTTCGCTCGAATGCATTTTGTGACTTCGATAAGCCGAATATATCCCCGACTATAACGAAACGGTTAGGCCCAGGGTCTTCATTACCAGTGATTTTACTTAAGGAAGGTATAGACAATTCCCAGTCGTATGAATTTAATGTTCCTATTTAAAGATTGCAAACGATAAATTATCATAGTACAGAAGAGCGTCGATTATCCGAATTAATGTTGACAAGGGTATGGTTCAGATAAACGAAAGTTCGGTCGAGCTTCCATAGAAAAATTAGAAAATAGCCCAAATGTGAAATTACATGACAAACTGAAAACGTGCAAAACGACTAGAACTGAACAAAAATAAAAAATTCGAGGTAATTCAGCAGATGAGATTGGCTTCCGTCAGACCCTTGATTTTTATTTTTTATTTTTTCATTTTATTTCACAAGAAAATAAGCTGAGTGCCCGGTTCGGTTAATCGAGTGTTTGGATAATCGACGCTATACTGTAGTTGAAAATAATGTTGTAGTAATGTATGAATAAATCTTAGAAAAAGCATAGTAAGAGGGGATTCACACTATGGACATGATTTACTAAAACCACTAAATTAATCGAGTCGAAACCCGCTTACTAGATTAAATCGTATATGTCATTAAATTCAAATTGCATCGTAGAATGTACTTGCATTATTCAAATTGCAGTACAATATGGTACAACTGTCAACTAAATCTAGGATTTAGCAAATCTTGTCGATAGTCTGAACCGCATCTAACGCATGCCATGCGTTAGTCCAGAATGGCCATCAGAAAATAAAAATGGCACCGTTTTCACACTATTGCAGTTCATAGTATGCGTGAAAATTTTATACAAACGTCAATTTTTTGTTTACAGTTGAGAATATAAAATCCGCGTAATATTTATTACTCTCTTAAAATGCCAACGTGATATTTAACCCTTCTGTTGGCGTATAGATCCAGACAGACCATTGGTACTATATCTTGATGAAAAATATCGTTCAACAATATTTTCCACCCCTTTCCATATATATTTCAAAGGAACCGACGGCCGCAACTGCGATCAAACGTTCGGCGAAATGTAAACTATGTCTAAAGAAACGAAAAAACGGCGTATCATCGTAAGACATAGTATGTAAACTGTTTCAAGATCCAAAATTAAACCTCTTCAAAAATTAAGATTGATTTCACAGA
The DNA here is from genome assembly GCA_949715475.1 of Microchrysa polita. Lineage (NCBI taxonomy): Eukaryota > Metazoa > Arthropoda > Insecta > Diptera > Stratiomyidae > Microchrysa > Microchrysa polita. Next base: position 21,908,913 of record OX454417.1, read on the forward strand.
AAATTCAGCTATAGCTTAGGCATAATAGCTCGTAGGCGACGACAGAAGGGTTAATAAATAGCATCGACAATATTTTGACGTTTGAATTATTTCGTGGAGTGTAGTGTAATAAATTTGGAATCAAACACATACATATGGGTTGTGTGATCACATAGCCATTCTGGACTAACGCATGGCATGGGTTACTATGCTTTTTCTAAGGAATAAATATACAAAATAAAGCATGATAGCCAACGTGTTAAACAAAACAACAAACGTAAACATGTAAACCTTGCTCCATTTTTTTCGATTATGTATTCTAATTTTCGATATCTTGAACTAATCTTCTGGTCCCGTGGTAGGTACTTCGAGATATTGATTTTCGACTCTATATCGACTGTCTAGGTGACTAGGGTGCTTATACAATTATAAAGGAATTTTGTGTGACATTGGAGGATTACCTAAAATTTAATAAAAGCGCCAATCTGGAAATGTGCCAAACGACTAGCACTGAACAAAAATAAGAAATTCGAAGCAATTGAGTGCTGCTGATGAGAGGTTGCTTCCTTCAAACACTTGATTTTTTCATTTGACTCGATGCTTTTTATATGAAAAAAGCTGAGTCCCCGGTTCGGTTAATCGAATGTTCGGATAATCGACGTTCGGATAATCGACGCTCTACTGTATTTGCAAAAAAAAAAACTATATTTTCACCCCTTTGACACTCCCTCCGCCAACCAGACGCGCATATTAGTGTAACATTTTTTTACAGCGTATTGTGGACCTGAACAGTGTATTCAACAATCTAAATTTATCTCTTTTTTGGATGTTTGGATTTGGCACTTTTTTGGACTAATTGTACTATACTAAATGGGTTTGCGTCTTCTACGGCTACCAATTATGTATTATGAGTATGGGTATACACACATCAATGTTGGACTGAAGACGAGAGGCATACGTTGAAGGTACACTCAGAAGCACCAGCAACATTATGTACATATGATCAACTGCCATTAACCAGTCAAGTAATTCTTTAGCGTTCATTACACTCAATTTTGTAAGAGGTGTGGTGCTGGAGCCGCTGGGGGTATATTATTGACTTTGGTTGCTTCTGATGCGATGAGATTGATGATGACCTGTCAATGTTCTAAGCGTGAAATAACCGTTTTCTTATAGAAGAAATTGGCGAAAGAATACCATGGTGATTTGTTGGACTTGTTGAATACATATTTATGTGCGCTAATTTGGTAAGTACATATGTACATATATAATATAGTAAAATTAAGCCGAAAAAGGGCCAAACCTAAACATAAAAAAAGGAATTGACCCACACTCTCCCCTTTTTACACACTAAAAAGTTTCACTAACTTTCGTGTCACATCAAAAACTGATTTTCCGCTTTGCATTGTACATCTAGGCGTAATTTTCGTTTTCCGCAAACATCTGGAAATTTATTAGTCCGATCGCAAAATGGACGAAATCTCACTCTCACTCAACAACCAAAAATATTAGGTGGAATTTCCATTTTTTAAATTTTACATACAGTAACAATGGGAACTTTTAATAATGTGTACCTAGAGACATAATATTTAATGCTGATGTTGCTAATAAAACACTCAATTTAAAACTTCAGCCTCAACTGATCGTCGGTATGGATAAGTTGCCTTCCATCACTATCTTTCATCGGGTGTTGATATGAGCTACGACCACCTTCACATTCCTTCACACACTGTTATACAGTATTTAAATCATAATTTCGTGCAGCTCCCTCTGCCGTAGAAGAAGAAGAGAGTTGGTACACACTCTTTTGTCACGGCGCGGGCTGTGTGAAGTTAGCCAGTCATTTTTTTGAAATTAGTTCCTTTTGCTCGGTGAACCGTTTGTTCTACAGCGGCTACGTTTGTTCTTGATTGTTCGCCAATTAATATCGTTTGTTCTTCTCTGATTATTTAATTATAGCAACTTTAAAATTGTGAGTGTGAACTTAGCCAGTCATTTTTAAATATGGGTCGGAAAGGTATAGGTTTGGTATCAATCGAAAGCCAGACGTTTGTTCATTTTGTAGGTCGTTTGTTCATCCTGGAAACGGAAGGATACAGGAATTATTAAGGAAAAAGGGATTAGTTGTGACGCCATCTACACTCGACTAGCGAAAATGATTTGACATTTTTAGTGGCAATGGATCCGGCTGTGTGAAGTTAGCCAGTCATTTTTTTGAAATTAGGTCCTTTTGCTCGGTGAACCGTTTGTTCTACAGCGGCTACGTTTGTTCTTGATTGTTCGCCAATTAATATCGTTTGTTCTTCTCTAATTATTTAATTATAGCAACTTTAAAATTGTGAGTGTGAACTTAGCCAGTCATTTTTAAATATGGGTCGGAAAGGTATAGGTTTGGTATCAATCGAAAGCCAGACGTTTGTTCATTTTGTAGGGCGTTTGTTCATCCTGGAAACGGAAGGATACAGGAATTATTAAGGAAAAAGAGATTAGTTGTGACGTCATCTTCACTCAACCAACGCCATCTACTCAGCTCAGCTGTACGGGCAACCCGTGTCCCGCGAACAATTTATGCAAGATCCACACCATCATCGTACAGCTGAGCTGAGTAGATGGCGTTGGTTGAGTGAAGATGACGTCACAACTAATCTCTTTTTCCTTCATAATTCCTGTATCCTTCCGTTTCCAGGATGAACAAACGCCCTACAAAATGAACAAACGTCTGGCTTTCGATTGATACCAAACCTATACCTTTCCGACCCATATTTAAAAATGACTGGCTAAGTTCACACTCACAATTTTAAAGCTGCTATAATTAAATAATCAGAGAAGAACAAACGATATTAATTGGCGAACAATCAAGAACAAACGTAGCCGCTGTAGAACAAATGGTTCACCGAGCGAAAGGACCTAATTTCAAAAAAATGACTGGCTAACTTCACACAGCCAATGGATCCCGCTAAAGTAATTGTCAATGGCTGAATTCAAAATGTAAGACAAAACCGGACGGGTAAACTTGCAAGACAAGAACCATCGTTCTTACAATCTGAATTGCATAATGCTTGTCTGCTGGCCACTACAAAAGCTCTCGCCGTCCGTTTGTTTGTGCTAATAAACGGATTTAAAAATGTCTACGGTTAATGAGTGTTGACGTAAATATCTGAAAAGTTTAACGTCTGTGGCTGAATTTGAATGTTTTAAAATTACACAACACACTAGAACACTGAGTCTAACACATTGATGTCAAATTTCTTCGTTGCGTAAATCCCGAATATTATAAAGTTTTTTTGTCACTAGCAATTCAAAAGGAAAACTTTTTTCACTCAAGTTATTATTAATTTACTAGTTTCAATTTTTTTCTTCAAACATGAAATTGATCTTTGAGATTTCTTATAGTTTTATTTTTATGAAGTTTAGGTGAAAATGCCGTCCCAAAAACGGCGCCCCGGCGCCCAAACTATCCCTCTCGCGCCAACGATGACGACGACGTCACGCACGACTAAAGACGTTAGCCCGTATGTTCTTCCATATTATGTTTTTTGTCATAATATATGAAAAAAAATAGTTTTAATACATTCACAATTAGTTTTTGTGTAAATTTCGCGTTTTTCCTAAAAAATCACAAAAATCTAAATATTTCAGTCACCGCTGAAAATCGGTAGTATATTATGCAGAATTTTCAATAGAATATAGATACCTATAGTTTACAAAAATTTCAAAATTCAAAAATTTGTTAATTTAATTAAATTGAAAATTAAAAAAAAAAATGGAAAAATTTAAAAAGCTGGAAATATATAATATTTGAGAAATTGAATATTCTGGATTTCGAAAATTTAAAATTCAAAAATTTAAAAATTTATAAATTTGAAATTTTAAAAATTTTAGATCCGAAACATGAATTTCTAAAATTCAAAACTTTCCTACTAATTTTTTCGATGTTATTCAAACCACAATCATGTTAAGAAAAATTCATTTTCTATCATTTTTATCTTGTTTTGAATATCAAAATGCATAATATCAAACTGAAATTTATTTCAAAGTATTTTCGCACTATATTGAAAAAGAAACGAAAAAACTTTAAAGACAATGGCAGAGTTTCAGAAAAATTTACACTTAGTGAAGCGATAAATCTCTTCGTGAAAAGCACTTAACAGCTAAACACTGTTGAGTTAGTTGATGCATGAACGTCGGCCAGAAAAAAAGAGCTCTACAGGAAATTCCAATCGGAAGGAGATCTTAAAAAATGAAAAATATAGAAAGGACACCCAACAAATATCTGTTGTAACTATGCCGTTTGCCCGGTGCCCTAGTACTTCATAAGGCGACGACCGACGACGATTGTATTACGAGTTTTGTTCCCAGATATGATTGTCCCTTAGAGAGATTAGAACGAATTCGAAAAGCCATGATGCTTCGATGATTTTGAATTTCAGATAGTCGTAAATGGATAACCGTCGTAAGTATGCTCGTATTACGTGTACTGTATTGAGAGCGAAATAGAGAGATTGCGGCCAAGGATTATCCACCGTATATGAAAATGAATATTTCGGCATGCGGAGTAAGTGAATATCCTTTACGGGCATTAACTCCTATAAGCAACAGCAGCATCAGCAGTTCGCTGGTTCGTTGCAAATGCCCGCGCCAATCTTTGCATGATGTTTTCTTGCTTCGAGGACGATACACATGCAACCGATGATGGTAAAATATAAGGATAATGGAAATAGTTGAGCGGATTCGAGATGAGAATTTCCATTCATGCCAAGTGTATGAACGAGTACAATAGACAACATACGTATACAATATTTGAATTAGACGAAAGGAAGAACAAAAGATCTGTACGGAGAAGTCGCTTTGAAAGGATGCAAGCACTAGCTGCGGAAAGTCACGAAGGTATTTATCCCAGAGATACCGAGTTTAACGAGAAATGACAGACGCTACACATATGTAGGTTGGCGAAATTTCATAGAATTCAAACGGATATGTGTCCATTGTTGGGGAATATTTGCGTGCAGTTTATGGCGAGATGCACTGGCGAGGATTTTTCATGCATATGGCTTAAATGTAGTGTAAGAAGTAATTTTGTGCAACGGGCAGATGGAGCGATTGTATTGTGTATGCTGTTTGGGGATATTCGCGCTTCCGTGACTTTGAAATATGCATTAAGCTTAAATTCGCTTGAAGGGTAAGTACGTACAAGTAAAACCTCCATAAGTTGACTACCCAAGGACAAGCAACGTTATAGGGTGGGTAACTTAGGGGGGTTCTACTGTAATTTTATTCATTCTCACTTGAAACAATATAGAAGCATTTTAAATTTGAAGTTTCAATGCTAATGAACTTATGAAATTATAAATATCAAATTTAGACTCTAACCAAATTCAATTATTCGTATAGTAACTGCACCCTATACAGATCAAATCACCGCATATTCTTTCAAACGACAACATCCCTTATAATAGCCGCTAGCATATGTAACATGACTCCTCCATATGTAGATTGCAAAACAATATCCCCGTGTATTATATACCAAACGTTTGATTCGCCAATTAAATTCTCTCGCGAATATGCTCGAATACAATCATTAGTTTAATTGGGACAAAAACCAAATCGCGCAAAAATAAAACCATATTCGCTGCGACATCAGCCTATACCGCTGATTGAAAAACAACTCAAAGTTCCTGATTGACACTCTTGTTTGGTGTCAAGTGGGCTCGTTTGCTATACACGTTTCGATTCCCTCGAGGGCCATCATTTCTGCGCTCCTCTTCACTTCACTTTTGACTGCCTTTTGCCCTGAACGCAGGACATACCTATGACTACATACGCTTACGGTGTGCATATACTGACTCTACCACCTTTCGATTGACACGTGCAACTTTTTTCCTCCGGAATTGTACAAACTCACTCACATGACATCCTGCGTACTAAATCATTCTCTTCGGCTATTCTCGACACAATCCTTCACGGTTGCATAATCATAGGCAAAGATCCGATCGGTACCCATAACTGCGACTATCCGTACAGCTTTTGATGTTCTTCGTTTTTGATTTTTTTTCCTACTATTCCTGTCGCTTGCACAGTGATACGGGATAGAAAATGATTTAATAGCGAAAATAGACTCTTCGGTATTTGTAAGCTGAGCCTTTCTCTCTGTTTGGATTTTTGCAGGCGATGTTGGACAAAAAAAAAACAGACGGAAAGAAATCATGAATGCATGTCCTTGTCAGGTTTTGACTGAAGTGGTAGGAATAGGATATACATACGTATATATGTGTACACAGGATCGTCAGACGAACTGATAGAGTGCGCCTATATGGATTGGAGTTATCTAAACTTCAAATTGAATTTGCTCGTTTCGCACTTGTACGAAATTGGAACGACAACGCTATATGACGAGGCGGTTGAGTTCGAGGCATGTTGTGAATCGGATGCACGTTAATTAAGGATGGGTTGCTTCAAAGTTTTATCTTCATTTTTTAAGAATTTTTTTTCCAAAAGAGGACGTTTAACATGAACGATTTTTAGAACTGAGTTGGAGTGACAGCATTGCGTACTCAAAAATCGGGACTACAGACTTATTAGTTATTACCGACTACTGTACTTATTAGTTGACGATTTCGAGGAGGAAATTTTTCATTTAGGTTATTTGTTAAAAAAAACGGCTTTTTATGTACGAAAGACTTTTGTTGTTGTGTTTTTCTATTTAATTTTTTTCCCAAGGACGAAGAACAGAATTGAATAAATTTTGGACGATTATTATTATGCTAACACCATCTCGTTAGGACGCATGATTTCAGATTTGCCATGTGTGCTTGGTTGAGGGAAGGAAGAAAAACTGTTTTGCTCACGTCAACACTTGCCTCGCCAGCTCAGATGTTTCTCGGACAGGAATTTGTGAAATATGGTCTGGAAGAGCTAACTCCGATTGAAATCCAGTAAGCCCAACTAGCATTTTTAGGACCAAAAACGTAAATGCCACTGCAATTTCGTCTTACAAAGTAGCATTCACCGTTGATCATCCCCGAAATGGGACCCTTCTTGCCAATGGAATGTCACTAAAATGGGGAATGAAATATTGAGTTCTGTATACCATTTTGCCACTAAAATCGGAACGTGTTGCGAACGTGCCCATCTAGTGGCATTTGTTTATCCAACCACGTAACGGGCAGCTTTTATAATTTTCTCGCATACAATAATACTTACGAGCTTGTGTGCCTTCCTGGCAAGAGCCCCGGCAGGAGCCCTGAAGGTTCGATGCAATAAGGTTGTGTTTGTCTGTGTATATGTGTGGGTACGATATATGTGTTTTTTCGTCATATTGGGAGCATTACATCTCGGCGCGGCTGCTCTCAATTTTACTAATTCGCGCCGGTGTTGAAACAAATCCAGGCCCAGAGGTATGGATTTGTAGTGTCTGCAACCAACGAATCGGTTCGAATGCCAGATCAGTGCAGTGTAATTGCTGCAGGGAATGGGTTCACTTTAGGTGTTCGGGGTTACGAAGACAAGGTCAACACTCCTTAGCATATGTTGCGGCAGGATGTATAAATTCCGGGCAACCCAGGGCTGCCTCCAGCCCACCTTCTCCACCACTGCCCCCTACACCGCCAAACAATATGATAAGGAATGCCAGACCCAGTCTTACGCCTGGCCCTCCTCCTCCAGCAGTTTTCACTGCACTATCTATATTACAGTTTAACTGTAATGGCATCCACCGAAAAATCGCTGAGATCACACACTTCTTGAGTTCCAACAGAATTCTCATCGTCGCCATCCAAGAGACGTTGCTTCACGCAAACTCGTCTCTAAGCGTCCATAGCGAATATGTTATACTGCGGAAAGATCGACCGGCCGCCACGGATGATTCTCACCCTGGAGGTGGACTTGCCTTCCTAATACACAAGTCCGTACATTACTGTGTATTAGATGTAGTTGCTGACGGTACGGCGGAAATTCAAGCCATCTCAGTTCCATCAGGGAGTACTAATATCGAAATTTTTAATATATATGTACCATTCATTCTGTACTCATTCAAGTCGCCCTTCAGGCTACCGTTTCGATATTGGTCCTCTCCTTTCCGGAGAGCACAGCATCCTTGGCGACTTTAATGCGCACCATGAGCTCTGGCATTCGGACCTCAACAACAATGCCAGGGGTATAACTATCGCCGAATCACTTGACGCCTTAGAATTCTGTTCACTCAATGAAGACTCGCCGACTAGAGTCGTGGGCACTTGCAGTAGTTCTCCTGACATCCCAAGTCTGACGGCCTCAAGCGCAAAATTAGAAGACGGATTCGCAGCCGGAATGTTGACACCATACCATCTTTTACGGCGGACCAGGTTAAAAAAGTCATCGAGAATGCTAAAAACTCCGAGGCCCTCGGACCAGATGGCATTTCGATGACCATGTTGAAACATCTCGACCTTCCAGCCATTGAGTATCTCACGGCCGCCTTTAACTTGTCGATGTCCACGCTTGCCATCCCTGAAATCTGAAAAACAGGTCGAATTGTTCCCTGTCTCAAGCCAGGGAAGAGCGCAAATCTCGGGGAATCCTACCGCCCCATTACGATACTTTCTCCTGTCGCAAAGACGCTGGAGGCCCTTATTCACCCCACTCTTGTTGCACATGCGAAGCTAGAACCTCACCAGCATGGCTTCATGCCCTCGATGCGATCACTACACGCATTCGTGATGGGCTAAATCAACGCAGTCGTTGTCACTGAACTTTATTCTGGTGGCAATAGACCTATCAAGTGCATTCGATAAGGTCAATCATTCAATGCTCTTAGCAAACTTGTTGAATATGCACCTTCCTGCACAAGAGATACGTTGGATTGCCAATTATCTAGCTGCTCGGCACTCCTTCACCGAGTTTCGAGGCAAACGTTCTAAGCTTAGGAAAATCAAATTAGGTGTTCCACAGGGAGGGGTACTCTCCCCCACTCTGTTCAACATCTACATGTCCGGCCTTCCCACACCACCTGAAGGAATCGAGGTGATTTCCTATGCTGACGATTGCACCGTACTCGCCACAGGGAATGATAAGGATGAAATGCGCCTCCGAATTAATCGCTATCTAGGACGATTACAGGCATTTTTCCAAAGCCGAAACCTCACCATCTCTGTGTCCAAATCCTCTGCGACTTTTCTAACCACTTGGTGGGAGGACATCAGATGGGAGATGGATATACGTATTGGCAACAATTCTGTTCCTACTGCTTAAAACCCCAAAATTCTCGGGCTTCACCTAGAGAACATGATGACGTTTGCGAATCATGAAGCTTCAGTCTGTGAAAAAATACGCAGTTGGAACAACATCCTAAAAGCTCTAGCTGGTAGCACCTGGGGCAAAGATAAAGAAACCATGCTAGCTACTTATAAAGCGGTGGGTCGAGCGGCCGCTGATTATGCAGCCCCAGTTTGGACACATAGTCTATGTGACACAAACTGGTCCAAAATTCAGGCCTGCCAAAATGCCGCTCTACGCATCGCGACAGGTTGCCTTCTGATGTCTGCCCAGGATCACTTACATCAGGAGACAAAATTGATGCCAATACGTGATCACAATCTCCTACTCTCAAAACAGTATCTTGTTGGTTGCTACATCAGAACAGAGAGTTATAAGGAACCGAAACAGTACGTGAGAGATGAACGAAATCGGTTGAGGAGTGGAGACGTGAAGTGAAGTGCAGCGATAAAGTTGCTAAACTGGATTTTGTATGGAAGTTTGAAATATTGTTTTCTAAAACGTAAACATTCTAATTGGACCAATATTGGACCAGACCGGTTTTAAACGAGCATTTGACATATTGTCCTCTCAAATGTAAACATGCTTATGTAGGATTTGGATAGTGCGGGTGTTGCGACGCAGTGTGTATGCAGTTGCGCATGTATAGGAATTTTATCGCCAAGCTACCATGGGAATATATGGGCATTGCGCCTCCATACTTACTCAATGGTTGCTACCGTGAGGATCATCCCAATAATCATCTCATGGACCGAATTCCTCCACCACGACATGTCAGGCGTGGTCTACGAGACCTTGAGAGAGAGGTTCAGGGATACAAACGGGACCCTTACGATGAAGTTACATACCGAGCCGCCATTGCAGCGATCCACACTGAAGAAGTCTATCGCGAGTTTAGGTGCGAATAGAGTCCTCTCAGAGCGCCCACCACCAATTTCGCCTGAGGAGATTAGGCTCCCGAGAGTCACTAGAGTAACACTAGCTCAACTTCGGTCGGGCTTTTGTTCACGCCTTAATTCGTACCTTTCTCGCATAAACCCGGACATCCAAAACATCTGTCCAAACTGTATGGTACAATGGTACTCCTCATGATGTGGGTCACTTGTTTCAATGCCCCGCTGCGCCCACTGATCTTACCCCTATATCGCTGTGGGAAAACCCTATCGCAGCAGCTATGTTTTTGTCCTTAGACCTCACAGACACAAACATTGACGAACCATAAATCGTGCCCACATAGATGCACAGAGGTTTCACACCTTTCTGCACCGCTACAAGAAGAAGAAGAAGAAGCAGTTGCTGGACGTGGAGGAGGAGGAACTGTCTACAGAAGGTCTGATGGAATTAGAAGCAGGAAAGAGAAGTAACCTTTCAGAGGATTCGGATGGCGATGATGTTGCTATAGTAACTGGATTTAAATCGGCAAAGATGCCCACGGAATTTAAAAAACTGCAAGAAGTTATGTCACTTTTTGAAGAAATTGACCCAGAGGTATCGCGTTATCTAAAAATAGATAGGGACATTCAAGATGCTATATCTCCATATAAACAAATCTATATCGAAAAACAGAAAACAAATGCAACAACCATAATTGGACTCATATTTCGCAAAGAAACACAAAATACGAACATTTCACAAGAACATCCATCCACTAGCAGTCAGTAATTTATTCTTTGCGAAGTAAGTTCATCAGCTTAATCCTTAACAAGTTTGTTACAATATGTCCATTTGATTATAGGGACGGCACTATCCTTTTCTGAGGAAATTGTTTTCTAACTAGTTGTACATTATTTATGAAGTGAATAATTTATTAATATTCTGTGATGAACACATATTTTCCTTCTAAAAATAAACTCTTGTATTCGAAGATTTTATAATTATTTTACGCTTAAAAGCATGTTGATATGTATGAAATTTTCAACAGACTTCTATGAATCCGACTTACGTAAGAATCCGATTTACGTAAACTAGGGATGTCAAAAACCGGACGGTTAGTCCGAAAACCGGTACTTTCAAAACGGTTAACCGGTTTTTTTCGGTTTTTTCATCCTCCCGGTTTTAACCCGGACGGTTGTTTGCCCATCCGGTTAAAACCGAAAAAAAGACTTTTCAAATTCATAAAATTTTTATATTTTCTTTATTTGTCAGTCTGTAATTTTATTGCTTGTCTTCTATGAAAAATTTCGTATTTCCGAACACTCTCCTTAGTGCTATTATTCCAAGAACCATCGCTTCGTCAAACTACCGCTCTTTCCATTTTTCCTTTCCAAGGCAGATATTGTTTACGTTGCGTGTCACACGTGCATCTTTTGTGCGTCGTGAATGTATATGTGTATCAGATCAGCTAGTGCATTTAGAGTTCATTGTAATAGGAAGACGAATCGGCAGTTGCTACGACGTCCGCGTCCACATCGATATCCGCGTCCACTTCAACATCCGTCGTGTCCACAAAGACTTCAACATCTACATCATAGTGCAGTCATATTAGCATTTCAAATAGAAAAAAATAGAGTAAGCTTAATTCTTGTGGTTTTTGAATCAGTGGGCTCCCAGGAATCTAAAACGCATTTTGCTAAAAAAAATTTTGATCGGAAAGGTCCCAAAAAGGACAAAAAATGATACTCTTTAATCCTTGACCGGAGGTCGGCATGTAGGGTATCAAATCAAAGGGGACGTCAAGTACATTACATATCCGGTGTTTGTTCCATGTTTCAAGGACCCTCAACGGAATAAATCGAGATTAAATGGAGAATTATTGTGTTTCCCGTGTATATTTCCGAAGCCCTAATTACGAAAGTAATTCAAATTGTCACTACGTTTCTCACTTTTCCGAATCTATAATAGCTAAAAATTCTACCATTAAATTTTCTAAGAAAAAAATGATCGGAAAGCTCTCAAAAAGGACACTAATTACAAACCTTGATCGAATGTGGGCATGCGGGGTGTCATATCGAAGAGGACGTCGAGTACATTCCATATCTGGCGTTTATTACTTGTTTCAAGGACCCTCACAGGAGAAAATTGGGATCCAATGGAAAGTTTTCATGTTTCTCTTATATGTATCTTTCCAAAGCCGTAATTTTTCGTTTTAGCCCGAATTTTTCCATTTAGTGTCCTTGAAACAGGAAACAAACACCGGATATGCAATGCACTCGACATCCTCTTTGGCATGACACCCCGCATGCTCACTTTCAATCAAGGTTTGTAATTAGTGTCTTTTAATGTCCTTTTTTAGAGCTTTCCGATAATTTTTTTCATAGCAAATTTAATGGTAGAATCTTAACCTAGATTCGGAAAAGTGAGAAACGTAGTGACAACTTGGATTATTCTCGTAGTTATGGCTTTGGAAAGATACACGGAAAACACAATAATTTTCGATTTAATCTCGATTTATTCCGTTGAGGGTCCTTGAAACTGGAAACAAACACCGGATATGTAATGTACTCGACGTCCCCTTTAATGTGATACCCTACATGCTGACCTCCGGCCAAGGATTAAAGGGTATCCTTTTTTGTCTTTTTTGGGACCTTTCCGATCAAATTTTTTTTTAGCAAAATGAGTTTTAGATTTCTGGGAGCTCGCTGATTCAAAAACCACAAAAAAATAGCCTTACTCTATTTTTTTTCTATTTGGAGGCCTGAAATGGGATATTTTGACTGCACTATGTACATTGTCTAGCAATAAAACTCAGTTAACTAATTTTGAAACATTATGAATACTTCTGACAATTTTATTTGATTATCTTGTTTGTTGAACATGTTTCTCTTTTAGGGCTCCATTACACAGTCATATTTCTATACGAACATCATCATTACGAGTGTGAATGCATTATTTTGCTAAAATTCTAAGCAATTCAATGAAAAACCGGTTAACCGAAAACCGGTACTTTGAGCCCGGTTAAAACCGGACGGTCTAACCGGCTTTGCCAAAAAACCGAAAAAACCGAAAACCGGGTTATGGGCCGGTTTTTGACATCCCTAACGTAAACTCATTTGAAACGAAATGCTTATGTGAGTCGGGGACTGACTGTACTATAGATGTTAGCGCCTTTTGTACCAATGAGCCACATAAATATTGCAATTTTTCTTTGTTCAGGTTCCGAGTTTTTATCGTTTGCTATCATGTATACCGAGAAATCACGATTCAAATTCTTCCAATCCATTGAAAGGTTTGAACAGTCTAATTCGAGCAGCACTTTTCGACCGTCTTCCATTATTAAAATTAGACTGGTAGAATATCCGTGAACTAATACAATATCCACAATAGTTGCTTATATTCTACCGCGTCCACTTTCCTTCTGACACCATGTTAAGAACTTGTTATAAGCGTGATAAAGTCTTTATTTCTACTACGAACAACTTGACAACTGGTTGGCTTGATGGTTGAAGATCAACTGAACTAAGTCATGTTTTTATACATACATCTGCTACATCTAGTACATCATTACAGGAACGGTACTGAACAGATGCAAAAAAATCCTTAAAAAAGGTGTTTAGAAAAAAAACACCAGCTCATGGTTGAAAAAAAACGGTACTGAAAAAACTGGTGTGCTGGGAAAAAACCTGCGGATTCTAATGCACTGGGTAGTACCGGGTGTTGACGAAAACCGGTATCCGGTACTGAAATCTGAATACCGTACAGGAATAAACTGAAGTGGCGTTTTAAGCAAGGTTATCACTTATCACACTTTAATGTTTCACAATCGGGCATTTCTCATAATTTCATAAATTTGCCAAACTTGCAGAGCATTTAAGCGCCCATTTAGTCAAACAATTTCAAGGACTCGTGTTCTTAAAATCTTAAAATGTCGGATAACTTTGCAAAGTATGACACAATTCTTTTCAAATTACAACCATATTTACTGTACATTTTAAGGTTCTAGTTAGTGTCCGACTTCGGAAGTTACAGCCGAGTGAAACTATTGCTCGAATGAATGATTCAAATTGCAACATATTTCATAGAAAATTCATTGTTATTCTCGAGCTATCTTTCATTTGCATCTCATTCAAATCGATTTTCATGCTTTCTATCAAAACATTCACTTCGCGAAAACATAGCTCTCCATGGAGAACTCGTAGCTGGGTAAAATATCGCTTGTATCTAGGACTCGCATTCTCTTAACAATGTGTCCGCTTTACCTATAATTACATCCACGAGTTTGCAAATAATCGCCTCAATCGTCCTCTTCTGCGTCGGTACATTAGCATCCAGAGCATAGTAGAGGTAAGCAAATGAAAACAAAACGCCATTGCTATAGTGCCACAGAAATCAAAGACTTCCATGTAACATAAAACTGCAATTGTGTACCACCAAGCTTAGCAGCGCTATAGCTACCTAGAGTCCTGCTGTTCATGAATTGCTGCTGGACCTTCGATGATGTTATCTTTTGTGTATGTACATATTGCGCTGTAAAGTGAACGCGGTGCGCCAATTCTAATGATTCCTCCATTCGTATCGGAGGATGGTTTGTGCTCGAAGCACTTCAGGATGATACGTGAGAGCATAGGGAAGCGAAATCGTATATCTCAACTATATCTGCGCTCGGTTGCATTCCAGGTGAGCAGGTGTTTAGCATAAGTAATTGCCAGTGAATAGTGAATATCATCCGTTTTTCTTTCGCTGGACTGGAAATGGAAACTCGCTCGCGGTAACTTCACCGCTTTACCGCCAATCGTTCAGAAGATTTGTATATGATGCTTGGCGGTCCAGAGCGTCAACCGACTGAAGTAGATGATTTAAACCACATGCATATTGCATTCACCCTGCACTCTTCTTCAATAATCCGCGCGCAACATGAAATCTTTATTGTGTCATTTACCTCCTTTTTGTCCATTCTTTGATCCACTGTAAAGTTATAAAGGTACGAGTAATATCATCGCGTGGATCATTCTGATACAGAAAACAGAACGACGTGATGCAATGAAATGATCCAATTCTAGAGTGGGTGGCTTGGTTGAAGTCGTATAAGCGCAAACTATGGGTATGGCAGAGTGTACGCTTACAGGAGATTTACCGTCTTTATGATAAGAAATAAGAAATGAAAGATTGTTCATGAATATATCTTTTTAGTTCAAAATGATAAGTGAGTTACATAAAATGATATTTTGCAGTGTTTAAAGTTTGAATTGGACCGAGAGTTTCCGCTCATGGATAGCAAAATTACCTTTGCAATGATATATAACAGTCTAGAGATTTTCTCAGAAAATTATACTCTTGACCCAAAAGTATTATAGTGAATTTACATTTTTTTAGTTTTACATTTTGCATTGTAACTCTTGATAAAATAGATTTAGGATCATAAGATCTTGTCCATATATTGTTAACAAAACTTGTTTGATTTGTACCGAAAATTGAAGTGCTCCGCCCATTGACGCCCCCCTCACTCCTCCTAGCATTTTTCAAAAAGGCATGCCTGTAGCTCCATTTCAAATTAAGCTAGGCAGATCAAATTTGGTGGGGTGCCTAGTCTAAGCCCCATTATGCTCCTTACTAAAAATTATTAGCATCCGATCAAAACTAAGGGTACCCCCCATACAAAGTGACCCAAATTTCTAACAAATTTTACATTTTTTCACTTCTAAATTCTACCTAAAATAGAAAAAAAAAGTTATCTCTTAGAACGTCCTTATAACAGTTAATTGTAGTCTTCTGAATGTATATCCGAAAGTTTGTAAAAGAGCGTGCCTTAGAAGTACGAAAAATCGAGTTTGAAGGTTGCTAGTACACGTTACTCGAAATATGTATTCGCAAATAGTCTTAGAACTGGTATCACTGACCTTCAAACCCAATTTTTTGATACTTGTAGCGTACGCCTTGGTACAACCTTTTGAATATACATTCACAAGACTACAATTAACTGTTATAATGACGTTCGAAGAGATAAATTTTTTTCTTGTATTTTACATAGAATTTAGAAGTGAAAAAACGTGAAATTTCTTAGAATTTTCGTTCACTTTGTATGGGGGGTACCCTTAGTTTTGATCCGATGGTATTAATTTTTGGTGGGGAGGATAATGGAGCTTAGAATAGGCATCCCACTAAATTTCATCAGCCTGGCTCAATTTACAAAGAAGCTACAGGCATGCCTTTTTGAAAAATGTTAGGAGGAGTGAGGGGGGCGTTAATGATCGGAGCACTCCAATTATTGGTACAAATCAAATAAATTTTGTTATCAATATATGGACAAGATCTTATGACGGTAGGTGTGTTCTATCAAGAGTTACAGTGCGAAATGTAAAACTAAAAAAATTTAAATTCACTATAATACTTTTGGGTCTAAGGTATAATTTTCTGAGAAAATCTCTAGACTGTTATATATCATTACAAAGGTAATTTTATGTAGTTTGTTTCGTCCTTAGGATATTTTAAGGTCAGACTCATAGTTTTCCAGATATTTTCAAGAAACTGAATTTTCACCCCTTTGCTACCCCCTCCCCCCTTAACCCATGGCGCAAATTATTGTAACTTTTTACTGCGTATATTAGGCAGTGTATTCAACAATTTGGCATCAAAAATTCCTTTTTCTTTTGGATGTTTGGGTTTTGAGCTATCTGTACTAGACTATTACTTCTGATAAAAATTCTGAACCGATATTTGTATTGCATTCTTTATACGATTATATTACCAAAACTGCAAAGCCTTCTTTATCTAAAGTCCTGAAGTAGAAAATCTCCATTATTACTCGGCCGCCAGCGATATTACGAATTTAATTGGTTTGAATGAAATAGTAAATTTATGGCACGCTTCCCACTAGTACGAAGCGCAATACCCCTGGCATGGCGGCCAGCTGGCAATGAAGATTTTCTACTTCATGGCTTTGTATGTAGATGGTTTTGCAAATTAATCCACGCACATTTTCTTTCGGAAGTGTTATTTAATGCTACAATAAGGTTCAATAGGATTCAAAATCGGCGCTAAATTCCCTTATTGGATTATTATTTCGCTTTTATAGCAAGAAGTGTCCTCCAATTACTATTGGGGAGAATGCTCTATGAAGTCTGGTTGGTTGGTAAAAGTAGTGGCTAAAGGTGGGACATGCCAAGAGCCCATTTAGCACGAAAAGCGTCGTTTTGAGTCCACAGAACTCCGTTAATCTACTTGAAGGATGGAGTTTACAGGAGATACAATTTTGAGTGTGGAGACGCACCTAGAGCCATTTAGAGAGATTTAGGAAGTGAAGCAACTCCCCTATTTTCGCTTCGGACGTATGGGGAATATGCAGCATGTCCAGTAATTACCGCTGTAAGTCTAGCAATATCTTTATACGCGGTCGGGTCAGAATCTCAGACGTTCTTTTCCGGTCATAGGATGGCCATAGCTTCCTTGATATTATGAAGTTCTAGGATTCCGCCAATAACGATTATCACTTGCGAGATAATGAGAGGAGATTTTTCTTTTGACAGCTGCCATCAGGATGTCCACGCAATTGGCATGAGAGCTGTCCAGAATTGCCCCAGTTTGGCCAACTCATCTGCAAGCTCATTTTCCTGTATGTTCCTGTGGCCCGGCACCCAAAGTAGGGTGACTGTGTACCGTCGTCCAATGTTTTTCAGTGTTTCTCTGCATGTTTTTACAAACTTGGAGGATATTCCTACGGATCTCAGTGCCATGATAGCAGCCTGACTATCTGAACAGATGGCTATGTTATTGTTGTCTTGTATGTTCCCGAGTCCGAGACATATGCTTTCATGATTGCAAACAATTCAGCCTGGAAAATGCTGGCATGATCAGGGAGACGGTAAGATTCAGAGGTATTGAGTGTGCCACAGAAGACTCCTGCACCCGCACCCCAGTCCATTAGCTCGTTGTGGGAAATCTGACATCAATGTTATTCCCGATACCTAGTATAGTCACGGCATAGTCCGTTGTAGCTTCGATCGATCTTGTGGCAGTTGGATGAGAATATCAGATCGGCTTGGCAATCCAGCGACCCGACTCTTTAAGTCTGATCGAACTAGATGCCGCTAGTTCTTTGATAAAAAGGTTGATCGGCAGAAAATTTAGGAAGCCTTAAAGTGTAAAAATTGTTAGTTGGGTTTGTTAGTATAGTTTTCGTTTTCCGATCTTTCTTAGGATTTTTGCAACTTTCTTTTTTAAATGAAACGTTGCAGCGCGTAGTAGATTGCATTACATGGTAGTCTGGCTGGTCCAGCGGTTAGTGCGCGCACCAAGGGTCATGAGTTCGAATCTCACCGTGAACCATTGTGTTTTCGAACTCACGAGCTTGTGACGGACTATGATATGGGTATAAATAGCACTGCTGAGCGTGATGCTGATCTCATTACCTCAACAAAAGCAGATAAGATCTTGGAAATAGGATGTCACTAAAACATCCTGCGGATTATCGCGCCTGTTATTTATTTTTTTTGGATTGCATTAATGCGTGTTTTTTTTCGATACTTACTTTTATACCTTTCTACTTACTTTTCTGAAAAAAACTACTTACTCACCGAATAAATGAGTTGGCAACACTGGGCTAGAGGCACATATTAAAGGGCGGCCCAATTGAACTGCAACCAAATGTAGGTAACTGTAAATCTGTGACCGCTAATCATAGCGCCCTCATATCTTCCACGACAGTTCACCTTGTTGTGTTTAAGCATCCGCAAGCGTTTGCGCCTGAGTGTTGTGAAAAACACTTTATCCGTGATGGAAGTAAAACGTAACAGTGTGATTGCGCTATATTTGGCTGGAAAGCCGCAAGTGGAAATTGTTCGTGCTCTTCCACACCTAAATATCAACAAATCTTTCGTGTCTCGAACCATAGCTCGTTACAATGAAACTGGTAGTGCTGCTAAACGATATGGTGGTGGCCGGAAAAAACTGTATCAACCCCGGAAATGGTACGGAACATCAAGGCTCGAATTCGCCGAAATTCTCGACGGAGTGGCAGAAAAATGGCTGCTGAGCTGCACATTTCGAAATCAACAATTCAGCGAATATTGAAAAAGGAGCTCAAAGCTAAGCCTTACAAAATACAAAAAGGACAACATCTAGCCGAAGCCAAAAAAAAAGTTAGATTCGATAGGGCGAGAGAGCTACTGCGATTGCACGAACGTGGCCAGTTACGAAATATCATTTTTTTCGATGAGAAAAATTTCCCTATTGAGCAATTTATAAATAAACAAAACGATCCTGTCTACCTAACAGAAAGGTCGTCCGAGAATTTAGATATCCGGATGACCACCAAAACTCAATCCCCACCGTTTGTGATGGTTTTGACAGCCGTGACGGCGAATGGTCGATATCCGCTAATGTTTTTTGATTGTGGCATCAAGATTAATGCGAACGTTTACCGAGAAATTATTTTGGAAGGTGATTTGAAGCCGTGGGCACGCAGACATTTTACTGAAAGAGAATGGACATTTCACCAAAACTCCGCACCGTCACACAAAGCACGCGCAAACCAAGACTGGTTAAGAAACAATGTTCCAAAGTTAATTTCGACCGAACAGTGGACTCCTCATCAGCGCCCGCTCTAAGGGGGGGGCAAGCCGGGCGGTCGCCCGGGGCGCCAAATTTTAGGGGCGGCTTTTTGGGCAAAACACGAATAAAAAAATCGAGAAACAAAAAGTAAGAACTTGATATCAACTTGGATTTAGTGTAAAGCAAACCATGACAACTACAGATGAAGTAAAAAGGGGTGAAACAAAATAAGGAATAAGGCTTTGTTTAAGTAAAGAAGCACAACAATTGCTTCTTTAGAAAACGCGTTACTTTTTAAATTTATCAACTGTATCATTAGTTCTCTTTTGAAAGTTGTGATTTAATGATGCAAGGTTCTTGCTAGGCTTTGAAGTGCCCATACAATTGATATACGAAGTATTGCATTTAGAATCTTAAAATGTTAAGTGAGATTTGCCTAAATTTTATGTCTGTGATGCTTGCAAAGTTATTTGCTAATTAAGTTCTTCTTTAAAAAAAAACTTATTGGAGAATGGTGTGCTGATTTCATCCTCCAATTGAAAATTAGTTTCTCTTCTTTTCATCAGAATTAAGGATTTGCTTGCATTATCCCTAATTCTTGTCAAAGGGAAGGGCTTCCTGATTTTGAAATGGCTTGGACTGCTATCCATTCTCATAAGGATAACTTTTGTGTTTCTGATATTTTTCGCTACATGTTCGTTAAATGGTGCACAAAGTGTCGCTAGTGGCGATAAAAAGAAAGAAAAAATCTTCTTTCGAGAGCTGATAGCATAAATATATCAGTTGACCAAACCGAACAAATTACAAAATTGATCTCCCCAAAGTCTCTAACACTCCCGGATAATGTTGTCCACAACTTTCATGTTTTGTTCGCGGTTTTGCAAACCCCGATCAGTGTGGTTGCGTCCTAATATTTTTATTCAGTCTGTTGCGTCAGATCTCGTCCACTAAGTAAATATTGAGCCTCCGGAGAAACCATAAGAAATTAGAAATAAATAGTGCATATACGCTCAGCACATAAAAGCGTTAAAAAAAATCTTCTATGAGAAATTTCTTGCCCAAATGCACCGTTTTCAACACAATTTCTTTTCGGATTTGGCAGCAATTCAACTTTAATTCATGATTCATCAAGAATTGGGTGGTCAAAATTAGGACAAGGTAGTTTGGATTCCAGCAAAATGAGGGATGTACACATTGCCAGAGCCGCAATAGCAGTCCTCCCTAATATGTTTCGGGACCAGGGTTGCCGTTTTCAGATTTCTAAGTGTAACATTTATTTTATAAAATTGTAACATTTTGAGGTTGAGTGTAACAAATTTTAAGATATTGGTGTTAATGAACAAATTAAGCAATAAATTCGCGCGAGTCCGAAATCAATTATTGCTCGTACAAATAGTGGATTTGGCTGACTTTTTCCGAAAATGTTACCCACTCTGTTCCATAAATTCCGTATATTATGGCGAATCCATGGATTTAACCACCATTAGTTTAATACGAACCCTCGCTTTAAGAACATATTGAATACAAAAGCAATTGTTTAGAAATCTCGTAATTAATATTGACACTGCTCTGCACAGAAGCTTAGTCTCCGAATGATTGAAGAGACATCCCAGTTCTTTATGTTGTCGCAAAATGAGATGCTCCCTCTAGTACCTCAGACAATGCTTGAGCTTTCAAAGTGAGTGCGAAAAAAGGCTCAGGACCCGTAAGTAAAGACGTCGAACGTTGTCTGACACGTTTGCTCATCTGCTCTTTCCTGTCCATCAAAATACTATCAAACCACTCGCAAATCAATGTGAATCAAACTATCCCGTTCCCTCTCAAATGTTTTTTTTTTAATAAAACTTGGTGCCTATATGAAGCTTGCATTCCAAATTGCGTCAAGGTAGAATTCAATTCTTTCATAGAACTGATTCGAAGGCCTGGCGCAATTTAGCTGGTACAATTGAATGATGAACACTGATCCTGAATCAATGAACGACCATCTAAAACGGGCACTTAATCCACAGGTATCAAAATGAAAACCTGACCTAGGCCAAATGGGCGAAATTTGGTGGGTCGATCAACAACCACTATTTCCCAATCAGAACCTGTCAACCAGAAATAACCTTGGGAGCCAAAATTATTCGGCAGACAATAATTAAGCTCGAATAAAAAGTTTGAGTACCTAAAAAGTGTGAACACGAGGTATAATGCAACTGTGGCAAAGCCGAATACTGCTTTCTTAAATAAATCTCGTGAGAAAACGATTTCACTATGGGCTTTATATTTTTCTGCACAAAAGTACTTTGAACAACCGCTAGCTTCCTAGAACAGAGAGTGAGATTTTTAAAAAAATAATTTAAGTTTGCATAAGCTATCGAATTCTTATAAAAAAATAAAATAAATAACAGGCGCGACAATCCAACATTGGACTAAGGCCGCAGGATGTGTTAGTGACATCCTATTTCCAAGATCTTATCTGCTTTTTTGTTGAGGTAATGAGATCAGCATCACACTCAGCAGTATTATTAAATTTATCCCCATAAATGGGTACTCGTTTAACATCTGAGTGAGATCATAGTCCGTCACAAGCTCGTGAGTTCGAAAAACACCATGAACCACGGTGAGATTCGAACTCATGACCCTGTGCACCGAATGTGCGCGCACTAACCGCTAGACCATCCAGACTATCGAATTCTTGACGGGTTTTAATACATTTGCTAGATTTTAGTTCAACAACTCAAAATTTTAATTTTGTAGAAACACTTACATTTTTTGTTTTATCCGATCTGGCCGCGGGCCTCACAAAACTGCGATGTGGGCCACAAGTTTGACATACCTGACTGAATCGATCGGTGATGATGCACAAATCACAAAAATAGAAAATTTGTTTTTCAAAATACTTCTTCATGTCACTAATTATAATTATATAGAAAAATATTAAAATATAATTGAGTTCTCCACTCTTGCCCGATCGTAACAAAATTGGTCGGGGTGTAACATTGTAACAAGAAATTGGAAATTGTAACAAAATGTTACAATTGTAACACGAGTGGCAACGCTGTTCCGGACATGCTAATATCGGGATTTGGCTAGGTTCCGCCGATAGATAGCTATCTTATTCTCTATAATAACTCGCGAAATCATGCCATTATTAAAATAAGCCACCCATGTTTAAATCACTGAAGAAACTCGTCCACGAAGAGACCCGGCTAATTTATGTTTATCCGCTCCACCATTTTTTTGGCATACAATTTTCGAGAGCGGAGTTTTCTAAAATGTGTTGTCGTGTTGAGGGTTTTTGAGGAAAACAAATGTTCCCATTAATTTTCAATCTCTTACGTCATTCTAAATTCCGCAAGGTTTGACACCCTATATTTTTTGCTGGTGGTGAATAGCAAGTGCTCGGGAAACTCAATAATTAGCTTTAATTTTGGAATTTCAATCAAACTCTCCAGAAGGCCTTGCTGAACTGAGCTGAATTGCGTTAAAGAGTGTGAATGATGGCGGAACAGGTTTCTACTACCCAAGCAGCACAAAATAACCTTGGTTAGATATACAACCCGATTTTTGGTTATATTTAAGTTAAATAATCAACAATATGGGTTATAGTTACAGAAGTGAGCATTTTGTTTGAGTCTAAACTTAAAAAATTGCTGCAAAATTAACTAGATGGTTTAATTTGGGACAATTTGTTCTCCTGAAAACCTTAATGTTGTCTTTGTAATATTATTGTTTAAAATTTGATTCAATTGTTGTTCTTTGGACAATTTTGTTACAAAATAACGTAATTGTTACAAATACAACGTGGTTTAATATATAACACAATTGTTAGAATTTGAACCGAAATTATCTTTTTGATATTTGCAATTATATTGGATTCAAAGCTTCCCAGCGCTAAACGGAAACAAATAGCATAAAGGAATTATATTAATATAATTTTTAGCATATGAAAAAAAGAAAAATAAAACATCGCATGATCGAGAATCAATCTTGCGACCGCCACGCATTGCGCGTGAAGTATTTCAGATTTAGAGAACATGAGAAGTATTTCCCTTCTGGCGCAATGGCAATGGTGACAGACTAGCACGCAAGAGGACCAGGTTCGATTCCAGCTTGAGGCAAATAGATAAAAAGATAATTTCTTTGGATAAAAAAGGTATAAAATATTATAATATGTATGTCTGAGATAAAAAATATCTAAGATAAATAAAATTGTCAATTCTGAAAAAGAAAAAGTTTGAAATTTTTAATTTTTAGCATACAAAATTGTAGTTACATTCACAACGATTTTACAACAATAATGTCTGAAAGCCAACGACATTACAACAATAATGTTACGTTTATAGCCAGGCAAAAACCTCTTTTTTACGGTTTAGCAAACGTTTTTAAAACGTTTTTACAACCATTTTCCTAACAATATTGTCATATAACCATGGTTGTATTTCAGTTATATAACCGTTTTACAACTCATTTGTGCTACTTGGGTACATACTATCTGGGCTTTCTCAGTGGGTAGACATTCTATTCTCTGAATTACTATAGCGTTGGTTCGAATCCCACTGTGACTATGCATTTTTGTGTTGATATGTGATACTACGGCAGCCATTGAGGAACCGATGTGTTACAATGACCAAGGGCTGCCAAAATCACTCGATTCAAGAATAAAAAGTCTCTTAAATCGCTTCTACAACAACAACGACATAACATGTGCTATCTACTATCAATTTGCCAATTTGTACTTCACCTAAGGGGCGGCAATTTGTCCTCTTGCCCGGGGCGGCGTATGTGCTAGAGCGGGCGCTGCTCCTCATTCACCGCATGCGAATCCGCTGGACTACTCCATATGGGGGATTTTGCAGGCCCATGTCAACACTAAAAGATACCAGAGTATTGATGCGCTGAAGGCAGCTCTTCGCCGTGAATGGGAAAAATGCCAGAGGCTCACATTCGTGCAACGTGCGATTAGTCATGGTTCTTAATGAACTGAACGACTATTTTGATCCCGCTCCGTACAAGGAATTGATCGCTCCCGTTCCGCAATTCTCAAAAGAACAGGTTTCTACCATTGAATGAAACTATAGTCTGATCGCTATCTTAAGTAAGTCACGTACAATCTTTCCAATGAACACATTCACATCAAGTACCAAAATAATATTAATACATTCTACATACTAATAACATGCAAGCAAATTCAATAATACGCCCATAAATATGCACGCAATCAAATCAGTTCAATTCCGTCTACGTCTACTATCCAACCGCATCACAGCACGACTCAGATCAGTGAGACTCGTTTGAGACCTGAAGAGTCGATTGAACAGGTCGACGTGAAGAGTCGATTGAACAGGTCGACCTGAAGAGTCGATTGAACAGGTCGACCATATGAGTCGAATGATCAGGAATACCTCAACTGAAGAGTCGAATGAACAGGTAGACATGAAGACCAGTTGATTAGGTCAATATAATAGTCAAAGGAGAATACGATATTTGCATGATAGTTGGTTATGGCACCCTGATTATGGGAAAAGTGTTCTGACCGATTGGGAGTCCGCAACCTTGAATAATGGGTGGAAGGGGGTATTTCTTTAGTTTTTAGTGATTATTTAAAAACGGCTAAAGATGATGATGCAATGAAAATTCGGCGGTAGACTAAACGATAAATTAGAATATTTTGGACCTTTTTAACCCGGGAACACTAATTTCAGGCGCTTGTTACTAACCATGAGTCATTTTGACTCACTATGGAAATTGCTGTATTTAAAGTGGAAGAGTATGAAAACTTGTGCCAGAAATCTTCGGAATACTTATTTTATACAAGCTATATTAAGAGTTTGTGCATTATATCCGAATAAACTGTAGAAACAAACAAGAAACCAAATATGCCAACTAAAGAATTTAGACGGTTGTTACTAACGTGAGTCATTTTGACTCACAAGAAACGTTCGTTTAATACTAACCCCGTCACAGAAAAACTCAAATAGCTGCTTACCATAAAATCGGAAACGTTTGCTTACTCGGACATTCATTAGAAAACATATTTCTTAAAGAATACATGGGTAGCGGAACCCAATGGGCCAACCGCCCTTTCTACGAAAAATGGAAATATGTGGAATATGCGTCAAAATGACTAACATTAGTGTTCCCGGGTTAAAGAGCTCTATAATTCTTGAAAAACGCAAGTTCAGCCGTGGAATTTTATGCGACTATTAACATTAAGCTGAATGTGATTTTTGCTGAAAATAAAGTCGCTCCAATCAAGGACCCCCAATTATTCCTCCCAGATTATCAGAAAGGCATGTTCATAACTCCCCCCATTTAAAATAAAAATTACAGCTAATTTTCACATGTGCCTTCCAAAACGGGATACGAGTTGAGGAGAATGAAATGTAGATAGCTAATAGGGAAAATACGAGAATTTAGTTTTTAGGGTTTTTTCGTTTTTTAAAAAAACCCTTATGAAATCGATTTTGTCGTCCGTCTGTTCACTAAATAACTCGCGAACGGCTCAACCGATCGTCATGAAATTTGGTAGGAATGTGTAAAATGGTAACAGTCTTTGGCACGAAATACTTAGAAGTTGATAAGGCAAAGATAACAGGGTGTCCCGCAGATTTTAGCATTTGTTCACTAAATAATTCGCGAACGGCTTAACCGATCGTCATGAAATTTGGTAAGAATGTGTAGAATCCTAACAGTCTTTACCACGAAATACTTAGAAATTGGTAGGGCAAAGTTATCAGGGTGTCCAGAAGATTTGAAAAAGTCCACTTTTTTAGTGTTTATCGGACATGGACGTATGGGTACTCAAATCAAAGAACTCGATGGGTACATTTCATATCAGTTGCTTTCTTCCAGTTTGGAGTAACGGGAACGGAGTTATAGGCTATTAAGTCTGCAAATGTGAAAATTATGATGACGGTTTTAAGAAAATTACATAAGTAATATGCCTAAAAATTTTCATTCGAATATCTTTATCTTAACCGGAAATATAGGGAATCAAATATTTAGCAAAGGCGATTCACAATACTGGTGCAGCGTCTGAAGCATTTGTGCATATCTTGTGACTGTACCAAACAATGAACATGAACTTTGGTGGGAATACATAGAATGGTAATAGTGTTTGTCGCAAACACTTATGACGTTTGTAAAATTAACAGGGTGTCTTTGAATAGCTTCAAGTCTACTTTCCCACAACTCATAAGAAAGCTTTGGGTGGGCAACGGGCTCAGCGAAGCCACTTCATATAAGATCTTGTTTCTTGATTCGGAAAAAGGGTAACGGATTTACAGCTAATAAATTCCGTTAATATAGCCATGTTACATTCCAGAATGAAAGGCTAACTCAGTTTCAGTTGCTGATTTTTTTTACATAAACCGGATGGTCATTCTTCATGCTGTGGTTGTGGCGGTCATTCTCCATCGAAAGTGACCATGGATGTCAATGGATCTTTCATCGCCACCAAGCAGATAATTTTCGCTATGTCGTATTGTGTTGTGTGAACTGTGAGACTGTCATTTCAGATTGCGCGATAAATTGCCTAGTGTGTGCTGCACGGGCGTGATCAATTGACCAATAAATCGCTAGGTCCGTGGTGCTCTTTGGCTGCGTAATAGGTCAGGAAACCTAGTTTTAGAGACCTGTTCCGATGCATAAGATCATTAAGATCGACCTGTTCTCTCAAAAGAACAGGTTGTACCATGCCTACGTGCGATTCGTTTGTCAACCGACTCAAAGCCATAGTTCGCGCTAATGGTGGTCACATCGAAAATTTGAATTAAATTTTAAAAATATAATTGTATTTCAATATTTGTTGCTTATCTTCAATAAAATTATGTATTAAATAAATAAAAAAAATCAGTTAGCCAAAAGTTGCAGTTCAATTGGGCCACCCTGTATATCCTCGCCAGAATGCATCCTCCATCCTGTCAACGCAATGCATTGTTAAAATATCGATTCGTTTCATCATTAACATACCAAAATTTTCCACATAGTGACACATTTCAGGGTAAATTCGAAAAAGAATAATTTAATGTTCAAGGAAACACACATTTATCTAATCGCACCCCCCAAATAGGACATACAAGATACGACTATCTCGAATATTGACAACGCAGATTTTCAATGTTGACGACAGATGAGATTTTCTAAAATGTATATGTATGTACATCGAATTGGAATTTGTCAGACATGTATCGGAATTCGTAATGTGTTCGTGAAATGTTTTCCACATTCGGTGAGTTGAGCATCAGTACAGTGTACAGCATAGTGAGTTTTACAACCGGGGCGATGCGGGCGCGGCGAAAGGAAGAATTCGTGCGAAAAGAAACGCTTCACATCGCTTAGATAATGTCTGTTAGAAAGCCATATCGTATTCGATTGCATGGATAATCCTGAAATCTTTTGAAGTTCTTAGCATCCAAAATCAGTTAGTCACTCCATGCATAATCCTGGATTATTAATCCATATTAGAGGGAGAGTCAATTCCCTTGGAAAATGCGCAAGGTCATTGCATTGCACTGAGGGACTGAGGACATGTATGTGTAATATCAATAAATATAATTTGGTACCCTCAAGAGGTTTCATTTGCATTTTATTTATTTATCCAATATCTGCGTTAGAGGAGTCTTGAGGTGATTTGAAACATTTCCTTCCTAGCGCTGTTGGAATACTATCATGGCTGCAACGAGTCGACAATTAATAAATATCCCTGTGATTAGATTACAACATGTTAAATCGAGCATTTGGACTTGGCACAATATTCCATTGAATGTCAAAACTGTATCGCATATGTATCCCCGAAGATGAGACTAATAACTGAACAAACTTTTCTGTTCCTATTCCTTTGAGGCGGATGATGATTAATAATTCCCCTGACATAAGTATCCTTATCCACAGATGTAAGATGCCAAAATTAATAGATAATGTTCTCGTCTTAAAACTCAAATGAAATGACATCAAATTTTTCCAAGAACTTCAAAAACTCTAGGCTTTTTTATGGTTGGCCAATATAAGGAATGAGAATATGGTGACATCACACTTATGCAATTGATGTATGAACACATCCAATTGAATGCGGTGACGGAGAAGATTGTCTTAATCATCATTTCTCCAACATATGGTACAAGTATCATAC
Source organism: Microchrysa polita (assembly GCA_949715475.1). Taxonomy (NCBI): domain Eukaryota; kingdom Metazoa; phylum Arthropoda; class Insecta; order Diptera; family Stratiomyidae; genus Microchrysa; species Microchrysa polita. The sequence goes on from OX454417.1 coordinate 21,937,681, forward strand.
GATATTAGATGGACGACGTATCAAATTTCCTGGAAGGGTTTTTCTTTTTCTACTAAATGTGCTGTCATCGACATTTTTCTAGCAATTTCTATTCTAGCTTTGTCTTATGCTTTAGCTGTCTTTCGTAATTCTAGTTTTTTTCCGCTCAGTCTTAGTATTCTACTCAGGACACAAAGCCACGGGAGGTATGGTGACACATACAGAGTCTACGAAACGAGTATTCTCGTAAAACGTGGTCGATAATTGATTTTATTTCCCTCCCTAATGGATCCATTTGCTTCAATTAACTTGACGATAAGTTACCTCGATTACTTAATCGCCTGTTTGACTTCAACCTGTACATACACCTATGCGGGGGCGTGACAGTGTCTTCTCTATGAAGACTATACCCGTCTATGGTGGCAACTATGGCATGTTTGAGGAAGAGTGTCGACCACCAAGTAGTGTATTGAGTGTATACAGTGATTCCCCTATACGATTCCGGGGTGAGGCCAAATGCAATTCTAGACAATTCTCTCTTTCTGTATACTGTGGCGTAATGCAATTTTCACACGAAACGTCCGGGATGATTTCATTAAGATTAAAATTTGATTAAATTGGATTTCAATAAAAGGCGGATATTCTATTTAATGGGATTCATTTTCGAAACGATGAGTGGAGCAACGATAAGTGTCGTCTAATGTGGCGACACGATTTGTATTATATCGGAGCTCGAGGGAGTAAGGATTGGATTGTGTTGCACAGTGGTGCAGAGGACCCAAATTACTGAAAAAAATTGCAGATTTGAAAGTATGTACTTAATATGTGTGTATCTTCGCATATCGTGGCGAATATAAATGCCAGAAGAGTGAAACTATGTTTTCAAAATATTGAGAAAAAACCATCTAAGTTTTAATTTACTCTGAAAAATGTGTAACAATTTCTTTCCTGAAATATTAGTATGTATATATATTTAGGTGAATATATGCTTAGTTGTGTTAAAATTAGTATGTACGAAGGGTCCAAATTTGATCCTAAAAAAAATTTTCAGTTTAAATTCAAACTTTTCCTAAGTTTATATGCTTTTATTATTCTTTAAAAAAAAATTTTTTGTATTAGGTATGCTGCCAGCAACGAATTTTGTGTTCCCCGGTAATCATCCGAGTCTTACAACATTTCATTATTGTATTACGTTTCTTACATCATTTAATGCTAACTTTATCATATCCAGTATCGGTGTTACGAAGTCGGGCTCTCACGCAGAATCTCCGAAGGATCCAGGGTACTGAATTGGTTTGTGTGGCGTAAGATTTCTAAATGTTCTAACTTGATGGTGTGGCCTTCCTAGATTATGTGCGCTGCTACTAATGAACGGATCGTGACTCTAGGATTCCTCGTTCCACTTGCTGACTCCCTCTCGAAACCTTGTTGTTGCTAGCCTCCTTGCCTGCCCAATGTAGACTTTGTCACAATCGCCACAGGTGATCCGATACACTCCGCTGGAGTCCTTTACGCTTCCTAATAGCGCCCTAAGAGCTGAACTTTTGCTATAGAACTAATGACCATTAAATTATATTTAGAAAGGAGATTATAAATTTAATGGAATAAATAGAAGTTAGGGAGGCTTATTCGCTAGTCCTTATTGGATTGCACAAAAATCGGAATCAAGTCATCCCTTATAGAAACTGCCAGGTTTTACTTCTGGATTAGTCGCTCGATGGCTTGCGCGATAAATCCATTTCTAATGGCAGTATCAAAGATGAACTCCCGTTCCCCCTTGTACCTAGGCCTGTTCGATTAATCGATTAATCGTACTGTAATCGATTATTTTCAATAATCGATTAATCGATTATTTTCGTTTCGATTATAGTCTTGACTCGATAGTCCGGATCAATTATTGGAAGGAGTAATCCGGATCATCGGAACATCCGGATTAGCGCAATCACATTTTTCTGACGAAAAACAATCCAAACAAATAAAAAAGCGCAACAAAAGTCGATAAATGTTCTATTTCTTAGAAACTAGCCAGCATCATGTCATTTGCTAAACAGTTCCGTAAAAAAGTACGAGACCAAATCTACCATTTCACCCTGAAAATCTCAAAGATCCGGATTATAGAGTCAAAATTGCTGCCGAAATCTGGACTATAGAATACATAGTGATCCGGATTATCGTGATATCCGGATTAAAGGAGATCCGGATTACCGAGTTAAGACTGTATACGATTAATCGATTACAGGGACTCGATAGTTTGAACTAATTAAAACCAAGTGAATTCAAATGATCGAGGGTTTCAAATTTGTGGGGGAGCTTTGTTATTGAAAGAACTTGCATACATAATTTGGTTTTATGTATTTATTTATTAGTATAGTATTCATATTAAACAAAATAGGATTCAAATTGAAACAAAAATTAATAAATAATTCACATTTAGTTAAATGGTTTTACACATTTTCGAAAAAAGTTACGCAAAATTATTTTTTTTATTTGTTTGAGATCCATATTAGAAATTTTCTGATTCCCCGAGTTATATGCTAGAAAAAACACAAATAAAAACTTGTTCATATTATAGAGGGAGCTGTTTCGTTGTAAAGTTCAAATTATAAGAGACGTAATGTTGCTAGATGAGCGATCAAATTATTGGATGTTCAAATTATAGAAGGTTCAAACTAGCGAGTCTCTCCTGTATTAAAATAATCGAGAAATAATCGAAAAATAATCGAAAATACAACTAATCGAAAATTACAAATTAAATACAATTAATCGTATCCGGTACAACCATGAGTTGTATCAATTGTACGATGAGCTGGAAGTATCGAAAATCGTGAAGCTTCAACGTTTGCAATGGGCGGGGCATGTACAACGGATGGACGATAATCGCATGCCAAAGAAAGTGATGAACGCACAACGAATTGACGGAGCGAGGTTGCGTGGACGACCGAGAGCTCGCTGGGAGAACTCCGTAGGTGAAGACGCCCACCAGCTGCTGGGCTTCCGAAACTGGAGGACAAGGTCACGTAACCGCGACAATTGGAGGTCAACGATTCAGGCGGCCAAGGCCCGACGTCGGGCTATCGTGCCACATTGATGATGAATCGAAAATACAATTATTAGAAAAACATGATTTTCGCTGCTTGGCGGAAGATGTCTGTCTGGCAGCAGACCGAAATTAAAACTCACGTCTTGCCAAACGAACTTAAAAGGCAATCGAAAGGTGTCTTCCTACAAACGATTCCGGCATTTCCCCCTACTCGGTGCATCCAGCTGCATCTTCCCAAAGTGGCTGTTTCGCTGCTTGGCGGGTATGACGTTTGGCAGTAGACGGAAATGACAATTTTCATGTCGCCGAACGAAATCGGTGGCAATGGCACATGACAGGTTTCGACTTCCTTTTGACGATTCCGAAGTCATTTCTCCTTAGGCACCCCCGTTCTCCCGCTGCAATCTCCCAACATGGTTATTTCGTTGCTTGGTGGGAGACGTCTGGCAGTAGACGGAACTGACAATTTTCATGTTGCTGAAGGAAATTGGTGGCAAATGAAAGGTCTCGACTTCCTATTGACGATTCCAAAGTAATTTCTCATTAGTCACTCCCGTTCTCGCACTGCAGCTCCACAAAGTGTAGCTACAGCGGGAGAACGGGGGGAGTTGCAGCGTGAGAACGGAGTTGACTAGGGAAAATGAAACGAAATCTTCCGCTAAGCAGCGAAAAACGTGTTTTTCGATTATTTGTAGTTTCGATTAATCGTATTTTCGATTAGTCGTATTTTCCATTAATCGTATTTTCGATTAATCGTATTTTCGAATAATCGTATTTTCGATTAATCGTATTTTTGATTATTTGTAGTTTCAATCAATCGTATTTTCGATTAATCGTATTTTCGATTAATCGTATTTTCGATTATTTGTAGTTTCGATTAATCGCATTATCGATTAATCGATAAATTCTTTTCGATTAATCGTATAATCGATTATTTTTAATAATCGATTATTTTCAATAATCGAACAGGCCTACTTGCACCCATTGTTCGTGAGCGGGTACGTTACGAGTGTATCCAGCAGTTATAGAAGCTGCAATTTTTTCGTGATGGCGTATGGTTTCCGATAGACTTCGATTTTCGAATTCCAAATTTCCGTTGTTTTCAGGATAGTAAGATTCATGAACGGGATTAACCCATTCACTTCCTTCTCAACTGTAAACTCAATTTTGTAGTGAAATGCATTTATTGTGGTTAGGATATGGCCGATGTCATCTTTCTTCACAACGGAAAATATGTCATCCACGTATCTAAATCAAACCCTCAGCATCAAACATCTCGCCTCAATTTCGTCTTCGATGGATGATATGAGCCTCTCAATGAGCTGCGATGAGAGAGGGCTCCTCATCGCTACTCCCATGGTGATTTTATTAAACTTACCCCGACATTTGAAGTAGTTCTCGTTCATACAGAGACTAGCAAGCTTCGTATAAACTCGAACTGTTTTCCTCCATTAGGAGCAGTATCGAACCGGTTTAGCCAGTTCTCAAATTCGAAGATTGATTGTTTCACCGGCGTGAATTCCAATTCCAACTGGTTTGAATAGTCCAATTCAACTGGTTTGAATATTCCAATTCAACTGCTTTGAATTTAAAAAACAAGCCATGGTTTGTGTCTAGTCTTCTGTTTTTCCTTAATTACTCCTGAATCCTCGCGTTTCTAGGACGAACAAACGCACAAAACAACGAACAAATGTCTAGCTTTCGATTGATACCATATTTATACCGATCCCACCATATTTATAGATGGCGGGCTAAGCTCAAACGTCTGGCTTTCGATTGATACCAAATTTATACCAATCCCACCATATTTATAGATGGCGGGCTAAGTTCACACTCAGAATTTTAAAGTTGCTATTATTAAATAATTAAGGACGAACAAACGAAAATAATTGACGATCATTGACGAACAAACGTAGCCGCCGTCGAACAAACTGTTATGAGCGTAATTTGAGTATGTGTGCGGGCTAACTTCACATAAGCCTTGGGGCAGTGGCGTAGATGGGGGGGGGGGGTGGTCAAGGGGTTCAATCCCCCCTTTGTTCACACATTTTCTATTATTACTTTAGATACGTAAAACAAAGCAACAGTAAACTTTTATCTGGAATTATTCAACGTGTGTAGTGTTCATAAAAACGTGAAACCATTTTCAGAACTGCAATAGAAAATTCAGCACTACTCAAATTTCAATTGTTTCATTTGTGAAATTGAAGCATATCGATAGAATAGAAACCCTACAGCACAGGGCTTTACGTTCATTTATTTTCTCACATTGGATCTGGAGTTTCGAACAGGCAAGCATTACTGAAGTAATCTACAAGTGCTGCTAGAAGAATTATAATACAGATTGAAAATTTGTTGCTGGAAAATCTTAATGATCTGTTCAAAATTTTGAAAATAATGTGGAACACGGAGTGCTCATCCACAGAAGCGCAATTTCCAATGGGGAAATATACAGTAGATAAGATTATAAAGATTTATTCAGGAGAATGCAAAGCTAATGCGAATGAAGAGAAAACGCTTCAAAACTACTTCCAATTTTTGACCATCCTTTACTGTTTGAGTTTATCAATATTCTTTCTTCTTTTTTTAAGTTAAAATTTGACGAAAGGTTTTATCGTATATAGCAGGGCAAAGCAAGTCTAGACTTTCTCTAGTTGTTCGCAATTTTATTGAATTTAATACGAAGAACTCTCAAAGCTATAACCAGATTTTTAGGTAAATTTTTTTAGAATATTTTTTTTTAGAAATTTCCAAAATTGAAGGAAATATATTCTTGTGCAGGCAGTAACTCAAATACAAATTAACAAACAAATGGAGTTCTGCGGAACCCAAGGGTTCCGTGAAGATATCTCAGGGGTTTCGCGAAGATATACAAAAATAGGAAAAATTTAGAAAGAGCTTTTGACAACAAAAAGCAAACAATCCATATAAAAAAATGTTTGTAAGTTTTAAAATTCCGAAGCTTAGTCTGCTACACTGCACCAGAAATTAACACTGTAAAATATTTGACCAGCATCAGAGACTCGACCGATTTTCTTCTACAACTTTCTACTTTATGGAATGGAAAAGGAAGTAGTACCAGAAGAAAAGTATGTCCGAGTGTTTTATTGAGGTTTTTAGGATTCAAACTAAGGCACAAATAAATTAGACGATTAAATTTGTGTTAATCGAAACTTTTGTAAGATGTTTTTTTTAACCAATGTTTAACGGTCCAAATTTTAAGTTCTACTCACAATTTTGATATCCTTTTTAAACAATTGGCTGATAGCTAGGGCCTCGAAATTTATAGAAGATAGCTGCAACGGTGTCCTACTAGTTTGAAAACTTTAGAAATATCTACCCACGAATTTATTATCGGAGGATTTCTATTTAAAAACACAGAAGCTGTATTTTATCCACATATACTGGGCATTCCCAACGAGCTATGCTCTTCAAAATTTTCCTTTTCTGGAGATTTAAATATATAATTTAATATTTAAATGTTTTGAGATGTCCTGTGACTCCAAAAAGTTTGAGAACCACTGATCTATCCCAATATAAAGGTCTCCAATCACAATAACAAGAATTTGTACGAAAGTTGGAATACTGTGGATTCACTGACCGTAGTAAAAAAGCTAAATTAACGAAGCATTGTCACAATTTTTGCAGAGGACGCTTTTTTTATGCCAAAATTGCTCTCTATTTTGCAAATAAAAAAGTTTGCTGTAAAATACTGCTAATTTGAAGTGTAATAAATGCAGACATTGTTATTCTAAAATTCAAAATTTGATATTTACGGTTGTCAAATTTTACCAAATGATCCCCTCCCTCTCAGAAAAGCTATCTACGCCACTGTCTTGGGGTGTGTGTATTCAAATTTAGTTTGATCATCAATAATACAGATTCAGTCAAACTTCCCTGTAACGAACTTCCGTATAACGAATTTCTCTATATAAAGAATTTACTTTGTAAACTCTGCATTTTCGCGAAGTTTCCTGAAGAATTTAATCTCCATATAACGAATTTCTTTATAACAAATTTTTCTCTATAACGAATGTTTTCCCAATTCCAACGTGCTATTTTCAGGTATTTTCAACTTTTATACATATAACTATTCTTTTCCTAATTATTTCCCCGATGATTTTGTAACTAAGGGAAATACCCCAGTAATACAGGAATCGAACAGAGTGGAATAAAACTAAAGACACTTCGGGGATTCCCCGACTTTGCATGTCAATTGACGTTGTAGCAACGCAATTTTGAATCTAGGGACGCGGGAGCGTCCCGCCCGCCAAAGAAAAAAGAAGAAATTTGAACAAATCAAAAGTGAAAAGCGACTAAGACTATGTTTACACGACGGAACAAGTACGAGTTTTCGGACCTCTGTAGCTCCGACCCTGGTTGGTCCTGAGTGTTCAAATTCGGTATAGGTTGTCACTCGCGCCGTGTTACGAAGTGTAGAACATTTCAAGAAGATACGATGAAAAACACCGGAGATATAAGAGTTTGAAAATCGCATCTTTTCAAAAATCTTGTTCTCGTTGTTCTCGTTGTTCTTGTTGTTCATTGACAGGGCTACAGCCTTGCAGAGAGCATCTCGGGATTTGGTATCTTTTCCCATTGATAGAAGTTGTCGTGAAGGTGTGCATAGGCTATCGTTTGCTCCGATCCGTGGAGTAGAAAAAAAGATACAGCGGAAAATGTGAAAAAACGCATAGAGTTCCTCGCTTAAATCTTTTCATATGTTTTAAAGGAAGCAGTTTGCTAAAATCGGGGATAGGCCCGAAAAATGCCAAGAAAAGAATCGTAAAGTTTTGTGATTTGGCAGGACTGTTTCGAACAATCCCTTGTATATGTTCTCTAAAGTTTTCAGTTGTAAAGCGTCTGCGAGAACGGCGGCAAGGGGTCACAGTTCCAGTTTTTATTCGTCTTTTATACGAGTACGTACATATTACTATAATATTGGATGAACAAATAACATCCCGATGAGCCTAAAGCTTCCAGCAAACGGTAGAGGTTCACAAAACACACACAACTCAGGTTACGAAGAAGGCTAAGGTTATCAAGAGCACAAAGGTTACCAAGAGGGTTGTTATTGTTATCATGTTCTCAAACAAAGTCGTGACAATAGGGCAGTGAATATTGAAAACTGCAAAAAATAATTGATATCTCACAAAAACAACTCTGTTGTAAAAAGTTTCCGCCAAAGAAAAAGTTGTCAGCCGCAAAAAGGATTGATATAATACAATCCCGCCAAAAAGCTCGCAAGGATATGCATTCAAAAGTGATTGAATTAGTTTATAGTTTCCACCAAAGCAGCGTGGTGCGGTACGCGTCAGAATTTGTGAAATAATTTCCGCCGCGGTAGACCACGCTGAATTTGCCAATTCGTGTGGGGTCTGTGTTGTGTTTACCGCGTACCGCACCCGCGCTGGTTTGGTAGAAGCTAATTTCTTGCAATGCTGTTTGGCGGGGAGTTTTCATAGGAGTAATTGCAGGATAAAACCAATCTTAAGAAAATTACGAAAGAACTTTATTGTATAAAAAAGTCGTCGATACGAAGGAAAGCAAAAAAGTTTGTAAGACATTATATTTACAAGGCTGGATAAGATTCGAGATTAAATCTGATCAGAAAAGAGCATAGCAGCAAATAGCACCCTCGTCAAGCTCCCCGCCAATAAGCGTTGAAAGAAATTAACTTTCACCAAACCAGCGCGGGTGCGGTACGCGGTAAACACTACACAGACTCCACACGAATTGGCAAATTCAGCGTGGTCTACCGCCGCGGATATTATTTCACAAATTCTGACGCGTACCGCACCACGCTGGTTTGGTGGAAACTATAAACTAATTCAATCACTTTTGAATGCATATCATTGCGAGCTTTTTGGCGGGATTGTATTATATCAATCCTTTCTGCGGCTGGCAACTTTTTCTTTGGCGGAAACTTTTTACAACAGAGTTGTTTTTGTGAGATATGAATGGACTGTATTTGACTCATTCTGAACTTTACAGGCCTTCTGAGGTCTTTTGATTTTTGAGTGTTGCAATTTTTGGGTGAAAATTGCCATGGTTTCAGGTCTTTGAAAAATATTCTGACTCCAATCGAGAATAATTAAACAAACGTTACACCGTTATGTAAACTAGAGACGCAACATTTTAAAATTACATGCCGGAAGGTCCCGGTGCAATTTTTTAGGGTACAGTTATTTGAACTTAGAGGAAACGATGAATTTGAACTCCCGTTTTTTGGAGTCACATTTCTCGCAAAACGAAACAGTAAGTTTTTCGGGTTGGGGTGTAGGTAAGAGACCATTTTGTTGCTGTTGTAGTGCCACAAGAAAATTTGAGAAATGTTAAAATTTGCAGTTACAGTGGATGAAAAATGAAAGCAGGTCTGCGTTTTTTTTCGATTTTCTTTAATTACACATAACTGTAAAAAATCCGACTAATTTTTTTAATGTGTTTCCCGTAACGGACACTAAATGCGCTATCATCGGTTACCGGGTTATCTTTGGGCTTTTTGTGCACCGATTTCAACCAAATTTCACTCAATTGTATTTCTATGGATGACACAAAACATATGTAAGAATGAATCAAATCGGACCATGGGGTCATGGGGCGGCCATACAAACCTAACCCCCCAAATTAGGTTCTTCTAAGAATTTTTTTTTTTATTTGTGCACCAATTTCAACCAAATTTCACTCAAATGTATTTCTATTGATGACACAAAACATACGTAAGAATGTCACAAATCGGACCATGGGGTCATGTGGCTGCCATACAAGCCCAACGCACCATTTTTGTTCTTCTAAGAAACATTTTTTACACCAATTTTACAAAACCTTGAATTAATGTGTCTTTATCAAAGCAACTAAAAAGGTAAAAGCAAATCGAACCGAACCATGCTCCCGCATCCCCCAATAAAATTTTCTGAGTAAATATTTGTATTTACCCACTTAGTCCAACCAAACCCCACACAAATTTTGTTTTGTCGACGCAATCGAACTTTTGTGAAGACAGGGTTAAATACAAGTCGTAGGTACGCCAGAAAAAAACTTTTAGCCCAAGGGGAGCGAAGGGTATCCAAATTTCGGCGGCGCCCGAAATTAGCCTCGGTCTCGATTTTATTGCATTTCTACCTAGATGTGCCTGTTTGTAATTGTACAATTATGATTGTTTGCTACTATCAATCACCATCCGGTATCGTATACTTACTTCCTCTAAAATATCAGACACTATTTCAGGAACTAAAGCAATTTATCATTCGAGGTGTCTTTGGATAGAAAAAAAATCTTCTTCTAATTTTCCTTAACATTCTGAGATATGTGATTTTAATAAATTGTTCGTGCCATTAGATCGTGCCACATTACAAAATTACGCCACTTAGCAACAGCACCGATTAATTTTAAGGATACACTAATAGCTTCGCCTCCTTCGTGTGACAATATCTCGACGGAACGACGACGACGACATCTTAGTATAAAGTACTTGGGCATGCAATGTCAGTGCAAATTCTAAAAATAATCGTCTTCACACTTAAGTAACTATTTCCGATGTACGCGGCAAGTGAGTGAGTGCCAGGATTTCTTTTTCGGACCATTTGTAGCTGTCACCTTGATAGCAAGAAGACCGAACACTAAGTGTATAGTTTTACATTGCTATCATTATCTATTTTTTTCTGGTTGTCCCTGTAGAGTTACGGAGGATAGTGCGAGTGATTTTTCGACATTAACGCGTTACGTGACGGAATAAAAAACAAAGAAATGAAATGGAAGCATTTAAGGAAAAAAAGTGCAGAGATCAGAGTTTTCTTTGAAGAGATTTTTTTTTCTTTAGTATCTTTGCTAAATTCGTCAGATTTAAGAATAATTATGCCTCTCCTCCTTCTCCAGAATTAATGATTTCAATTTTGGGGGTGCAGTCATCACAATATGGTATCACCGAAAAGACAGTAAATTTAATCGTAAATTGGATTTATGAAAGTGAGAGAGTTAGAATTACAGATGCCCGTTAACCACGCTGCAGCGTATTTTTTGCTCTAAAACCTACCTCATCAACAATTGCGCATTAAGAAGAAAAGGGCGCATATGAGGTGCCCAAAAAGAATCTCCCAAATAAACGTTCAGGGGAGAAAGGGACCCTTGTGGTTGTAGTTCTTATAACACAATTCAAGTATTTTAGGTACCAGCGAAATCATAGAATGCGCCCATTGATAACATAAAATTAAGATCATAAACTTAGGGTATTGACATGCAAATTGGCTTTATTGTCACTAGAAGCAATGTTTGTCAACATCAATAAAGAATTTTCCAACCCAACAATTATATTCTGCGGCTGCAACAAATAATAATTAATTATTAATTCTCATGACCTTACTGACTATCATGGGTGGCCAATTAAAACTATTAATTTAAAGCTTGTGCGGGTGGGGTCAATTAAATATTAAGAAAACTTTTCTACTTCCACGTTCGTGAAGACCTTTCGACAGCTATAGTCAGTACAAAGCTTGGTAAGTCATCGAATCAACTATGTATTCAAATTTCAAAGATTCAAAATTGCTATTCCATATTGTACATACGAACCCACCAAAAACTCTCTTTGATTAATAAAATGATCTTGATTGACATTTTTATTTGGATAATTAAAAGCCTTCAAAATGTGTGTATACATATCGTCAAATATTTTGAATGAGTGTCCAGTGAACATCGTACCATGACATGATAAACATGATAAATAACAATGTATCCCCGTATATGCAGCATACATATAATTTTCAACATTTAATTTGGAACCAAGCGCACAACAAAGTTGAAAAGAAATATGAAGTCAAAGCGTATATGTATGTAGTGCCAGGAAACCTTTTAATATTTTCGAGGAAATTAACAAATACGAATGGGTTGCGAGCGAGCAAGCGTTCACATGTCATCAGGTTTTTCGTTTAATTATATGGCATTCGTCCAGAGCTATGCTGGTAATGATTTTTCTGTGTGCCCTTTTTGTGAATATTCCCATAACCTTTTTTTTTGTGGCTCGTATTGTTCGATTAAGTTCCTTTGTGGTTTGACGTTCGGAATTGTTCTCTGTTCTGTATCGAATGGTACAATATTCTGATAAAAGTTGCTTTTTAAAAGGTTCCCAATTATTATTTTTGTTTCCTGTACTTTCAATGACGTCATGTGTATTTTTTTTATATCCAACCCGGCGACATGGGGGTTACTTTAGGCTATCGGTCGTAAAATCCGGCTTCAGAGTGCATGCCAGGCACTGTCTGAAATTATTTTGGAAATCGATAAGGTATTTAGTTTTTTTTCTGGGTAGAGATGGGGAATCTTCTTAGATACTGCATGCCGCGTAGCAGAAAACCTCCGGCATGGAATTATGTCGGATTTCTACCGACTAAACCTACACCTCTTTTTCACCGCTTGACCCCGCGGGACAACCTTTCAGCATTACTTCAGAGGGCCAATTCCGGCTAATCAGCCATCACCGGGTACCAGACTTCCGTCTGCGTTTCTCTCTCTGTAGCTCCATGGAATGGCACTAACAGCCCTGCATACTGAGTCCCAGTTATCCGCCGATAGTAGCATTAGAGCCACTAGATTCTGGGGGCTTATGTTGTCTCCCAGTTCTGCTTCTAGTTGGCTGCGGATATGTCCAAATCTGGAGCAATCAAACACAACGTGTTTGGCATCTTCCGCAACTCCCTTGCAACTCGGGCATTCTGGCGAATCGTCCAGCTTAAACCGATGCAAATACTGTCGGTACCCAACGTGACCTGTTAAAAATTGGGTCATGTAAAAATTCACATCTCCGTGTTTTCGATTAACCCATATGGCTATGTCCGGAATAAGGGTATGTGTCCATCGGCCAGTAGATGCCTCATCCCATCGAACCTGCCATCTTCTCATAGATTCCACCCTTTCATTGTTTCTTCGTCCTGGGTGCATCTCCTGTGATTCTCCTTGGCGATCGCTATACAGTCTGCTGATCTCGTCTACAAGGATCGGCAAAGGCATCATTCCAGCCACCACGTAGGCCGCTTCATGCGATGTGGTACGGTACGCACAACACACTCTCAAAGCACACCCACGATATATCGCGTTTAGAGGTTTTGCATTGCATGCGAAACGTAATGCACTGGCCCAAACTGGTGAGGCATATATAAGGATAGATGTTACCACTCTTGACAGTAGCAGCCTCCTACTTGTTCTCCGACAACCTATGTTTGGCATCATTCGTGCTAGTGCTGCGGTGGCAGTCGCCGCCTTGTCGCCTACATACCTTATGTGCTCTCCAAAGCTTAGCCTCGAGTCAATCATGATTCCCAAATACCTAACGGCTTGCTTAGAGGCTATGTCATACTCTCCGACTCGGATCTTGAGGGAACACTTTTTTCTCCGCTTGCTAATTAGAACTGCTTCCGTTTTCTGATCACCGAGCTCTAATCCAACGGTTTGAAGCCACAGCTTTATAGTTGTAATCGCCTTGCCCGTGTATATCTCGACCAACTCCGGGTCTTTTGCGACCGAAACGACAGCTATGCCGTCAGCAAAGCCTACCACTGTCACACCTTTTGGCATAGCAAGGTCAAAAATAGCATTATACATGATGTTCCACAGAAGTGGACCAAGAACGGATCCCTGTGGCACCCCTGCTGTGACCACGTATTCCTTGCGTCCCGCACTAGTGTCATAGCTTAAGACACGTTGCGAGAGGTAGCTCCTAATTATAATAGCTAAATAGTCGGGAACAAATATTCTTTGTAGAGCTGCATGGATGCAAACCCAGCTCGCAGAATTGAATGCATTTTTAATGTCTAGAGTTACAACAGCGCAACAAGTGCTGTTACGTAATGACTCCCTTGCAATAGCAGTTACCATGGTAATTGCGTCCACCGCACTTTTCCCGTTGTGTCTAGCAAACAAATAGGGTGGTAGGAGTTAGGCTCACCAGCAGGTTTATTGGGCTTTGGAATAAGCACCATTTTTTGTTTTTTCCATGGTTGTGGGAAATTCCGTTCTTCTAGGCATTTTCCAAAGGCGTCGATAAACTTTACTGGCGTCGTCAGAATGGCCGCCTTCAACGCCCTATTAGGTACACCATCAGGACCTGGTGCTTTACCGTCCTCAAGCCTTGATGCTGCTTTTAAAAGTTCTAACTCTGTAATCGGTGGAATTATATTGATATTCGATGTAAGTCCTTGTGTCGCTGGTTCCAAATCATGTTGCGGAAACAAAGTGGAGACAATATCTTCGAGCAGAACCGGACATTTGGGTTGGGGAGCTCTCTGTCCAATCTTCTTTATGACCACTCTATACGCCGTTCCCCAAGGATTTGCGTCGGCGTCCTCACAAAGCTGTCTGAAGCAATTTTGTTTGCTAGTTTTAATAGCCTTTTTGAGTGATCTACGGACTGCTTTATAAGCCTCGAGTAGAACATTGTACGTCGTTGATCTGATGGAGCGTTGACAAAGGCGTCGAGCTTTTAAGCATTCACGTCTCTTATTGGCAATCTCCTCGGTCCACTAGTAGTTCTCTCGGCGATTAGTGATCGAACTTTTTCTTGGCATGGAAGCATCGCATGCTGTTGATAGTTGGTCGATCAATTGCAATGCCTTCTCTTTTGCTGAGCCGTTAGTTGTACCTAAACTGGATAGGGTTTCTATGAACGAATCTTCATCGAAGCGTCTGGTAGACCATCCCTCAGTGGGAGCTGTCGTTGTACTCATGTGTGATCTATCCGCTATCGAGAATAGAATTGCCTGGTGGTCGCTGTGCGTATAGTGCTCACTAACTTGCCACTCCGTTGTTGTGACTAAAGAACTGCTTACGAATGTAAGGTCGATAATGGACCCCGTATTTCCCCTCCTAAAGGTGTTAACGTTCCCTGAGTTCATTAGAATCGAGCCGGGAGAAAGCGTCTAAAAGTGTCCGTCCCCGCTTATTTGTTTCGCGGCTGCCCCATTCCCGAGCCCACGCGTTAAAGTCTCCCGCAATTATCACGGGTGTGTGAGTACTTGCGTCGTGCACAAGTGCGTCCAAAAAACACTCGAACTCTGTGTCACTCCACCGTGGCGGAGCATAGCAGCTATACACGTAAACGCCGTTGATCCTAGCTGTGATCACGCCATTTAACTCTCCCGATACACCCTGCTGGAACGCATAACGTCCACAAGTCCAAATTGCTAGGTCGTTGTCCTTGTCTGCGATCCAAACCGAGCTACGTAGATTTTTATATTGGTCGCAGATAATTGCACCGTCTACCTCCTACCTTTTACTGTCTGTGACAACAGGTCTTGAGCTGCCTGGCAGTGATTCAAGTTAAGCTGCAAGAACCTCATTTAGGGATCAGTTTGATGGCCTCCTGATATACTGGGCATTTGACGCATCCAGTTTGGTGCTTGTAGTTGGCCCTAGCTGCCTCTTTGCAGAAAATGCATTTGGGCTCCTTGTCGCAAGATGCCGCTTTGTGGCCATCCTCACCACACTTGAAGCACATGTTAGACCGATCTTGCTGGCTATTACAGTACCTCGCAACGTGGCCAAATGCCAGACACTTAAAGCATCTCTTCGGAGAGATTTGCCATTTTACCCTACAGATCGTCCATCCCACCTTCAATTTGCCCACTTCTACAACTTTGTTGGCCACATCTGTAGGCAAGCTTATAGTTGCTTTTTGCGTGCCACCGTATGCCTTCCTCAACGACTTCACGGCGTCGAGAGGAATCTCCACTTCCAATTTCTCTACGAACGCCACCCGTACGTCATCCCTTGTTGTGACCTCATCGAGATCAAGAACCTCTATCTTCGTCTCCTGCCGCAAGGCTCTGACGCTAGATGGATTCAATCCCAACAGATCCGTTACAATTGCCTTGTATCCATCCACTGAATCACCGCCGCGGGTTTTCAGTTGGAACAAGAGTTCCCCGTTTCTTGTTCGACGGATTCGTGAAACGCTATCACCCATTTCTTTCAGTCGTGGTTCCGACTTCACCCTCTTTAGGATATCGGCGTATGTCATTGCTTCCGACTGGGAAATGCTCATCGCGTCAGGTCTTGTCCTTATCTTCTTGAATTTTACTTTGTTTTTCTTTTCCCGTTTCGTTTCTACCCTGGTCCATGATATCGGGTTTTCTTGAAGAGGGGGCTTTCCTGATTGAACCAACTCCTCCTGTTGTTCCACTATCTTCTTTTTTGGAGACTGCGCTTTCTTCCTTTATGATGTTTGAAAAGATGCAGTCTCCTCCATGTCCCGCCCGCGCTTCAACCGTTCTGGAACTGGCATCTTAGGAGCTGGAGGTGAAGTCTGGACTTCTTTATCGGTTTGGAGCTTTTTGGCATTTTTGCCATATATTTGGTCCTTGGCTCCTCTATACATGACGCGTAGGTTCCTGAGCTTCTCCTTTACAGCGCCGTGTATATTGGGTTTCGACTCTACGAACTCCATGGTTTCGATGATCAGCTCGCCCAGTTTTGGGAACATGTCTATTGGCTTCTCTTCCGTTATGTCGCTTTTCGTAACAACGACTAGAGGCTGTTGTTGTGGAGACCTCGAGAGTTTAGAACTTTTCCTGATCGAATTTGCTCCTGTTGGCGTACCCACCACCTCATCTACACCTACATCCGATTCTAAGGCTGCGTCTTTCGGATGGGTATTTACACCTGTAACTTTGTATGCTACGGCAGCCAGTTGCGCCACTGCTGTAACACTGCGGTCGAGGGATATCGAGGACGGGGAGACCGCTTGCTCACTCCCACAGCCAGCCGCTGGCACTGGGTTTCCGAGGCCCTGCACCGTAAGTTTTGGTCAGTATTTCACCTTCCATTTTTGGTTTTTTGTTTAGGGTTTTCTTCCCATAGTCTAAATGAATCCGGGCGTCGACACTTCCCGGAGTCCGCATACTAGCGATCAAGCACCCTCTTGACCACGCATCCCTTGGCGTACGCTGTTCCACCGTGGATTAGTTGTTCGTCTAAGTACCTCCCTATGCGGAGATATTCAAGTCGCTTAGCCTTTGAGCACGGAGACCAGAGTATCTCCGCATAGGGGGGGAACAGTAAAACTGGAGGTCGGTGATTTTTTGTAATTAGCTTCGTACCGATTTGACCATGTATATGCGAACGGGGGAGGGAGGGGAAAGAAGATCCGTTCGCAAATACATGGCCCAATCTGTACGATGCGAGAAGAGTTTTCGTCTCTCCGCGATTACTCGGATAATGCGGGAAAGTAACGCCCCGTGGAGAAACATAGGAATTGGCTGGAACCGTTCAACCTATGAGGCTCCTCCTGCATAGCTAAGGGTCCGCAGTTATGCCACAACTGAAGAAGATATAGGAATCAGCCGAAACCTTTCCACCTCTATCTACCCCCTTACGGGTAGGTAAGGTATTTAGTCAGAAAGCTTAAATTTAAGTTTACACCACTTGAAAAATGTTCCAACGGTACTTATGAAGTTTTTTGTCTTGTTTGGGTTTCCTCTCCTAATGGTAGCATTTCCAAAAAAAAGCTACGCACTTGGTTGGTACAAAATTTTCTTCAATTCAATTCAATGTTAACATTTTCTTCATCTTTGGCATAGCGATTATTTACCATAAAGCAGTAGGTAAAATGTTACAGCAGCGTGTCAAAGTTGAAAAAAAAAAAAAAAACAGTTCTACAAATCAGTTTTTTTGCCAATAAGTTGATAACGGTGAATTTTCGCGCAAAAATTAATAAGAATGGACTTGTGCAATACGAGAGACCATCCAACCTTCGTTTTTCCGAGTTCGCATAATTACGCGTGATGGGAAGAGGTCCTAGATCTAACGCTCCTGTCAGACAACGATAAATTTTGAGGTAGAACAATGGAGAGTATCAGAGCTGAAATCTTTCTCCGACCATAACTGGATACTCCTTAACATTAATGTCTCCAGGGAGATGCCACAGCCTTACAGAAATCCTAAGGCTACAAACTGGAAGAAGTTAAGGCAGATTTGTAGATCAAAACTCTCAACTGCGAAAAACCGCTCTATCAGCTCCGCGGAGGAGCTGTACAAGGAGGTTAAGTCATTGGAAAAATCCTTGGAACTAGCGTTCAAGGGTTCTTGTCCAAGGAAAAAGGAGTAGGAAAGTTCTCCCTCCATGGTAGAACATGGACCTTTCTGAGTTACGGAAGCTAACTCGGGATATATTCAACATTTGCAAAAAACATAAGTTCTGGCAGCCGTACAAGGACTGCCTGAAAATTTACTAAAAAGCCATTAGAACCGCAAAGGTCCAAGCAAAGGTCCAAAGGTACACAAATCCATGGAGAACGGCGTATAGGGTGGAGAACAGGGAAATTTTTCAGACCGTCAATTCGGTTTGGTAACTACGATAGCGACGAAATCACTATGTTAAAGTACTTTGCTGTGCTGTTGTGACTCTATCGAGACGATAAAAAGACATTTAGATCTGCGAACGGGGCATGTATTCACGCCGCTCTGCAAAAGATGAATATACCTGCGATAATTAGGAGCTACCTCTCACATCGCGTCCTAAGCTATGACACTAGCGAGGAACACAAGGAATACGTGGTCACTGCAGTGGTACCACAGGGATCTGTTCTCCTCCCATTTTTACCTGTGGCGAAGAAAGATAGAAAGGTCTATACCCTCCTCCCAGACATTGCTACGTGGGTGCCGACAATATTTACGTCAGTTTAAGCTGGGCATCAGAATGTCCTAAATGCAATGGAGTTGCGGAGAACGCGAAACATGTCCTTTTTTATTGTCCCGCAGATTTTAAGATATCCGCAGCCAAATGGAACCGGAACTTGGAGAAGACGTAAAGCCCGAGCACCTAGTGACTCTTATGCTGGTGTCAGAACGCAACTGGGCTTCAGTAAGAAGGGCAATTTGTGCAGTTTACATGGAGCTACTAAAGGACAAGCGTAGACGAAAGTCTGCTAACCGAGTTGACGGCTAATGAGGTGGAACTTACCCTGTGATGCAATACCGAAAGGTGGTCCCGCATAATCGAGCGGTAACTAAAGAGGTTTTTAGATTTAGTCGGTAAAAATGTCGGTGGATATTTCCTACCCAGCATGCAGCATATTTAAAAAAAAAACCCTGTATGAAAATGGAAATATTTAGAAATTAAAAGTAGCTCGGGTCAAATTAACCCATCCCTCATGTCGCCGGATTAAGGAGTCAACATTTTTCTATACCAACCGATTGCTGGTTTCCATGCTCGTAAGAAGTATTCAAATTGCAAGGGTCCCGGTCGAGGAGGGGGCTTTATGGTGTCATTTACGTGAATTGTAGCTTACACTGAACACTCGTAAATTGTCTCACCTTTCGAAACTAATTAGTACGCCCCATCATCTATCCATTTTCTCTATCCATTCCCTAGCTACCATTTGCAGTCCTCTTATTAATGATCTATAATCCATGTCCAACTTCTCCATGCATTTTCTCAACTTTTGCTTAGCATTTCTGATATACCTACATACGTGCAAGTCCTTAAACTGAAAATCGTTAACGAGCGAAATTTCACTGACCACAGAATGCGAACGACCAACTATGTATATGGCAGCAAAAAGCGAAAACTTACAAGTGTTAAGTGAAAATTGAATTTCTTGCCGTCACAAGTGTTATGTTACCAGCATGGGAGCATAGTTCGTTGGAATTTCTCTCAGACTATCGCTTGTTTTACAATTGCCCAACTCATGCCATCCGCATACCACACTATCAGACTTATCTTCTCTCTCCTTCCCTCTCTTTTTCGAAATCATCGTTACCCCTTTGACTATATTGCCACGTAATAAGAGGTCCTTGTGTTCGGGAACCTAAAAATATAAAACTTATTCTATGCGCTCTCTCTTTCCCTTTCAACTTAACTCCTTCTCTACACTTTTTCATTTGTGGTGTGTAAAATAATTCTCATTAACATTTCCATTATCCTTTATGTAAACTTTTGAAGAATTTCGAACAAGAAAAAAACAGCTTGGTTTTGACTCGATGCAAAAAAAAAGGACACAAGGACGACGAAGTAGACGTTTCGAGAGTATGTAGTGGCTCGTAGTTTGTTTTTGAGCCGGATCTTTTGCGTGGCACGAAATTGGAGAAGTTTATTTACAAAAGGGAAAACGGAAATAGAAATCCTTTGGGATACACCGGTTAAATTTTCTCGACTATTAGAGACGGTTTGCGTATATGCGGTTGAGCTGGTAAAGGAGGAATCGAGACGAAACAGCTTTTCTATTGGGGTATGTATATAAAAGCCCCATGGGGGGCGGGTGGTCTAATACAAATACTAATTTCGCGTTAAGAAGATTTACCGGATCGTATGACAAAATTGAAATGTCTCATCGACCGTGACGTGCTCAGATACACCCTTGCGAAAGTATGTTTTTCTTTTTGCGACTAAATGCTTAATCTGTTGTTTGCAAGGAGGTTCCCGATAGTAAATTTAACGGATGATGAATTGCGAATTGGTGACAGATGTTTGTGTGAAGAAATTTCAAAGGGTTGTAAGGTAAGTTAGGACGGGAGTTACTAAAACGTTGACCGGGGCTCATGATGTACCTATGTTTTCAAATTATAGAAATTTAAAAATCTAAGTCTTAACCATGGGCGTTGACAGGATTTCTTTCGGGCGACGGCGAGTAATTTGAAAATTATTGTTAACTTCATCGCAGCCAGGTGTTTTTTTGTCGACACCAAAAATATTGGTAGAAAAGATATTGTAATGCGCCTAGTCTATACGTCAACCCAAAAGGATTTTCGGTTCTTGGCAAAAGATGGCGCTAGTATCACTAGCGAGAAAACTTACTGGCCGTTGCTAGACAGTGCATCACCGAAGTTTCCAGAACAGTGAAAATCCTTTGCTTGCTCGGCTGATGGACGAACTGAGGGATGAAGGACAGGATCCCGAAACGGTGGAATTTCGGGAAGAGCAAGACCCTAGTGAGGCAAGTGGAGAGCAAGACACGGACCCAATGATTCAGTTGCTAAGAAAGATGACTGAGCTGAACCAGCGATCAGCCAGGTCTGAGGAGGCAATGATCAAGATGGAGTAATCGATAAAGTCCGAACTGAATGAACGGTCAGCCAAGTCCGAGGAAGCAATGAGCAAAATGGAGAAACCGATAACGACAAAGCAGGAAGAAGCGTTCAGCCATTTAAAGAACAGCCTCGAACAAACAAAAACGGAAGTGCTGAAGATATTCGACGAGAAATCGCTAGAAAATTCTGATAAAGTCAAGTCAGTGGCGGAAGAAGTCCAGATGTTAAAGGACGATCTGGAACGTTTGAAAACAGCAAATATCAACCATCACCAGCAGAGTTCCGTAGTAATTGACGAATTCCAGAAGTCGAATAGCGACCGCGAAACATCGAGAAAAAGTGAAATATTTAAAACCGACTCGAATATTAAGAGTTTAAAAGCGCCGACTTTCGATAGGCAAATGTCTTGGAACATCTACAAGACACAATTTGAGGCTGTTGCAGTGGTAAATGGTTGGTCGGACAGTGAGCGTGCTACGGCTCTTATTCTAGCATTGAGAGGACCTGCTGCTGAAATCCTGCAATCGATTCCTGCTCCGCTGCAAACATAAGATGTTTGTGGAGCTTGTGAAGGCGTTGGATGGGCGATACGGTGACGAGCACATGAAGCAAATTTATCGATCACAGCTTCGTAACCGGACACAGAAGCCAGGAGAAACTCTTCAGCAATTGGCGCAAGATATTGAACGGCTGGCTCTTTTGTCATACCCGACCTCGGAGTCAGAACATTGGAAGGAAACAGCGGTCGATGTGTTCGCTATACGGCTCTTCTAGATCGTGAACTACAACAGGCGTTACGGCTAGCTGACAAGCGGACGGTCAAGGACGATCTAGCATACAGTCTGACATTTGAAGCTGCGAAGCAATCCGCCCGTAACTGTGTGCGAGTCCGAGAGGTGGTGGATGATTGTGTCTGTCAGCGAATGGAGGCATCAAGAAAAGTCATCAACGGAGATGCAATTCGGTGTTGGAACTGCGGTGAAAAGGGTCCGATAAGGTCCGAAGGAATTGTCAACAGCCGAGGAAGAACAGAACATTCCGCAAGAAGTGTGCCCAGCAAGTGAGAAAAACGAGTTGGCAAAGAGCGAGTTCGAGAAGTAACGAATGATTACCTTTGTCGGAGAATCGATGTATCGAGGAGAGTTGTTAACGGAGTTTCGATTCGATGCTGGAAATGCGGTGAACCGGGGCACGTGCGAAGCGCCTGTGAACAGCTAAGGAAGGCAGGCACATTCTGCAAGAAGGCTACAAACGGAAATTCGAGTCGATGGTGGAAATGCGTTGAACACGGGTATGTGCAAAGTAACTGTGAGCACACTCTGCAAAAAGTTTGTCAACGGCGATTCAATTCGGTGCTGGAATGAAAGGCAGGAACATCCTGTAAGAGATGCGTGCAGTGATTCAGAAGAATGAGTTGGCGAAGTGCGAAATAACCTGCTCCCCTTGTCTGTGAATCGGGAAACAAACGATTATACTGGGTGGATTGTAGCCACCTCACTCGCAACTAACTTCACGTTGAACCGGTTGAAACCGCTACGACCTTTTGTCACTTTTGTAACTAGCATGTAAGTCTTCTGTATCTAGCTTCCAACGAGAACGGACCTATTTTGTGAAAGAAAAGTTGAAATAAATTACATATATAAGACTTGCTCAAATCATTTCATTCTTATAGCAAGTGCCTATATGGATGCTCGAGGTGACGTTGAGGAGTGGTGCCGCCGGTGTACGAGTTGTGCAGCTGTTAAAGGACGAGCATCGGAAGCCTAGATTAACTGTCAGACGTGAAAAAATATTATGAAATAGAACATCTAAATAATTGAAAAAATTTAAATTTAAATAAAAATAGTAAATAGTGAAGGGAGAATAATAAACTTTAATTGTAGTTTCTTGTTACAGGTAAGATTGTAAATAATTTGAATAATTGTTATTAAATAATGAATAAACGATTTTGTAATCCTTGTTACAGAGAAACGTATTCTCGTTTTATTTTCCCTACTAAAGAAGAATCTTATATATATGCGTGTGTGTTGTAATAAATAGTGTTACAGTAAAGCGAGTGTTATTCATTATCGTGTACGTGAAAATCTATCGAACCCACTGGAACGTGGAATGTCTAGAAAAGACAAGAAAAATACAACAATATTACTAATTGGAAAGTCAAATTTTAGAAAAGGAAATTGAGAATCATCTTGTTCATCTTTAACGAAATATTGCACTTTTATGTTACGTTCACAGCCGTCCAAAAATGCGATTCGAAGGGAATACTTTGAAATTATTGGCTGATCTTTCTGAAATTTTGCACACTTGTAGGACAAATTGGTGTCCACATGTGCTACAAACTTCAAAAAATCTACCAAGATTATACTAATCAGCTTTCGCAAGTTACAGGCTTCCCAACACGCAATTTTTATAGAACATTTCCAATTGCCTATTCTATAAAATTTCGTCTAGACGCGTCGCTGGCGCCTGTCATAGTTCATCTGACATAATTATAGCGAGCGCCAGTTTGATAAGTGAAACCCGCTGTGAGACTACTACGTCCTTACCAGTGGCGTAACGTACGGTGTTCCATGTGTTCAGTGGAACACGGGCCCCCAAGCCAAAGGGCCCCCAAATCCGAAATCATAAAACGAATTTTTGTTTGATAGATCCATGGGTAACTGTTCTTTTAAAAGACATTTATTTTTACTAATCTGCAAGAAAAATACGCAAGTTAGCTACATAATCTAGGATAGTAGCAAAACGTTCAATTTTGTGTATGGAGATGCTTAGTATTAAACTCTGCTTGCACCGTAGAGGCGAAACTTTACACTTGGGTTAATTTTGCATTCAAACAATAATAATCAGAACAATCCAAAAATTATAAATGTTTTTGCTTATAATAATATTGAAAAGATATAAAGGTTCAACTTCAGGCGGAGTGCCTTTCTTGAAGGTTTCTTAAAAGTGTGTCAAGCATCCAGTTGTTGGAGTATTTGAATCTTGAAATGATTGCTACGCATCCAACAACATATTTTTAACGATAAAGGATGTCCTATTGATAGAAATGGCTAACCACAATTACTAAGATTGTTCAATGTGTATGTCAGAATATCTTTCTTTTTTAAGAAATCAAGAAACAGATGCCTGCCGATAAACTAGTCCAGATAATACATCCCTCGTTTCCCCTATGCATAAAGTATTTGGATGATCTCTACTATGAATTTTATTTCAGTCGACTTAGTTTTCCTTGGATAGATGTGATCTTTAAATCTGGGGTAATCAGTTTTAGTCTAGGATCAACGACTTTTACAAGATAGGTATGTAAGAACACTCCTCAAGGTGGTCTTTCCGCCGCGTCTCTTCGATTTTGCGATAAATAGATGGTGTTCATATTATACAGGCTCTGCCGTTTATTTATTCAAATTTCAATTTTGACTCGAAAAAAATAAAAAACTTTTAGAAAATGATTTGCGTTGCTTTTGCTCGAAATGTGGACTGCTTTAAATGTGGGTTATGTTCTATCAATTTTTCCTGGTGAAAAAAAAAATCCAAAGCGAGGGGCCCCCATTTCGATTTCGAACACAAGAAAATTGGTAAACGTTACGCCACTCCGACCACTTTTCCATTATCATAAATATTGATAAGCCATATGAAGTCACGAAGTTAGAAAGCCGTACGTTTATCAACCATAAAAATGAAAATTGGAGCGGTTTCACTGCGTTCACAACGACGAAGTTGGTCGCGCTACCTATTCGAACAGACACTAGGGAAGCCGGAAATAATAGAAGGAAAGTCATTGTTAAAGCGGCAGATCGTACCCCTAAAATTTGATCATATTACGCAACCGCTGCCGCATGGCTCGCCGATGAACGGGTCAACTTATGAAACGCTAATTCGGCAGACCCCAAAATTCAGGAGCTGAAGTTATAATCGACAAAACAGGGAAATGAAACGAGCATCTCGAAAGTTGCGACCTTTCAAAAGGTGTCAGCAAACTGTGGACTACCGTCTGAAGTTATAATCGACAAAACAGGGAAATGAAACGAGCATCTCGAAAGTTGCGACCTTTCAAAAGGTGTCAGCAAACTGTTGACTACCGTCTGTACCAGATGGCACTTCAATGGTCAGGCTGAAGCATCTAGCTTTTCTGGCCATCGAATATCTCACGATGGCTTTCAACTTGTCGATACCTACGCTTGACATCCCGGGGTTCTGAAAAAAGGGGCGAATCAAACCCCTTCTTAAACCTAGTAAAAGCGGAAACTGGCCGAGTCCTATCGTCCAATCACAATACTATCACCCGTTGCAAAGACGCTCGAAGCACTCATCCACACCACCGTTGTATCACATGCTGAGGTAGCTTCCCACCAGCATGGCTTCATGAAGATGCGTAATACCACAAAATTCGGTGGCTCAGTGGTAGAGATGTCACTTTATCTCTGAGTTGCCCAAGCGTGGGCTCGAATCCCACTGTGACCATGGATGTTTGTGTTGTTTACCTCTCGATCCCTTACCCTAATTTTCCTTCCACCAAGGCTATGTTTGCATTAAAGGGTTGTCCCCTAAAGCCTTCACATCAACATAAAAAACAAACAGCTGATCACCCAACATATCAACAAATGGCATCAACCAGAAAAGCCTTGTAACATAACCGTTCTATTGTTTCGTGATCTGTCGAAAGCCTTCGACACGGTCATTCACTCTGCGCTGTTGGCCGATCTCCTCAATATGCATATTACTGCATAAGAGGTAAGATCAACTATCAACTATCTATAATTGGGACGCATACAGAGTTTCTAGGCAATTGTTCAGAGCATAGGTAAATTAAACAGGGACGTCCAAATGTTAGCGTACTCTCTCCTACATTGTTTAACATCTAACTGGCGATCCTCCCAGTCCCAGCACCCCTGAAGGTATCGAACTAATATCCTATGCGAACGATTCCACCGTACTCATCACGGAAATCTTATAAAAGGTATGTGTGCCCGACTGAATGACTACATTGAAATGAAAAACTGGTAGAGTTTTTTTAATATCCGAAATCTAGTTATTTCGCCGCCTAAATGTACTGCAACACTTCTCACCACCTGGACGCAGGAATTTTACGAGGAGCTTACAATCCGTATGATGACGACGTGTTTCCTACTGGTATAAATCCTAAGATCCTTGGAGTCTACTAAGACACCATGATGAAGTCAAACCGTCATTCATGTCGAGAACCTAATCGACAAAACGCACAGTAAGAACAACGTTCTAAAGGCACTTGCCGGCATCTACTGGGGCAAGGACAAAGAAACCATGCTGGTCACTTACTAAGCGATAAGTCGAAAACTGCCTGGCTATGCTGCACGGGTGTGGTCACAAACCGCATGTTACCAGTGCGTGATGATATCTTCTCCTGTCCCTTAAATATCTGGTCAGTTGTTATCGAGAGGATCACCCAAACCATCATTTCAAGGGCAATATGAGACATGTCAGGGATTGACTCAGAGATCTCGATAGACATGTCCAGAGACCAGAGATACAAACGGGTACCTCCCGAACCCGACATATTTGATGAGTCATGGCACAGCATATCGTGCGGCCATTGCAGATATTCACACAACCGTGTGAATCGGTCAATATGGAGAGTTTGATTTTTGAAAGAATCGTAAGTTATGAAGTGCTCTGGAACACCAAATTTCTTCAATAGAATTGTTTGAAGTCTTGCCTGAAACCACAATTTTCTCACTGATTGTTAATTTCTGAACCAATAAAGATGATCTCTGTGCAGAAACTGTCAGCATTTTATTGATGAATGTGTGCATTTAATCAACGTCAACTTAGTCCAATAATATCGTATTTTCGTCAGGAAAAAAATACAGAAGTTTATTTCTCAATTTTGTTATATGTATTTTGGGGCGCTGATTCCGAATATCAACTTTGCACCCTAAAAAACGTGCCGCAACCTGTAAAAAAGGGGGAAAAGGGGGGCATTTTTTCGGTTTTTTGCGATTATTTCAAAAACGGTAAGAGACAAAGAAAAATAGTCTGAGGACGAAAAAAACTACATAAAATTATCTATGCAATGATATATAACACATTAGAGTTTAATTGCATATTTCGGCGTTAGAATAGAACATAAATTAGAATATTTTCATTTTAGACCTTTTTTAAAAGCTCCATAACTTTTGAAAGAATGTTAGTTCAGCCGTAAAATTTTGTGCAAGTATTATCAGCAAGTTTAAGATAATTTTAACGTAAACGCTGAGTCGCTCCGGTCAAGGACCCTCATTATCCCCCCATTTAAATTTGTCAAAACGGCATGTCCATAACTCCCCCCAAAATTGGAGCAGAGTGCTAAATTTTGGTTTGTTGGGATTGGAGGTCATAGTCACCCCACCCACCAAAAATCAGCTCATTTGGATAAAAACTAAGGGTACCTCCCATACAAAGTGACCCATGACAACTTTGTTCTACAGTAGTTTATAAAACGAGACCGAGGCTAATTTTGCGCGCGGCCAAAATTTGGATACCCTTCGCTCCCCTCGGGCTAAACGTTTTTTGGGGCGTATCTATGACTTTAACTTGTGTTTAGTCCTCCCCGCTTCCATGCTTTTCCTTGAATTTTTACATAAGTGCCGTGGCGAAGATTTAATGGGAGAAGCGGGGGATGTGGGTTTCTTAGAAGAACCAAAGGGGGGGGGGTGTATGGCAGCCCTACGAACGCATGGCCTTTCCATAAATTTTTACGTATGTTTGTGGCATCAATTAAAGCACATTTCTATGAGATTTGGTTGAAAATGGTGGATACATAAAAAAGTTTTTCTTCGAAGAACCTAATTTTGGGGTTGGGTTTATATGCCAGCCCCACGACCCCATAGTCCGATTTCATTTATTTCCACGTTTCTTATGTGGCATAAATAGAAATATAATTTTCTGAGGTTTGATTGAAATTGGTGTGCAAATAAAAACGTTTTTGCTTTGAAAAATTTGATTTGGGGGGCTAGGTTTGTATGGTAGCCCCATGACCACATGGTCCGACTCCATCTATTCATACATATGTTTTGTGTCATCAATAGAAACACATTTGTGTGAAGTTTTGTTGAAATTGGTGTATAAATAACAAAAAATTTCTTAGAAGAACTTAATTTGGGGAGCTAGGTTTGTATGACAGCCCCATGACCCCATGGTCTGATTTGTTAAATTTTTACATATGTTTTGTGATATAACTTGAAACACATTTGTGCGAAATTTGATTGAAATCGATGAGAAAATAAAAAAGTTTTCCTTAGAAGAACCTAATTTGGGGGTCTAGGTTTGTATGGCAGCCCCACGACCCCATTGTCCGATTTGGTCGATTTTCACATATATTGTGTGTCAGCAATGAAAACACATTTGTGTGAAATTTTATTGAAATTGATGCATAAATAAAAAAGTTTTTCTAAGAAGAACCTAATTTTGGAGGGTAGGTTTGTATGGCAGCCCCACGACCCCCTTGTCGGATTTCAGCGATTCAAATATACAACCTGCCTGCAACAAAAAGAAGCATGTGCGCAAAGTTTCAGCTTCATAGCTATTAAACTGGCCGAGCAAAATGCGTCGCAACAGACAGACAGACGGACAGACGGACATCGTCCAATCGACTCAGCTCGTCACGCTGATCATATATATACATATTTTATATGGTCGGAGATGCTTCCTTCAATGCGTTACAAACTTCATGACAAAGTTAATATACCCTTTCCCTCTATGAGCGAAGGGTATAATGAGTAGTACGTTGTACGTAGAACAAACTCTTGATGGGTCACTTTGTATGGGAGATACCCTTAGTTTTTATTCGAATGAGCTGATTTTTGGTGGGTGGGGTGCCTATAACCTCCAATCGCATCAAACCAAAATTTAGCACTCTGCTCCAATTTTGGGGGGAGTTATGGACATGCCGTTTTGACAAATTTAAATGGGGGGATAATGGGGGTCCTTGACCGGAGCGACTCAGCGTTTACGTTAAAATTATCTTAAACTTGCTGTTAATACTTGTACAAAATTTTACGGCTGAACTAACATTCTTTGAAAATTTATGAAGCTTTTAAAAAAGGTCTAAAATGAAAATATTCTAATTTATGTTCTATTCTAACGCCGAAATATGCAATTAAACTCTAATGTGTTATATATCATTGCACAGATAATTTTATGTAGTTTTTTTCGTCCTCAGACCATTTTTCTTTATCTCTTACCGTTTTTGAAATAATCGCAAAAAACCGAAAAAATGCCCCCCTTTCCCCCCTTTTTTACAGGTTGCGGCACGTTTTTTAGGGTGCAAAGTTGATATTCGGAATCAGCGCCCCATAATACATAAAGAAAGAGTGAGAAAAAAACTTCTGTATTTTTTTCACGGATTGGTACTAAATCGACACGATATTACTGAACTAAACTGATTGATATATAAAGTAGAAGGTTCATTGCAGAAGATTCGATAAAGAATTGTTAAGCATCTCTATAGAAGCAACTAGTAACCATTTTTATAGTGTTTACGAACAATGCTGACTATATTTCAGGTTGACCGAGTGGTTAGCGCGTAGGGCGGGTAATACGGTAGTCATGGTTTCGATGTTAGCTGCGTGGATTTTTTTTGCATTTCGAAGCATATTTTAGTGTTACAATTTATTGGATTCAAAACGACTATTATTCAGTGTTTATGCCCCTATTACCTAATGTTGGAAGAGAATTTTCTATGAAGTATTATAGGGATAAAATTGTTAATTAGGAAATGTATGGATATTTTACGGTGATTGGAAAAAAGCACTATATGCGAAAAATTGTTATAATGTGTGTGCGTGATAAGCGTGTTTACTGTATATACCATGCAATGCCAAAATTGCTGGCTGACAATGTCGTGAAAATATGGAAAATTTATCTTCTCATGATTTACATCCGTTGACGGCGACAGTGCTTGATTTTCTCTACTTTTTTTCTTTTTGTGCCGCCGCCGTTTCATGTTGATATTTCTGAGATTTTTGTTGCTCTTTGTTTGCATGTCTGGAAAAACCCGCTCATATGTGTTTAGTTGCAGTACAGCACAGCAACAGCTGGCTGATGATTGAAATTTTATCTTAGGGTGGCTCGAATATGTTTGCTATTTTCTGCCAAGATTAAGGAAAAATATATTTTTAGACATAACACGATATGATTGGAGCACGACAAAATTATAGACGCCGCGACACGATGCAATGCGACCCCCAGTCAGGATTCAAAGTCAATATCGTCGCCAAATATAGAATTTATACTGCAGTAAGGCTAGAATTATTTTTTTTTAATTTGCAGACGAATGGGTAGATGTGATCGTATGGTGTGTTGGAAAAACAAATTAAGAATAGAATACGTGTGGCTAAAAAAATACTCGGAATCTTGTGGTGTTTTGCTGCGAAGGCTGCGAAGAACAAACTTTAAGGGGTAAACAATTTATTGTCTATACAACGTCTATTGTCAGGCTATAGATAACCTTATTTGAAGCTAAAATGAGAAAAATAAGAAGAGAAATTATTTAGAGCAATTTTCCTAAAATACCCGAAATCGAAAGTATAGGGCACAATTACGTTCCCAATGTCTCGTCTAAGAAAATACAATTCCTCAAATAATAAATTACATATGTTCTGCTTCATAATTAAAATTTCAATACATTCCAAACCATTTTCAGGTCCTTATCGAAATCCAAAATTCTTGCAATCCGTTGATAGTAAATTGGTAAATGCAAATAGATGTAAATATACAGATAGATCCTGGCACATTTATCCTTCCTCCAATTGGTTACATCAATTGGCAACGTCTTTCCATTACCATCATCATCATTATCGTTCAACATGCAAATTGAGGTGTCAGGACGGTATATCTCCACTTCAGAATTAGCAACATGACTTTTCAATAGTGCATATCCATCCCCATTTCGCTTTCTCACATAAATTTACAGTACCTACACCCAGCAAAGTGATATATTGGTTTTGGTATGCCACGAACGATGCACTTGCACTCGCGCTCTTTGCAATGAGTATACCGGATAGTCTGTGAGAATTATTAATTGCAATTATGACCGTCTGAATGACTTCCATTAGGAGGAATTTCGACAAAGACACTACTATACTCTATACAGAAAACGTGCCGAATTACCATAGTCCTCCGGTTAGTATAATTTATGCATAAACCGGCAAGTGGCTGAATTTGAAGATGTACCTACTTACAGTTTTCATTCATAATGACCATTTCAAACGAATAGTACATAGTGAAATTAGTAAAAGAGGTGGAATCTTTAAATCTAACAATCCTTTTGGGCTAATGAAGCACTATTCATAAAATTGTGGGAATTATCCACTATTTCACGAAAAGGATTCAAACACAATTTTCCGCTCTTCGTAACGTTGCTATAGCAGTTGCGTGTTAACTACTCGCCTGGCTAAGTCAGATCTCCTCACTTTTTATCAAGAACTGATGAAACGAGTTAAGACCATGGGCGGCGTATCGAATGGGGGCTGGCTGATAATTAGGATAATAATATTATATTTATTGCTGTACTATAATGCATTATAAATATACGATATACGATATTTAAGAGCATAAATAATGAGGGTTTAACTCCAGCAAGGACAAAAAATTCTTAATGATAACTTCAATACGGGACTGACGTTTTTTTCAAATTGAAAAGATGCTGCATTATCGCGTTCCGCCTAGTCTTTCGAATCTGAAATGAAGTCGTAATCGAGGTGAATGAATGTACATGATTATCCAATCAGTGTCGGTCCCTGATTCGAATAAGCCATGTCTGTTGTCTGTCCGTATGTCTGTCTGTTTGCATGATATCTACGAAATAATTGAGGTAGCGGTTTGGAATTATGGTCGGATGTTTGCTTCGAAAAAATGATGGAAAGTGGAGTAGGTATGAATACTCCTACTCCTACCTACCCTACAAAATTATATTCAGCCAAATCTTTTGATAAAATGTTCCAAAAAAACTTCAAATTTGTGTCAAATGGTAGCTGATGGATGTCCTTATCAAATATGAAAGGTCTCCCAGCCCTCCTTCGCCTACAAAAAACTTGAAATTGAATATTTTGGGTTTAGCGTGCAATCGTTCGATTAGAGCTCGGTCTCGTTGATTTTAAAGTTTCAATATTATTTAATGAGTTGTAATCGATAAACTCTTCAACCTCATTAATTTATTTATCTTGATCTGAACATCCTCTTTAAGCCATGAAGTGTAGCTTACATGAGTCGAGTAAATCGTAGAGTAGAGGAGGGATCTCGAAAACACGGCGGACGGACCGAAAATC
This sequence comes from Microchrysa polita, assembly GCA_949715475.1. Lineage (NCBI taxonomy): Eukaryota > Metazoa > Arthropoda > Insecta > Diptera > Stratiomyidae > Microchrysa > Microchrysa polita. The sequence continues at coordinate 21,969,991 of OX454417.1, forward strand.
TGTGCTCTCAAAACGGAAAACCATTTTTTTACGGTTTTTAACTCGGACGGTTGTTAAATTCTTCTATATGTCAGTTGTTAAATGAGATAGGTCTGGGAGCCGGATAAGTTTAATTTCCAGATATCCTAATTAAATTTTTGAGATCAAAAGACAAAGCTCTACTTTAAAATACAAGTATTTCTACAAATATAGTCAGTTACTCGGGACTACGTAGGATTGTCGCTCCCTGAAGTGTTTGGTAATTGACAGATTCATGCAAGATGTTCTTCATCGAGGGTTTCAAAGTTAAAGACTAATCCGACGGAGTTTTAACTAAACACTCCAAGGGGCTCTAAATAGGAGTCGTGCATTGTCAACGATTAATTCAATTCAATTCGATGAGCGCTCTTCGTTTCATCTTTCTACTGAATGACGTAACAATTTAGTAGAAAAGGGAAATAAGGTCCGCTGAATGGCATAACAATTCACTTTAAATAGGAAATTCAGAATGCTCAGGTATCGCCATATACAACTTCTGACTAATAATGAAATACTGCGTCAGCGTGTAACTCTGGGTAAAAAAGAAAGCTCTGGAAGAATCACCTCAATGTTGCCTCAGAGACTTAAATTAATTTACCTTCTACAGATTCATGAAAGTAAGCATGCGAGAATAAATTGTTGACCAAAATTAAGCTGCTGATTAATAAAACCGGTACACTTACCTACCCCACCCAATTTAGGCGAATGGTAGGAAAATTCTTAAACGACAGAAACCTGTCTATCGGCGGAACATATCGTTCCTTTAATACCTGGCATCTAATGAAATACTGCGTCAGCGTGTAACTCTGGGTTAAAAAGAAAGCTCTGGAAGAATCACCTCAAGAAGTACAAATTGTACTACTATGGAATCACAAATCAAAGAAACGGAGTTGGCATTATTTTGGAGTCGTCTTTGTTTGGCAACATAATAAGTGTCGCGAAGAGAAGTGATCGCTTGATCAGCATCAAATTGGTTATTTGCGGAAGGGTGTGGAATGTAATAAGTGCCTACGCTCCCCAAGTGGGACTGCCACCAGAAGAAAAAGAGGCCTTTTGGAACGACGTTGACACCCTGATTCAGACCATTCCAGATACCGAATTGGTGTTCTTGGGAGGCGATCTAAATGGCCATGTGGATGAATCAAATTATGGTTACGAGGATTGCCAGGGTGGAAAAGGTTAGAAATGACGATGGTGGAGCTATTCTGACTATGTGCAGATCGCACAGTTTGGTCATCCTAAACACATGGATTGTGAAAAACGAGAGACACCTGATCACCTACAGTATTGGACACGGAGATAGGAAACACGAAACGCAGATCGATTACCACCTCTGCTTCGATTTTATGAGAAGGTGGGTAAAAGACTGCAAGGTGATCTTGGCTGAATCTGTCGTTAGCCAACATCGTTTGCTCCTGTCAGAATTTATTTTGAAAGTAGGAGGAGCAAGAAATAGACGAACTCCCAAGCCTGTCGAAAAATTCAAATGGCACAATCTCACAAACGACGACTTTGAACCTGTAGTAACTCCATTCATTGATAAAATGACGGAGTGGTTTCAAAACAACACCGCAACTGCCCCGACCACAGTCCAACACAAATGTGGAAAAATTTCGCTGAAATGTCAGTAGGTGAGGCGAAAAAGGCATTTGGGGTTTCGAAAGGTTCACTCCACACGATAAAAGAAACATGGTGGTGGAACACCGAAACTAAGGAAGCAGCGCAAGCCAAATCGAACGCATTTAAGGCATGGATGAAATGTGAGTCAAGCAGTGAAACCGAATGGGTCCAACTTCGCGAAAATTATTTGCAATGCAGAAAAATGTAAAGCGCTTGGTAGCTCAAGCAAAGGCGAAGGCAGCTGAGAAATTCTTACAAGAATTAGAAACTCAGACTGCGACCGAAGGACTGTCTTTGCGCGAGAGACCTAAGCACGACGCCAGGATATATAGGGTCGCAGGCCAAAGGAGAAGGAACGCTCGGGAAATACAGGCGCCAAAGATACGTGGAGGATTCGCAAGGAATGTTGCTGATTGACGATACGGCAATTTGTAGCAGGATGCGAGAGTATTTTGACGAACTTCTAAATGAAGAATTTCATCGAGCAGCTTTTCGAGTTGTTGAGCCGAATACCACAAATATTGAAGATATCTCAGAGGAAGAGGTGATGGAGGCAATGCATCAGATGAAACGCGGAGAGGCAGTCGGACCGGACAAAATCCCCGCGGAATTTTGGTTGAAAATGGAAAATGTCGGACTTAGTTGGCTCACAGTTCTCTTCAGCAAAAGGTGAATTAGAGGAATTTCCGGTGAATGTCGGATTACACCAGGGCAGTGTATTGAGTCCGTTGCTCTTCAACATCATCATGTGCTACTTATTAACACGTATATCCGACGGCCTAGAAATATCTCTTCTTTTTGCCGATGATATAGTCCTCAGTAGCCCACACATCGTTGCCTTGCAAACTGCACTTACAAAATGGTGTGAAATTCTGGAGGAGCATGGACTGAGGGTAAGTATAACAAAGACTGAGTTGTTATGCTGCCCAATCTTAGACCCAAATGCACCGATACCAGATATGTACGTCAAAGGAGAGCAGCTTAACCCTCTAGCAGTAGCAGGACAGACCGCCTTTTGGCGGGCTCTGAATTTATCCACCTAACTCCTAATGTGATGACTTTTTTTGCCAACTAATGCTATAAGAGGTTGTGTTAGGTACTGTACTAGCGCCTTAATATTCCAGAAAACCGGGCAAATACCGTTATCTTATTCTATTGCCAGTTGAATGCGAGTTGGTGCGAAAATTGACCAAATAAATTATTGACGCAAACAGTGCGCATTTCGCAATACAAAAACACCACTTTGTTATTAGCTTTGCTCTACAGAAAAATTATTATAGATGAGAAATATTGTTTATTACATAGCAATATAAGTGAATTTTGATTTTTTGAAAAGTAATATGCATTTTAGGTCCGATAAGTTAAGCCCGCCAAAAGGCGGTCTATCCAGGTAACCCAAATTTTTGTCTACATTTATCGTATATACTCATGTATTTTTTTCGAAATAATTTTCATTGAATTTTCAACAAAATTATTACTGCTAGAATGTGAATCGATATTATTTGAATCTTTTTATGCTGTAACGTCTTTCCAGAGCAGCCGATCAGCTAAAAAATCCGATTGAGCTGATAAATTTAGAGCCGATTGGGACTATGGAGCCACTTGGAATTATGGGGCCGATACTCTACATATGGCCAACAAACGGGACAAGGCGACATTTGTACAAAACAGGAATATGAACCGGAAGTAACTGTTATAACTAATTTAAGCTCAGGATCAATTACAAGATGAAATGGGGTTATATCGTGTAGTAAAGATTTGGGAACAACGGTTATCCACAATCCTAAGAAGACTCAAGAAGCTAGGAACAAGTGATTGAAGTCAGAGAAGGAGAATCATTTAATGCTTCCTAGGGAGAGTCTAATCAATACTAGTCTGCATTGAATGTGTGAGATCCGACTTTGCAAAAGAGGACTCAGGAATTCTAGGCGCTATATCAGTTTCGTGAGTGGTCGACAAAACCAGGGTCCCACTTTTTACATACCCAAACTGGTGCTGTGTATTGTGATGCAGCTGGTAGTGCTAGCGCTGGTATTTGCTTTAACCGACAATTTAGTAGCTATACAGACGACAACCTACATCACGATGACTGGATGACTGCCCATAATCATGCTGTTATGCTCCCCTTCTCCTAAATTGGCATATGTATTTGAAACACCCAAAAATGTTTCTAAATTAACAATAAAAAAAACTTAATAGTAATAGTACAGGTTGGAACTTACCCAAAAGTGGGCACAGATGTATGTATTTTTGTCACGATCCACCATCTAGAAAATCCTTTATAAAAGAACTAATAAGGGCTAAGGACTAAACAAGATGGCCCAATCTTGCAAGCTCCTTATTTTTAACTGTGTAATCACCAATACATAAATGGAAACATCATTGTTAAAGATTGTTAGGTATGTACTCAAACCAAACCAATGTCGAGTATTGTTAAAGCACCCCCAAATCATTTTAGATTAATTTCTGGGGGATAGAGCTTTGACTAAAGACGCACTGCTAGTCAGTAAGAATATAGTGTTATGGTCGCCATAGAAACCGCTCCCAGATTTCAAACCCTTCAATATATATATATAAATACGCAAAAATCATGATAAATCTCTTTTCTACCAAACACCGGTTTTTTTAGAGTATTTATAACAAAATTGAGAACACACGGCAAAGTACGCAAATCACCAAGCGGGCCAGGCGCAGTCTCTTTTTTTGCCGTTCCCGGGATAGACCGCCTTTTGGCGGGCTACACATTTTAGTGTTGGTTCGTTTTCTTTGGTTTTTATGCTAATATTAACGTACTATAATTTTTCCGCCAAGAAAAAAAATTGTCCGGTTAGAGGGTTAAGTCTTATACCAAGTTCAAGTACCTTGGCTCGATGGTGAACAACGGAGCTACATGCGATGATGACATCAAACATCGCACAAAGGTTGGGTGGATGACGTGGCGAGAAAACTCTGGAGTTTTCTGCGCTAAGATAATGCCACTGAAGCTAAAGGGCAAGTTGTACAAAACGGATGTAAGTCCCGCACTCATGTATGGATCAGAATGCTGGACATGTATGAAGGTTACGCGAAAGAAATGACAGCGACTGAAATGAAAATGCTACGCATGTCAGTTGGTGTAACCAAAAGGGACCACATCAAGAGTAGCTACATCCGAGGCAGCTTCTCCATATACCAACCAATCACCGAAAAGCTCGAAGACCGACGAATGGATTGGTATTGCCATGTTCGAAGGCGTCCGCCTGAGAACCCCGCAAAGAGAGCGATATCAATGGAAGTTCCACTTGATGGACCCAAGGCCAGAGGCAGACCGAACAACACCTGGATATGTTAAATGAAAAAGCAACAACAACGCATTGGTCTCGGCGATGACACGATCCAAGATAGAGCTGCATGTAGAAATATGCTGAGATATTACCGCCAAAACGGGCGATGTGCCTACACCGCAGGTCGAGCAACGCGAAACCATGGAGCGGTATAAAGAACGAGGCAAGGAAGAAGAAGAAGAAGAAATGATACAATAGAATAGAGCAGTGCTCACCAGCTGAAACATACCTTGTCAAATATGGACCCTTTCACGATACCTAGGGTTCATTAATAAAGCAATGCGCAGCAATATAAAAAGCAGTTCCACCAACGTAATTTCATAATATTTGACGTTATAAATTAAAAAGCTATTGACCACACAACAATCAAGGAAGTGGAAAAAAATTCTGTGCCACCACTTATGGGATTTTCTGTCAACAGCATAACTGCCTTTTAGCTGATCAAATTTGTCGACAAAATTCATATTTGCGTTGTAGTCTTTTACGGCTTGTGGACAGGATACATCAGCACTGGTACCGTTGCGCTCTCTGCGATTAACTTCTCCGACATTCTTAGGATCATGGTAGTTTGACAAAAGAAATACTGATCTCTTGTCTTTCCATTTTATCAAACTTACCTTTGTGTCACTAACTCGGTAATCATGTTCGCCTCTTTGTAAATACTTGTCTTCTTTTAGCGTTGGCAAGAACTTTCTTTTGGAATTTACCGTTCCACATGCAAAAATTTTATATTTTCCCAACTCTACTTGCAAAGGGTAGCTGTTGAAATAATTGTCAAAATAGACTTTATGATTTTTGTTTTTCAAATTTTCGCAAAAATTTCTGACAACTTTACCACCTAAGTCAGTTTCAATATTAATTCCCGTTTTGCCTGTATAAATGTCAAAATCAAGGCAATAACCCGACTCTGCGCATTTCATCCAAACCTTGTACCCTCGTTTAGTCGGTTTCTTTGGCATGTATTGTTTCAAATAGCTCCGGCCTTTGAATTTAATCATGCTCTCATCAATTGCAATTCTTTCAGAGGGCTTGTAGTTTTCTTGAAAGTTTTTTCGCAATATGTTGAGCAGAGGTCTAATTTTATAGAGCTTATCAAAATTCGGGTCATTTCTGTTAGGCATTATACTATTGTCATTGACATGCAAGTTATTCAATAACCAACTGAATCTATTCAAACTCATGAACTTTGAGACATAGCTGTCATGCAAATCTGGTGCTGAAGACCAGTAATCTTTGTAGCTTGGACATTTTTTTATACCCATCACCAAGTTCAAAGCAATGAAAACATCTAGTTCTTCAGTAGTGGTAGGTTTGTAAGGCTTCCCGGATTGAGTTGCGTATAGATTTGTTTGAAAGCATAAAATATCTTGTAAATCCTCTGTCCAAAAAAGTCGAAATAGTAGCAGCGGTGTAACATTCTCCATACTTAGAATCAGATCCGATATTCCCACACTTTCAGAAAAATCACCGTAACAAGCTGGTCAGAGGAAGATCATCATCGAAATTATTGTCGTCAACTTCTCCAATCAAATCGCCTAACACCAGTTGATTTGTTTCGTCCATTATATCGTTTTCACCATCCTCATCGCTACAAATACTCTCGCAATCTGAAGGAATATCTTCCAACAAGTATTCTGCGATTTCTTTATCTGTAAGCCGGCGGGACATACTGCAACAAATACACAAAAGATATACATACATAACTATCAAGTAGGCTATGAAAATAAAGTGCAACAGTCACGGTGGTTAGTTTAATAACCACTTTCTTTGTGGTCGTAAATGCACATCGGTAACATGAAAGTAATCTAATTTTTATGTGGCCACATATGAAATAGATATTTGAGAATACATTGAACACCACACAATGAAAAAAAGAGTTTACTTACATTTTTCACAATTTTTTTTATCACACACAAGAATAAAACAACTTTACGGCAATATTCAATTCGATGACAAAGATCTGTCAGTCATTCAAACTACTGCATGGCGGTTGTATTTTGCCAAGCACAGTTCGAATTTGTATAATAGTTCTAAAGTTTTCTGCTAGATGACGTGGATGGTCATTTAAAAATTCGGAAAGAGGTGGTTAGTGTAAGTAACCACCAAGACTGAAAGAGTGCTACCAATAGATAAAATGGCTCGGTTAACCGGATGATTTAACCATTGGTGGGTGCTTGGGTGGTTGTTGACATCCCTAGAGTAGACTGGAATTATTGCAGTGTAAGAAAAAAACTTCACTCTACTTTTGTAAATGGCAGTAGAGTAGAGTTTAACTCCACCAATTAGAAATTAGTCGGGTTGGAGCGACCGACTAGCCCGGTGGTAGAGTAACTGGTAGAGTGGAAAGCACTACCTATAGTCGAGTATAGTTTTGAGTTTTTTCACCCGATTCATGTGAACCGCGCTTGGGTATTAACTGTAACCTTATCGGAATTTTGATAAAAAAAAGGCGATAATTCCGGTGTAAGTTGCGATCTACTGTTTGAAAAATTGTGAAAAGTAGATATCTTTAAATCTGTATCCACACTGGCTCCCAATTGGTAGCTTGCGAGGACATCGCGATGACATCGCATCTACCTACACTGACTGCCCTTTGGTTTTGATATTCAGTATGGCAACTGATTGATCTGTCAGCTGATATTTTGACAACCGCTTGTCGAAAGGGTTTTTTTTGTGAAATTGTTTGATTCTTGAATGGTTTGATAAAAAATTAATCGCGCAGAGTCCGAATTTGGTAATTAAATTTGCAAAACCCCTAAAAATGAAAGTTTGCCTATTTCATTTTCAGGCTCCATTTAGTAGCCAGTTTTTTTTTTTTGAAGAGCTGCCATTTGGAGTTAGTGGATACAGCTTAACTTGGCTTTGAACTAAAACGCTTTGCTTAAAACAAATACCACATTTTGCACCCATATTTCCCGAAACTCCGACTCTGATAGAGGCGCTTAGTGCAATAGACATTTTCTCAGGTTATACTACTCCTTGTGTCATTTTCCTTCTTTCTACGTTATCCTAAAAAAACACAGACAAAACTTTGTTGAGAAACGTTGGTCTATTCTTTATGCTTTCTTCAAACATTTCCATGACAACTTCGGCATGAAGAGAGGACAACTATAGACGTGGTGTCATCCTATCCGCACTGGAAAATATTCCGTCATAATATGCAAGACACAAGGATCAAAAGAAGCATTTAGTATTATGTAGCTCAGAATCAGAGAGACGAAAAATAAGATGTTCACAACACAAAGTGACTTTCGATACGCAGGATAGAGTGTTCTGCAAGTACATTCAATACACAGTAATTTGGATAGAATGCCGAGTTCATTGGCCATCAATTTCGAAGCGTCGGACGACGGTGATTGTGTATTTCTCATTGGAATATTATATTGTGTAGGATTTTTTGTTACACAGAAAGCACACAAATATTTCAACGATGAAAAGACAATATCAAGAACTAGAACTATCATCCCTTACCAAATAATGTCCTGAAGTATGGATCAGAAACATATCTGCAAGATTCAAACGACATCCGCGTGTTGTAGAGATAGACGAATGTAGATGTATTCCCAGGTTCCCAAAAGGGATGAAGGATTTCAGAGATTTTTTTTGCTGTGTGGATGTGCTCTATTTTGTTTAGGTTTAGTACCCTCCGGCTGACAAAGTCTTCGATAAAGGCTCTGGCTGAATTCGATGCAATGAAAGTTTTTGACGAATTTGAGACAGTTTCCTTTTTTTTTACGTGTGTACCATTGTAAACTGTTAGGAGCAGAATTCCAGATAATTATTTGTATATTTGATTTAAGGATAGGTTTTCTCTAGACAAAAACAAGGATTATTTTTTCGCTAAAGATTTCCATGAAACATTATTTTCTCTGCACACGGATTCGTTTCCATTTCAAGGTAGAAAATTTGTCTGTAAGCTTATCTTGTCCGAAGGACATGAGATCGATTATTGTTGGATGCCTCTAATTTTAATGAGATACTGTCTTTTGGACTCCAATATATTTTGTCTTTGTTCTCTATCATATACAGTTTTTCTTTTGTATGTTGAAAGTTTCAGGTCACGAAGCAGATATGAAACGTTTAGTTTTCTTTAAAGGAACGTTTCCGGTCAATTAGCTCATTAGATACGTTGTTATTTTTCTGATATTAAATCACAGATAACTAAATGGGGAGACAATACGAGTATCCTGCTGACTGAAGCATATTTTTGCTGATGGCGATGGCGACTCTGGATCGTTTATAATGATAAGGGTCGAAGTTCGGTCAAATAGCAGCAATTAGCTTTTTTTGATTTATTTAAAAGGATAAGTTTTAGAATTATGGAATTTTCGTGAATTTGGGAGAACATTCTCGAAAGATTCTGAATAGAAAATAAAAGAGTAACATGCAGACATCAGAAGAGTAATTTGTTCTTTTTTTTACTCACATGAACTTTCAGGAGATAGACTGGAGTTGCGTCTGGGTTTCTTTTTTCATTTTTGTGAAGTTTGTTCATATGTAATATGATTGTAGCATGTATTTCAATAGCACGTGGTTTTAATACCTAATTGTATAATTCTTAAGTTATTTTTCATAAGAACATTTTTTTGACATGTTCAATCACAATCCGTTATAGTCTCAAACACACAAGAGTCAATCATTTATAAATTTTAAAACAGAAACCAGCGAATTAGTATTATGTATGTACCGATAAACTTCTGCCAGATGTTACCAGTCCATCACGGATCAAAGATTGGATTTGAAATTATTGCAGGGTACCCTTCTCTGATTGCATCCACGACTAAGTGCTTCTCAATGATTAAGACCAGATTAAATTTCAAAGTGGCGTTTTGTTTGAAGTGCGTGTGCATCGCATTATCGGAGGAGCATTTGAATAGGACATATTTCAGATACAAATGTTGCAGCTATGCGGATGTACTTGAAAGCACGTAATGTGATACTGAAAAAAAAAAACATTGGAGTTGGAACATGTAAGATGTTTGTCTTTTCATAATGTCTTACAATATCAAAGAGTTTGATAGCATTCCACAAAATGTCTTCTTTTTGTAAACCTTAAAAAAAGATCTTGTGGAGCTGAAATTCTAATGGTCAATCATCTTGCATTTTTCAATATCAGGAACTTTCCTAAAACCAGTGTGTTTTTACTATAAACACATTCGATAGAGGTTTAATGGAAATTAATTAAAAAGTTTTCTTTTGGAGGTTGATTGCAAAAAATGTACTATAAACATTAGATACATTTCAAGGTGGTGGCACTTGACTTGGTATTTACGGGCTAGTGGTGGTGTCTTATACTTAAAAATGTTGAATGACGTTATGTCTTGACTTATATCGTTTCGATTGTCTTTCAATTTTCTTTGGTAGAAGCATCAAAATCCAGAAATGCATACCAGCAAATACGCGGACGAAATGATGACATTATTACGATACAAGGATGCTATAGATACAAAGAAAGCTCCCCATCAAACAGATTTGAAAGATACTCCGCTACATGCCGGCTTATCCACTGTATCCAAGCAATATGTGAAACTGCATATCAATGGGCTGGCACAGAGTACAATTTTTTTCATATTTAAAATTTTTAATGAAAAATTCCATGAGACAGAGTTTTGTCCCAGGGCATGGTCATAAGCTCTTTCCGTCTTTCCTGTGACGTCATCAATCGAAAGAGAACGTATACTACTGAATGAGAACGATTACTATGATTTAATATATTACTATGAAAAATCAACAACAAATCGTATGCAATGACAGCTCACTAAATACGTTGATTTTATATACAGTAAACCTTTTCTAAACAGACACCTTTAATAGTAAAGTGTCTTATTGAGTATCTTATTTACAATATGACAAGAAAAAAACCATCCCGATCGCATTGAATTTAAATACAGGCTTCGAAATGATATATTGGGTTTTAATGAAGGTTGTATATCTGACAACGCCAACACTAATGCAGATGATACCCCCCGACTTAAAGAGTCTTGAGGTTGGTCTAACAGGTTGTTTGTAATTACGCCATTCAACTGCCATTCAACCATGTATTACACTGAAAAAAATGGTTTAGACTTTTTATCTAAAGTGAAGTAGTTGACTTAAATTTAGATAGTTTTACCAAAGAAATAGCTGATTTCTCTAATCCTCGCAGCTGAAAATACTATTAAATTCGTTCATTTAACCACGCAAGATTAGAAGAAAAAGTTTAGTCAATTCTTCAACAAACGTTTTTGATTGTACTATTCAAATATAAAATTTAACTACAAACAATCGTTCTTTTTTCTTCAACACAATTTAGCTATCCAACATTTTATAGATAATGAATAGCTGTCTTTACAAATGAATTAATTGAATTTGCAAATATAGTAGATGTTTCAACTAATGACGAATAGAAAAATTATCCATATCTTCGTAGCTGTTTCAACTACATAGAATCATAAGCTGAAAATCAACGCGAACTTTAGATGAATTCGACTATTTCTTTAGATAACCATTCTAATTTTTTTTCTCAGTGTACCTACGCCATATTCATATTTTAGGAAAAATGTTATCTGCAATTAATATTCTCAGAGATCTTTCCAAGGAGGATGACGAGTCCGAAGATCTTCCTTCCACTGGCATATGATGGACTCGAACATTTAGCGGGTTACATCTGCCACCGTGTGAGATTTTCAAATCCCGAAACAACCGTTAATCCAAATGAGGATAATCGTTCTTATACTTGGACCAATCATTTGGACGAAGGTGGACTCTGCAAACCAACAGAGGAAATGATGGTTCATGTAGAGGAATTGAATAATATACTCCTAGAGACAAACGGGGAAATTATGTAAAAATTACTTTAAAAAGAATGATTTTAATTGCTAATGAAAGGGAAATTGCCGGTGAAGGAAAGGTAAAAAAAAAAATGTTTTTTAGATCCCGGATGTTTTTTCGCATAAGACAACTAAATTCTGAAATTATTAATAACAAATTTTCAAAAAAAAAAAAAAAAAAACTACATCAAACTGTATTATAAAATATACAAACAATATATGTATGTTTTATGTGAAAGGTCTTTTTTATCATATTCGTTTATACTTGCACAATAGATATGTACATAAGATATGTATTTCCTTCCGCCATATTGGGTGGCCAATTATGAAGACTCTACTGTACATGTATTTTTTAAATAAAACGAATACTTTGATTCGCCTTTAATACGATGGCGTTGCTATGCAAAATATGGCGTAACTACGGAAAATAAACATTTTCTATTACACCAAATTCAATCCGGTGACACGCCAACTACGTTGTCGTTGTGCACAGTGTTGTGCCTAGTAAGAGCGTTAAGAGAAATGACGTCATAGGAAAGAATACGTCATTCGTTTCTCTGACTCTCCCACTTGTCGCTATCTTATATTCTTTATATCGTGGTTTTGTCCTACTCTGTCTCATGGAAAATTGAAAACCAGCTGATTAGCCCATCTTTGGGTAAAATTATTGGCAACGATATTGAAATACCAAGATCAGGCACTCCTTATAAGTGACTCCGTAGTTCATCTTTATTAATGTATTAAATTTCTTCTATCCGTGCACATTCAAGTTGTGAGAAATTGTAAAAGAGAGACACACCTATAACCTATAACTTCACAATGACCATGTAAATCTGAAAGAGAAGAACAACTGAACGGTTTCGCAAAGGGATCATTTTACTCTCAATTTTTCGTTTGATAAGCCGTAAGTTTTGCTATTTCGGGATGTGGGCAACTCTAAATTTAGCAAATGTCACACCAATACTTCTATAAAAGCGAGCTAGGCTATCAGTCCCAAATAATTACTATCTAAATGAAATGGCAATACCGAATATACCGAATACCGAGCGTACAGAGGGCTGTGCCCGCAATACGACGGTTTTTAGAACTTTAATTCGTAGTGAATATTTTTCGTATACAGGGTGTCCCGCATTAGGTGGTTAATACTGTAAGGGTTGATAGCACAACTTGTTTCAGCAAAAAAATTACCAATACAATCGGAATTTTTTTACCGTTACCTTGTTATTGCTCTTTTTGTGAAAGTCATCGAAAATCGTGACTTGTCATGCAAAATCATAATTTGCAGCCCTCCTGATGACTTAATCCAAATTTGATTTCAGTTTCAGAAAATACATAACGTTTCACAAAAACTGAAGTTTTTTCTGTTGCCAACATTATCGCCACTTTCAAGATACAGTTACTCAAACTTAATAGACACTTTAAAATAGATTTTTCATCGAAAATTCAAAAAGTAATTTCATAACGGTGCTTTATACGTACAACTCTCCAAGTTGATAAAAGTTGCTTCAACATGTTGACTTTCCAACGGTATATCACTTTTTATATTTACATTGCAGAATTTTAGGAAAACACGCATTGAATGGCAAAATTCAGTGGAATCGCTAACAATTTTCCCTTTACTCGAAAAAAGACAAACGAAGGCTATTATAACTCGGGATAGAATCCCGCTACATTATTTTGACCAGAAATGTAAGATATTTGAAATGTTGTACATTGTTTGGCAAATGCAACGGTACTTATAACAGTTAAAATTTAATATTTGCTATTTATGGCAGATAGACGGGTGCCCCGCTCATAATGCGAGATCTATCAAAGAATATTTGGAATACGAATTTCCCGGAAAGTGGATTGGCAGATTTGGAACAGTTGCATGGCCTGAGAGAAGTCTTACCCCCCTAGATTTGTATTTATGGGGTAACTTAAAAAACAATGTCTATTCCGAGCCGATTACCTCCCGGCAACAGCTGCTGCAGCGAATTAATGATGCTTCTAAAAACATAAAGTAAACCCCTCCTGAAATCCTTCGGGTCGTTTCTTCCATGCGCCGAAGGTGTCGAGTCTGCATACAAAATGGAGGAGGCCAATTCCAGCAGCATTATTCCAATTCATCAAACTCACCCATTTAATCATTAGCTAATATTTTGAGTTTATTGGTTATTTCTCATATTCAAAACTTTATTTTCATTTTTATTTAACAAATTTTTAAAATTGCGATAGTAAAATATAAAAAATAAATGAATAAAATTTCAGTTTGAATAATCCGATAAGAAAATAATTACCTTGTTTTTTTACATCCAATATGTGTAATTTCAAAATCCCGCAATGTAAATATGAAAAGTGATATACCGTTGGAAAGCCAACTTTTATCAACTTTGCAGAGTTGTACGTATAAAGCACCGTTATCAAATTACTGTTTAAATTTTCGATGAAAAATCTATTTTAAAATGTCTATTAAGTTTGAGTAACTGTTACAACGGGCTCTGGTGGTAGGGGCAAATCGAGGAAGCTCTTCACGCGACTTGGTGCTTTCAAAAACACTTTCTTTACGTTGGAAATTAAGGCATCTACTTCGAAGAACTCGTTTCTAACGTGCTCGGAAATGCGATGAAATGCATGGGCGAGACAAGTAACGTGAGTTAATCTCGGATAAAATACTTGGAGGGCTTCCCCAGCCTTTACCATGTATGGAGCAGCATCAGTTACGAACAGCAACACATTACTGTGCTGCACTCCATTTGGCCCCAGTGCGCTCATCGAATTGTTGAAAAATTTAGCAAAGATGCGTGGTTGCACTTTTCTAAGACTTCGACATTAAACAAAATGGGCTTCGTTTTTCCGAAGATAATAGCCCAAAAATAGCGTTGGCTATATATCTCCCTTCGACATCTTTAGTTTCGTCTATTGAGATCCATATGGGCCCATCACCAATTATATCACGAATTCTATGAAGTGCTTCCGTGTAGACGTCGCATAAATAGGTCATTCTTATGGTTCTTTCTTCGGGAACTCTTTGCCCACTATACTTCTCCAAGAACTCCTTAAAGTGGGGATTGTTTAGTTTATAAAATGGGATATCGGCCTTGACAAAAGCGCGACATAAATCCATTTTAAACGCCGACTTGTTGCTGCCTTCCGAAGGAGAAATAAACGTTTGTTTCGAGGTCCTTCTTTTGTCTTTGTTTTGTTTATGTAAAGCAGTAGAAATATGCTGTACAACTTGAGACCTTTGGGTGGTTCCCACAGCTTTTCCGCAACTGTCACAAAATAAAACACTTCCGTCTCCACGGAAATCCTGTATGTATTTCAGGACAAGAGAACTAGATGTAGACTTGACTTTTGGCATTCTGAAAAAATGTTAAAATGTTAACTAACCGAATACTGAAGAGGAAATAAGTGAAAAATGTCCATTAAGGACCTTTTTAAAGACAATGTCAATTTATGTATTCGCACTTTTATAATTTCAGCAATATTACCTCTCTAACTAGCTAACCCAAATATTGAATGCAAATGTACTACCGAGTCTCCCTTAATGCAGCATAGTACTTTACCTTTTACATTTTGATTCTTTTATTATTTTATTTCTCAGCCAAATTATTTTTCTAGCAAATTAAAATATTGTCTATTCAGAATTTGAAATTTGTCGATTTATACAAGGATCAAACAAGGGAACCATACGAAATCCCCAATCACAAAATCCCCAAACGTAGAAAAATTCCCAAAATCAAAATCCCCATATTCAAAATCCCCATAATCATAATACCCATTTACAAAATCCCCGTAATCATAATACCCATATACAAAATCCCCAATCATAAAATCCCCAAGCACCCGAAATATGCTGGTAAATGGTAGATGAATGGTAGTAAAAAATGGTAGATGGCTGGTAGATGGTAAATGGTTGATGAAAGACTGTAAATTGTTGATGGTTGATGGTAGATGGAAGGTGTTAAATGGTAGGTGGTAAATGGCACTAGGAGGGTCGTACATCGATACTAACTTTTTTTTTGATTAGCACAAACAAAATGTTCGAGTACATTATATTGAATAAACGTTTGCATATATCGTTCTAAACATATTAGGTTTTCTTTAACATCGTCGAGACATGTCCTCATCCGAACGAATATTCGCGGAAAACTTGGTTGGCTTATTGTTGGAACCGATTCGCCTGCACATTATCTGATTTTGTTCTGTGTCACTTCAAAGAGTTTGCCGTTGATTAGCATATATGTATATCAGTCCACGACGGTGATTTTGTTATTGCATAGTAGGACTATTACAATTACAATAGTCTAAATCACCTACCATTTACCATTTGCTATTTACCATCCACCATTTGCAATTTACAATCTACCATTTACCATCTGCCATCAACCATTTACAAGCTACCATCCGTCTACCATTAACCACCTTCCATCTACCATTTATCATCTGCCATTTAACATCTATCATTTACCATCTACAATAGCCTGAAGAAACTCCCCATTCCTCATTTGAGGTGTGATCTTAGAACGCGCGCGCGATCTTAGATCACACCTCAAATGGGGAATGGGGAATTTCGTTTGGGGATTTTGGTTTTTGGTATTTTTATTTCGGGGATTTTGATTTCGGGGATTTTAATTTCGGGGATTTTGATTACGGGGATTTTGATTTGGGGATTTTGGTTTGGGGATTTTGTGACTGGGGATATCGTATCCAACCCATCAAACAAACCTGTGGAATTGTTTGGATCCGAGCTATAAAAACCGAGATTTGCGTAAAGCGTCTCTGGAATTTATTCGTGTAGAAATGGCATTAAAAGACATAAGTGAAGTAACTAAGAAAATCAAAAATTTACATTCTACATATAACCAAGAGGTTTTAAAAATTCAAAAAAGCAAAAAAGTGGAAGTGGTACTGACGGCAGCCCGAAGTACGCTAAAAGCGTAAAGTATTTTTGAAGCAGTGTTCACTCGTTCACTTGGCGACAACATTATACGAAACATGACATGCTACTAAGATGCAACTACATACGTGCAGTAGCTCTCTACTCTGCCGACAGCTCGCACTTGTGTGACCGGGCGATGCGGGTCGCGCTACTTTCATGCGAGTACACACACTCAGAGAAATATTCACTCATATTGAACGAAATATATTTAATTCAAACGATTTGCGCTTTTTATTTGGCTCCACAAGCAAATGCGTTTAATTCTAACGAGTGGCGTTTCTTTCAAAAGCATAATGAGTTGTAAAAAGGCGTTTGAATTAAAAGAATTTGCGTTTACCTGAAAAGAAGGAGCCAGTCGATTTAAACGTATTCTTCATTGAAATAAACACTTATTCGTTGATTGTAAACGGGTAACGCATTTTGAATAAATGAAAGGCAATTGCATCAAACGTCTTCGTTTTTATATTGAACGTTTTTGTTATTTAAATTAAACGAATCATTCTTTTTAATGAAACGATATGTATTTCGAAAGTAACATATCCCGTTTTCATTTCATAGAAATTACCCCATTCAAAATAATTGAGTTTTACATGGAATTAAAAGCAAACTCTGCTGAAATAAAATAATGCATTCCGTTTGATTGTCCATTCTCCATTCGATTAGATACTCACTGTTACCTGGGATGACAAATCAATAAATAATAAAACTTATGAAAACTTCAGGAAAACACTTTATTTTTTATTTATGTCTAATTTTAATATGATTAATACATAACACTTTTACACCCGCTAAACTTAAATTGCACGTGTGGAAGCGTCCATTCCTCCAGATGAATGCAAAAGTACATTCTCGAAAACACTCTTGACATCGACGAAGATTCTAACTAATGACATACACGTTTGTTGTTAGACACTACACATTTGTACACAATGAACATGAACACGTGAGACTCATCGGACCGGCCAGAAGTATTAACTACCTGTTGTGCCACGTTGAAACAAATGATATTTTGGCATCGCGTCCTTTATGTATGTGTATTTGTTACGTAAAGGAATGCATACACATTACTATGTAATGCGGAATCTTTTGATTTAAACGACCGCCGTTTGGGGCTTAGCTACTCTTTTGTTTTAAAAGAAATTCTTTTAGCGTAAATGAGAACTCGTTCAAATCAAACGAGATTTTTCAAACGAATACTGCGTTCAATTTAAATGTGGAGCTTTTAATATGAATGTGCGTTTTTTTCTCTGAGTGCAGGTGCAGTAGCTGTCCACTGTCAGGTCAGCAACTCGTATCGTACTGTGTAACCAGCCCATAAGTCTCTGTTTCGAGATTCTCGCAACTTGAATGTGCACGGATAGAATAAATTTAACACGTTCATAAATATGGGCTACGGAGGCACTTATAAGGAGTGCCTGATCTTGGTATTGTTCATCGTTAGTGATATCAATCCCTTTTTGCAGCTATTTGATTTTTCTTTCCTTCTTCTGCTCTATACCGTAACCCCTTGTGGGGCATGGTGCGTTCACTCTGCCGTTTATAGGCTATTTCGAGTCAACATTCACATTGCATATACTTTCGGAGTGTACTATAATGTTGCAAGTACTATATATAATTTCCTATCCGCACATGTACGGAAATTTTGAACCACGCCGAGATTCGATCTGCAGACCTCTAGACTGCTAGCATCGTAGAGTGCGACTGAACCAAGTGAGCCACAGAGCGTGACAACTTGTCGTTTTGGGGAGATTTCATAGTTTTTGTAGTAGATAGATGGTGCCACAAACAATTCAATTTTCAATGTTCAATGTTCAATGTTAAATGTTAAATGTTCAATTTGTTACAGAATACCTTTCCGTATGCGTCCCCTTTGTAACGGTATTCACGAAAATAGCAAAAAAAAATCGATTATTGTATGGATTTTAACCCTCATTGCGCCCTTAGGACTGCATGTGTTGATCTGACATTTCCGGTATTTTTTTTATGCGTTGTACAAGCTACAATTTCGTCGCATAATGCTTTTTAGTGAACATTACCCTTATAGAGGTATTTTTTAAAAACGGTGAATTTGTGATTTGCCCCTCATATCTTCCTTACGTAAAAACCCATACCCATCGATGGGGAGTTTTGTCATTGCAGCCACAGAAGCTACAAATTTGTCACAGGCGACTTTACACCATACTCCCCTCCCCGTTACAACGATATTCACGAAAAACCCAAAAATCCCCGTTATTTTTTTTTCAAAGTGTTGCGACTCCGTACCACCCTGGGGTATATGGGGCTTTATGAGGAGATATCCTTTGTAATCTGGGCCATTGATCTATTACAATATCTCATTGACTTGAACGAGTAAAAGTACCAAATTTAAAATAATGAACTAAAATGCTTCTCCATTTATGTGAAAAGGTGGAAAACGATGATCAAGTCGATTGTCATATATTCGTCTAGCGCTCCGATAAATGTTTCAATTTAGGGATATATTATTCAATTGAAACTCCAGTCAATATGCGTAGATCAGCAAAAAATATCTTTATTAGGTGTGTCATAATTCTGACCTTGTCAACTCCTAACTTCGTTACCGTTGTTTCAAATCCGAAAAAATACGGGTATTAAAATCCTTTTAATATTAATACCCACACGCCTTCTTCTATATAACAAAAAAATTTTCACGCCTTTACGACTTTGTTTAATCCTAAGGAAACACCCTCTGATTGTTGCACTACTAACTTTAAAGATATTCGTGCCAATGGCTAATACCACTGCCATCTAGATAGACAGGCCGAACTGCAGAAATTTGTTCGTCTACAAGTGGACAAAGTGCGTTCGTGACCAGTGACAGTTGACATTTGTAAAGCCCACAACCTCCAGTGCTTCTGAACCCAAAAGTTTAAATATGGCGAGCGTTTATTACGAAACAAAGGTTATGGTTCGCTTTAATGTGTTTTTGATGTGCAAGTGGTAAAATAGTATACATCAACATCGTACTTACCATATTTATCTCAAAAATCAACGCACTAGCATGTGTATATCATAGCAAGTCACACGAAATGACAGGCTGACAGCCACTGATATTTGGATTGTGGACAATTTGTGGATTGTACTGAGCGGTACTTTGGCAGTACTAAGCGCGGACCATGACCAACCATGGCACTACTAGTGTTGCATGACCAGCTGATAGTCCGGCCTGTCTATCTAGATGGCAGTGCTAATACCAATGTTTTTACCAATTCTCACGGCAATCGGTGGCGCCCGTGGCGCCGTTCACTAAACAGGCGTCAGATTTCACCCTCTTCCACTGTTTATTTAACACAATAGTGCTACGCAATTCAGTGGAAAAAGGTGACAAGGACCGGTATCATCTTATTCCACAAATTTTTTTACCAAACGATAATGTTATCACCTTTTGATTTTTCAATGTTCCCTATTTATTCAATGAAAACCGTTTCTCAAAAACCGCGCTTTGCCACATTTATCCACACACGTCCGCGCTGGCATATTCATGTACCGCCTTTTGTAGATATGAGCAGTTTTCTGAGTTAAGTTAAGAGTGAAATCGAGAGTGAAATTTTTGTCCGCTGCGATTTTTTCAATGAAAATGTGTTCTTACTGTCGTGGAATATGTGAGGAATGCTGGGTAATTCCATAAGCTGCAATCCGGAAACAGTTCCATAATTTTTTTCGACCATGTTATGTATTTTTTTCCGATTTCACGGTTATTTCATCGTGAAATGTCAAATGACCATCGAATCGAAAAATAATACATAAAATGGCCGAGGAGAATTATGGAACCGGTCTCGGATTGTAGCTTATGGAATTCCCTACCGTTTATTACATTGCACGACAGTAAGTATGCATTTTTATTGAAAAAATCGCAGCGGACAAACATTTCACTCTCGATGTCAGTACTAGGCTTTAGAGACAAAAAAAAAACAACGAAAAACAGCGAAAATTTTTAAAATTTTACGCAATTCCAACTTTGTTCCGCAACGAAATTTTAATGGGAAGCTCTGGATTCGTCCTCACCAAAGAGATACATATACATATATAGGTCTATGGTCCTCACCATCCCAAAAAATATAAGAAATAACGAACAATTTTCTCCACCACATTTTGTAATCTCAAGTTTAAGTAGGTATTACATATTTCAAACGTCTAAATCTGCGGTTTGCAACAAATTGGACGACAATTATTCAAGTAGCTTAGTAACCATTGAAAATCGTTCAAACTTTTATTCCTTTCTTAAAAAATAATTCTAATTTATTTAATGCCTTGGTTCACAAAAATTAAGAACTAAATTTCATTTTCAACCGACGTTATAAAAATTGCAAGTTACTTGCAGAACATTTGAATTCGATTTTTCATTAAATTTGAAAGCTCATCTATTTCTAAAACTCGTCTCACATTTTTATAAAGCTCTTCTGCACAAAAGCTCTACAATAATTTCCCCACTAAAGAGAATCTATCAGATAAGAGAATTCAATAAGAATGTATCTGACTCACGCACGTGATTCTTATCAGAACAACAGAAAAGATACACGTTGTGTATGGTAAGTCAAGTCTGCACAAGGGGAATACGAGCTATACACTACAGACGTTACTCACGAACACGCGCCTTCTGATAACATTGCTTTCCCCTTTATTGGAGAGAAAACAGAACAAATAGAAGGTGTACGAAGGATATGTTCTCCTCCCTGAAAAGGGATTTTTTCCCCCAATTTAATTCTCTTAACCTTGTGTCGCGTGCCACGGTTCCAGAGAATTTTCATATAATGTCCGTCGTTGCTCATCGTGGGTATCTGAATCTCAGCAAGTATCCTAAATCTGCGTTCTTTTGGCTGGGCCACAGAGAAGAAGATATCGTATGACTTGCTATGCAATGTATACGATATCCGTCGAAATGAATGAGATGTAGGTACACACGTTTCACGTTGATGCCCCAGCCTCAAATGGAGAACACCACCCCCCGGCATGCCGTGTAGCCCGCGCGCAGGTTAGATATCTTTTTCACGGTTGCCGCAGTGTATTTGGTCGTTTTCAGGTTCCAATTCAGTTCCTTTAACGGTTCGAAGGCGTTTAGTTCACGTTGTTGACGTCACGTCGCGTAACGATCGCGCAATTACGATTACGACGCCGAGCGGACGATATACGTGTCGCGCGGAGAATCACGCTAGTGAGGGTGATCGTGATACCCATACCTTAAGCAGACGGCAAGCCGGGTTTGAGAGTGCGGCCTCTTAGTGTATACAGTGTGAAGCTGATGAAGCGGGTGGTTCGGGTGAATTGACCTTACTTACACCTGATGCTGCCTAATTTTCGGGTCGAATGCAAATGTGAATGATGCGATCCTGATTGATACAAAGGTATCATTGTCGTGTGTCACATTACACTTTCTTTTGTTTTTTAGCCTTTTTTTTACTTCAATATTCAAAACAAATTGCCATTTTCTGTATCTATTCTTTTTTTATCTATAATTTCTTATCAACTTCAATCCGCCCCCTGAAAAAAATTTAATTTTCATCCATTGAAAAATATTTCAGTGTATCGGTCAGTTTTTTTGCCAGTCCAAATTGAAATCACATTCGCTTCGGTGCAAATTCATTCGGCAAAATCTGTCTCCCAAATTTAGTTTCGAATCGAGGGTATAGTTTGAATGGGAAAAAATTCTAGTGGTTTGCTATAGAAAAGTGCAAAAAAAAAGTTGATGTGATTGTGTGAAAGTTTCAAGTGAATATTGTTTTTTTTTCACGAACGGTATTCGACAAAAAATTTCATCGTCCCCTAAATCCTTTTTTGTCTTGGTTAAATTAATAAAAAAAATTGCAAATTGAAACTTTTTGCCACCCGAAAAGTAGTGCGCGCACCGGAAGGAAGAGTCGAATGTATAAAAGATGAAAAAATAGTTTTGTGAAAATTGTGTATAGTTGAAGAAAAGGATATTGTTGTTGACGTCGTAAAAAAAAAGTTTGGCATTCGGCAACAACTGTTGATTGTTCAAGGATTTTCAATTGCAGTTTGTGAGCAGTTTTATTAAAAAAAAATAAAGGTAGGACGCTTTTCAGATTTTTTTTTGTCAACCGTCTGGAGACGACAAATATTCCCATCATATTTATAATTTCAAAATTGCAATTTCTGACTTGTCAGTTTCTATTAATTTCCATCATCGTCTTTACTGAGTCACTGCGGGTCCCCAACAGCATTAACTGAGTCAATTTTTATCCATTTGCCTTTATCAAATCCAAGCCGCTCTGATTATTCTTCTTTTTTGTTTGCTAATTTTTGCAAGAATATTATAGAAACCCTCCAGAGCTTAAAAGGACTTGTGGGAATATAATGAAAAAAAAAAGACAAGAATATTCGCTGGAGTAAAAAAACCATGACTACGGTACACCAGGCACGAGGACTTTAAAAAGATAGCAAAGGCAATTAATTATTCTGTTTGGTCCCGCGCCGAAATCTCTGGATAATTTTTGCACGAGGGATGTTTGGTCGAAGGTCGAAGGACTGATTGGTATCATTATGATGGTGATGTGATGAGAGTTTTGTATATTTTCGTCTTTTATCCGGGAAGGATATGACATTGGTGTGATTTAGTGAAGGAATCCCTTTTCCATAGAAAGTGTTTGTGGAATTTGAAGTGCGTAGAACTTTAAATTGGATTTATTGCTATAGGTTATGGTTTGTTTACATTTAGCTGCGAGCATAGTATATTGAGCGGGAGGTTTAAGTGCATTTAATGGATTTATTTTAAGGACACTTTGAATTAGAAGAGGGATTAAGTAAAAATGGTGCGTTTTGAAACACGAATTTGTATATTCTGTATGACATTTCCGGGTCAAGTAAATAAAACTCTCCGAAACTAATAGATAAATTTCCGAATCATCAAAATTCCATTCAGAATCAATTCTTTTCCGGATCAATTAAATAAATCTCCGAACCGATTCTAAATGAAAATAATAAATAACCAAAGCAGAAAAATGAATTTCCAAATAAAAAAAATGTACAATTCAAATAAAAAAACGTCCCAATTAGAAAAATACATTTTCAAATCAAATAAATAAATTTACAAATCGAATAAATATATTTACATGCCAAAAAAAGTAAATCTAATAAATACATTTCCAAATCGAATAAAACAAATTCCAAACCAAATTAATAATATGCTCGTAATAAGAAAAATGTATATACAGGGTGTCCCATATTAGATGGTCAATACTGTAAGGGTTGATAGCGAAACTTGTTACAGCAAGAAAATTAAGAATACAATCGGATTTTTTTTTTACCGATACCTTGTTATCGTTGTTTTTTTTTTTAAAGTCATCGAAAATCGTGACTTGTCATGCAAAATCATAATTTGCAGCCCTCCTGATGACTTAAACCAAATTTGATTTCAGTTTCAGAAAATACATAACATTTCACAAAAACTGAAGTTTTTTCTGTTGCCAACATTATCGCCACTTTCAAGATACAGTTACTCAAACTTAATAGAAATTTTAAAATAGATTTTTCATCGAAAATTCAAACAATAATTTCATAACGGTGCTTTATAGGTACAACTCTGCAAAGTTAGTAAAAGTTGCTTCAACATGTTGGCTTTCCAACAGTATTTCACTTTTCATATTTACATTGCAGAATTTTAGCGAAACACGCATTGAATGGTAAAAATCAAGGCTTCAGTGGAACTCAATGGCGCCGGAACAGGGGGGGGCAGCGGGGGCAACTGCCCCTCCTATATTTTGGCTAAGGGGACAATTAGTACTAGGTACTGCACTTGATGTATTAAAAGTTACGAATAATTTATTTAGTTATATTTTTTGTACATATGCAATGTTATGTAATTATTATTATTATTATTCTAGTGGATATTTTTTTCCATGATGAATACCTGGTTCACAGAAAGTTGCATACTTGACGTGCATCTAGTGTATGTACACTACGAGTATGTATGTACATTATCATTCCATTTTCATCTCTTATTCGTCAACAACTTTGTACCTCAAATTAAGGAATAAGCCAACGAGAGCGAAACCATTGATCGTTGATCAGCGAAAACGAGGAAGTTTTCATTCTCCTTGTCAGAAAATTATGCCGACGGTAGAGAATCTCATAGTAAGATTGGGTTGCTATGCTGAAGATTGTGTTTTTCTTTGGTTATCTCGTGTACGTTTGGGTAACAAAACTTCATACCTATAAAAAAATACAGGTGGATCAGCTGACATTTTTTTATATGGACTTCGTTACCCAAAAATACACGGGATGACTGAAAAAAACGTACTTAATGTTGATGTTCGCTTACAGTTAACTTTTTTGGAGAATATTCTGGGATCTTCACCTACATGTTGCGTCGAAATTGCTGATCACTTTCGAAATACATATATCGAGCACATCGATGTAACACGGCTAGTAACATTACTGCTGACCGTTTCAGTATCAGCAGCATCATCAGGAAAGTCGTTCATTGCGTCTTAATACATCTGATACATCTAATCCTTCTCCATGTTCACATGGATCGAACAGGGAATTTAAATCTGTCAAAAATCATGAAAGAACCCGTTTCCCGAGGAAACCGGAAAACCACCTTTAATTTGACCTTTAATTTTACAAAACTATACAAAATAGTAGTAGTAGTCGTGCTCTGTGGCCGTGATCGTTCGGTCGCCACTCTGTGAAATAGACACTCATAGAGAAACGAGTTTCCAAACTCGGCACGACTCGTCGCAAGTTTATTATTCAGAAGAAGTTGATAAGAAATATTCTTATCGTAGAATAAATAATAAACTAACAATGCGACTAGGAAGTGGTATGGCTGACAACCGTATCACACTCCGAATTCAGCTGTCTCTGTAACGTTGATGACTACACACGGTAGTCATCAACGCACCATGCTCCACTAGGAGTTACGGTAATGAAGAAGAATAGAAAATATGTCCATAATCTTCAACACTTCGGAATTACAATGGGATCAGAATAGGTAAGAAAAGGAAACTTAAAGGCTATTCTCATCTTGGAGACTATTCTAGTTGGTTTCTGATCGCTGTTGTTCTCTAATTTGCTTCATAATCACTTCTTGTTATCGTTTCACAGGATATTAAAGTGGTAGAGGTCCGGTATATGACCGCCTAATTTAATATGAATTTGAGAAAAAAATCTTGCCCCCTCAATAAAAAATTCTTTCCGGCGCCACTGGTGGAACTGCTAAAAATTTACCCTTTACTCGAAAAAAGACAAACAAAGGCTATTATACATAATTCGGGATATAATCTCGCTACATTATTTTGACCAGAACTGTAAGATATTTGAAATTTTGTACATTGTTTTGCATTGTTTGGTACTTATAACAGTTAACATTTAATATTTGCTATTTATAATCGAAAAGCTGTTATTCTTTCATATGTTTTCACAAGCAAACATTTTATTTTGTTCGAATAAAAGATACGTTTTTAACTTGCATCTCGAGCGTTCTTTATTTGGTTTATACTAACTATACAGTTTGTGGGTTAATTGATGGTATTTCTGCAAGATTTTTGAAAGCCCCATGATTTTTCACATGATTTTTATATAAAATTGTCTCGATAAGTGCAAAACGCATAAGTGCAAATTTCGCTTAAGTGCTACGATTTTCGATGTCGTGCATTCTTTTTGCACTTAAGAGTACAAAATTGTTAAAATTGTGTTTTGTTTTCTCACTAATATTGATGCGATTCTCTTTTAAGAAGGTGGTGTTCAGATAGATTTAATAAATGTGGACCACTGTAAATTTACCAATCAAATTAGAATCGAAATCGAAATCGCGCAAATACTCGTGCCTATCGGGTGGATAAAATATGATATACTATGAGTGACACATTTGTTGACACAAAGACACCTCTAAGATAGCCAAATTCGAATATGTAACAATGTCAATGCCAATTCTTATTTGTCTATTATGCTTAATAAGGGAAAAATGTATATATTGTCAAAGTTTAAGTACATAGTTATTTTTGTTTTGAATTCTTCATATTTCAGGAGGTATGCGGTGCCAAATTTGGATTATTATTGATGATGGCAATTCTATTACCGAATCGGAAATTGGGGCCTTTTCCGCCTTGATTTTGACATTGAATCCATTGCATTCTAATGAAAATTACGTTTTGATTTATTCAGCTTTACTTGGTTATTATTATTAAACTTAGTTCTTTTGTCCTTTAACCCTGACAACCGACCCAGTCGAAACTGACTTGTTGACCGACCCATACGCCCCCGAGGCGTATATGTGCCAAAATCAACAAAAAAATAACTAAAAAAAAAACATTCAGATTAAATTATGAGTTTTAATTTTAAATTAGGAATCTTCACATATTAAAAGTACAAAATTTGATCAATTAATTATTCCTTAATTACAGAAAAATATTTTATAGAAGAAGGTTGAGTGATGGTGCTATTTTTTAGTAATGACTCTATACGGTGGTGTTCTAAGCTCTCATTGCATTCACGCTTATTTTCTATAAAACTGAAAAGCAACGTTTCACGAGTAAGTTTCAGGGACAGCTGCGTATTGTGAAACAAATGTCGCGCCGTAATTAGAAACTAAATTGTGAATATCCGGCACTACATGAGAAAAATAGGAATTCAGGCACAAACAGAATCCCGGTCTAAGTTTAACTAATAATTAATAATAATGATCAAATGGCTCACAGATCCTTATTTACCCAGGTGGAGTAGACGGTGGAATCATTGACTGGACTCTATCTCGCAAAAAAACCAATTGATTTTGAATGTAAATTGCTGCGTTCAGTTTTTCCAATTCAATTTTTCAATTTTTTCCTTGTTTTGCTCAACAACTATGCTCAAAATATTTTTACGAAACACTTACTTACTTACAGTTTCAATTGCAATGAGAAATTCACATTTTTAGTCCAAATATCACCTGTAAAATATTTGTATTATTGTTTTTTGTAAAAATCACTTATCAGACATCCGCCTTTGTCTTCTTTTTTGCACAAAAATATTTAAAAAATTCTGGTAAGGATGTTTCATCTTGTATAGACCATTGAAGCTGATGAATAACCTATACTCCAAGAACAATTCATATTTTTATCAAATTTGCACCAAAATTCATTGCTTCATATTTCGGTTTGCAGTTTTTTCCTTCCCTATATCTGGGTCTGGGAGGGGCTTTAGCCCCCTGAGCACCTCCCGTGGTTGCGCCACTGATTATATCATTTGTATATACATATAATGCACCTACAAATTTCATACATTGAACCGATCCATACGTCTGTGCAGCGTACAAATAGTAACATATAATTTACATCAGAACCGACTGACACGTTTCAGAGGGACGCAGATTTTGCCTGGACGGATGCAGCAAGCAGACTAAGTGGCCATAGCATACCTGGGGGGTGCGAGCATGTCAGTTGAACCAGAGCTGCAGAATGGGGGAAAGATGACGCGTATACGCCTCGAAGGCGTGTAGGTCGGTTGTCAGGGTTACATTTTGGCATTTCATATACAAACATCGAATAGTATAGTGATTTTAGCTCTGACGATTTTTCGCAAATATCTTGTAAATTGTAATATTTACAACAAAATCTTCTAAGAACAATTTAAACCACCACCATAATTTACTTTCTAATGATATATAATACCGTATACCTTCTCTTGGCAGATTATATACTAGACCTAAAAACATCCGATGTAATTCCGATTTTTTGATAGTTGCATTTGTCGGAATTACATCGGATGTTTTTAGGTCTAGTATATAATCTGCCAAGAGAAGGTATACGGTATTATATATCATTAGAAAGGGAATTTTGTGTAGTTTAAATTGTTCTCAGAAGATGTTGCTGTAAATATTACAGTTTACAAGATATTTGCGAAAATGCATAATTTCACCTCTTTGCCACCCCTCCCCCTCAAATGTGACGCGAAAAAAAGTGTAACTTTTTACTGCGTAATGCGGTCAGACCATAGACCAATTTGGCATCAAGTCAGCTCTTTTTTTGGATGTTTGGGTTTCATCATTTTTTCAACTAAAATCACTATACTATACTATAAGACAATTTGTGAAATTTACTATTCTCGTGGGGCTAATAAAAATTAAAACGGAAGGCATTATTATGGTAACAATTTTTTTTACTAAATCGCTAAAACTGAAACATCTTTATGTTCCAATTAAATTACTGAACCATGAGGTTAATGGAAAGTCAAAATTTGAATATCTAGATAATCTTGGTAAAAGGAATAGCAGATTCAATTGTTTCAGGCTAACAATAATGATCGACATTTGATAACTCTGGGAGGTGTATTTCAAGACATTCTGCTTTATTTTATTCTGCAAGGGTGAATTCATCGGCGCTCTATCCTGTTTTGTAGACGAAATCGATCCCAAAAACTTCTGATTTGGTATGCGGCGCGATCGATGCAACATCATCTGTATTATAGGCAATCTTACATGTGAATCTGTATGATATGCTGTGTGTTTACTATCTTTGTCATTGGATACGCAGTCAAATGTTTCGCATTATTTATACCATTAAAAAAATGGAATTTGCGGAATTTTCTTCCTAAGGGCATCTTTGCGAAGAACATGACTCAAAATCGTTGATGGCTTTGAAATGATTTTCTAATTAATCGTAATCTAGCTTAGTTGTTGCTGTCTGTTTTATATACATATAATAATTTTATAATAATTCTGATGCCTAATTTTAACACTGCTCTTCGTGCAACGGAACCATTTCTATTTATCTTGAAATAAAATGAAAAGTAAGTCAAATATGCGTTCTCCCTGTTATATGAAGTTCCCATTTTTAGGGTTTTTTCGATTTTTCAAAAAACCCTTATGAAATCGATTTTGTCCGTAAGTCTGTCCGTCTGTCTGTTCACTAAATAACTCGCGAACGACTGAGCCGATCGTCATGAAATTTGGTAGGAATGTATAGAATGGTAACAGTCTTTGGCACGAAATACTTAAAAGTTGGTAGGGCAAAAATAACAGCGTGTCCCGGACATTTGAAAATTTCTTCACTAAATAACTCGCGAACGACTTAACATCATAAAATTTGGTAGGAATGTGTAGAATAGTAACAGTCTTTGGCACGAAATACTTATAAGTTGATAGGGTAAAGATAACAGGGTGTCCCGGACATTTGAAATTTGGTCACTAAATAACTTGCGAACGGTTCAACCGATCGTCATGAAATTTAGTAGGAATGTGTAGAATCGTAACTGTCTTTAGCACGAAATACTTAGACGTTGGTAGGACAAAACTAACAGGGTGTCCCAGAGATTTGAAAAAGTCGACTTTTTAGTTTTTATCGGACATGGACTCAAATCAAAGAACTCGATGGGTACTTTTTACAACAGTTGCTTTTTTTCCATTCTGGAGTAATAGTAACGGAGTTACAGCTAATAAATTCATTTAAGTAGCCATGATACAAGTAAATCTATTTTGGGATTGGTCTAATTAAAAATGTTTCTAAAGCTAAAGCCTTTCATTCTGGAACGCATTTATTTAGACCAATCCAAAAATAGATTTACAAGAAGCATTTCATTAATATTGTGCATAATTCTTATATATGTATTACCTAAAATATATTTGCAAATTTTTTCTCTATGTACGTATCCAAAATCTAAAAAACCCTCGCATTGCGGGCGCAGCCCTCTGTACGCCGGTATTTTTTCAATTATGTGGCATCTCCAGGATTTATACTTTGGAATTAAAAGGCGAAAAAAGAAAATATTCCATTGTGTCGATAAATTTACCACTCATAGTATGGGGAAATTACATCATATTATCATAGTTCCATAATTAAGTGCGATATTACAAATTAAGCGGAAATTACTTTCTCAGACCATGCCATGGACCGCACAATAGGTTCTGACCTAACATAATCGACAGCTTAAACCTCGTCCTATTGTATTGTTCTCAGAATACCTTAGATTGACAGCTGGTTCGTTGCCCGTCATATCAATATTACAAAAGTACCGTTACTCTGCTTTTACAGTCCAGTTTACTTAGCACATCAAGGGAACACGGTAAAAGCCTTGTCGATTTGTGGTTTAATCACAGTCCTCGTAACAAATGTTGAAAGTTTATTTTTCGCATCTAATTTAAATTAATCACAGGAAAATACTTACACTTACAGGTCTTTCACGGACCACCTTCGGTCCGCGGACAGTCTTTTAGATTGAAGAAGTGACAGTCGGGGACTTGCTCCGAGTACTACTACTACTAGAGATCGAGCCCCCCAATCAATTTTAAGTACTATTTCTTGCAATCGCAAGAATGGTTGTAGTAAGTCTTGCAGCTGTACAAAAAGCGGCCTCAAGTGATCGATAGTTTGTAAAACCTGTTCTGGGCAAAGTTGTTATAATCAAATGGAAATAGTGATGACGTCTATGATCATTTCGATGGTAACATAAAACTAACCACTCCGCACTCCCAAACGTAAAAAAGTGTAAATAACCTTAAAAAAGAAACAAATCACTATAGAAAAGTACTATTAAACTGTTACCTAACACGTTCACTGTCTATGAGTTACATGAACACACAGTGTTCCTCCCTGGGAGTGTTATATCATGGATATATGTAATCACTTTTCCATTGTGATTTCCAGCTACATATTACTGTACATTCCACCATCTTTTCTTTTTTTCTCTATTTATTCTAAATTCCGAACATTCACTTTCCTATCCCTTTCCGAGATTGAAACACAATCCACTACTGTGCTATCTATCCATCTTGACTTTTTGATTTAACAGATTTTTCACTATTTTTCCAAGAAAGAGAGAAGCGTCTCGTAACGTTTCGTCCGTTCGTCCAAACGACAACGACGATACTCTAGACTAGAACTTTTAGTCTAGAAGATGGCAAAATGATCAATTTGACGAATATTTTCTCGTTTCAGTTTTTTTCTCTCAGTTTTCGTATCGTTTCGATATCAATATCTACTGGTATCGAATACCAGTTGAAAAATAAAAAAAAAGACAAGCAATAAATATTTTCAAATCCCTTTCTCAAGTCACTGTGAAAATCTTAAGCAGTGTATGGGAGTGCAACGGCTAGTGTTGCTGCAGGATATGTTCTTCACTAGAATTTGAGATACGAGTATCAGAGAAACTCAAATAGCAGTTTCATGAAATTCCCGGTTATTTTATACAATCCTGAGATAAGGATAAAACGAAAGCTTTCCATGATGGTATAAGCATAGCACATACGCATTGAGAGAAAGTCAGAGCATTCATTATACTCGTACGATATGAGTAAATATTCGCAATTTAATACTTTCTGTGCATATTAATTATTATTATACATACTAACAACTAGCATATAAGATTTCATTCTACGAAGGGCATAATACTCGTGTGGATTTTATGATATCATAACTTTTGTATCCGGACGACAAAAGTCTGCACGAAATTCATTTCTCCGACAATTCTTCACTCACTCATATCCTCCCGTATTCGTATCGACCGCCTTTCTTTTTTTAAACTGTGTCGTTATCCTTGTATCTCTGTTGTGTGTGTCTGCATAGTCTGTCTGTTGATAGTGTGTTGACAATTCCTTTGAAAAGTCTCGAATGTCATCAAATTTGATCCCTTCTCATAAATTCTAATTAAAATCCTTGGAGACACCGCACCGGTCAGATCACAGGAAAAAGAGGAAAAATCTTTTTAAACTATGTATATCTAAGAGTGAAAATAGTGAAATCGAAGAGGCCAGTTTCGCATAAGCCAAGGGGTCAAAAGGATAATAATGTGAAGGCCAACGATAAATGCACTTTGATCTCAGATTCAGATTGTAATAACACGCGCTGTCTGCCCGCACATACCCCCATCCAACCAATACGCAACTTGAAAACTCGGAATCGGAACAGGACAACTATGGATAAAGGGATGAAAGATTCCAATTACAGCCGACGATAGGATATTAAGTGACTATACTGGAATAAGTTTTTCTGGATTACGTTTATGTAGTTCGCGAAAGGCACATTGAGTTGTCGTAACTTTGACACTGCCTCCTTAGAAACAACTTCAGAAAGATGATCTCTAAGCAAATTGTAATACAAGTCAATCGTATTATACCGTTGACCTGAACATGACTTTCTCAAAGTTTAATTTCTCATCTTTTTCTAATGTTTTACTTAATCATAAAATTGCCTTTGATGTTCGCGGAATTGTTGATGATAGGCACAAGGTTGAATAATATTATTAAATATGAATTGAAGTTTGAAGAGTGTTTGTGAATTCAGAAAAAAAATTAATGTAATGCAAATTAAGGTTATTGGCGAACTCAGAATAGAGGTCAAAGTTTAATTTCATGGTATCTATTTCGTTCTTAGATCTAATGTTCATTTTATACTCTCAGCTGGCATTAAATAATAAAATAAGATTTCTGAAACTGTATGAAACATACTTTAGGGCGAAAAGCCTAATGTACAGAGTGCATTCGATAATGCAAATCGAGTTCAAATCAAGAAGGCTGATCGGCTCGTTCGTTCCTTCTGAAAATTGCTATTGTGCGACATTGGTTTAAAATGGATTTTTGAAGAAATTTTTATTTTTTTCAAAGCCTTAAAGGCCTTAGGTCGAACCGTGGTGTAAGTATTGGTGGCGACCATCATTTGGTTATCGTAAAAATGCTCTTACGAACGACAACGATCCAACGAAGTCATAACACGTTAATCTTAATCTTGCCACGCAGAAGCTCGAAACCCCATCTATTAGACGTGCATATTCGACCTCCTTGCATGAAAAAGCTGTCGCAATTTCAGCTTTAATTTCGTAATTGCAGAGAGATAGAATGACACAAAGGATTCTTTCATTTCGTGTAACGAAGCGATCATAGGTTGATGGGATCAAGGTAAGCGGCCCTTTATCACTGACGCTCCTTGATTTCGTATCTCAATATACATAATATGTACATAGAAAGAACAAATCATCTCTGCTGCTTAGGCCTGTTCCTAACACCGTTATATCGGTTTAAGACCGGTGTATAATCAGTACCGGTACCAATATTTCAAAGTACCGATATCCCCGTTTTTGCACGGTTTTTTTTCAGCCATG
Source organism: Microchrysa polita (assembly GCA_949715475.1). Lineage (NCBI taxonomy): Eukaryota > Metazoa > Arthropoda > Insecta > Diptera > Stratiomyidae > Microchrysa > Microchrysa polita. The sequence continues at coordinate 22,003,728 of OX454417.1, forward strand.
AGCCGGTCCCGGTTTTTTCTTAACACCGAACCGGTTTTTTTGCCCGGCTTTTTTTTGAACCATTAGCCGCCGATCCTGGTTTTTTCCAATACTGGTGCACCGGTTTTTTGTCCGTTTTTTTTTTTTAAACAATGAGCCGGCGCACAGGTGTTAGAAAAAAACGCTTCATTCTTAATAAAACCGGTGTTGGGAACAAAACCGGGACCGGCTCATGGTTGAAAAACAAACTGTGCGCCGGTGTTGGGTAAAAAACCGGCTCATGGCTGAAAAACCGGCAGGTGCCTGCCGGTGCATCGGCCGTTGAAGAAAACCGGTATCCGTTTACAAGGCTTTAGCAAAAGAGGTAAATGATGCGGCTCAAACTAAGCCATTAATTGACAAATCCTTCACTACAGACTGTCCTGTGAAAGATAAAGAATGGTTCATTTTCTTACCGAAAAATAGCAGCTGAATAAATGGAAAGAACAGTGGTCCTCAAGTGGCCGATATTAATTCCAGACCACAATTTAAGACACAATTAAAAGGCCGAATGTATGATGCGCCGATAAGGCCCGGGAATTGATGGAACTCTCGTTGGATTATTTAAAATATATTCTAATGATTCACCAGAAAGTGTTGGGAAACCGTTACAATTCCAAACGAATGGAAAAAGGACGTAATTATTAAAATGGCCGGGACCCAATGGGGATTGTAACAATTGGCGTGGAATAGGCCTATTTTTAGCTATCGTCAAGCTGATGGCAAATTTTTTTTTCTTTGAACTGCATCAAGAATTAAGTTGATCGCACTTTAAGTGATGAACAGGCTTGATTTCCTGAGGGTTTCTCATGTAGCGATCATATTAACACTCTCCGAATTATTATTATTGGACATCCCCATTACACTTGATGTTCATTGATTTCGACAAAGTGTTCGATAGTGTTGTCTGGGAGCTCTTCACAGGAAACCCTTTTTACGAAATTCTCCAACGGTATTAATCGTTTACTTGAAAAAAAAAAAACATTTCTTTGACAAAATATTTTCCTGTGATGTTTAATGAACAAGTTGACAAATGCTTAACATTTAACTGAGTAGGTTGACTGTTATAGTACGGTTACCGCTGTAGTTTGAAAATCAGATCTACAGTCAGAAACGTGGAGTGTGTTTTGCTTGTGATGCGTTTTGGAAATCACAAAAAAAGTTTACCTGGCATCTTAGCTATGCTATCTCCCATCCCAGGCGCGTACAGAGGGTGGGGCAAAAGAGCAATTTGCCTCAGCGCCCCGAAAGAACAGTGGTCTCGTATAGTGCGCACCCGCGATCTGCAAAATTATTACAGGAACTGACTTGAAGAGATGGCACAGAACAGAACGAGATGAAAAGCATACGCAGTCAGTGCCCCAATCCCGAAATGAGGTTAACTGGAACCATAGAGAAAGTCTTGAGTATTTTTTCTTTTTTCCCGTTTCTTTTTTTTTTCCAACAAATTGTATACGTTGCTCGGTCTAGGGTATCAAATATTTTTTATTGCTTATTTCTAACGCACACTTAAAAAATCGATCACACACACACACACTTTAAAATCGATCTAGACTTTTCAGTCATCTGTCACTGTCATTTTCCATACAAATTGACAGATTACGTAATTGATTGACTGACAGACTGTCAACTTGTATGGAAAATAACTGTTACTCTGACTGATACTGAAAAGTGTGGGTCGACCTTAAAACGTCTATTGCAATACAAAAAATTACAATTATCTACATAGTATGTACTTACTGGATCCGAAATCCTACTCCAATTGATGTGCTCGCAAGATCGTGAACTTTCCCTTTGCTTTATTCAGCTCTCTTCTAAGTCAAAGGATGTCCCACGCTTATTTATTCTTCTCCCTATAAAGACATAATGTGTTTAAACATTTCTGAAATTTGAGAGGAATTTGCAATATTTAACCCGAAATGCTTCAATCAATTGTCATGCATTGGTATCTCTATCTAAAAGTTTACCTCAATCATAAATGATTGTTTCAATTCTCCAAAATGAACTTGAAATCCTTCAGGCATGTTGTTGAGTCCCTCGATTTTGTTCTTCCCACTCATAGTATTGTGTTCGCTTTCTTGAATTTTGTTCTCGCTCATTTCATCGTCTGTCATTTTCAGAAATTCATACAAAATGAAAATATCCTTTCGACAGTTGTTAGTCTCACGCAGTTAGCCGTGAGCGTAGTGTCCTTGAAAAAAAAATGTCATACGAAAAAAAATCGAAATACCTATGTATTTCTTTCGCACATGAAAAAGGTAAAAACTCTTCTACAAATGCAAAAGGAAAAATTGCTTTCGTCTGATCGTCGAGTTAAAATTTCGTTTCTGGTCGCGCCGGTTATGTATTATGATGATTGTTGAATGTATTATAAGTGAGTTAGTTTTCGTATAGGAGATCAAGTAAGGATTTGAACGCACGTTTGCGTGAAACCTTTTGCAATATCGCAAAAATGCAAGAATATCAACATCATCCCACAATCAACCCGTTTGAACGCATGCGATTCGCTGGCAGAAGTCGAGTATATTGCGGATAATGGAATAATGAGCCAGAAACAATAATATTGTAGTCCTTGATCCTACTCTGAAAGTGATGTGGTTGTGTTTTTTTCCGGTCGGCAACGACGACATATCGCGTACAACGAAAGAAGAGCAACAAGGAATATTATTGAAAATCAATAAAAACTAGGCATAGGTGTATTTCTGTGACTTTGACTACCTTTGAACAGTCGAAATTTTAGGCTCATGATTTTTTATTTTTCGTGATTATGCGCCTACGCATACTTGGGAGCTTACGAGCAATTTATATGTTTGTGCATTGTTATTTTGTTGTACTGTGTTTTGATCAAGTGATTCAAGAACAAGGGGGCTTCGCCCCCTGCTCGCTTCGCTCGCCAACCCCGGGGCCGAGGCTAATTTCGGGCGCGGCCGAAATTTGGATACCCTTCGCTTGGGCTAAAAGTTTTTTTCGGGCGTACCTATGACTTGTATTTAATCCCCCTCCTCATTCTTTTTCTTCCGTTTTGACAAAAGTTTTGGGCTTGGTTGAAATAAGTGGACAAATAAAAATATTTACTTGGAAAATTTTATTGGGGTTGCCGGAGCATGACCCCACAGTACGATTCCATTCGTTTTGAACTTTTTAGTTGCTTTGATAAAGACACATTAATTCAAGGTTTTGTGAAATTGGTGTAAAAAAATGTTTCTTAGCCCATTATTTGCGGGTATTGCTCCAATGGGAATTATTTGATGAAAATTGGTGTAACATGTTCTCTTCGATCCTAGATTCAGAATTTGTAACTATTTTTTTCGTATGACCTCAGGGGTCCTTTCCAGGACATGTGTCAAAAACGACACACCCGCACTACAGCGACACAAAATTTGCAAGGGAAAATCTTATCTACTTTCTTGAGAAAAATGGTTTACATAATGAAAATAAATGGGAGTGAATATTTTATTATACAGTCTTGACTCGGTAATCCGGATCTCCTTTAATCCGGATATCACGCTAATCCGGACCACTAAATGTTCCCCTACGTATTCTATAGTCCGGATTTCGGCACCAATTTTGACCCTATAGACCGGATATTTATACCACGCTCTGTGGCTTACTTGGTTGAGTCTCATTCTACGATGCTAGTAATCTAGAGGTCCGGAGATCGAATCTCGGCGTGGTCCAAAAATTCCGTACATGTGCGGATAGGAAATTATAGTGCTTGCAGCATTATATACACTCCGAAATGATATGCAATGTAACGTTGATTCGAAATTGCCTGTAAACGGCTGAGTTAACGCACCATGGCCCCACATGGGACTATACGGTACTGGGAACAAGTCCGGATATTTGAGATTTTCAGGGTGAAATGGTAAATTTGGTCTCGTACTTTTTTACGGGACGGTTTGGCAAATGACATAATGCTGACTAATTTCAAAGAAATAATACATTTATCGGCTTTTGTTCCTCTTATTTATTTATTTGGACTGTTTTTCCTCAGAAAAAAAAGTGTTGCGCTAATCCGTATGTTCCGATGGTCCGGATTACCCCTTGCAATAATTGATCCGGATTATCGAGTCAAGAGTCTACTTAATATACTTTATTTACATCTGGGAGGTTAGTAGGTTATGCAAAAAAGCATTCATTCATTTGAAAAATCATGTTTTCATATTGCTCATATTATTTCGAAAAAAAAACAGCCTTATTTTCCACATTGTTTGGAAACAATATATTTATTGTCTGCACCTCCCCGATCGGTTTTTCATGATACATACATCAAGTATAAAATCATTCACCTTTATGTTTTGCCATAATGATACGATTTACGAAATAATTTATTGCCGGAAAGCATGTGGGTGTATGGGCAGATACCAAAGATTCAAAAAGTACTCATCTGGTTACTTGAACCGAATCGTTTCGATACCGAGTAAAGTAGAAAGAAAAGTATCGATACCAGAATTCTTTGGTATCGAAACAGAAGTATCGACACTTTACTTGTATCGGAATGTCGTTAGAGTGCTCTCATACATTGATTTCCAACTCAATTATGAAAATAACAATCCCAGTTTCAAGAATCACATAATGTACTTGATGCAAATATAACGCTGTTAATGCGCGGATGTGTAGTTTTCGCAACATTTTTTGTAAATGCAACTTCTGAGCATGGGCGTAGCCAGGGGGGGCAGGGAGGGGCGGTCGCCCCCCCCCCCTGGTCGATGAAGATGGTAAAAAAATTCTTATCGATGTAGTGAAAAAATCGCTGCACTATACAACATTTTCAAAAAATTTCTGCTGCTGGCGCAGCAGATGCCTTCTTTACCGTTCCAAATGCTTCCGGAGAAGCCATGATTGGGACAGTTTGCAGTCAGGAGGCGCAGATGACAGCGAGTGGCCTCTCGTAACTGACGGAGGCTGCGTACCAGCACACACATTCCACTTGTGAGTGTGCTACTGTGGCTGCGTGGATCCCATATTTCCTGTTCCATTTCATGGATTTTGAGCTGGAGTAAACAATTTCAACCGTAAGGTCCCTTCGGGAAGTTAGTGGAATTCAACTTATTTTCATCTGAAAGGGTGACAAATGGTATACAGCTTTTGCTTTGTTAGCCCTGGAAGGTAATGCTTTGTCGGATCGACTACGCATCATCAAATTTATCCCATTTTTCGTGACAATTCTCATTATTTGGAGCAAGTTTTCGTACAGCACTTACCGTGCCGATGTAATTGCCGAGTACATTGCGGCTAGACGAATTAAGCAGGGTAAGTTGGATTTTTGGAAATTGGCGTCGTCGAAACGACCAAGGATGAACTTTGTGTAACTTTTAGAACTCCAGTATTTCTTACGGCTGGATGTCGATTCGACGATAAGTCTGAAATGTGGGACCTATTTTTTCAAAAATTATGGGAAAATTATTTACTAGGACAAAAATAGGATAAATCAGGAAAATGGCTCAAAGTGCTTCCTCATTTTAGGAAGATTGTATTTCGAACTCATAAAAATCGGCTCCAAAATCGATGTTTTTCCATTCGAAATAAACTAACGATTGAAAATCTGTCAGATTTTATAAATATTTTGAGAAAGGGTGATTTTTATGAGGCGTCAAAGTAGAGCGTCGTCGAATCGTACTAAAAATAAGCATGACCTTCCAGGGTTAAGGACCTTGTAAAAAACGGGTCTCATATTTCAGTGTCTGTCAAGTTCTTCTTTTTCTTCTCAATACCGTATAGCCCCTTGTGGGGCCATGGTGCATTAACTTAGCCGTTTATAGGCAATTTCCAGTCAACGTTACAATGCATATCATTTCGGAGTGTATATAATGTTGCAAGCACTATATATTTCCATTCACATGTACGGACATTTTGGACCACGCCGAGATTCGATCTCCGGACCTCTAAATTACTAGCATCGTAGAGTGCGACACAACCAAGTGAGCCACAGAGCGGGTCTTTCAAGTTATTAAATCAAAATTTATTTTCTAGCTGAATCATATCAGCAATAAAATTTAGCCACAATTTATCAAAGTATAATTTAGAGGATCTTATTAAAATCGTTAACCGTATTTCAATCAATAAAGGATTTATAAATATTCTGACGATGCTACTTTGCTAAGATGAAAGTGGCAGACGAAACAAATTGATTTCGCAAGTGGAAGATGCAGTCCGAGATGCAAAAAATGCACTGAAAATAGACAAACTACGCTCTAAAAGGCAGATATTGGAGGCTGGTTGAATGTAATTAGAATGCAGAAGAAAATCATTCTCATCTCCATTTTAAAAATTTGACTCGTAAATTAGAAGAAAAAGAAACATGCGTGGCAGTCCACCAGTAAACCAGGGCTGCAGATGTGTGAGTGACATCCAATTTCCAAGATCTAAACTGCTGTTTTGTTAAGGTGTTGAGATCAACAGCACGCCCAGCAATGTTATTTATCCCCATAAATGGATACTTGTTTACAATCTGAGCGACATCATAGTCCGTCACGTAGGTCGTGAGTCTGATAAAATGAATTTGTTCACGGTGAGTCTCGAATCCATGACCCTGTGCACCAATCCAACAACAAGCCAGGCTACTCTAAAATTTGCTAACAATATTTCTGCGACCGGAAATTTCAACTCCTAAGAAAATCATGATGTTGAAAAAATTTTGGGCTTGCCCCCCCCTGACCGAAATCCTGGCTACGCCCATGCTTCTGAGTACTTTGCGTTACCCGCTTGAAATAATTTTTGGCCAGTACAAAGAAAACAGTTCTAATTTACTTATCCAGGGGATATTTCATGAATTCTATTAGCATTTTCTGAAATTTAGCGATTTTGTTTGAGGATTTCAAAAATTTGCGAAACAGGTGTTTTTGTCGCTTTCGAAAATAGTCAAAAATGTTGTGATTGAAAATTTTATGGGTTTTTATATGTAAAGTGGACATTGATTTTTAGTTTAAAATAGCTGTCGATTCGTTGCGTGTCGTACAAGCACTACATTATTAGTTTCATTATATGTTTCGTTTTCGACACACCCGCAAATAATGGGTAAGAACCAATATGGGGGGTTTGGTTTGTATGGCAGCCCCATGACCCCATGGTCCAATTTGATTCAATCTTACATATGTTTTGTGTCATCAATAGAAATACATTTGTGTGAAATTTGGTTGAAATCGGTGCACAAATAAAAAAGTTTTTCTTAGAAGAACCTAATTTGGGGGGTTGGATTTGTATGGGAGCCCCATGACCTCATGGTCCGATTTCATCCATTCTTACATATGTTTTGTGTCAACAATAGAAATACATTTGTGTGAAATTTCGTTGAAATTGGTGCACAAATAAAAAAGTTTTTCTTAGAAGAACCTAATTTGGGGGGTTAAGTTTGTATGGCAGCCCCATGACCCCATAGTCCGATTTGATCCATTCTTGCATATATTTTGTGTTATCTATAGAAACACATTTGTGTGAAATTTAGTTGAAATTGGTACACAAATAAAAAAGTTTTTCTTAGAAGAACTCAAATTGGGGAGCTAGGTTTGTATGGCAGCCCCATGACCCAGTGATCCAATTTGGGTGAATCAAACATACAAACAGCCTGCAACAATAAGAAGCACGTGTGCAAAATTTCAGCTTGCTAGCTTCAATACCCGCCGAGTAAAACGCGTCGCAACAGACAGACAGACAGACAGACAGACAGACAGACAGACAGACAGACAGACGGACATGCTCCAATCGACTCCCCAAGTCACGCTGATCATATATGTATACTTTTTATATGGTCGGAGATGCTTCCTTTAATGCGTTACAAACTTCATGACAAAGTTAATATACCCTTTCACTCTATGAGCGAAGGGTATAAAAATGAGAATACGAAAATTTTATTAGGTCGAGGAAGACTTTTTATTGAAGAAGTTATGACGAATCATTAAGGTAATGTATTGGTTATTTCGTATTTATTTGATGAATAGATAGAGAAATCTAGGGCAAATAGATTTGTTTGTAAGGGCTCCAGTACACAGTCATATTTGGTAATATTTATATTATATGCTTAAGCCTACTTGATTTCGCTTACTGCACGTCTAAAAATTTATACTGAATGAATCGAGTAGGCTTAGGCATATGACATATGTACATATTATAATATAAATATGACTGTGTAATGGAGGCCTTACATTTATTTGATTAATTGAATTGCAATGTTTCGGCATATGATCTACATATAAAAAAAATAGATCTACTTATTATATTGGTAAAATTATTTTTCTTTTATTTGTGAATGAAACCTTACTCACAATTTAACCCTTCTGTCGGCACGAAGGTCTGGCCAGACCTTTGGCACTATATTTTGGTGTAAAAAGCATAGAAGATGAATTCGCAGCGAATTCATATTTCATGATATCCTAGAATAATATGTTTAGAAGCATTTTGCAAAAATTTGAAAAAATCGGTTTAAGTTTTGAGTATGTTTTTGATGATTTTCAATTTATAGTGCTTTTTGATACCAATAGGTCTGGCCAGACCTATAGTTTTTCCCCCCATTTTTCTCTTGAAGTAAAAAGTGCAAATATTAAATTCGGTTATTTATGATGTAATAATGTCCTTTAAACTCAATTTGAACTATAAACTATAAAAATTTCTGAGATTTTTCTATAAAAAGACGTGAAGTTCGGAAATGGGAATGCCTAATTTCGTCACATTTTATAACACCACCTAATCAACTCAGATTTGATCCTAGGCAGTGGCGGCTCGCCCATACGTGCACAAGTGCACGTGCACCCCCTGACAAAAAAATCGTAAGGGCACGTATTTCACTGATTTCTTCAAATCGAAAATGCGTATCCCAAATCGCACATCTAACTCGCAACACGGCCTTATTCTATTTACACCAAGATACACATTCTACTACTGAATCTATGCCCATCCCATATCTATGTATGAATGTACACTATGCCGACTGCTCACTATGCACATACGACATGGTCACGACACTGCGACCAACAACCTGCAATCACGATGGGTGCACAATCTGGAAGGAGGAGCACACGCTCAAATTTTGGATATCTTAGTGGTTTCCGGGGCAAGGGGGTAGTGCAAAATTTACACTAGAGCTTGTGCACAAAGAGGTTGTGCACAACGCCTTGTAAATTGTATGACTAAGTTCTAAAAGCAGAGAGATTGTGTCGCATGCTCGCATCCGTCTGTTCTGTTGAAATCGGGATGAATGAAATTGCAATGGTCGGTTTTTTTAAAGCAAATTTTAAAAATCTTCCAATAGAAAATAAGATTAAAATAAAAAACTGCGGAAGAACTACACCACTGATTTCTTTAGTGCAAGTGCAAGCGGCGAAAAATAACAATTTCGGCGTGAAATTAAAGCAACAATTTACGCGGAAAACGCGTAGATTTATGGGAATATGTGGAATGTATGAATTTTAATGGATTTTCATTCTGTCCAATGAGCTTGTACGTAGGCCGATTTTGATTATGACACAATGAAAAGTTAATAAAATCCATGGATTTCCCATGTGTGTATTTTCCCTGTTTGTTGTGTGGGAGTGAAAATGAACATTCCAGCTAACAAAAGTCGGAAATAGTCTGCGGAAGAATAATAATTTAAAAACAGTATTTTTTTTTTAAATACAAACTATGAAAAATTTAGCTACATCACTATTCTTGCCATATACCTAATCAATACATTTCTATGTTTCCCTGTGAACCTCCGGTATTTTCCACCACGAGCCGCCACTGATCCTAGGAAATTCAAACCAGTTTTATTTCCTTTGTAATAGTAAAGACTAAGTATGAGGGACTTGCAAACGTTTTTCTAATTAGATTTGATAAAAAATTTACGAAAAATTTAGAATTAAATGATTTTTGCCTTGAAAATTCCCTATTTCTTCCCACCTATTTCCCTAAATCTGCAGACTAATATCTAGGTAAAATCTGCCAACAAAAGGCCAAACATTTCCCCAAAGATATTGGAATTAGAAAATTCTATCGAAATAACTATTAGATAAACACAATGCAAATAGCGAAGCAAAAAAAGAAGAAAATAAGGGAGAAACACGTTTGTACTTATACCACCTCAAAATATATCTACTTAAAAACGTTTCCAGTATATCTACAAAAATTATTTTGATGCTTTTAATGTTTAAAAATTGCAGTAAAGAATGGATAGAATGATTTTACCGATAAAATTTTTACTTTTTCTAAAAAATAAAATTTTTTTCTCAGTAGGTCCAGGCAGACCTATTGGGTATAGAATATGCATATTGTAGTAGGTGCCGACAGAAGGGTTAAATGGAATTCCCAATTGATCAAAGGATTTTTTTTGCTTCTTTTTTCTTTGTAAATAATAACATTTTGACTGAAAAAAAAATATTTAAAACTATTTTTCTAAATGTTGACAACTGTATAATTTCATTAAACAAAGTTCTAAATATACCGCTTTTTCTATACGTAATTTTGAATATTGATTTCAATTTTTAATTAAAATTATTGCGAATATGAACATGAAATCAGGCTCAAAATTTGCTGCTCTGATTTATTGACGTACAGTGCGTACTCGATAATCCGAAGCCTCGAAACCTCGAATTTCCAGTAATCCGAATAACCTCAAAGATTGCATTGCACACTCTGTAGTCCGAATTTTAAGAGCTTCTCTAATCCGAATCTGACTTTTTTCTCATAATAACAGTGATATTATCATCCGAAATAAAAACAAAATTTTTCTTTGTTCTTTAAAACAACAAAATCTAGAATAACAGAGTGAAATTCTTCGAAAATAGAAAACAGATTCTTCGAAGAATTTGATTAAATGCGTCCATTTCCTCGAAATTTAGAACAAATTAAAGGCTTCCATTAGTCCGAACTCCTCTGTAGTCCGGATCGATCGCGGTTTTCATTAGTCCGGATTATCGAGTACGCACTGTACATAATTTACTTACTATACAGTATACACCCGATGACGCAATGCAATCTATTATACGACAAATAATAAAATTCATTAATTTACTTTTATTTGCTTCTTTCATTTATACTCTTTTGATGTCCACATCCACACTTGCTTCTGACAAATGTACATTTACCGAACTGGACTAATGAATTCATACAAAATAAATGAAATTACTAAAGGTCAGTTTTTATTACGGCACAGTGAATATAGAAAATCGAATATCAAACTGTGATATGAATGAATGTAGCACACACAAAATGCTCCCTATCGATTAGTATTTATCCTTAATAGGCCGCCATTATATTTTATTTTCAAATTTCTATTTGCGGAAAGCTCAATGAAATATGCAAAGTAGGTACTCGATAACAAAATGGGAGGAGTACTCAGGGGGCAAACAACAGGCAGGAAAAGAGAATCATGGTAAATGCATTAGATTTTATTCGATGAATGAGTTTGATTGAAATCAACTCATATGGAATGAATTTAGGATAGCAATTCTCTTAGAAGAAGTTTATGTAAAAGAGTCAATATTGAATATGAGATTCAGAAAAATCACCGCCGTTCGAAAGTCCGACCTGAGAAGAAAAAAATCGCAAAGCAAACGAGGTCGATTTCTCATCGCCCGCTTAAAGAAAAAAATCACAAATCAATCTGAAAAAAAATTATGACTAAAGGTTTGTGTTCGTAGAGATGGGTTGGATACGATATCCCCAGTCACAAAATCCCCAAACCAAAATCCCCAAATCAAAATCCCTATAATCAAAATCCCCGAAATCAAAATCCCCGAAATCAAAATCCCCGAAATCAAAATACCCAAAACCAAAATCCCCAAACGAAATTCCCCATTTGAGGTGTGATCTAAGAACGCGCGCGCGTTCTAAGATCACACCTCAAATGGGGAATGGAGACTTTGTTTAGGCTATTGTAGATGGTAAATGATAGATGTTAAATGGCAGATGATAAATGGTAGATGGTAAATGGTAGGTGGTTAATGGTAGACGGATGGTAGCTTGCAAATGGTGGGTGGTAAATAGCAAATAGTAGATGGTAAATGGTAGATAATAAATGGTAGGTGCTTAAGACTATTGTAATTGAATAGTCCTACTATGCAATAAAAAAATCACCGTAGTGGACTAATATACATATATGCAACGGCAAACTCTTTGAAGTAACACAGAACAACAGCAGATAATGTGCAAGCGATTAAATATGCAATCGGTTCCAACAATAAGCCAACCAAGTTTTCCGCGAATATTCGTTCGGATCAGGACTTGTCTCGACGATGTTAAAGAAAACCTATTATGTTTAGAACGATATATGCAATGGACTCGAATATTTTGTTTGTGCTAATCAAAAAATAAGTTAATATCGATTTACGTCCCTCCTAGTGCCATTTATCATCTACCATTTAACACCTTCCATCTACCATCAACAATTTACAGTCTTTCATCCATCAACCATTTACCATCTACCAGCCATCTACCATTTTTTACTACCATCATACTTCGGGTGTTTGGGGATTTTATGATTGGGGATTTTGTATATGGGTATTATCATTATGGGGATTTTGTATAGGGGTATTATGATTATGGGGATTTTGAATATGGGGATTTGGATTTTGGGGATTTTTCTACGTTTGGGGATTTTGTGATTGGGGATTTCGTATGGGTCCCGTAGAGATGCCTCATGGGATCATCCCTCAGCGACCGAAGCTAAACCAGCGGTTTTGAGCACTATATGGGTATATTTTAAATATAGACATGTTCCTTTAGTCCATAGACGATAGGTACTAGGAAAGTAGAACCATTCAAAAAATATTTAAATACCGCTCGAAATTGGACGCAAAACTACGATCGCCGAGCGATCATCACATGAATTGTCTCTACGAACACGTACCGAAATATATAATTTATTAAAACAACAACAATTAACACTTGCCTTTATTTTAAATTGCTGCCCGAAAAATATCATCATTTATCGTTATCAAGTTAAAAAATATTTTTAAGCCAATTTTAAGAAAGGACAATCCAGAATCACTTTTGGAAAATAAATGATACGGATTGAATCCAAATCGTCTAGGATTTCTGTTTTTAAACCTTAGCTACTCAGTGCGTCCCTTTGGACGTCGTATTTTACTTGATAGAGGTGGTATGAATATAAACTTGCTTTCACTACTACTTATATTCAACTTGTTAAGTAGTGGAAAAAACACGCTCAGGCTATTTTAGTGAATGTCAACGAAAAGAGTTTCCTGCACATTACTTTTTCGGAGTACTGAAACATCTTGAATTCTTACTTATCGAAAGAAGAATGCATGTGCCAGTAGCGAGGTGTCTGCGTTAATTCGTGTATGTTATGTTGGTATTCGTATGAAATCGAATTGTGGTATCCCGGTATCAATTGACGGATAAAAAGGGGCAATTTAATTTGCACAAATTTAAAGTACCATACAACCAGGTTGTTATTTTGATAAACTATTACTGCGGGCGTTTAAAACTTAGAGTGTATTACAACCCGAATATTACGTCGTACCCTGGAAAACTTTAATAAAAATAATTAAGGTAGACGTTTAGATTTAGACTGAAATAAAAGGTATAAATATCAGTACATTTTAATATAATTTAAATACTGGAGAACCCGGTTGTAACCTAAACTCCAAACGCCCGGCGGAATGTAATTTTATTAAATTCGCAACGAATTCGTTACAACTGTCTTGTACTGTACTTTGAGTTTGCATTAATTAAAAAAAAATGAAAGTACAGTAAAACCCCATTATAATATAAAAACCCCTTTATAATATATTAAACCCAAATTTAATACCGCATTTTTCGGAAACTCAAAGTACAGTACAAACCAGTTATGACGTACCCGAGGCAAATTTAATGGAAATTAATGTAGGGGTCCTTGTATTTGCTCCGGATACGTCGGGTTGCTATACTTAAAGGCAAATTTCAGTTCCCGCGGCAGCTCGTTTTGTTTCTGTGTAGGTACGTTGTAGTCAAGATGTTCTGTACTTTGGGTTTCGGCAAGTATGTCCGCGTTCATTCAAAATCCAAACGTCCCATACAATTCTTTTCCCTTAAGTTTTCCGAGGATATTGTATAGGGTTTTTCAGTTTCTACGGGTAGATGTTTGCAGCCTGTAGCGGCCTGTTTATTTTGGTGGCGTCGGTCTAACTTGTTGTTTACTATTACCATGCAATGAGTTTTATATAGTGCCCTTGCCCTCCCCCTGTCGATGATTATGAAAAAAAAATTCTTACCGATGTAGTAAAAAAAGATCGCTGCACTTTACAATGCTTGAAGGCGTAAAATGGGATTTTGATTCCAGGCACTAAGTACGCAAAATGTTCCGTTGCTGACACTACCCTACTAGCCATGGCATAAGGAATGCATCGATGCCGGCATCATGAATCTCTGGATGAACCGAATCATTCCATTTGTTCTAGCCGCGGGACTAAATTCCCTTATATATTTTTCAAAGATATGGTGAACGACTGCATGAAGACCACGTGAACCCAAACATGACTTTCCCTCATGATTTCATTAGAGAGGTACTGATGATAGATGCGGTGCGGATCATCAATGAATTCATCAGAGAGGAACTGATGAAAAGTACGATGAGTTTCACTGGCGAATTCATCATGCTGGAACTGATGACAAATTTAATGAATTTCCCCGAAGAGATCATCAAGTTGGCCCTAATGAAATAATCGACGAATTTCATTCATGCGTTTTTACATATATGAACAACGTATGAAATAGTCGATTAGTTTCATTAATTATTTAATCAATAATTTATACATTTAGCACGCTCTGTGAACCACTTAGTTGAGTCGCACTCTACGACGCTAGTAATTTAAACGTCCGGAGATCGAATTTCGGCGTTTTCTAAAATTTACGTACATGTGCGGATAGGATAGTGCTTGCAACAATCACTCCGAAGCTATATGCATTGCATATTATGCAATGTAACGTTGACTCGAAATAGCCTATAAACGGCTGAGTTAGCGCACCATGCCCCACAAGGGGTCACGGTACAGAGAAGAAGAATTTATTCATTATTTATCCAAACTACTAGATGCAGAGGCACACACTACGAAGGTCAACTTTAAAGTGAAAAAGGTTCCGCTATACAAAGAAAAGTATCACCCATCGGCGCAAAATGACGACAAGGAAGCGAAACTGACCGAAATTTCAAGAAAATGTCTCTCGATGAATTGGCACCGATTCTTCATCGAGACAGTCATCGGGTGTTGGATATTCAGTCAAAGTACATAAGCCAACGCGTGTGGATGAGAGAGTGTTCACGAATACTACGACAATTTTTGCATTCCCCCGTCTCTTTGGATTTATCGTTCACCGATTATGGCTAGCAGGGTATAGTCTGGAAAACTAAAATATTTGCAGTTTTCAGGCCCTTGATATCCGGAACTGGGATTCCTACGTGTGATCATGATCATGAATCGATAAAATAATTTTTTTTGCCTCACAGAAACTTTTGTCCCGGAACTTGGCTTCTCGGCATCACTTTACTTTACTTTACAAGCTCATGGTCGAAAATTACACCAAGATCTGATATTTCGGCAACCCTTGCAAGAACACTACATGTTAAAGAGTACTCAAAGAATATCGGGGTTTTCAATTTATATATGCTAAGTACTTTACATTTACTAACATTTAAATTTAAATTATTATCGCGGCACCAAAATTACAGCTTTTCTAAATCGGATTGCAACTTAACCTTCGGGCGGGCACAATGCATCTGACAGATTAAGTGACCAGTTTTTGTTGCGCCAATCAGCTATATGAAAAGTGAGAGATCTCAAACTCACAGTAGCTTAATCTTTATCGATCAGCTACCCAAAGCAGTTTTCAGTTTCTATCTACCATATGTCTGAGGGGCGGGAGGGCATGAAATAATCTCTCAGATGTATTGCGCCCGATTGTGTTATTTTCTCCTTTTCTATGAAAATTTCCACATGTTATACTCTTCACATTGTGTAATAACGTTGTGTTGACTTTTAGCCTCACAGAATCGTTCAATAGTGGGTTTTTAGTAAAATAAGCTCACACTTTTTAAGCGATCGAGTTTTTGGAGGTTTTTTAAATATTTAAGCGATTGAAAGTACAATATTCTTAAAAAATTGAAAATGTGAAAGGTATCAAACTTTGTGAGCCAGTATTTGTTGTATTTGTTGACATAACGATTGCATGCAATTCTTCAAAAATAAATTAGGAATGCCATCAGGCCCGGCCTGAATACTAACATCAAGATCACGCATAGCATTCAATAGGTCATCCTCAGAAATCTCAAGAGCACTCGTAAGGTCCTCCTGAGCTATCCGAGGGACCAATGCACTCTGGCTTCCATTGATGTTAGCATTCATTTCTGATGAAACGGAGTCTGGCACTTCGTAAACTGAACTGAAAAATCTAGCAAATCCGTCACAAGCCGATTGAACATCTTTGTAAAAATTGCCATTGAATTCTAAATTTTTTGGGATTCCCGTATTCTTACGCTTGCTGTTTATAAAATTCCAAAATGTCTTACTGTCATACTTTATATTATTTTCAGCTCTCGCAATATACTGTTTGTAAAGATTTTTATTCATTAGTTCATACTCTCTTCTCAATCTGAAGAAATTTTCTTTATTGGCAAGAGAGGATGACTTCTTGTATAATTTATGGACCCTATTTTGTGCTCTCTTAAGTTTGAACAATTCTTTGGTAGCCCAAGGATTTTTTCCTTTTATTTTGTTCTTTTTTAAAGGAACGTACTTGCCAATAGATTTCAATAAAATTGATTTAAAAATTGCGTAACTTTCAATAAGATTACTATTCGATATAACTGGAGCCCAATCCATATTAAAAAATGTTGAATTTAGTTTTTCAAATTGGGCTTTTTGAAAATTTCTAGTAGGAATAACTTCGGTCTCTTCTTCAATGTAATCATAAAAAACAAACTCAAGAAGAAGAGCACTGTGATGTATTGAATTGGGCAAAACCGGTTTATCTACTTTAATTACAGAAGCATTCAAGCCAGTACTAACAAAAATTAGATCTAAAATACCAATCGAGTTTTTAACAAGATTCATTTGCATCAAATCCATTGGAAACAAACAATCTGTTAGAAAAAATTCACACTCATGATGTAAATCACGCGGCAGAATTGTTTTCTCATCGTCGTTCCAGTGCCAACCTATATTTCCAAGATTGAAATCCCCAACAACGATCAATTTGTCTTTTTCCTCAAAAGATGCAAATAGCTTGGAAATATTATCTACATGTTTGTTATAAACATCAACTGAACTCAAAGGTGGTAAATACATAGCTATTAAAAATATATACTTTTTCGCTGCGAGAAACATTGATAGAAACACATATCTGTTCCACGTCCTTATGATAAAGCTTAACTTCATGAGATGGGAATGTTGTTTTGAAGCCTCATAACGGTCGCGACGATAGACATCATAGTCTCTTATGAAAAGTTCTTCATTTGAAATATCTGTGTGAAGCCAAGTCTCGGTTAAGCAAATGGCAGCATAATCTTCTTGTGAAGCTGCAAAGTCATTTGTTCTTGAACGAAGACCACCAACATTTTGATAATAGACCGAGAAAAATGAATTGGAAATTATGTGTTCTGCTGGACACTGCTTTGGCGTTTGTCGTTTTTTTGAAAAATTAAATGGTGAAATGTTGACGCCCTTGGGCCAGAAGTTGGCACAAAACACTTGCTTCAAATATTCATGGGGAAGTTTCAAACCAAAACTGATTGAAACTAATTTGGATATATCACAATCTTTTTTTATCAGAGGATAAACCGAAAGAAAACGGTCATCTGTTAAATTAAGTTTATTCATTACATATTCCTTTAAATCTTCTGCGTTTACCGAAGCATGTAGCTTAGAAACATGGAATACCTTGAAACTGGGGACACTTCGAAGAGAATCATTAGCTTGATCGATACCGAAGATTCTTTTGTGTCGCCTATTATTATTATCACTCTTTTTGGGAATAACATCATCAACAGGAGAAGGTTTTTTAATATTTTTCCATTTCTTACGAACTGTGACAAATTTATTAATCGGAGATTGATTTTTGTCAACGTTGGAAGGAATTGTAGAAGATGAATCTGAAATAACAGTGAAGTTCCCACTTCATGGCTAACGAAAGATTGCTCAGAAGATATTGAAACAATATTTTTAGTTTTTTTCTTAGTGTATTTCCCTATATTACTCTCATTTTTTAAATTTACGTTTTTATCTAGCAATGCTTTGGAATTGTTTTCACAACAATTTACAGATTTCATAAGGGATCTCAGCTTGCTAAGTTGGCTCTGCAACGACGAAACGAGCTGCGATAGACCGTCAATTTGGACTTTGTAAACTTGTTCGCAAACACAATTCATTTTAATTCGAGAACTAAACTAATAAATTAATAAACAGAGAAAAAAAAGAAAAAAGAAAAAAAAATGTAAGAACTGGGATTTGAACACAGGACCTCACGGGCGTGAGTCGTACACGCTACCACTGCGCTGTATACTATTCTGAAAACGTATGCCCAGATAACTCAGTTAAGCTGAGTTGAATTTACTTCTGAACAAAATGTAAACAAAGGAAACAAAGACCACCCGAGCGGCAGGTAGAAATTACAAACAACCAAAAACTTTCCGAACAAATTTATAATATTTCACTGTACTGATACGCAAAACCACATTTACTAATAAAGCGAACGAGCAAATTAATTATAAATTGATGAATTGAATATCAACAATTACGAATTTAATTGAAAATTTGAATTTTAATATTCCGCGAAAATTTGGTGTGTTCGATTTTATAAACGTCAAACGTCGTTATATCATGGCTTCTAAGCTGTAGAACACAATTTTAACCGTCACATGAATGTCTCTCCGCGAAGGTAGTGGACTTAAATTGCATTCCATCTGAAAGGGATTTTAGTGACATATTTCATATTTCCGTGTCTATCAATATTCATTTTGTAGCTGAATCATACTAACAATACAATTTAGCCACCGTTAATATTTTGTTAAATTTGGAGGAAGTCTTATCAAAGCCGTAAACCGAATTTCTATCAAAAAAAGATTTATAAATTTTGCTCAGAAGAAAAACAGTGAAAGACGACACAAACTGATTTCTTGGTTTATTTCTTTTAAATCGCATGTGGAATATGCACTCCGAGAGATAAAGATAGCACTGAATATAGACAAGCTACGGTCAAAAAAAGCTGAAATTGGAGGCCAGTTGAATGTAATCAGAATCAGCTGTAAAAGTGTAAACACAGTCTAATGGTGTAGAAAATCATGGTCGACTGTCTTTTTGGCTCTAATATTTGCCTAACAAGGGGGGAGGGCAAGCGCCCCTCCCTGTCCCCCTCTGGCTACGACAATGTTTATATTTTCACAAATGTACAAGTACATTACAACTGGGTTTTACTGTACTTTGAATATCCGGCAAAGTGCTTCTTTTCATCCTTCCATTGATGCCTGTAGTCATTCAATCAAATTTCAAGCGCCCGCCAAAATATTTTACTAATAAATTGGACCTGGTACGTTATAGCCGTACATTGTACTGTACTTAATATTTCCGCAATCACCTCCATTCACCTATCCATTAACCCAAAGCTGCCCGAGTAATTCTTTGACGAATTTCAATAAATTTTTCTGGTAAAACATATCTGTATATCTAATTTAATACAAACTTTAAATATTTTTTTCAAAAAGTGTACTTTTTTCAACGTATGATATTCATATTACATACGACGGGCATTTATTCTTTAATTTTCATTGTTTTTCTAAGCCTACCTAAAAAATATGTTAAAATATGCTTTCTGAATTGAGTTCTATTTCCTCTTACTTGAGAAATTATAAATATGTTTACAAAATGATGATTATTTTACAAGAACCGCCGGAAAAGCGGTTACCTAGCACTTTTCCATTGCCCTTTTCAATTCAGAAGGTACCATTTCGTTTTATTTTCGCTTTTAGTCCTGATCGGGTCATCCTGCTATCTATCTACTAGCTAAATATTGTTTGTGTTACGATCTAATGCAAGAATCATCCAATGCATCAATTAATCTCTTTGTTATTTTGTAATGACATCGACTCCCAGGAGTCTTTCCGGGCACCCTACCAAAACTCTTATTACCAGGATCAGCCGCAAGTTAATCAGTGATATCGAAGCTTTTACTGTCAAATACACTTAGCTTTTAAAACTTTTTCATTCAATTTGCGCCCGCAGCATTTCCCGTTACTGTGATGAACAGGAACTCCTATGTGCCCATTATATGATATTTCATACACGAAATGCAAATGATAGTATAGAAACTGTAATGCGCAAGAAAACTTTTAAAGGAGTTTCCATATATTTTACAAGAACCTTAGACTTATTCCAACGATCAACATCAAAGATAATATTTACACAAGCGTGGATATTAGGGCATAGACTTGTAGGTTGCTAATTTTGGGAAAAATTGAAAACCGTCTGTTTTTTCGCCACTATCTCAAACTTGCATTTTGCCGAAAACGGACTAAAAGATAATTTTCTCTGATGCTAAACACTCTAAACTATGGTTCCCATTGAAATTATTTTACAATAATTTTAGTGGCAGTGCAAAATGTAAACTCAAAGCTGATCTTTGTTTACGTATGATATTTCAAACGGTGGGAACGAATGGGTCCCTACGTCCATTCATACAAAACTTAATTTCGAAGTAAATACTGAGTAGCACGTTTTCATTCATATCAAATTAGTAATTCCCAAAGTATATTATGCTAAAAAATGCTTTATCATACTGATGTAAGAATTCTTCGCAAGGTTGCTCAAATGGAGCTGTTTGGTTAAGTAAATAGCAAAGCACGGTTTTATTCATTATCACCTTACATGTCCCTGTTTTTCTTCTTAAAAGAATAAGTGTCATGTACATATTTCCAAATCCATCCTCAATAGAAATTATTAGTTCAGGCGGTAAATTGTGATCTGATTAAATCCATCAATTTCTAGACAACGCCGTCCTAGGCTATGCTCATTCCTACACACTAGACGTGTTTTTCGGTGCCTTGATAAAATCCACTCGCATCAATTTTTATTTTATTTTTTATATGCTGCGCCTATCCGTTTTCTAACAAAATAGAGCGCTATCTTCGCCGAAACAAATTTAAATTTAAATGTAGTAAAAAAAATTCAAACTGATTCACATTTTCCTATACAAATTTGATATCGAAAGATATTGAACCTATAACATATTTCTTCAACAACCTGTTCTCCGGATGAATAACTTCTTGAGCGCGAAACACACAAACGCAAGGTTGTCAATTAAGACCCTTGCTTCTTTTCAGATTGAAACTGAGTTCTTAGAAACGCAGTCACTCCGTATAACTGGTTCAATGGTTTTTCTTCCTGCGGTGGGCTAAATCTTTGCCAGCGAAGTGTTGCTCCCCTTCAACTGCATCTGGACCTGATCTGCAAACACGTATACAAGTTTACGCTACCTTCTTTCACTTGTGGTTAAGGTACATTCATATCTTTCTTAGGATAAATTCAAGTGGTATTGATAGATATATTTTTTCCTGTGCTCCGGGCACTACAAGAAGTGTCTTTCGCCCGAGATTCATGATAATGCGCGGATGAGCGGATAAACTCGAACAAAAAAGACATCCACGTATTGATATTGGTCACATAATGAACATCGAGCAGAAAAGCTGGAGGAAAAAAAGTTATTTTTCATGTCGTTTACAAACAATTTCAATTTTATCGCTCATCCGGCCGTTAAACCAGTTCTTTCAGAAAGTTCCATGACATGACGGTGTGTGTACGACGAGCTGTTTCTTTGGTAGATTTGAGATTATTCATTTAACGATCTTTGAACACTGTAAGCGAGCCACGTAAAGACAAGTGATTCAGAAAATAGATCGTCTTGAAGAGTCAGCAAGAAAAACTATATGGTGGACAGAGTGATTGAGTCTTTGATGCTAATGATGATGACGATGACGATTGTAATTGTGATTTTTGTATACATATCCAGTCGTTACGTTAAGTTTGATCTCGTCGCTAATGACAATGAGCTCAAGCTGTTATGCTGATCGATGTTGTGATGGGACTTCTTTTGAGATGAAGTTAGATCGTTTAGCTTCTATTTGTTCGTTCAAACCATTAAAGATAGTACTTAAGTCATGAATTTATCCTTATCCTTATAATTCACAAAACTACATCTTCTTTCTCCTTCATTGCTCAAAATACCGCTCTATGGCATTGGTCGGCCTGTCGTCTATGCACATCGTCCATTCTAGTTGGAATGTCTCAGCTTATTTCCAGCCTAAATCTCTCTCCTGGATAAGGTCACCAAAACCTCAAGTGAACAATGCTGTAAAAACTAAGCTGTGTATACATCGAATTAAGCGTATGCTTTGTAAGGAAATGAGGACGGAGGGGTAGTAGAAAGTTAAGAAAGCGAAATGACTCATTTTGATACTCATAAGCAATCTAGAGGACACTGATGCAAATTGTAAACAATTAAGACAATTAATGAAAATCAGAAAAAAAACTCTGAAGCAATTTCGGATTCGGAAACAATCAAATGTCTTAAACGGGTCCGAGGCCAATTTCGGGCCTCACTTCACCCTTCACTTTCTTTCCGGCTAATAGTTTCTCTGGCGTCCGTATGGCTTGTTTTCAGGTTCCATTCGTTCTTACATAATTTTTGTAATTTGCTTTTTGAGTGCGGCTTCTATTGCAGCTTCATTCGTTCGCACTACCACTTTAAAATTTCAATGATCGCTATTGTGCATTACATGTCACAAATTTGCTGTTATTCATTGGCAAAAGAAAAAAAAATGTCGCGCCACTCCTTCCGATAAAAACAACCCCTAAAAGTTTTTTGGTTCCAAACGGAGTTTATAGCGCTAAAACTCAAGTTTTAAAACTCAATTTTTAAGGATCTTCATAAAACAAAATTCATTCTTTGAATACCGCAGGGGAAACTTCTGACATCTGCACCTTCAGCAAATTTGTCGGGTCCCTCTTTCCCTTAAACACAACCCCTGTCAAGTTAGCACTACAACCCTAGTAGCGACGAATTTAAGAATTCCCTTCAAATCCCTACACTTTGTATGGGTCAAGAACGCGCTTAGGAGTAGTTGTTAATGGTGTAAAAGGCCGAGTCATTTTTTTTTTGAAAATGCAGGTGCCTTGGTAACCCCATCCACCAGCATTCAATTAGAGACAATCTGTTTCCTGATGATTCTAAAAATTTTAGTTTTCACCTTATTCGGAATTAACTTTTATGGTAGCCCCATGTCCCCATAGTAGGACTCCATTTGTTTCAACATATTTTTTGTGGTAAAGACACATTTATATAAAATTTGGTTGCAGCGCCCGCTCTAAGGGGGGCAAGCTGGGCGGTCGCCCGGGGCGCCAAATTTTAGGGGCGGCTTTTTGGCTAGCACTCGAATAAAAAAAAATTATAAAAGCCAGAAGGAGAAATTCAATATCAATTCCCATTAGGTGGAAACGAAACCTACAGATGAAATAAAAAGTTGAAAGTTGTGTTTTGAAGGTGCAAAGTCCTTGAGAGGATTTGAAGAGTCCACAATTGATAGAAGGATTTAGTGAGTAAAATTTGCGTAAATTGTACGTCTGTGATGCCCCGCCCCACTTTCGAAGTTATGCGCTATTCAAGTTCTACTTAAAAACAGAAATTGGAGATTTATGTGCTAATTTCGTCCTCCAATTGAACATTATCTCTTCTTTTGACCAGCATTAAGGATTATATTTGATCTTTCTATGCATGATCCCTTGTTTTTACCAAAGGGGAGATCCACCTAATTTTTAAATAGAGGACGAAATTATAGAACGTAATCTTATTATTGAGTTTATATGCGGAACGTCGCACTTTAATTTCCGGAAGTAAGGTCTAAAACTTTATTTTAGTGTATTGAATCGGAGGAGAGCACGTCCCCTGAAAAAAATAAACCTACGGAGAAATTGATATTAATTAGAAATAATGAGTCGTATAAACATTAAACACACAAAAGCGATTAAAACAAACTCTCCTGTGAGAAATGTCATACCCATGCAGGAGTTATGAAAACTTCTATAAACCTTTGGCGGCAATTTGACTTCAATTTGCCCAAATCTCTTCGTGGATGGATCGCCTTAGTTGGCTCCAATTGCATTGATTCAACTGGCATTTAAAGGACAAATTTCAAACAAAGTTGTTTGGGTTTCATCAAGATGAGATGAGGGATGAATCACAGTACATATTACCAGAGCCGCAGTAGCAGGAATTCCTTTTTTCGGACATGCTAAATAAGGACTTGGCTTGATTCCACCGATTTAGCTAGCTCTGAACTTCTTGTTTACACAAATGTTCAATATGGGCGTAGGCTGGATTTCCTCAAGACATAAACCTTTTGTCAACATCATGCCCCTAGCTCGGAATTTTTTTAGTGGGTCGGAGATTCCCTCCATTAAACTACATGACAACAAAAATATTTTTAGAAAAAGGCTTAAAAATTTGAGAAAGGTAAATCCAGAGGTACCTCTGTCCTTTTAACGATAAATGGCGTCTACATGAGTATTACTCTTGAATACATCACATGACCTTTGTCACAAAATTTATCCCTTGCAGAAGAAATGTTTTTAAATCCATTAACTTCCCAAAGAAAACTTCACGTGAGGAATTCTTTATTCTAACGGTAAAACATGGCGGACAGCAAAAACTCTATAAAGTATACATTTAAGCCCAAAAGTCATGTAGTGACGAAACACGGACAATATGGGCTTTTTGGCGGCTAAATATTTTCTTGAATTAGGTTGGTTGGGCAACATGATCGGAAACATAGGTGGTTAGGATCCGAGATAACCGAGACCACCGGACTAAAATCTTTCTTAAAATTGCGATTGAGACCAGGCGCCAACTGAACACCACCAACACGCACATTTGTAGTACTGAAATTTTTATACGTAGAGCATGAATTTTTTATGAGATAGTACAGCAGTAAGAAAAAAATGTATCCTTGATCAACCGCCAGCCAAAGGGAGGGAGGGTTAAGCGCCACTCCCTGCCCTGCCTCCCCAACCTCCTGATGGGCTACGTCTATGATTCTCAAGATGTCGCATTTATGAAAATAAACCACGAACGTTCCACACTGAAGAAATCCAGCAAATTGGAGTTTATCGGCTGCGCAGTCTGCAAGGATGTTATGGGAAACTACTCATTCACTTCAACGACGTACATATTACCTACTGTAAATCTGCCTGGTATATCACCTAAGGGGCGGCAATTTGTCTTCTTGCCCGGGGCGGCGTAAGTGCTAGAGCGGGCACTGTTTGGTTGTAATTTTTCTCAGAAAAACCTAATTTGTGGGGTTGGGTTTGTATGGCAGCTCCATGACACCACCCCATTGGCCTATTCCATCGATTTTTGTATCATGTTTTTGCATCAATAAAAATATGTACATTTATGCGAGGTTTTGACGGAATTGATGCACACATAAAAAAGTGTTCGTTCACTGTAACAAAAGTGGTGTTAATAAAACCCCAATCCGGTGTTCCATGGAGTCCGCCCTCGACTGGTTGGTGTTTATATTATTTCAAAAGATTGGTGTTTGATTATTACTGTAGAAGGGAAATATTTGATTATACGAAAAAATCCTCATAATTGTGTTCCGGTTGGAGTTTTTCAAAAACCGTAATTGGGAGTCTCTAAATTTATTTTTTGGATTAAAAAAAACTCCACCTTGGGTAATTAAGCATATAGAATGCTGCTCTGTTCTTTTTATACCCGTCACTATGTGAAAGGGTATATTAACTTTGTCATGAAGTTTGCAACGCACAGAAGGAAGCACTTCCGACTATATAAAGTATATATATTATTGATCAGTGTGCCGAGAGAAATCGATTGAGCGATGTCCGTCTGTCTCTCTGTCTGTCTGTCTGTCCGTCTGTTTCAATACAAACTAGTCCCTCAGTTTTGAAGCTATCGGGCTGAAATTTTGTATGCAAGCTTCTTTTTAGTATACGCTGTATATATGTCGGAACGAATGGAATCGGACCATGGGGTTATGGGGCTGCCATAGAAATCAACCTCTGAAAATTAGGTTCTTCTAAGAAACACTTTTTTCTTTATGAACCAATCTTAACTAAACTTCACCCAAATGTGTTCCTAGTAAAGCCTCAAAACATATATAGGAACGGATGAAATCGGAACACTATGTCTTAGGGATGTCATAAACACCAAGTTCTTCTAAGAAAAACTTTTTCCTTTTTAATCCGACCGTAACCAAACTTTACCCAAATGGGTTCCTAGTAAATCCTTAAAACATAATTAGGAAAGGATGAAATCGGAACACTACGACGTAGGGCTGTCATACAGACCAACCAATAGAAATTAGGTTCTTTCAAGAAAAGCTGTGATCAGTCTTGCCCGCTTTTACGATGCAAAATTGGTCGATATTTAGCGAGATAATCGCATTTTAATGTTTGGCAATCGCTCATTTTCGAGAGCTCGGGAACCGTTCCCGATCTTTTTGAAATTGGCTCACTCTCCAAATTACACGGTTCAACCTATCCGCAATCGAATGTTATGGCTGCCCAAATCGCCGTTTTGAGTTTTCTATTTGAAAATTGTCCATCACTCGAAAATTTGGAAAACTTTGAAATTCAGAAAACTTGTAAAACACCGTACACTATTTGGTGTAAATTGTAAGGCTCCAGCTGTCAAGGTTCAGACTTCAGAACTTACAGCCGTCGAAAGTTGCGATTTAAAGTGTAAATTTTCACTCATACACGATCGATATTTAGCGATATAATAACACTTCAATCGTTCACTTTCGATAGCTCGGGAACCAACGGAAATTTCTGAAATTGGCACATTTGTAGAGCTACTTGGCGCACATTTCCTCCATAAGTTTCAAGGTTCTACCTATCTGAGTTCGGAAGTTACAGCTGCCCAAATTGCACGTTTGTGGTCTTTAATTGAAATTTTATCCATAACTTGAGCGGAATTTTGAAATTTCGCAGACTTGTAGAGCTGTCCATATTTGTTGAACATTTCACGGCTTGATATACCAAGACTCTGAAGTCACAGCCGTCAAAAGATGCGATTCGAATTTATTTTTCCTATCACAAAACGATGGAAAATCCGCCGCTGTACTGCATGCGATTCCTTTATCCCCTCTATTGGAAAATTCACACTAAAGAAGGGAGTCTGTAAAAGTTTTAGATCAGGGTTTTCCCCTCAACATGTCCTTCGAATCCGTTAAATTTTGTACACCAGGTGACCAGCCTATATAACCATACATGAGTATAGAATGCATACTCTCCTCCAGAAATATCGCAACAAGGGTTAGCCACCTCTTCACCGCTTTGGAGGTTCTCCTCGGACTCCATAGCTACTTTGAAACTGTGCCTGGAAAGCCACTACCAGCTTAAGAATTCTCGGCCCATCTCATTGGGTTTCGTTTATCTATCGCAATAAACGAAACGAAGTTTTTAAATAAGTAGGTACTTTGCGGCCATCATATGAAGAGCCAGGTGCCACATCATACGACAGTCCTTACAGTTATTTCTGAAACCTTCTTCTTCTTCTGTTTTATATGTGTGTAAGTATAATCTTATTTGCATTACTCTTTTTTGTGTTTTTCGTGTTAAAACATACGTTTGTTCTTCATATGTTGATGATTTTTTTAAGGGGAACATTGAGAACTATAGGGCTCCCTGTTTACTATTAGCAGAACTTTGCCTTCCCAAGAAGAAGATATCACTCATGAAGGCAAGAAGAATATGAAGTTATTGTATGACATGCATACTTGTCGTATCCGTCCTGCTTTTGGCAGGACAGTCCTGTCTTTTCAACTTTAACCTGTCGCCCTGCCAAAACGCTAAAAGTCCTGATTTTGTCCGGATTTGTCCTGTTTTTGGACGTCGAAATGGCATCTCACCAAATGACGAATATGACTTAGTTTAATGAAGACTACATTTAAATGTTAAAGAAATTCACAAATAAAAAAATAGGCTTTTACGACAGTCAGTTGTTTGATGTAAATCGTCGTGGAGCTAACCACTGTTAAAAGGGCCAAGCGCTGTGAAATCCCCCTTCGCATCGCCATGCGATTATTGCTCTTTCCTTAGTCCACGAGCATTCTTGACAAATACTATTTGTGGAACAGGATATTGAAGACATGGTGAGGATATGCAGTTGCCTAAGATTAATGCCCAAACATGCATGAGTATTAAATAGAATTCTCCTCTAATCAAACTAAACCAAACAAGCCTTTCAGTTTCCAAAAAATCTACACTGAATGCTGAAAAATTTTCAAGTTACGCAAATATTACGCATTTGTATTTCTGGTTGTTCTGCCAAACGATGACTTTTTCTGCGCTTGACCTGATTTAATCGAAAAAATATACGAGCCTTAGCATGCATCATGACCTCGTGAGATGTTATTATTTCTCCAAATAGGCGCGAATAGGGGGCGAGGCTGAGTATTTTCCTGAAAACCGATATCTGCAAGAACATAATGTGTACAGCATTGGGCCTTCGGGAGTCTGGTCACCTTATCCTAGTAAATCCCTGAAACATATCTCGGGACGGATGGAATCGGAACATTACGTCATATGGCTGTAATACAAACCAGCCCCTTCAAGTATCTTCCTGGACTAGCATCCAGGAACAGATGGAATCGAAACACGTCATAGGGCTGTGATAGAAATTGTTAGCACAAAAGGAGCTTAAGCTTCATTCAAATGTGACGGGTATTCAAATTTCGGCCGCGCCCGAAATTAGCCTCGGTCTCGTTAATTTAAAATATGATGTACGGAAATTTTTGACCACGCCGAGATTCGATCTCCGGACCTCTAGATTACTAGCATAGTAGAGTGCAACTCAACCAAGTGAGCCACAGAGCGCACACTTGCACTGATATCATATAGAACCATCATCAAATGCCAATATGGAAATGCGAACATTCTCAATTGGTGTTTAAAAAACCCCAATCGGATAATTTATTGATACATATTGCTCATTTGGGAAATCAAATAGAATTTCTATATTACGTATTCACCAGTTGGAAATTATATATTTCAAATACACCACTTGGTGATTGACTTTTTTAAACCCCACATAGACGATAATATTTTCAATGAAAAAATACCGACTAATGTTAAAATGTTACTTATTCAAACATTGTAAATTTTTACACCATATTTTTACTGTGTAGGAAAACTTAATTTATGGGTTGGGTTTGTATGGCAGCCCTATGACCCCTTTGACCTATTTCATAGATTTTTATATGTGGCATCAATAGAAATACATGCGAGGTTTGGTGATAATTGCCTCTCAGATGCACCATGGAGAGACGTACATATTTGGTAAACATTCCATCGTATTAATGAGAATCAGCGAAGGTTGTCTCTCGGACGTACTAGGAGCGCTTGCTAGTGTCGAATGACAACATAACTGACATAATACATACTCATTGCAATTTGGCTACACATTTTCTTCAGAGTGTGTGCTGAAATATTTGCCCTTTTCTCGCGTGGTATCTGAATATGTGTCAGCTCTGGACTTTCCGCTACAGGAGTCCTGAGCGTCGCTAAGGAATAATTTCGCGACCACATGAAAAGATTCTGAGCCGAAACCGACTTCACCTGTTTGAAACGTTGCTGAATAATTTATGCTATAAATTATCCCTTAGCCGGAACTTGGAAGAAATAATTAATTTTACCAAAAAGTAACTATTAGGCTGGCCATATCACAGGGAGAAAATTGGCAAAACTGCATTTTTGCCTCTAAGACCAAAACTACCCACATCACTTTTGCCCTTCTACATATGTATATGTATATATTACCTTTGATGACGAAATCCTAGAACATTTCGAATAGTAATCACATCCCTTTACCGTTCATCAAATCCGAATTAATCTTTCGTTTCTTGAATAAAACACTCAACCACCCTGAAGCACAGACACACTCACCGGAATGCCAACTTGTCAATTGAAACCTCAAATGTTCCCATTTTCCAAAATCTCGCTGTAGCATCCTGCATCTGAAGCCAATGTCTGCTTCGATTAGTTTCTGTACTGCAATCGATTCTCCCTCAAAATAGACAAAGGACGCAAAGTCAATTAGTCAGAATATCACAACGAAATAAATTTGAGAACGAGAATAGATAGAGACGGTACCATAGATGAAATCCTGAAGATTTACTAGATTAGAACTGTCCTTCGTTGTGGGTTACATTTCAAGTGACCATACGACGCACGGGACAGTAGGAATAGAAATGCATGCTGACTTGATGACCCATCAATGGTTCATATACGGATTCAGCCAGCGAACCGGTAGGCCAAATGCTAAACGTGAATGACATGATGTGGGCAAATCCGGAAGAGAATATATTTTCAACGCGATGTACATACCTGCGTGTACTGCACATACTGACAAAACGACGTTCATGATTTCAATTGGATGAAATCGGATTAGAATTTCCTAAAAAAAAAGCCGATCGAGTTTCTGTGAATGAAAGTTTGATTCCAGCCGGAAAGGAATTTCAATGATACTCGTGGATGATGTACAGAAAACGAAAATCCCTAGCAAGGAGAGTGGTGTTCATTGAACCGACATGAAAGCCGAAATCGACGCACTATTCGACAATAGGCACTCCAAATCGAAAATAGTTCATTTTGAAAAGTTATTGTGCCAAACAGACGAATGGTTGCATGGTGTTCAATTTTAGCTCCGCCAAAAATTCTCCGAAGAGGAATTCATATATATATAAAGTTAAACAAAAGCAGGTCTGCCAGTGTTTTATCAGCTGAATTTTATGCGAAATTTTACACAGTTTCACTCTGTAAGTGCACTTTAATGGCAAAACCCATATGCCATATGTATGCTTGCTGGGCTGCCATATCTCTCTTCGGCCTTTTGTCTTACGCTTGAGCTTTCACCGGATCTCCATGTACGTGCAAGCCCTTCTACGTGGCCATCACAATTGGCCAACTATGCGGTGCTTGTACCATAAGAGTCCTATATTTGCCGAATTTCCATCAGAGACGTTTCGAGTTCATGTACTTGTCGGTGTCGGTGGATACATGTTGCCCCCTATTGAAAAGTGCATATACGTTGAAAATTCGTACGAAAGCCCAGTCTATCGTCCTTAAGCCTCATAGAGTCTAGGCCCAAATGCATCATGAACGATTTGTGTAGGGATATGGGCAACGCGAAACAGCTATACCTACGCTTTCATTGTATGTTGTATTGTACGACGCGATGTCCGTACGTTTCGTCGACGACGATGGTTGTTTCCGGAGCATATTCCCTAACAAATGGCAATAACAATAAAACGTTGCACAATACGTAGCTACACACACACACATAGGGACATAATGCATGTACGATGCCTATGAGAACATTTCCATATGCAAATTAAAACATGCAATGGGTGCACCTTTAACGTAGCCGGCGTTTTTATATGTTTCTTTTGTCTTTCGTTACAATTATAGTCCCGATGCACTTTTCACCATCGTACGGGGAGTGCGGTGGGGTTAACGGACAGCCAGGAAGATAAGCTACAGTTGAAATATATTTGTCCTGCGACCTGTCGCGGGCTGTATAATATGGATGGCTACACTGGGCCAAGCTGTGAATCAAATGCGGAAACAAAGGACATCTGCAAACAAGTGTAGTGTTAATAATTTAAGTCATAACGGCTTTCATTAGGGGTAAATTGATGGGGTTGGGATGTAATAGATTGAAGAATAGCTTGGCTAGACAATAGAAAGGACTCTTGCATATGCTAGTTCATTGTTTGGATGAAGTTATTTATTCATTTGATTTATTTAAAAGAGTTTCTCTTTAACTTTGTATTTAACGTCATAGCCGTGTCTGAAAAAAATGGTTTTCTATTTTGCGTTGGACGCTTCAGGGATCTACACTCTAGTCAGTTTTGTACTGTTCAAGAAATGTGCGCTTTTCTTTATGTCGATCGCTGACCATCAGTAATATCAACTTTAGTTACTTTTATTCCGAGTAATCGTTATTTTATAATCGTCGGTTTCAAAGTAAATCGTTAAAAAGGGAAACAATAAATAAATCGATACCTACTCAAATATTATAGTATTCACAGTTGGTCACAGACATAGTAAGTAGGAAATTGCCAAATTTCAGTCACGAATACTCGGGGATTCCCTACTGTACAAACCAGGGGATATCCCGGTTCCCCTAGGAAAAAATGGTCGTTACCTCTGATATTTAAGAGTAACGACTACTTAAGGAACGATTAGTTACTTTTTGACATCTCTACTCACCATAAAGGGCTGCGTAAATAATTTTACTTAAGATAAGGTTTGTTCGTTTGACTATCAGATTTCCGTCGCTTATTAAGGATGTTTTCTTTACTTATCCCCTATCACCTTACTGACTCTCAACTCATGCTGAATTGCTTCACGTGCAATAACGGCTGGTCTGTTCGGTACCTAGAGTTCAGTACCGGTTTCCCTTTTTCCAACACCCGGAACTACACCGGGTGGACCGGCACTCGCAGGTTGTTTTTCCAAAACCCTAGTTTTTTCAGTTATGGTTATTTCAACCATGAGCTTTTTTTTCTAACCCTCTTTTTTAGGTGTTTACCGCCTGTTCAGTAAGGTTTCTTTTGGCACTCCAAAACTAGGTGTTTTGAAATTTTCTCAGGATTTTTTATAATTGTTGTTTCGTGCGAAAATCGGGGTATCATTCTGGGGTGGACTATCAAAGCATTATTTTCATTCTTGTTTTTTTTTTTCATCTCAAAATTGAAATAAGCGACCTCAAATTACCTTCTTGTTTCTACCGCTCCGATTTGATGAGTATTTCCCGTGAAACCGCTGGTACAGGCTTCAAAAGCTAATGTTTTTAATTTTTTTCACAAATTCCGAATCAGCGATCTTGAGTTTCCTTAGTTGTACTACGCCGATTGGACAATTATTTCTCCGAGAAAATGAACAAACTCATGAAAAACAAATCGTGGCTCGAATGAGTCCCGGAATAAATAACGAAATAAACTGACAAAAAACGCGCTAGATCGCGGCACAAAAAAAAACTGACGTTCAGCTCATTCTTCTTCTTCCTTGCTTCGTTCTTTATACCGCTCCATGGTTTCGCGTTGCTCGACCTGCGGTGTAGGCACACCGCAGCTCATTGAGTGGTGAATAAGTGCTAAAAAACTTGAGAACCTGAGCTTGCCAAAAAGATATGAAAAAGGTACAGAGCAGATGCCAAAATATTTGAAATATGGTATTGAACAGGTGCTGAAAAAAAAACAGCACTGAATCGGTGCTAAAAAACGAAGGCTTCTTTTATCCGAAATATGTACTCGTAGTAAAGCAACTTCCACGGAGAATGCTGTTCACCTGGCTCATCTTAATTCACAGGCTCGTTTGGTTCCACGGTTGTGTGGTGTAAATTTAGACGTTTAGTCTCTACTTTCAATGCCAAAAAGGGGAAGTGGTACTAAAATACACATTTCAAGCGAAGGATTACAAAAAATGAAAAATAAAAGTAATGTAAGCCAATTGTTGATATGCTGAGGTCCTTCTGGCTTCTTTTCTGTTAAGTTTTTTTTTGTAAATGTTGCAAGCAAACTCCCTCACTTCCTCCCAAATGTCCAAATGTGTTGGCATATGGTTGATCAGATTCTGCGGTCTTAACAGTTATCTGAATTTTATAGAGGGTGTATTTTTTAAGAATGATAGATCTTCAAATTGAAAAAAAAAACGCGAAATATTAACTTTCTCATTTTTTTTAATTGGAATGACAAATGTATGACATTAACATTTGAAAACGATTTCAGGCATTTGGCGACCGCGGCTGTTCTTGACGAAGCGCATTTTTGACGTCCAAATCTGGACAACTTTTTCGAGTACTTCTGGCCGTATGTCACCAATAACACGAACAATGTTGGCCTCCAAGGAGTCAATTGTTGCTGGTTTAACACAATAAACCTGTGATTTAACGTAACTCCACAGGTAATAATCAAGAGGTGTTAAATCGCACGACCTTGAACGCCAATTGACAGGCCCATTTCTTGAAATCAACTTATCACCAAATTTTGATTTTAATGATGGTTGATTTTTTTTATGGTTTCTTCGACGTGTTGGTGTTATTGCAACATTTTGAGAGTACAAGGTACGAAATCTATTCACAATTCGACAGATGGCTTACTCCGATGGACGATTATGTTTAACAAAAAAAGTCGTCTATACCTAAGTTGCGCGAATCGACGACTGATTTTCGAAGTAAATTTTGATAATTTGGAAGCGTTCTTTGGGCGTGAGTCTAAACATTATGATTTGTCAGAGTATACTGAAATAAATAAAAAAGAAATTTGATTCAAATGTAATATTTTGTATTTTTTTTTTCAATTTGAATTTCTATCATTCTTAGAAAAAAAACACCCTTTATCGCTGTTGTCATTCTTTCCTGTCTTTCCCGAATGCTGCTCGACCCCTCAGCCGGTTTTTGTGTGAGAATTATCCAAGCAACGGTATAAACAGCTTCGTCTGAGGTGGTTCGATACGCAGAACACTTTTCCAATGAACACCTACGATACACAGAGATTTATTTATGTTTTTTTTTCCAGAAGAATCTAGTGAAATAATCAAAACTGGTGAGTAATACCGCAGAATGTCCCGACTTTAATCGCTTCAAAAAAACACTAACAACTGGTTAGCAACAAAACTGTAACATTATTTTACTAAAAAACAGACTATTATACGAATTTGTAAGTCTAGAAGTTCAACACAAAATTAATATGCAATGTGAATGGTATAAGAAGTGAAAATTATCATAGTAAAAATAACAAGATAGGGCGCAATCCTGATTTATTTATCC
Source organism: Microchrysa polita (assembly GCA_949715475.1). NCBI lineage: Eukaryota > Metazoa > Arthropoda > Insecta > Diptera > Stratiomyidae > Microchrysa > Microchrysa polita. The sequence continues at coordinate 22,038,552 of OX454417.1, forward strand.
TTCCCGCCCTTCAACTCAGAAAGTAGCAGGGAAAAACTGAAAAAAAGCTTTGAGTTTCCGTCCGCTCCTTTTCATATCACTGATTGACGCAATCAAAACTGCCGACTTAATCTGTCTTATAAATTGCTCCCACCCTAATTAGCTCCCTTTTCCGCACTTGCTGATAAGGACCCGTTGTTTTGCTCGACCAGTGTTAAGGCCAACCAGTTTATAATAAAAGTTGTGATCATTGGCGGTAACCTCAATGCACTCTGTTTTTTTTTCGCTGTAACTATCCACAGCAGTAGGTCAAGAAATGAACTTGCGGAACCTCGTTTGTGGCCCTATACTCCATGGGTTTATTGCTGATATCGTACTGGCGGACACCATACAAGAGTAAGGATGTCAAAAACCAGCCCATAACCCGGTTTTCGACCGTCCGGTTTTACCGGGGCTAAAAGTTTCCGGGTTTCCGGTCAACCGAATCTTTTCATTGATTTGCTTAGAATTTTAGTAAAAAAATGCATACACACTCGTATTGCTGGTGCTGGTGTGGTATGCAAGGAGCGTTGGTTCTACGGGTAATAGCAAAAAGGAGAGTGTTAGAAAATATGTCTAAGGGCTGAAATTTGAAAACGAAATTTTTCATAGGGGACAAGTAATAGAATTGCTGACTGAAAGTTCCAGAAAATATAAAAAAATTATGAATTTTGAAGAATTTTTCCGGTTTTAACTGGTTGGACAAACAACCGTCCGGGTTAAAACCGTAATGAGAAAAAAACGGTTGTCCGTTCTGAATGTACCGGTTTTCGGTCTAATCGTCCGGTTTTTGACATCTCTATACGAGAGGTAGCTTCTTATTATAGAAGCAAAGCGACATTCGTAGTTACATGGCCACGCAAACTTTGACGACTTGGGTAAACATCTAATCGTATTGATTGTCTTGTTACTCGTATTAGAGATCCCATTTGCTTCTGCTGCTGCTGCTTGCCATAGCTCTGTAATCTGTTAATGTTGGGCAATAGGAACCACCTGCTGTTGAGGGACCCGAACCGAAACAATATTTTGTATCGGCAACTGACACTGTAGTAGTGGTGCTCTTTGCCGCTTCCCACCAAACAAGATGATTCGCCGGCGATCTGAAGACGATTTGCCAAGACGAGAAATTTGTTCGCCGGCGAACTCGTGTTCAGATCGCAAACAGATTGCCTGAGAAGAATATGGTACTTCTATGGCGAATTGCCCCGGTGAACCGAAAGCAATACGCCAATATAATTCGAAAGCGATACGTCGCGACGAACTAAATGCGATACGCATTTACGACTCGTAGAAGTTTTGTCATTACGAAACGTAAATTTTGCATTTGGGATTCGTAGAAGTTTTTCCATTAACAATTTGCATTGATGATTCGTAGAAGATGACTTTTGCCCGACCAGATTCGAATTGGTGTTTATTTTATTACATGTGAACAGTAGATAACTCGATAACTCGAAGCTGAAGGGAACTTTTATTTCGACTTATGGAAATTTTGAGGTATCGAGTTGAGTCATTGAGTCCAAATCAAAGAAAATTCGACATATAGAGTCCAGTCTTTTATAATTTAACTTCGAGTTATAGAATTGCTTTTTTTTTCATCATAATGAAGAAAAGTCTGATTCGAATTTTCATCGCCGCCGTGAAGTATGCTCGAAAGATACGCAAATTGTTCGCCATGATGAAGAAAGTTCGTACTGACTTACAATATTCTTCATCATGGCGTACTATTTACGTAAAATCTGACGATAGTTCGTCTAGTCGAAGAAAACTCGAATCAGACTTTTGTTCATTGTGGTGAAAGTTCGCCAAATTGTTTGGTGGGTTTTTTCTTTATCGCAACCCATATCGTTGCCGAAATTGTTCTGAAACAGTTTTGCCTGTTTCTCCTAATAACATAGCTTCAGTTATTTTGGAGCATGTTTAAATAACTTTAAAAGGAACTCATGAGCGCTTCACAGCGCTTTATGACAATTACACCTGAGATTTCCACAGACCATGCCAGTAGCTTTCACCAGCCTAATTAGTTTTATTTGCGCGTTATTAGTAACTCACGTGCTTGGCGTCGTAAGATTTTTCCGGAAATTTTACCAGAAATTTTCAGTCATCAGTCACAGTCAATTTCCATACAAGTTAACAGATTTAAGCCTGTGTGATTTTTTTTATGATGTCATGGATCCATTTTGTTAACCTCAGCAGTCATCTGAGCTTATAACCGTTTTCACACTATTGCAGTAATAGTATCTGTGAAAATTTTATTCAAATGTCAATTTTTTGTTTACAATTGAGAATATAAAATCCGCGTAATATTTATTACTCTCAAAAAATGCCAACGTGATAATTAACCCTTCGGTTGGCACATAGACCTAGACAGACCATTAGTTCTATATCTTGATGAAAAATATCGTTCAACAATATTTTCCAGCCCTTACCATATATATTTCAATGGAACTGACGGCCACAAATGCGATCAAACGTCCGGCGAAATATAAACTATGTCTAAAGAAACGAAAAAAAGGCGTATCATCGTAAGACATGACATCGTATGTAAACTGTTTCTAGAACCAAAATTAGACCTCCTCAAAAAATAAGATTGATTTCACAGAAGATTCAGCTACACCTAAGGCATAATAGCTCGTAGGCGGCGACAGAAGGGTTACCCAAGTAGCACAAACGAGTTGGAAAACGGTTATATAACCAAAATACAACCATGGTTATATGACAATATTGTTAGGAAAATGGTTGTAAAAACGTTTTACAAACGTTTGCTAAACCGTAAAAAAGAGGTTTTTGCCTGGCTATAAACGTAACATTATTGTTGTAATATCGTTGTCTTTCAGACATTATTGTTGTAAAATCGTTGTGAATATAACTACAATTTTGTATGCTAAATAAATAAAAATTTTACACTTTTTCTTTTTTAGAATTGGCAATTTTATTTTTATCTTAGACACTCTTTATCTCAGATATAATTAATACATATTTTATAATTTTTTATCCAAGACAATTTACACACCTTTTTATCCATCTGCTTCAAACTGGATTCGAACCTGGTCCTCTTGCGTGCTAGTCTGTCACCATTGCCATTGCGCCAGAAGGGAAATACTTATCATGTTCCCTAAATCTGAGGTACTTGACACGCAATACATGACGGTCGCAAGATTGATTCTCGATCATGCTATGTTTTATTTCACTTTTTTTCTTATGTCAAAAATTCCCTTAACATAATCCTTTTTATGATATTTGTTTCAGTTAGCGCTGGGAAGCTTTGCATCCAATATATTTGCAAATATCAAAAAGATACTTTCGGTTCAAATTCTAACAATTGTGTTATACTTTAAACCATGTTGTATCTGTAACAATTATGTTATTTTATGACAAAGTTGTTCAAAGAGCAACAATTGAGTCAAATTATAAACAATAATGTTAGAAAGAAAACATTTAGGTTTTCGGGAGAAAAAATCGTCCCAAATGAAACCATCTAGTTAATTTTGCAGCAAATATTTATGTTTAGACTGCAACAAAATGCTCACTTTAGTAACAATAACCCATATCGTTGATTTTTCAACTAAAATATAACCAAAAATCGGGTTGTAAATCCAACCAAGGTTATTTTGTGCTGCTTGGGAATAATTGCATCGACAATATTTTGACGTTTGAATTATTTCGTGGAGTGTAGTGTAATAAATTTGGAGTCAAACACATATGGGTTGTGTGATCACATAGCCACTCTGGACTAACGCATGGCATGGGTTGCTATGCTTTCTCTAAGGGTATTGTATTTTGAAATTACATATATATATTGAGGTCCTAGTGATGTGAAGATGTCGTATTGTTTTCATCTTAAGAACCTGAAAAGTCCCTGCGGCCTTAGATAAATATAAGGTACAATTATTGGAATCAACGAATCGGCGAACCTTTTCCGCAAATAATAACCATGTCCTACTTTTCGTCCGCACCCAAAGCCCTTTCCATAAGTCGAATGCCGGACAAAAGAGTCTCCCGCAAATATAACCGGTTTTTCATTTTCTAATTTTTCCCAACGATTGTCATGGCATGATATAATGGAACGTAAGCAAATCCACAATTACAAAATATGCATCTTATACCAGCCAGAACCCATTGGAAATAATAAAAAAACCGTCCAGATTGGTTCTGTGTGTTATTTTACAAATAGGATCAATTCAAAACAAACCATATTTTCTCGGAAAACACAAGAAACCAACGATAAAACACGATACAAAAGAACTAAACTCTGAACTCCGACGATAAACCAATCACATAAAAACAAAATCCAAATAAAGAAAAAGAATGAACCATAAAGACGGGCAAAAGAGAAAATCGAAAAATTATTATTTTCGTCGAAGGACTCTCTTAGGAAAAAAGAAACACACAAAGAATCATTTAAGTATATATCTTGGACAGCCATCAACAATTACATCATCATATACAGATTGAACAATAAAAGGGTTACAATAGCTATACAGCAGCAAGGACTCGTTGTCGGTCGTCGTTTCGTCTCTTCGACAATATTATGGTCCACAATGATCTCATCATGCCCCCACTATGTGACGGTCTGCCCTCCCCACGTTCGCCCCGTGTTCGGTTTTTATCTCTGAAGTGCGCCCAGAGACCCACCATCGCACCAGCTTCCCGCGTTGCTTCGGGTACCAATTTCCAATACCATAAACAAAATAAAGGCAACTCCAAAATTGGTCAGAAAAGATAAAGTTTGTCGAAAGTTCGGTTGTTTGGGTTGATGTTTTGTTTGACGGTGTGCGCGGTATGGTGCAGGCAGTTGCCTGTGGTATTGTCAGGGTAACAACCACGTTCTCCACTGGAAGATAGGCACGGGGTTCTTGTCGAGGGAGATAAGAAACTCGATACAAACACAATAAATGCGACGCGACGTCGTACTTTTGTACTATACGTATACAAGAAAAGGATTACAAGCAGCTGGAAAAGTTTTCTATATTGACCCTGAGTCAATCGATTAGTTAATGATGAGAATTTTATTAGTAGATTGGAAAGATTGCGAAAAAGCCTATTAAAAATGATGGCAATGAAGTTTTCAAAGTAAAGTTGATTTGAAAGTTGTTCGGCGAAAAAAACAGAGATTTAGGTTTGGGAAGAGGCGTCTCGTTTTGATATGAGTATGTGAAAATTGGTCAGAAGAAAATCTAGGGCTTTTTTAGGGTTAAGACAGATCCCTGTACGCGAATGAAGTCTGGTTTTAAATTAATACATACTTGGAAGTTCCACCGTTTAAAATTCTGGCTGGATTTTGACCATAGCTGGATTTAAAACGAATGGATTGTATTTTTAAATTTTGTTTTAACTAGGGATGTCAAAAACCGGCCCAGCACCCGGTTCTCCGGTCATTTGTCTAAACGGTTAATCCGTGCGGTTTTCCGTTAGACCATTCAAAAAGTATGAAATTGACCTTAAAGTATCGACAAATTATGTCAATTTCAGAGAATTCTTTCGAAAATTGTTTGCAAAGATTCAGACACCGAATGCAATTTGATCCTCTTCCGACCGTTGATGAAAGCAAATTTATAGTCCTGTTCAGTTGGTGAGCTATGCTCAATTCTTTTGTACCTGGTACCAATTAAATGAATCTGGCGATTCTTAGCTGCCCTGACTTGAGGTTCGGAAATCTTCGGCAAATTCATGAGAGTTTAAATGAAGTTGTAAAGATAGGACTTTGCCATCCGCAGACGTCTCTATTACCGTAGAGGTTAGGTGTGAAAATAGGGCTTCTGAAACAGCGAGCAGCTACATGCGCTTGCTGTAGCTCAATTTCGGGAGATAGGGGTGGGGTTTGTGCCACTCGTTAACCCTGTCCTTTTACAACTCAAAAGGGATATCGAATGCCTGAGGTAGACGATACACAAATGGGGGAACTGCGTGAAAAAGTGTATAGCCGACGAGCACAGGTGCCACCTTATATATGCTCCGAGGACCCGGATGGCGACGGGTTCTAATAATATATGCAAACGATTTCAAAATTAACCCGTCCTGAGGCGCCCGTAGCCGAATACAAAATTTTAGGGCACCTCCATTCCAAGGAACGCGAACACACAAGAGGGCCTCCGCTTTAGATGGTCGTCACTCCACAGAAAAACGTTCACCTACGCAAAAAACGCGTGTCCTCACCACTCCGATTCTCCACCAATTCCCCGAAGTTGTTCGCGTCTCCTTCCATCATTTTACGGACCATAGCTGTTTCGACCGATCAGTGATTCCGACCATAGATGTCCATTTAAGGATCTGACGGGATTTTCAAAAATATCAATCAAATCATCAATATTTCTGAAAATGTTCAAAATCCAAAAATAGGCACATATGTATCGAAATCAGTTCGTTACAAAGTGACTGAAAACACAATGAAGGGATCCATCCCCCTGTTGTTCCTTTGCACTCAAGAGTCACACACTGTTGCAGTCTTCAATCGAGAACCTAAGCGAAAGCGTTCCTAATGTCCTCTTTCTACTGAATGCCATAACCACGGATTTTGTTCAGATAAAATGACAGTGCACCATCTCTATGTACAGTCTCTTGAGATCATGAGGTTAGACTCCAATTAGCTGTTAACAGTGAACCATTGTGTGGTAAACCTTACTAAACACGGCTGGGGAACGATGATAGCACCTATTCTTGAGGATAGTCTCGAGTAGTTGACTAGTTCTGGTAAAAATACTTTAACCCTAGAGAGATAATCATATTTTTTACCATTGAAAAGATACATACGTCGATTCGACGTGTTGCTAGTTAACATCCTTATAACTTCTTTGTTAAGATTAACATGTTGTTAAAATGTAGATATATAATCATTTGTATTTAATATTAATCTGTTAAACTCATGGTTTAGCAAAATTATCATTTGTTTGTTTATATAATATTAATTTTAAAAAAGTGGATCTAAAAGAAAGTGGGCTATCGTTTCAATATATTAAAATAAAGGATATCTTTATCGCAACAGGCTTTTAGTGGTTATATCCAAGTAAATACACATCCACATTATGAATATTTATAAAAATGTCAATTCGGGGCAATTAAAATATTTTTCAGTACAAATTTGTTCTACAGTTTTTACTGACATTAAAGATAATCATACGTCGATTCGACGTATATTTGACATATATATCTCTCTCTAGTTCCTGTCAACCCCTTGTGGGGCATAGGGCATTAACCTACTGTCCACCTCGATCTGTTTTGCGCCAACGGCGCTAGCTGCGACCATGTAAGATTTAGCGTTTTCGCTTCGCTAGTTACCGATATTCTCCATATGTTATTTGGCCGCCCAACACGGCGTCTTGCTCCGGAGTCCTGTTGATTCCAGTTTAGAGCGTTTTTTGCGACGTTTTTGGGCCCTCTTCGGAGGGTGTGACCTATCCATTGCCACTTAAGTCTTTTGATCGAAGTGCCTATCCTTTCCTGGCCAGTTATTGTAAGGAGATCCTCGTTCGAAATGATCTCCGCCCAACGAATATTTAGGATGCGCCGTAGACACTGATTAACAAAAGTTTGCAACTTATCAGTGATCTCTTTAGTCACCTTCCAGGTTGAACAGCCATATGGCATAATGGATTTCACATTAGAATTGAAGTCTGGAAATATTGTTGTTTACCCAGAAAGGAGTCAAATTGAAGAAAGCCGCCCTAGCCTTGTTTACCCGTGATTTTACAGCAGCATCCGCTTTTTCGACTGCCTGTCCTGAAATACAAATTTCGCTTTGCCCACCTGGATATGTGCTCAAGAACTTAGTCCTGGCAGCATTGATTTTCAGCCACGCATTACGACTCGCGCAATTTAGAGCTTCTGTCATTTGAGCGACATCATCCGTGTTTGTTGATAGAAGCAAATGTCGTCAGCGTAGTCAAGATGTTGAAGGTGATCGAACAATTTCCATCTAATACCTTTGTTACGATGTAATTGGAGTGCGGAGCCGAGTAAATCACTAATGTCAACAAGGAAGAGAATAGGTGACAAAATGCAGCCTTGCCTCACTCCATTGTGCACCTCAAAAGGATCTGAAAGCTTGCCCTTATGCAGGACGTGACATTGGGCTCCATTGTAGGACTCCTTGATGATGGAGATTATCTTATCTGGGATATTTCGTCTCCGTAAGGCATTCCAGATGTAGAGACGATCAACGCTATCGAAGGCTTTCTCAAAATCGATGAACATGAGATGTAATGGGGATCTCCATTCCGCGGATTGCTCAATGATAATACGGAGGGTGTTAATGTGGTCGCTACAGGAAAACCTTTCGCGAAAGCCAGCTTGTTCATCATTCAATGTGTCATCGATTTTGTCCTTGATTCGTCCTAAAACAATTTTAGCCATCAGCTTGGAAACAGCAGGAAGTAGGCAGATCCCACGCCAATTATTGCAATTCTTCAGCAGCGTTACCACTCGTGTTACAATTGTAACATTTTGTTACAATTTCAGCTTTCTTGTTACAATGTTACACAGCGATCATATTTGTTACAATCAGCAAAAGTTTAACATAATTTACATTTTAAGGCTTTTTACTGTTAGTTACAAAAAAAAAAACGTGTTTGATAAAATATTTTTTTTAGGTTTTCTCCATAAGTACATGTGTCTTTTATTGGGCTAGACCTCCCATTAAAGATGGGCTCCTGTTTGTTATCTCTCTATTCACCCAAGATTAGAGGCCGTTCAACGACATCAGTTCGTTTTCCTAAGGGTTCCCGTCAGTTCAGCAAAAAAAATCTATTTTTCGAAAGATTTGAGTGAATTTTTACTTTTTACAACTCCATCTGTACGGGCAACAATTATTCCAACTTTTTTCCCATTTTGTTTTTACGTTTTGTTATTGAAGCGGTTATATAAAAGTTAAAGTGATAAACGACTTGATTTGTCGTATCTATAATGGTGTGCATGTGCAAATTGTTTGAGCATAATCACATTCAATATGTTATACATAATTCATTCCATTACCCTTGTATAGCATTTTTTTTAATTAGAACTTTTGACCTCCTTATTGACTTTACTTAACCCAGCAAACAATTTTATCGTTTTTTTCGAAAAATCACAAAAATGATACGAAAACGATATGATTCAAATGAAAAATTTATCTTAAACTTGTCTCCTCGACGAAAAATCGCTTTTTCGTCATCAATATGACAGGAATGTGACTCCTAATCACGAAATATCGTCTTATTATTGCAAAGATGATAAAATAGTAATTCCTCACAACGAGAGAATTATGAAATTGTCAAAAAATAAAACGAGTAATTTATTCCCATAATTTGTAATCTTAGATAGCTCAGGTGTAGGACGTAGGACTACGAAACGATAGGTGCCCGGTTCGATTCCCAGTAGAAGCAAAATGTAAAAAGGTAAAATTAAAATAAGTTAAAAAAAAGTTAAAGATAAAATAGAAGAAAACAAATATAAAAAAGGGAAAATAAAAAATAAATAATTGTTTTTTTTCACTTTTTCTATGTATTAGTCTATTATCGCCAAATTATCATCCTGGCGAATTAATATCGGTCACTATTCCTTCACGAAGGGAGTGACGACTTTAATCAGAATTCGATATGAAATTCGAGAAATGTTTTCGAGCAGGCGAATTGGATTCGTATCGCGGACGATAGAAATTGTTTGCTGGGAAGCTTTGATCTTATGAAACTTTACAGTTAATTTCTTTTTTTGACTTCAAATAGCAAAAATCGTATCAAAGAAATATTTATTTATTAAAGTTTTAGAAAAATGTCAAGACTGATTTCTCTTGAAAATTCTGACAAAAAAATGCTATAACGGTACTTGATAAATTTCTAAAGTAGGAAAAAGTTATTTTAGTACAAATATCTAGAAATGGGTGAAATTAATATTAAAAACGTGTAAAAATAACAAAATATTAATTTCATTTCCTTCAGACATAGCTGAAGCTTAGCTGTTTTTGAACTTGAAAATCTCCTTGAAACTCGACAGCTTTAATTTCAGCATGACTGTTTTTTATTTATCGGATCTTTCTGTTTTGATGGATCTTAAAATTTAAATTTTAACTTTATTCAGCATTCGAAAAAAACCTAAGATTTTTTTTTTTTATTTCAAAAAGTTTAAATTTTAAAATAAGTAAAATGTAGTACACACACAGTTCGTTAACATTGGCTTGTGATCCTTATAAAAACCCCAAGAAAAAATTTTCACTTAATTTCTAGCTGAACATTTTTTTAGGTTTTCTCTTGCCCTATTTCTAATTTGAACGCGTTGTGTCGAACTAACAAGAAAAAAAAGAAGATTCCTTCAAACAACAAGTTTCTGTCAAAGATTTAGCAGCTGTTTTTATTGTTTATTTAACCTCGAAGCAGTTGCTCTAAATTTGCCGCACTCTTAAAATCTGCCGCCCTAGGCTTCAGCCTACTCAGCCTACTAGCAAATTCGGCACTGGAACTGTGCACAGCGCACATCAGATTCCTGGAGGAATTCCAATCAGGTTTGGGTATCATCCTAACAAGATGGGTCTAAAGAACTCGACTTTGTTTAGTCGGAAACGAGTAGAGCCTGGTTAGTGGACTATGAAAGAATATACCTTTTGAGGTTGCAGTGCTCACCTTTCACTGTTCGCGGAAAAACTGAATGTCATCTTTCTGTAAAATACCATATGACAAAAATATTTAGTACCAATGCTATATTATAAAATTGATTAAAAAATGTTCTTGATTTGAAACAAAAAGCTGAAAAGAGGATAATAACTGCTCACCAGCCGTTTAGGTTTTGGTCACATTTATTACTACAAATTTCAGTTATACGACTATCCTTAAAATTTGTTACACTGAACCTAGAAATGTTACAAATTTATGAAGAAAATGTTACATATAGAAATTTGAAAACGGCAACCCTGTTCTTCAGGTCACCTTTCTTCGGAATCTTAATAATTACGCCCTTTTTCCACTCACTGGGAAGAGTTTCGGTGTCCCAACACTCTGGGATTAAGGGAAGGAGAATATCCGCTGAAGCGATAATATCCGCTTTCAAGAATTCAGACGAAATTCCATCAATCCCAGGGGCTTTACCGGCGTCCATTGATTAAATAGCGTCTATTTGTACCTTTTTGGATGGTGGACCAGAACTAATGCCGTTTATTCGAGGGACGTCTTCTGCTGGCAATGAAGATGCACTTGCAGGCCCGAAGGTGTTATTAAGGACTTTATGGCTTTGGAAAAATACACGGGAAACGCGGAAATTTTCCATTTAAGCTCGATTTATTCCTTTAAGGGTCCTTAAAACAGGAAACAAACACCGGATATGCAATGTACTCGATGTCCCCTTTGATATGCTACCCCGCATGCCGACCTCCGGTCAAGGATTAAAGAGTATTCTTTTTTGTCCTTTTTGGGACCTTTCCGATCAAAATTTTTTTAGCAAAATCAGTTGTAGATTCCTGGAAGCCCACTGATTTAAAAACAACAAAAATTAGCCTTACTCTATTATTTTCTATTTGAAATGCTAATATGACTGCACTAGAGCGAACGGTATTCAGCTCTGTATCGTTCCTTAGCTGAATCGTGAGCAGCTGAATTAATCTGCTCTTTAACTCTCTTGCGTGCTGAGATAAGAGACCAAGTGGAGTCGCTAATAAATGGTCTCCTACCGCGATCCACTCGTCCACACGAGTGTTTGTCAGCTTGATCAGCTGGTTCGGTCGGTGTGTAACACTGAATTATCGTGATATTTCGTACTCTGGATTTGAATCGGGCGGTGATAATACGGTCGGAAACTGGTTTCCAATCGATAAGGGATCGACGTGCATCCCTAGTCAAGAGGATTCCGACTCCTGCCTGCCGAGGAGCATTTTGGTCATCATTTCCAGAGTACAATAAAACAGTATTAGAGCTTGGTGGTAGAGTCGTTACAAGCCTACGTACCCTATCCCCCAAGTCGCCTTTTACGACAAGCCGGGAACGCTGTGGCATAATTCTTACCCCAAAGATACCCATGACTTGAATTTACCGTTTTGATTTGGTAAATTTTCGGTTCATTGTGGTTAGCTAACACACAGCATCACAAAAGAGAATTAAATATAAAATTTAATCGAAATATTCTCAACATTAAAAAAATTACGTCGCATTTTTGAGTGCGTCTATCCTATTGTCGGGGAGTGTACATACGAAACTTTGTTGGACGGAAATTTCCCTGACAAGATTGCTATTGATTCAATCAACAATTTGAACACAGTATTACAAACCATGTTAGCCTACGTTTTTGATTGGGACGGCGGCGCGGATGGATTACTAACTATCTCCCCGATATGCAATCAATCTTCACTGAACTTCTAGGCACATTTTCGAAGCTGAGAAAATTCAAACAAAGTTGTCCACAGGGTGAAATGTTCTCTGCCAATCTTATCCATAGAAACAGTACAACACCAAATGTTTTTCTTTAGCTTTTTTAAGCTGGCGTATTTTAGCTATTTTACTATTTCAACGCAGTGTAGATCCAGTGGAAATTCTACAACAGTAAGCTTAGGTTCAGTGTAAAAAAATAAAAAAATTGACCACAACAAAATCATTGAAAATTATACACTGATATGTATAATTTAGCAAAATGTGTGATTTTTCAGTCCTGAATTAGTTTCGCTAAATATAAAATTCAGAGCTAAAATTTTCAATTATTTTTTTGGGATTAAAATTGTTCGTTTCCGCAACGAACATGTCGATTTACCTCCACCATTAGCTTAAGATAGATCCTGTTGAGGAAACCTTTTGATAGAAAAAACTAAGAACTAACAATTATTTGAAAATATTGTAGGAATATCCAGAATACAGGAGTATTTTTGTGTACACACAATAAAAAAATTCTACCCTTCTCTTCATTTTTATCATGTTTGAAAATTGAGTCCTACTACTACACAGGACTTTTCGTGCCTAAAGTTTGAATAACTAGAAACCTAAGTAACGGATGATAGCAAAACTTTTCACCATTAGAGGACAATCCATTGAAATAGAGAAGAGAGTGTACATCGCCATTACATTTGCGGAGCTACATTTATAATGTGTATTTTGATGTTGACAACAAACGAAGTCATTTTTGTACCAATTTATGTTTTCGAAATGCTCCAGTTATTTTTTTTTATAAAACTATGGTTAAGTTGTGTGAAAATCAAGAATCTTCAAATCGAATTGTCAGACTACAACAGTAGAGGCTTCGCGGATCACCTCTGATCGACTTAGGGGCCACCAATGGTCCGCGCACCACCAGTTAAGAACCGCTGCTCTAAGGGGTTTGGCTCTGAATATGTTAGCAAAAAAATCAGTAAGGCTGTTCTTTTTCTGAAAAATGAATGCAATTATATCGTCTGGAGTACCGGAAGACCCCACCACACCGTTTAGCAGATTTTTTTTTTTTAAGAACATGCCAGATACGCTGGTAATTTTTTTTACAAACGTTCGATATTGGCCATCCGCCAGCAATTTTATAGTAAGGATCAGTATGTGTATCACAGTAGCTTATGCACAAAAAATGGTACGGTTGTATTCGGTTGCCCATACAAATTTTGAATTTGAAAATTTTTATTTTTATAAGACAAAATTGAAAAATTGCAAAAAAGGGTCCAAAATTTCCACTATTTCCAATACTTCGACTGTTTCCAAAATCAACCAACTTTTTTGAAACAGTTTTCAGTTATTACGATTTGAATTTTATCCCTTGTCATAATAATATAAATTAACAGCCAATTTTTCTAAAATGAGGGAAACATTAATGAATTTTTTCGGGTACTCATATACTTCACGACACCAATTAATTCATAAAATGGTCACAACACCGATTGAGGATTAAATCTACTGTTTACGAGCCTAAACTATCCTGCGACCACCATCATACCATTTTATGGAAGTTTAAAATATTCGCACGAGGAGGAGGCGACAAAAATTAAAAAGACAACAATCCCCACAGCAAAAGAATGATCGAGGGCAGAATATTTCTTCTGGATAAAGTTTTCTGCTTTTCCTGGTCAATTGGCTTACTGCCACCAGAAAAAGAAATAAAAAATCGAATCCTGTCAGATGTTAGCCTCGTTGCAGAACATGAGTGATTGTTGCTGTCCTCATATGTCCACTCGAAAACGACGAAGAATTATTTTTTTTTTAGTTTTAGTTTTGCTCGATTGTAGCAGTTATGAAAAAGTTTTTCGATATTCTCTGCTGCTAATCGATGTCACAAGCAACGGTCCGGTTCAATTAAACTCGAGATTTTCTTTTAATTGCATGCGGGAACCAAAAAAGAAGCATTCACAAAGCAATCGGTATGGACATGAAGTTGCAATGTTCGTTCTGGCGGCCAAACAAAATACCAAAATGGAGCCAACAGCGAAAAATAAATCCTAGAAAAGTTACAAACAACCAAAACCAACCAACCATTTGGCATGTTGTATCGACCGAAAATCGAAGGCAATCAATCATTCGCCTCTCCATTCAATCGTCATCGGCTGGTGGTTGGTTGTACGAACGGGAATCGAGGCTACGCGACACGACATTATTTCATCGTTTCAGTTTTCTGTTCAATACAGAAAGTCAAGGCGCACTTCCCGGCTTCTGATGTCCCTAAAAAAGGAAACCATAGGAGGCCTCCTTCATTTCCCCGAAAACAAATCCCTTTTTAGTATCGTTTGTTGTTCGATGGAAATCAGCTTTGACAGCAAACAAAGAGGCTTTTATCGTAAAATACCTATACATAGAATTATACAGAATCAATGTCGTTTCACAAGCACAATAGAACGATGAAAGCGACAAGCTGAAGAGGGTTTTGAAAATTAGGCCTTCCAAAGTTATACGAATTGTCGCTGTGTAATGCGATGGACATTTTTATAGACGAAATATTCACGTCAATTTGGTTACAAAACTGGAGCACGAACGAATTGAGGAGGTCCGCGCTGGTGAAGAAAAAGGATTGCAAATAGAGTCGATTGTTATATGTAGCAACAATGAACGACAAGACGACCGCGTAAAATTTAGTCGACCGTGAGAACAAGAAAATTGAAATAAATTTTTTCACTAATCGGTTAAACAAAACTGTAGAAGGAGGTTATTACTCAATAAGTAGGGACGCATAGATGACTGCGAATCCTTGACAGTTGCATGAGCCGAATCCTAAATGCATTAGTCATACTAGGCAGACAATTTTACTGATTTTTTCATCCGATTGAATTGTTTCAATCAATTGGAGTGCACCAAATGAAACGAAATGATTCTCCACGTAAGAGTGACTTGATACTTTGACTTTGATAAGCTTTCAGTGTCAACACCACTGCCATTTAGGTATATATGCATATGCACATATGAAATGTGGCTTTTTGGGGAGACTACTTAAACCTCTGCGAGTAATGTTACAAAATCTACCCTAGTCCAAATCCATCCAAATAAAAAAAATGAAGGGTCTTTCATTAACCCTGGAAGGTCATGCTTATTTTTAGTACGAAAAGGTCATGATTCGTCGTATCGACGACGCTTAACTTTGAGGCCTCATACAAATTACCCTTGGCAAAATATTTATAAAATTTGACAGATTTTCAATCCTTAGTTTATTTAGAATGGAAAAACATCGATTTTGAGTAATTTTGGAAAGAAATTGATTTACAAATCAAATTATGAATTAAGTAGAAGCTCTTTTATATGCAAGAGGCACAGTGTTCCATTTCGGGGTCCCAACACAGGTTTCCTTTACCTTCGCCTACTCCCGTTTTTAGGGTTTTTTAGAATTTTTTCAAAAAACCCTTATAAAATCGATTTTGTCCGTCCGTCCGTCCGTCCGTCCGTCCGTCCGTCTGTTCACTAAATAACTCGCGAACGGCTCAACCGATTGTCATGAAAATCGGTAGGAATGTGTAGAATGGTTACAGTCTTTGGCACATATACCTTAGAAGTTGGTAGAAAGAAGATAACAGGGTGTCCCGAACGTTTGAAAAAATTCGACTTTTTTAGTTTTTATCGGAGATTAACGTATGGGTATTTGAATCAAAGATCTAAACGAGTACATCTCATATCAGTTAAAATTTTCCAGTTTCGAGTAACAGTAAAAAAGTTATTGGCGTTTAAAGTTAAACTTCCTTTTCGAGCTCCGTTTTTCTAAACCGTTATAGGGATCGATATGAAACTTTGCACAAAGATTGGTCTGTATGGCCTTATATACGTTAAATATTAAGACTGTTGACTTTTGCTAAGGAAAAGAAAATAACAGTAAATTTGTAAAATTTCAATTTGTTCGTGTGTAGCCCCTCTTAGGTTTCCATATATGGAAATTGTGCTAAGGATTTTTAGAAAATCTCATAGGGAATATGTCTACGAATTTTCATGCGAATAACTGTATCCAAACCGGAAATATAGCCAAGTAAGTATTTAGTAAGGGCCTTTCACAATGCAAGGGAAGCCTCTTAAGCATTTCTTCAATGCATATCTTTTAACTTGATGAAACAATGAACATGGAATTTTGTGGAAATGCATAGAATGGCAATAGTGTTTGCCACAAATATTTTTGAAGTTTGTAGGACCAAGTTAACAGGGTGTCCCTGAATAGCTGCAAAAGTATACTTGTTCAATACTCATAAGAAAGCTTGTGTGGGCTCTTATGTCAAGGGACGCAATGGAATCATTTAATATAAGTTGCTTTTCCTTGATTTAAAAAACAGTAACAGTAGATTTACAGCTAATAATTCAGTTCATATATAAAGCCAAGCCATCCTTACGTTTGCCTGAGTTTCATTTTGCTCAAAATCAGAAATCTTAAATCGAAAAATGCCTGTAGATTTGCCTTGGAGTACTTTTATACAAACTGGGTAAATAGTAAATCTATTTTTGGATTGGTCTAATTAAAGGTGGAACAGAATGAAAGGCGCTAGCCTTTCATTCTGGAACGCGTTTATTTAGACCAATCCAAAAATAGATTTACAGGAAGCATTTCATTAACGTTGTGCACAATTCTTATCTATTGCTTATAAAATATTTGTACAAAAAATATTCACTATGCATCAAAATTCTAAAAAACCCTCGTATTGCGGGCGCAGCCCTCTGTTTGAGTATATTTTAGAATTATTAACAATCAATTTAGGAATTTCTTCTCCTCGAGTTCCCTTGATTAATTTTAATTCTATGTATGATGTCAGGTATTGAAATTGAGTGCCTTGGAGGCGATTTTTACTGGTTCGAAATGCAATCTTTCTAAAATGAGGAACAATTTTGAGCCATTTTCCTGATTGGTCCTATTTTTGTCCTAGTAAATATTTTTCCCATAATTTTTGAAAAAATAGGTCCCACATTTAAAAAAGAAACATATCTATTAGGTTTTAGTTGAATGGACACAGACTTATCGTCGAATCGACAACCAGCCATATGAAATACTGGGAGTTCTAAAAGTTACACAAAGTTGCATATGCACATATGAAATGTGACTTTTTGGGGAGACTACTTACACCTCTGCGAGTAATGGTACAAAATCTACCCTAGTCCAAATCCATCCAAATAAAAAAATCAAGGGTCTTTCATTAACCCTGGAAGGTCATGCTTATTTTTAGTACGAAAAGGTCATCCTTCGTCGTTTCGACGACGCCAATATCCAAAAATCCAACTTGTCCTACTTACTTCGACTAATTGCAAGGCACCAGGCAAGTACATTGACACCGTAAGTGCTGTACGAAAAATCAGCTCAAAATAATGAAAATTGTCCAGAAAAACGAGATAAACGTGATGATGCGTAGTCGATTCGACGAAGGACCTTCCAGGACCTTCCAGGGTTAACCTAATTTTAAAACATAAATAATAACATAAACAGAAATCATCTTTCGAAATTGCAAAATTGGCATTTAGGTGAATAGTTTGGTTTGAAACGGGTGTGATTTTTATCAGGTGGGTTTCGACCAACTGGATTTTATCCAGCGAATTTGTACTAAGTAGACTTCATTCCAGACTCATTTCTTTATGTGTAGATGCATTGAACGTAATGGATTTCAAATGACATTTTCATATTCTATTTTTTCCCCTTAAGTTCGCCTTAGTTTGGCTGTCTGTCAGCTTTTTCCTACTTCCTAATGTTTCTCTCTCAACTCAGCGAAACTTAAACAAAACACAGAACATCCAAACCAAATTGTTGTAACTTTTTACTGCACTTTGCCATTTTAAAACTACTTTATCCTGATGTCAACTGGATCTCTTTTCATATCATTTAACACTAGTTATCCCTGAAAATACAATAGACACATCAGCATCATCCCCATACAAACAAAAATCTACTAGATTTGCTAAAAGCTCTTGAGTGTAGCGCATTTCTTTTCAATATTCTCCCAGCTGTAGTGCAGGCAGGCGGGCAGCTCAGCTTAACTAGAAACAAAGCGCAGTGACTTCATCGTCTATAGTTTTTGAATGCGACATATGTGAATATGGAGTATGTAAAAACGACAACAGCCGTAACAAAAGTACCGTATGAGTAAAAATTCACAAAAACATTCAAAGCTAAGAGAAAAGTGTATGAATAGAATAGAATCGAAATCGTTGAAAACAGTTCCAAGTTGAAAATGACGACGACGACGCGATGTCGACAACAACGGCGAATGCCCTCGTATGCAAATGGTGCGCGATACCGTTACAGTACAATTCCCCGCACATACGGTAACGAAATGTGTATATGCGAAAATATGGAATGAAGGCAATTCTTTTACTATCTCGCTCTTTTTCGAAAATAAAAAAAAACACAACACAGAACATACTATAGAAACACGAAACAAAAACACTTCTAGCCAACAACGGAGGCCCATATCGTATCATTTTGTGCTGATTTGAAACAATGAGCCATTATGCGCTCACTTAGCTTCCTTCACATTATTTCCAAACGATCAACTCCTTAAGGATTCACTAAGTGCCATTACAAGAGTCGCGAGAAGAACTAGAAGAGTACGTGGTGTTATATAGTCGCAACTAAAACGCGAGAATAATACATGCACACACACATATGTATTTCGAGTGTAGTTTTGTAAAGGCACAGTGGTTGCGTGCAGGAAATGATATGGGCTGGTTTGGTATTTTAGGTTTTTAGACTACTCTAGATGGAGATAAGTTTTGAGATTCGCTTGTCTTTTAGGTAAGTTTGCTGAAGGAGTTAGGGGATATTTGAGCAACAATCAAACTTTCTACAGAATTTAATTAAAATTGTCATGTGAAATTAGGGTCCGAGTAATTAGGCGCTGCCATAGAAGGAACACACTGAAAAGTTAGAAGCTAAAAGAATTTTTATTTTATTATGGTTTATGACTTTTTTTGACAAACAAAATAATATTAAGTCGAAGAGCTTTCTAAGCAGGGGTTCGCCACGGCGACAGATTCGTTCCAGATTCGAGAGACGAGGGATTTCAGGATCATCAAGGATATCAAAGTCCCAAATATAAAAGGCATGGAAAGTATAAGCATAAATTTCGTCTTCAAGACTGTAGTCTCAGCAGCAATGCGTTAGTTTCCATGTCTCGGAACTCCGAATATCCGAGTCACCGAGACTGATATTTTTAGATTTGAAGAAAACCTGAATTTGCAAGACTAGGCACCAACGGATCGCCTACTATGTACACGCAATCGTTTATTTGTAGTACGAAAATTTGCGTGACGTTTCAGGAGGCAAACCCGCATTTTACGCTCTAAAATATTGCAATGCGCCGATTTTTTATAATTTAGTAAGTAGAAAACAGATTATTGTGATCATCGTTTAGGGGGTGGGGGAGCAAGTGCCCCTCCCGTCCATGACAGTCACTGCTACTATCTAGGTACTAACCACAACCAGTGGCGATCATCCTAAATCATATCGATATAATTCCTGTCCACTAAACGACGACACCCGAACTTGTAGGATTATAATCCATCTCACCTGCCATTTCAATTGCTAGCCTAGCTAGCTATTATGCATTTTAGCGTTTTAAATAGAAAAAATAGAGTACGGCTACTTTTTGTTGTTTTGTTCAGTTGGGTGTCAGATGAGTCTAAAAATAATTTTGCTAAGAAAAATGTTGGTCTGAAAGGTCCAAAAAAAGGACACCAATTAATCCTTGATCGGCGGTAGGCATATGGGTTGTTGTAGCAAAATGGACGTCAAGTACATCCGGTGGTTGTTTCCTGTTTCAACCACCCACAACCGATTGAATCGCATTTTAATGTCCAATTTTGGTGTTCCCCGTAATACATGGGCTCCCAAACTGTTTTAGCTCGAGCCCCTCTTGCGACGTCTGAAGAGTCAGGCGCTTTCCAGGAAAATTTAGCCAAAAACCGAAAACAAAATTATCTGTGCGCGATTTAAATGTAGTTGCAAGTTTGCGGTCTTTATTTACATGTTTTTTCTTCGGTTAATTGTTTTATTTTGCTCATCACTTGCCGGAGCTATTCAATAGGGAGACATTCGCCATCAATTTGAAAAATTGAACACACTGATTTTAAACTTATGATCGCTCCAATGCTTAAATTGAGCAATTGAGCATACCCACACGTATCCCAGAAAATACTTCTGCCTTAACTAATTCCGCATAGGACAAGAACAATTTATTGCTATAGTGTTGCGCATACTTTAGGAATTGTTGGACATTTTTATAAAAAGCTATTGAAATTCTGTGATATCCCCAATGTGAATTCTTTGGGAGTTTGACTGTCGCCATGGCAGTAAGCAGCAAACGGACTTTTTTTAGGTTTCGATTTGGCAAAGACAAGACAAATTGTGGAAATCTTAACTTATCGTTACATTCTATACACCAACTGCGGTGCATCTCTGTAGTATTTTGGCATGGCAACTTACCAGCTCTATTGAAACTATGCGGATCATTGTCTGTTGGAAGAGAAGAGCCCCCCTGCGGGAGAAATATCGAGTCATTCAATTTCGGAAATTGAATAACTCGATATTTCTCCCGCAGGGGGCTCTCAAACAAAGTTCCGCTTGGTTAATTGAATCGAAAGGATAAAACAGCAGATAAGCTCCTCTAGATTTCGTAAAATGTTTGTTTTTTATAATCGGCATCAACATTTGAATTGTGCGTACGTCCCTCTTTACAAACCTTCACACCTCCCTAGAACGGTGCACCCGCCCCAGTTTGGGAATGCGTCAATATTCATCATTTGTATTTTCCCAAATCCAT
Organism: Microchrysa polita; assembly: GCA_949715475.1. Lineage (NCBI taxonomy): Eukaryota > Metazoa > Arthropoda > Insecta > Diptera > Stratiomyidae > Microchrysa > Microchrysa polita. The sequence goes on from OX454417.1 coordinate 22,059,691, forward strand.
AACTACCAAATATCACTATCCATTACATTCTTCTTTTCAAAATTAACAGTAACTTAGATAAGGGTGGGGGGTGCAAAAATGTTTACCTTATAGACAGCAAGTCTCGAAATAAGAAAATAAACACGCGAAAACACTGTTTTTTGTGAGAATTTCCTTATTTATTTATCTGAATGCATTTCGGTCGCAAACTATGGCCCAACCATCTTCAGCAGAACGCTTCTTACATACTAGAATGTCATTCATTTAATATATATATGTATGTAGTTCAGTTAAAGTTGTCAAAAAAGGTAAACGAAAAAAAAAAAAAAGAAAATGTTGACTAAAAATGTTAGAAAACATAAATAACTTAAAATGAGATATGGTTCCAAATAAAATGCTACGTGCATTATATCGTTTAAATGAACTAATTTTTAAGGAAGGTATGTGTAGTATGTAGTGTATGTGTGCACGCATGGTTGCCTCAGATGCATTCAAATCGGTGGAGCATTTTATTTGGAACCATAGAAACAACAAATGTTTACAGAGATTGTCAGGAAATTAACCAAAAATTCCGAAATTGTATGGTTCGGACCCTCATAGCGCCCTTAGTATTGTGCACATCAATCTGAAATTCGGAAAATTAATTAAGCGTTGTATAAGCTACAATTCGGTGCACATTACCGTTATAGAGATATTCCCAAAAAACTGGGGGTGTTCGCATAGATGAGTTGTTTTGGCATTTTAAGTTGAGGTTACAGAAGCAACAAATTGTTACTGGCTTCCATCCCGTTATGAAGAAATTCACGAAAATAACGAAAAATACCGTTATTGTGCGGTTCGGACCCTCATATCGCCCTTAGTATTGGAGGCATTAATCTGAAATTCGGATATTTAATTAAGCGTTGTATAAGCTACAAATTCGCCATGTAACAGTTTTCGGTGCACATTACCGTTAGAGAGATATTAAAAAAATGATATTATTAAAATGCTCTCAAGAGGTTACCGTTATTACCAATTTCCGAGAAACGATTTTTTGTTTAACTTTGACCCCTCATAGCTTCCTTGGGGGTGCCCACATAGATGAGTCGTTTTAGCATTTTAAGTTGAGGTTACAGAAGCAAGAAATTGTTACATGCCTTCCTCCCGAATGCGTTCCCGGTATGAAGAAATTCATGAAAAACCGAAAAATACCGTTATTTAATTCGGTATTTAGTTAAGCGTTGTATAAGCTACAAATTCGCCATATAACAGTTTTCGGTGCACGCTACCGTTATAGAGTAATTCCCCAAAAACTGTTTAATTGAATGTTTGGACCCTCATAACTTCGTTAGGGGGCTCCCATCTTTGGGGACTTTTCTCCTCTTACCAACAGCCGCAGAAGCTAAAAATTTCGACTAGATGACCATAGAGCACACTCCCCCGTCTTAGCCTCATTCACGAAAAACCCCAAAAAACTTGTTTTTAAGGTTTGAACCCCCATAGCGACTTTAACGCTGCACGTATTGATATGAGATGTGGCTGCTTTCTTCGGAACTCCATAGGCTACAAATTTTCTATACAACATATATTTTCGTGAAACATTGTTAAAAATACCATTAGACCTCCTGGCAACGTTAGGAGTGCCCTAACGTATTCGGTATTTCCATCGTTTATTGAAAAAGCACAAGAGCTTCAAATTTGCCATACACCACTTTTTGTATATGCTACCGTTATCGATATATTCAGAAAAACCTGTTTTCGAGGGTCTTTGACCCTCTGTAGCTCCCCTAGCGGCACTTGTAGACACGGGGACTTTTAGGGTCTTGTTTAGGACCTCAAAAGGAAGGTTCATGCAAAAATCCAGCTTTCCCCTAATTTTTCCCAAGTGAAATGTTAATTTTCCTGGGGTATAACCATGGCTCGAGGGCCGCATGCGGCTCACTATATATTCGCAATATATACATATATTGGTACAAACGGCTTTATTACCCTTTTCAATAGGCAAGTACATTTTTATAAACGAACGAAATCTATTTTTTTAATCCTCATAAACAGAATTTAATCCCCCAGTTTCAAGAAACCACAAAGTATTACTCGAATCAGGAACATAAGAGGAGCTGGTAGAATGCAGTGTGGGGGCAATTCGTGGTGGTTAAATTGTGAAAAAAAAACTCTTGTCTAAGCATCGTGTCTCACAATGTAAAAGGAGTCGTCTGTTCGACCACATGAGATTTTGATTTGCCAATGCAACGATCCTATAATATTATTCATTTTAACAGCACAATGAATGAAACTGAATCTATGTAGTTTTGTAGAGATATGTAAGACTTTCTGCCTTTTTCGACAATCTCTATTGGCATCGAGTTCGTATCCGATAGTTAAATATGTCGCTACCTTAAACCCAAATTCATTTCAAGAAGGACTCCAAATGTGAATTGTTCGTTATTTAATATATGTATGCGGTCCGGAATCATTCGTTTTCAGTCAATGTGGCCCCCGAGAAGCCAACGGGCTAGACATCCATAAATAAACCTTTCCTAGGTCGAATACCCACGGAGAATCAATCCATTGATTCCGAATCCAACTAAACTCTATATAAAACTAGGGGGCTTCGCCCCCTGCTCGCTACGCTCGCCAACCCCCGGAGGCCGAGGCTAATTTCGGGTGCGGCCGAAATTTGGATACCTTCGCTCTCCTTGGGCGAAAAGTTTTTCGAGCGTACCTATGACTTGTATTTAATCCCCCTCCTCATTCCCTCCTCAGACAAAAGTTTTGGGCTTGGTTGAAATAAGTGGGCAAATAAAAAATATTTACTCGGAAATTTTATTGGGGTTGCGGGAGCATGACCCCACAGTACGATTCCATTTGTTTTGAACTTTTTTGTTGCTTTGGTAAAGACACAATAATTCAAGGTTTTGTGAAATTGGTGCAAAAAATGTTTCTTAGAAGAACCAAAATGGGGGTTAGATTTGTATGGCCACCCCATGACTCCATGGTCAGATTTGATCAATTGTAAGATATATTTTGTGTCATCAATAGAAACACGTTTGTGTGTAATTTGGTTGAAATTAGTGCACAAATAAAAAAGTTTTTCTTAGAAGAACCTAATTTGGGTAGTTGGGTTTGTATGGCAGCCGATTTGTCCGATTTTACCGATTCCAACTTACAAACTGCCTGCAACAAAAAGAAGCATTTGTGCGAAATTTCAGCTTCATAGCTTTTAAATTGGCCGAGTAAAACGCGTCGCAACAGACGGACATCGCCCAATCGACTCGCCAAGTCATGCTGATCATATATGAATGCTTTTTGTATGGTCGGAGATGCTTCCTTCAATGCGTTACAAACTTCATGACAAAGTTAATATACCCTTTCACTCTATGAGCGAAGGGTATAAAAAATGACGCCTGGGCAATTTGTCATTTTTTGTTCAATTGTGTTTCGTTGGATTCTGAATCCACTGGATAAGTGTAAATATAATTGACAGGTAATCCGCACACACAATCTAATTATAAGATTTTAGTTAGAAAACAGTGTACAGATACAGTGCATCAATAATCACAGCAAACACATCACTGTACACTTTATAAGAGTCGGAAATGCTTCTTTTTATCTTTATTGGGCTACACAAGCTATTTATGACAAAGTTAACAGTGATCAGTGATTACCTATGAAAAATAGCGTTGCCTAAGTGCTTCAAGTTATGTGTGTGTCGGACAATGCTTTTCCTCTCATCATAATCTTCTGGCTTCTAGGCTTCTGGATCCTTAATCTTCTTGGGTGGCAATAGATCCCAATCATCTTCCAAAATGCAGGATTCGACCTCTTTGTGCTTCCGGCTTGACCATCAACGCGTCCTGCAATGAATAAATTTACCAGTGTTTGGAAACTTCGATATTAAAAATTTAGCTATTTGAAAGGTTTCGTTTGTTTATTTATGTCGGTACCGGCGATTGTCACTCGAAGGTTGACGGGTCGTGTCAGCGAAATTCGAAACAGCTGATCGTAATTATGACAGTTGCGGATGGACTGCAACAGAGTATTTCACCACGGAGAAGTATTCTCGTGATGATAAGGACAAAGAGATACGGTGGAAAATGGAATAACTGACCGGAGGACTGTTTAGAGAGTGAAGAAACACAAACAAAGGAGGCCGTTATTCTGGTTGATTGAATTCTGGTGGAGCTGGGAGACAGGCGAAATTTTTGAGAGGCTGGTGATTTTTTTCTGGAAGATGGTTGCTTATACGAGAGTGGTGAAAAAGCAAGCTAGAAAAGTGAGCGAAGTAAGCCAAGACATACGTCCTACGTCTATCACGTACTTGCCATTAGGAGTACCTGAGCCGGGTGGCCATAACCTCCCTCCCTTGCTGGACGACAAAGTTTATCCAGCTTAAAGCCGGAAGGCTGTTCGCCCATCCCCGAGGAACACTATTTGCTAAACATTTCTTAATAGCAGGTGTGATCTTCCCTTGGCCTCCTTTCGGTAGACCTAACGAATTCGGCTGGAAGAAAGTCGACAGTGAAAATTGCAATGCGAATTCGAATCTTGGAAGAGGCGACGACGTCACACATCACCGCGACGATTTGGAAGTAGGGAGTAGTTCGCCGCTACGTAAGTAGGGTTAAGCGTAGGTTATAAGATTATAAATTAAGTGAATGAATTCCAAAGTAGTTTTTTTAAGTAACGCAATTTCTTTCCTTTTCGACCGGTCGCATGCACAATTTTTCTTATTTCATAGTTTCTAACAGTTGGATTATTCTATTGTAGTAAAGTTTATAAAACCGGAGATCTCTTATCTTTACATTATAGTTTATATAGCTGGAATATTCTGATCTTTTATATTTGTGCCTCGCTGGATTTACAAGTATGTACCGATATTCTAGTAGGAACGGATCTACCCGTTGATTCGTGCTTTCCGCGGGTAATGTTCGAAGTTGTAACGGTCCAAAATCCATCTTCCTGTGGTTGGTCGGACGGCCGTTATTGAACGTCGGTTGACTTGTAACAGCCTCTCTCTCTCTCGTCTTTCCAGTATCTAACTAGTTACAATTATGAATATTAATAAAAATAAAACGAAAATCCACAATAGAAGTGTTAAAATTCATTAATCACACATTGAAGGAAATTTGAGTCTTTGCTACAAGCAAAAAATCGAACACAGTTCACCTCTCAAGATTACAATGGCAACATATGAAAACCACAAAAGCTCAGAATAAATTTTCACAAAATTCCAGTATTTCATCTTAAAAGATTTTCCTGAACCCATGAATTTAATCAAATCAACCGTATATACGTCTTCCTTTTGATTCAATGTACATACATATTTATATTGCCAACTCAGTCAAGTGTAGTCAGAAATTCCTTTCGTCTTGATCTATTCCCCGCCGTGGTTTACGTGTCCTTCTCCTTCCTCCTTACTACCACCAACCGACAATTCTGTCAACCTTCCGAAATTTCACTACAAGATGATTTCGAATTCCAGAAATTCCGGAACAATGGCAAATTCATTTGACTAATTGCTGTTGCAATATTGTTCGTGCATATCTGTGTACGGGAGGGGGTGGGATGGTAAATCCTTTATATTGTAATAGGTCACTGTAGAACTCATGTAAATCAAACAAACGCTCGACAAATGACGATGATGGAAATCTGAAAACTGAAGCAAATCAATTGTGTGTCAAGTGTGTGTGCAATGCACAGGGTTGCGTCCAATTGGGGTCATGAATTATTGGAAATTCGATGGAATTTTAATTCTCAGGTAGGAACCGGATTCAATAAATCGCTCCCGATATATGAAAATGTTTCACAGAAATCGCAGACTGAAAATCTATTCACAAGCAATTTCAATGGATTTCTAATTTGGAAATTTCAAAGTGTTGTGTTTATTATACAAAGGGCAAAAGCATGTAAATCGTGCACGTGTCCTTAATACCTTCTCTTGTGCTATTATTTTGAAACGTTTAATTCCCGCGGTAACGGTGTGCGTGGTGCTTTTCTGCTGCTTTCCGCACTTGAATTTTAACAACGAAACAATTTCCATACAAAAAGTTGAACTTTCTATTTAGAAATTGTTTTCTTAGAAATCATCTCGATAGTATTAAACTGAGACTAATGAAAGCAGGAACTGGAACTCCACCAATTTTGTGAAGTTTTCGTGCGTAGTATAGTGATAGATAATTTGGTCGATTCGCAGAATTATAATTATGCTATTTTTCGATTTGGGGGCGAAAAAGCCCCCATTCGTAGAAAATCTTTTTACGTGTAATTGTTTTCAGAAAATTAAAGTAGTTGGAGGTTATTTGACAGGGACTGAGTAGGTATGCGAAAGAAAAATTGTAATTACAGCTTGGCGGATAATTTTCAGTACGAATGCCATATGCATTTGTTTCTATGGAAGTCACCTATAATGTGAGCCCAAAACTAGTTTCTTATACATATATACCAAATACTTAAATTGAATGTCATTGGAATTGTATTTCATCCTTCAAACTAGCTACAGTACTGCTTTTTCGACCCTAACCTGCCAACAAGCCGAATATTCTGTTTTTGCCCTAATTTTTCCCGTTTTTTTTTTCTTTTGCTCCTATCAAACGACGCTCTTTGATAGACGTGTCCTAATTTTTCCCAAATAAGATATACGAGCGTTATGCATATCACTTAAGTGCTCCTCCATTTTTAATCACTTTTTGTAAATACATAAATAAACATTTCTTACTTCAGGGACAATATCGATTTTAATTATAAATACATACATACCTACATCTCAACTAAAAAAATGCAAAGCACTCCGTCCGCCTTATCAGCAACTGTCATTTGCCCCCAAATCACCAATATCCGCAATTATCCTTTTGAGCTCCCACTAAAATTCACGCTATACGCGAAAATTTGGCTACTTTAAAAGTCATAATCCGTTCGAAAATTCTATAAGCAGTTTCGTTTGAAAAGCCTACGCAAACATTTAAATTCAGCAAACAGCATAAGGATTAGATACTATTTGTGGATAGGATATCCCCTCACAGAACACTCGCTTGGCAGCCGTCAGCCGACAATATACTATTCAGCTAATTACATTGTCTTCTGCCATTTCCAACGCGAAATTTTTCAATACAATCCGACAATTTACAAAAAAAGAAACACAATGACCATAAAAGTATTTTTTTTTTTTTAATTTCGCAAACGTTTGCTTTTGCTGGTTTTATGCCAGCCACCCAAGCCAGCCTAAGGACGGCACGAAGCATCCGAATTCATTTTTTGGATTCTTGGTTCTGTCAAACTCCTTTTAAAAAAGATTACCACTTACCCAGCTGTCATTTTTTTTATAAGGAGTTTCTTTGGATTCGGGGAATCCATGAATTCCGTGTATGGACGCCCTAAGATAATGTTGCTTTGGAGTTTTTGTTTTTATTATTTTCCATTAAGATTGTTTCATAATCCCGCAGGCGTCTAAATGTATATGTATGTATAGTACGTATATATGCCGCTCGGCAACATGCCCGAGCTTGTGAAAAACTGAATTAATTCCCTTTATCTGCCAAATTTTATCTTAACTAATTGCCTCGAGTGAATTTTCCAAGAGTTAAATTAGCTCTTAACATCTTGAATCGCGCGGATGGATGCGGGCGGCATTTTGGTGAGCTTATTTTCGGGGAGTTTTATCGTGCCGGGTAGGATGTATTAATTTGCATGCAATATGATGTCCTTTTTTTCAGGGTTATCGTATAGGATGTGGTAGGAATGATAGAAAATGGGGAGGAGAGTAGGCATGTTAAAAAAAAAAACACAATTTGTGTGATATACTAGAGATTTGATATATTTGTTTGCACTATGCAACGATTGTGTAATTTTATTCGATAGTCTTCATGTGGAGGTTTAAAGAAAAAGTAATTTTTTTTTCATGAATTATTTCAATAGGTAAATGGAACGCAAACAAAAGTGAATATTTCTCAAGAAAAATATTTTTTTTATTTTTATGTTTAGACATATAACATATTACAGGAAAATTTAAATGTTAGGCTATGGTCGGAAGATTATTTCTTTGAGGTGACGTCCGCTACTTGTTTCGCAAAGCTGAGTCCTTTCGAGCGTATGCTTCATTACTTTTTCCAATGTCTTTGGCTGCATAGCCCTGATTTCCGATCGAATATTGTCTATTAGTGCCGCAATAGTTCTGGGCTTATTAGCATAAACCTTTTTTTTGAATAACCCCATAAAAAAATCGTCAGGTGTTAAATCTGGAGATCTAGCAGGCCAGTTTATTGGTGCTCGTCTTGAAATAATTCTTTGTCTCGAACAGTTCAGATAAAATGTCCATTGTGACTTGAGCGGTACAGTATCTAAAGTCGCTAGCTAGCTGCACACATACAACTTTTAGGGTCTTGTCTGAAAATTTTTCGGGAAGGTTCAACTCACAATTCTGCTGTACTCATTTCTCCAAAGTTTGGCCAAATTTATCTCTAAATTTTCTCTCTTCTATGAAAAATATTCATTTGCAAATTCACAATAGTACTAACGTAATATAAAGCCAATAATTTCATTAATCACGCATATTTTTATTGTCTATTAAATCTAATCCGCACACATCCGAAATAATATCGATTGTATGGGGGAAATAAATTAAATAAACTAAAGCTCTCAGAATTACAATTACAAATGAAATTTAATCCGTTTGAAATACATACTTTTATTAGAATATATTATTCAAACAAATAAAATTCAAACAAAGCAACAAAAACATTGTTGTTGGACGGTGGATGTAGCATGCTCAAAAAATGATTTGAGTTATCTGGAGTATGCAAAATAAAATTCAATTGGCAAATGTCCAAAAAATGTAATACATACATATTTCACTTATTTTAAATATATTTTTCGCGGTCGATTGATTTCGGAAATGCATTTTATTGTGTCGATACTCATGGAAGCGATAAATATCCTAATTTGATATTATTAAATTTATATAAAAGAGTGGATTTACTTGTGTATGCCTATACCACACTTTAATATAAATCCATATGCAGGGCCACGGCGAATAAGTGAATAAGTCGACTTATATCGAAAATGAGTTAAGTGCATTAAACTACTCTTACAAAAGTTCTGCGTAATATGCAGACGTGTTTAAGCTTAAAACGCAAAGCTTTCTTAGTTACAGAAATGTGCATTTTGAGACAACTCACTCATTGATGTGCCTACCCGGTTAAGTCTACTTGTACAGTTTTGTAGGGAAACAATTGGCTGGGAATAATTAGATAGATCGACTTGTATTATTATTGAAATTGCGAATAAATTACATTCGGGTTGCGCCAATTTCGGCCTAAAATCGGAAATCACCCTCAACGAATGCAAATAATATTGATTAAACGTTAAAAACTGGGGCCTGATTACTCAAAACTCTTATCGAATGGTTAGTCTTATCGCATAGAGAAGACACACACAATTTTCAGAAAGCTTTATTTATTATTTACACATTGAATTGTTGTTGATTTTTTTGTTTATTTTGCATAGTTATGTTATCTTTTGCTTATTTACGCTGTTGTACGAAGCCGTGCAATGATTTTTTCAATCTAAGATGATGGCGTAACCAAGCAAAATATGGCAGAATTATGCAAAATAAACAAAAATTCCATTCAATTCAATGGAAAAGCTTTCTAAATATTTTGTGTGTCTTCTCTATGCGATAAGAGTAACCAGCCGATAGGTATACTGAATAAGAGTTATCAGAAACCGGGCCTGGATGTCACAGAACTCAGTGACCGTGTTTTTTCAACAGCTAATATACTTTACGGGGTAATTTTCATAGAAATGCTAGCCCGAAATGACATCCACACAGCATTGAGTTTTAATAAACTTTTAAAATTTTTCAAAATTTCGCCTAAATGTATGCAATCTCAATTACTTCCAGTTATTATTTTTTCTTATTTCAGCTCAAGTAAATTTTTTTCTTTAAGCATAGTTCCCAAGCACAAAAAAGTTAATTTTAGTTTGCAAATAAATATATGAAATAATGAAGAAAAAGTGTTTAAAATTTGGGTTTCGTGTAAAAAAGGCAATATATTTGACAATTTGAAAATTAACCTTAATGCTATCCTCGATTGTTTTACGAGTATGGGTCAGCAAAAAAAAAATAGCCATTGTAGCATTTTACGTAAACAGAAGCGCATATTTCTGAGTGTGAAACAAAGTATATTGTTTGTACTTATACATTACATCAGATAAATCTGATGATGATGTATATAAAGGCTGTAAAATAAGGAGAAAGCGGAATCGGTTTGTTCGTGAAAACCTTTCTCCAGATGAAATGGTTTACGATTAGTTCACTTAATTTTTTTACTGACAATTCGAATTACTGTAAAATTTATAGGAGTGTGTCGCTAATTGTGATTGCAACGAATCCGTATTTTGACGAATCATGATTTGCCTATTGTATGTGTTAAAGGCATTAGCTTTTAAAAATTCATAGAATACGTAACTCTGTTGTTTTAGCGAATAAGGTATCCACTTAGAGAAAGCATAGCAACCCATGCCATGCGTTAGTCCAGAGTGGCTATGTGATCACACAACCCATATGTGTTTGACTCCAATTATTACACTACACTCCACGAAATAATTCAAACGTCAAAATATTGTCGATGCAATTATTAACCCTTCTGTCGCCGCCTACGAGCTATATATTATGCCTGAGGCTTAGCTGAATCTTCTGTAAAATTAATTTTATTTTGAAGAGGTCTAATTTTAGTTATAGACACAGTTTACATACTATGTCTTACAATGATACGCCTGTTTTTTTCGTTCCTTTAGACATAGTTTATATTTCGCCGAACGTTTGATCGCATTTGTGGCCTTTAGTCCCTTTGAAATATATGGCAAGGGGTGGAAAATATTGTTGAACGATATTTTTCATCAAGATATAGTACCAATGGTCTGTCTAGGTCTATGTGCCAATCGAAGGGTTAATAATCACAAAATGACATTTGAATAAAATTTTCACACATACTATGAACTGCAATAGTGTGAAAACGGTGCCATTTTTATTTTCTGATGCCCACTCTGGACTAACGCATGCTTTCTCTAAGGGTATCCATTACACAGTCATATTTATATTATAATCTGTATGTCATACGCCTAAGCCTACTCGATTCATTCAGTATAAATTTTTAGACTCGCAGTAAGCGAAATCAAGTAGGCTTAAACATATTATAATAGAAATATGACCAAATATGACTGTGTACTGGTGCCCTAAGTTGCCAAAATGATCTACCGTCGCAGTATATAAGTGGCAGAGTTTAATTTTGAAAATATTTAACTCACCCACTTATTCGACGGGACAAACGGAACTTGGACAATCGTTAAAATTTTTAAAAGCCAAATTACCGTAGACAATTAATTTACCACCTTAAGACCACAGCTCCAGCTGCAATTAACTATATCATATTTAAACCGATATCAGCTATGTCTGCAGGATATTGCTTTCAAATTCTAAATTACATAGAACAATTACAATTACGAAAAATCACTAGCGGTTTATTTTATTAAAACAGAATGGGGCGTTACATATGGATGACCCGATATAAATAAATAATAAAGTTAACACGATTTTATCTGGACGCATCAGAAAAAACAAATATCGCTCCTTCGGATGAATTCAAAGGTGACGAAAAGGGTCCCTTGTCCATCCACTATTTTAAATACGTCTCTCAGGAAGTTTTCAGTTTATGGCTTCTAATAAGTTTCTATCTATCTTCCAAAAATTTAGGTTAAAATATTAATTAAAACAAAAAACTTGCAGAGAGTTATCGATAACTGATTGTCCCAGTGCACAGGCCAGATTTGTTATACAGCGTTCAACTTGATCTATTATGAAATCCATATTATTTAAAAGTTACCTTAACAATGATTTTTCTTTATTTGCCCTAACTCCAAATAGAGCATGGTGCGTGGACGAGTACCGTGCGCAAGCCCACAAATAATTAAAAAAAATATACCTCATCGAGCAAACCATTTAAAAAATTTTAATCAGAAATAGTGGTATGGTCGATAAAAAAAATATACTTCACACGACTTTTATTGTTATAAATTCCGATCGAGTATTGAAGGGTTAAATGTCCATACTTCCGGTTTGGATGAAAGTATTAAAATGAAATTCCGCAGATCAAATCCTGACACTGGAGAGGACATATAACAATCAGAAAAGTTTTTTCGAGTTGACGCATTCGGCCAATATAGCACGGCAAACATTAAAAATGCTGTCCTGAAAAGTTATACTTTTCGACTTATCCACTTATTCTCCCCGACCCTAGAGTGGTACATATTCGCATTTTCTATTTTGAGTATTTTTTCATATATCAAGGTAACAATTCATTTTCAATTGATTACACTTATTGAATTTACACGTTTGTGAATTATTCTCACCCTATTTCCATGGTTGTGTTTTTTCAAAGTCGGGAACAGGTTTGCTAGCCCTAGGGTGCCCAGATGATGATGCTCAAAAAGGGGGGACACAATTTAAACTTTAAGCTTTGTAAATTTTCGGTCTAGTCGATTAATTTATGACTCAACTCATTAGGTTCTGAATCATTTTTGTTCAAATAAGTCGACAAACACTCCTTTATTAATATTTGTTACCATTGACATTTTCTAATTTTTTTATTTCAATAAAAAAATCATTGTCCCACTGCCGGCTTAGAAGTTTTTGTTTTTTAGAAGGGGTTTATTGCAGGGAATACAATAACACTGTTGAATGTGTTGCTAGTAAAGGCTAAAAAAATATCCAGGAACGGATGAAGTCGGAGCAGTACGTCATACAAACCAACCCCTGGAAATTAGGTTCTTCGATGAAAAACTTTTGTCCTCATGAACCAATCTTACCCAACTACACCTAAATGTGTTCCTAGTAGAGCCTCAACAGATATCTAGGAACGGATGAAATCGAAACACTACGTCATGGGGCTGTCATACAAAGCAACCAATGCAAACTTGGTTCTTCTAAGAAAAACTTTTTTCTTTATGAACCATTCTTAACCAAACTTGACCCAAATGTGTTCCCAGTAAAGCCTCAAAACATATCGAGGAACGGATGGAATCAGAATGTTACGTCTTAGGGCTCTCATACACAACAACCCCCAAATATTAGGTTCTTGTAAGAAAAACTTTCCTTTTTTGAAACTTAACCAGAATCCATCAATGTGTTCCTGGATTACACTCCACGCATCTAGGAACAGATGGAATCGGAACACGTCGTAGGGCTGCGTTAGAGATTGTTAACGCAAAAGAAGCTTAAGTTTCTTTCAAATGTGACGGGTATTCAAATTTCGGCCGAGCCCGAAATTAGCCTCGGTCTCGTTTTTAGGCATTTCTGATAACTTTCAATAACCTTTGGCAGCAATTTAGTTGCAATTCGCCCGATCTTCCTCGCGGATCGAACACCTTAGTTGGTAACGATTGCATTGATTCACCTAGCGTTGAGAGGAAAAATGTTGATCAAACTGGTTTGGGTTGCAGCAAGATGATGGATGGAATCACAGTTTACATTATTTTCAGAGCCGATAAAGAGCGTGTCTGCATGTGTTTTATTCCTTTTATTCCTGTATACATCATATATAACCTTTGTCACAAAATTTATCCCTTTCCGACGAAATTGTGTTAAATTGCATTGACTTTCCAGAGAGAATTTCGTATGACGTATCTTTATTCTAATGGTAAAGCATGGGGGACAGTAAAATTTCTATGAATGATATTCAGTAACTCCCCGTCATACGTAAGTCGGAGTTACGTAATTCTAAACTTACGTAAACGCTAAAACCCATGAAAAATCCTTAAAAATGCACTTGTATTAATTTCTGTGCAAATACCACTCCGTGCCCTGCACCCTCCCTCTAGCATACGGCCATTACTCTCAAGAAGTTTATCGGCTGCACAGTGTGCAAGAAAGTTAAAGGAAACTACTCTACTACTTCATCAACGTGCATACTATCTAGCCTATCAATCTGCCTAGTACAGTACCTAAAAGCAGGCCTCTAGAGAGGCCCCCGGCCCGGGATTTCAAAGGTGCCCGGATTTTGACACAAAAGTTTTGTTTCAGTGTTTTGTTTACATACTAAGAAACCATATAAGTACTATTTCTATCTAACAACAATACAGTAGAACCTCGATTATCCGAGGTGGACGGGGTTGGACCCCCCTCGGATAATCGGTTTCCTCGGATAATCGCTGTCATTGAATTTTCCCCGGCAAACATTTCTAACATTTCGTCATCCCCGAGAATATTCTCTTCGTCATCGTTTAAGACCCAATGTTCGACATCTTCTTTGGAGGCATTTAAACCGGGAGTTTGATTCGCAATCTAATACACGTCAACAGGAGCTCCTTCTACGTCTTCATTTTATTTTTCGAGGATTTTATTCCACGATTTTTCAAAGGTTGAACACTGGATTATCGCTTTCCAAGATTCAGCACACCAATAAACCACATTTTTTAAGCTAATACTTTTTAAAAGTTCTTGGTCTCACCTTGTACAATAAAAAGTCTCCATAAATGTATAGCGATCATTTCCCCATTCGTACACTGAAAAGTCTTAAATAAATAAATAAGTATTATATATTTTAAGCAGAGACTTTTATTGTAACAAGAAGATACATCTTTAATCAGGAAAAATCATTGTTTGGCTGTTCTTTGTTGTGTTTTTTTCTTATTTTTAGCAAATGAGTTTTTTTTCAGTGTAGCCAACTCTGAGGTACTTGTGCGGCCACTTGCTAAAGGAATCTGTGCATATAAACACGTTGCAATTTTTGTTACGTTTTCCGTATATAGGTACATATGCGTTAATATGTATTTAAGTTTTGTTATCAAAATAAAATTCATGCGTGCATTGTATTTTAACTTTTACGCCTTGAACTCTGTTAATTCAAAATTAACCAAGGTTAACGCATCGGTTAATTGAAAGACATCCTATCTTGATTTAACCTCGGCTAATCGAGATCTCGGTTAATCGGTCCTCCGATAATCGGGGTTCTACTGTACATACTCTGTACTATACCTGGGACCTCTAGTCTGTTATTGATTTTTTTGGGACTAGGGGCCCGAATCAACATATTCAATCGTTTGGTTACTAAATTTCTAAATTCAATCTGCCCTCGCCTTTCGGAAGTGCATGCATGATTTTATACATAAAGCAATAGGAAATGACGATTTCTTCATCCAGTAGCTTAACGTTTTTCAAAAAATGTGTGTTCGGAATAAAATTAGGAGCCTTATACAAAGACATTTTTTCTAGAAGGACTAGAATTATTTTTCGGGTTTCAAACACCCAAATTTTGGTCACTTAAATTATTGGAACATTACGCTATCACCTCTCGAAAGAAGAATTTCTTCTTCTTTTTATCGACACAAGCCACACTTACCTTACCATCCACCATAAAACGGACAATATCTGAAACACTAAAGTTCTCCTTATAAGAGTGGATAGCAGAACAAGCCAAATTATTGAATCTTCATAGTAATCTATCTATCTATCAGTACTCGCCAACTCGGCAAAAAAAAAATTAAAGGTTTTTCTGTACTAGATTAGATCGCGAATAGCTTACGAAACAAGTAAAACAGGAGAAAAGACACTATATATGTAAATTCGTAGCGGTGTAGTTACACTTCGAACGAAAATTTTATAGAGTAACGACAAACAGTCTGGGCCACTGCGAGTGTGTTAATAATGTGCAGATTTGAACTCCCCAAGCATTTGTTAAAACTGTGAACTGGATGTTTTCCTATTAGGTACATATTAAACCACAGCGGTTTTCTTTGGAAAATTCGTATCCCGAGAAAAAAATACAATAAGCGTAGCGAATTGGCGGTATTGCATGATACACTTTCTATTTTAAGTGTAGTACAGCCTTTATTTATTCATCTATAAAATGAACACTTGAACCAATTTCACCCGTATAGTCTTCAAGTCGAATTAAAAAATAATATTTAAGTATGATCCTATCCTATCGGGAATGACTGTCGAAAATTTCAAGGCTTTCTTGATATCAAAGTTCAGTTGATTTCAAGGAAGGTTAATAAATTCATTAAGCCAAGACGCACACTTAAGGTCTCCGAAAGTCCAGACATCAGTTTTGTGTATTCGTGCAACAATAATTTTTAGTTTATTTATTCCGTAAAGAGAGCACTCATATTGTGGTGTAAGGGCTAGAGTGCGCGCTGGTGACGATTTGACGATATCGGTCACATAGCACGGCTAGTGTGAGATCGTATGTCCTTAATTCAAACTTTGAAAGACTCTCTAGTTGTATCTTATAAAAGTTCGAATTTCCGAAAATATATCAAAACCCATTTTGTCCTACACTTTTGTTGCTTGATTTTGTTTAATTTTCTTGAGACAAGGCGAGGTAAACATTTTTTGTAATTAACTATTCAATAAATTTTAGAAGTATTAGTGAAAATAGGGTTTGGAAATGAAAAAGTTTAATTAGAACATCTAATGGGGCTAGTTTTATGCCGCTATCACTATAACTATTGTCGAAGAAATTATAAGTTCCAAGTTTCAACCGACTGTCTATATAATGTTGTAAGCAATATATTGAAGGATTAATTCTATTAAAGGACGTTTTCTACTTGAAACATGTATGTAAGTATGTGAGACTTACGAACGTCTTTTTAAATAGATTTGATAAAGAAATTTACGAAAAATTTAGAATGAAATGATTTTCGCGCTTGAAAATTCCCTATTTCTTTCCACCTGCTTCTCTAAATCTGAAGGCTAATATCGAGGTAAAATCTACTAACAAAGCGCCAAATATTTGCCCAAAGATTTAAAAGTATTGAAAAATGCGAACAAACTTTCTACTTGATATACGCCATCAAAATAGACAAGCAAAAAAAGATGAAAATAAGGGAAAAACATGTTTATAATAATACCACCTCAAAATATGTCCACTTAAAAACGTTACTAGTGTATCTACAAAAATGATTTTAATACTTTTATTGTTTAAAAATGGCAGTAAAGAATTGATAGAATGCTTCTACCGATAAAAATTTCACCTTTTCTAAAAAATAAAAATTTTTTCTTAGTAGGTCCAGCCAGACCTATTGGGTATAGAATATGCATATTGTAGTATTAAATATTAAATATATTAAATATGCTTTAAATAAAAAAAAAAACACTTAAATAGTAAAACCTATCTAACATTACAATTAAAAGTATCACAATCGTTTCATATGCTTCTACTTCCCTTACATTCAAACGAAAATACAATGTAAAAAGAACTTCAATTTTTATGGCTATTTCGCCAGCATCGCGTACAACGAATCAGCTCCACGCTGACTTATTTCCGATTTTATTGCTCCATAAAATTCGATGACAAGACACTCATTTCTTGGGAGTTCAAAATCATTAAGCCACATAGTGGATACTAAAGCAGTACAGCCTTATACATTTCTGAAAATACATTCAGCCATAGGGACATTGATATAGTCGGCAAAAAATATCGAACGATGTCCTTGCCATACACTCCACTCTATCGATATCTTACCGACTTAATTGCTTTATTCCATTGAGTAATTTTGCATTTGATTGGACCATTGCGGGGATGAAACATCAGTGTGTCCTTGACTGAATAATCAAGCATCCTCCTTCTACGTTGTAGTCATCGGAACATCCGCGGCCAAGATCAAGAAATCGATCAGCCGAGCGAGTTGTGCGGTTATTGCCCAAACAATTACTCTCATATCGTCCAAAGAGGATACTCAGTAGACTTCCTCCCTGTACAACCAGCCCCAGCCGTGTGCTGACTATATACCTCTCAACTTCTCATGGAATAACGATGACTTTAGATTAAATCACATAAAAACCAAACGAACGTTATATACGTTTACCCAAAAAGGTAAAATTGATTTAGAGGTGGTACGGGCTATACGCTCTAATGCCAATTACTTATTCCGAACGCAGTATATTTATCGACAAGGGCTGCCAGTGATTTATGGTTAAATGTTCGTCTTTTGCATGTCTATTTTGGAGCCCCGACTCGATATTATTCTGATGGTTGAGCGTTGAATGTGAAATTTAGAAAAAAATGAAACGGGATGTAGATAGAAGAGTAAAGGAATAAAATGTCCTGATGACGAGACAAACGAAAGTTTGTTGAAAGTTTACTTTGCGTAAAACGTTAAATGTTGCCGGAACAAAGTTTATCCGTAGACTTTTGCGCGGATACTATACTGGAAGGAAGTTCAGTTCAGGGTGGTAGCATATTGACTTTAGAATTAATTTTTTTTTTTGTTCGTCAGGTGATATTATTTTTATGATGAAATATTATTGACGGGAGTATTTCATTGTAGTGAGCACCGTGGAGGAAAAAAGGAAGTTTCGAAGCCACGAATAAAATTGATCCATCATGAATTCAGCTTCGTTTGACGGAGAGATTAGAATCAATACTTTTTCTTAAAAAAAAAAAAACAAGTTCTGGGTTGATTGATAGTAAATCGGAAACCATGTTAACTTAATTCAAATCCTTTCTCTAAATTTATGACAAGATAATAGGTGGGATGAATCAAAAGAAATGGGACTGAGGCTAATTTCGGGCACGGCCGAAATTTGAATACCCTTGGCTACGACTTGTATTGAATCCCCCTCTCATTCTTTCCCTTCCGTCTTCACAAAAGTTCCGTTGCGTCAACAAAACAATACTTGTGCTTCATAGCTTTTAAATTGGCCGAGTAAAACGCGTCGCAACAGACAGACAGGCGGACATCGCCGTATCGACTCCCCAAGTCATGCTGATCATATGTGTATGTATATACTTTTTATATGGCCGGAGATGCCTCCTTCAATGCGTTACAAACTGCATTGCAAAGATAATACACCCTTTCACTCTATGAGCGAAGGGTATAAAAATTCTTGGACGCACACCACTTTCCGAAAGCTTGTACATTATATTAAATTTAATATAGCAAAATATGGCGATACTAAGCAAAATAAACAAAAATACAATTCAGAAAATGGTGTGCATATTGTCTATACGAGAAGACTAACTAGCCGATAAGATGTACAAGAAATCGGTTCTTAGACCTAGTTCCTACGTCGAGCGCTTAGGAAAAGCTTTCTTCATGATTTTCTCATATTTTTTCAGTCAAAAGTCACCTACTATGTAGAGTGAATCGTCTGTCGCTAGATTCAAAATGTATCGTAAAACAAATTGATATTGGGAAAAAGCTCATAATGCTATCCATAACCGCTTTGACAAAATGAATTTTAAGTGCTACTTAAGCAGTTGGCAAGACCATGGAAAGTGCAATTCAAAGGCATTTTAGCTGATTAACTTTTATGTTTATATTAAATTTAAACAGGGAAGTCCTTAGGCCTTAGAAACCTCGATTGATTCAGATGAATTAAAAATGTATTTATTTGAAAATATAATTTATAATTATTATAATTTTTATATAATCAGAATTTATATATATATATTTCTTTATTTTTTATAGGTATGTATGCTGGAAGGGCATCGTCAATCCTAGACTGTGGGACCCTATTCATGTTTGAGTGCTGAGCAATATTCAAAGGGTAACGTATCCAAAAAAAAACACTAATTCGAATTAATAAATAGCAAGGATGGCCGGATCTGGTTTTTGCAGAGTTGTTGATTTGAACAGCAACTTCCAACCGAATACTCTGTGCTGTGAAGGCATGCACGCGAGTGTGGCAATTTCGGTTACATTTATCGAGTAAAAGGGTTGGTTAGTGTAATACCTCCTAAGCCCTATTTCCTTACTCCATAAATGTAAACGAAATGTCCAAACTAAATATTCATCTCATTACAAACAACGAAATTAATACATAAATTATTTCAATTTTTCGCAAAATCATTCTCCTCTATTTCTAGATGAAGCTTGAATTGAATTCAGCTTAACATTGTCTACTCTCTGAACACATTAAACCTCGCTCGTTTATCCGTCAAACAATTGAAGGCAACCTCGCTCTATTCTCTCACACTCTCTCGAATTTAACAAAAGAAGAGATGAATTCTGACTAAAAACCGGATTTACATCTCTAAAGGGATGAAAGATACGCGCTCGGGCATTACGTAGAAAAGAAGCCGTAAATGGCTCTAGCCAAAGCGGGCGCACAATAGCAAAAGCCTGCCTGTCTGATGGACAAACATAGTAAAAGACTATGCCATTATAACAGCATAGCGTCAAGGTTTTATGGACGTAATAACTACGGGGAGTCAAGCCTAATTGGATAGTGTTTTCCTGCTAGTTATTTAGTCTGTAATTGGATTTCAGGGATAATGAGGGCAACGTTATTTGATGTCGTATGGTGGTGTGCCTTATTTCGGAGGTATATATATCCTTTCAAAGTTTTCACTCGAAGCCCGAGGTAATGAGTTCGGGTTACGTTCAGATTCAGTTTTCTATGGCAATGTTTGTTGTTGTTGTTGCAGTATATAGCCGGTTAGCCATTTTATCGTGTCTGATTTTGCTCATTAAATAATAATAACCACATAAAATGACATCACGATGGAGGCAATTTTGCAGTCTCTCTTCCGTGACATAATCTTAATAAGTATTGTTATATGCCTCTCTTTTCCGAAAACAACAGCAAATGACCTTTAACTCCGTGAAACGCATGACACATACTCTCTCTCGAAATAACACATCCTTGAGACTAATGGATGTTTCATGTAACCGGCCATAATTGAAGGTATATCATATACAATTACATGGTCACGCAATCTCATTTCTTCGTACATAGTACGACTTGTGTCGTCTACACGAGTATCCGTGGCGTGGGTAAAACTACAAAATTATATTATACCGCCGCGCGCCAGGTGTACCTATACTTGCAACCCAAATTGGCAAAGGATGAGCTAATATACTCGTGCCAGTGCGGCTGGATTTTGGGTGCCCTCTTCGGCTACCTCAAATTCGAAAGTACAAATATGCTAAGGCAGGGGTGTCAAACTCGAAACATGGGCCGGGCCAAATATTGCTGTCTTCAGGCTTAAGCGGGCCGCAGGGTAAACATTTAAAAAGCCACAATATATTTTATTTCGAATTTTAATCATAGAATACTTCTATTAAAATATGACAATAAATCAGAGTCACTCATTACTTCGGCATTATATCTTTTAGAAATGCCATCATTTGAAAATGTTCAGCAAACATATTTAGACAGTTAAAAGATCAAGTCATCAAAATTTCGGTTGATCGTCAAGTAACCATAATTTCCGCCAAATTTTGGACAGATGATCAGAACATTGTAGCACCGGTCATCCAACATACTGGAAGTGCAAAACTACCTTGCTAGTGAAATTTTTTAGACTGACCTAAATGAAGTTCGGATAGAAAGGTGGAAAAAATAGATAAACATTTGTTTCTGATGCAGTGTGAAACAAACGCATGCACCAGTAAAGCTAAAAGGCAAGAAAAAATGGGTAATGGACTGCAGTGGCGGAACAACTTCACTCGGGGCCCTCCCGTCAACTTTTGAGTGGGCCCCCCTACACTGAGAAAAAAAAACAGTAAAATCAATCGGGTAGAAAGAAAGAAAGTCTCAGTCATTTACCATACAAATTTACCAGATAGTAAGTCAATCAATTAACTGACAATCTGCCAACTTGTATGGAAAATAACTGTGCCTGATGACTTAAAAGTGTGGATCGACCTTCAAGAGTGCTTTTTGAAGGTCGATCCACACTTTTCAGTCATCAGGCACAGTTATTTTCCATACAAGTTGACAGATTGTCAGTTAATTGATTGACTTACTATCTGGTCAATTTGTATGGTAAATGACTGAGACTTTCTTCTTCTTCCTCGTTCTTTATACCGCTCCATGGCTTCGCGTTGCTCAGCCTGCGGTGTAGGCACATCGCCCGTTTTTGGCGGTAATATCTCAGTATGATATGACTGTGACCGATGACTAAAAAGTGCTAATCGACCTTAAACTAACTCTTTTGAAACATGATTTTGACGTTACAGTGTTTCTACTAAGAACGTCTTACTTAAAATAGTTTTGCTAAGAACAAATTTCACTCTCTGCATTCTTATTGAGAATAGCGTTCTTGTTTTAACGTTTATTAAATAAATGATTTCGTCAATCGTGTTTTTTAAATAAAAACACTCACGCGGCTCAGTATTGACCTCTATAGATGTTGGTAAGCATAATAAATTACCAGTGCCTACAATGGGATTCGATCCCGCGAACCTATGATTTGAATACGAACGCCCTATCTACCCTAATGCTGCACACACACGGTCAACCCGAATCTATTTTTGTTTTTTCATTCTGTCAAAATCGAAGAAAATGTATGAATTTGACACAACGAAGAATCCAAAAAATGGATTTACTCTATTCCTTGTTTTAGCTTTAAATTTAAGTGTGCTCGAATTTAAATCTTTCAATTTTAAGAACGTTTGTACATAATATTAAATTCAATACAGAATCTTGGCAAGACTCCTTTCAAACCAAATGTATACCGCAAGCAAGATAAAATTTTTTAGTTTCCAACGACATAAACAGGCCGTACTAACTACATAGTTTGAACTAAGTTTAGTACAAATCTGAAACTATTTTGCTCGTGTTTAACAGTTCGTTCTTCGCAAGGAAAAGGGTGGGTCGGACTACAAATCGCGGCTACAATAGCGCAGCCATGCAAAGCAAATTTGAGGATCCGGAGTGTCTCATGAGCTTTCAAAGATTTTAGGACAATATTAAATTTGTTTCACTAAGGAACCTGATGAGAGAGGAACAATAAATTTAGCATTTGTTTTGACTTCAAAAAGTGTATATCCTTCTTGAGTACCAAAAATATCTACGTCGAATTATTGTTTTTTCGCAGATGTTTTATGGTTCGACAAACTCTTCATGTGGCTTTGGGCCCCTAAATCTCGTGGGCCCCCGCCACGCGGTCCCTGCGGGCCCTTATGCGCCGCTCTGATGGACTGAAGCTATACTATGTTTACGAAATTCCACATCCAGGTGATTTTCTCATTGGAATTTTGCCAAGATGTTCCAAGATGTTCTTGTTCCATTACCTGAAAGATGGGAACACGAAATTTAATTTAACCGTGACAAATAACTATAAGCTTCGGCAAAGCCAACAACTTTTTTTTGAACCGAATTTCGGGACAAACAAATTTCACAAAGGAACTTAATACATATTTTCCAGCTAAAAAAGTCGCCTTAAAAAAATATACCTCAAATAACTATCAGCAAATTGTAATAGGGTTATAGAACATAGAAGGAAGGACTTCTTGACGAGTTTTAGTAAATTTTTTAGACTTGAGTGCAACATCTCACATTTTTAAATTTTTACGCATTTTTGCTGATACACATTCAGTTTGTTCGACCTGGCCGCGGGCCGCACAAAACTGCGAGGCGGGCCGCATGTGGCCCGCGGGCCGCGAGTTTGACATGTCTGTGCTAAGGTGAAAGTATTTGTTGCGAGTTTACTTTAGCCGGGTATCTGTCATGCCTTTGGGAAAAATAAGTGGAGTTTCTCATTTGTTATGGATGTCGTCCAAACATCAGAACCGAATGTGTGGAATGAGAGATGATTTGACTATGACTTGGAGCTAAAAGCTTCATGCAAAATAGTGGAATGATGAGGCGGTGGGGGGAGGAGAATTGTGTGTCGGGTGATGCGAGTTTGATGGTTGTATGTACATGCATGCAAGTAACATTTTGACACGATAAGCTAATTTTCCAGAGGAATGTGATGTTTCCAGGCGAAAAAGTAAACACAGTCGTTGAAGTGTGGTTTGAAAATAAGTTGGCGTGACTTTTCGGCAGTGTTAGAAAAAGAGCAGCTCAGAGCTTGACGATTTTTGTGTGAAATATAAATAATATCCTGACATTTGGTCTTAACCCGTTGCGTCACAGGTACGTCCAGTGGACGTATACTCGGCATATAAAACGTTATAACTCAAAACCGTTATCCACCCCGACTGTCTGGTTTTCTTCTATTCGTTCACCAATTTGTTACTGATAATGGGCTCAAGAATATTTTTCGATCATCATTACCCCCTGGCGTGAGTTGCTGTGTTTCGCAAACAATATACGTCTATCAGACGTAGCCTGTGATCCGCACTACTTTTTTTCTGTTCGTCTAAGATTCTTCTTACACAGAGTTGCATTTTTGGTTGATTTAGGTTAATGAATGCAATTTTCGGAAACTGACTTTCCGGAAATTGTTGCTGTAACTGTATAAAATGACAACAACATCAAATAGGAATTCAAATGGTGACGGACTTTTACTCCTTGTGATATAATTATTTTCGCGTGAATACCTATTTTCTTTAAACAGATGCTAAAATATTTTTGTATTTCAAAGTTATTGAACTAAAATGTAGATTTCAAAGCGACATATTAATGAACAATTTTTTTTTATAAAATCCGAAAAAGCGTCCCTAAAAATTTTAATATTAAAAAAAATTAAGTTTGTGTTCTAAAACAATTAATCAAATATTTATATACGCAGCAATCGTTCTTTTTTTAGTGAAGATTATTTTAAAAAATAGCCGAAAACGCATAATATTTAATTAATTCATTAAAAATTAAAAACTGTTTTTTTTATATTATAACTAACTACATTTTTTTTTTCTTTGCTAAAATAATGAAAAGACCAAAACATTGAATAAAGCAGAAAAAATAAGAAAATAAAATAATTTCCCTCATATAACGGAAGTCTGTCAGACGTACCTGTGATCACAACTGATTTTTATAGCCTGTGACGCAACGGGTTAAGAAATACTCTCGCTAAAATTAGGAATAGCGAGGCAAGTGGTATACCGTTATGGAATTTAGACAAAATGCACTTGCAACAACGCACTGTTGTTCGGGTTGAGCAGCCGTTAAAACGATATTTTTTGCCGTTAAAATACAAAATGAGTTTTTTTGAGTACATATCAAGTTTTTAGCTCCAGTCGATGAAAAATAATAGCAATGGATGCGTTTTTTACTTTGTATTAATTGCATAGATATATGGCCGTAAAAAAACGGAACTGAAATTTTGTTTAACTGACACTTTATGCTGGGATCTTTTGTGGGCTTACGTTGGGTAACAGGACTCGCTGAATAAGTCGGAGAGCATAATGTTTGTCGGAGGAGCTGGCGACATAGACCGCACACCCACGGAGAATCCGAATCCAATAAAATGGATTTGAATCTATTTTGCGATACCTGTTCAGTACCGGTATTTTTGAAGACGGATCTTGTGCCGAAACTATCGAGTGTCTGCCTGATACCCACTTGTCTGGAAGCTCAGCTGTCGCTTTACCCAACTTGCCCATAAGTTGCACAGAGTCATGCGACACATCATCTGTATTTTCTTAACTGTGAAAAGATAATGTGGGCGATATCTAGTGTTAATCCCTTTAAATTATTTATACTGATTTCAGCAAGGCCTCTGATAGGGTCGATCACCAAATTTTAATTACAAAATTACATAATTTCGGAATAAGAGGATCGCTACTCAGATGCCTTCAATCATACCTCCTTAATCGGACTCAATTTGTTAAATTTCAGGGTTGTATTTCAAAAAGTGTATGTGTCCCTTCCGGGGTGCCACAAGGCAGCCACTTAGGCCCTCTCCTATTCAACATATTCATTTCGGATTTGTCACAACTCTTGTGGGATATTCCTCATCTTCTGTACGCCGACGATTTGAAGTTGTACCACACTATTAAAGTAAACTCTGACATTGATTTTCTTCAGCGAAAGCTCGAGTCCCTCGAAAATTGGTGCAATCAAAATAATCTGCACTTGAACGTTTAGTCCAATCATATCGTATTTTCGTCAGGAAAAAAATACAGAAGTTTATTTCTCAATTTTGTTATATGTATTTTGGGGCGCTGATTCCGAATATCAACTTTGCACCCTAAAAAAACGTGCGCAACCTTTAAAAAAGGGGGGAAAGGGGGGCATTTTTTCGGTTTTTTGCAATTATTTCAAAAACGGTAAGAGATACAGAAAAATGGTCTGAGGACGAAAAAAACTACATAAAATTATCTTTGCAATGATATATAACAGATTAGAGTTTAATTGCATATTTCGGCGTTAGAATAGAACATAAATTAGAATATTTTCATTTTAGAGCTTTTTTAAAAGCTCCATAACTTTTCAAAGAATGTTAGTTCAGCCGTAAAATTTTGTACAAGTATTAACAGCAAGTTTAAGATAATTTTAACGTAAACGCTGAGTCACTCTGGTCAAGGACCCCCATTATCCCCCCATTTAAATTTGTCAAAACGGCATGTCCATAACTCCCCCCAAAATTGGAGCAGAGTGCTAAATTTTGGTTCGTTGCGATTGGAGGTCATAGTCACCCCACCCACCAAAAATCAGCTCATTTGGATAAAAACTAAGGGTACCTCCCATACAAAGTGACCCATGACAACTTTGTTCTACAGTAGTTCATATAAGATGAGTAGTACGTTGTACGTAGAACAAACTCTTGATGGGTCACTTTGTATGGGAGATACCCTTAGTTTTTATCCAAATGAGCTGATTTTTGGTGGGTGGGGTGACTATGACCTCCAATCGCAAAGTTCATAATCGGAATCAGCGCCCCATAATACATAAAGAAAGAGTGAGAAAAAAACTTCTGTATTTTTTTCACGGATTGGTACTAAATCGACACGATATTACTGAACTAGTTAGCAAGTGTCAGGTAATGAGTTTTTCGCGTAAGAGCACAGTCTTATCTAGTTTCTACCTACTTAATGACACCGAACTCAAGAAAGTGGACCATATCAAGGACTTCGGTGTTATACTTGACAATAAATTGCGCTTCAATCTGCCTTACGATATGGTACTATCAACAGCCAATAAACAACTTGGCTTCATAAAAAGGCGTGCAAAGAATTTAGAAATATTTGGGTTACCAAATCCTTATATACCACACTTGTACGCCCTATACTTGAATACGCCTGTATAGTCTGGAATCCATTTTACGAGTCGCACTGTGATAGATTTGAATCTGTTCAAAAACAATTTCTTCTATTCGCACTGAGAGATTTATATGACCCCACTGTTTTTCTTTGTCTCCCATCCTACAAATATAGACTTTCTCTGCTGAACTTGACGACGCTTACCTCCAGAATAACCTTGCTTTCTACATGTTTTACTTTTGACTTTGTTAGCGGGGCAGCTAGTATCGATCGTATATCTAACAAAATCACGTTTAATTATCAAATTAGACGAACTAGACATACACCTCTTTTAAAAGAATATCAGCATTCAACCGTATATGGCTACAACGAGCCTGTAAATAGGTGCTGTAGAACTTTTAACTCCTTTAGCATCCACTACTCTCCCGATATTTCTAAGTTGGTTTTCAAACGAAATGTTATGAATGTTCTCATTTGTGTTTCCTTCTTCACCTTCCTTCCTTTCTAATTAAGTATTTGTGAAATTAAATGTTCTGTATAATTGTTAATTGCTTTCTTTCTTTTGTACAATTGTAATCTACCTTGTTTGGTTGATAAATAAATAAATTCTGGACCTGATTACCTGCGCACTTGCAACAGTGTGTAGACATTACGTATCCTTGGCTAGAGCGCCTACCTACAGCATGTTTCAATTTAGTACACATTCCTCTTATCTGGAATTAAATGAGAGTTACTTTTTTCATAAAACGGGTAGAAGTTCCCATGCGAGTCCAAAGGACCTCCAGCCCATCAGCCATTCGTCAATTATGATAAAATTGCTAGAGCGACAAATCGATATTCATCCATTCCACCATCCTTGTCACAACATAATTAAACCTAATTCACTAAATAATAAGCTCGTTGTGAGGCTTTTGATCAATATTTTCTGCTTTTAAGGTGTAAGCCTTGATTCCTGCACCCTGTACGATCGATAAATTAACGAGATAACCGCACCTTTATGTTTGACAGTCTTTCATTTTCAATAACTCGGGAACCCTTCTCGATCTTATGTAGAGCTGATAACTGGTAGGAAATCGAACTATGTTTGTAAGATGAGTTTTCTTGGAAATTTTGTAAGCTTTCTTTCTTGCTCAGAACTTTTTTTTTGTAGAGTTCGCGCGCGGTTTCAGAGATTAGGCCGAGATAGAGCTTCTTCTTCTCAGTACCGTATAGCCCCATGTCGGGCCATGGTGCTCAACTCAGCCCTTTATAGGCAATTTCGAATCAACCTTACATTGCATATAGAGTTTCGGAGTGTATTATATACACTCAAGGAATATATATTTCCTGGACCACGCCGAGATTCGATCTCTGGACCTCTAGATAGAGCTGATAAGCATATAAAATGATGCTTAAACCCGCTGTCCTACGTTAGCTCACACCCCACGACCGCGTGCTTTTAATATGTATTCTTCCTAACCACCCCAGTGAAATAAAAAACCGTCACCCCCTCCCGGATTTTCACAATGTTTGTTTTTATACTTATAAATGTGGAAAATTATATTCGGAAGCTTGGTTTAAGCTCTTGAACTTTTGACTAATTGAAGACAGGACAACGGGAAATATATCAAATGAAAGCGACATGCATACTGCATTAAATGAAAAATGATGGCAAGAGACACCAGGACAAAACAACTGAGGAAACAAACACTTGTTTGTCAATATTCGGATTTGAAAAGGCTATATCGGGAGAACCGTTACAAATTCGGCATATGTATTCAGAGCAAGTTTATGGGAAATCAAAAGGGGTTTCAAACTGGCATATAAATAATTTCTGTAAAACTAACTATTTTCATGATATTTCCGAGATAAAGGCGAAAGCCTACAAAATCGGCTCTTTTTCCCCTTCTCCCCACGTTAGCTCACAGCCCACGACCGCATTCTTCTAGTACCTATGTTTTTCTCCTGACTACTCCTTATAAATCGGCGAAATAAAAAAACGTCACCCCCCTCCAATTTTTCCACACTATTTGTCTGCATTCTCATGTCTATAGAATTTTACTATGTTGAGACACTTTAACTTTCGAATAAATTAGAGACAAGCCAACAAAGATTATATCAAATTAAAGAGAATTTAATATTTTCCAACTCTGCTCTGAAAACGTTTTTTGAGAAACGATGGGGTGAGACACCAGAGCCAGTGAAATGAAAAATAAAAAAAATTTTCGACTTTTATTAAACTATATCAGAAGAACCGTTAGGAATTTTGCATATGTCTGTATGAACTCATATGTACCATATTCAGCAAGCTTTAGTCCTTGCTTACTACTTTTTTTTCTACGACTCACCATTTTCGAGATAAATACCAAAAATTGCACATTTAACCCCTCCTCCCCTCGTTAGCTCACCTCTCAGGTTCGAGTGAATTTAGTGTGTTCACCTCCTAACTACTCCTAACAAAGCCGCGAAGAAAAAAATCGTCACATCCTTCGATGTTCTCTACACCCCCTTTTTATGCATTCATTGATTGGCCTATATTGCAATTAACGAAATGAAACTTTAAAATAAGTAGGTACTTTGCGGGCATCATGGAAAGCCAAATGCCACATCATACAACTCTGTCCTTACAGAAATCAGAAATTTTTGAAATATTTTTTTTGTTTTATGTGTATAATCTTATTTCAGATACTGTTCCCTGTTATAGGTTTTTGTGTTAAAACATACATTTGTCCCCCTCAAGGAGAACCAGTGGCGTAGATAGCTTTTCGAAGGGGTGTGGTCAGGATTATTTTTTTCATCATAGGAGAAATGCCGATTAATGGATTAAACTCAAGGGTTCTAAGTAAGGAATTTACGGAATAGTCAACACCATCTTGTTTCTATGGCTTTCTACCGAATATACATTTTCTTTAATCGTTTAAGATCTGCTAACGAGTTCGAAAAATGGGCTGCTCTTGAAATTGTTTCAATTTTGCTTGTTTAAGGTATGTACTGTGTTCACCGAGTGAAAAACTTGCATTTATGTCTCCCATGAAAAACTTGCCGCGGAGACTAACCATTTATTCACAAAATTTAAGATAAATATGCAATCGCGGACTGATAGATTGCCGATGACAATTTTTCCCTGTGAAATAAAGTGCAAATGCATTGTTTTCGTCGGCGAAATGTCAAAAACCGGTGTGGAAGAATTTCGTATGAAGTGAGTACCACAAAGGGAATTCGATTACACGACCATCAAAATGTTGACAGTATTTGTATGGATTTCACGTGAAATGACGATGTTAGTACCTACTCTTAGCTGAGATTCTGGAGGAGTAGGTTAGACACAGCGAAGCAAATATTGTTGTGGGGTGAACTTAAAAATGAAGGTTTATTTGCAGCAAACAATAATGATGAGTGAACGAGATGGTTGTGAGAAAAATTACACATAATTGCATACCGGGTAGTATGATGCAGTATTGTTCAAGTTCAAGCCGCTCATGTGTCGTTGTATCACAAAATTTTCTTAGTTAATCTGTGATTATGTTCTTTTGGCAGTCGCTCTTTCTGAAAATCAAAGCTTGAAGAAATCATAATATGGCTGAGGATTTGCCCCAAAACCGAATTCCGGAAGCATGTGTATAGCATTGAGCCTTCGGTGTTCTGGTCATGTTATTCTAGAGAAACTCCGAATGGAGCGGTTCTATCTCTACTACTTTGGTTTGTGTTCGTAGAGACGATTCATGTGATGATCGCTCAACGATCGCCGTTTAACCACCAGTTCTGAGCATTGTATGTGTATATTTTCTTTACAGACATGTTCTTTTGGGCCATAGTCGACACAATGAAAGTAGGACCATTCAAAAATATGTAAATATCCGAGCCATATTGAATGCAAAATTACGATCGCTGATCGATCATCACATGAGTCGTTTCTACGAACACGTACCTGTAGCGGGCCACTAAGGAACGCCCTGACTGCTATCCTACTATTAGCGTCCCTAGACTAGGAGTCTTTCAACTTGTGTTTTCTGAAACGGCTAAATTTCTTGGTCTTATCTTGGGAAAGGAACTAAACAACATCGAGGAAAGGGTAAATAAAGCTATTGTAACACTGCGCATTCGTGCAGGAAAGCTATCGGGAAGACCTGGGGCTTGCAGCCAAAAGTTATATATTGGATGTATACGTTATGGTGCGGCCTATTTTGCTTTATGTAGTAAGTGTGTGGTGGACGCCTCAAAGCACCGCTAACTTCTAACTATTATAATTTGCTCGGCGAAGTTCAAAGGTTGGCATCTCTTTTCATAGCAAGAGGTTTTCGCACTAACACCATCATTCGGATTAGATATGGTGCTGGGGCTGCTGGACGTTTTCGGTCAACCAATGCCTGCAAGCACGGCCTTACGCGTACGTGAAACTGGCCGATAGTAACAGGCGCCTAGTTATTGCAATCTATACTGACGGTTCCATTCAACCATTTCAATCTTTACTAATGTGTAAAGAAATTACTTGGCCATCCGAAGATGCCCAGGGGACGAAGCCAATGCCTCTTCAACCGTACAGGTTAGGCAGGAAGATAGGGCTCCTCAACGAGCGAGCAGTGGCATGCGCTTGCTGTAGCTCTGTTGGGGAGATACGGGCGGGTTTTGCCCCTGTCCTTTTACAAAAAAAAAGAAATATCGTATGCCAAGGAAACACTACACGAACACAGGGGTTTAAATGGGGAAAATTATCGCGAATAGTAACCAGCGAGCACAGGTGCCATCTTTTTGATGCTCCGTGGACCCGGATGGCGTCGGCTCCCGGCCAAACTATACCCACTATAATTTATTAAATTTACCCGACCTGAGGCGCCCACGGCCGAACAAAGAAATGAAGGGCGCCTCCCTTCGGACTCACAAGTTTCCCCTGGAAGGGGGGGGGGGTGAATTAAATT
Organism: Microchrysa polita; assembly: GCA_949715475.1. Lineage (NCBI taxonomy): Eukaryota > Metazoa > Arthropoda > Insecta > Diptera > Stratiomyidae > Microchrysa > Microchrysa polita. Next base: position 22,091,415 of record OX454417.1, read on the forward strand.
ATTACGCGTTTTTCGGATGGCATCATAACCTTATTTTTGGTTTTAATGTGTTACTGAGCAGAACAGCACCAACACCACACATCAGACGTTGCACAATTTCTTTTACATACACAAGACATCACAAAGACACTTATCTGCTGATGCTGTCAATTTATTCCTTATTTTTTTCGCTTCTTTTTTTTCTCTTCTTCCTATTTTTTATACGAACTCCTACAAAAAAGCGTGTCCCGCCTTCACCCCACTCCCCCGAAGTTGGCCGCTTCCTCCTCCTCCGTGAAGTTGGCCGCTTTTTGGACCAGCTGACCCAATAATCTTTATAATTCGGACCCACAGATGTCTACTAACAAATTTAATTGTACTATTTTTATTAATTCTGATGTAGACAACTGTGAGTCAAAAACGGTCCGTTACAAATGGTTCCAATACGAATGCAGGAGTTGGTACAGGAATTCACTCGGATGAATTGAATATTCATTTGTCTTTCGGCCTACCTAATTTTTGTAGCGTCCCACAAGGGGAGGTCACTGGTAGGGACGTCATTCCCTTTACTGATAGTCAGGTTGCAATTCCATCACTAGATTCAGTGCTGACCACATCAAGAACTATTGAGAAGTGCCACTCACTACTTAGAGAGATGGGTCGCTTCTTCAACATTATGCTCCACAGTAGCTTTGTTGACAATATCTACGTAGATGACTTGGACCGGAATACGTCAGTACAGTAGGCAGCGTTGAAAACAGTTGCGCTAACTTTAAAATTCAAAAAAGAGCTTGTGCATCGGTATTAGAAGCCGCTGCAGAATACAGTACCAACGCAAGTTGGACTTGTGCAACGACGAGGATGATGTGACAAAAACTAGACAATGTCCATTCTACTATGCTACTGTCTTTAGACAGAGAGAATATTCACATTGTGGTGGGGTAATAATAGGACATTGTCCTATTGGGGGCAAACTAGAAGACTCTGAATTCCTCAAAACAACGTTTGCAGAAGTTATGATGAGTACGCATCGCTTTGTTTGTCAATGCCCCGCCCTGGCTGACAAAAAAGACGTTTTCTGGGCTCAAGGTATTTTTACGATACCGATGATCTTCGGGATGTGAACCCAATACTGCTCAATAAATGTATTGTTAGCCGGGCTGGTTCCTAGCATAAGCGGCTACGGCTAGTAAAGGCATTATTCTCTAAATTGAGCATAATGACTAAGTTTTGGTCTAAGTACGCTGGGTGTATACTTGGCGGTTCCTGTACCTAACCTAACCTAACCGGTATTAGTTTTCCTTAGCACCTGTTCAACACCGAATGAACTGAATGTCTGTTTTATGGTACCGCGTTTTCGAACAAATTTTTCAGTTATTTTATTCAAATTTCACAAACATTAAGCGAACTATAGAAAATCCTCCAATCAATCACCTTAAATTCGCCCCGCCTTGTCTTACCACTTAAAATTTCAGCACAAGCAATTCTGACACCTAATAAATTCCGTAAACCCTAAATGTTCATTTAGTCTCTACCAACTATGTATACTTCAAATCCCCGATTTGTATAGTCCTTTAGGACAGAAAGATCGGCTGCTGAAATGTAACCCATGTCAATAGAAAAGCGTGTCTAATTCCCCGACTCGACTAAAACATCGCGTTACGTAACACCTTGTCCTGTCAAGTGAATTTGAAAGCTGCTACAATATATCGTATAAGAAGAGAGAAACAAGGATCTAAAACAACCCAAACTCCTTGTTAGAAACAACATGAAATCTGCCTGTCCAGTCCATTCCATAGCAAATAATCAAGCAAGCCTATATCGTCGTCGTTCCCGTTATTCAAACGGTGAACAATAGGTTCTAATTACAGGTAATTGATTTTCCTTTGCCTGTGTCGACTAATTTGACATAAATCAGTTTCATTTATAAATCACCTGGTGCGACTATCGGCACATCGCCGGCCGGCGGAAGTGGATTGATGTAGATTTGTGGCCAAGGATGACTTGTTTTTCGATTATGGCTATTGTTTCACTCGACGATTCCATTGTAGTGAGATTTGTCGGTGAAACTAGTTCGTTGAACGCGTTTGATGAAACTTCCGCGGGAAGTTAAATTCGTCGATATGGATTATATACAGGCACAAAGTGCTTAAACATTCAAATTCCAGGTTTATTGTGGAATATATCAGACAAAAATAGTTCGTTATTTTTTTGTATTATTCGATTCACAAGTCACTATGCTCCACGAATCGCAAGAATTGTATCCTCATTCTCATATCGGTACATTTTTCACATTATGATGTTCAATTGCATTTGTGTGCATCAATTTTAGAACTTTGGCATTTCTCAAGGATATGCCAAGAAAAGCATTCAATGTGAGCAATCATGCATGCTTGCCGACAATATGCATCCATCGTTGCCCAAAAAGGCGAGAGTGTTTTATGCCATTGTTGCGTGAAATATCGACTCGAACCAATTCACGTACCAACAGAATGTTGTTCTCTATTTCCAAGTCGTTGCACGGAAACAGCACCGACGAGCCGCACGGATTCTCTCAGGCAGACACGATAGGTTCTATAAGAAAATATTTTTATAGGTATACACATTGTCATAGAGTGTCCTTATTTTCTGAGCTTGGTAATATTGGCTCCAGGATACGTGCACATGTCGACCTGTGTAGGATATAGTATGTTGTGTTGTGTTTTTGATATAAGGAAGAGTCATCATGCTCAAAGATAACAAATCGCGCTTTCGGGCGAAGAAAATCGAACGGGTATCCGACACAACGCAATTGCCTGAATATACATGCACTGTTATGTGTAGATGTTTTATGGATTTGAACAAAGGACGAAATTGCGGGAAAAATGGAATAGTTTATCGAACATGTCGTTAGGTTTTATATTTTATGTGTCGTTTGTGCCGTTGGTTGGGGATCTTTGTGAGATCTAGGGTATACGCAGGATTATTTGAAATGAAACAATTTTTTTTTTGGATTTTTTTTAACTATGAGTTTCTCTTGAAATTGTTGATTATAATAATATGTATTTAATTTGATCAAATTTAAATGAAATGCTTTTTCCCATTATAGTGCAGTCAAAATATCCCAATTCAGGCCTCCAAATAGAAAAAAATAGAGTAAGGCTAATTTTTGTTGTTTTTGAATCAGTGTTCTCCCAGGAATCTACAACTGGTTTTGCTAAAAAAAAATATTTTGATCGGAAAGGTCCACAAAAGGACAAAAAAGGATACTCTTTAATCCTTGGCCGGAGGTCGGCATGCGGGGTATCATATCGAAGGGGACGTCGAGTACATTACATATCCGGCAATTGTTTCCTGTTTCAAGGACCCAAGGAATAAATCGAGCTTAAATAGAACATTTTCGACTTTCCCGTTTATCTTTCCGAAGCCATAACTACGAAAATAATTCAAGTTGTCCCTACTTTTATCACTTTTCAGAATCTATAATAGCTGGAGATTCTACCATTAAGTTTTCTAAGAAAAAAGTTGATCGGAAAGCTCTGAAAAGGAAATAAAAGGACACTAATTTCACACCTTGATCGAACGTGGGCATGTGGGGTGTCATATCAAAAAGGACGTCGAGTGCATTGCATATCCGGTGCTTGTTTACTGTCTCAAGGACACTAAATGGAATAAGTCGGACTTAAATGGAAAATTACGGCTTTAGAAAGATACAGATACGGTAAACACAAAAATTTTTAAGTTGAGCCAAATTTTCTCCTTTGAGGGTCCTTGGAACAAGTAACAAATGCAGAATATGGAATCCACTTGACATCCTCTTTGATATGACACCCCACATGCCCACGTTCGACTAAGGTGTGCAATTAGTGTCCTTTTATGTCCTTTTTCAGAGCTTTCCGATCAACTTTTTTCTTAGCAAATTTAATGATAGAATCTTCAGCTATTATAGACAACTTGAATTATTCTCGTAGTTATGGCTTTGGAAAGATACACGGGAAACGCGAAAATTTTCCATTGTAGCTCGATTTATTCCGTTGAGGGTCCTTGAAACAGGAAACAAACACCGGATATGTAATGTACTCGACGTCCCCTTTGATACTATACCCCGCATGCCGATCTCCGGTCAAGGATTAAAGAGTATCATTTTTTGTCCTTTTTGTGTCCTTTCCGATCAAATTTTTTTTTTAGCAAAATCAGTTGTAGTGGGAGCCCACTGATTCAAAAACAACAAAAATTAGCAGTACTCTATTTTTTTCTATTTGAAATGCTAATAGGTATGACTGCACTATTAACCTCAAAAGCAATTTGATTTTGGTTTCCTGAAAATATTGCATGTTGCAGACCATTCGATTTCGAGATTTTCATTAGAGTTTCCATTGAGCAATGGATGATGAAAATTCACCAAAAATCTAAAAAAAAATTTAGAAAAAAAAAAACGTTTAGAGCTAGTTTTCGAACTTCATATGAAAATCCACAGTATGTAAACGAGGCATACCACAATTAATTTAATTTTGTGGTAAAATAGCTAACGCAACACGAATATTTCCATAAACCTAATTTAATTCCATAATTAAATTATTGTTTTACCTAATCTAGAATACGGGCAATCAATACACAAATTAATTACATAATTTAATTGATACTAATAATCACATTTACCAAATATTAATAAAAAAGGACTGTGTACGCAGACATGGAAACTAGGTCACCAGAAACAAAATATGTATGTACCTATATCTATGTACGCAGCCACAATCCCCTCCATAAACGCGAATTCTCTTCTATTTATCCGTTAATTAAAAGCCTCTTAAGCTTCCGCGTTTTATATTGACGCTGGTCAAACATTATTTGTGGGAAGGCACTTTTTATTGCCCCTGTGTCCGTCGATACGATTGTTTGTTCGGTAATATTGTGCGGTTGGGTTAAATAAGCTACAATGTGAATGGCTAATGGGATGATGCCAAATATGAGTCTGCAGTTGATTCCCTCGCCGCCGAGCAGCGGTGGATAGGATAGGTGCAGAGGATGATGCTGCTTAAAGGACACAAATCTATATTTGTGTGCGGGAACTATCATGGATGATGATGATAATAATGACTATTATTCCAGGGATAATATGCTCATTATCACATTGTCCCCGCGATGCAATTGAATTAATACCAATTGTAAATGTACATAATTTTTCATTTCAGAGCATTAATTGCAATTGAGCCGTTATTAGAGAGGATAAATTAATTGTGTCCTTTTTTTTAATGCAAAAGGTTTATACCAATTTATTATTTGTGTGTGTGTGGATTTCATTTTGGTGCATTAAAAGTAGATTTGCAAATTTTCAACGCTTGGAACTCAAAAAATTCAAAAAATTCTGAAACATTTCAAAAAGCATTATTTTTTACTATATACGCTGCAACCATCTAGGACACATCAAACGAGACCGAGCCTAATTTTAGGTGCGGTCGAAATTTTGATACCCGTTACTTTCTTTCGGGCTTCCGTTGCATACAATTCATTCATAATCAATCGACCGCCTCGTCATACTGATAATTTACACAGGATGAATTACAACGATTACAATGACTCATGACAAAGTTAGCATTTAACTTCATTCGTGGATAACTAGGGTCCCCATTGCAAATATTTTTGGACATATTTCAAATGTTTTAAATTTGACGCCGTCGAACTTTCGTGTATACTGTCCAAGGGCTCTCGATGAGTTAAAGCACCGCCGTCTATATAATTAAGGCCGCAGTGTAGACTCGTAAACGTCAAATCCGCAGATGAAATTGCATTGCATTTTTGTTGCCTCTTATGACATTGTTGTTGTTTGCCCGTGTTCGACGAACAATTCAATACGGATCCATGACGTCATTGTACAGCTGAGTTGCGGCTATGATCTATCTAGATGGCGTTGGTTAAAGCTGTTTGAAATGTTGCTTATAGCTTACAAGAGTCGGAAGTAATGTTCTTTTTATTGACATATTAAAAAAAAATGTAAAATACAGAGGAACTGCAGAAAATTGTAAAACTAAGTTTTGAAGATGTTCACATTGCAGAACTGATGAAGCTGACCACTGCTTCCATGAAAATTAGGGCAAAGGTCTTTTCGATGTGTTGCTCGGCATAAGTTAATGCTAAAGATTCGTTTCCTCATATGTAATTCTCTCACAAATATTCCCTCGCTAATATTTGTAATAGTTGCACGTTTTCTTGTGTTTTCAAAGTTTATTTCCTAATATTTCGTTAGAATTAGGTAAGTATTTTGTACGATTATTTTTTTCAAAATTACAAAGTAAATTTTACCACAATAATCAAAATGTTCTTATTTTTGTGAATGGACAAGTAAAACCTCAGAATATAATGCTTGAAACAAGGAAAATGGTAAAAGTTAATTAGGTGGTCCCGGGCAGATTCAGCACTTTGTATTGGGGCACATTCGGCCATACTAGATTTACGCTGAATGTACCTCGCATTTTGTGTTTCATTGTTCTTTTCAACGTTTTCCACAATTCAAACATCGATAATTTCAGGTTATATACCAGTTTATAGTTTAAGAGGCATTCAAAAATATGACTCACTAAAGTGCTTTATCACATGCCGAAGTTATCCGGGTATGGAGCCCATTCAGCAAAAATTACTTTTTTCATTCGCTTTGAAAAAAAACCAACTAGCATTACATTCATAACAAATTGAGTACCAATATTTAGTCTTTAGAAAATTGCTGTCATTTAGAGCTAATGTAGGGTTGGCTACGATATCCCGCCCATCATATTCATAATCCCGCCATTTTAATATCCCGCCAGCTTAAAAATGCCCGCTAATTCAAAATACCGCTTTCAATATCCCGCATTTTAAAATCCCGTCATAGCAGATAAGTAGTAGTAGTAGTAGTAGTCTGGCTGGTCTAGCGGTTAGTGCGCGCACCTTCGGTGCACAGGGTCATAAGTTCGAATCTCACCGTGTTCCATGGTGTTTTTCGAACTCACGAGCTTGTGACGGACTATGATCTCACTCAGATGTTAAACGAGTACCCATTTATGGGGATAAATAACACTGCTGAGCGTGATGCTGATCTCATTACCTCAACAAAAGCAGATAAGATCTTGGAAATAGGATGTCACTAACACATCCTGCGGCCTTAGTCCAATGCTGGATTGTCGCGCCTGTTATTCATAGCAGATAAGTATTCTTTCAAAAATCGCGATTTCAATAACCGCTTTTTAAAATCCCGTCATAGCAGATGAGTATTCTTTCAAAAATCGCGAGCGCGATTTATGAAAGAATACTTATCTTCTATGACGGGATATTATAAAGTCCCACCACATTTACGGTTTAAATAATAAATGGGTCTCCTCACATGGGGATATTTAATTCTCCGATATCCACGGACCAGGTGACTTAATTTGAAAATTAGCTGGTCTGGTCTTTCAGTAGTTGAGACTTAAGTATCCTCTGTCTGTATGGTATGACAGTCTTTTTCTGTAGGGGCTAAATTGTCATTTTAATTGAAGAAATAAACAAATACTCCGGCGGATTTATGCTTACAGAAAGTATAGCTTTAACTGCTGGGAATCACATTATATGTACATAACTATTGATTGAACAATGAAAATAATTTTTGGCGGTATTTAGGCGGGATTATTTACTATATACTAGCGAGATTCTAAAACGGCGGGGTTTTTAGTGGGCGGGATTTTGATGTGGAGGGATCTTAATGTGGCGGGATTTAGCAATGTCGGGATAATGTTAAACGGGATTTTTTTTTCAAAAAGCGGGATTTTAAACGCGCGGATTATGTAGGTATGCCGCTAATGTATGGTCAAAAATGTCAAATAGCTTATGAGTTACAAGCTTTTGAATAAAAAGTGCTGAAACTACCCCAGTCTCTCCTATATCCACCGAACACACCCGAAGCATCAACTCATGTGGCTGGTTGCGGCTGCAAAAATACAATTTTTTTTACTATTTATCGCGGCTGACTTGAATTTTAAAATACTAATAGATGAGCAACATAATTTATAACCTTTCCTTGATAGACTTAAGGAGAGCCGTTGCCTGTTTCATGGATATATTTATAGGGTATATTAACTTTGTCATGAAGTTTGTAACGCATTGAAGAAAGCATCTCCGACCATATGAAAATACATATATGATCAACATGACTTGAGAAGTCGATTGGGTGATGTCCGTCTGTCTGTCCGTCTGTTGCGACGCGTTTTACTCGGCCAATTTATAAGCTATGAAGCTGAAATTTCGCAGAAATGCTTCTTTTTGCTGCAGGCAGTTTGTATGTTTGAATCGGTAAGATCGGACAATGCGGTCATGCCATACTGCCATACAAACTTAACCCCCCCCCCCCCAAATTGTTTTTTTTTCTGAGAAAACTTTTTTATTTGCACACCAATGTCAACCAAATTCTACACAAATGAGTTTCTATTGATGCCACAGGACATATGTAACGATGGATGGAATCGGAACGTGGAGTTGTGGGGCTGCCATACAAACCCAACCCCCCAAATTAGATTTTAACTCATTGCCGGACACAACGCCAAAATTTGACACGATTTGTATGTCAAATGCTCAAAATTGGACGTCTTTAGACGTTCTATCCGGGAAAGGGTTAATAAGAAATACATTTTTATTTGTGCAGAAATTTCAACCAAACATTATACAAATGTGTTTCAATTGATGCCACAAAACATACCTATGTAAAAATGGATGGAAAGGGACCATGGGGTTGCCGTGCGAACTCCTTCCCTCCATTTAGGTTCTTCTAAGAAACATTTTTTAAGCCAATTTCACAAAACCTTATATTAACGATTTTGTCGGCACCTACCACAATATGCATATTCTATAACCAATAGGTTTGGCTGGACCTACTGAGAAAAAAAAAATTATTTTTTAGAAAAAGTGAAATTTTAATATGTAGGGCTATTCTGCCAATTCTAAACTAGCATTTTTATACAAAAAAAAGCTTTTATATAATTTTCGTAGATATACTGGGAACGTTTTTAAGTAGACCTATTTTGAGGTGGTATTAGAACAAATATGTTTATTTATGTTTTATTTTCTCCTTTTTTTGCTTTTGTATTTTCATAGCGTATATCTAGTGGAAAGTTTGATCACATTTTCCAATTCCAATATCTTTGGGGAAATATTTGGCGCTTTGTTGGTAGATTTTACCTCGACATTAGTCTGCAGATTTAGGGAAATGGATAGAAAGAAATAGTGAATTTTCAAGCGCGAAAGTCATTTTATTTCAACTTTTCTTAATTTCTTGATCAAATCTGCTATTTAGAAAGACGTTCGCTACTCATTTATTCTTTGTCTTTACTATTACAAAGGAAATAAAACTGGTTAGAATTTCCTAGAATGAAATCTCCGTTGATTACGCGATGTTAAAAAACTTGATAAAATTGGGCAATTTTCCGAACTTCACGGCTTCTCAAGGAAAAATCTCAGAAATGTTTATGGTTTACTGTACAAATTGAATTTTAGTGATATTATTCGTAATAAATAAAGGAATTTTAAGAGAATTTTATATTTTCATTTATCTGCAGAGAAAAATGGGGTGAAAAACTATAGGTCTGGCCAGACCTATTGGCTATCAAAAAGAACTATAAATTGAATTTCGCCAAAAACATGCTCATCTTCTATAATTTTTTGACCGAACTATAGTGCCAAAGGTCTGGCCAGACCTTTGTGCCGACAGAAGTAATGTGTCTATCCAATCAACAAAAGTTTAAAAACAAATGGAATCGTATTGTTTTATCGACGCAACGGAACTTATATAAAAACTAGGGGGCGAGGTCTGATTTGATCAATTCTTAGATATGTTTTGTTTCATCAAGAGAAACACATTTGTGTGGAATTTGTTTGAAATTGGTGCACAAATAAAAAAGTTTTTCTCAGAAGAACTTAATTTGGGGGTTAGGTCTGTATGGCAGCTCCATGACCGCATTATCCGATTTGATCCATTCTTAGTTATGTTTTGTTTCATCAAGAGAAACACATTTGTGTGAAACTTGATTGAAATTGGTGCACAAATAAAAAAGTTTTTCTTAGGAGAACCTTTTTTGGGGGGTTAGGTTTGTATGGCAGCCCCATGACCCCATTATCCGATTTGATCCATTCTTATCCATTCTTATATATGTTTTGTGCCATCAAAACAAACACATTTGTGTGAAATTTGGTTGAAATTGGTGCTCAAATAAAGAAAATTTTCCTCGAAGAACTTAAATTGGGGGGCTAGGTGTGTATGGCAGCCCCATGGCCCAGTGATCCAATTTCGGTGATTCAAACATACAAACAGCCTGCACCAATAATAAGCACGTGTGCAAAATTTCAGCACCGTAGCTTTTATAGAGGCCGAGAAAAACGCGCTGCAACAGACCGACTGACGGACAGACAGACAGACAGACGGATATCGTCCAATCGACTCATCTCGTCATGCTGATCATATATGTATACTTTTTATATGGTCAGAGATGCTTCCTTCAATGCGTTACAAACTTCATGACAAAGTTAATATACCCTTTCACTCTATGAGCGAAGAGTATAATAAAACGGATGGAAAAGAATGGGGGGGGGGGTTAAAAACCAGTCATAGGTACGCCCGAAATAACTTAGTTCCGAAGAGAGTGAAGGGTATCAAAATTTCGGCCGCGCCCGAAATCAGCATCGGTCTCATTTTCATTACGATTGAGAAACCTTTGGGAAACTGCCCGTAGCATGACCTCAACTACCTTCACGGATTTTGATCAGGGACGTTACGCCAGGCGTTAATGAAACACAACGAAAATCTATTTTTTTGGCCACTTGCAGAGGTTCCGTTTGTTGGTGGGCATTGCACGATCTAGGAATATTGAAAACTACAATTTTCTGAAACTTTTTCTTCCCAAAGAAATTTTCAGAACCTTCTTTTTGTCTTCTCCTACTGAAATGCAGGCAAAGTAGTGCTGGTCATGCATTTTCTATGTACATGCTCATGTTTATACTGGTTAAGCGTTTGTTAAGTCAGGCTTTTTTTGTATCTATTGCAGCCGCGGTGGAACACGAACATTGTTGTAAGAGTAAATTTCCGCTTGGTGAAAAGCCAACATCAGCAACCGGTTTTTTTAATTGTAGCATGTCTGGTACCTGCGGCAAGGAAAGGGGACAGTTCTGGAATCCCATAATGGAAGAAACCTCCATGTTGGCCTCTTCTGATTTGTTTTTAACGTTTTTATCAATGCCTATTTATGACATAATACTGAGTCGATGGAAAGTAGAGTTGGTGTGAATACCCCTACCCCTACCTTCCCTACAAAAAAAAACCTTAAAATTGAATATTTAGGGGTTTACCTTTAAAGTATATACTGAATTTACCATGTCAAAAAGCTACATTTTTCCTTCGTCCTCCAAATGCCATTAATCTTCTTTTAATCCATTTTGTATGAGAGTCATCTGTAGCAATCACGTTTTCATTGCCAATATTTGAATTTAATGGAAATATTTAGTTGTCATTGGATCAAATACAGTGTAACTCCGATAAATTGTATTGAAGGTGACTACGTTTTTGCGCACATATAGCCTGGATGTTAGTCACAGCAATTTCACAATCTAATTCGATTGAGATGTCGCCGGACTCGCCACAAAATTGCCTAAAGGGTCATTAGAGTCTCTTTCCTGATCAGTGCACAGGTTGGTCAGCGATAACCGTCAAGCTACATGTTGGCCACAGCAATTTCACAATCAGCTTCGAACTACTTTGAAAATCCGTCGATATCCGCAATCCTTCGGCGGAGCGAGACGATTAACGTGTTGCCGGATTTAACACAAAATTGATCTTCCTCATTCGGTGCACAGGAGTAGTAGTAGGAGGAAAATGATGCGAAGCTATCAAGAGTCTGTATAGCATAGTGGTATAATAAAACTGAGCGTCCAATAAAACGTTGAAGTTGACCGCGTCCTCCAGGTCTCCTCATTCGATAAAGAAGTATGTCCCGAGAATCGATTTTATATTCTCTTTGATAAGTCTGGGCAAGCAACTACGAAGAAAATGGAAGATACTTTCCACTGCGTTCACACCCCCGCAGTTCTGCAGAGAACGTTATACGTAAGGTGACCATTTTTCTTTCAACTCAAAACGGGACATCGGATTATTTTGTCACTAGTGAGGTCACCGTGGAAAAAACACAATGATTAATAAATAAACACATTTTTCTATTGGTAATAAATTGATAATACATAGTAACATTAATAATGATTTAATTATTTTTATACTTGCCGGAGCCACAAATTTGTTTCAAAACAGCGGGAAAGCGCCACAGACCCTCCGATCAATCGGCCAGATTTTTTGATTGCGAGATAAATTGGACTATCGCATTAAATTTTTTGATTTGACGTGTGGAACGTATTGTGGCGGCCTTAAGATTGTTGCTGCGAAAGTGTTTGAATACTTCCACCCAACGGGTGGCCACAATTCTGATGCGCGGTCTTAAAATTTTTTTTTTATATTTGAGGGCATTTTTCAATGCTCAAAAAGTAGTTCTACAATGGCTGATACATTTTTAAAACCCTTTCCACGGCACGCATGAGCGCAAGCCACCTGGTTTTGCTATAGCCCAGTATTTTTTGGTTTTCTGTTTGAGTTTCGGCACAGAACTCCTTTAGAGCCTCAACTCGAACCATATAAATATAAAAAAATGATTATATCTGTAATCCGTTGGAAGCCAGAAACCGGATGCGTTTCGTGATACGAGCGTTTGTAATATGAAATGTTGTGAAAATAATTTTTAACTTTCCAAAACGGGACAGAAGGGCGTCCCAAAGCAGTCTGTCGGGACAATGGGACACATCTTTCAAAAACGGAACTGTCCCGTTAAAAACGGGACGTCTGGTCACGTTATTTATACGTAAGGTGAAGCCTTCTGTCGTCAGGGGGTTGAAGCGAGCGGAGTGGGCATAAGAAGTGTTATTACTCGTATATCAATTTATATTATATAAATGAATTTTCAATAAAAATTACTTTACCTCATTTAGAATATGTAGGTATAGTTGTTTATGTCCAAAATATCGAGTGTATAGCTAAGGGTTACCCTCACTCGAAATGCGAAGCGTATATTAAAAATTAAATTTCGATTTTAATTTTTAACGTTCACTGTTCAAATGCTCCAAATGGACATTTTACTTAATTGCCCACTATAGTTCGGAATGTAGTCTGAATGCAGATTTAGTGTGTGTATGTGGTTGCAGACTGTATTTAGAGTTTTTTGTGTGAATTGATAAGCAGTAGGAGAGTCCCATGCATTTAGAAACCAAGTGCTAAATAAAATTAATGAACATCAATACACCCTCAGCACAGGCACAAGCAGGTTCTTCTTTATTACAGTTACCACAAAGAAAAATCAAGGATTCGTGAATTAGATTCCACATCCGCATTCACAAATGCTCGCAAATATATTTTTCAAGTGTGCTATCAAAATGCCACATTGACCGCAATCGCAAATAAATGTAACGACCGCTCGGCAATTGCATATTGGCTCCCAACAGAAATGCATACAAACAAGGATATCGGTGGTAGAAAATAGCTGAATAGTCGTTTGACGATATACGGAGAGCGGGATGTTCATGTACACACATATAACTTTATGAAATCCCGGGAAACCCCTCCAACGGGGTTTCGAAAAAAACGACGGAAACCATGATGCGGTCGCTTTGGAAATTGTTCATTTCCAATTTGGTTTTCCGATGAGCATTCCGAAGAGATCAACTGTATTGTGTAGCTCTATACACAATACAGTATAGAGCTACGAGTCTAGCAATTTTGTTACAATGCAACATACAAACACAAGTACAAATTGACGATTGCATTTTGTCCCCCTCATAGCAATCTATAGAGATACCTTTTTGTCCCCAATGTAAAAGTCACCAAAAACCGAAAAGTCCCTCCTACTACCATAGTCCATACACCTCGTCTAACCGATAGGAAATTAAACACAGAATTCAATCGATATATCCGAGTTCGATCAAAAGTTATAGATATTCTCGCCTCGATCGATAAATACAAAAAGAGAGAAAATGAAAATCCACCCGGAACAATATACCTCGTCGCTGTTGAATCCTTTCGATAAGATTACGGTATACGAGTGAGTATATAAACCTGGAATGGGAATTATTGTAAAAAAAATGAGAAGGTGTTGTAAGACTCTTGTGGCGTTAATAAATTTTCAATGGTCCATGGTCGGCTAATCGAAGAGTCCGGAACTTCGTGTGTTCGAAAACGGATAGTACAGAATGGAATTTAGGAGTCGTTTGTTGGCGCTTAATTGATTTAGGGTTGAATGCTTTGTCGGTACGATATTTGCGAGAGAGCAGTGGGATGGAATGGATTTTGGTTTCCGTTGAGTTAATGTTCACAATCAGATATGCTTGTCTTTTACCGATATGTACATATACATCTAGGACAGGTGAAAAAGGTCTAGCGAAATTTCGGGATACACACAATCGGAATTTATTATCAAAAAGCGGATAGCATATAAATTTCTAAACTTGTATACGGTCTGAAAAAGGCGGGGTTCATACGAAAAAAAAACTTTCAGAGCTTAGTTTGAGATTTTATATTTAACAAGTAAAAGCACGATGTGAAAAAATAGAATTTCGTTTGGATCTTTACATAATATTATTCCAGACATACACGTGCGTAGGTCCCCGTCAGAACAATATCGAATATTCTGTAACACTATGTCAAATAGCGTTAAATTGTAAAACTCATGCTCCTCTAGCATTTATGTATATTTTGTATATCTTTGACTGTCTGTCAGTCAAATTCGAAGAACTCATTAGGAACGATATTTCCTGCGGGGAGATGCAAAGTTCCTAAAAAAGGTTCACTTTCAAAGGTATATATGCAATTCATACACTCAAAATTCAAGCACGTGAATTCATAATGAGGGAATATGTACATACAAAAGATATATTCGAAACATATATATTTGCCTGGAGCTTATCTACCCACCCGTCCAATACTCTGACATCACATCTAATTAACATTATTTTGAAATTTCTCTTTCACTTTGTTAGGGATATTTCCAGAGATTCGTTCGCTCACTTGGCTGGATTAACTGCGAGTATAGTCCTTTATTTTTGTTGATATACGTACATTATGACAGAATACGGAAAAAGGACGCGTACTTCTTATTCAGTGAATAATGTCTGTGATGTCAATCTTGATTTGACAGTTGGATGTACAAATAAACGTACAGTAGATATCGTTTATAACGACATCGAAGGGACCGACTATTTTACGTCGTTTTAGCCGATCGTCGTTATATCCGCTCATATCGTTTATAACGACCACAGTCGTTATATACGATCATATTTTTTGTAGCGTCCTGTCGTCGTTATAAGCGGTCATTGCAATGTAAAGTCAAACCCCGTTTTAGACCACGAACTTACGGTGGTATAGGACAAGGGTATACGTCCTTGTGTGACACAAAAATGAATGGAATTGCTTCTGAATTTTGTTCAAATTATTTTTCGGAAATAAGAAATACAGGAAAATTAAGGAATTACAGCAAAATGAAATGAAATGAATGAAAATATCAATAATTTGAATTATTTCAAATGATTAATATTTGTAAAAATCCCGCCAAATTCAAAAGCAGACATCTTTGTGTCGGAATCGCTCGGAACAGCTGGGTCGACTGATCAAGCCACCAACTTCGGGGAGTTGGGTGCAAGATGTCACGACGGTGAAACGCGGGATTTTGGCTGTTGGCGGACGAAAAAAAAAATAAAATTTTTTTTTATATTTGAGCCATGAAGGGAGGAAAAACACTCCGAGTCGGCAGCAAGGACGCACAGTTAAATTTTTTTGTGATAAGTTTTGTCTGGCTTATGCATGTTCATATTTCGTGATATGTGCCCGTCTCCAATTTGTAATTTGTGCCCTACAATGGAGTGTAAAAAAATATGGCCTTAAATGAATAGTCTCCCGACATAAACTAACCCCCCCCCCCCCCATTCCAGGGGAGAATTTGAATCGAAAAGGGAGACACACTACATTTCATTGATTGGCCCCGGGCGTCTCAGGACGGGTTTAATTATGCAATTGTGTGGGTTTAGTTCGGGCGAGACCCCACGCCATCCGGGTCTACAGAGCATCCAAAATATGCCACCAGTGCTCGCTGGCTACAATTCGCGTTAGTTTTCCCCATTTTAACCCCCTTGTGTGTATCGTCTATATCAGGCATGCGATATCCCTTTTTGTAAAAGGACAGGCGTAACGAGCGACAAAGACCCCGCCCAATTCTCCCGCTACTGAGCTACAGCAAGCTCATGCCGCTGCTCGCTCGTCGAGGAGCCCTATCGTCTTTGCCTAACCTGCCCGGTTATAGAGGTATTGGATCCCCATGGGCATCTTGGCAATGTCCTTTCCTTACATCATCGGTGATCTTTGAAACAAACCAACAGATTCTCAATTATAATTTGATTTTTTCGGCAATAAAACCTGAAGCAGGACCTTTATTTGTTGTAGTCTCTACAGGGTTGCACACGGGAACCAGACGGTTCCTTAAATGTTGTAAAAATTAAAGAAATTCAAGTTTCAGAATGTTTTTTTTTTAAGAATGCCAAAGAATTTTGCACTTTTTCATTATTAAACTTTTGGAGTCATTTACGGTAACTTCACTCTACTTTTTACAGCAGATAAACTTAATTTCTTGATGTGGATCCGCATCCGCTAAATAAAGCTTAGGGCAGATTCCGAAAACGATGTGATGAATACGGGCACGATATTTCGGCGTGCTGTTTTTCACGAGGGGATTCGTCTCAAATCCTTTACTGTGTTGATTGTTTTATTGCAAATGACATTTCGTAACATGAATTTTCAATTTCTTACGACGTTTTAACAACCTTCAGTAGCGATTGCGATGCGATGTCGTATCACTCCGGCCTTCCAAAAACAAGAATTTTAGAACTTTTTTTTTACATAGATATGAGTGAATTTTCGCACTAAATTTAATTTTCAACTCAAACTTGTTCTTTGCATGCCGAAAAAGCAATAATTTCGCATACAAAAAAATGACATGTGACGAGCGTTCGTTGTTATATCCGATCATTTTGCCTTTCGAGTCGGAAAAATGCAGTCGTTATAACCGATCAGTCGTTATAGCGATGGTCGCTATATCCATCAAAAATTGTACCGAGCGAGCCTCTTAGATGTCGGGACCTGGAATTTCCGTCGTTATAGCCGATGCGTCGTTATAGCCAATGTCATTATAAACGATATCTAATGTATTTTGAGCTTGTGTTTAAATTGAGTTATGTATTGCCCTTAACGGCCAACAATATAGTCCTGTCGTATTTCTGGAATAGTTTATGTAGAATGTTTAATTTATTTTGAATTGGTACGAATGATCCTCTGATGGTCCCTATAAAGAACCAGAAATGCACCAAATTACACAGTGACTGAAATAACCGGAAATTGATATGTACACTTTTCCATAAAGTTTCTCGACTCTTTCCATGGCGTCTTTCAAAGATATTCAGGACAGAATATCTTTATTATGGTTTAGTAAAGGTTTAGGAAGATTTTAAAGTTGATAAGCCCAACAATTCAAAACTACATTAAAAAACTCAAAAAGTAAAATATTAAAAAATCCAAAAGATAAAAATTTAAAAATTCATCAATTCTAAAATTTTAAAACTCCAAAATTTTAAAATTTTAAAACTCCATAATTCAAAATTTGAAAAATTTTAATAATTAAAAATTTAAAAACTTGAAAACTCAAAAATGGGAAAAAAATGATGATGATGATAGAATTGATTAATTTTTTATTTTATTTTACAAGTGTTTTTCTTTCAACAAATAATTTGGAAGACTTCCTCCACAAGGCTTATCCAATAAATTAATCGAAAATGTTAACCTGCATATACGCATAAGAGTGTGATAGTAATGATATCAATTCTTGTTGCTGACGATGAATTTTTCTTTCTCGGACACCTTTACAACTTTGTTGCTTTTTGTCGGATGACGAATTACTCTAAGAAACGACGTTCAGCGTTCACATTTCTGTTACACACTATTCAAAATTGCTTGTTTGGAGATGTCAAAAACGATAATCTGCCTCCTGCATAGTGAAGGGTGGCGGACGTCGCCAAAATCGTTAAAAATCGGACATAGTATTTGGTCAGACAATAATTTAAATCGGGCTTAAGTGGTGGCAGACGAATCGAAAGTCTTGTGCGTGTATATATTTGCGTATTTAGACCTGGAGCCCACAACACATTACTTGCAACTTGCAAGTATCTCCTCGCATTTCTGGTACATATTATCGAACATTACTTCGTTGGGGATGCTCGAAACGATAAACTGCCCACTGGATAGTGGGGATAAGTAGGTGGCAAACGAGTTGATATTCTTTAAAAATTGGAACATGCTGAAAAATATGATTCCAAAAGGCAGGCAAAAATTGAGGTGATAAAATGGTGACAGACGAGCTCCAAAATTTGAAATTTGCATGATAGTGTAGTGTAGTGCTTTTACAAAAATTTTGATTGATAATCACCAGGCTTTTGTTGGAGTTTTGAAATAAAATTTTGCTCCAATACTCATGTAAGTGTCTCGAAAATAAATAAATTCTTACGGTATCAATTTGATTAAACAATATGGGGATAGCGCTGTTTTTCTAGATGCACTGCCCAGGAGGTTGTTCGAAGCTACGTATAGGGTGGTCCAACTAGAATGCACGATGTTAATTGAGTGTCACACCTTAACGGTAAGTTTCTCGCCCAACTTTATTAGACATGGCCTTGCTTCAGTGTTTGGCAAATTCAACCATGGAGAAGTACACAATTGAGCAGCGCTTTAAGGTCGTTGAAGCCTTTTACGAAAATTGACGTTCAAATCAAAATGCTTTTCGTGCACTTGATTTGGTCAACATAATCGACCAAATAACGGTGGCATTCGGTGGCTCAGTGGCAGAGATGTCTATCTCTGAGTTGCCGGTGCATTGGTTCGAATCCCACTGTGACCCATGGATGTTTGTGTTGTCCATAAAATGCTCCTACGGCAGCCGGTTCTTCCATATAAATGGTCCCGGAGCTACCCGTGGCTAAAACGGACAAGAGCTGTCAAGACCCCCTTCGATTCAAGAGAAAAAAATATCTTGAATCGCTACAACAACAACAACCAAATAACGGACTTCTTGTGGCCAGAAATCGAGGATATGGGCCTGGACGATATGTGGTTCCAACAAGATGGGGCCACTTGCGACACAGCGAATGAAACTGTCATATACACAGATTCTAGTACAAATAAACTGTCACTGTTGTATCAGACCACCAACCGAAAGAACGTGTTTTATAATAGTGGCGACGAGGAGTGGAAGAATTTTCACGCGATTATTAGTGTTCCTGATTTTCTCGGGCATCTGAAGTGTTACACAGTTAAAACGTGAAATTATATACAATACAATAATATTTTCATCAAACTGTTCGATTAAAATGAAACATTTATCATAGTTGTGACATAACCTCAAAAGTTGCCGGGAGAAAATTACAAGTTTTCATTCCATACATTCATTCAATTACAAATTGAATAAATTCTCTCTATCGACACGACAAGTAGCTACTATGTCGGAATACGGAATATTCGATAAATTCGATAAATCGAAAATGCAGTGGTCGCGTTGGGTTGAGCGTTTTGAGAGCTCGCTAACAATCATCGCGCCAGAAGATGCAAAAAAACTTCCATTGCTCCTGGTTTACATGGGCTCGGAAACGTACGACATGCTCTGCGATAAATTGGCGCCTTCGAAACCATCAGACAAAACCTACGACGAAGTCAGGGAGCTAATTACAAAAATTTACGATCCGGAACCATTAGAAATAATGGAGAATTATCGTTTCCATTTACGTAAGCAAGCAGATGATGAATCAGTCGAGGAATACTCAATAGCTTTGCGAAAACTGTCGATCAAATGCAAGTTTGGCACGTACCTGGAAACAGCTCTACGCAACCAATTCGTATTCGGACTACGCAGCGTACGCATACAAAATCGATTGTTAGAAACAACAAACCTCACAATGGATGGTGCACTCACTACGGCGAAGGCAATGGAGTTGTCGGCAAAAGGAGGCGCCGAAATTCAACAACAAAGGGATACTGAATCCGTCAACTACACCCACCAGAGGAACAAAAAGCCAAAGACGGGTCCGAGTAAGCCAGCAATTTCAACAAATTTTACGACAAAAACTACACACACAAAATCCGACGAGAAGAAGATGGAGTTTTGCTTCAGATGTGGTAAAAGCAATCATCGAGCTAACAAATGCACACATCAAAATACAATCTGCTCATTCTGCAACGTCAAGGGACATCTGCAAGCAGTCTGCTTCAAGAAAAGGGGGAAACAACAGACGAACTATATCGAAGACGATGATGCAATGGATTCGACAACGGATTCAACAGATGAGATTTTCAATATTCAAACAAATAATAATAAAATAAAACGTTCAAAAATTAATATTGATTTAAAAATAAACGATATACTTTTAGGTTTCGAAATCGATAGCGGCTCGCCTGTCACAATCATCAGCAATGACGATAAGCAACTGTATTTTCGTGCACAACCATTGCATCCTACAGACACAAAATTAGTCAGTTACTGTGGTACAGAGATCAACGTGCTGGGTTATGTTTGGGTGAGTGAGAATTCGGGAATCGAAAGTCGCAAAATGAAGATGTACGTGGTCGAATCGAAACGCAAACCACTGATGGGACGCGAATGGCTGCGCGAGATTAAACTAAATTGGAACGAAATTTTCAATACGGGCGAAAATGTCATTTCATCTATTCAACAACAGCAGAAACTATCAAAGCGAATTGAACAGCTCAAACTGAAATACGCCACCGTTTTCGAAAAAAGCATGGGAAAAATTATTAATGTACAGGCACGCATACGTTTACGGCCGAACGTGGAGCCAGTTTTCGTGAAATCTAGAAAGTTGCCATTCGCGCTTCGCGATGCAGTTGAGAAGGAGCTCGACGAATTGGAGCGAAACGACATATTAAAAAAAGTCGACTCATCCTGCTGGGCTACACCTATCGTTCCCGTGCGGAAGCAAGGGAATAAAGTGCGATTATGCGGGGACTATAAAATATCGGTAAATCCGCGCATAGTGGTGGAGGAGCACCCCCTCCCTACAATCGAAGAACTCTTTGCATCGATGGCCGGCGGAGAGAAATTTACAAAAATCGATCTTACAAAGGCATATTTGCAGTTAGAAGTACATCCAGACGACCGTGAGATATTGACACTGAGCACACATCGCGGCCTGTACCAGCCCACTAGACTGATGTATGGCATTGCATCAGGACCCGCGAAATGGCAACGGGAAATAGAGCAAATCCTGAAGGATATCGATGGCGTGTCTGTGTTTTTGGACGACATCAAAATCACAGCACCAAACGATGAGATGCATTTGCAAAGACTCGAAGCGGTATTATCTCGGTTGAGTAAGTACAACATACGCGTAAATTTCGCTAAATGTTTTTTTATGGCGAACGAAATAGAATACTGTGGCTACAGAATCGATCGACTGGGTATCCACAAATCTCAAAGCAAAATTGACGCAATTGCGCAAATGCCGGAACCTACTAACAAAGATGAAATCAAGGCATACGTTGGATTGGTAAATTATTACGGTCGATTTTTTAAAAATTTGAGTACGTTGCTGTACCCATTGAACAACATACTCAAAGAGAATGTTGACTTCGTTTGGAATAACGAATGCAGGAAGGCATTCCGCTTTATTCAAACCCAAATCCAAAACGAAGCGCATCTAGTACACTATGATCCAAAGCTACCTCTAGTACTGGCAACGGATGCAAGTCCAGTGGGTGTCGGTGCAGTTCTGAGCCACCTTTATCCCGATGGAAGCGAGAAACCAATTCAATTTGCATCCCAGACCCTGTCACCGGTACAACAACGCTATACACAAATCGATCGAGAGGCTTACGCAATTATTTTCGGCATACGAAAATTTTATCAATATGTTTATGGCCGCAAATTTATCCTGATCACAGACAATAAGCCTCTCACGCAAATTCTCTCACCGCAAAAGGGACTACCGATATTGTCTGCCACACGAATGCAACACTACGCAATTTTTCTCCAATCATTCGATTATGAAATTCGGTATCGCAAATCAGCCGACCATTCCAACGCTGATGCACTCTCTAGATTACCGATAGCAGAAAGCAACAGGAGGAAGGAGGAAATCGAAAGGATCGAGATGAACGCTATTGAAACACTACCGGTTTCGATAGAGCAACTTAGGGATGCTACAATGCAGGATGACACCGTTCGAGAATTAATTAATGGATTACATTCGGGTGTTCCTGTAAAATCCGACCAACGTTTTAACATCGACCAAAACGAATTCACAATTCAGAAGGGTTGCCTACTGCGTGGACTTCGTGTCTACGTACCGAGCGTTTTACGTAAGCAAGTGCTCGACGAATTACATACGGCGCATTTCGGCATCACTCGCATGAAAGCGTTGGCACGTAGCTATTGCTGGTGGCCCAAATTGGATACTGATATCGAAAATATTTCAAAAAATTGCCTTCAGTGTCAACGAACTAGGGCCAATCCAAAGAAGGTTACAACGCACGTATGGGAAGCAGCAAAGAAACCATTCGAGCGAGTACACGTAGATTTTGCTGGACCATTTATGGAAAAATACTTTTTCTTGCTTATTGATGCGTACACCAAATGGCCGGAGATCTACATCATACCAAACATCACCACCGCGATTGCTATTGAAAAATGTCGCGAGATATTTTCTAGATTTGGCATTCCCGAAATTTTGGTAAGCGACAATGGAACGCAATTTATGTCCAGCGAGTTCCAACTCTTCATGAAAATGAATGGCATTGTCCACAAACGCAGCGCTCCGTACCATCCTTCAACAAACGGCCAAGCTGAAAGGAATGTTCAAACCTTCAAAAACAAATTGAAACCGATCAACTGCAACCGTTCTGACATCAATAAAGTCCTGAATAATATTTTGCTGAATTATCGACGTACACCGCATGCTACCACGGGCGAATCTCCGTCTTCATTGATGTTTAATCGTCAAATACGCTCCCGATTGGATTTAATGATTCCCAAGGAAAATACTGAAAAACAATGTTCGCAGTGCAATGAATCGAAAGTACGCCAACTACGAGTCAACGACCGAGTGTCCGTTCGCGATTACATGAAAGGCGAAAAATATCAATTCGGTACAATAAATGAGGTTTTGGGAAAACTACATTACGTGGTGAAACTAGATGATGGCCGCATATGGAAACGCCATATTGATCAAATACATCGCATCGGCTCAGAAATACGTCCACCAAAACCAGACCTAATTCCATTCCATTACGACACGAGCGAAAATCGCGACATAGTCCCAAAAGAAACCGCACTTCCACCTAACCCACAAAGCACAACCGTCGAAAATCGAGAAATCCCAGATGCAAAACCAGTAGAGGTGCAAGACACCTCAAATGCAACGGATGCACAACCACCAAGGACACCGCAAGGCAGGGCTGCGAGCGTATCGATTCCGGAATTAAGGCCTCAGAGAGTAAGGAAGCAACCAAATCGATTGAAATACGATTCCAAACACAACCAAATTGCGGAATGAACATGAGTCAACTTATTGTAAGAATTTGAATTTATTTAATTGAAAAAAAAAAATATATAATTTTTGGATTTAGCAAGAAAATAATTAAAATCAGTAGAGAAAGACATGTAAACTTTTGTAATGTAGTTTGAATTTATTTTGAATTAATGTAATTTGAATTTATTTAATCGCATTGAAGTATGTACAACATTTAGATTTAACTAGCAAGCAATTAAAATTAGTAGGGGAAGACTGTCATATACACAGATTCTAGTACAAATAAACTGTCACTGTTGTATCAGACCACCAACCGAAAGAACGTGTTTTATAATAGAAACATTTGCTGTTTTGCACGATAAATTCAATGGCCGTGTTATCTCTCGTCTTGGCGATGTTAATTGGCCGCCACGATCATGTGATTTGACACCGTTGGACTTCTTTCTCTGGGGATATTTAACAGAAAAAGTTGACGTCAATAAGCCAAAAACAATTCAAGGGCTAAAGAATGCGATAATTCAGCACATTAACGATATTCAACCTCAATTATGTCTCAGAGATATTAAAAATATGGACTATCGGAGAGAAGTATGCCACCGTAGCAATGGGGAGATATTTTGTTTCACACATAATTGCCATAGATCCTTCTATTATAATAAAAAAAAAATGTTTAGATAATTCTCTAAAACTTTTTTGTTTTATTAACAATTAACTTCGTGCATTCATGTTGGACCACCCTTTACCTGAATAACCCAAAAATATATTAGGAATGCCATCAAGTCCGGCCTGAATACAAACAACAAGATCATGCATAACATTCAATATGTCATCCTCAGAAATCTCATGAGCACTCGTAAGGTCCTCCTGAGCTATCCGAGGGACCAATGCACTCTGGCTTCCATTGATGTTAGCATTCATGTCTGATGAAACTGAGTCATAAAAAACAAACTCAAGAAGAAGAGCACTGTGATGCATTGAATTGGGCAAAAATGGTTTATCTACTTTAATTACAGAAGCATTCCAGCCGGTACTAACAAAAATTAGATCTAAAATTCTACCAATCGAATTTTTAACAAGATTCATTTGCATCAAATCAATCCATTGCAAACAAACAATCTGTTAGAACTCAAGATGTAAATCACGCGGCAGAATTTTTTTCTCGTCGTCGTTCCAGCTTATTTTACCAAGATTGATAACCCTAACAACGATCAATTTGTCTTTTTCCTCAAAAGATGCAAATAGCTTGGAGATATTATCTACACGTTTGTTATAAATATCAACTGAACTCAAAGGTGGTAAATAGCTGCGTTAATATATACTTTTTACTGCGAGCAACATTTATAGAAATAGAAACACATATCTGTCCGACGTCCTTATGAAAAAGCTCAACTTCATGAGATGGGAATGTTATTTTGATAGCTACCGAAACACAAGCTCCCCTCTCAGTCGAACCCTCATAACGGTCGCGACGATAGACATCATAGTTTCTTATGAAAAGTTCTTCATTTGAAATATTTGTGTGAAGCCAATTTTCTGTTAAGCAAAAACAGCAAGGTAAAAATCTTGCGTACTGTTGGTTGAATTACATCACCCGCGTCAGCATCGGCATCAGCAGAAAAATTTCAATTTAGAACACACGCATTTGCCTTTGATGACCCACAATGACAGCAGCGGCAGAAGCAGAAAAATGCTTCTGCCGCTGCTGTGGATCATCAAAGGCAAATGCGTGTGTTCTAAATTGAAATTTTTCTGCTGATGCCGATGCCGATGCTGACGCGGGTGATGTAATTCAACCATAAAACAAATTTATCAATCGGAGATTGATTTTTGTTAACATTAGAAGGAATTATGGAAGATGATGATTCTAAAATAACACTAGAAGTCTCTGCTTCTTGGCTATCAGAAGGATGCTTAGAATATTTCGCAATTACTTTCTTAATATTTCCCTATATTACTCTTTTCACTTTTACGTTATTATTTCGTAATTCCTTGGAATTGTTCTCACAACAATTTACAGAGTTCATCAGGGATCTCAACTTGCTAAGTTGGCTCTGCAACGACGAGACGACCTGAGATAAACCGTCAATTTGTACTTTATAAAATTGCCCGCAAATACAATTAATTTTACTTAAAGAAAAAAAAACTAAAAGAGAAAAGAAAAAAAGAAAAAAAATATGTTAACAGTGGGATTTGAACACAAGGCCTGACGTGAATCTAACACGTTACCACTGAGCTGTATACTACTTTGAAAATTGTTATCCAGATAAATCAGTTAAGCTGAGTTTGAACCCGCTACTGGACAAAATCAAACACACAATCAAAAACTTTCGAAGTCAGTATAAATTGTTTCACTGCACAAATCCGCGAAACCACTACCCATTAAAGCCTGCCCATAGATCCCGTCGTACGATTTTCTTCAAATTTGGTGAGATTGTTAGTATTACTTAAATTAAGAAATTTCCTAAATTTCAAATCGCTACGTGCAGGGGGAGCGGAGTTATGGCTTGGGTATTTAAATACCCAATGGGCTTTAACTGGTTCTCGGCTCACATGTACTAATAATCTGTTCAGTGGCGTAACGTACGGTGTTCCATGTGTTCAGTCGCACACGGGCCCCCAACCATTAGGGGCCCCCTAACGTAGTGAAGAGGAATTGGAAATGTTAAATAATAAATTAAATTAAAAAAAAAAAATATTTTTCTTAGTCTTTTGAGTCATTGCAACGTTGAAACTAGATTTGAAGCGGATTAACAAGTAAGGAGTGCTCTTGAGTGAAACGTTTTTCTTTGTTTCGGTGTGGTTTGAAGCGAAAATTTCAAGGAACTTTTTATTGTTGCGCTGAAGAGCTGCATTCCTGTTACCAGGGCCTCAACTTTTGCGAGGCCCATACCTAATGCTCGCATCCGGCCTGTTTTTGACAAGACATGTCACCTGTTAACCTGTCATCCTGCTATTACCCCGAATGTTTTGCTTTTATCCTGATTTGTCTTGTTTTTGGACGTCAAGTAGGCATTTCACCAAATATCAGACAGCTTTGGGGAAAACTTCACTTGAATTCATAAAATTTTACAAAGATAATTTATGAATAATATGAGAGCCCTCATTTTGTAAGGCCTTAGATAAGAGAATCGTACTGACATTGTTGAATAGTGTTAAACATGGTTGATGATTGGCGTAGGTACAGGACATTGTAGTTAGTTACCCTTTGAAGGCATATAATTCCCTTCACTTGCGCGGGTCCCCATTTAGGACATACACATACTTAAGTTTTGGATAGCGATTACCAAATACAAATTAAAACGCACTTCGATGAATTATTACAGATCGTGTCGAAGCTAGGAATGCATCACAATACATAGTAGGGATTACAAAACGCATGCCAAGGAGGGAGGGCAGAAAATAAAATTGTCCTCTGATCACACTACAATGTTAGCTATTTAGTATGCAAAAAACTTGTTATTCCTGAATCATGTGAAAGGTACGTAAATAATATACAGTCAAAATTTTGCGTAATTTGTATTTCTGGTTATCCTTTTTCACGTCCTGATATTTTAATAGCGTTGTCTTGCCAACGATGATCTTTGGAGCATTTGTCCTGCGTTTTCCGCAAAAAATTTAAGAGCGAGAAAAATTTAAAGTAATTATTGCAGTTATTTTGTGCCGTTAATTCTTAAGTTTTTCATTTGTACTTTGGGTCGCTTTCAAAAGTATGATATTTATTAGCTTAATAAAGCTAAAGCTGAAAGCTAAAGCTAAATGCTGTGATACTAAAAGAAAATTCCAATGGACACAAAAAAAATCCACCCGGTTCATAATGCGATTTCAACCAAAATCCCAAACTAAATCTATACGAAATCGTGTTAAAATTTTGATAATTTCGCTGAGTGTATGCAACACACATCTTTGAAAATAAATGTCACTTTTACCGTAGCTCGTTATCATCCTAAGTGCAAATCATTGACGTAGATTTCCATAATGCCGCACACACACGGTCAATTCGAATCCATTTTTTGGATACTCGTTCCGTCAAAATCATACATTTTCTTGAATTATAATTGTGCAAAAATCTAAAAAAAAATGTATTCGGATTCTTCGTGTGTGTGCGACATAAGTCAGATCGTGTAAAAGTTGTGTAATAAATTAGGACGATCGTGTGAACCGGATCTGAGATTTCATAATAAACCTAAATTTCGTTGTCAAGTTTAAATCTCATTTTACCAGAACCTGATAGCCGTCTACACACAAACAAACCCTGGATTTGAACTAAATAAACTCATTCCAATCCGTTTACTCGATTGAATCGTGAGGCTTTAGTATATCCTGTCGCAGGTGTAAATTTCCTATAAACATAGCCCTGGATTTACTTGTAATTTCAACATTTTTCCAAATCGGGCAAAAAAGTGGTTTCAACGATTTTGTTTAATTATAAATTATTAGTTTGTGGGGGGCCCCCATTTCGATCTCGAACACAAGATATTTTGGAAACGTTACGCCACTGAATCTGTTGGTGCGATTTTCTGACTGGAAGAAGCGAGAAAATGCATTATCAATTGGCACATCTGTGAATAACGGGACATTTCCTGTTGGACTGCATATTTCAGCAAGTCGTGAATTCAGCCACAGTAATTTTTAGTGTCTGGTTGGTGTTCGTGATAGTCTGATTTAAAAGTGTTTCAGTTTTTGAATTTATCGGTTTTTTTTTATCATCATGTACCGAAGTCAAAAGTTACTAAGCGCTGTAGAATTGCAAGCAATTGTAGATGGTTGGAGTGACGATGAGTCCAGCGTGCAAGAAGATAGCGGATGGCAGGCGGACGAGATCGAAATCGTCATTGCTCCTCCGGAAACCGTCGATGTTGTCAGCGATAACGAGGAGCTATACGAAAACGTTCAACTGCTTACTGATGAAAATCAGTTGCCACGGGAACTAGCAGGGCATTTTGAAGTCAACTTTACTTATAAGGACGATACTCCACATGCATCTATGTGCAGTGTTGATAAGGAACCACAACCATCCACGTCACGTAGGGCTATGAATAACCCGGTATCAAAATGGAGCCACCGTGACAACTATGATTTTCCAAAACAACCAGTAGATAACACCGAGAATGATTATAAAATGTTATATGAAAAGACTCGTAAGTAACTATATTTTTATAAATTTTCAAATTTCAAATGATAAACTTGGACAGATTTGTATTCACCTTTACAACTCTGGGAGTGTTTTATGGATTCAGAAGTACTTCAGCTAGTTGTAAATTGTACAAATCAGTACGCTTGCCAAAAGAATGTGACTGGTTTCACAACAACAGTCGACGAAGTACGGACTTTTCTTGGAATTCTATATCTAACCGGCTACCATTCCCTCCCAAATATTCATTTGTATTGGTCGAATCATACATCTTTGGGATGCCAATTGGTTGAAGAGGCAATGAGCAGAGACAGGTTCAAGCGTATTAAACAAAGCTTCCACGTATGCAATAACGAAACTTTAAACAAAACTTTAAATGAACTTCTTAACCGGAAGTTCATGCAATTCGGTGTATTTTCGCACAATTTATCAATAGATGAGCAGATGATCCCTTCTTACGGAAGACATTCTTGCAAAATGTTTCTTAAGGGAAAACCGACCAGGTTCGGTTACAAGTACTGGTGTCTGGCGTCATCGCAAGGATATTGCTACCAGTTTATGCCATATGCTGGTGCGTCTGATTCCAACAAAGATTCCGCGTTTGGACTTGGAGAGAATGTTGTGCTTAAATTATTAGCACATCTAGAGGCTCCAGATAATCATAATGTCACCTTTGATAACTTTTTTACCAGCCACAGGCTTATGTCGCATCTCACCGATCTAGGATACTTCGCAACTGGAACTGTACGTGACAACCGGACAAACCATGCACCACTGATAGGTGTTAAAGAAATGAAGAAACAACCTCGCGGCTCTTCAGATTTTAAATTTGACCGAAATAATAATGTTTTGGCTGTACGTTGGAACGACAGTTCGGTAATTCATAAAATATTAAATTAACTCGATTAACTAATTAGTTTTTACTTTAGGTTGTTGTCAAATTTTTTAAAACATACACCCATGTGTCGTGCTAAGCGATACAATCGTAAAACTAAAAAAATGGAGACAATAGAGCAGCCATTACTCATTCATGAGTATAACCAACGGATGGGGGGTGTTGACCTCTTGGACAATGCAGTAAATAACTACCGCATAAAAGTCCGCGGTAAGAAGTGGTATTGGCCGTTGATTATGAATGCATTTGATTCAGCCATGGTAAATGCATGGAAGATTCATGTTTTGTGCGCAAAGTGTGATGGTTCGACACCTATGAGTCAATTTGACTTTAGAGTCGGCGTTGTTGAATCTCTGATTAAACCGCGAGATGTGCATCCTCCTAGAGGGCGCTCTGTAGGGAGCACATTTGAAATGGCCAGACGAACGGATGGTTTCGACCACATGATTAATAAGATGGCCAAACGGGCTCGATGCAGCCAATGTGGCACAAAAACTGAGTTTGGCTGCCAAAAATGTAATGCTACCTTGCATCCAAAATGCTTTTCTGACTACCACAATTGCGTCCCACGGGATATGGAAAAAGTCAAAAAAGCAAAATAACTCATTTTTCTTTTGTTTTTGTCCATAATATGTTTAAAATAAACAACACAATCATATATTATGCGTGTGGTCTTTTCATTACAAAGTGCTTACTTTTTCAGATTCCAAGTATAATTTATGCATACTAATAGTGTAGTTCCGAGGTGATTTCAGATTGCAAAGTGTGATGGAGAAAATTTTTTTTTTGTTTCTTATGTTTTTTGGGGTGCTGAGCTCGAATCCGGAGCTTCCCACCAAAATTTCGTGGCGGAACAGGATCAAAACCGCGAAAAAACCCAACATTTTCGGAGTTTTCCCGTTTTTTTGTTTATAACTCCGAAAGTGTACATTTCTCCGAAAACCTGTCCATGAAATATTAAAGAAAACATAACTGCGGGTCCAACGCGCCATTAATCATTAAAATGTGTTAAGCGGTATTGCTACAATTGATAGTCATTTTTTTGGCGTTTTTTTTGCAGTTTTGACCCTGTTTTGCAACGAAATTTTGTTGGGAACTTACAGATTCAGGTTCTGCACTCCAAAATACACAATGTACAAGATAAATACAACTTTTACGACCAAAAATGAAAAACCGTTCAATCTGAAAAATTTTTCATAAAATGGAACTATGTTAAAAATGGCAAATTTAAATTATCCACTGTAGTAATACCGCTCAACAGATTTTTAATATTTATGTCTCTTTAGACGCGCAATTATGTGCTCTCTAAAATACTCATGGAGAGTTTTTCGCAGAAATAAATAGTTGCAGAATTAGGGGGCGAATAACGGAAAAACAGCAAAAATTTTAGGGTTTTTCACGATTTTGACCCTGTTCCGCAACGAAATTTTGGTGGGAAGCTCCGGATTCGTGCTCAGCACCCCAAAAAACATAAGAAACAAAAAAAAATTTGTCTCCACCACATTTTGCAATCTGATGTACTAGGTTTATCACGTAGTAACTACACTATAAAGCCTATTGGGTATTTAAATACCCATTTGAGTAATTTACGTCTGCAACTCAATCAATTAACTTGGGGTTGGTTTTTTCTTTTTTATTAGGCAAAGGACAAAGGAATCTAACTAGTCGAAGCGAAAATTCCGAAATATCCTTTCCAGTTAATGTAAGGGGCATCCATATGCTGCTATCAAAAAAATTACGATTTTCGACAGGGAAAATCTCCAAATAATCCTAAAATATCAGCATTCTGTCCCAGGAATCATATTTTGCACTATTCCTAATCTAAGTTATAACGAAAAAATCAAATCGAAATCTGTAGCCCAACATGAGTTATGCCTATTTGTTTACACCCATGGGTATTTAAATACCCATTAGGCATTAATGGGTTAATTCAATTAGCAAACGAGCAAATCAAGAAAAAAATGCCGGATTTAGTAATAAAAATTATAAATTAAAGCGAAAATTTTGATTTTAATTTCTTGCAGAATTTTTCTGTGTGTCACCCGATAAACGTCAAACCTCAAACGCTTCACATATTGACTTATTGGACTAATCTTAACCAAAATTTACGTAAATGTGTCTCTGCCGAAGTCATAAGTCGGTCGGTGGGTTCACTGATAGGACTGCCTTTGAATCTAGCCCGAAAGAAAGGGAAGCATGTTCAAATTTTGGCTAATTATCGGCGGTAATTAGTCTCGGCCTCGTTTTTTTGTATTGGAAATAACTGTGAAAATCTGATATCATTATATTTGTTATATCAATAAATATGTTTTTTTTATCAAAATGTATACTTTTGAAAAACGATTTCAAAATTTCGCAGGAAAATTTGTCCCCTTAATCCCTCACTTGGGTTTGCCCCTGAATCATACAAAATTCATATGGATGAAAAGTTGCGTGCTTTGTATTAGAGAAAGCTCCTTGACTGTCGACCATATCGTCGGCTTAGAGGTAAAAGTGACCAACTAACATTTATCAAATTGTTCAAGAGAACAAAAAAAGCAAATTTTCGTGTCTTAAAAATCGAGGTTAGCAAATTCAAAATAAAAGACTATTGAATTTCCATTTAGAACTGAAGACAACTACATCCATACTTTTATTGTAATTTTAAACTTTCTACAGATGGGTAAATTTTCAATTTTCGCACTTAGTCATTTTTACCTCGCAAGACTTTTTGTTTGGAAGTATTTAGTGATTTAGTCTATGTATGAAATCATCCAGAAATGACATTTGTACTCTACTTTCGGAATGTAGGTGAGGTCAAATTTAACCCTTCTGTCGGTACCTACTTCAATATGCATATTCTATACCCAATAGGTCTGGCTGGACCTGTTGAGCATTTTTTTTATTTTTTAGAAAAAGTGAAGTTTTTATCCGTAGAGTCATTCTGCTAATTCTAAACTAGCATTTTTAAACAATAAGCATTTAAATCATTTTTGTAGATATTCTGGGAACGTTTTTAAGCAGACATATTTTGAGGTGGTATTAGTACAAACATGTTTTCTCCTCATTTTCTTCGTTTTTGCCTGTTTATTTTCATGGCGTATTTATTATAGAAAGTTTTATCGTATTTTCAAATTCCATTAACTTTGGGGAAATATTTAGGTCTTCGTTAGTAGATTTTACCCTGATATTAGTCTGCAGATTTAGGGAAATGGATAGAAAGAAATATTCAAGCGCGAAAATCATTTCATTCTAAATTGTTCGTAAATTTCTCGATCAAATCTATTTAGAATGACGCTAGCAAGTCACACATGCTTAGTCCTTACCATTACAAAGGAGATAAAACGTTTTGAATTTCCTAGAAACAAATTTCATTTCATTAGGTGATGTTATAAAATCTGATAAATTTGGGCATTCCCATTTTCCGAACATCGCGGCTTCTTAACGAAAACTCCAGAATTTTTTACTGTTTAAAGTACAAATCGAATTTTATTAACGTTATTACATCACATCACACAGGTGAAATTTAATAGAATTTTATATTTTGACTTTTAAACTGGAGAGAAAAATGGAGTGGAAAATTATAGGTCTAGCCAGACCTATTGGGTATCAGAAAACACTATAAATTTAAATTCGTCAAAAACATGCTCAAAACTTCAAACGATTTTTTTTCAATTTTTTGTCAAATGCTTCTAAACATATTATTCTAGGATATCATGAAGTTTTAAGTCGCTACAATTTCATCTTCTATACTTCTTTGACCGAATTATAGTGCAAAAGGTCTCGCCAGACCTTTGTGCCGACAGAAGGGTTAAATGGGAAAATCTGTAAATATTGGAGGAATGTGCTAGAAATTTTTTTTTAAGTTCACAAACGTGGCATCTTTTGCATTAGAAATTTAGGTCCACGAAAATTTTCTTAACATTTCAGATTTTATAATTTTTACTTCCCAGAACTTTTATTAACGAATTTATGTTGTATTCAACTAAAAGGGTTTTATTTTTTAATAGATTATGATTATAATTATTGTAAGATTTTCAATACACAGTAGTAGTAAACAAACATTTTTAATTAAAAATTAATAGAAAAAAAAGAAAATCTTCGCTATTCTCGTTTGCAACCGGTATACTGCTGTACCATTGCACCACTTCTTCCAGAACAACTCCTTTGTTCCAGAGGTCCAGTAAATCCCTCTTTTTTGCAGCACTTATACCTTCATAGGAGTTGTAAGCAGGCACAATTTCATTACAGGGAGTTTTGACATTTTAGGCACTGCTTCTTTTTAGGAACGAAGAAGGATAAATTATATTCTGTGCAGAAAATGTGTCTATACTGGCAGAAACGTTGTCTTTTTGACACTCCTCTTCATACAGACGGTGTATTAATTGCATGATGTTTAAATTTCCCGATAATTACTTTTTATTGGACGTTTTGCTAATATAATGCTCTATTAATTGCACTCTCTCTCTATGTGGCGCTTCACCCTAGCGACATCCTCCGAAGAAGTCTTTCTTACCACTCTTATCTTCGCCATTAACTGTCCCAAAGGATGGTTAGTAGCTGGTTAGTGCAGTGTTGATCGATGCATTTGAAATACCGTACTCAATATTTTTTTAATCAAATTAGAGTTTGTAAAACCTTCTTTAAAAATAACATTGTGAATTTCAAATGGACCGATCAACACTGTATACTATTTAGATTTTGCAAATTTAGAATTAATCGAGCTAAAATTTTTGGTGTCAGGACATTTGTACATGGATTGTGATTTGATGCATTCTGTGATTGAACCAAAAACGAAGCCCCCAAATAGTTTTAATATGAATGATTTGAAAAGAATTTTCGAAGAGGCAAGCACAAAGAAGCCTTACGAAACAAGTGGAATTATGTTTGGCAATTTCGCTGATTAAAAAACATTACGTGCTTCCATAATGAAAAAGCAGAATGCAGACGAAGAAGGGAAAATAGTTAACTGGCTAAAAATAAAAAGTCTTAAATTCAACAATAGAGAGCAACAAAAATTAAAATAACAGGCGTGACATTGGACTAAGGACAGATGTGTTAGTGACATCCCATTTTCAAGATCTTAACTCTTTTTTTTTGGTATTGAGATCAACAGCACGTTCAGCAGTGTTGTTTACTAATTAACTTGAAAAATAAATAAAAAACATAATCTTACAAGAATTGTAATT
The DNA here is from genome assembly GCA_949715475.1 of Microchrysa polita. NCBI lineage: Eukaryota > Metazoa > Arthropoda > Insecta > Diptera > Stratiomyidae > Microchrysa > Microchrysa polita. The sequence goes on from OX454417.1 coordinate 22,126,222, forward strand.
ATGATCTATTGAAGAAGTAAAACACTATTAATGTTTTTTTGTTGAATGCAACATGTACACATATGGACAAAAAAATAAGTACAGCCAAATAATGTTTTCTTCACACTACAGCGGTTATTAAAGTCAATAAAAATCGTTTGATGATATTTTGTTCCCTAATTGGAGAGGAATTAAATAATATATACACTAACCATTTAAAATAAAACTAAAAAAGGCTGGACAAAATAATAAGTACATTTTAACTAATTCAATTCAAACTAGTTTTAAATCAATCTTCTTGCTCCAATTCGTCGAGAATTTCGTTTCTTTTACTATTTCTCGACATATTGTCCATTATTCTCCAGAAAAAATCCGTTCTTGTTGAGTTACTGGCGGAATGGTACCGTATACCAAGTTACTTTAAGAAAACCCAATGATTGTGTCCTTATTGTGGCCTACCTTTTTCCAATTTTTTGACTTAATTCTCAACAAAATTTCGAGTGAATTCAAGTTTGGTAAACGACTTCATCAAGAAAAAATGATACTTCATTTTCATGCAGCTAATGCTTCACCATCTGATGAGGTGTGATATTATCCTGCGGAAATTACCACCAACCTGATATAGATTCTGAAGGATAATGCGAACCAAACATTGCTTATACTGGATATGTCTCACCGTAACGGTTACTAGATGCATTTGAATGACACCAAACAATGAAAAAAAACATTGACCATGATATTTGGCTCCGTTGAAAAAAGTGCTTTAATATAGCGTTGATAAAATTTATTTTTCTGTGAGACAAACAATATTACGAAAGGGGTCCTTTATCATATCATATCATCACTAAAACAAAATATTGTGGATTTTTCTGTGTTTGGTCTCGACCAAGGAGGAGTATCTCTTTCAATAACTGATCGCACCGTCCACATTTTTTACAAAGGAAACTTCGAATCTATTCACCAAAATTACATTACTTATTGTAGTTTTCCATTCACTTTTCGGAGAAATGAAATATTTCCAATACTTCCCGACAAGTATCGACAATGTCAGGGTACCTTTTTCGCCATATTGATTGTGAGTTATCATTGAGGGTCTCATTACGGACTATATGGTACTTCTACTGTACTTCTTCTACTATATGGTACTTCCTTTCTGTGAGCCTAATGAGCGCTTTTCGCCAGTTAAGTATTTTTTTGCTTTTAATTTGACGTTAGTTAGCACACTAAAAAGGAAAGAAAACACAAATCCCGATAAAAAGTCGGAAACTGTTGTGAAAAAAAGTTAAAAAACGATGTCGTACTTATTATTTTGACCAAACTTACTATCAAAGTTTATACCGGTCCGGACAGAGAACATAGGAGGAGCCATCATCTTTTTCGGGTTCCTTGCCATTGTTGTATCCTAGTTTTTATATTATTACAATATAATAAATGCGGTAAAAATCAGGAATAAAATGGTGCAACAAGGTGTACTTATTTTTTTGTCCATATGTGTAATTGATAACAAAAGTTTTGAGATGTAAAAATTATAAAACCTAAAATATCAAGAATTATGTATTTTCGTAAGTTTTTTAATACGAATACGAGTTGGTTATAATGTCTATTAATTTTAACTTCACAATCGTGAAAGGTGCTTTTTTTTTAAATTAGTATCTTGAAAATGAAAATATCTTGTGCTATTATTAGGCTTTAATTATATTGAGATCTAGGGAGTCATTAAAGGAAAACAATAATTTTTGAGGTAAAAATCACCAAGTGCTGCACTTGGTTATTTTTACCTCGAACATTTTCTGAAAATTTTGCACTTAATCAATTTTCATTTTCTATAACTTCTGATTTACTTATTTTATCGCCTCAACATTTTAATGACAGATGCGGGACATAAAAGTAATGCAATTGGCGTAATAAAACGATTTTTGCGAAAAATGCACTTAGTCACTTTTACCTCTAGGCAATCGATATATACCTATATAACTAGGGTATACACCCGCTCAACTTCGGGACAGGATTACCTAATTACAAAAACCCAACGAAAGCTGAGTAAATGCAGACAAGTATTTGTTGCTCTGGCATCATTAACAGTCAAAATTAAGACGAGAGAAACAAGCGCAAGAAAGCAACCAAACTACTTATCATCCTCTCGACTTTCATCCTTTCTTGTAGTTTCGTATAATAATAAGATAACCTGTACCAGCAGTAAGCAAGTGCAGGATAGATCTTATTGATTTTCATCAAGCTCATACAGATTCGTCGAGTAAAATGTGCTTTGGTCATAATATAATGTTCGCAGCATTTTGTATGGAAGAGGAGTGTAAGTTCAGTAGTAAACCTCATGACGGCTTGTTTGAATTTCGATTTCGTTGATTTTTCAAATCAAAGATAAGGATAATAAATGAAGCGTATATGATTTCACGGTTGGCTTGATACGGATTTTTTGAAAATCATTGTTGATTTGCTTTGAAGTTTTATGGTTTGGACTAGTTTTATCGTATAATGACTTTGGAACCAATATGGCAAGAAAGGCAAAAGTTGTTAACGGATATGCATGCGATATGTATACCCACTACAGCACTATATTGTTGTCCTACATAATAATGGCAGCCGGAAAAAAGAATCAAACTTTGCCCTCTCTGCCGGCTAAATAAAATGTATAGCCAAGCAAAAAGCGTCATGATTCAAAGCTCCTTAAACGCGTGCTCCACATCCAACGCTTTATCATGTCAGCGCGCGAAACACACAGTCTTGCATAGTACAGTGCATAGAAAATCCTTTCTATTTTTAACAAAATTGCTGACTTAGCGTGCATCAGCACTAAGTTGCACAATTCATCTGAACGTGACACGACCGTATTTTACATTGGCGTGTAGGTACTATTCCGTATCCTTGACTCATGACAAAGTAGTTTCAGTTACACTCTTCCTCTTAATGAATCCTTTTCTCCTGCGCTCACCCCTCGAGTCTATCCTTATTAAGTAGATATGTACACACTACATATAGCCAAAGCGAGAAAAAAGTAATCGACCGAGTGCAAGTCGAAAGGGTAAATTTAATTGGAGAGCAACTTGACATGGCACCTTCTCATAAAGAAAACCAAGTGAACTGTTCCCCAACCTAATGGAAAAACTATATCAGCCCGACCGGCAATTCTAGACATGTACACTTAGCGCCCAACAAGGATATCTAGAGTGGAGCATGTATTATAGAAGCCTTTCTTCCTCTCCCCCTCTCCCCGATATAAGTGAGTATCCCTCTTCGTCTCATCTTTATGACACATCCTTTTATAGTCTCGGTTTTCCGAGAGCAAAAAGTAGTGAGTCAAATAAATATGACCCGATTATATGGCTGAGAGTTGTTCCAGATGAATGAATGGTTGCGCGATAGAGCAGATTGTATGTCACGTCACGTATGTCATTGAATGAACGAACAAACAATGAGCAGATGTCGTCTCATTCTTTCGATGCTCTGTATTAGACGCCCACTTAATTCGACCAGTTCATCAAAAATGTTGATATAGAATGCGTTCCATCGGTAGTGTGAGTGTAATATCAAGTGGAGTGAGGTCTATTGACCAAGCAAAGCAGAATGCTATGCTACATACTTTTCCATCATGGCCAATGATGAACCATACACCAAGCCAAGAGACTAACTCTGTGATGATGACCAATTGGTGTGTTTGGTCGGCAAATAAATCAAGTGGTGTCTGATCAGTGCTTTGATTGCTAATTGAATTATCGAGGAGTGTCAGAATCAAAATCGAGACGCAACCATCCAATGGACACTTTATGTTCTGTGAAGACAAAAAGTATGCAACAAAAAATTTGAATACCTTTTTGATAAATTTGATTCTATTTATTGAAAAGCTATTTAAATGTTTAGTTTTTGTTTTGTTTTAATGCAGGTCAAAGCTAATATAAAATGAATTCATTGTTTAATCACTGTCCCCGTTATTTTTTTTTAATTATCACTATAATAAAAATTAATTTGCATCATAAAAAAATCATAGTTGCTTCTTTAACTAAACTCCGCTATACTAATATTCAAACTTGTTAGATAAATCTTGAAAATTACTATTAGACTTCTCTATATGGGTTGCGTGATGTTGTGTAGGCGTCCCGGTTTACCTTTGAGGCAAGATCTTCTCTATACCTATCCGACTTAGTAGTAGCGCGTGAAAATTTTCAAAAGCACATTTGCATCCAACACCAACCTCAAAAACACGATTGGGAACGAATTGAAAATTAAAATGTCGTTAATGTCGTTACTGCGTATTGGAAATACTAGGTATGTTACATTCCGTCATTGACGATTGTATTTCCACACCAATAGATACTATCGAAGAAATAATTAAAAATTATTTCTATAATAAATTTAAATGTCTTAATTGACTTAACATGTTTTGGGTGTGTTGTGGAAATTAATTAACTGAAAATGTGTATTTAAATTTGATTTGATCAATAATTCTTTTTAGCTTCAGCTATAATCAAATGATGAAATAGAGCTAATAGAGTTTCATGTTATCTGTAATTTAGAACTTTGACATGGATTCAATACATCATTGTTGGCTCTTGTTGTGGTCAGATACAGATTTATGTGACAAGAACATTTGTATTAATTGCGAATATTACAATATCTGCTAAATCAATCTTTTTTTTGCAGGTATGCTACAACATGCTGATTGCTGAATAAACAATATGTATGTATGTACCTAATTAAGATATTTGGAAATCAATGTGAGTAATCCTGAAAATCAAGTCTTGTCAGAGTGTTGAGAAAACTGTTCGGGCTCTTATATTTTTTTAACTCCTGAAAATTGTGTCCAACTTAGGGTGAAATTCAGGAATAAGAATTCCTTTATGAAATTAATTCCCGCTTTAAAAGAAGGGCGTTCATTATGCAGTACCTAAATTGCTCAAGAGGGTTCAAAAAAACTGGTTGTGACCATCCCGGGAGATTTACGGTGTGTTCCATCGTTTGCAGTTGAACATAGTTGGTCTAGTTTCCCTTGAAGTTCAGTAATATCGTGTCGATTTAGTACCAATCAGTGAAAAAAATGCGGAAGTTTTTTTCTCACTCTTTCTTTATGTATTATGGGGCGCTGATTCCAAACATAAAGAAAATAAGCAAAAAGTGCCAAATTTCTTGTTTTTTGTGTATAAACGGTTCCTTTCCCGGAAAAATTATCTACATACTACAAAAATAAAGTAAACAGTATCTCGTACAAAATTGCTTTATTTAATTTTTTTGTATGATTTGTAGTTTGGAAGCTAGAGCATTGCTAAATTTAGGCAATTTTCGCCCAAAGATTTGGGGTCTTTTATAAAATAATGAAATAATCTATGAGTTCTACTAATGGTAATAAGAATGCGTTTTAGCGTTTTCAGTTAATAGTTTTTCTTAACAAGAAAACGCAACAACCTTTATTGCATGAATTCGAAAACGAAGTCTTCTCCACGAAAACTGAACATTTTTGAAAGGTTCGAAAGTTCCCACTAGAAAGATGTTACTGTCATACCATAGTTACTCAGCATTTGAGCTTGAAAATACGTCAAACGCAGATCGCACAAACAATAAAATTATAATTTATCAAACACATTGTAGTATCCAGATGATAAATGTAGTATGTACATGAGATTACAAAATGTGGTGGAGAAAATTTTTTTTTTCTTTTTTTTGGTGCTGAGAACGAATCCGGACCTTCCCACCTAAATTTCGTTGCGAAACAGTGTCAAAATCGCGAAAACCCTTAAAATGTTCGTTGTTTTCCGTTTTGTCGGCTCCTAACTCAGAAACTATTCATTTCTGCGAAAAACTCTTCCAAAAAGACATAAATATTATAAATCCATTGAGCGGTATTACTACAATTGATAATTTATATTTGGCATTTTTAGCATAGTTCCATATTATGAATTAAATTTTGACATTGAACGGTTTTTCATTTTTGGTCGCAAAAGTTGCATTTTTCTTGTTCTTTATGTATGTTGGGGTGCTGAGCCCGAATCCGTAGCTTCCCACCTACATTTCGTTTCAAAATAGGGTCAAAATCGCCAAAAAAATGACTATTAATTGTAGCAATATCCGCTTAACGCATTTTAAAGATTAATATCGCGTTTGACCCGCAGTAATGTTTTCTATAACATGTTTATGGAATTGCTTTTGTAGAAAAGTACTGTTTTGAAATTATAAGTCAAAAACGGAAAAACTCCGAAAATGTACGGGTTTTTTACGGTCTTGGCCCTGTTCCGCAACGAAATTTTGGTGGGTAGCTCCGGATAAAAGAATTCAGCAAAAAAAAAAAACATAAGACACAAAAACAAAATTTTCTCCATCACATTTTCCAATCTGAAATGACCTAATGACTACACTATTGGCCTTTGATGAACAACAATGAAATCAGCAGCTGTATCACGACCGAATGATGGCTACAAAAACTAAACCTAAATCTGATTGGACATTTTTGCTGTTGCTGCTTACTGCCCATAATCTATTATTCGCGTAACGTAACGACTTACATTTTCTGCGGCCTTATGCTTTCTTATGAGTTAATACCGTTAATTGTTGAGCTTATTAAGAAAACTTGAAAAAAAAGCATACAAAGCCCAAAAGATAAGCCCATGTGTACTTGCCTATGGTCGCTTTATGCTTGAAATAGATTACGCGAATCAGCAGCAGCATCGGCATCGCCAAACGTCAAGCGCAATGCATTTTACATTGCTGACAAAAATGTTGAGCAGACGACTGGGCATTCAGCATATTTGTCAGCTATGAAATTCTGCCGATGCTGCTGCTGATGCGCGTAATCTATTTCAAGCATTATACGGGCACATCGCTTTTTGTATGGTCGCTAATAGAGGTGGTCGTTTAAGAAGGGTAAAATTTGTATGGACAAATGAGTGATGTAGTGGTCGTTGGTCCGACAAACAGATGGTCGCTTAATACGGGGAACAAATGTGTGCAGTTGTATGGAAACGAATTCCGTTCCCGAAAAAATCGGTCGTTATGAGAGGTGGTCGCTTAATACAGGTGGTCTTTTAGGCAGGTTTCACTGTATTCGGAATCAGCGCCCCAAAAAACATATAACAAAATTGAGAAATAATCTTCCGCATTTTTTTCCTGACGAAAATACGATATTATTGGGCTATTGCTCTAAATAATGATGATGATGCATATGCATTTAGTAGAAACCGCATCGTTGAGTTGCGGCTATGATATACCTAGATGGCATTGCTTTCATCCAATTGTAGGACCCTGTAAGCGACTATCGCGACATCTGAATTCAAACTCGTCATGATCTCACGGTCCATATATGAACACAACTCGTTCACTTTTCTGGGAGTCGTTAGAGTCGCAGGTCGCAACACGTTCTTAAGGTACATTGTCCTCGACGCGGCCGCAGCGACTCTAGCGACTCTAGCGACTCCAGCGGCACTAGAGTAAGTTTCCTACCCCAAACAGCCGTCGCCCGAAGCCTACAAACAAGCAAGTTCACCATTCGTGCATGCATTATGTACACCAAGAGCCGCACGACTGCTTTCTATATACATGCTATTCGTATATCGGCCGAACGAATACGACCGTTGTGCGAAACAACTACCCTACCCCAAGCAGCCGTCGCCCGAAGCCTACAAACAAGCGAGTGCACCACGTTCACCACTCATGCGGGCATTATATACAACAAGAGCCGCGCGGTTCATTCGACGATAATTTTCATTGTGGAGCTATGCCAACCGATTATCAACTAAAAACTAGTTTTTATATGCAATGGGCGAGCCGCAGTCGCTAGAGCCGCTGGGGTCGTGCCGAGGAAAACGTACCTTTACAGCCCGAATAATATTTCGAATTTGTGTTAATATATTGATATTGTTGAAGTTGATATCGCAAGTGTTTTTATCTTCGGTTGTTGGGAAGTCAATGCGAGCTGACATTAGTGAAAGTGCAGACTTCCTACAGTGGTGACCCCCCGCCGAAGCGAAATCAGGAGCACACCTTGCAGAATATTTCGTCACGTGCTCGTGTGAACTTTGCTGCGTAGAAACGAAAATTGGCATTGTACTCGAAAGCATCGTCAAGGTATTTACATTTATTTCGCGTTTAAAATGTCAACACCCGAATCAACAAACAAGGAGCTTCAGCCCGACGCCGACTCTCACGCCACACAAGCCAACATGGGGGCCGCCGGCCACTCAAACACACAGTCGGCCATTTTGAAAACCCTAACTACATCGTCTCCTTCCACGTTCACACCCATGTCCGCGACAGACACGCGTCAATATTTTCCACTCGCATTTGTGGATTCTCTGCAAACAAAAATTCCGACATTCTGGAAGCAGCGGCCAAAATTGTTGTTCCGGTATATAGAATCCCAATTCGCCTATTGTCGGATTACGTCAGACCCTTCGAAATTCCACGCGGTCGTTGCGGCACTCGATATATCGGTGTTCGACGAGATTACTGACATAATAGATAATCCGCCACGATAAAACAAGTATCCCGAACTGAAGAATAAACTCATCGCGAGGTTCGCTGATTCGCCGGAAGACGGTCTAGCTAAGGCGTTGTCCGAGCTTGAATTGGGCGTCATGCGACCGTCCCAGCTTCTGCGCCGCATGAAGTACCTGGTGGGCGAACAATTAAGCCACGACACTCTAAGAATGTTTTGGCTCAATAAGTTGCCGACCCGGGTTCGTGAAGTCTTCAGCGTCACCGTCCATGTTGAAGTCGACGCGCTAGCGGAAATGGCGGACAAAATTTCACGCGAAAAGGAAGATTCGCCTATTGTAGCTTCCGTGTCAAACAGTGACCCGCCAGTGCATTCTGACGGAAGGAGGAAATGGCTGGCATCAGCGAGCGTTTGAACAGGTGTGAGGCTCGTTTTAGTGGAACCAACCCGCGCAACCGTAGGCGATCGCGTTCCCGCACTCCAGGAGCACCTTCCAACATGGCACCCCGCAATGACCAATCAGTTTGCTTTTACCACCGCCGTTTTGGAGCCGATGCTCGGAAGTGCACTAAGCCGTGCGCATTTCCGGGAAACGAGTAGCCCCGCCGCCTGTTAACGCGGTTTGTAGCGACGGGGCAACCACCAACCGTTTGCTCATCAGGAACCAGCGCCAAGAGTTCCTGTTTTTAATCGATACTGGCGCGTACGTCTCGGTGATCCCACCGAAAAAAAAAACACAAAGCTGAACAAACCTGTTGGGCCAAAACTCTTTGCTGCCAATGAGTCTACAATAAATATATACGGCGAACAGCTTCTCTCATTGGATTTCGGCCTGAGGCGACCATTCGAATGACTTTTCCGAGTTTCCGACGTGTCACGTCCCATTTTCGGGGCGGACTTCATGAATCATTACGGCTTGCTTGTGGACGTGGGTCGCAAAAAGCTTGTAGATCCCAAAGTCAACATGTCGGAAGAGCCGAAACCATTTCAACGGTCAACAAAAACAATAAATTCCATGCGATCCTCGCTGAATTCCCTCAGCTGATGTCAACATTGATTTCCTGTGATCCTGTCAAGCACGATTTCCGCCACCACATCGAAACGCGTGGACAACCCACCGCCGATCGTCCAAGGTGTCTGCCACCGGACAAATATAAAACCGCACGGATGGAGTTTGAATTTGAGTTCATGCTCGAGCAGGGCATTTGCAAGCCATCAAGTAGCCCCTGGCAAGCCCGTTGCTCATGAAATAAAAGAAATCTGGTTGGTGTCCCTGTGGGGATTATAGACGTTTGAACGCGGTGACGGTACCGGATAAATATCCGATACCGCACATACATGACATCACCCAGCATTTCAACGGAAAAACATTTTTTTCTAAATTGGATCTAGCCCGCGCATTTCAGCAAATCCCCGAGGCAACCGAAGACATCCCAAAAACAGCCGTGATAACACCCTTCGGCCTGTTCGAACTTAATGTCATGACATGACTTTTGGGCTGAAGAACGCGGCACAAACTTTTCAAAGGATGCTGGATTCTGTGTTAAGGGGCCTGGACTTTTGTTTCAACTACCTTGACGACATCTTGATCGGTTCTTCTTCGCTTGAAGAGCACCACCAACATTTACGAATCGTCTTCACACGCTTGTCCGAACATTGTCTTCGCATCAACCCCGACAAGTGCATATTTGGTGACTTACGACGTTACCTCGGTATCACAAACCATTACTTTGCATACCGGCAAAAAGCGGAGCGCGCAACACCGATTCAATGTAGATACCTACATCACAATTCACCACAGATATCGTTCATGTGTCGAGCGCTGAAAACTCGGTCGCTGACAGTCTTTCGTTATCGATTTTCAACAACTCGCCGAGAAACAAAATGAAGATACGGAACTACGTGACATCTTATCAGCGGAATCATCGTCACTCAAACTAAAACAGCTGGTGGTGGACGGATGTTCGAATCCAGTGTACTGCGATGTATCGCAAAAACGGATTCCGCCGTATATCCCAGCAAGTCTCAGGAAAACAAATTTCGACTTGGTGAATAATCCTGCGCACCCAGGTGGAAAATCGACGAGTCGGCAACTGCGATGCAAATTCGTATGGCCTGGCATGGACAAAGATGCAAAGTCTTGATCACTTTGAATGGTAGTGGGCTACAGACGCCGCATTCCCGACTTAGAGCTTCAGGTGCTCCACCTGTCGTGGCTCCACCTATAGACAAGGTGTGGTGTGTCATTAGTCTGCACGGTACCATTAGACTTCGTCCACATATTAGTGCCCATCAGCGTGGATCCCTTTTGAATTTTCTGTCCCTTTTCCAATTTGGGGGGAAGACCATCATTTTGGGGGAAAATCAAGTTTCATTTGGAAGGATGTCACGAAACCTGTCTGGCAACACTGCCTATAGTCATGGCGAAGGTACGGACTCAACAACGCAGACCATCAGGAAACAAATCGAATTTTTGTCACAGCAGGATGGTAAATGTAGAAAAATGTTCAAACTTTATGCATTTTCAGGACGTTATTTTCTATCATTTCAGACCCCCTGACATCCTTGATATGTATTTACGGGGAAAATTTTCCACTGGACATTTCTTGGGACGTGAGATGGAATGGGACGGAATTGTCACTTGTGAATGAAAAGTTTAAAAAGTTGGTTTTGTCCAATAAAGTAAGAAAACTGCAAATGAAGAAAATGAAGCGAATGACGAGCAATTTTTATATAGAATTCTGGTCAATGATTAAACTTCAGCGTAATCATTATTATCATCAATGACGACCATAAAACCCAAGTCACTTCTTATGGCTATCGACATAACCATTCATTTTTCTTATTTATAATACCACAACCTCCGCAGATGAGCTCATCGTCGAGATGCAGGATATTTTATGGATTAATTATGTTTGCACCAGTTTTTCATGATGAAACATTTTTGCTCGTTGTCGATTTTTACCTGCGTCATGCAAGTCGATCGTATATATTGCGTGCTCTTTGCCGCTTATGCTCAGCGTTAGACTTTATTAAATAGTCATTGCCATTAAAGGGTTCCACAACTAATTGGTATCAACAAAATGAATAAGTTGCGAGTTACGACACTTGTTCCATCCATACGGACGATATGTGGTATCCTCTGAATTACACGCTATAGCAGAAGATACTTAGCCGCCGGCTAGGTTTCCAATACGAAGGATGTTGTGAAGGTATACATACTTATATGTAAATCCGTTTAGCTTCTGGCGAAAAGTTATCTACAGATTAATGGAGGTTTTACTGCAGATAGGTATCAGTAAATGTTACTGCAAGGGCATGTCGACGGACGTTGTCCAATTACAGGTCATGATAGAAAATACCTATGGAAAATGTGAATGGTTGAGTACTAATGATTGTAATTGACACTCTGATCGTTTCAAATTGTTTCAATCTCAGTGTGCAGTCATTTGGTTGACATTACTGAAAGTGCATTTTGTCTCGGTATAGACAGGTGCATTTTTGAAATATGTGTTTCAGTGGGAATTGACAATCGAAAAATAATTGAACTGGCCTTATACCTTTGTCAGACGCAATGAATTCTCAAGTACCGGCTCCATTGGAAATATATCTAGAGACACACTACAACTTATGATAATTCACATTGTCTGTTAAAATCGTATACCTACTATCTAAATTTGTTGAGGATGCATATTTTCTGAAACTATTAGGTCCATATTTATAAATCTTCTTCTTTATGCCACGATAGCCCGACGTCGGGCCTTGGCCGCCTGGATTGAAAACTTCCAATTTTCGCGGTCACGCGACCTTGTCCTCCAGTTCCGAAAGCCTAGCATCTGGTGGGCGTTCTCACATACAGAATGCTCCCATCGGGCTCTCGGTCGTCCACGCAATCTGGCTCCATCCACTCGTTGCGCGTTCATCACCTTTTTGGGCATGCGATCGTCGTTCATCCTTTGTACATGTCCCGCCCATTGCAGTCGCTGCAATTTCACGATCTTCGACACCTGTAGCTCATCATACAGCTGATACAACTCAAGGTTGTACCGGATGCGCCATTCACCTCGTTCACGAACGGCCCCGAAGATTCTTCGGAGAACCTTTCGCTCGAATGTGTCCAACAGGTGTTCAGAGTTTTGGGTTAGGGTCCATGCCTCGCAGCCATAGCATAGCACAGGTCGGATTATGGTTTAATACACGTGGAGCTTCGTGTTCCTGTGCACCAGCTTCGAATTCATAATTTGGAGGACCGCAAAATAACACTTATTAGCTAGTTGTATCCGTCGCTTTATCTCATCTGTTTCGTTGGCGTCCTTTGACAAATTGCAACACAGGTAAGTGAGGTTGTCTGCATACCCTATATTGGGGTCCCCCACTGTGATGCTTGAATTTGCTGGCGTTCTAGTTTTTGATTGCATCATGACCTTGGTTTTAGATTCGTTGATATGTAGCCCAACTTCTTTGGCGGCGTTATTGAGATTATGCAGGAGGCTTTCTGCATCACCCAATCTTCGAGACATGATGTTTATTTCGTCGGCGTAGGCTACTAGTTGAGTCGATTTAATGAGTAGCGTTCCGCTGCTGTCCAAATTCATGGCTCGAATCACATACTCAAGAGCTAGGTTGAAGAGCGTCGGCGGCAGCCCGTTCGCCTTGCTTTAGTCCAGTACGAGTTTCAAATAGGTCAGTGAGTCTGTTCTGAACTCTGACCTGCGAGACGGTATTAGTCATAGTCATCCTTATGTGTCGCACTAGCTTAGCCGGTATTCCAAAATGCAGCAAAATGTTGTACAGTACGCTTCGATCGATACTGTCGTATGCCTGCTTGAAGTCGACAAATATTTGGTATACGTTGGTGTTGTATTCCCAGCCGTCTGGAGTAAAAGCTTCACTGTAAAAAGCTGATCTGTCGTTGAACGACCAGGTCTAAATCCGCCTTGGTACTCGCCAATGATGCAATGATCTTCTGCATTAATTCTATTTTCTAAAATCTTAGATAAAATCTTATAAGTCGTACAAACTAATGAGATGCCTCTGTAATTCTCACATTTCAACTTATCCCCTTTTTTGTGGATTGGCCAAATTATACTTTTGTGCCAATCTTCCGGGATTATTTCGTCGTTTCATACTTTAACGATAAGTGTGTGTGTAGCCTTAACAAGGCCTCCCCACCATGCTTCAGCAGTTCAGCTGGAATCTCAACAGCGCCCGGGGCTTTATTATGTTTTAGTGCTTGCATGGCGAGATCAACTTCTTCTACAATAAAATGGAAACTACATCGAGATCACCAATCACGAAATGAGTTTTGAGGTTATGTTTTTGGGGATTTCAATTTCGAGATTTGTTATGAATCGCATTTAAAATATGTACATCCATAATTCTCCAATTCACATTTCCATTTAAACTCTTTTTCGCGTCATTCACACAAGCTGTTGAGTGTTATTCGTCGCAGTCTGAATATACTAAATTCCCAAGATAATTTACCATTTTTTTCTTCGCAGTCCTTTTACTTACATTTTCTGTTTTTCCTTCACGTACTTTACAATACAAGTCCCGATGCTGCTGCCGCCGGTAAATTTGTTTCATTCAATTTTAACAAGAGCTTAACTCAACCGCATGTAATCATCATCTCCGTTTGTACTTTTGCGTGTTTACAATTCGTCTCTTTCTCTTGGTCCTTTTCTGCAATTCTGGTTATGCAGGAAGAGGTTGGGTCGTCCTGTTGGGTACAAGACGCCATCCGACCCGGGAAATGGGGGTAAGCCACACGCGTCAGCGTCGAGATATAGTATAGCGTATGTATCCGACTCCATGAAGTGGATGGTCTCTCACTGGATCCTCACAAATGCATAAAAGAGCCTTGAAAATAGCATGTAAAATGCATAAAACATTTTATCTGAACCAACAAGAAGGACGAACGGGTTGTACGGGACGGACATATAACGACCGATATGTCAAGCCAGAAACTCCGCGCCATATTCAGTCCTGAACTCCTACTGTCCGTAAAATGCTTCTGCGGCAACGTCGTCGTCGCATAGTCGATCGTCGTCATCAACATCGTGTCGCTGCCATTCATAGATGCATTTCGCCCGGGTACCAAGTGCATACTTCCTAAACGAATTCAACCTTTTGTCCTAAGCATCTAGCACCATCCGGCGCGGCTTCTCCGTCGAGACCCAGCTAGGGCAAACATTCCTATCCCGAGTAGAAGTTGTCTCGCGAGATGGAACTTCCAAAGACAGAGCGGAAATGTTTCATATTCGTTCTGTCTGTAAATGTTCCTTGCAATTCAATGCAGCCGGCAGCGCAGAGTCGTGAATTGTGTCACATTTTGTATGCTATGACACTAGACACACCCGCGCGCTCCCGCAAACACATCCACTCATGCTTATCCACACGAATATGCCTTTGTTGTTATCCTTCATGTTTCTATAATTTGACGAGTGTCCGGGACGTCATTCTTTATACATATGGATGATACGCAGCAGGACGATTTTATGAATGGTATAAGTTGTGTGAGTGAATGTATAGGTATGGTCTCTCATGCTGTTCAGAATGAATAGCACCACTGCAATATTCTCCAGGATTCAAGTTCTTCGTAGAATACGAAAGGAACAAGACACGAACACGGAATAGTGGCTAAAAACAAGAGTTTTGTGACATTAATAAGACAAGGTGCACTCGAATGGAAGACTACTTAGACGTTGTCTTTTTGTTTTAATGTGCAGCGGGGATGTTGGAGGTCCGTTCTATGTAGGTGTGTATGTTATTCAGGATTACTTAACTGCGAGAAGACTTTTAATCAGTTGTAGAGAAATATTGTAATTTTCTGAGCAATTAAATGCATTACAACTTAAATTCTCACAACGGGGAAGAGAATACCGTAGTTGGCATCAGTGTTCTTTCCCCACAATTACATAGCACCTATCTTGCCACAGCGGGTGCCAGGTTTCCTCATCTGAAAGAAGTTCACAATTAGGCCAGTAATTTAACGATTTTAGGTCGCAAAAAAATGCTCCGCTCTGTTGTTTTGGGATATTGTTGGGATAGATACCAGAAGTGTACCACCAAGTTTGCAACTTCGAAAAACCTGTGCTAACCCCGTAACCCTCAAAAAACCTCAACATTTTCGGACTTTTTTCATATTTTTGTTCCTAGTGTTCCGATTTCATACGTTTCTAGATATGTTTTGAAGCTTTACTAAAAAAACACATTTGGGGGAAGGGTGGTTAAGATTGGTTTATAAAGAAAAAAGTTTTTCTTAGAAGAACCTAATTTCCAGAGGTTGGTTTGTTTGACAGCCCTATAACGTAGTGTTCCGATTTCATCCGTTCCTAGATATCTTTTGAGGCTTAACCAGGAACATACTTGGGTGAAGTTTGGTTAATATTGGTACACAAAGAAAAAAGTTTTTCTTAGAAGAACCTAATTTTCAGGGGCAGCCCTATGACCCCATGGTCTGATTCCACTCGTTCCGACATATATGCAGCTAAGTAACTGGTTTATAACTTCATGTCACATGACTTTCTTCGTAGAATGCGCATTTAAACCGACATTCAGCTCGGAACATGACTGAAATTACAATTTCGAACTTTTTTACAAAAAACAATGTTTAAAGTGTTGTATCTTGGGATCCTTTGCGCCTACAAAGCTGGGGTTACACTCAAATTAAAGAAGATTTTCTTAGCTTTAACAGTGCACAACTTACTTGTAGGAAGCACCTTTTAGAATTTACAAACAAAAATATGAAATAAGTCCGAAAATCTTGAGGTTTTTTGAGGGTCACTTCTGGTATCTATCCTAACAATATCCCAAAAAACCAGAGCCGAGCAATTTTATGCGACCTAACGCCTTATATTTCGGTTAATTGCCTGGCCTAAATACTGAACGGCCAAATCGTATGGTGATCGGAACATCCAAAAAGTCGCTAGTGCCGCTGCCGGGGTAAAGTTGACAACACGCTATATTTAAGATTATTTTGCTTGTGCACTTTATCCTTATTGCTTATTGAAAAAATGGTAGGTATAAGGAACATCAGCAATAAGCTGCACAGGTTTTCACAGAATTTTGCCTATTTTAAAGCAACTCTGGAAGCTTTTGAAAAATATTTTAATTGATTTGGAAGGAGTATTTTTCTGGCGAAAACAGTGTCCTTCAGCTGACAATTGGTCTTGCTAGAAATTCGTATATTATCTTAGGTTGTAGTACTGCCGGGATTAGCTCCCTTATTTTTGATGCCTGCATAAAAATAATGAATGCATGTGAGGGGACGATTATTTAGCCTCAATTAATTTCGAGATCCGGTAATTGCAGACTTTGAGTTGAGCCGCCCCTGAGTTTTTTTTTTGTTTTAAATGGGTTCATGGGATGCATTCATGCATTGATTTCACTTCATCAGGCAGTATTTGCCACGCTTCAAAATTTTAATCTCAGAAATACACTGGTCGGCATATGTATTTTGACATCTCATACCCTCCAGCCCTGACACTGGTTTTGTTTAACTAAAGTCCATAACGGTGAATTTCTTTTATCAAAATTAAAGCACATATCGACAGCAATAAATATGCTTAATATTTTTCCTGTTCTCTTTTGGACTCTCATGCTATAGAAAAGAGAAAAGATGGAGGCGTAATTCTGGTGTGCCATAAGTATTTTGACAACATTTAACTCTTTGATTGCACCCATTTCTTTTGCAAGAACTGATGCACAAAACATGTTTTTATTAATTGTTGAGTTCCCCATATTTATTTTGAAATAAAAAATATCATCAGTGGCTCGAAACATAAACAAATATCAGAATTTCGAAGATGCTCAAACCACATCGATTGATGCAAGCCTTAGAAACAGAAAAATGTTTTAAAACAAAATAAAAACAAATCTTGGCGCTCTCTGAAAGAAAGCGAAATTGATCCCGAGTGATGAGTGAGCCACGATGAAGAACTCTAAGAAAGAAGTGAAATTTAAGCCGAATTGTGCCGCAAAAAAAACGAATATAACTTCCGACGATTCAATCACGACCAAAAGAAGCTTTGCCCATGGAAACAGTGATTTGAACTCAAGCAGCCTAGGCCATTGTAAGCAATATCTCCCTGCATCATGAGAGAGCCTCCACTGTGGTATTAATTTTAATAACCAGGTATCCGTTTTTCCACATAAACTGGACATTTTCTTTAAATATTGATTTTTTTTTTTGTAAAAACGCAATAAAATAACGAATATTAGCCGAAAAAAATTACAGTAGCTTGAACTTTTTCCTTAGTAACAGAGGTTTGCTTTTGGTATGGTTTTTAAATCTTTCTTTGGTTTCACTTTATCTGCGTATGCATGCAATTTGCCTTTTTTAGTTCTAGGTCGCATCCAAATTTCGCACCAATCTGTTTTCTTCTTTATAGCAAGAGAGTGCTAAAATGGACAGGAAAAATATTGAGCATATTTATCGCTGTTGATATGCACTTTGATTTCCTTATAAGAAATTTACAGTTATTCGCTTTTGTTAAACAAAATCAGTGTATGGGCTCGAGAGTACCAGATGTCAAAATACATATGCCGGCTAGTGTATGTATTCAGTTCCTAAGATTCGACACGAAAACAGGAGAGACTAAATGCTCGTATTTTTCAGGCCCAAACCGACGTCGAGATATAATATAAAATCCTTTCATATCAGATCCTGAAATATCACGTTTGACCTAATCATCTGAATCTGAAATCTTTTTTTTTTAGTGAGATCCTAAGGTGTTGTTTTCGCGAGCCAAAAGTAATGACATATGAGTAAAGACAAGTACCCGAGTTGGATGTAAATCAGAAGTAAAACGTGCAATTATTATCATTTATCGTTGGAGGTGAAAATGGACATTCTCCATGGTCGTTTCTTCAAATTTGACTTTAAACTTTTCAACACTCTTTCTGTCAATATTTTTGGAATCGGCAATTGAAACCTTAACCTTCCTACACCCGCGCCATTTTTTGAAATACATATACCCGCATCGGTCCTAAGGTTTGGCATACATTATCATATGGTGGGTCTAACAAAAGATACCGAAAAAGTAATCAAACTAAAGGATATAATGAACAGAAAGCAATAACTTTATTATCTGTCCATGAACTATACATTTTCCGCTAAGAGGTGGGGGCGATTGACACCACATAGACTAACACGCGCGACTCTCGCAAACTTACGATATGCGCTAAAATGGAGTCAGCCACAAATCCGGCAGCTAAAAAAATTTACTAGCTAGTGTTTCCGGTAAAATAGATAAATTGAAAAATGAATCTGCGGTCAGACCAAGACCAAGGCGCGGGTATAGGAGGGTTAATTGGTGTTGTCAATTTAAATAACATTCCATAAACCCCACTAAAAAATCTTGGCTAAGATCATGAAGTTGGAAAAATTTGTTAAGTCAATTTAGACTGAAATTCTGCAAGAAATTTCCGATGGGATTACAGCATTAAACATCCTATCAACAAATTGGGAGAACACGTGTTGGTGCAGGTTTCGTTGAGAACTACACCAGTAAGATTTAGCATAAAAAAAAACACATTAGCGATATTTTCGCTTTGTACCTTTTTTTTAGATAGCCACACAACTAGTTTACTATACGAAACTCGGTTATTCAATTTTCGGGTAGATCAAACTTCAGTCTGGGTTGTGCTACTGCTCAGTCGGTAGTGTAATAATACAGTCAAACCTGTTAATCGGACCACTGTATAATCAGACCACCTTCTAATTGGACCACTCTCGGTCAATTTTATTTGGTTTTTCATACAAAATGACCTTTATAAACGGACCACCTCTTAATCGGACCATGGACCACAGTCGGCGACTCCAATTGGATGGATTAGTACTAGATGAACCTCCACAATCCGACCAACAGTCGGCGACTCCAATTGGATGGATTAGTACTAGATGAACCTCCACAATGGGACCAACCACTGGTAATATATCCAAAATCGCACAAAACTACAAATTGATAATTTTATTTGCCTGGAGCAGTACGAAGTAAATTTCACCACACGGACCAACAGGCAGTTTGCAAGACAACATGGAAAGACATTTTGTTTTTCAAACAAAATCTTAGAAATTTCGTTACTACATTCACTTAAGTTCCGATTAAAATGAGCTATATTATTCGCCAACTGGAAAATTTGTAGACGGCTTCAACCATTGCATCAGTGTTGGGTGGATGATATGGCGAGACAGTTCTGTCTGGAGTCTCTGCGACAAGAAGATGCCAGTGAAGTTCAAAGGCAAGTTATACAAAACGCCTGAAAACCAAAGAAATCGGAGATTGATTGAACCCTTATCCTCATAGTGGGAAATGGGGAGTCCATATGATTTTCATTATAGAAATGCTTTGTAAACTATTGAAGAATATTAAAAATTTCGTTGGAACTGCGTGTGGGGAGAGTTTATAATAAGGAAGCTAATTAAAAAATCACAAAGCAGTTACGGTGATGAGCGGTTTCAAAACATGAATTGCAGTGGTCTAAATTTCCAATATGTCGCAACGTTTAAAAATGATAAATTTCTTAATTGTTTATACTTTCCTGGCATACCTTGGTAATCGGACCACCTGCTAATCGAACCGAATTTTATCGGTCCCGTCAGTGGTCCGATTAGACAGGTTTGACTGTATACATATTATGTATATTGTGCCGACAAAATAGAAATACAGCATTACTGGAATAACCCCAAGATAAAGGGCCCTTATGATCTAAAAAATGCAAGTCTGGGCAAAAGCATTGACAATTTTACTGGTTATTTCTGAGATCTCCGTAATTGTAAATCCGAAAATATCTAAATAAATATTCCGTTTTAGAAAAACGAGTGTTCTTAATTAAAGCCTATTATCCTACAAAACAGTTGGCTGCACTGAGGTTCTTTGGGATTAGTTAAGGCTACATGACAATAACAAAGAAGGCTCCTTTTGTGCTCTATTTGCTTTACGAAAATTTAACCTTGAACATAAAAAAAAAACAAAATTGTCAGCATAACCTGAACCGAATCAAAGATGATATGGGTTACTGAATGTTGACGTAAATATCTGAAAAATACAACGTTTAGGGCTGAAGGTGAATTTGGAAAGCTACAGCACACTACAATACTGAGTTTAATACGTTGATGTTAGTTTTCTTCATTGCTTCATCATGGAAATTATAAAGTTGCAGTCCTTTGTCAGTGCCAAAAGAAAGACCTAACTCAGTGGTCTGTTTTCATCTACTCCAATCATAAGTTTCCTTTTTTCAGATTACTTAATGTTTTATTTCTATGAAGTGATGGTCAAAATGCCGCCCCAAAAATTTGGCGCCTTGGGCAACCGCCCTGTTCGCAAACCCCCTCCCCCCTTAGAGCTGGCGCTGCAGAATGACCCAGCCTCCCCAACTTATATTAGTCACAGAACTGCGACATCCATGGCTACAGGTTGTGTATTATGGAATACATTTGCGTTGAAACTGGTAGATAGTTGAAACTTGAAAAATACCTTTACAGCCGTGCAAAAGAAATATGGTGCCTGGGGCGAAGATGTGTCAAGGCAAATCGGCTACCGGCTACATGGCTTCATGGCTCAGATCTATCAAGCACCCAAGGTTCTGGCAGCTTATCAGCTTCTGGCAGTTTATCTGCTACCTGGAAACGCCATAAAATCTTCACTAGGAGTAAATTAAGAACTGCAAATTTAATTTATTTTTCATTGTAACTATTATTTGTCTAGTTTCGGAGGTATTAAGGATTAAGTAACATTTAAAAAAAGAACCTTCAAATGCCTGTGTCAACTATGGGACTAAGAATTCGGGGTATGCCCTTACAGATTTTTGGCTAGAAATCACATAAGGAATCATTTTTCGCTGCGTTTATGCGGTAGTTTCCGGACATATCTCAATTTCAGTTTATTAATAAAAATTCCATGAAATCGTATTTAATCCAAAGGGAAGTATTTAATCCAAAGGGAAGTCGACATAAGAGAGGATACGAAAAATTATTTGCTGTATCCAAATTTTAGGATAAATGCAAAGAACCAGGGACGGCCCTGCACTAGCAACTATTGAAAAATTAGTCTGGCGATTGACGGACTACATCTGAGAGTAAGGAAAGTGTATTCTTATCATTCTTCACGTAGAAGACAAACTCTATGCACTTCTGATTTTATTGACATTGATTTTCAATATTTTATTAAAAGTACTACAATAGTCGGAACCATGGAAGACTTATTATTGATATTCAAGTTAAATTGAAAGAACGATTTAGATTCGGGAATCAGCAAGTGAATCCCTTATCAATCTAGTCTTATATGGCTTCAAATTGTCCAAGAGGCACGTTTTTTTTTCGTTAAATTTAAAAAACCTTGAATTTGATTTGAACAAGAATTAGTGACAGCTTACTTTTATTTGATGGTCTCTGAAGAACGGCTCCCGGGGAAACTGCCCCCTTCGCCCCCGTTCGCACGGCTTTGGTAATAAAATATATTTGAATTGAATCGGAGTCATATTTCGCTTAGGAAATAAAAAAATAAATTTTTGTCAAACATGCGATGAATTTATGTAGTATAAAGGTTTGTGTTCCTCAGGGCGAATGATGCAATTGTCACTGAGCAACTATTGCGCTTTTATAAGTCCTAGGCCACTATTCACATATTTTATATATGAAAAATTATGCTTCGAAGCGTTAGATGATATTCGGAATAAAGCTCCCTAGATATTATTTGTGTCCCTAGAGCATATGACTTTGAAATGAAAAATAATAATCGCTTAGCGAACATCGCATGGCTCGCCTGAGGGAATATTGACCTGTACTGTCCTGTGAATACATTTAATACAGGGTGTCCGGGAACTGCCGCATGAACGCCGCGGATTATGATTCCTCATGTGATTTTCGGCAAAAAAGTGGTACGAACAATTCTTAATTATTTAGCTACCACAGGCATTTGAAGATTTGCAAAAAAAAATCATTTTCTTGTACGACTTAAACATTAATATCTCCAAAGCTAGACTATAGCTAAAATAGCGAAACTAGCCGCACTAAAATCGGATAAGAGGTCTGGTTTTTACAAAGCTTCAAAGTTAAACTTTTTTTATTTGACCCAAAAACAAATTATTTTTCTATCTCAATTTTCTCCAACTTCTGCAAAGGTGAGGTGCTTGTACGATTCTTTTAAAAATTGGCGCACGTTAAAGGTACAATTTCCTCGACACGACTGCACGACAGCGACTCGCTCATTCCATATAAAAACTCTTTTTTAAAATGAGAGAGAAACGAGTTTTTATATGGAATGAGCGAGTCGCTGTCGTGCGGCCGCGTCGAGGACAACGTACCTTTAGTGTAGAAAAGTAGGGAACAATTGACGTTTTTAGATGTATTTCATTTTTTTTTATTGAGCTGCAATTTTTTTATTTATGACAATACATTTTAGAATCTGACGGACTCTTGGATAAGGAAAAGAAGCATTAATCACATTTTTGTTTTTAGGTCGGATCTGTTGTACCAACATGTTAGGCTGCACATACATATATGTTGGATTAAAATGAATTTTAGTTCTGTCAAAGAAGCTTATTTACAGGCGGGTTTACATTTATATTCAATTAATTCCATCTTAAATCCATCCCTTCGAGTCCATGGATTCGCCGTGTATATACAGAATTAAGCACCACGTATACGTTATGGATGCCGTTGATTTCAGTCCATATCATTCCTAGGATTGAACGATTTAGTTATTAACGCACCCGATAGATTTTTGTACATTAATCCCAAAAACGGCCGTAATATGGAGAAAAAAACTTTTATGACACAGTCATGTCAAACTACTTCAACCTTTGGAAAATCGCGTCGGCCGATCCATACTCGACCATATAACTCACAAATACAGTTGCCCCTGAAGTCTTGTTTTAAGCTCAAATCCTGTTAACACTTTGATCTTACTTATATTCCGAAAAACGTACAATACAGTAAATCCCCTCCAAATTGTCACTCCGTCAATCGGATGCAGGTGTGATAAGGTGAATTACATTCCTTTTTGCAATAAGAAGTGGAATCGGACAAAAATCTGTTTCAAGAATTTATTTTCGTCGTAGAGTTAAAAAGTCAAACTTACAGTTCGATAACGTGCACGAAATCGGTAAACGAGCTAAATGTGTTCTAGACGTCCTCAACTGTGGTTTTGACATTTTTCCCTAAATTTTGTGCATTGCGATTTACATAATATTTTACTCCGTTTCAGTCGAAGATTATCTTGAAATCTCCGTTGAAATCGCTTCACGAAATCTTTAAAAATGTCTGGTAAATCTTGTAAGTCTAATTTAGATTATCGATTAAATCCTAGATTTAGTTAACAGTTTTACCATATTGTACTGCAATTTGAATAATGCAAGTACATTATACGATGCATTCGATACACAGCATTTGTTGGTAGTTTGTATCGGCTATTATAGCAGATACACTGCGTTTCACTTGAATAGCACACTCTATACATTAGATTTATTTTCTCAATATCTTTAAAAAAAATGAAGACAACAGATATTTTGTATTTTTTATTTGCCATTTGATTAATTAGCTTTAATTTGAAATAAAAAGAATTCGATTTTTTCCAACATGTAATCTTAGAAAGAAAAAAAATGTAAAACACCAATGAAAAAACACAGGAATTCTGTTTCACTTGAATAGCACACTTTTTTTTAAACCTATTTTAATTAACTTTTTATGCAGTGAGGATAACTTATTATTGTTCAGAATACAAGTTGAGATCAATTTGAATTAAAATCAGCAATTTTAGTAATGGGTTGAGCCTCCCCCGTTTGAAATAACCTCCTAGATCCTATTAGGCAAATAATCGTACAAACTTTTGATGTAAGCAAGGGAAATGGTAGCCCATGATGGCAGAATGGCTTCAATTATTTCAGTCTTTGTTGAAAATTATTTACCAGACTCATAAACTTTTCTAAGCAGCCATCTCCAAACATTTTCTATTATGTTTAGATCCGGCGAGTATGGTGGCCAGTTCAAAAGAGTAACATTTTTGGACTCGATAAACGACTTTACGGCACGGGCAGTGTGTATTGGTTCATTGTCTGGTTGTAAAGTCCACGGCAATGGTCCAAAGAGACTTTCGAATGTCGGAAAAGCCTTTTCTAAAACACCTTGATACGACTTAGCATTCATAGTGGTGTCTAAGAATTGGAGTTCACAAGTGCCGTAGTAGGATTTGGCTCCCCAAACCATAACGCCGCAAACTCGACTGTGCAAACGATCCAACTGGTGAGTCTCCTTCCTTAAATCATAAAAATAACAGTTATATCCATCGGGCCCTTCCAAATTAAATTTCTTCTCATCAGAAAAAACAACGCGATATCACTCTTTGGTCCATGACATGTTGGTTGGTACGCGAAAAAGTCAACCGAGCTTGTTTATGAGGGGGTTAAGAGGTGTTTTTTTTTTTAATTTTAGACGCTTTAGGTCTTCAGCTTTTGAATTAGCACGCCATACAGTTGTTTTACTCGCACTGAGACCAACTTTTAACCGAATTTTGTCCACAGAATCATATGTGAAATCGATGCTTCACGCAAAATAGATCACTTATCTGCATAAGAGCGTACACAGCTCACTCGACCTTTCATATTTTTCCATAATTTTCACAATTTTTAATTAAATTGTAAATCACGTTTCTGCCTTTTCCCATTTTTTTCGATATTTTAGTCACTGAAAAGTCACAATCCCTTTAATTTTTTATTTTAACTTATTCTTCGCTTGTTAAGGCTTTTCCACGACCCAAAATTTTTTAAAATCAACGAATCGTATTTAAATTACTCAAAACGACTATAGATTGTGATATTGTGACCACGTGCACCACGTATTTGAAGCTTAAACCCAACTGTGCTATTCTAGTGAAACAAAAAATCTGCTCGCTTTTGAAGCAAATTGGTGAAAAAAGGTAACGGTAAATTTGGAGAGTATAATTTTTCTTTTGGGGAACCCACACCAACAAGACAAAAAAAAAGTACTAGCAAAGTCATAAGAATATTGATATATAAGCAAATTACAATGAAAAAACGGAATGTGCTATTCAAGTGAAACGCAGTGTATATTCGGCTCAAGGAATTTTCGCTAGAAAATTTATCTATTCAGACAAATTTCTGGCATTTTCTGGTTTGGTTTCCATATGAGATCAAAAATAGCTGAAATTTAACCTTGATGCACGCTTCTAAATGATCATTTTGCGAACATGGACCTGTGATATGTTAATGTACTCGACATCTCATTTTTTTCTTGGTGGTATATTAACCCTACGATGAACGAAAAGGTCCCTAAGGACCTTTTAGATTTTTGATTGTTTACTATTTCTCCTGGCGTGTTTTAGATTTTCGGCGCTACCATGTATTCCAAAAAAAAGCATAATGAAACGTATTATAACGCGTTTCAAGAAATATTACCACCGATTAGCATTTTATGTAGGTTTTACAACTTTTTGTACGGGGATAAACAACAAGGTCCGTAGAGAACTTGTACTGTTTTGAGCAGGATTGGGAATTAGAAATTGTCAAATATCATTCACTGAGACGAGATTCAACGAAATTGAGCAAAACCAAGTAAAAACGAGACCGAGGCTAATTTCGGGCGCGGCCGAAATTTGGATACCCTTCGCTCCCCTTCCGCTAAAAGTTTTTTTCGGGCGTACCTACGACTTGTATTTAATCCCCCCTCTATTCTTTTCCTTCTGTATTCACAAAAGTTCCCTTGCGTCGGCAAAACAATATTTGTGTGGGGTTTGGTTGGAATAAGTTGGCAAATAAAAATATTTACTCAGAAAAAAAGTTTTTCTTAGAAGAACCTAATTTGGGGGGTTAGGTTTGTATGGAAGCCCCATGACCCCATGGTCCGATTTGATTCATTCTGACATATGTTTCGTGTTGTCAATAGAAACACATTTGTGTGAAATTTGGTTGAAATTCGGGCACAAATAAAAAAGTTTTTCTTAGAAGAGCCTGATTTGGAGGGTTAGGTTTGTATGGCAGCCCCATGACCCCATGGTCCGATTTGATTCATTCTGACATATGTTTCGTGTTGTCAATAGAAACACATTTGTGTGAAACTTGGTTGAAATTAGTACACAAATAAAAAAGTTTTTCTTAGAAGAATCTAATTTGGGGAGTTGGGTTTGTATGGCAGCCCCATGACCCCATTATCCGATTTGACCGATTCAAACATACAAACTGCCTGCAGCAAAAAGAAGCATTTGTGCAAAATTTCAGCTTCATAGCTTTTGAATTGGCTGAGTAAAACGCGTCGCAACAGACAGACAGACAGACAGACGGACAGACGGACAGACGGACAGACGGACAGACGGACATGGTCCAATCGACTCAGCTCGTCACGCTGATCATATATATACATATTTTATATGGTCGGAGATGCTTCCTTCAATGCGTTACAAACTTCATGACAAAGTTAATATACCCTTTACGCTTAATAAGCGAAGGGTATAAAGAGCGCACTACTACTTTTAATAGTTGGCACGAGTTGCATAGAGTGTTTTTATTTTAGAATAGGGAGGCAGCTGGTAAGTGTTTGAATACCATTGGAAGTGTACAGTGTGAGAAAGTAGTACGCTCTTATTTGCTTGGCTTGTGTACAATTTTTTTTAATCTTGTCTAAGTGAATCATATTTGACAATCTCTAATTCTCAATCTTGCTCAAAACGAAAAGCGTCTCAAATTATAGCCAAATGGAATTCTGAACACCCCGCGAATAAAAAGAAGTGGAAGCTTATGACCCTGAAAGAGTTCGGTGCATTTGTGGCTATTGTTTTTATGCGGGGATGATGTTACTGGCAAATTTGGCAGCAGCTTATAATACTCACGATTCTCTAACAGTAGATGAGCAACTCTTTCGATGCAGGGTTCACCCACGCTTCACTCAATACATTCCGTCAAAACTACATAAATATGGGATAAAGGTATGGTGGTGGGTGGGATAAAGGTATGGTGACTTGGTGACTCGAAACCTTTCTACCCCTTGAAAGGAATGATGTATGTTGGGAAGGTGCGATGTCAAGAGCGAGAGACTATATAAGGGCCAGAATTTTGCCTATAATTGACTGAAAAATAAGCTCCGGTCGGACAATTTATGCCGACAATTTCTTCTCATCGTTGTGGCGGTAACATTGATGAGAAAGAAAACTGCATTTGCTGGAACAGTAAACTCAAACAAAACATTTGTCCCCTCTGAATTTTTAAAAAGTTTGTAGCTCGTTGCTTGGATTCTATGAGAACAATGTTTCATTGTGCTCTTACGTACAAAAAAAAAATCAGTATTGCTCTTGTCAACGATGCACTACACTACTGAAGTAGATACTGAACCAAAGCGAAAGCCAATGGTCATCCTGGACTACAATGCTAACAAATCTGGAGTGGATACCATGGACCAAATGCTGTCAACATATTCATGTAAACGGCCAACAAATCGTTGGCAACTTGCAATGTTCTTCAACATGCTAGATATTGCTGCATTGGCCGCTTTCATTACACTCGATGAATTGAAGTCTGGCTGGTCTAGCGGTTAGAGCGCGCACCTTCGGTGCACAGGGTCATGAGTTCGAATCTCACCGTAGATCATGGTGTTTTTCGAACTCACGGGTACCCATTTATGGGGATACATAGCACTGCTGAGCGTGATGCTCATTACCTCAACGAAAAGCAGATAAGATCTTGGAAATAGGATGTCACTAACACATCCTGCGGCCTTAGTCCAATGTTGCATTGACGCGCCTGTTATTTATTTATTTTTTTAATTGTAATTGGCCAGAAAACTCATTTGCAGTTCCTAATTAAGCAGTTAGCAACCCCAAATATTGAACGTAATGAAGCGAAATAACATGATTTTTATACGTTTTTTTTTAATTTTTATTTCAACTAAAATAAAAAATTTAAAACGAAAAGTATTATTTTTGCATAAACATTGACACTTGAACCATCTGTGGGCTTTATTTAACTAAAAAAAAAACGAAATGACGAGCCGAAAAGAACACAATTTGTTACAGGTCCCCAGGGACCTTGTCGTTCTTCAATGGGTATCGGAACTGTCATTCATCGGAGGGTTAATACTTTACTCAGAATTTAACTCTTGAACATTATAATTTTAGAGGTCTATTCTATATAAAAAAAATGCCTTAATATTATTGGACGATATCGTTTTTTTAATCACATTCCTGGAATAGAACATAAATGGATTCGGTTAGTAATTAAAATTAGTTTTTGAATACATATTCATTTCATTTGGATTTCCCCGAAAAATTTCAGTCTTTCAGAGAAAGAGGAACATTCAAGCTTGAAATAAGAAAAAAAAATCATAAACAAATCGATATCTAAATCCAAGCTAATTTTAAGTTTGATTGGATTGAGTTTCGCGTATTCACATCTTTCGGGTTTTAGCGACAAAAGACAAACCGCGGTTCTACTATGTTTTTTTTTTTGCGACTGCTACTCACCGCGCACTGGCCGCTATATTGCAATCATTGACCTTTGCTTGAAGTATCATTGATTAGATATTCATATTCACAGACGGTGTCCGTTCAACCGTAAAACAAGTTTCGTCGTTCAATCGTTTAATCGATTCTATACTTCTCTACAAGTCGATCTCGATAGTGTGTGGAGTCTGTAAGGGTCTGTTTTTTTGCTCTAACTTTTACTAATCTTCGCTCTATATAATTTGATACCTGACTAAACTATTAATTTGCATAACTCCAGACGCAAGATATTTAATTATACCAACGAAAATATTCTAAACACAACTTGTATAGTGAAAGATACTTATGTTGTCGAATATCTATATCTATGCATGTAATCTAGCGTTTATCTATGTCCATCGAATAGTTTTTGGACTACTGGAAGTTGGTTTTTTAATTTCAGTACTCAGAGCATTGCGCTCTACAAGATTGTCTTTTAGTTACAAGTTCTGAATGCAAATGTGATATGTGGTTCATTTCTCACAACTTAACTGACGCTATAAAGTCGTATAATCTATGTAGGTACATTAATGCGGTATTTGTCAGAACCCCATACAAGATCTACATGTGTAGATATATATATGTACGTTAAATGCTAGATACCAATGAAGGAAAACTATACCAATTAACTGCTAGATAGAGTGTAGGTACTAATTTTCCCGACCAGTCTTCGTATCGACAAGAAGAAGTGATTTGGATTTCAATCCAAACGACTTTGGTGTTCAGTGCAGTAGCACGAAATTCAGGAAGAGACCCTCAAGATTTTGCCGTAAGGTAAAGAATTTGCATTCGCCGTATCAAATTCATTGAAGCATTTTCTCTGCATTCGTCAGATTGCAACGAATTCAAAGGATATGGACTTGATTGCGGTTTGAGTTGTAGTAGATAGTTTAGTGTTATGTAAGATGAATAGAAGACATAACCGCAGCTAAGCGACTTCTTCCAATGAGCTAATTGCCGAGTCAGCAAGTGAAGCATGAAAATACCTACATAGTTTGAATGCGATCTTGTAGAGCAATAGCGAAATTTCTGTACGAAATGGCTAATACGTCCCGGGGGAATAAAAGACTTTAAGAGTGCGTTCACGTCTAACTGAGTGTTCCCGAGTTCTGGATCGATTTATGCTTATATTCTTCCAAACCAAAAGGCGCACGCTGATGAGATTCTTTAAAATTAAAAAAAAAAGAATTGTTACAAAACATATTTTGCAGATTATGTAAATTTGTTTATGGTTGTTGTGCTTTATGTTCATGTTGCACCACAGTGGCGTAACGTACAGTGTTCCATGTGTTCATTGGAAAACGGGCCCCAAACAAAAGGGGCCCCAAAGGCCGAGAACCATATATGAATTTGTGTCTACTGTAAACGTCAAGAGTGCAAAGCAGTCAAGCAGCAGTATCAGAAGTTCCAAACTGTGCTCCTACGGAAACTGCCTCTACGGGGCGGACCGCACCCGTTTTCTACGTGGAAACGGCCAAAATTTGCCAAACACCTCCCTGGCAAGAGCCTTGAAGGTTCGATGCAGGAAGGTTGTGTTTGTTTGTGTATATGTGTGGATTCATTACATCTCGGCGCGGCTGCTCTCAATTTTATGAATTCGCGCCGGCATTGAAACAAATCCAGGCCCAGAGGTATGGTTTTGTAGTGTTTGCGGCCAAGGAATTGGTTCGAATGCCAGGTCAGTGCAGTGTAATTGCTGCTTGGAGTGGATACATCTCAGGTGTTCTGGCTTGAGAAGGGTTGGTCAGCACTCCATATCATATGTTGCACCGGGATGCATAAACTCAGGGCGACCACGGGCTGCTCCTAGCCCTCCACCTCCTCCTCAGCCCCCAGCACCCCCAAACAATATGATCAGGAATGCTAGACCTAGTTTAACCCTTGCTCCTCCTCCAGCGGTTTTCACTCCACTGTCCTTATTGCAGTTTAACTGCAACCGCATTCACCAAAAAATTACCGAGATCACTCATTTCATGAGTGTAAACAGGATTCTGATTTCCGCCATTCAGGAGACTTTGCTGCATTCGAACTCGTCTCTTAGCGTCCATGGCAATTACGTTATACAGCGCAAAGATAGACCAGCCGCCAGGAATGATTCTCACCCTGGAGGTGGACTTGCCTTCCTAATGCACAAGTCCGTACATTAGATGTAGATGTCGACGGTACGGCGGAAATGCAAGCCATCTCAGTTTCATCAGAGAGTACTAATATCGAAATTTTTAATGTGTATGTTCCACCACACTCTAGTTGCCCTTCTGGCTATCGTTTCGATATTGGTCCTCTCCTATCTGGAGAGCACAGTATCATTCTTGGTGACTTTAACGCGCACCATGAGCTCTGGCATTCTGACCTCAACAACGATGCCAGGGGTATAAACATCGCCGAATCTCTAGACGCCTCAGATTTCTGTCCACTCAATGAAGACTCGCCGACTCGAGTCACAGGCACTTGCAGTAGCTTTCCTGACTTAACTATTGTAAGTGCCAGCCTAATCAGTGCTACTCGATGGGAGACGCACACTGCTCTCTCGTCCGATCACCTCCCAATCATAATAAGAACTGACAAACCAGCAAACCTGACTAAGTCTGAGAAGCGAACGTTTGTCAATCACAAGAAAGCCGATTGGGAGGGTTTCAAAGAGTACTCGACGGCGAAGTTCATCGAGCTACCTACACCAACTAGCGTTCATAAGGCCGAACGAAATATTAGGAACGTCATTGCCAAAGCAGCGGCACGTTATATTCCTGCAGGACGTATCCCGAAAGTTCGACCTAACTTCCCTACCAGTGCCGCCAGATTAGCCGATGAACGAGATAACATCAGACGCGCTCACCCAGGTGATCCCAGAATTCAGGAGCTTAACTCCGAAATCAATCGACAAGTAAAAGACTATCAGAAGGCGAAATGGAACGAGCACCTCAATGACTGCAACCTCAATGAAGGTGTCAGTAAGCTATGGTCTACTGTCCGCGCCCTATCCAATCCTAGGAAAGGAAGGGGCAATAATGCCATCAAATTTGAACATAAGAGCACCAGCGATCCCCTTCAGTGCGCAAGCCTGTTCAATAAGCAATTTATTGAACATCCCAAGTCCGATGGCTTAAAGCGTAAAATTAGAAGACGGATTCGCAGTAGAAATGTTGACACTATACCATCGTATACTGTGGACCAGGTTTAAATGTCATTGAGAATGCTAAAAACTCAAAGGCCCTCGGACCCGATGACATTTCGATGGCTATGTTGAAACATCTCGACCTTCCAGCCATTGAGTATCTCACGGCAGCCTTTAACTTGTCGATCTCTAAGCTTGCCATCCCTGAAATCTGGAAAACAGAACGGATTGTCCCCTGTCTCAAGCCGGGAAAGAGCGCCGGTCTCGGTGAATCCTACCGACCCATAACAACACACTGTCGCAAAGACGCTGGAGGCCCTTATTCACCCCACTCTTGTTAAGCATGCTAAGCTAGAACCTCACCAGGATGGCTTTAGGAAAATGCCCTCGATGCGATCACTACACGCATCCGTGATTGGCTAAACAAGCGATGTCCTTGCCACAGATCGATTCTTGTGGCAATTGATCTAACGAGTGCATTTGACAATTTCAATCACTCGATGCTACTCGCGAACCTGCTGAATATGCAAAACCCTGCTCCGCGTCTAAATCTTCTGCGACATTTCTTTCCACCTGGTCGGGGAATTGTCGGTGGGAGGTTGATGTACGTATTGGCAACAATCCAATTCCTACTGTTGCTAACCCTAAAATTCTCGGGCTCCATTTAGAGAGCATGATGATTGATGACATCAGCTCATTACGCAGAATCCGTTTGCGAAAAGATGCGCAGTAGGAATAAAATCCTTAAAGCTGCTGGTAGTACCTGGGGCAAGGATATACATAGAAACCATGCTAGTCACATACAAAGCGGTGGGTCGAGCAGCTGCTGAATATGCAGCTCCAGTTTGGTCACATAGTCTATGTGATACAAGCTGGACCAAAATTCAGGTCTGCCAAATGCTGCTCTACGCACAGCCACTTGATATCTGCCCAGGATCACTTACAGGAAGAGACAAAATTGATGCCAATACGTGACCACAATCTCCTACTGTATAAACAATATCTTGTTGGTTGCTACCGTGAGGATCATCCCAACAACAATCTCATGGACCGAATTCCTCCACCACGACATGTCAAGCGTGGTTTACGTGACCTAGAGAGAGAGGTCCAGGGATACAAGAGGGACCCTTACGACGATGATGCATACCGAGCTGCCATCCTGAGATTCACACTACAGAAGTGAGTCGGTCTATTGCGAGACTAGGTGCAAATAGAGTCCTCTCAGTGCGCCCTCCACCCATTTCGCCTGAGGAGATTAGGCTCCCGAGAGCCACCAGAGTGACATTAGCTCAACTTCGGTCGGGCTTTTGTTCGCGCCTCAATTCGAATCTTTCTCGCATTAACCCGGACATTCAAAACATCTGTCCAAACTGCGCTGGCGCTCCACACGATGTCGGTCACTTGTTTCAATGCCCAGCTGCGCCCACTGACTTAACCCCTATCTCACTGTGGGAAAACACTATCGCAGCAGCTATGTTTTTGTCCCTTGACATCACGGACGAAAGCATCGACGAACCATAACTCGAATCCACATAAATGCACAGCGGTTCACACCTTTCTGCACCGCTAAAATAAGAAAAAGAAGTTCCGAACTGATTGAAACACGTTTCTAATTAACGAAAGACAATGTCAAATCACCGAATTTCCTTGTCAACCTGACGAATGATCAAATTATGTGGACGAATTTCCATGTCAAATTGACAAATTTCCGTATTACAAATTGATGAATTTCCAGATAAAAATTACAAATTTCTATTTTAAATTGATGAATTTATGTTAATGAATTTGAAAATCTGGTTTGACAAATTTACAAATTTCAAAAACACGTTGACGAATTTCCAGTTCGTATCGACGAATTCCCATTTGAAACTGATGAATTTTCAAAACATATTGACAAATTTCCATTAAAAATTGGAATTACTCCAATAAAAATTGACGAAATTCAAAAACGTGTTGACATATTTTCATATCATAAAAATACAAATATCCAAATCAAATTTTTAAATGTTCATCTCAAATTCACGCATTTCCATTACAAAAATACGAATTTCTGAATCAAATTGTCTAATTTCCATTTGAATTTGCTGAATTTCTATTTTGGCAAATTTTGTAATATAAATAGGCGAACTTAATTATCTGATTAACGAATTTCCGTTTGAAATACATGTGGACGAACATTTGATTTTGATAAATTCTATTTTAATTTTTTTTACTTTTTGAATTTTTTTTTGGCGAATTTCTATTTTAAATTTACGAATTTCCAGTCAGTTTGATTGACAGATTTCTATTTCAAATTGGTCTTCATTGTACAGCTTCCCAAAGAATTACTCCAGTAATTTACAATCTTCAATGTCGCCATAAAATAAAAGAAATTAAATTAATTAAATTTTAATTAAAATTAAAATTATGTACCAACGACTAGAAAATTTGGGCCAAGCAACAGACCCTTATTGATGTAGTAGCAATTCAATAGAATTTTTGCCTTTTGAATCTAAGGGGGCTTTAGCACCTCTTCGCCGTAGTTTTCGGATGATTTACAGAGAAGAACAGGCTACCGTAGAATCGTGCGGTCTTTTCTACCCACTAAACTACCGAGTGTCCAGAGAGTACCAATTCTAGTCAGCACGGTAATATGGAATACGGTAAGGATATTGTAATAAATAAATCGTAGATTTAACTAGATAAAGAAAGGGTCCGCGGTTTGAGTGCGAATACAAACGATTCAAAAACGTTGCGCCACTGCTGCACCATAATTTTTGTAACAACACTGAATTTGGGAAATTCGCACTTTTGCTATGGGAAAGAATATAATCATAAATCGCTCCAGAATTCGGGAATGCTCAGTTGAATATTGGACGTGAATGCGCCTTGGTGGAGAAATATAAATATCAATGGGCCTATCCACACCAGTGGCGTAGATAGCTTTTCGGAGAGGGGGAGGGGGGATAATTTTGAAAAAATTGCTTATATTTTCACGGTTATTAAATGTTGCATTTCCGAATAACAATTTCTGTATTTATTACACTTCAAATTAGCCGTTTTTTCAGCAAATTTTGGTGCAAAATAGATTGCAATTTTGCCATATACGAAAAAACAGAGTCCTGAAGTAATTTTGGCTTACTTACAACGGTCAGTGAATCCATATTATTCCAATTTTCGTACAAATTGTCGCTTCTGTGATTGGAGTACCAGAGCTTTATATTTGGTTAGATCAGTGGTTCCCAAACTTTTCGGAGTAACGGAACGCATCGCCGCTTTTCTGGTCGGAACACCTGAAAACAGTTATATGTCCAGAAATGGAAATTGTGAAGACGAAAGCTTGTAAAGAATGCCCAGTAGATAGACGAAAATCGAAATATTCCAATAACTCATAAATTCATGAGTATGTATTTCTAAAATTTTCAAACTTTTAGGACACCGTAGCAGCTAGCTATATTTGCTATAAATTTCGAGGCCATGTGTAAATTTTACGTATGTGATGTTTGCACCCGCCTTATTTTCGAAAAGCAAATGCGCTAATTAGGTCATTCATTAAAAAAGAATACTACGAGTAATTGGAGAATTACTCCTCTCCGCCTCTCCTTTTCACCAGAACTAAGGACATTGCATGATCCCCAATTTTTGTCTAAGGGAGGGCTATACCTAATTCTCAAATAGAGGACGAAGCATGCAATATTGTTGTTTCATTTATACGCGATATACCGCGCTTTGTTTTCCGAAAGATGAGATCTGAAGTTTTTGTTTAGGTCTGATGAGTGACAGGAATAAATATCGAGCTCCCGAAGAAATTCATATGAAAGGAGCAATAAAGGGTCGCATAAACAAAACACAACACTGACCGCATAACGGCGGTTAAAACACATTATTTTGTGAGAA
The DNA here is from genome assembly GCA_949715475.1 of Microchrysa polita. Lineage (NCBI taxonomy): Eukaryota > Metazoa > Arthropoda > Insecta > Diptera > Stratiomyidae > Microchrysa > Microchrysa polita. Next base: position 22,162,112 of record OX454417.1, read on the forward strand.
ATGTTATGTCGAAAGGCATTATTTTCATCATTATTTTTTTGTTTGAGTCGTTTTCAAGAATTTCCAACTTCAATTCGACAAACCTTTGCATGGATGGATTTCTTCAGTTGGTTCCGATGGCATTGATTCATCTATAGTTTTGGAGGGTAAACTACGAACAAGGTGGTTTGGATTTCAGCAAGATGAGGGATGCCAGAGCTCACTCCTTCGGAAATGCAAATATTGGAATTTGGCTACAACAGCTATAACCTGATACTCTATAAAAACTTTTGAGATAAAAATAAGCCATGTACGTTGAAAACCATGAAGAAATCCGGCTAATTAAAGTTTTGCGGCTGCCCAGTTTTTTAAGCAAAGTTGTTTATGAAAACAACTGCAGGCGGTTAGTAATGAAAGCGAGCACAATTTGTTGACTTAACATTTTTGAGAGCGGAGTTTTCTAAAATGTGTTGACTGTTTTAGGGAAAAACAAAGTTTCGCATTAATTTACACAGAGAAAAAAACCATCACTTAAATTTGAAGTGAAACATATTAAAAACAAAATTGGTTCACATAAACAAATCATTTTAAAAACAAATAGTTTTATATTAAATTTAATATGATTCACTATAATGATCTGTTCAAAATTGACTGAAACATAGATTTAAATATATTCAGTTTTGTTTTAAAGTTGTTTCATTTTGAAGGCTGTGTCCGTCACATGTACATAAGCCCGCCGCTTTTTTGTTCAGTGCTAGTAATCTCCGATAGCTTCGGTGTAAGAAGTACGACTACGAAACGGGAGGTACCGGGTTCGATTCCCAGTAGAAGCAAAGTGAGAAAATTAAGTTTTTAAAATATTGTAAAAATAAAAATAAATAAAAAAACAGAAAAATAATAAAAAAAAATAAGAAAAAAATAAAAAAAAATATATAAAAAAAAAATAAATAAAGAAATAGAAAAAAAGCGAAAAATTGTTTTTCACTTTTTTATTTTACAATCAAAACATTTTAAATTTAAAGTGAAACACTTTTAAAATAAAGTGAAATCACTTTGAAAATAAAGTGATATTCAATTTTGATTTGACATGCATAATGGCCGTATCCGTCCTGTTTTTGGCAGGACAGTCCTGCTTTTTCGACCATAACCTGCCGTCCTGCCAAAACCTTAAAAGTTCTGCTTTTGTCCGGCTTTGTCCTATTTTTTAACAGCGTATTGCATCTTACCAAATGACGAATAAATTTAATGAAAACGACGCTTAATTTTTTGTTAAATTTACAATTAAATTGTATGAATCAGCCAGGCTACCAAGTCGGCTTTTTATATTGTCAAAGTTAGAGAGGATCGCATTGAATTATTGCTCCTGAAGCGTCCTGAGACATTATTTGCAGGCCATTGTCAATAAATCTGTCTTCCAAATATTAGGTACAGCTTATACAAATTTTGGACATAGTGTTCAGCGCAGATTCATGTACCCAGATGCAACCACGATCGCCAATTGACCAATTGAATGCTCTTTACTAAGTCCCGGCCCGTTTTTGATAAATACAGTGGAAATCCCTTATAACGATGTATCGGCTATAACGACGGAGTTACCGGGTCTCGAGATTTATGAAGCCCCTACAGTATAATTTTTGATGGATATAGGGACTATCGCTGTGGCGGCCGATCGGTTATAACGGCGGAATTTTTACGGCCAAAGAGGCCGTATGTATGTACATAATAATACGTTTCCCCTGCAAAGATAAAGTGTAAATAGAATTTATAATGCGCAAAACCCCTCATCTGCATGGAATTCACAGGGAATGCAATATCCAGATTTGTCCACCTCCCAGTCGTTCTTCCAATTGAATCAGCACTGACCCCATATTTGAAATCATGCAATTGTGAAAATAAACCACACACGTTGAAACGTGAGCTTTGTGAAGAAACCATGCGAATTAAAGTTGATCTGCTGTTAAAAGTGGAAGGAAGCTGCCGACAACGACGCCAATTTAGTGATGAAAACGGCATATTTTTTTTACAAGGAATGTGTCTAAAATGCACTATTCGTGTAGTTACTACGTGATAAACCTAGTACATCAGATTGCAAAATGTGGTGGAGACAATTTTTTTTTTGTTTCTTATGTTTTTTGGGGTGCTGAGCACGAATCCGGAGCTTCCCACCAAAATTTCGTTGCGGAACAGGGTCAAAATCGTGAAAAACCCTAAAATTTTTGCTGTTTTTCCGTTATTCGCCCCCTAATTCTGCAACTATTCATTTCTGCGAAAAACTCTCCAGGAATATTTTAGAGAGCACATAATTGCGCGTCCAAAGAGACATAAATACTAAAAATCTGTGGAGCGGTATTACTACAGTGGATAATTTAAATTTGCCATTTTTAACATAGTTCCATTTTATGAAAAAATTTTTGAGATTGGACGGTTTTTCATTTTTGGTGGTAAAAGTTGCATTTATCTTGTACATTGTGTATTTTGGAGTGCAGAACCTGAATCTGTAAGTTCCCACCAAAATTTCGTTGCAAAACAGGGTCAAAATTGCAAAAAACGCCAAGAAAATTACTATCAATTGTAGCAATACCGCTTAACACATTTTAATGATTAGTGGCACGTTGGACCCGCAGTTATGTTTTCTCTAATATTTTCATGGACAGGGTTTCGGAGAAATGTACACTTTCGGAGTTATAAACAAAAAAACCGGAAAACTCCGAAAATTTTGAGTTTTTTCGCGGTTTTAATCCTATTCCGCAACGAAATTTTGGTGGGAAGCTCCGGATTCGAGCTCAGCACCCCAAAAAACATAAGAAACAAAAAAAAAATTTTCTCCACCACACTTTGCAATCTGAAATCACCTCGGAACTACACTATATTGTGCTGAGGCACATTCTCTCGTAGATCTTATAGAATGGTTAGTCTTATCGCCCAGAGAAGACACACACAATATTCAAAAAGCTTCTCCATTATATTGAATTGATTTTTTGTTAATTTTGCATAGTTATGTTATCTTTTGCTTATTTACGCTGTTGGATGAAAGTGCGCAATGATTTTCTCAATCTAAGATGATGGCTTAAACAAGCAAAATATGGCGTAGCTATGCAAAATAAACAAAAAATTCCGGAACATTACGCTATCAGCTTCGCAAGAAGAATTTTCTTGTTCTTGTTATCGACACTAGCGACACTTATCTTACCGTCCGCCATATAGCGGTCATATAGCGGAAAATATCGGAAACACAAAAGTTCCCCCTATGAGAGCGGATAGCAGAACATGCCAAAATTCCATTCAATACTATGGAAAAGCTTTCTAAATATGGTGTGTGTCTTCTCTACGCGATAAGACTAATCAGCCGACAGGTACTGAATAAGATCTATCAGAAACCCGGCCTGAGTGTTTTAGTGTAAATAAAATGTTGTGGTATGCATTTAAGATTTCTTACGGCGTTTTAAAAGCCGTTAGGTTCGCGTAGAAACTAGAGCAAAATGCGATGCATCGAGAGTTGAAATAATTTACACAAAGACAGCCTAACGAAAAAAAACGGAGATTATTTCTGATCCGCAAAATGGCAGTTAGAGAATCAGTACAGCAAACATGTTTGCGGCACATACCCAACTGTTTTGTTTCGTAATCTCACCCATTGTAACCAGTTCCCCTTGAAGGCATGGTGAAAACCCTATTTAGGGCATGCAGAGGTCTAAGGTTGATGCCTTAGTGATTGTCGAAGAAGAGATAGCTGAACGTTAGTTTGAATCCCATTGTGAGCATGAATTTTTGTGTTGTCTCTACATCAGCTGGTTCCACTATGTAAATCGTTTCGGAGCAACGACCACTCGATTTAAGGAAGAAATTCTTTGAATCGATTCTACAACAGAGACGTCTATCGATAGTATCATATCATATGCCTGGTACAGTACCTAAGTAATTTGTTATCTTGCCCGGGTGACGTAAATGCTAGAGCGGCCGCTATCTAGGGCTTGCCTGTGCAAAACTCCAGTGTGAAAAAGTAGATGAACGTAAAGCCCTGTGCTGTAGTGTTTCTATTCTGTCGATACGATTCTATTATACAATTGAAATTTGAGGAAGTGCTAAGTTTTATATTAATGTTCTGAAAATGGTTTCACGTTTTTATGAGACACACGTTTGCTTTGTTTTACGTACCTAAAGTAATAATAAAAAATGTGTGACCGAAGGGGGGGGGGGGTGATTGATTCCCTTGACCCCACCCCCTTATCTACACCACTGCCAAAACCTTTCCTTTTTCGTCCGTCTTCGTCAATTTGACGATAATTGAAACTTGGGATGTCTGCGCTATTGAAGAAAGGCATTCATTCTTGAATACGATCACCAAAGTTGAATATGTAAGAATCGAAGAGGAATGGATGGAAAATTGCAACCCACTCAAGTCGGGTTTGCTATCATTTTCCCTTTTAACATATTTGTAATTCGCTGTGTGGTGAAGTAAAACTTGTCGGCGTTTATGTGCCAGCGGCTTGAAAAAAGGGCGTTTTCATTTCTTAACGATTGTATAAGTGCGAAAATGTGTTGACATTTAATTTCGAAATTGAACAATGAACACTAGTCTTGCGGAATCTACTCCTGCTCATACAAAACACACAATTTTTTCATAATTTTAACAAAAGAAGTAATTATTTACGCGTTCTGAAACAAGTCGCGATAAATATCTTACGACGAATGATGAACAAATGTGGCATTCGTCCCTTCTGTTCACTTGATGCAAGCAATGACAAGTTCAAAGCTGAAAGAGGAAACGAAATTTGAAGACGATAGCGAAGCCAATGATTTATTACAAAATTTATATGAACCAACGTTTGCATCAGTTAACTTTTGAGGATTATGCATATGGAAGATCATAAATTCAAATTAAGCATTCGTGCGAATTTAAGAAGCTTTAAATCAATCCAATATTTGCGTCTTTGCTATAGATATATCTACACTAGTAGCAAATTCTTATTTCCCTAACAGTTCTCTAAAAAGTCCAGTGTCCTCTTTAAGATATTTATTACGACGACGATTTCATGCAAATTATCCACTGAAATGGCCCATTTCAAACAGGAAAGGAGTTCGCTCTCTCTCTCGCTCTCCCTCACTTTCCGGTTGCCTTTTCCGCCTTTTCTATATTTTTGCACGTTTCACGCGAATAGTTCACACAAGTGGAATTGAAAAATGGAAATGAGATCGTGATAAAATTTAGTGTCCAATTTTTCGCGACCATTTACGTTTCGTCGTTTGTCTGCGATCTGTAAAAAGCTGTTCTTTTTTTCTGAACCTACCATACTTTTCATTCCATGCTCACCGGACGATTTAGTTTCTTCTTTTTTCGTTTCGAGGGACGACCGGATGGTTCGACCTACAAATGTTTGGACATGTTTCGATGGTATTCTTTGTTTTTTTTTTTCGGTAGACAGGTACAGAAAATGACTTTGTATTTTAGCAAATTTGATCGTTTGGGGTTTTAGATGTCCTGTTGAAGCTGAAAAATTGCTATTGTCGATGATGGCAAGTAATATATTAATCGAACGGTATGTGTGATTAATGGATTCATGTAACATTTGTAACAAAATGAAAAAATCAAATTGTATCATTGTTGGAGCAAGAGTCGCCTTTCATATTTTTTTAACGACTGAATGAAATCTTTTCACTGGTTTCGATTTGAAAAGAATACCAACAATGCCTATTTGATTAGCAAAATCATGTATCTCTGGATTTTTGTAGGACTGTTGGGTATACGGTTCCATGATTATGAAAAAAAGTTACGCCCAATATCATCATCCCTTTTTTTATTTTTATTTTTGCGAAATGAACATGAAGAAATTTTGTGTAAGTATTAGCATTAATTTGAAGATGATTTTGCCGAAAATTGAATCGCTCTATTTCCTTTAAATTTGGCCAAACGGCAAGTTGGAGCAGAAGCCTAGACTTTGGTTAATATTTATCCCCACTGGAGTCCACCAATAAATCACATTAAAATTAAGGGTACTGTTTGAGCCACTGACGACGACTAGGAGCTGCAAATAGGAAGAATCAATGAGGTTCATCAAACAGTAAATTCACATCATTCACCTTCCTATTGACCGCTCGTCGTCAGCATTCTGTCCACGATCCGCTGCCAACTGGTGTCCAGCACACATCATTCGGCCAGTCCTGGATGTCCTCTGAAATATTTAGACATTATGTATTATTTAATGCTGATCCAAATCAGCAATCGCAGCATTCACCATCACCAAACGTAAACAAACACGAAACAACATAGCACAAGTGACAGCACGATCAGGTGATGGCCATTCGCTACATATGCAAGCCAATGTGTAGCATGCTGCTCTGCAATATGCATTCCCGCAATTATTGGAATGCTAGTACATAAGAAGCATACAAGTTAACCTTGAACTTGGAATGCGTTATACATAGAATGTTAACGCCAAGTTGTCTTGGGAGGTAATAGAGAAAATAGCGTCCACTTCGTTTTTGAGGCCGTTGACAACAGTTAGATTGTAAATTACTTTTGTATAATTTTGATTTAAAACTTTGGGTTCTTTTCCTGACCTTGATTTAGACTAAAGACATTTGAATTCTTGCATTTGTAGCCTGTATACATATAGTACTTAGTATTTTCAAATAGAGTTTTTAACGTGAAAAGTGCGTTTTTTCCTGGCAAAGGAGTGGTCCGTCTAGCTTGACCAGACGTACAGCGCCCTAAAGGTATCTTCCATACAAAATGACTCAAGACAACTTTTTTTCCACAGTACTCGTCAATTTATCAAATGAGTAGGGTGTAGAGCAAACTCCAGGTGGATCACGTTGTAGGTATGGGAGGTACCCTTAATTTTAATTCGATTAAACAAAAATCCAGAGATACATGATTTTGGCCGCTCAATGGTCATATTTTGCTTTGTTTTTCTTTGGCTAATAAGCACTCATAAAAAGAACACGTACTGACTATAACTAAAGTTGTTTCAAGTAAGTATTTTCCGACACAACAAAATAAAAGTTAAAATCCTCTACCATAAAATCATATCCACAATCTCCGCACTTTACCATATTTATCCCTTAAAGTTTTGCGTCATTGGCTGCTCGAATTTAACAATAATCTCAAAATCCCTCCCTATACCGTTTGCGTAATTTCACTCTTGTTTATGAATATCACAGACGCGCTACCATACAGCCATTCGAAACATTCACTCTGTCGGCCTATAACCAAACTGCCAGGCACATTAACTGGACACGCAGTACGACGAAATACCAAAATGAAAGTCATATGCTTGGTTTTTATTTTAATCTCTATCTCATAGCCCTGGCTTTTGCACGACTCCGAGCGCGTAATAATAATTGGTCTGACGCAGCAGGAAGTCTCCTAAATACGATAATGGATGCAACCTTGCAAAATCCCCAAAACGCACAGACCCGGACTAACGGAGCATATCGATTTGCCGTTTGCCGTGCTCAGTTATTACCCACCGTCGTCGTTGCTTATAAATATTGCGCCTATACACTAAAATGCAGCATGTACAAAATATTCTGTGTAATATTCTATTCGGTCCATGCGTTGGTCATTATCGCGTGGATAATAAAACCATTTGGAGATTTTGGGACCAGGCGCGAGAAAATGGAGCCTATAAAATTTATTTTATGGTTGTCGGTTATTTTAGCTGGCATGGGATTTCTAATTTGGGAATTTTGGAATTGTGGAATTGTAGTTTTTGTAACACTGCTTCGTCCTAGTCTTCCTCTATCGCTTCATGCATGGCGGCGAAGCATTCAACGGAGGAGTTACTGTTCCTGTGCCAATGCTTCAATGTAAATATTAACTCACATCATTCTCTGAAGCCGCATCTAGTTGCTATCGTTTTCAGCTCCAGTTGTTAATCCAGATCTAGCTTATCAGAAAGGCGGTTGTGAGCATTTTGTCCAGTTTCTTAACAATGAACTCTCGACATCTCCATAGCTTAATTTTCAGCACTTTCCCGTATCTCCCAGAAATATATATATGTGACTTGTTCGTTTCATCTTTCCCTCTCAACTCTGAAATTACTTGAAAGCTCCCTACGTACGTACTTGCACCTTGTCCCATATCTTCCATCATTGGGCTCAAGTGTTACTTAAAAAAAAACATATTTACATCTAGATGACGAGAGGATGCTGAATATGCCTCTTATAAATATTTTAAGCGCCTAATCAACATACCATCAGGGCAGGGTACCACCAACACTGAGCTATTCATGATTTAGTAGAGTGCTTTCCGCATGAAAACATGGGCACGTCGCCGTGGAACATACGATCGCCTGGTCCTTGCCCTCTCTTCAATTCGAACGACATAGTACACTCTTACTAAAATGCTTTGCCTATATTTTATAAGGAGTTCTTGTCGAGCGAAGATTGTCCTCCAGACAGATACATGTATAGATAGGGGGCTAAGTAATGTGCGAGGAGGCTTGAACTTACCTATACTCGCATATGCAATCTCATCCTCAATGTGGCACGATAGCCCGATGTCGGGCTTTGGCCGTTAATATGCAATCTAGGCACCCTTATTTCGGTACGACATAAAAAGGAGGGCACTGAGCTTCTGAGAATATATACATATTCCGGCAAGGCAAGGGTGAGTTTGTATAGTGCAATTGTGCAAGGTGCCCTGTATTGAAAAAGGACTAAAAATAGGTAAAATGTAAGAAGTTTGTTGAGAAGATTTTTTCGTGGGAGAAAAGGATTAGGTGACGGATGTGATGCATGGCATAAATATATGTAATTAGAGCACTTGAAAGAGAAAAGAGTCTGGTGTCGAAAATTAATGGAGCTAGCTATGTATAGTATGTCCTATAACATATTTTTATGAGATAAGAGATTGAAAGGGGTTGTGAAAATAAACAGCATTAGATAGAAAATGGCAAACATAATCACGGTACCCATCGTCATAGCACTTTCTATCATGTTTTATGCCGGACCATGATCCCGTTATCTTAGCGCTACGAAAATGTAAATGTAAGTTACATATCGCCCGTTCTGGCGGTAATGTCTCAGCCTATTTCTACAGGCAACTCTGTATTGGATCGTATCGTCGTCGAGACCAATGTCAAATGTCAAATTTTTGAAGCCTTCCAATTTTTTTTATTTCTACGAAAGTTGCATTTTAGAACTCAGAGAACAGTTGTCAAAATTAAAAAAAAAATCGAACTTCTTCTTTTTTGTTTATTCTATAGTTAGAAGTGTTCACCGCAATCCAGGGCGCGCAATAGCGCCATCACCACAAATTTTAATCAGTCTCCGCCTTTAAAAGTTTGGACTTACCTTCACGAAAAATTTTGGGGGATAATTCGGTTTGACTAGGAGTAGAAAGCATATTTGTAGCGCATTGACTTCTCTTTGAACAAGGTCAGTGAACAGTGATCGAGAATAATGCTTCAGTGTCAATTTTTATAACTTGGTGGGTGCTTCAACTGCAGAACTTGCATTGTTCTAGTTTAAGGATTATAAACAAAGACTGAAATAGTTTTTTTATAATGGACAGGGCCGGATTTCCCATATGGGCAACCTGGGCAACTGCCCGAGGCGGTAAATTTTTAAGAGCGGCACATTTTAAAAACTTATAGTTTTCATTGGCTCTGTGGAATAGGAATGTATTTGTAGATCTCAAGAAGCAGATTACCTATACCTAATTAGAAAAAAATAAATTAAATGCTGGAACAGCGGTTGCTTGCTTACAAACTTGCAAATCTTGCCGGCCTGTCGACATTTACGCTCTACACAGAGAAGAAAATCATCACTTACATTTGAAGTGAAACATATTAAAAACAAAATTGTAACACATCAATAAATAATTTTATAAACAAATAAATAGTTTTATATTAAATTTATATTCTATCCGAGTGGGCGCAAACGGATTGATTTCGCCGTACGTTTTCAGAAATCACCGAAAAGTGTTCACAGTGCACTGTTTGTAATTTCATATGACAACCGACAAAAATATTTTGCCTATAAATCGTTCTAAGTTTAAACATGTGCTGGTGCAGTCATCGATAGTCATTTACAACATATTTCGTCACTTCAAACTGACCGTCCATTCTCTTATCATGGAGAAATTAAGAACATTGGCAAACACACGAAACTGAACAATTTGGTCGGGTGTCAGTTAAAATATCGCAGTGAGTCGAAATGCGCTGAATAGGGGAAGGGTGTGAGACCTGGGTGCCTACACGTTTTCATTTGAAAAAAATCAATGTTTCATAGAAAACACGCAAAATAGCGTATTTTCAATGTGTCAATTTGTATGGGAATTGAAATGTTTTCGGGCTGTTTTCATACGAAAACATGAAAATAGCCCCAAATTATATGATTTCGTGCACTGTGAACATATTGTTAATATGATTCACTTTAATGGTCTGTTCAAAATTGACTGAAATATCGATTTAAATGAATTCAACTTTGTTTTAAAGTTGTTTCATTTTGAAGGCTGTGTCCGTCACATGTACATATGCCGGCCACTATTTTGTTCAGTGCTAGTAATCTCAGATAGCTTAGGTGTAGGCAGCGCCCGCTCTAAGGGGGGGCGAGCCGGGCGGTCGCCCGGGGCGGCTTTTTGGCTCGTATAAGAAAAAAGTGGAAAAGGCCGAAAAGAAAATATTAATATCAACTTCGATTTAGTGGAATTAAAACCATAAAAACTACAGATAAAATACATAAAAAGGAAAGTTATGTTTTAAAGAAAAAAAGTCTTTGCAAGGTTTTAAAAACCCACAATTGATACGGAGTACTGCATTCGCAATCAAAAAGGGTCAGGAAAAATTGCCAAAATTGTACGTCCTTGATTCTAGCATGCGTCTTACTTCCGAAAAGCAAAGTGGGACAGCATATGAAATGAGAAATAAGAAGCCACATCGCATAACACTCACCACATAAAAGCGTTAAAATCAACCTCTACTGTGAGAAATTGTATGCCCGAAACACTGAGCACTGAGATGACAAATTTTGAACAGGTTGGTTTAGATTTCAGCAAGTTGAGGGATGGAACCACAGTACACATTGTCAGAGCTGCAACCAATCTTTCCTGATATTTTTCTAGACATGCTAATATCGAGATATCGCTAGGTTCTCCCGACTAATTGAAGTTTATCTGCTGCGCAGTGTATAAAGATGTTATCAAAAACTACTCCAAAACATTAGTAATGAAAACGAGCACCATTGCAAATTTCCAAAATTTTCCCAAGCAGTGTTTTACAAAATGTGTTGAGTCTTTTAGTGAACCAAAAAATACTAACCTCAATTTTTGGAACTCCAAATAAACTCTATATCAAGCCTCGCTGAACTGTGGCGAATTTCGCTTAGGAGTCTGAACGAAAACGGAACAGTTTTCTAGTGCATACTTTCTGGGCCTTTTCAGTGGATCAAGATTATATTTTCTGAATTATTAAGGCGTTGGTTCGAGTCCTACTGTCACCATCAATTTTTGTGTTGTCTTTCAAAAAATGCTTCTACCCAACTAACAATTATAGTTCTATATTACTTCGTAGAATATTCTCTTCCAATACTATTAGAAGCAGATTTCATGATATGAAAACAGGAAAGTGGCATTTGCCGCCGTTTTTTCTAAACCAATAGAACCTTGTATTTTATATCTTATATCATCATTACTTTCGTGCCCTGTGCATTACCTCCAACCAATGTGAACAGATTAAGTATTAATGCCATCTATAGGAAGCTTATAGAATGACACTGATATCTGATGAAAAAAGTAGCGCGCAGCTAGCATTGAACCCATGCCCACCGTATAGCCACCTATGCCTTAACCACTCGACTATTCTGAGCATTGCTCGTAAGCAGTTGGAGTTGCTTCTATTGAAATATTTAACACATTTCTATAAAATCTGTTATGCGATTAATCTTCTCTCATGTGGTTTTACCAATAGTGGCAATGGAAAAACTGACAATCATTCGTTTGCAGTGAGAAGATTTTACAGTTTACAGTTTGTTTCAATCCAAATATTTATCAATAAAATGTGCTCAGTTTATGTGTAGAGATTTTTTTAGGGGCTTGAGGAACTGACAATAATTCAAGACTTCAAAGCATTCAATTGAAGATAGTTGGTTTCCATTTTAGTATTTCAAAGTACTTCATCACTCTCCACTCTTTTAAAAATTACAAAGCCCTTACTCCTACAAAAAATACGATAAACAATTTATCGGATGACAATTTGATGTCATACTATTAGGATATAATCGATAGTTTATGTGTGTTAATTTGTGAGTGATTGATTACATATTTGCTAACAGGATTACCCCTGTGTGTTAAGCCATCCAATAAAAACAATAAAAAAGTATTAATGGAGTACCTATATTTTTTAGCTTCATATTAAGAGCAAGTATTACAGTTGCTTTACAGCACCATCTTTAAATTCGTCATACAATCTACGTTTAATTTGCCTTGAATAGTACCTAAGGGGCGGCAATTTGTCCTCTTGCCCGGGGCGGCGTAAGTGCGGTACCCGGTTCGATTCCCAGTAGAAGCAAAGTGAGAAAGTAAAGTTTTTAAAATATTGTAAAAGTAAAAAAAAATGAAAAAAATATTTAAAAAAAAATAAAAAAAAAATATTTTTCACTTTTTTACTTTTTTAATCTTACAATCAAAACATTTTAAATTTAAAGTGAAATCACTTTTAAAATAAAGTGAAATCACTTTGAAAATAAAGTGATATTCAATTTTGATTTGCCATGCAGCAATTTTGAAAGTACAAGAATCACTTTTTTATTTCCAGTATTGATTTAAAATGAAACATTTTCGAATTAAACGTAAACGTACATGGAGCCAAATCATATTTGAAAATTTGTGAATCATAGCTATTATTTTTGATTTTATAACAACTTTTTTCTGAGTGCACAAGTTTCATCTCTCTTATTCTTACAATTTGAGTATTAAATCGATTGATTCTAGATTCCAAAATTCTGAGTAAAATTTGGTTATTGAATTTTTAATTTTTCGCCCTAAACAAGAGGCGTTTAATAAAGTTATAATGTCGCCCCTAAAACTAACCGCCGAGAAAATTGTACATACAACTTGACAGACAATCTTAGGCTTCAGAAGATTGCAAATTTACATTGCTTTAAAGGGGAATCGGACAGTGTCGCAACAAACTTTACACGAAAAATATTGGTTCCCTGTCGATTTGCGTCGCCAAAAGTTTGTGAGAATATTGAAATCGAAAAAACGCGTTCAGTTTTAGTGGATTTTCGCGTGTTTGAAACCCGGCCGGCACATTTTTTGGGGTACGACAGTTTTACCATTTCAGGTGGTGCGGCTCTAGTAGGATTTATGAAAAATTAAATAAATTGAGCTAAAATCAGCCGACTGATATTTTTTGTCTTGAAGTTACAAAAGGCCATCGAAGGAATCATTTTTTTTTTATTTGGTAACGGTTTAGGGTGTGATAGCACACTTTTTGGTGATATTGGGCAATTTTAGCAAAAGTGGCGCTTTCTTTGAAATTTTTACTTCCAACCTTTTGGTCCTATGCAGTATGCACCACTGTATATACTACGGAATTCGCAAAAACAATTTAAGCTTATGATTTAAGCTTAAATGTTATTGGATTTTCCAGCGGTATTGCATTATTCGCATAGGCGGCAGTTTGGCTACTGCCCAGGGGCGCAATAGAGTGTAAATCCGGCCCTGATAACGGAATGTGTTGTCATTGCCTTAAAGAGTGTCGTCATAAATTCCCGAATTGTGCTGAATGAATTGGTGGCGAAAAAAGATTAAATAAATAAATAACAGGCGCGACAATCCAGCATTGGACTAAGGCCGCAGGATGTGTTAGTGACATCCTATTTCCAAGATCTTATCTGCTTTTTGTTGAGGTAATGAGATCAGCATCACGCTCAGCAGTGTTATTTATCCCCATAAATGGGTACTCGTTTAACATCTTGAGTGAGATCATAGTCCGTCACAAGCTCGTGAGTTCGAAAAACACCATGGAACACGGTGAGATTCGAACTCATGAGCCTGTGCACCGAAGGTGCGCGCACTAACCGCTAAACCAGCCAGACTACGGCGAAAAAAGATTGGTTAGCATTAATTTCTGGTTTCTTACATTTTAAATAGGTTCCCATGTTCTTCCAACGCGAATGAATCTTAATTTTAAATGCGAACGTAAATACTCTCTTTCATTAGGAAATTTTTGAAGAATCATAGTAACAATTATGTAAGCGATTTTTATACAAAAACTATTCTAGTATTTTTTTACTCATATTACTCACTAAGGATTTTCCACAAGTATTAAAAAAATTTTGACGAAGTAGCAAAAACCTCTCCTATCAAAATTAAGTTTTTATACCACTATTGTTCACAATAGCACAACACCGTTTGTCTTGATGAACGTGTTTGACCAAACTAAATTATTATAACGTACTGCAATGTAACATTTGAGGCCACTGCCTTGTGGTGACTTATCCTTCTGTTTAAAAAATATTTCAATTTTTCATAATTTTGTTTTTTTTTTTTCTAAAAGACTCGGAGATTTATATTCCTATCTAAATGTAATTTTAGTATAGTGACTTTAGCTCTAGACCCAAACATCCAAAAAAAGAGCTGACTTTTGATGCCAAATTGTTCTATGGCCTGACCGCATTACGCAGTAAAAAGTTAGACTTTTTTGCGCGTCACATTTGGAGGGGAGGGGGTGGCAAAGGGGTGAAATTATGATTTTTCGCCAATATTCTGTTAACTGTAATATTTACAGCAAAATGTTCTAAAGACGATTTAAACTACACAAAATTTCCTTTCTAATGATATATTATATCATATACCTTCTCTTGGCAGATTATATACTAGACCTTAAAACATTTGGTGTAATTTAGATTTTTTGATAGTTACATTTGGCGCTCTAGCTCCTGCAGTAATTAAATTGGAGCCATGGTTATTGGGATAACTATTCCTAACAATATATAGCTGTCCCACACGGAGACTCCGGCTGCCCCGACAAAGCATTCCCCTATACTCCCTATTAACATTTCAAAAAAAGACATGCCTGTAACTTTTCGCCGAATCACAGCAGGCGGGAAAAATTTTGTTAAACGTTAAGGCTAAGTCCCATTAGACCCTCCACCAAATATTACTTCGATCGGATTAAAACAAAGGGTACCTCCCATACAAATTATTCAAATTCAATGCCACTAGTTTATTGAGAAATAAAGGAACAAGTCAACCAAAATAATGTTTTGCTCGTAGGCAATTTTCCGGTCATTTTGTATGGGAGGTACCCTTTGTTTTAATCCGATCGAAGTAATATTTGGTGGAGGGTCTAATGGGACTTAGCCTTAACGTTTAACAAAATTTTTCCCGCCTGCTGTGATTCGGCGAAAAGTTACAGGCATGTCTTTTTTTGAAATGTTAATAGGGAGTATAGGGGAATGCTTTGTCGGGGCAGCCTGAGTCTCCGTGTGGGACAGCTATATATTGTTAGGAATAGTTATCCCAATAACCATGGCTCCAATTTAATTACTGCAGGAGCCAGAGCGCCAAATGTAACTATCAAAAAATCTAAATTACACCAAATGTTTTAAGGTCTAGTATATAATCTGCCAAGAGAAGGTATATGATATAATATATCATTAGAAAGGAAATTTTGTGTAGTTTAAATCGTCCTCAGAACATTTTGCTGTAAATATTAGAGTTAACAAGATATTGGCGAAAAATCATAATTTCACCCCTTTGCCACCCCCTCCCCCCCAAATGTGACGCGCAAAAAAGTCTAACTTTTTACTGCGTAATGCGGTCAGGCCATAGAACAATTTGGCATCAAAAGTCAGCTCTTTTTTTGGATGTTTGGGTTTCATCATTTTTTCAGCTAAAATCACTATACTATTTATGATATTTTAGCAAATTACCCTTACAACTAAAGTCCTAAAGAAAATTTGGCTCTCGGGAAAAATGATAATAATTCACGCATTGCTAAAGTTGGCTCTATTGATGAAAAGTTTGCCGACCACTGTACAAGACCAAACTCCGAATTGGATTGATCAATGAATTGGCAACAAGTAAAAACGCGGCTAATTTCGGGCTCGGCCGAAATTTGAATACCCGTCACATTTGAATGAAACTTAACCTCCTTTTGTGCTAACCATTTCTATCACAGCCCTATGACATGTTTCGATTCCATCTGTTCCTGGATGCTAGCCCAGGAAGACACTTGAAGGGGCTGGTTTGTATTACAGTTATATGACGTAATGTTCCGATTCCATCCATTCCGAGATATGTTTTAGGGATTTACTAGGATAAGGTGACCAGACTCCCGAATGCTGTACACATTATGTTCTTGCAGATTTCGGTTTTCAGGAAAATACTCAGCCATATTCTCGCCCCCGTATTCGCGCCTATTTGGAGAAATAATAAAATCACACGAGGTCATGATGCATGCTAAGGCTCGTATATTTTTTTCGATAAAATCAGGACATAAACGCAGCAAAAGTCGTTGTTTGGCAGGACAACCAGAAACACAAATGCGTCTGTAATATTTGCATAACTTTCGAATTTTCAGCATTCAGTGTAGGCTTGTGAAAGGCTTGTTTGGTGTAGTTTGATTAGAGGAGAATTCTATTTAATACTCATGTATGTTTGGGCATTAATCTTAGGCAACTGCATATCCCCACCATGTCTTCAATCTCCTGTTCCATAAATAGTATTTGTCAAGAATGCTCCTGGACTAAGTAAAGAGCAATAATCGCATGGCGATGCGAAGGGGCTTTTCACAGCGCTTGGCCCTTTTAACAGTGGTTAGCTCCGCGACGATTTACATCAAACAACCGACTGTCGTAAAAGCCAATTTTTTTATTTGTGAATTTCTTTAACATTTAAATGTAGTCTTCATTAAACTATAAGTCATATTCGTCATTTGGTAAGATGCCATTTCGACGTCCAAAAAAAGGGCAAAGCCGGACAAAATCAGGACTTTTAGCGTTTTGGCAGGACGACAGGTTAAAGTTGAAAAGGCAGGACTGTCCTGCCAAAACAGGACGGATACGACAAGTATGCATGCCATATAATAACCTGATATTCTTCTTGCCTTCATGAGTGATATCTTCTTCTTGGGAAGGCAAAGTTCTGTTAATACTAAACAGGAAGCCCTATAGTTCTCAATGTTCCCCTTAAAAAAATCATCAACATATGAAGAACAAACGTATGTTTTAACACGAAAAACACAAAAAAGAGTACTTCAAATAAGATTATACTTACACTCATATAAAACAGAAGAAGAAGAAGGTTTCAGAAATAACTGTAAGGACTGTCGTATGATGTGGCACCTGGCATTTCATATGATGGCCGCAAAGTACCTACTTATTTAAAAACTTCGTTTCGTTTATTGCAATAAGCTGGTGGTGGCTTTCCAGGCACAGTTTCAATGTAGCTATGGAGTCCGAGGAGAACCTCCAAAACGGTGAAGAGGTGGCTAACCCTTGTTGCGATATTTCTGGAGGAGAGGATGCATTCTATATTCATGTATGGTTATATAGGCTGGTCCCCTGGTGTAAACAAATTTAACGGATTCGAAGGACATGTTGAGGGGAAAACCCTGATCTAAAACTCTTACAGACTCCCTTCTTTAGTGTGAATTTTCCAATAGAGGGGATAAGGGAATCGCATGCAGTACAGCGGCGAATTTTCTATCGTTTTGTGATAGGAAAAATAAATCCAAATCGCATCTTTTGACGGCTGTGACTTCAGAGTCTTGGTATATCAAGCCGTGAAATGTTCAACAAATATGGACAGCTCTACAAGTCTGCGAAATTTCAAAATTCCGTTCAAGTTATGGATAAAATTTCAATTAAAGACCACAAAAGTGCAATTTGGGCAGCTGTAACTTCCGAACTCAGATAGGTAGAACCTTGAAACTTATGGAGGAAATGTGCGCCAAGTAGCTCTACAAATGTGCCAATTTCAGAAATTTCCGTTGGTTCCCGAGCTATCGAAAGTGAACGATTGAAGTGTTATTGTATCGCTAAATATCGATCGTGTATGAGTGAAACTTTACACTTTAA
This sequence comes from Microchrysa polita, assembly GCA_949715475.1. NCBI lineage: Eukaryota > Metazoa > Arthropoda > Insecta > Diptera > Stratiomyidae > Microchrysa > Microchrysa polita. Next base: position 22,180,124 of record OX454417.1, read on the forward strand.
ATCGCAACTTTCGACGGCTGTAAGTTCTAAACCTTGACAGGTGGAGCCTTAAAATTTTCACCAAATAGTGTACGGTGTTTTACAAGTTTTCTGAATTTCAAAGTTTTCCAAATTTTCGAGTGATGGACAATTTTCAAACAGAAAACTCAAAACGGCGATTTGGGCAGCCATAACATTCGATTGCGGATAGGTTGAATCGTGTAATTTGGAGAGTGAGCCAATTTCAAAAAGATCGGGAACGGTTCCCGAGCTGTCGAAAATGAGCGATTGCCAAACATTAAAATGCGATTATCTCGCTAAATATCGACCATACAGGGGCTCATTTTGCATCGTAAAAGCAGGCAAGATTGATCACAGCTTTTCTTGAAAGAACCTAATTTCTATTGGTTGGTCTGTATGACAGCCCTACGTCGTAGTGTTCCGATTTCATCCTTTCCTAATTATGTTTTAAGGATTTACTAGGAACCCATTTGGGTAAAGTTTGGTTAAGGTCGGATTAAAAAGGAAAAGGTTTTTCTTAGAAGAACTTAGTTTTCAGGGGTTGGTGTTTATGACATCCCTAAGACATAGTGTTCCGATTTCGTCCGTTCCTATATATGTTTTGAGGCTTTACTAGGAACACTTTTGGGTGAAGTTTAGTTAAGATTGGTTCATAAAGAAAAAAGTTTTTCTTAGAAGAACCTAATTTTCAGAGGTTGATTTCTATGGCAGCCCCATGACCCCATGGTCCGATTCCATTCGTTCCGACATATATACAGCGTACACTAAAAAGAAGCTTGCATACAAAATTTCAGCCCGATAGCTTCAACACTGAGGGACTAGTTTGTATTGAAACAGACGGACAGACAGACAGACAGACAGACGGACATCGCTCAATCGATTTCTCTCGCCACACTGATCAATAATATATATACTTTATATAGTCGGAAGTGCTTCCTTCTGTGCGTTGCAAACTTCATGACAAAGTTAATATACCCTTTCACATAGTGACGGGTATAACGAGCACTCATTGTTTGCCTTTGCTGTTACTGCTTTTATTTTGGAACGACTTTAAATTGGCTGGGAAGCAAAAGGGATCAGAATTTGGTTTTGGAAGGCTATCTAATTAATTATTCAATTCGAAATTTTCATCGTCTGAATAGATTTAAATAAATTTTTCGTATTTATTACATTTAAATTGTCGATAAATTCTATTTTTCGTTCACAGAAATAGGAAGAATTTCATAACCAAAAAAAAATAATAATCTAAAATAATAATTAAAATCAGCAAAATATACCGGCAAATGCAATGCGTGCTTGAATTTTCGATTTTACTGTTACTCTACGTTCAAATTAACCGACAATGAAAAAACATCATCAGAAGTTGAAAATGTATTTAGAAAATATTCTGAAGAAAATATTATACACCTAGTCGAATAAGTAATGAGTCTGCATCATTTCCCTTTTCATGTTGTCGCTGGAATATCAATGCTTTTTTAAACAATTTCAGTGAGGGCCTGGGCCTCCTGGCTACGTCCCAGAGAAGTGATATATGTATTTTAAAGCAAACAAAATACATCGCAGCTACTCGCAAGAAAAATAGAAATTTTGATATCACACACGCCCGCTAACGTTTTGACTTCCATGTGCATCCAACTACATACTACTTTTTCCAAGCCAAACCAGTGGCGGAGGGAAGCAATTTAACTATTGCCCATGGGCGCCGTAAAGGTTAAATCTAGCCCTGATGAACTTTCCGTTTTCGAAACATAAGAAGTCCTACACTGTGCGTTCACAAGGTTCAGTTTTAGAGATTTTTTTTGTAATAGTAAACTACATTCTGTTGACTGCGGAATCTATTCAATAATACATTTTTTTTCTGATATTACATTCAGGGTCGGATTCACCCTCAATGACGCCCCTGGGCAGTGATTGAATTGCCGTCCATCGCCATTAGTTTGGCTTGGAAGTAAGCCAGTCGCATTGAAAGTGGATGTATGTGATGTTAGAACTTTAATGGAACGATGCAAAAAAAAATTTATTCCGTATGAAGGATTTTCGACTGAACTACCAAACCAATTTTGGTCAATTGTACTCTATTGAAGGTTTAATTCGATGCTTCTGGAGTGGAAAATTTGTAGGACTAGGACAAAAGAATATTTGAAAAAAAAAATGCATTTAAGGGCTAGCAAGAAAAAATAAAAACTAGCACCAAGTATGTTCCTTCTATCACTAGCGATTTTCTTCATAAGTTTCCGCTACAAGCTTGTACTAGTGGTTTGTACTCTGGTGAATTGAAGTAAATTGAAACCCAACGCGGTCCTTTCAGGGGCGGAACTTTTGACTCTATTCAAACACCTTTTATTTTTTTCTTCTTCCTTGTCTTTTTACGCCACTCACACATGAAGAATCCATGGATTCTTTGTTCTGTCAAACAAAAAGGGACAACTAGACCAGCTTGTCATGGCACACTTTAAATTAAAGAGTTCGACGACCAGACTTTATTTTTATTTTAGAAGTGTTAGCTAATCTGAACTTTTTTTAGCCAGCTTTATTGAACTATTTAGTAATAAAGGATCAATAAATTGCAGGATTGCAAAAATCAGTTGGCTGAAACACGCAGAATTTGAAAGGCGGCAAAATTTGGAAAGCCTATACCGGTGGCAAATATGAAAATTTAGTTCTGAGCGATTTTTCTAAAAAAATTGTTTTTTTTTTGTTTATCAAAGCCGCCTCTTGAAATCCCGAAATACGTATTTCTCAACTTTAAATTATTCGAAAATTTCAATAAAAATTGCCGCGCCGCACAGTGGGGCGAAACCCCGGAATTTTGGAAACAATTATAAAAACATGTCAATTTTAATGTATTTGGCCATTCTAAATCGAAAGGATAATGTTTCACGCAGATAGGATCAGCCGTTTTGAAGTTTTTTTAATTTTAAGGGGGGAGGAGGATCATTTTTCAGTTTTTCTTAATTATTTCAAAAACTGTAAAAGTTACAGCAGAATGGTTCGAGGACACATAAAACTATACAAAATTACCTTTGCAACGACATATAATACAATTGACTTATTTTGATAAATTATACCCTAGACCAAAAAATGAAATGGGATATTATCATTTTATTATCATTTTTACATTTACATTTGTTACTTTAACTCTGAAAGAAATGCTAGTTGAGCCAGGATAATTTAGGGAAATATTCTTAATAAAATGAAGTTGACTTTTGCCAAAAATTGAGTTGCTCCGACCAAGAACACGCCTGATTTGCCTATTAGAACTTTTCAAAGCGACACGTCCATTGTTCTTCCCCGGGGGAAGGGAGCGGGTAAATTTTGGCTGAATGCCAAGACAAAGTCCCTTTATACTCTATACTAAAAACTAGTTCAATAGGATGAAAACTACTGCTATCTCTGGTTCAAAGAGACCCAACATATTTTACTGTAGAATTAAAAAATCGTGCCTAAAACAGCCAACATGACATAACAAAATCGGCTATAAAAGTAGCCTGGGGTTCTATGGGGTTATGATTCTTACATATTAGTAATCTTGAGACTTTCGGGAATAATAAAGCATAAACAGACCCTTGGAGGCACTTAGAGGTAGTTGTTAAAATTCAATGTGAAAAATTAAGTTTGGGTCAATTTGACCTTCAATAATTAAAATTAAATTTTATTGTTTTCCAAATTTTTTTTACTTTTTTTTTATGCTAACATATTTATTATGACCTGAAAATTGAAAATAAAATCATAAAGCAAAGTTGTATGAGAGTTTATCGTCAGCGTTTTCATTGAAACTTGATTATGGAAAAATGTGCTTAAACTGCAAAATCAATTGTCTACACTTTGATAGCCGCTGATTTCTTACTGTGAAAGATATCGGTCCGAAATTTTTTGTAGAAAGAAACTTCAAAATGTTTACTATGCGATAAGCTCTCAAATAGTATCAATTTTTTGAATTTTTGCCTCTACCGCCCCACTGTGCGCCGGGCAATTGCCCAGGTTGCAAATCCGGCTCTGAACACATTTCTAAGTTTTTTTGAACGAATGAAATGAAATTGTAAACAAAAAAGTTGAAAATCGTTAATTTTTGGTATCCTGGAAATCAACGTAAACAACAGAATTGAGAATCCTTTCAAAATAGGTCTATTTGATAATTTTGTTAATTTTAAGTGTTGCTAATACGAGTATTAATCATCGCGCTCTACATTTTGTGGGCTGTAGGATGAAAAGAGTAGCACGTTGTTTTTTCGCAACGCTGGACTTAGGGTTGACAAGCGGCATCCATAATTGGAATTAACATGAGCCTCCCTGTCGATATTCGTTTTTGGGAATTTAAACATACACCAATGCTCCATACAATGCAAATGCTTCTAGTTGTAGCTCAAAACATCCCTAAAAAGACAGATTTTTTCGATTTTCTTTTTTAATTTTCTGAAAGCTTTTTTTTCAATTACATTGCGCCCGCATTTAAGTTCCATTTCGGTATCTTCTCCTAATGTGAGGCAACCGCTAATTGTAATTACAGGGGTTGGTTATTTCCTATTGTCGACTTTCGCCCTCTTTTTATTTCGGTAATATTTTATTATTATTTGTTCATTCAATAATTTATAGATGTATAATTCTGGTTCCATTTCGCTGGCCTCGTATTCATCCGCATAAAAAAAACGCAATTCCCCATTCTAACTTAATTCGAAGGGATGACTCTTACACGCTATATAAACCTACTACTTTATTTCTGAATATCATCCAATTTTTATCCTTTTCGGTAAGTCGAGAGATTCGTGAGCTCCTTGTCCTATACTCGTATATATTTTCTCGAACAGGCCGAAGGACTATACATAGTTTGCTCGCTCTCATCTCCAACTCCTATAGAGTGTTTGTGCGTCCACGGTCCAGTGTAGACGAAGGACATTTTCATTGTGCTCGCCATTAGTTGTTTCGCTTAAAAGCAGTGGGAAACAGGAAGCCGTCCAAGTTGCAGAGCACGTTAAACGACTGAGCGTGCTAAAATCACCATAGATTGCTGCCCTCAAGCGCAGTTTTAAGTTTGAAATTGGCCTTAGTGCGATGTCGGTCGGTTCAGTTCGGTCGAGGAATATTGTCGGGGTGTTCTATGGCAAAGAACATCATAAACGCAGCACATTTTCCAACGGTGTTAATTAATTTTTTTGTCATAAACTCAAGAGTCGTTCCTATGCGAATGCTGCACAGACGTACATACTTGTACCTACTTATTCGGCTGTGCTTGTACCATGATGCTGATGATGATGTTACTTTGGTGCTTTCTACACGCCCTCAAGCGTAGTATGCCGGCGACTGAAAAACTAAGGATATTTCGTGTGTTTGTCTCACAGTATGGTCGCATTTTACTGAACATACAGCCAGCATGACTTTATGATTGGGACGATTACAATAATGAAAGTGCCAAGCAAGGATTTTAATGTGCTTTGTGTCGACTATGCCGCACACCATTTGGATTAAAATGAAAGATGTGCGGTGGAAAATAGTCTCAGTCTCAGCAACGTATAGTTGCAGCACGCGTACATATATTTTGGATCATCTTCATTATTATCATTTGTATGACGACATTAACCTCTTTAGCATTTAGGGCAGCAAAAACCGAAATCCTTTGAGAGAAGATGCAAAGTTTGTCTTTGTGAAAAACAAATGAAAAGAAATGTTCAGTGGTCCTTATGGAACTCTGTAACGTTTTCTAAACCAGGATTAAGGTTCCTTGCGCTTAAAATCAACCGAAAGTGGAATTCTTTTTTGCTTTGAGTTTTTTTTCTCTAGAACATGCATATTCACACGGCCAGGTGGGAGAACATACGAGTGTGTGTGAATATAATCCAAGTAACTCGAATTTTGACTTTGTTTTTGTGCATTTTGACTTGACTCTGCGAACTCTTTGGATATTTTTTAACAATGTGAAACTTAATCCTAGTAATCTGGACTTTGTGTAGTCAACGACGCGACGTAAAGGCAAAGATTATTATCATTTAGTGAAATTCCCTTTTCAGAGCTTACTAAGGACAAGCTACGTTCCTTTGACCAAGGAACGTATTTCATGTAGCAAAGTTACATAAGCGTGATGTTTTGATAGATTGTGCATGTGAATGTGAAAATGAAGGTCTACAAGACTGTTAGAGCCACCATCACGACATAAGCTCTTGAAATGTAACTCTTAAAGCGTATTATAAGAGTCTTGTAAGTAATGAATAGCGCACTTTCTCGTAACAAGCGTCCATTTCGCCTTATAACAGTTGTATGTATATTATAAAAAAAGTCTCATAAATGTGCTATTAGAGTTTATTTAAATCTTTTGTCTTGAACTAAATTGTCAGAGCGACGCAAATTCTTACTAGAGTTTTATGAGAGCTTGTTGGAATTCAATACAGCAAAATTCTTAAGAGTTTGTTAGTTGGGAATTCTTCACATTGTCCGTTATATTATAGGGATATTTATACATTCTCATATTCGATTTATCGACACTTACTATACCAAACATACATACTACCAACGATAAAGATATTTGATAAATGTTTTCCTTCTGCTATTGCTAGCATTTCGATGCCCTTAGCGCACACGTTTTACCTGTTTGCTCCTATGGTATCGAATTGGAAGTAAATCCTTTTATTTTTTGCTTGCGCAATATTTCCCAACAGTAACAGACAGTCCAGAGTGTAATACCAATTTATTACCCGAAAATAGTTCGTCGTGTGAAAGGATAATGCTTGTGGGGCCTTATACATTGTTCAAGTGGGAAACATTGTTTTGGATACACTATGGAGTATGACATACGTGCTGCCATGTTATTTGCTTCACTAAATATTGTATAGTCTCCGGGGAAGAATACATACATATGTACACATTTGAACGTATCCTGTCTAGAATAAATTCGTGTGGAGTATAACGTCCAGCAAGACTATATCTATTTACACGCATGTAGTAAACCATGTAGGATATGTAAAAGACTGGAACTGTAACATGTTATGGTGCAGGATGGCCCGGCTTAACCCTCGGATGGTTCAGTGGGGTCTGACAGACCCCAGAGAAATTTAAATCTTAAAATTTTCATAGAAAAACTTGTTGAATGGTATTTTGATGCATATGTAATTTAAGTATGTGTCACATACGTTCATTTAAGCATGAATTTGTTTGAATTGGTGATTTTGTTAATAAGTTATAGCACTTTGAAAGTGCTCTGGGGTCTGTCAGACCCCACGAACCATTTACGTAGGTCTTTTTTCCAAAAGTACATTTTTCGTTTTGTGGGAAATTTTCAAAGTATGTTATTTGGAAAACAATAAAATGTGATAATAATAGTCGGGAAGTGTTGAAACTTTGTAATTAGAGTACATTTGGGAAATTATATATGTTAATTTTGAAAGAAATAGAAAATTTAGGGTGTTTTGAATTAGGGCTTTTTAAGTTTTTTACTCAATTCATTCAAAATTGTGCCGTTTTTTACCTGGTTTTTATTTATGAGGATATCCTTTCACTATTGTATCATTACCTTATAGTTTTTAAGGCAAGACATAAATTAATGACTTTTATGAGCGTAAGAATTATGTGGGAATTTTACATAATACATAAAGCTTCTTCAGCGAACTTGGCTATACACTTGTCCAACCTCTTCTAAGAAGGAGGAAATCAACGGGCAATATTCGCCGAAGCACAGTACAAAATATTGAAGACATTCTGTACATTGTTCAACTTGACCCCCCCCCCCTGGGGACTGATGCCCCAGCCCCCCAATGGAGTCAGATGGCCCCCAAAGAGGCAAATACGTTTTCTATGCCCGCGAGCAAATGATCGGAAGACAAAATAGAATGGCAATGAATGCAAAAAGCCAATCTGCGAAGACAATCGAGGAAAAAGCTGTGAAGAAGAATGGTCTAAATATTGACTAACTTTGGATCCCGATTTAAGAAAAAATATTAGCCTTAGCTAAAAACTGTTGATGTATTTATCTTTGTTCATTAGTATTAAATACGTTTTGACTAATAAAAATAAAATTTTGTGAAAATTTTAGTTTTTATATTGATTTATTTATGATAAGTTCAAATTACCCTCAAATTTGACCACACCTAATTTTTTCTTCCACATACTAAAACGTACTGTCCGAATTCCACTGTTTTTATATACCACTTAATCAAAAGGCTTCATAGTTTCTTCTAGTTCGAACAAATATGCCAAAAAAGCAAAAATTTAAGTTTCAGAGCGATTTTTGCATTGGGGTCTGTCAGACCCCACTGAACCATTTACGTATGTAAAATTTACCTGAACCATCCGAGGGTTAAATATTCATTACAACAAATCGATAAATTCATGTGCGATTGGAGAATGTACTGTGTGCAGGGATATAAGCATTCATAGTGTTGTAATTGCTTTAGATTTGAACTAAGGTTGTTCAAACGAAATTTGCCTAAGAAAATAATTTCCTCATAATTATTGAATATTCATGAAGCTGTGCTTTGTATTTGCCAAATTACACATCGAATGATTTAAATGAAACACAAGCCATCACTTATCACCAAATCGGCTGACAACCGGCCGGCCTAGCACAACCGAACCGTATGCAACGTACATGTAAGCAACGTCTCACTAACACGCACCGTACAACACAAGTACAACGATCAATGGCATGTGGCACCCCCTCAGCCAGCGCATTCAGTATAAAAGGCGAGCTAGGCTAGGAGTCAATAGCATTCAGTATTCTAGTCTTGGCATCGAAGCATCCGCAACTGGAAGACTCGAAACGCCATCCAGGTCAGCATCGAATGCCTACAAGCCAGGCCCATTCGGACACCGGTTTGAATATAATTGAATCGTTCACCATTCAAATTAGGATCTATCGCGTACAGAGCTGGATCATTCGAAGAACGCATATTAAACATTATAAATTAAATTGAAATTTTAAACGTAAAATATGTTCCATTTTTTCACTAAGACGATTCCACGAGAAAATATATTTGACCATATTAAATCTATCGGTTATATTTGGAAATTTTTTTTCCTAGCATACGTAAAAGCAAGAAAAAAATCGAAAAAGCAAGCAAATCATGTTATTTACTTTCAAATCCTAAAAACCGTTGCTTCAAATATCTGTGGCTGGCAATCCCCGACCTATGTATGACTCAGTAGTCCAATTCAGGGCATTTTTTAGATATTTTTAAGACAATATAAGCACAATAATGTTGTACGAAAATACACTTTAGTAAAAATTAGTTCATCCATGTCCATACTATGTATTTATATTTTAATTTCAGTATATGCATCGATAGCCCCAGATATACATGGTTAAAAAAATTCAATCTAAAATTTATCTAAGCCAATCCAACATTGGACTTAGGCCGCAGGATGTGTTAGTGACATCCTATTTCCAAGATATTATCTGCTTTTTTTGTTGTTGAGGTAATGAGATCAGCATCACGCTCAGCAGTGTTATTTATCCCCATAAATAGGTACTCGTTTAACATCTGAGTGGGATCATAGTCCGTCACAAGCTCGTGAGTTCGAAAAACACCATGAACCACTGTGAGATTCGAACTCATGACCCTGTGCACCGAAGGTGCGCGCACTAACCGCTAGACCAGCCAGACTAATTTAAAAGCTATGAAGCTGAAATTTTGCGCAAATGCTTCTTTTTGCTGCAGACAGTTTGTATGTTTGAATCGGTAAAATTGGACAATGGGGTGATGGGGCTGCCATACAACCCCCCCCCCAAATTAGGTTCTTCTAAGAAAAACTGTTTTAGTTGTGCACCAATTTCAACCAAATTTCAAACAAATGTGTTTCTATTGATGACATAAAAGACATGTAAGAATGGATCAAATCGGATCATGGGGTCATGGGGCTGCCATACAAACCCAACCCCCCAAATTAGGTTTTCTAAGAAAAACTTTTTTATTTCTGCACCAATTTCAATCAAATTTCCCAAAAATATGTTTCTATCGATGACGCAAAATATACGTAAGATTGGATCAAATCGGACCATGGGATCATGGGGCTGCCGTACAAACCCAACTCCCCAAATTAGGTTCTTCTAAGAAAAACTCTTTTATTTGTGCACCAATTTTAACCAAATTTCACACAAATGTGTTTCTATCGATGACGAAAGACATATGCAGGAATGGATCAAATCGGACCATGGGGTCACGGGGCTGCCATACAAACCCAACCCCCCATTTCGGTTCTGCTGAGAATCATTTTTTACACCAATTTCACAAAACCTTGAATTAATGTGTCTATCAAAGCAACAAAAAAGGTCAAAACAAACGGAATCGTACCATGGGGCCATGCTTCTGCATCCCCCAATAAAATTGGCTGAGTAAATATTTTTATTTGCCCACTTATTTCAACCAAACCCCACACAAATATTGTTTTGTCGACGTAACTGAACTTTTATCAAGACGGAAGGAAAGAATGGGGGGGGGGGGATTAAATACAAGTCGTAGGTACGCCCGAAAAAACTTTTAGCCCGAGGAGAGTGAAGAGTATCGAAATTTCGGCCGCGCCCGAAATTGGCCTTGGTCTCGTTTTTTAATAAAACAGATTTATTGATAGTTAGGAATCACTGTATTAGAATATCGCTGTAATCATTGTATTTTATTACAAATTGTATCCCTAATTTATAACAGGGTAATGTTTGAAAATTTCTTCTCTAAATTCTCGTAAATTGTAATGTAATCAAATGTTGGTAGAAACCACAATTATCTGGAAAAAATCCAACCTCATCATAAATTGAATTCCATTCACTTAGTTTGATTATTTGCTTAAAAACCATTGCAAATACGGACTGTCGCTTTTTTCCTAGCTTTCGTTTTCTACTCTTGTTGTAGCTGTTGGGAGTGTCTGAATTGAAGTTTTATACAGATCAACCGAGTCATACTAGGAGTTATTTTCCTTCAAAAATGTCCATGTAATTCCACAACCACTACGTTATAGTAATTGCTGGAAGTATAACTGCATAAGACTTTTTAAATGCTGAAAAAATAGGAAAAAAAAAACAAGTTTAACTTCTTTGTGGCCATGATGTATTTCTTGACATTTCTTTGAACATTTTTCACTAACATTGCAACAATTTTCTTTCACGGAAAAACTTTCGCACGGCTCGACTACGATTCTTTATGATATGGTTTGACGTTTTACAGTTTCCTTTTCATGTTTTTTTTTTTTACAAAAGCCAAATCAAACAATATCCCTACTTAGAGAAAAAAGCACGACCGGCAACGACATCAAGGATATCTTGTCGAGCGTCAAAACTAAACTAAAATAATAAAAAAGATGCAAGTTATCCTTCGGGGGCTTATTTGTTTGCTCTTGTGAAAGTTTTTTTTTTCGCTTGACATCAAAGTGAGTCAGAGAGAGTGACATAGCCGAAAAAGAGAAAACTGACATAAAGGTCAATTGTAGTTGGTTGAACTTTGGAGTTTTCGTGAAAGCCCAAAAGGGTTTTCAAATTTTTTAAAGAGCAAAGAAAAAAAATCTTACGGGGTTAATAGTGGATGTCGGGTGATGAAAATTAATGAAATATCTTTAAAACAGAGAGGAGAAAATATCCTGTTAATGTGAATTAACATGAAATTATGAAGGTGCTGGATAAGGGTTGTTTGAGTGGCGAGACTACTTTAATTTTTATTTTTGCTTGCTATGAATACTCTCCTTTTGATTTAATGTATTTTTCGACCCGATACTCTTCTTGTAAGCCAGAAGGTAAAATGTAATTAAATGTAAAATTATCCTTTTCGGTTATTAAAGTATATTATATGCCAGTCCTGTGCATTCAGGCTCAGGTTGGAAAATGCATATGAGAGGCGAATTGGATAGTGATATCAATTATTTTTGCCGCTGAACAATTTTTCTTTAGCGACGACTTTTACAGTTAATTTCTGTTTTTTTTTTTTGTGATAGAAATGGACTGAATTGAGTGCAAAAAAGCATATTTTAAAATAATTTAGAGAGGACGGTTTCATAAACATCCTGTGAAATAATCCCATCGACTTCGAGTCCTCGTTGGTAAGGTGATCACTTTTTTTTAATTTTCCTTTAAAATACAAAAAAAAAGTCTACATTTAAGAATTTGAAAAGTGTTTTCCAGTTTTTCGCTCCATGGAAAATGGTAAATTTTCAGTTAGGGTTTTTGAATTCTTCGCAATTGCGTGTTTATACCGCTGCCTCTAGAAAGCTTGTTGAAGTTGTAAGTTCTAGTTTCACAAAAAGCAAAGAAACAAAGCATTTCGTGAAACTAAAACACGCAACTTCAGTGCTGGCTGACAGATTTCGGTTGATTTTTGACATCACAAAAACACATTGTACAGGAAACTTACACAATATTTTTCTTGGTAATGGACACAGGACGTTCTAAAGATATTTTTCTGAGACTTACTTAATTGTAGTTTTTTTTAACGGACAACACGAAATTCGGTGACAGATAATAATCAACCATGCCCTTTCCCCTCCAAAAAAAAAACACTCCTGAAATACAAATTAAAATAAGCCCCGAAAACATAAAAAGCTATACAATTTAATAAACGTAGCAGTAACAGTCTGCTATGAAAACGACTTTCAAGGACTTTAATACAGGGTGTTTTTCTTTGCCATGGTATAACTTCAAATTAATATGAAGCGCGGAGAAACGCCGTTAATTCACAAGAAATTACATTTATTAGAAAGAAGTGGTTTCGCCAATTATGTTTAATCATAATTTTTGCTTTTTCGTGAATAATGCTAATTTGTTAAAAAAATGTGAGAAATTGTGGCTTCTAAATAAAGGCATATTCGCGAAAGCCGTGGCGGCCACTTGCCAAAAGTTTGATCCAAAATAAATGAATAAGTGTCCTCTTTACATGCATGTAATTAACGGCGAAATAATTAGTCCTCACTTATACTTAAGGGAATCCTTATTATTTTTGCGATTCATAGTCGCTCATACTTAAAAACTAAATTTGAACTTTGCTACTACTAGATAATTTTTTATAATTTATTTGTCAATTACTATAATAGGGCTTCTGAATTAAATTATTTAATTGAATGTGGCAATGCCTTTATAAGTGACGTTACGCTCGAATAAGCATTCCCTCATACTTATTCCTTAAGGTAATTCTTATACCTTAAGTGACGACTATATGAATTTGGGGCGTTTCTCGATATTATATTTCAATTTGAAGTTCTTTCACGAAGAAACACCCTGTATTATCAAATCATACAGAGATGAAACCAAATTTTTATTTGGAAAGAAGAATCATTGGTACGTAAACTCACTTCTTTCATTTCAACATCCTTAAAATTGCTATCCTTCGTTGATGATATGATATTTTTATCCGTACGAGTGCGGATTGTTTGGCGCTCTCCTAATGTGATGCATCGATACACAGAACAGTCCCAGAAAATATTATTACATATTATTATATTCCACTCAGTGAACCTTCAAAAACGTCACATCAAGATATACCCGTACAGCGGATTAAGGATAAATAAACATGTTAGTACGCAACGGACACACGGATGACTTACTTTCAGCCGTTCCGGACGACAGAAGATTGCTGTAAGGAAAGTTCTTTTTGAATAGAAACCGAATCTGATGTGTACAAAATGTGCGTCCTTGCGGAAATTTATTTTTTGTTGTCAACATTACTTTCGTCGTAGCAGTGTTGTAACTTTAAAAAAACTTTTCATTTTTCATAGTGGTTAGTGCACTCGGAGTGCAAAAATTGGAGTGCTCCGACCATTCACAACTCCCTCACTTCTTCTAACATTTTTCGAAAAGGCATGCCTGTAACTTCTTTTCAAATTGAGCCAGGCAAATCATATTTGAAGAACCAAAAATCTTTGTGCCATCGGATGCTATTGACAAGTCCGTGTAAAAACGCCAGAAAAGCTACCAAATATTTCAGTTCACCGTAATGAAACATTGATCAGTAAGCTGGGGTGCTCCAAGAAAAAAACATCGTCAAACATTTTGGCAGAGATTCAAATTGCCAGCTTACGAAACAAAAAATAAGCACCACCGGGGCGAATATCATCAACAATATGGTACTGGATCACAGAAAAAGATTGAAGGTCACTAAAAAACATACATACCATAAAAAAACGCTTCAAATCTTGGAGAAAAAAAAAACAAAGAAAACAAGAGAAGGAAGGAAATTGCGTCTTGATCAGAAGAATGCTACAAAATTATTAGCCCTTCGGAAGAAGACATTTCTGATGAAAACAACAATAAATGCGACGAGTGTACAGAAAACTATTTTGTTACTTCCTCGATGGAGGTTTGGATAAAATGTCCCAAATGCTCGGCATGTTTGCATCAATTTTGTACAATGTACAATTCACTGTGCAATCGCTGTGGACGAATTAGAAAAAAAATCCATTACCTTCCTAATGCAAATATACCAAATCATCATCATGCAAAATATTCCAACGAAATCTAGCAAATTGTTCGATGTATAGCCGTTAAAAAAAAAGTAGAGCGTATTGTAGAGTTTTACAAGGACAATTGAGAATGCTCTTCTGACGATAAATGACACTTACGTGTTTTGCATCTTAGTCTCCTATAGGCTTCAGAACTACTCGTATATCTTTCAAATTATTTAAAAGAAATAGTAGTAGCTCGAGATATGGACAGAAACGGAAATCAGACAATCGTGCTATTAACTCAATGTGACATTATACAGGGTGTCCGGAAACTGCCGCATAAACGCTCCGGATTGTGATTCCTCATGTGTTTTCCCGCATAAAAATTGTAGTCATCATACCCCCTTAGCTTAACCCTTTCGCTGCCACAGGCATTTGAACACTTTTGGAAAAATCATTTTCTTGTACGACTAAAATTTCAAAATCTCAAAAGCTAGACTAGCTAGAATAGCAAAATAAGATGATTATTACAGCCAACAAATTTACCTAAAAAATAAAAGTAACCGCACTACAATCAGATAAGAGGTTTGGCTTTTACAGAGCTTCAAAGTCAAATTTTTGTGATTTGACCCAAAAACAATATGTTTTTCCATCTCAATTTTCTCCAACTTCTACTAAGAAGAGGTGCTTGTACGATCCTTTCAAAAATTGGCGCATAGTCTAACGATCATTTCTTTCTTACATCATTTTATTCTAGCTTCATTATTTCTAACAGTTTTATTGCCTTAAGTGCAGAAAACTAACGTTAATTTTAACTCGATTTCAATTCAATTCAAACTGCCCCTAAAGAGCTGCAATTACGTAAAACTTATTCAGATTATATCAAAATCGATCCGTAAATGCACCAATCGGCAGCGTTTTAGTAATGCCAAGGCCTCGCAAAACAGAATTACATTCATGCAGATTCACGTTACTTAACTTCTTGTAAACACTATCTTTCATAATTGTCACATCCGAACCCGTATCAAATATGGACTCAATATCAATATTGTTCACATTCATAATTTTTAAACGTTTTCTGTCTTTACCGACCCTGACACTAGACACTAATTTGAAACATTAAGTTTCCACAATATATTTCTTTTTCTCGTTTGTTCTCTAACATTAGACACTACTTCCGGGCAACTTTTTGACATATGCCCATAAGTGTTACAATTAAAACATTTAGTTTTCACTGTACAATCTTTTCTCTTCTGCTCCGACGAGCCACAGTTTAAGCAACATTTTTTTTTATTTCAATCTTTGGTTTTGAACTGATGGTTTTACCACTTTCACTCACTAGCTCGAAAATCTCGTATTTCGCCTTAAGTTCTTTAAAGTTCATGCATCGGTAAATCGCTTATTTCATGGGGAATGTGGAAGAAAGTACAGAGATTCGTTATATTGTGAGACGAGTCTTTTCATTGGTAATCCGTACACAATGTCGAATCACTGTACTTTCTTCGTCATTCCCCATGTACGCCAACTTCTTCATTTTTGAAATAGGCAATCATGAAATTATTCGTTTTTGTCCTTTACTCGCTCGCGCACCTTTTGGTGAACATCGGCACTATTGTAGACATAATCGAATTCGTCGATTATATTATAGTTCCGCGAAGGTACAAATACATTCAGCTTCTAAAAACAAATTTGCTGAGCCACTCATTTTTCCGCCCGCCTGAACACTTTTGTTCAGTTGAAAGATTATAGGCGTCTGTATTCCGCTCGAAAACTTCGAACCTCCCGTCGAAGTCACCGACCACTTTTTCAAAATTGTCCACCGAAATTTTGACATTATTTGCCCGTCTCTCGTCTAACTCAAATTTCAATGCTAAAAACTCAATAAGCTGTTGAATATTTTTCTCAATTGTTGTTTTTTTCGCACATTCTGTACCTTCTAACGGGAGGTCTAGCTAGAATACACGATCTTAATTCAGTATCACACCTTAACGGTAAGTTTTCCAAATTCAGCCATGGAGAAGTACACAATTAAGCAGTGCGTTAAGGTCGTTGAAGCCTTTTACGATCATGTGATTTGACACCGTTGGACTTCTTTCTCTGGGGATATTTAAAAGAAAAAGTTTACGTCAATAAGCCAAAAACAGTTCAAGAGCTTCAGCACATTAAAGATATTCAACCTTAATTATGTCTCCGAGTCATTGAAAATATGGACCATGGGATAGAATTATGCCATGGTAGCCATGGCGAGCATTTGGCCGATATTTTGTTTCACACATAATTGCCATAAATTCTTCTATCATAATAAAAAATACAAGCGTATAGAGGGTTGCGCCCGCAATACGAGGGTTTTTTTTTTAGAATTTTGATGCATAGTGAATATTTTTTGTATATATGTATGTATATTTTATAAGCAATAGATAAGAATTGTGCACATCATTAATGAAATGCTTCCTGTAAATTTATTTTCGGATTGGTCTAAATAAACGCGTTCCAAAATGAAAGGCGATAGCCACCTTTAACTAGACCAATCCAAAAATAGATTTACTATTTACCGAGTTTGTATAAAAGTACTCCAAGGCAAATCTACAGGCATTTTTCGATTTAAGATTTCTGATGGCCCTTGAGCAAAAAAAAAACTTAGGCAAATGTAAGGATGGTTTGGCTTTATATATATGAACTGAATTATTAGCTGTAAATCTACTGTTACTGTTTTTTTTTAATCAAGGAAAAGCAACTCACATGAAATGATTCCAATGTGTCCCCTGACATATTGAACAAGTATACTTTTGAAGCTATTCAGGGACACCCTGTTAACTTGGTCCTACAAACTTAAAAAATATTGGTGGCAAACACATTACCATTCTATGCATTTCCACCATATTTCATGTTCATTGCTTCATCAAGTTTAAAAGATATGCATTGAAGAAATGCTTAAGAGGCTTCGCTTGCATTGTGAAAGGCCCTTACTAAATACTTACTTGGCTATATTTCCGGTTTGGATACAGCAATTCGAATGAAAATTCGTAGACATATTCCCTTTGTAATTTTCTAAAAACCCTTAGCAGAATTTTGATATTTGGAAACCTAAGAGGGGCTAAACACGAACAAATTGAAATTTTACAAATTTACTGTTATTTACTTTTCCTTAGCAAAAGTCATCAGTCTTAATATTTAACGTATATAAGGCTATACTGACCAATCTTTGTGCAAAGTTTCATATCGATCCCTATAACGGTTTAGTAAAACGGAGGCCGAAAATGAAGTTTAACTTTAAACGCCAATAACTTTTTTACCGTTACTCGAAACTAGAAAATTTTAACTGATATGAGATGTACTCGTTTAGATCTGTGATTTAAATACCCATACGTCGATCTCCGATAAAAACTAAAAAAGTCGACTTTTTGACATTTTTATGTCTTGACTCTGGCACATAAATTCGAAAAGCGTCACGAAAATCATAACGAAAAAGCGTTACGTTTTGACATTACATTACCCTGTGAGTTTTGGGTGTCATTCTAGGTTCAACGGAAGTTGGGCTAGGTGGTACCCTGTGAGTGTTGGGTGCCATTCAAGGTTCAACTTGAGTTCAACTTGGGTTCAACTTGGGTTCAACTTGGGTTCAACTTGAATTCAACTCGAATTCAACTCGAATTCAACTCGAATTAAACTTGAATTCAACTTTCAACTTAGGTTCAACTCACGTTCAACTATCGTTCAACTTTTGTTGAACGACCCAAAAAGTGTAACTTTTAACTTAGGTTCAACTCATGTTCAACTTTCGTTCAACTTTTATTGAACGACCCAAAAAGTGTTACTTTTAACTTAGGTTCAACTCTCGTTCAACTTTCGTTCAACTTTTGTTGAACGATCCAAAAAGGGTAACTTTCAACTTAGGTTCGACTCACGTTCAACTTTTGTTGAACGACCCAAAAGTGTAACTTTCAACTTAGGTTCGACTCGCGTTCAACTTTTGTTCAACTTTTGTTGAACGACCCAAAAAGTGTAACTTTCCACTTAGGTTCAACTCACGTTCAACTTTGGTTGAACGACCCAAAAAGTGTAACTTTCAACTTAGGTTCAACTCACGTTCAACTTTCGTTCAACAAAAGTTGAACGTGAGTTGATCCTAAGTTGAAAGTTACACTTTTTGGGTCGTTCAACAAAAGTTGAACGTGAGTTGAACCTAAGAGTCAAATTCGAAAAGCAAATCGTCACGAAAAAACATGAAAATGTCCCACTGAGTTGCGGACCTTTTTTTTTCCGTTTGAGATTTGTAACCGAAACATAGTTTAGACGTTTTTTTTAATAGTTAAGTAGTTTTTTGTATTTAGTATACAAACCCTTTTACTTGTTCAATAAAATAACTTCGAATAAGATCGATGTCGCCTTGACATTCAATTCTTTTTCAGATGATAAAAATTTGATACAGTACAAGCACTGTAATCGGAACCCCCTGTAAAATCGACATAGTACAAGAACTGTGTTCAAAAACATTTAAAAGGATTTTGGTTTTGTACCCATATTTAAATAGAATAAAAATCATTACAAAAGAATACTGATGAACCTGGCTACTACGATTATACTGCGGTCGACTACTGGGATGTCGGCCAGATAATATGGTTACTCTTCACCTTAGAGAAAGCATAGCAACACATGCCATGTGTTAGTCCAGAGTGGGCATCAGAAAATAAAAATGGCGCCGTTTTCACACTATCGCAGTTCACACATCTAAACAAACAAATGTCAAATTTGTGTTTAAAATTGAGAATATAATATCCGCGTAATATTCATTACTCTCTTAAAATGCCAACGTGATAATTAACCCTTCGGTTGGCACATAGACCTAGACCGACCATTGGTACTATATCTTGATGAAAAATATCGTTCAGCAATATTTTCGACCTCTTTCCATATATATTTCAAAGAAAACGATGGCCACAAATGCGATCAGACGTTCGGCGAAATGTGAACTATGTCTAAAGAAACGAAAAAAACGGCGCATCATCGTAAGACATAGTATGTAAACTGTTTTTAGAACCAAAATTAGACCTCTTCAAAAAATAAGATTGATTTCACAGAAAATTCAGCTATACCTTAATAATAAGTCGTATAGGTCGCGACAGAAGGGTCAATAATTGCATCGACAGTATTTTAACGTTTGAAATATTTCGTGGAGTGTAGTGTAATAAATTTGGAGTCAAACACTGACTGTGACACACTGTTCCAAGAGTCACCCCCGCATTTCTGCATTATCAAACATTGTAATGCAGCGGTTTTTGTATAGAATAAGGAAAAGGAGTAATAAATAGGTTTTTTTTTGCTGTAGTCGCCCCTCCCTGCTTTCTTTGGCTATGGGCATGGTCATTTTTCAATTAATTAAATATAATTTACTTTATAGAATGAAAATAAACGGAATTCAATTCATACTATGTTCGTATGAATTATTTTTCTAGAAAAAGAAAATAATAAATCAAAAATGTGTTCATCGTTAAAAAAAATTTTTTTTCGATTTGCATATTCTCCGAATACTGTCTGAATTTAATGCATTTTTAATATTTATTTACAGGTATGTGTTGATATTACTCACGTGAATTAACATTCGTGCGCTCTTTCGGTTTGTGATGAATGCGGGTGTGACTATACAGAGCAATGCCCACAGGTATGTCGGTTATTTGTTGTAAATTTGGATAAACTTCATTTTTTTGTTCGTGAACGATTTCAATTTATTTGTGCAGTTCTTTCGATATGCCCTCGTATTGATATAAGACCGATGCTAATATTATTTCGAGTTGATTGAATGATGGGCTTGGTAATATGCCCATCATATACACTCGTTTTAATTGAGTTTTTCTTTCAGTAGAATGATTCATATATTTTCATTAAAGGCGACCTATTCAACGTCAGTCATTCATAATATTGAGATGACCTTTCACTGAATTGCGTGTTATTTTATTCAATTTCCCTTAAGACTTTTTTATTGCATTCCAATTGTTATTTCTTATCATAATGCAAAATTATCAGAAGTACACTCAGGGCCGGATTTAGCCTCCATGGCGCCCCTGGGCAGTAACGAATTTGCCGCCCTCCGCCACTAGATAAGCTTGAAGGTAGCAGTTGTCAGCTCAAAAAGGAAATGTAGGCAAAGCGTTAGCTGGCGTATGTGCAAAATTGAAATTTTTTTTTTTTTTATGTAACTTAATTAATTAAAGTTGGGTTATTTTTGTGTTGCCGGGATTAATTAGTTAATTAGACAGGTTTGTCCATGGACCTAGGAGGCAATACAAACAAATGTCTAATTTATATTTTTTACCAGTAAGCGTTTGCTTGAAATTTTTTTATGTAACTTGCCAGGTTAGGAATCCAGGTGTTTCGTGCACCTCCCAAAATTGTTTTAAGGATGATTTAAAACTCCAATGATAACATAGAAAACTGTACAATTCTTATCACATTCGGCTTTTCACCTTTTTTTAGAAATAAGTTCATGTGTTCCAAATGCGAATTACCCCAACAAATGAAATTTCCTATATTAGCATAATATTTAACCAGAATACCGGAAAAAACCCAAAATTAAGAAAGCTTACGGTAAATTTTGGACACACCTTGACCTAATTTGTTTTCAGTGATAAAGATAATGAAAACGAATTGAGAGAGCACTTACTGATGCTATTCAGCAAAAATCATTCGGTGCCTAAAAAGTTCTAGATTTTCCTGATTTCAACTACACTCGGCCGCAAAACTATCGACTCAACATGAAAGCGCGTGTATTTGTACGTGTTTTTTGGAAAGTATGATAGTTATCCATAAAAGTCGTATGTCGTTTAAAAGTTTGAAACTTCAGCTACCTCTTAGTACCCTTTTTATCAATATTTGCTTCGCACTTTTTAAATTATTGCCACTTGTAACAAAAAACCCAGAAAAATTGAAATTTCAGGTAAAGGTCAAGTCAGGTAAACTACCCCTATAAAAGCGCCTGTAATCGGTTTCTCATTATCAGTTGCATCAGAAAAGTTAGGTAATTTACATCTGAACTAATTTCAATCACTGTTTTGTAATCAATGGATACGACGCCAGATCAGGCGGCACAAGTTGTAGCCCTATTGTCGGAAAATCATAGTCAGCGAACCGTCGCTCGCCGTCTTGGAATAAGTCAGTCTGCTGTCTCGAGTGTTAGCAGGAGATTTTGGGAGACTGGTAGCTTTAATTCGAGACCAAGAACGGGCCGCCTTCGATCCACTTCAGAGAAAGACGACCGTTTCATTGTTACAATTACGTTACGAAATCGGTTCTTCACGGGTGTTGCTGCGCCAGCGGAACCTGAGGCGTGTTCGCGGAGTAGCTGTCAGTGTCTGGACAGTAAGGAGACGATTAAGGGAAGCGAATATCACTCCAAGACGGCCTATGCCAGGGGCCCCAAATTGACTGCACGACACCGAGAAACGCGCCTCTTATTTTCTCGAGATCATCATACTTGGAGCGATACGGAGTGGAGCTCAATATTGTTCACTTACGAGTCGAGAATGTGTCTGCATGGCGGTGACAGAAGATGTCGAGTCTACAGGCGTCCAACTGACCGATTTGCGCAGTGCTGTTTCACTGAAACGGTTGCATACGACGGCGGTATGATGTGGGCTGGCATTTCATTGGAGGGAAAAACGGATCTCGTATTCGTGCCCGCAGGAGGCCCAGTAGGAGGGCTGACAGCCGAGCGATACGTTACCGATATTCACGTTGTGCCCTATGCAGCATTTATTGGCGAGAACTTCACTTTGATGCACGACAATGCCCGTTGTCATGCATCGCGCCTCACTGGGCAGTTCTTCAATGAGGCCAATATGTCGTCACTTAACTGGCCTGCACGCAGTCCCGACATCAATCCCATTGAACACTTATGGGACGAACTCAATAGAAGAGTCCGAGCCAGAAATCCAGTCCCTTCGTCCAATGAAGAATTGAAGGCAGCCCTATTAGAGGAGTGTAACGGTATTCCTCAAGATACTATCAGCAACTTGATCAGATCAATGCAGAATCGACTGGAAGCTGTCATTGGAGCAAGAGGAGGCAATACTAAATACTAAAATAATAATAAATAACTTATTTTCCAAGAGTTTTTGTTTTATTTGCAAAAAACCTAACCAAAAACCATTTTCATATTTGCTCATTTTCGCTACGATTTCGCTCAAAGAGCATCAATTTTAAAAGTGCTCACCAAATATTGGTTAAAATGGTACCAACGTAAACCGGAAGCCTTAAGCTTTTCAATGACATACGATAACTGCTATACTTTCCGAAAAACACGTACAAATACACGCGCTTTTAGGTTGAGTCGATAGTTTTGCGGCCGAGTGTATTTTAAATTATTTGTTATTTTCGGTGGAATTTCCCGTTTTTCTCTCAACAACAAATTGCAAATTCGATGATTTAAGCGTAAAAATTCTAAAAAATTTAGTTAAACCCGATAGAAACTCAAAAACTTGATAGCCAATGCCGCATTTCTAATACCGAGACTTGGACCTCTCCCGAAACCAAATTCTTGCTTCCCAGCGAATTTGATGTGGGGACAAATTTAAGAGGTAACTGAACACACGAAAATGTGTGGTTAGATGAGTTACTTGCTTGGGGCGTTTTGAACTTTCCAAAGGATCGCTATCACCAAAAATATTTTTCGATTTTTTTTTCTTCAAGTCTGGGGCAATATTAGAGGCTTGAAAACAGGAGCTGGCAGCCAAGTACTAGTAGCGTATTTATAACATTTAATGTGGCTTCAGGCATAATGTTTAAAGTGAAGCCAAAGATGATTTATACTCCTACTCTGAATATACTCCTGAACTAAAGGCCGCCACGCCATTCAGAGTGAATGAGTGTATGCTTCAAGCAAAACTTTTGAGTAGTCCTAATTTTTGGAGGCGGAATCACATTATAATTTGAGTTGAGGTTGCGATTAGGTGCTTTGAATTCAGACGATGTACATCTAACTAGAATAAACTCAAAAAGCAAATTATCTTCTATAATTATGTTTGAATTTTCAAAATCTATTTTTCCCATAATTTTAGACCAATGAAAAAATTTAAGAATTTGCCGCCCCTCAAATTCTGCCGCCCCGGGCAGTAGCCGAGGTTGCCCATATGCGAAATCCGGCCCTGAGTACAATTCTCCGAACTCATCAAAATGAAATATAACTCCATTTTCATCATCATATAAATTTGTTCTGAACTAAAACCTCCATTTTACGTACGTATATTTGTATTCCCCTGATGTATCAGTCACCGATATCATCGGCAAACTCATAAAATTATGTTTCGAAAAAAAACCCGTCTGTGTTTCCATCTTCAAATATTAATTCCATAAAATATGAGTCCATACGTTTTCTGAAAAGGATAAAAATAATAGTTACGTGCAAAAACTGTGTGGTGCTTATGTAGGATGAAGCCGAAACGAGTACAATATGGCAGCATATAAACATGGATCCATGTAGGAAGACAAATTTATTATTATTATTTCATCGATTCAACGGTGCTTCGGCATAACATCAATTACTTTCTTCAACCTGTTATGAATGCACGCCGCGCTACTGTGTACCGTATACTCCCTTTGCGATACGGCATCCCATCCATACTTCCTTGCGGCAATCGACTATTATTATTGGAAATGTACCAGGACTTTGTCATACAAAATATATAAGCATCCGATGGAGCAAGGCGTTCCTGAATGTTGGATCGTATGGACAGATGATAACAACATCCTGAATTCGACACGTTTATAATTCCGATGTCTTTCGTGAGCGGATATAATAACTTCATTTCGAACAGCACCGAAACAAGTTTATGTCATCATATTTTCAGGATACCCATATTGTATATTACAGACACGTATAGCCACCATGTAATATAAATGTTGCAGGGGGAATAACCCTCAAAAAAAGGGCAGCCGCCATACACGCATGGATGATGTGTATGTAGATCTAGTTAGTCATAAAAAATGGATAAGGAGGATACAATATGGCCAAATGTAAACGTTCTTGCAGATGACTGAGCGTACGGCGCGGCCGGAAAGTGGAGTGCCGAGTACGCGAGTTCTGGATAGATAACATTAGAAATCATGTTATAATTCCTCCCATCATCGTCTGTGACAAAGTGACAAGAAACAGTCACTGTTCAAGATCTGTCTGCTCCATAAATTCAGCCTAAACGCAAGATGCATACAAAGCACATTTTGACAACAAAAATAAATATGTATGTGCATAGATGAAACTTTTATATCATAACTAGCCCTCAGCTACACTCGCTACTTCCAGCCTACACATTTACACTCGTGGGGGACCTAGGTCCCCCATTACCAAATGTGATTTTTAATACATTTAATTTTGCAAATGCTGCCAACTCCTAATCTAAAACAAATCATAGACGTGTAATAAATGCAAAAACATAATTTTTTAAAGATTTGAAAGCTGCATGTAAAGTTTGCAGCTTTAATTATAGAAAGTGGCCATTTCGCATGGTACACTTTCAGTACTTACTTCAAACGTCGAGTCTGAAATTCAAATGTAATTCCAGAAAAAGCTAAACTGTTTTTTACGTTGTTTACACAATAAAGAATGAAAAATATAACTATAATTTTAAATATAGTTAACAATCTTGAAAATCACAAGCGGAAAAAAAGGGGCTTTTTTTCATGAATTTTTTCCTTAGAAATTGGTAGTCGTTCTGCGGAACAGCTGCCATCTGTTATTCTTACAGGTTATCTGCAATTCTTTAAATAATTAAGAAACTGTTCTAAACTCAAAATATCGAAAAATAGGGATTGCATTTGATTTTGATGATCCGAAGCCATACATGGTTCGACCTCCGGCCCCTGTCCATCAAATTGAATAATTTTGTAAAAGTTGTCATGATTTAACTTCCATTGCAATAATAAAACATATTCTCTATTTACTATAATCTCAAATTCTATTCAAAACTGCAAAATACAAGAAGAAAAATGCAAATATATCGGAAGTTCAAACAAAAATTTAGCTACGTAAGTACATTCGTGGGGGACCTAGGTACCCCAAGGGCTTACAGCTTCTAACCTATAAGCTGCAGTCCAGCGCTTTTTCTCTGTTTGCAAGCTCTTAGGCAGTGCTACGAATACGCGAAAGTTCAACCGCATCAAATTTAAAACATTTGAGATAAGTCTAAAAATGTTCATCTTGGGGGACCCTAGTCCCCCACGAATGTAGTTAAGGGCTAGCGAAAATAGAACACAAAAATATTTTTTGTTTGTCATGTCCTTTTCGATTTGGCGTGTCATTCCTGTTCCAATCTGTATGTATGGAATTTTTTTATAGAATCACAGGAGTAGGTATACGTAGGGATGTCTATTGTTTCTGCCTGCCAATATCTAACGAACACAAAGACAATAGCTCTGAACAATGTTGGCAGCGTATTGCGTATATGGGTGTCAGCGCCTTAAATTTCCTTGCATTCCAAATAGACGTTCGTTTTCCGGACAAGCCTCAGGATATACAGCACCAAAGTTGTCAGATTCGCAGGAATTGTGTCATATCCTTCGGGGCTTTATTGAGATATTGTCTATTCGTATTTTGCGAATAGAAGTGAAAATATTCAACGCAAGAGTCGATGCTATTGATAAACTGTGATCCTGTCAGTTGAATTCCTTGTTCCTGTTGTCTTATTGTGGTGTTTGTCAAAAGAGACTTATTGTGTTTTTGTGGAACGAATGAATTAATGAATGAATGGCAGTAGTGATTACAACGAAGGACTCGCTAGTTGTGTTTTGTGCGCGAAGACAATTGAAAGTCACTAGCAAAGAATTTTTATAAAGATAGCTTTAGGAAAATGGTTGGCCTAGAACGCTTTGATGAATGACGTTTGTGTTCGAAATTGCCACTGGTGGTAAAGGATTATTGCTGGTTTGGTTGATGTTGAAATATGATCAGATCACTAATACGACAGATCCACGAATCTACCAATTTAGCGATTTTAAGATGTGATTTTTAAACTCCATATGGAATGATAGATCTACTCTCGTCGGAACATACAGGGTGTCCGGAAACTGCCGCATAAACGCACCGGATAATGATCCCTCAGTTGATTTCCAGCAAAAAAGTGATAACGAACATACCCCCTCAGCTTAACCCTTTAGCTGCCACAGGCATTTAAAGATTTTTGAAAAAATCATTTTCTTGCACGACTTAAAACTCAATATCTCCAAAGCTAGACCAGCTAGAATAGTGAAATAAATTGATTACTACAGCCAACAAATTTACCTGTAAAATAAAATATAATAACTGCACTAAAATCGAATAAGAGGTTTGGTTTTTACAGAGCTTCAAAGTCAAATTTGCGTGATTTGACCCAAAAAACAATCTTTTTTTCCATCTCAATTTTCTCCAACTTCTGCCAAGGTGAGGTGCTTGTACGATTCTTTTAAAAATTGGCGCATAGTCTTACGATCATATCTTTCCTACATCATTTTGATCTAGCGTCATTACTTCTAACAGTTTTTATATGTTAAGTGTAGAAAACTAGGGTTAATTTTAGCTCACTATTCTAGCTGGTCTAGCTCTGGAGACATTAGGCTTTAAGTCATGCAAGAAAATGATTTATTCAAAAATCTTTAAATGCCTGTGGCAGCTAAAGGGTTAAGCTGAGGGGGTATGTTCCGTACAACTTTTTTGCTGGAAATCAACTGAGGAATCATAATCCGGTGCCTTTATGCGGCAGTTTCCGGACACCCTGTATATTTTGGTATCTCGTACTTTTAAGCCCCGACATTGATTACTAGAAAGAAATCCAATGAAATTTTTCCTATACCGGAAATAACGAAATCAAGTGTTCTATTGGTAGACTATCCTGGCCAATAATTTTAATGAGCACTTGCTAAATTTTCATAGATCTCAATACAAATTTTGCACAGAGTTATTTAATAGTGTTAACCTGGATTGTTTATGCATTAAAAAGTTGATGTAGCCACTTCCAATGCAGTAAAAACTTCTCTGGAATATCCTGATCATAAACTTTTTTCGTTTGAATACAGAAGACATGGCACATAACGGATTTTGTAGCAAGAGGTTACATCATCTCCAACCAATCATTACACTTCAAGGAGGTTCAAAAGTAAGAAATGTTACGGAGGTGGCCTCTCCTTAACAAAAGTAGAAAAAAAATTCGACTTCTTCCTTCATCACTGAGTCCCGGCGTGTGATGTGTAGCATTCTTTGAAGCTAAGTTTACTGATGGCTTCCACGCATCCACCTCCTACTACCTAGTGCTGGTCACTCACAAACAATGTGTGCTGCCGTCTCAGCCTCTTCTAGACATAGTCTGCATACATGATCCTCCACGATTTTCATATTCAATAAATGCGCTTTAAAACTACCATGCCCTGTCACTAAGGTATAGTTATCAAACTTAGGCTACTCCCTAGTGGGCTCGTAATTGCGTTTCGAGCTTGCCTACAAGTGTGTAGCCTTTGCCATCGTTGCCGATGTATGGAGTGATTCCAGCTATAAACCCTGACCCCAATCATGCGGTTACGGTCCTTGAAACTTTCTTGCGACCCCTGTTTTGCTAAGGTATCGGCCATTTCGTTCCACAATGTTCCTATGTGTCATGTAACCTACGTTAGCATAACTTCGTTGATTGAAGCACACCTGTTCAGATTTGGAGCCGATTCGGATTAACGCAGCACCGGGTGAAGAATGTTGAATTTGGTACACCTTCTTCCCATCACCGATGTTGTAACCTGAAACAAACAAAACGACACAGAGAATCTTGCGGAATACACGATAATGAATTATACTTATCTGACTTGGAAGCTTCTCGGATTTATATAACCGGGTGGATGCTGCACAGTGGAGACTCCGATTCCATATATTTGTTGAGTTGACATCACCGGCTGCAATATAATAAATAATAATTATTGAAATATAATGTAATGTAAAGCATTTGAATTCTAAGATTAACCTTCCGGCGGGCGCAATACTAATCCTAACACGATCGGGCGCAATGCATCTGACAGATTAAGTGCAGAAAAAGGGATGAAACTAAGTTTCTGTATATTTTAGACTCTTATTTATTGTTGCATTGTCTTTTTGAAACAGTTCTACGTAATTTTAGAAACAAATACTGGCTCACAAAGTTTGATACCTTTCACATTTTAAATTTTCTAAGAATATTCCGCTTTCAATAGCTTCAATATTTAAAAAACCTCCAACAACTCGACCGCTTAAAAAATGTGAGCTTATTTTACTAAAAACACACTATTGAACGATTTGGTGAACCTAAAAGTCAACACAACGTTATTACGCAATGTCAAGAGTATAACATGTGGAAATTTTCATACAAAAGGAGAAAATAACACAATCGGGCGCAATACATCTGAGAGATTATTTCATCCCCTCCCGCCCCTCAGACATATGGTAGATAGAAACTGAAAACTGCTTTGGATAGTTGATCGATAAAGATTAAGCTACTGTGAGTTTCAGATCTCTCCCTTTTCGTATCGCTGATTGGCGCAACAAAAACTGGCCACTTAATCTGTCAGATGCATTGCGCCCGCCCGAAGGTTAAGAAAAATACGAGTACACATATAACCAAATTGAATTGTCGAAATGGTAACGTAGTATATAACTGGCATATATAATGGATAAATAATTGTGAGTACTAGTAGAACTCGTTTTATATAATTATGTACTTACAGCTAGATTTCTCAAGCGGTAAAGTCGAGCACTTTTATTCTAGATCTCGAGAATAGTCACTACGATAAGAACGTGTAAAAATAGAAAATTGATGGAATCGCGAATAATTATAATATTTAGTAATATAATAAATATTAATTAATTGGGGAAATATTAATTCATTTTTTTTTTTTTTGATATGTTTTAAATGAAATTGGCTACATTGGTCCGTCGAGCCAGATTCGGCTTTTGGAATTAACCACATTGGAGTGCATTGGACTTGGCTTTAGGAGTAAAATTGAAAATTATTGGATCCTTTATATTGTAGTTACGTAACACTGGTGAGTCTATTTGCTGTGGATATTGGTGATTGGTGATATTGGTTCAATTAGTTTACATTTTAACGGCGAATAGAAGAAGAACCACGTGGTTAACATGGAGAGATTAATCTTAAAACAAAGAGTTATGTTTGAACAACTCAACCGGATTCAAACTAGCTTTCAGAAGGACACTATGGTCCCAAGAACTGCTTCCTTTTTGAGTAATGTGCTAACTAAAATTGAGGCAATTAATGCGAAGTTCATGGCGACCCATGACTTGATCTTGTTGAAACGGAACAAGATCTCGAAAAATTATATTTTAAAGAGGGCAGATACGATGAATTTGCAGCGGTGCAAATTATACTTCAGTCGGAGGTTCAGGAATGGCTGAAAACAATAGTACCAGCTGTGGAAAATAAAGAGGTATCAGGGGTGCCCTAAGAAATAGTGAATCGAAATTAAAGTTGCCACGAATTTCGATTCCAAAATTTGCCGGGAATTATGAAGAGTGGGTCCCATTTCGAGATTTATTTCGGTCGCTCGTTCATGACCGTAAAATTTCAAAGGTGGAAAAAATGCATCACCTTCGGAACAGCCTAGCGGGAGAGGCAGAAGGTCTAATAAAGCAATTTTCCATTTGCGATGACAATTATGATATTGTATGGAGAATTTTAAATGATAGGTACGAAAACCCTAATATCTTGTTGAATACATTGTTCAAACGTTTTGTTGGTATTCAACCCGCAAATGAGTCTTCCTCCTCCATCAAAATTTTATTAGATCGCACTGTAGAATGCGAAAGAGCAATCTCCAATATGAAAATTAAAGATGTGTGGAATGCCCTGGTTGTGTACATGACGGTTCAAAAACTGCCGAAAGAAACGCGACAGTTATGGGAGCAACAGCATTCGGCTGACGAAAAGTTTCCTGATTTTGATAACGTCTGCGTGTTTCTAAAAAATCGCTTCCAGGCTTTAGAAGCTGCAGGTATTTATAGACTCAAAGCCCAACAAAACCCATCGGTAGCTCCGATCCCGAGTCGACACAAACAGTCATTTCATGAAGAAGTCCAGAAAAGGAGTGCGTAATGTGCAAGGGACCGCACCAGTTGTGGAAATGTACGTCATTCCACAAAGAAAATCATACGGGGAGATATGATGTGGTTAAACGAAATGGTTTATGTTTAAAGTGCCTCCAAAAGGGACATTTGGTGGCAAATTGCGCAAGCATGTATAAGTGTGCCAAATGTAATAAAAACCGGCTCTATGAATTAACGCCCCAGGAACTATCACCCCAAAACGAAAATGAACTATCGCCCCAAAAATTTTATATGAGATTGGGGCGATAGTTCATTATGAAATATCGCCCCAAACTTAGGGCAAAAGTTCCTAAAATTCCTGGGGCGTTAATTCATAGAGCCATAAAAACCACCATGTACTCCTACATAAGAGCGATGTTCATGCCATGCTTGAGACAACAGTAGATCTAACTCGAAATCAACGCAATGCATCGAATGCTGGAAACTTGGAGGAACAACCCGTAGCCCCTTCTAACTATGATGTTAACTCCTTTAACGTCGTGACTAAGAAAGAAGTCTTGCTTGCCACTGCGTTGGTTACTCTTAAGTCTTCAAAGGGTAGTATAGTTGCGAGAGCTCTTTTGGACACAGGATCACAACATCCTTTATTACAGAACGTATAGTACAGCAACTCGGTCTGGTTAAACAGTTCGCCAATGCCAACGTCATCGGAATTGGAAGATCAAATGCTGGAAACATGAGAAGTAAGGTGACCTCTACGCTATTAGCGAATGACAATAACTACATAACATTTGAGGCTTTGGTAATGGATAAGCTCACCAACCTTATGCCTACAAGGATGGTGGACAAAAGAGTCAGGGATCACTTGGATGGGTTCACCCGAGACCCGAGATTCGATACACCCGCCAAGGTTGATCTCCTTTTAGGAGCCGACGTCTATTCCCGCATTTTACTTGGAGACACGCACAAAACACCTATGGGTCCAATTTTACAAAACACACGTTTAGGTTGGATAATATTCGGGGAAATGGAATCACGTGCCAACGAATATTATAGCTTCAAAGTAGAAGTCAATGACGAAGAGCCAATCGATAAAAAAACTGCGTGCGTTTTGGGAATTAACCCTTCTGTCGGCACAAAGGTCTGGCCAGACCTTTGGCACTATATTTTGGTCAAAAAAGTATAGAAGATGAAATCGCAGCGACTTCATATTTCATGATATCCTAGAATAATATGTTTAGAAACATTTTTGCAAAAATTTAAAAAAATCGGTTGAAGTTTTGAGTATGTTTTTGATGATTTTAAATTTATAGTGCTTTTTGATACCCAATAGGTCTGGCTAGACCTACAGTGTTTCCCTCCATTTTTGTCTCAAGGCAAAAAGTGAAAATATTAAATTCTCCGAAAATTCTTCTATTTATGATGTAATAATGTCATTAGGTTGCGTGGACGACCGAGAGCTCGCTGGGAGAACTCCGTAGGTGAAGACGCCAACCAGCTGCTGGGCTTCCGAAACTGGAGGACGAGGTCACGTAACCGCGACAATTGGAGGACAACGATTCAGGCGGCCAAGGCCCGACGTCGGGCTATCGTGCCACATTGATGATGATGAATGTCATTAAAATTCAATTTGTACGATAAACGATAAAATTTTCTGAGATTTTGCTTTAAAAAGCCGTGAAGTTCGTAAATTGGGTACGCCTAATTTTATCACATCTTATAACATCACCTAATCAACTGAGATTTGATTCTAGGGAATTCAAAAGAGTTTTATTTTCTTTGTAATAGTAAGAACTAAGTATTAGTCACTTACGAACGTGTTTCTAAATAGATTTAATTGAGATATTTACGGAAAATTTAGAATGAAATTATTTTTGCGCTTGAAAATTCCCTATTTCTTTCTATCTATTTACCCAAATCTGCAGACTAATATCGGGGTAAAATCTACCAACAAAGCGCTAAATACGTCCCCACAGATATTGGAATCAGAAAATTCGATCAAACTTTCTGTACGGATACGCAATGCAAGAAGAGAATCAAAAAAAGGAGAAAATAAGGGAGAAACATGTTTGTACTAATACCACTTCAAAATAGGTCTACTTAAAACGCTTCCAGTATATCTACAAAAACGTTTTTAATGCTTTTATTGTTTATAAATGGCTGTAAAGAATGGGTAGAATGATTCTACCGATAAAAATTTCACTTTTTCTAAAAAATAAAAAAAAATTCTCAGTAGGTCCAGCCAGACCTATTGGGTATATAGAATATGCATACTGTAGTAGGTGCCGACATAAGGGTTAAAGGAGGTGGACCAAACTCGACTCCCGACGGCCGCAGACAAGCTATGCGAGGAACATTAAAAACGCACCACGGAGAGGGATGAAAATGGCCGTTTCGTCGTACGTTTACCATTTAAAAATGAAAATGTCAAGGCCGCCTTGGGAACCACGAGAAAACCAGCACTCGCTAGTCTGTTACAACAAGAGAAACGACTCATGAGCTCAACACAATTTATAAGCGATTATTCAAAATGTTTGGATGAATATTTAGAAATGGGACACATGAGACCAGTATTTGATTCTAACGACAACGTACTAAAAGATGGAAAACAAGTATGCGTGTCATATTACTTACCACACCACGCAGTCTTTAAGGAAAGTAGTACCACAAAACTACGCGTTGTGTTTGATGCCTTCAGACAGCTGGATTTAAGTTAAGAAAATGGATTGCAAATGATAAACGAATTTTGTGTGGTATCCCGAGTAACGACATCGAAAACGCGAACACTCTAGACTGCAATTTCGATGAAAGCTTCAAATCACTCGGCATGATATGGCATACAAAGGGAGACCATTTTGGCGGGTGTATCGAATCTCGGGTCAACTAAGGTGAACCCATCCAAGTGATCCCTGACTCTTTTGTCCACCATCCTTGTAGGCATAAGGTTGGTGAGCTTATCCAACACCCATTGAGCTTCTGGACATATTCAAGTATCAATTTCGAATTGATATTAGATTGCTGCATGCGCGTGATCACCGATTGGTTCTCGAGTAAGAGTTTTTCCCCCAGTAACCTGCCTCCCAG
Source organism: Microchrysa polita (assembly GCA_949715475.1). Classification (NCBI taxonomy): domain Eukaryota; kingdom Metazoa; phylum Arthropoda; class Insecta; order Diptera; family Stratiomyidae; genus Microchrysa; species Microchrysa polita. The sequence continues at coordinate 22,213,581 of OX454417.1, forward strand.
AAGATAATCCAGCGCGTGCAACAATCCAAGCATCTCTGCCTGACATACTCTCCTAGACGAAGTAAGCATGCGCTAGGTTTAGCCCCACGGAGTATATTCCAGCCCCCGCTCTTCATTCCATGAGAAACCCATCAGTAAAGATCTTGTGATTTCCACAGTAGAGACGAAAGTACCCCTCCTTGTGGACAGCCCCTGAATACCCTTCCCTTATTCTGGCACACCCATTACTAAGATTGACTTCCCTCCCATGATCAGTGGGAGCTGTTGCCGCTGTTGATAATCTCCCTTTCTGCTACCCGCACTACTTCATGGAGAGCGGTCTCAGTATAAGCATGTTGACATATACTCAGAGGTTAAGCTACCGGCCTGAATGACTTCGCTTTCGAATAGCCCTTCTTCTTGGTTGTGGTACAAAAACAATTTTAGTCTCTCTCCAAGACATTGGGATAACCCTGTCTATAAACTAGCTACGAATATGTTCGAGATGATGCAACTTTTTGTATTGCCTCCTTTTTAAAAACCCGAATAAGAAAAAATACTCAAATTTTTCAACTCATCCAATATATTTCGGGCATATTTATTGGCCCATCTTCAGGGATTCTAAGTTTGTTAAAGTGTTCTTTATTCCTCACAAATGAATAAAAAGGGGGCAATACAAAAGTTGCATCATCCCTTACGACCCGGCAATACAAAATCATAAATTTAGATGTTCGAGATCTTCTCCATAGCAGAGCTGTCATGCACTACTGTAGCAGTGCCGAAAATATTCCATCCATTTCAGCCGTCTTATATGGCTCAAAAGTATTGATTGCACTGTTCACACCATTTGATGTTATTATCCTCTCAGCTACTTGCCGTCCGGTTGCTCCCATCAATTTACAGGTGTAAGTCTGCGGATTTTTCCTGGGAAAATGTCTCCTTCATCGTTTACCACCCGCTTTGTGGATTAGTCCTATTTTGGAAACGCTGCCTTTTGATATCATCTTCTGTAGTCTCTCCGATGTATTCCTCATATTCGAGCAGAATTCCCCCACGAGACGCTTTCCTTGTCTCTTTCTTCATCCTTCTATATATAAAAATGCTAACTTCGGAAATGGAAAAATCTGATGAATGTTCTGATTGGCTACGATGAATCCCGAATGTCGATAAGTATAGCATGCAAGAACGAAAAGCAGTCAGTCAGTGCTGCGAGCGCGCAGCGCGAGCACGTCTGCTCATAGCCCGGAGCAGACGTTGGCTGTGGCAGGGCCGGGGGCGGGGGGGGGGGGGGGGGTAGGGGTTGACGAGCGTAGCGAGCAGGGGGCGAAGCCCCCTAGTAGATTGCAATTCAGTGCACCAGGGTTTTGGATCCTTATCATCTATGAGTGTAGCGGGACAAGCCTTTTTGAAAAAGTGCGTTATCGCAGAGTTCATATGTTCCCCCGTTCGCTGTATCTCAGTCATGCTTTTAGGTATTTCCTATGAAATATTCTCGATTTGCTCCAATAAACACATTTCATACCTAGTACCTACGGTCCCTATTCCTTGGCACTCTTATATATTTGTTTTCGCTACTCGGTTTCATGTCATACAGAATTCCATACTGAATAGCCTTGCGATCGCACATGTTAAGTCTCTCCACCACTCTCTAGTTCTGAATTCTGTGCAGCATATTGGCAGAGCTCAGGGTAATATCTATCACATCACCTCAGCCTTTTGCGCATCATTAAAAGTGTTAAAAAACCCCAGCGAGAATAAAACGATATGTGAGAGCTATGACCAATTTTTTAAAGGCTTGGACTATCAAAAGATTGGCAGAAGTTGGAGAAAATTGAGATGGTTTAGGGTAAATCAAAAATTTTATAAAATTCCAAACCACTTATCCGATTTTAGTGCTGTTGGTTTTAATTTTTAGGTAAATTTGTTGGTTGTGATATCCATTTTATTCTGAGATTGTGCCTAGTCTTGTTTTATAGATATTGAAATGTAATTCGTATTAGAAAATTTATTTCAAAAATTTGCAAATACTTGTGGCAGCTAAACGGTTAAGAATTATGGTATGGGGTATATCCGTTACACCTTTTTTTGCGGCAAATCACATGATGAATCATTTTTAGGTGCGTTTTTGCGATAGTTTCCGGATGACACCTTGTATAAACGCGCCCACTACCAAAGGATTTAAGTTGTATAGTATAATTTATTCGTTGCTGTAACAACAAACATGTTATGGCTGAAAATTTAGAATAAATATATTTGTGATCCCTTCCTGTGGGTGGTATATAAAAGGTAATTATCATAAGAGTAATTTACATAAGAATCTCTATTCAATTTGTTATAAAAAGAAAAAAATATACACTACAGAATCTTCTGAAGCATAAAAATGAATACAAATACGCACGCTTAGATTTATAGACGAAGCAATATGTGGGCTTACACCGCTAACGATTTTATTTTATCGAGTTCCACCCACCTGTAGTGTGAACTCGTTATTTGAATCATACTCATAAAATGCAACAAAAAGATGGAATGATTAATATTTGCCTAAGAACCGATTCATCATGTGTTCGTTTTTCTGTCAGCCACGGCCATTCAAGCTATTCAAGCTTTTAAACAAATGTTTTTTGCCCAGACCTAATTTACAGTTATGTATAATGTATTTAAATATAAATATTTACTTCCTTTGCCTCAATACAGACACATACACACAAAAACCTATTTTTCTTCCTTTTCAAAGTTTTTAAATAAACCTGTATTTAAACAAATATTTTTTTTGCTTGTGATTCTAATGAAGTGTGGACATTTTCTTCATATATGCTAAAGACTTCTTGATTCAATTTTATGTTCTTCTATTATGTTGTCGTTCTGGACAATTGCTACGATAATATCAAACAAACTTATGAATTTCTTTTAACCCTGGAGTAAGCAGATTTTTCGTACAGCACTTATCGTGCCGATGAACTTGCCGGATACATTGCAGCTAGACGAAATAAGCAGGGTACGTTGGATTTTTGGGAATTGTCGTCGTCGAAACGACGAAGGATGAACTTTGTACAACGTTTGAGCTCGATTATTTATTATGATAAGCTAAGCAGACGTACAGCATTTTGCTGTACAGTACAGCATGTTCACCTATCGTACAGCATTGGGAAATGTACATCATTCCCCCATGCCAAACAATGAAACCCAATTCACTACATCATCATCAATGTGGCACGATAGCCCGATGTCGGCCTTTGGCCGCCTGAATCGTCGACCTCCAATTGTCACGTTAACGTGACCTTGTCCTCCAGTTTCTTCACCTACGGAGCTCTCGGTCGTCCACGCAACCTCGCTCCGTCATGTCAATTCGTTGTGCGTTCATCACTTTCTTTGGCATGCGATTATCGTCCATTCGTTGTACATGCCCCGCCCATTGCAAACGTTGAAGCTTCACAATTTTCGATACTTCTAGTTCGTCGTACAATTGATACAACTCATGGTTTTACAGGATACGCCATTGATCTCGCTCGCGAACGGCCCCGAAAATTCGCTGAAGGACCTTTCGTTCGAATTGGTCTAGCAAAATTTCGGAGGCTTGGGTGTGGTTCCATGTTTCGCAGCCATAACATAGCACGGGTCGGATGATCGTTTTTACCGGTTTTACACGCGGAGCTTCGTGTTCCTGTGCGCAAGTTTTGATTTAATTGTAGGGAGGACGGAGAAATATGTCTTATTGGCTAGTTGTATCCGTCGCTTAATTTCATCGGTTTCGTTGGCGTTCTTTGATAAGTTACAACCCAGATAGTTGAAGTTGTCTACATACTCGATATTGGGCATGCGATGCTTGAATTTGCTGGTGTCCTTGTTTTGGATTGCTTCATGGCCTTTGTTATGCTTTCGTTGATACGTAGGGCAACTTCATTTGCGGCGTTATTAAGGTTATGCAGAATACTTTCTGCATCACCCAATCTTCGAGACATGTTGTTGATGTCGTCGGCGTACGCTACCAATTGAGTCGACTTGATGAGTAGCGTTCCGGTGCTGTCCATATTCATGACTCAAATTACATAATCAAAAGCAAGGTTAAAGAGCGTCGGCGCCAGGCCATCGCCCTGCTTGAGTTCAATACGAGTTTCAAATACGTAGGTCAGTGCGTCGATTCTACACTCTGACTTGCGAGACGGTATTAGTCATCGTCATCCTTGTGAGTCGCACTAACTTTGCCGGTATACCAAAATGCAGCAAAATGTTGTACAGTACACTTCGATCGATACTGTCATATGCCTGATTGAAGCCGACAAAAATTTGGTATACGTCGATGTTATATTCCCAGCACTTTTGGATTAGTAGCTGCATTGTGAAAAGCTGATCGGTCGTTGAACGACCAGGTCTGAAGCGGCCTTGATACTCGCCAATGATTCCTTCTGCGAACGGATTAATTCTTCTTTCCAGAATTTTCGATAGGATCTTATAGGTCGTACAAACTAATGAGCTCATTTCGATAGCTCGGGAACTCTTCCTGATCTTTCTGAAATTTGGCACACTTATAGAGCTTTTTGGCGCTCACATTATTTCCAAATTACATAGTCCTAACCTATCTGGGTATAGCTTGCAATTTTGAGTTTTCTAATTGAAATAACTGTCCGTCGTGAGCGAAATATTTTTAAATTTAGAAAACTTGTAGAGCACTGTACTGGCCACATTTGCTGAAAATTTCAAGGCTCCAACTATTGCAAGGTTCAGAAGTTCCGATTTAAGGTGTAAAGTTTTACCCATGGACGGTCAATATTATTCAGAGAGATAATAAGACTTTGATGTTTGACAATCGTTCATTTTCGATAATTCGGAATCCCACCGAAATTTGGAATACTTGTAGACCTACTTGGCGAACATTTCCTCCAAGTTTGAAGGTACTAGGTACCTCTCCGCGTTCGGAAGTTACAGCTACTTTTGTGTTTTCTAATCGAAAATTGTCTATAACTTGGAAACTTTTGAGCGAAATTTTGAAATTTGGCAGACTTGTAGCGTATTGCACTGTCCATATTTGTGGAACATTTCAAGGTTCTTCTAGCTAGAAAGGTGCTAAAGTTGCAGCCATAGAAACATGCGATTTTTATTTATTTTTCCTATCACAGAACCATGGAAAATCAGCCACTGTACTTAGTCTGATTCCATCTGCAAGGCGTTCTAAAGTTTAAATCCGTTAAAATTGGGGTAAGAGCTCAGGGGGCCGACATGACATCAGTAATGTAACCATCGAGGAATGCATACTCTGCTCCAGAAATATTCCAAACAGAATAAGCCACCCTTCCCGCTTTTTAGGTTCTCCTCGGACTCCACCCCATAGCTACATTGAAACCGTGCCTAAAAAGCCACCACCAGCTTAACCCTTCGCCAGGCACATCCCACGATCAACGCGAACGGGCACGTGGGGTCTTTTCGGACCCAAAGTTTAATGAACTTATCCTTGAACATGTATCAAATTGTGAAAACAAAAAAACAAATTTACAAGTACTGTGTTATGTTTTGAACACTTTTAGGGCAATTATTTACAAAATTTGTTGTACATACCGTACACATTTAAAGCGCCTATGGCGATCAACGTTTTTACTGTTTTGTCCCTCTGCCTTGGACTCAAGGAAAACTACTTTGTTTCTAGAGTAGTGAGGCTAACTTTTAGAACAAATTTCAAAAATATGAAATAGCCAATGCCTGTAACTTGTTTTCAACTTTTTCTAGATGCCCCTGCGACTTAATTTGACATAGAATAAGCTGTGGTAAGAATTAGGGGAGGCAAAATTATGATTATAATTTTTTCAGATTTGCTACAGTCAAGGAGTGTTTTCCGTCCTATATCAGAAGAAGAAGCTATCGCAGCAATTGAAGAACAAAGCTATTAGCTGCTTTCGTGAATTTCTTAAGCCAGGATAATTTCTGACCAGTTCATCCATGGTATAATCTCTTCCTTTACTTTCATTGCAGCAAAGAATTATATGAGGCTTACCTCTGTCTACAGCTCAGTGTGAAAAGACGCAATAAAACGACCGGGGAAGAATAATAAAGATATCGAAACTGTCGAGATAAAAAGGTCTCAACATAGAGTATGGTTCCGAGTTTCCTTTCCGGGATATTCAGGACAATTGAGGCATTGGTACTCATGGGGTCTTTGAAGACCCCACGTGCCCGTTCCTGCAAATTTGTACTTTTGGCTGTCAAAACTTTTTTTCTGAAAAGAATTGGGATTTTTTTCAATTATATTTTTGAGCAGAATTTCGGTGGATTATATGTTCTACAAGTTCACCTAGATGGGCTAAACCGTTAAAAAGTAATATATAAAAAATACCCTCTGGGGTCCCAAAAGACCCCACGTGCTCGGTGGAGGGTTAAGCAGGGTCAGTTTTAGATTTTTGGGAGCCCCAAAAATATTAAGACTGTTGAATTGAATCGTTTGATATAAGCTTTGATTACGTCTATCTCCTGAAAAAAACCGCCGTCCTTTGACACCTCATAGGTATAATCAGGAGCTATATTTTTGGTATTACGAGTATACCTAACATCTTACATGCCTCTGAATATTGATGAACGTTCAGTTAGTGCCTTTTTGACCTTTTTTAGCTTCTCTATACTTTTATGTCAAAGGAAAATTTGTTTGTAAATCTTGCGATCTAACGGTTTCCAAAACAATAAACAGAACCTTAGGTAACTTTTTTTTCTAATTCCTTATATCAATAGAAAAGGAATTGTAACAAGCTCGGTGAGTATCAAAAATAAGAAGGTTTTTTGGTCCTAACCATTACCAATAATTTAATTGATATATCTGTCATGTTTTTCCATAATAAGTAAAAAAATCGGAAAGAAAGTAACTTCGCAACCTAAAATAATGCTTAGAAATTGATTCAGAAAAGATTTTAAAATACGGCTAAATGCGAGCAATATGACTCGCAATGAGTAGACAGCAATGAGAGAGGGATTTCTGGGTTGTATTACGGTTTCTGTAAAAATACTGCCCAAAAAGTCATATATATTATCAAACTTTCCCTAAAATCGGAAATTTAGTTTACTTGGAAGTTGAGAATTCATGAAAAATTCTATAGAAAGCTGCACAGGCATACGTAGATTTTCACGTTAAGCTCCTTTCGTATGGAAACCTAAGTGCCACTATCAAGCGTAATTAATGAAATTACCGTACCATTAGTAGTATGGCTGAAGATTTGCCTGAAAGACGAATTCCGCAAGTATGTGTACAGCATTGGGCCTTCGGGAGTCACCTTATCTTATGGCTGGTGGTCGTTTCGACGATAAGTCTGTGTTCTTACAACTAGCTCATCAAAAATAATGTTTCCTTTTTAAATGTGGAACCTATTTTCACAAAAATTATGGAAAATATATTTACTAGGACAAATCAGGAAAGTGGCTCAAAGCTGTTCCTCATTTTAGAAATATTGTATTCCGAACTCAAAAAAATCGCCTCCAAGGCTCTCAATGTTAAAACCAGACATCATACATAGAATTAGAATTAGTCAAGGGAACTTCTAATTAATTTAACCCAATCTCCTATTAAATATTATACATATCGATACCTTAAAGCACAATAGTGCCTAGTCTATTTTTCAACATTTGGAGAAAACGCGAAAATAACATTTCAAACCTTGTTCCCATCTCCGATAACTTTACTTTTGAAAATTGTTTTAGCTTTTCAAGCAGGTTACACTGTCAAAAGGATAATTGTATTAAAATCTGGCAAGCGATCGTCACAATTTCAAAGAAAAATCGAGAAAAAAAGGGGAAAGTACGGACTTGGCACTATTGAGCACTTAATTTTATACCAACCATGGACTTGACGGAGAAATGTTCGTATTGTCGTTACAATATTGTAAAATGTGGATGTAGTGATAACATTTTTAATATGTACATACCATGAGATGCAAGCAATTCATTGAGTTTCCACCAGTTCGTATCCATGAAGCAAATGTGTCTCATCAGTTTATGCTTTTCGAAAGTGGTAATGATCGCGAGATGACCAAAAGATGATCTGGTCAAGACTCGACGTCGTCCTTTCTATCCCACTACTGTCATTGACCAGGAAGCTAATTTGTAGTGTTATGAGGGTCATAACAGGACATGCTGGTCTTATTATGAAGCTCGCCAGGAGACTTATGGTAGAAATAGAGTAGAAGCAACAACAGCAACAGCAGCAGCGCGAAATGTCAAGCACAATGCATTATAATTGCAGACAAAAATGCTGAACAGCATTTTTGCTATTCAGCATATTTGTCAGCAATGCAATGCTGCTGCTGTTGCTGCGTCTATTCTATTTCTAGCATTAGACTCAACTTCATCACAAAATTACTACTACAGAAGTTGTGAGAATAAAGAGAGGGTGATGTACCTGCTCTGTCATTGCTCGGCACCAGCCATACTTTTATGACACGGATGATCTTAAGTCGGCATTCCATAGGGCGAAGCCAATGCCACAATGCCTCTTTGTCAACCGCGACAAAATTTTAAACTCCTTCAATATATGTGACCGGGAAAGTTAAAAGGGGGCTATCTGGTAAAAACAAACAAGCGAGTAAACGGCCGATAAAGAAATCAAGTCGGTGCATAGTGTTTAAATGATTTGTCGTGATCTGATTTTTATGAAACTTGGTATCCATATACTTTCGATGATCCTGATTCGGATACTGTTACCGAAAATGTAATTAGCGGGAAATATAACAGTAAATCCAAATGCAAATTAATTTTTCGACAAGTTCGAGCATATTTTCAGCATTTTCTTTGCTATATTGTATGATTGTTAATATACATGATCCATTGGTGGCCACAAAAATGATTCAGAGATTGCATTGCTGACCAGTAACTGGAATAAGAGTAAATCATCAATCAATCATGTAAAGATAATGATGCAATTCCTTTCAATTGTTTGCTTTGATTCTCTTTGTGTGCTGATTTTAATAAAACACAAGTAGTCATTTATCAGCAGGACACTTAATATCTAAAAGTGCATACTAATTCAAGGGAATACCCGTAAGGACAAAAGGTCCTTTTTTGCTAAACAAGTCCAATATGAGCAATATGGATATGAAAATACAACACTTGGTGAGACAAGCGCCCCGAAATACTATTTGTACATTTTTGAAATCTTCGGAAAGGATCTTCTCTCCTGAAAATGACATTTTTGGAAAATTGGTTGTGGATAGGCAAGATGGGTTTCAAACGATAGGGACAGATTAGAAGAAGTCATTGAAATGGTTTTGAATATTTTTTTTTCTGCATTTGGGTACACCAGAATATCGCGATATTCTAGTTCGAATCAAGAATATTTTATTCGCATTATGTACCCTTTGTTTTAGATTGAGATTTCCATGATATTTACGTCAATAGTCTACCACCGGTACAGCAAATATTGTCGGCTATATGTGATTTTACAGCCGACTGGCCAGTCAGGATCTTCCTTTCCGCACTGTGAAAAGGACTTTATCGGAAGGGTATTTTACACTCAAAAAATATCCATGAATTATATTTTATTAAATAAAAGTATACAATCACAATTCTGTCTGATTGTGACTCGAGGCAATGGCCATTTTAAGACAATGATGAACGTGTTTTTGGTATTGTGAATTGAATACCGGGATATTTAATTATAGTCGTTTCTTTTTTGGACAGACAGGATCATTGTCCAAGTAAAACGCAAACGGATCAAAATTGTCCCCTTCAGTACAGGCTTACTATTGTGTCATCAGTCCCCAACGCAATATTCTGAATTAGAACTTGCATTTGATATTATGCGCCGTGCAAGATTTAATTTAAAGGAAAATACCCCAGTAAATTTTAGAATGATTGACTTTAATGATTAGAAATCAGATAAACTGAAAAATAAAATTACATACGGGAAATTGTTTGCGGAGGCATCTGGGAGATGGCATTGGCAGATGATCCATGTCATAGCTTGGATCAATTTTACAGATTGTCGTTTTGTATGGGAATTCCAGTAAATATGGAAATGCTCCACAAAGTCGAAAAGCACTTATGTCAATAAGCGCGTTTTTTACCATCGCGATTAACGCGTAATTTAAAAGTAAAAAAAAAAATCGCGGGTAACTGCTCAAACAACTTACAACTGTTCTACATTTTTGTCTCACTGTCGTCGGCTTATTTTTTAGGTTTGACCGGTTTCGTCACATAACACAATGATTTATCTGAAAAATCTAAGTACCTCAATAAGAAAAATTCGCTGTTTTGTTTTGAATTGTCATTTTTTTAAAGGTACTCAAACTTAAAAAACGAAATTGCCATATTTTTTCCCCTATAGATTAGCCATCTACAATTTATTCACCTAAACTCTATCCCGCGTAGGGTGAAAATTAACTAGGTAGATGTATTTTTGTTTTCTATGGAGTTCGTTACTCAAAACTACTCGAGATGATCAAGAAAACGCAATTTTTCAACGAACCAACGTAGAAAATTCTTGGTCAAAAAATGAAACTTTTATATGGGATGTAAGCTTATACTTCCACGTTATGTGTCGAGGACTTTCAAACTAACGGTTGTCCTTAAAACATGTAAAGTACAGCAAAGTTCTAGCAGCACAGAACTCGAAAGAATTACTTCCAGATTTTACCTAAACTGGGGGTTTCTGTAAATATGCCTTTTAGCATTTCTTTTATTATTAAGAAAAATCCCGAGGAAAAAGATTTTTTTTTAATTTTCAACTAAATTAACAACTAAAACTATTTTTTTTTTAATTCTACAGAACGTAATTAACTAATATTATCCAGTATAGATATTGTTCGGTGGAGATATACTCCAATCGGGGAGATTTTACCTTGCAAAAATTGCGGATGATATTGATATGAATTGATATGTTATAAAGACAGGTGGGGTAAGTTAAAATCCAAGTTTGCGTCACTTCCCCCCCCCCCCTTGTGCTCCTGCCGCCATCTTGAAAAACCATCTACAATCTGCCTTTTCGTCAGTTTTTGGGGTGAAACTTCTTTGCAGTCCATTTGAACACAAAACGTGCCAAGACAATTTTGTAGAGGACAAATTTTCCTACAAGCTTATATCACTAAGAAAATGCGGGTAATTCCAAAAATCATACTAATTTTGCAGTTTTTTGGATTGGATTACCGCTGCATTGTAGTTTAAAGTCTTCTAAGTATGTGTTATAGGAATATTGATTGTCATCAAATTGCATCATAAATTGTGTTTGTAAGATGCACAGGAAGAGAGTAAATCCAAAGAGAGTATAATGACTTTTATCGACTTGACAGGGTCTTCACATGTTTAGGCTCGCCTCCCTACTCTTTCTATGCTACGAAATTTTGTCAAATGGGGCATATTTTTTTGCGTTTGTTTGTTTGAATTTTTCCTAAGCAAATATAATGATAGAATGTTGAGATATTATGAATTCTAAAAAATGAAAGAAGCAGTGCCAAATTGAATTATTTGCGTAGTTATGGCTTTGGAAAGAAACACGGGAACACAATAATTTTTCATTTAAGTCATTTCATTTCGTCGAGGTTTCATGAAATAGGAAACAAACACCGGATATGTAATGTACTCGACGTCCCCTTTCATATGATGCTCCGCATGCCGACCTCCGGTTAAGGAATAAATAGTGTCCTTTTTTGTCCTTTTTAGGACCTTTCTGATCAAAATGTTGATTTGTTTTGATGAAAACTGAGGTAACTACCGTGTAGAGTAGGAAAAATATATACGCGCAAGAATGAAATATATTAACGCATTAGAATGCACTCAACGTCTCCTTTGATATGATATCGCACATGCCCGTTCCGCATTAACGACATTTCTGTGTCCTTTTTGGTCCTTTTTAAAATCAAAATCAATTGTTGACCTAGCTTGATATCTAGCACCCAAAATATTATAAAACAAAAAAATACATTTGAGTATTTTTTCTATTGAACATTAAAAAAGAATTCCACTATTTAAAATTCTGTATAAAAGTCTACTTTATATAATTTGATAATAAATTATAACAGTAAAATATCATTACTTACATTATATACAATAATGCCAACATCTCATAAAATTGAGAAACTTATAAAGCTTAAATTTCCTAAAAATGTTGTATTCGATACTACATTTTTTGTCTTCATGCCGCTCCCTACCTCAACTCATGCAGACTTATATGATTTTCGGTATTGATTTTTACTTCCAACTTAGTGAATGTGACGTGTTATAAATTTGGGTAAATTTACTTTAGCGGTTGAAAAGATATTCAGAAATACACAAAATTTCAATTTCACATTGGATTTTGATGATTTGATGGCGAACTTCAAGATCGATTTTCGGACCCATTTTTTGGATTTTGGCAACTGCGGTTTTCACCATCGGGAAGAGCACATTTTTTTCTGTGGCAATCACTAAAAAAGTGAAAATCGAAATTTTTACACGATAGCCCCTTTTTAACTTTCCCGGTCACATATAGTTTTTCTTTTAGTTAAACGCAAGTCGCCCAGTGCAACATATTGACGAACGAGGCATAGGACGACCTCCTAATTGTCGAATCGCGTTTTCCCAGTGCGATGGCTATGTGACCATCATGTTATGGTCAAGATGTTGCCCCAAAATTCCTGCAGTGGAACTACGAACTTAGAGATGTAAGTTAAATAAGATTGCCAGAATGACATCTTTTCAAACAACTGATTAATAAATGTATTATTCGGACCTATCTCTGGTCTATTTGGGCTAGGGGTAACCTCGCCGGACTTTTAGAAAGAAATGCAAACAAACATCCCATAACTCGGTCCCAAACGACATCCCCTTTCTTTTGAATGAAGTTTTGGGTGTAGCTTCGACTCGAATATTATCTAGTCTCTGTCTAGTCTCTGCATGCATTAGCTGGTGAAATACAAACGCCAGACACTCATTAGGATTAAGGATGTATATCAATAGTTATACATTTACTTTTTCTAATTTGGCAGATCTTTTTCAAAGTAGTCTTTTATTTGAGTCAGCTTCAATTTACTCTCGAAATATGTCGATCAAGTCATAAATAAATAAATAGCTGCCCTTCGCATCTAATCCCTAAGATTTAAACTGCTTAGATCAACAGCTAGCTCTGCAGAGGTTTTTATCCCCATAATTTGTCACTTGTTTAACATCTGAATGAGGCCATATTCCGCCACTTGGATCATGAATTGGAAACTATCATAAACTACGACCCTACGACGCTTCGAAGGCGAGTACACTATTCACTGCACCAACCACTGTTAAAATCCAGTTTGCGTATATTTAGTACAATCGTCCCTTTCTGATTGTTTTAAATGCAAGTTTATTGTTTGGTTTTGGTAATACCCGAATTACCCGTATTTCAGACTGCACGATAAGGAGCTTCTAAACATTTTATGTGGACATAGTAAGTAATTCTTTGGCCTAAAACAATTTTTACTTTTTCGTAGCATGATCAAACTGTTTTCAACGGGTCTTTTGGAAAGTATATCTTTTGGAGCACAGTGGGTGAGTACAGCAGATAAAAATATGTCGTTACAACGCGTTGAACATAAGCGAATGCCAGGTGTCAAGCTGAACTGTAGATTTTGGAGAGGGATGGCCTTACACAAAATTCAATGTAAGCTGGCATTTACACAAGCCCCAATGTATGTTATGACGGTTTCATTTTGAAGAGAAAATAGAGAATTCAAATTAAGCCATTAAATGTGAGGGCTTAATTGAACACCAGTGCTCATTTGAACCTTTGCATCGGAGGTAGACGATCAATCGGCTTTTACCCATTTCAATACAATTCAAAGAAAGAATACGCCCATGTAAACTTTTACAGACAATTCATCCCATCTAGAGTTATCCTGCAATCCCGCAGACAAACCCGCCTTATATTAATCGGGAAGCAACCCTGGCTATTCCTATTTATGTCTCATAATGATATACATTCGTTTAATGGCAGTTATTACCACAAATTTAACTTCCTAATTGTTGCAAGTATGGACTTAGCATAAAATAGCACTATAACTGGACTTAGCACTTTTGTGCACTTTTTTCTGGATCAACCTAAGACATAGCGCTTCTTGTAAATGTTAATTTCCTTGAATTTAGCTGAGTAAATTTTGTTTCAAGATTAAGTACTCGATGGAGACAATTCATCGCATCTAGAGTGACAAGGAATAATACGATGCAAAAATCTCAAAATCGAAAAAAATGGACTTAGCACTTTTGTGCTTTAAGGTATCGATATATTTTATTTAGATAGAATATATATTTTATGATTCGAGCACATTTTTTTAATTATGTCAACGTTAAGTTTTTATTTTTTATTTCCGGCCAAATAAGATTGAATTGAGAAAATTTGATTTGTGAATTAATTTCCTTACCAAATTATTCAAAATCGATGTTTTTCCTTTCTAAATAAACTAAGCATTGAAAAACTGTCAAATTTTGTCAATTTGTATGAGGCGCCAAAGTTGAGCGGCGTCGATTTGACGAAGCATGACCTTTCCGTACTAAAAATAAGTATGATTTTCCAGGGTCAAAAATAATGGAATATGTACTCGTATACGTGTAGCATATTCAATATGCAAATATGAAATGAATTCCTTGACAAAAAATTGTTTTATTGTTTAATTTCGATTCAAATTGAAACATAACATACATCCTCATATTTTCAGTGGCCTTGTAGTCCATAATTGATTTCCAATGGAAATATCAATGAAAACAACGACCATAGACAGATGCATATTTGATGGGAACAAAATTGATTTACATATATACTTATTTCTTTGAAAAAGGCCTCGTTTTGTCTGCAATATAAATATGTACATTCATACATACACACACATTTACGAATTCAAATTCCTTAAACGTTTATTTGGGTTGTTATTTCAAATTGAGCCATTTGATGGGATGCTCGTAATATACATATGTATGTAGTTCAACAAAAAATATTTTGTTCCAAGAAAGAACAAAAATAGATTTAGCAGAATTGAGCCATCTAATCGAAATGAATTTCGACAATGACATTTGAGAAAATATTCTCGTAAGTTGGGGAAGTAAACACTCACTCAATGTTTGACGCGAAAAAAAAACAAGCAAGAAGAAGAACAAGCATATAGGCACGTTGAAAACGCTGGAGGATTCCATACATAATCGCATTGAACGGACGGTGCATGCAAATTTTGTGTTTTACTGTACTTAAATAATTAGGCTACTCTTCTAAACCGGTCGACCGGAAGTGTCAAGAAAATCAATTGAAAAGAATTATTTCGTTCACTTTTCAGATGAGTTTGCCGTTTCTTCAATCCCTTCTCCAAATGCCCGTCTCTAATTATTTATCAGAATCGCCAAAGGATCATGCATATAAAAAAGTTAACTAATATTGTACCATGTATAGATTAGATCGATGACGACGCACACAACCGAAAAAATATATATATATATATAAATAAATAAATAAATAAATAAATAAATATCCCCACGTAGTTCCTTCATTTTTTTTGTTCACTCCATTTTCCATCGTTACCATAAATTAACATAAATCCCAATCAAATGCAATAAATAAGTGCACATCCAGGAAGAGAAAATCGATTCATTGCTTTGGAAAAACTCCCAACAGCAAAAACAACAAATATTCCTATTACTTTTATACACTCACTATAATGCCTATTTCATTATCAAGAGACGCGAGAGCGTCTCGCCCGCCAAAGGAAAAAGAAAAACGAAAGCGAACAAGTCTATGATTACCGGAGACAACTTCCTTTTTTGTTTGATCAGGCTACAGCCTTCCAGGCAACAGCCTTCCAGGCAACAGCCCCCAAAAATTTTTTTTTACCAAAATATTCCACATATCCTGTTCTAGTGCCTTTCCAAATAAAATCTTCGATCGGCACAATAACGGGTAGGATATATGCAATAAACGGTGAAATTTTCACCCTCACAGACTTAAGCGAGTAACCCAATTTCAGAATGAAGTCTACAGTTGCAGAAAGACTTGCTTCTACTGTCTCTCTTCGTGATGGAATTTTTATGAAATTTGGAACGAATGATCCTCTGGTGGTCCTTCTAAAGAATCAATGTCTTCCATTTAGATAAGTGGATGGAATAACGGTAAATTAATAGGTAAAGTTAACAAAAGATTTCAAACAATTGCGTCTATCGGCTCATCGCATTGACCATTTTTTAAAACACACTGCGGCATTGGGATATTTTGATATTGGGACACCGGGAGACTGGGAGACTAGGATCTTGGGGTAGTGGGATATTAGGAAATTGGGACATTAGGGTCTTGGGACATTATTAGGACATTGGGGCATTAGGCACAATGGGGAAACAGGGACGTGGGGACATCGGCATATTGGGGCATTGGGACATCGGGATATTGGGACATTGGGACATTAGGATATTGGGACAATGGGACATTGGGACATCAGGATATTGGGACAATGGGACATTGGGATATTGGGACATTAGGACACTGGGATTACTGGGACATTAGGACACTGGGATATTAGGACATTGGGACATAGGGGCATTGGACCACTGAGACATCGGAATGTTGTAACATTGGGACATCGGAAATTGGTGCATTAGGGTCTTGGGACATTAAGACATTGGGGCATTAGGCACAATGGGGAAACAGGGACGTGGGGACATCGGTATATTGGGGCATTGGGACATCGGGATATTGGGACATTGGGACATCAGGATATTGGGACAATGGGACATCAGGATATTGGGACAATGGGACATTGAGAAATTGGGATATTGGGACATTAGGACACTGGGAAACTGGGACATTAGGACACTGGGATATTAGGACATTGGGACATAGGGGCATTGGACCACTGAGACATCGGAATGTTGTAACATTGGGACATCGGGATATTCGCACATAGGGGCACTGGGATATAAGAACATGTGAACATTAGGGTCTTGGGTCATTAGGACATTGGGATATTAGGACATTGGGATATTAGGACATCAACACATTAGGACGTTGGGACATTAGGTACACTGGGGAAACTGGAACGTGGGAACATTGAGGCACTGGGACATCGGGATATTAGAACATTGGGGCATTGTAACATTGGGATATTGGCACATTGGGATATTGGAACATTGGGATACTGGGACATTAGGGCACTGAGATACAGGGACATTGGGGCACTGGGATATTAGGACATTAGGCTATTGGGACCTTGGGACACTAGGTACACTGCGACATTGGGACACTGACCAATGGTACATTAGGACATTGGGCCATTGGGATATTATCACATTAGGATACTGGGGCATTTGGGACATTGGGGTACTGGGATATTAGGAAATTGGGGCAATAGGACCTTGGGACATTAGGACAGTTAGACATTGGGATATTAGGGCATTAGGTGGGAGACTGGGACATTAGGATACTCCGATACTGGGACATTGGGACACTAGGGTAGTGGGACATTCGGACATTAAACCATTGGGGCATTGTGATATTTGCACATTGGGACAATAGGACCTAAATTGGGACATTGGGACATCAGGATATTGGGACAATGGGATATTGGGACATTAGGACACTGGGATTACTGGGACATTAGGACACTGGGATATTAGGACATTGGGACATAGGGGCATTGGACCACTGAGACATCGGAATGTTGTAACATTGGGACATCGGAAATTGGTGCATTAGGGTCTTGGGACATTAAGACATTGGGGCATTAGGCACAATGGGGAAACAGGGACGTGGGGACATCGGCATATTGGGGCATTGGGACATCGGGATATTGGGACATTGGGACATTAGGATATTGGGACAATGGGACATTGGGACATCAGGATATTGGGACAATGGGACATTGGGATATTGGGACATTAGGACACTGGGATTACTGGGACATTAGGACACTGGGATATTAGGACATTGGGACATAGGGGCATTGGACCACTGAGACATCGGAATGTTGTAACATTGGGACATCGGAAATTGGTGCATTAGGGTCTTGGGACATTAAGACATTGGGGCATTAGGCACAATGGGGAAACAGGGACGTGGGGACATCGGTATATTGGGGCATTGGGAC
Source organism: Microchrysa polita (assembly GCA_949715475.1). Taxonomy (NCBI): domain Eukaryota; kingdom Metazoa; phylum Arthropoda; class Insecta; order Diptera; family Stratiomyidae; genus Microchrysa; species Microchrysa polita. The sequence continues at coordinate 22,231,586 of OX454417.1, forward strand.
ATCGGGATATTGGGACATTGGGACATCAGGATATTGGGACAATGGGACATCAGGATATTGGGACAATGGGACATTGAGAAATTGGGATATTGGGACATTAGGACACTGGGAAACTGGGACATTAGGACACTGGGATATTAGGACATTGGGACATAGGGGCATTGGACCACTGAGACATCGGAATGTTGGAACATTGGGACATCGGGATATTCGCACATAGGGGCACTGGGATATAAGAACATGTGAACATTAGGGTCTTGGGTCATTAGGACATTGGGATATTAGGACATTGGGATATTAGGACATCAACACATTAGGACGTTGGGACATTAGGTACACTGGGGAAACTGGGACGTGGGAACATTGGGGCACTGGGACATCGGGATATTAGAACATTGGGGCATTGTAACATTGGGATATTGGCACATTGGGATATTGGAACATTGGGATACTGGGACATTAGGGCACTGAGATACAGGGACATTGGGGCACTGGGATATTAGGACATTAGGCTATTGGGACCTTGGGACACTAGGTACACTGCGACATTGGGACACTGACCACTGGTACATTAGGACATTGGGCCATTGGGATATTATCACATTAGGATACTGGGACATTTGGGACATTGGGGTACTGGGATATTAGGAAATTGGGGCAATAGGACCTTGGGACATTAGGACAGTTAGACATTGGGATATTAGGGCATTAGGTGGGAGACTGGGACATTAGGATACTCCGATACTGGGACATTGGGACACTAGGGTAGTGGGACATTCGGACATTAAACCATTGGGGCATTGTGATATTTGCACATTGGGACAATAGGACCTAAATTGGGACACTGGGACATCAGGATATTGGGACATTGGCACATTAGGATATTAGGACATTGGGACACTGGGATATTAGAACATTGGGACATGAGGCCACTGTGACAATGGACCTTAGGGCATTAGGGCATTAGGACATTGGAACATTGGGACACTGGGACACTGGGACAATGTGACATTGGGACACTGAGTCAGGGGGGCATTAAGACAGATCAGTAACAGAACGTTAACAAAGCGTTGGTAAGGCAACAACAGAGCGTTAGCAGATCGTTAACAGAATGTTAACAGAACGTAAATCGAGTAATAAAAGAAAGGTAACAGACCGTTTACAGAGCGTTAGCCGAATGATTAAAGAGAATTAAGAGAACATTAACAGAACGTTAACAGAGCATTAACGAAAAGATAATAGAGTGTTAATATAACGTTAATAGAGCATTAACAGAGTTAACAAAAAATTAACAGATTACTAACAGAATGTTAGCAGAGCCATAACACAAAGATAACACAAATCTATTTTGCACAAAATACATATTAATAAACTGTACCCATTTCATCCCAAAATTATTTTTAAAAAAGCTCAGCAACAGCCATTTGTGGCGTATTTGCAATTGCGTTTGCAGTATCTAATTATTTTAAAGAAGACCCTGTGAATATAACTTATGATAATAAATTTATGGAATATTCTGAGCAAAAACCTATTGAAACTTTTCCCAAAACAAAAATATTAGTTGGCTATTTAAGTATGCAAAAATATATGATATCTGACCAAAAACAACAAAGTTGTAAAAGTTACCCCGCCAAAGAAAAATTCATCTGCCGCAAAAAGAATACATATCACTCCAATCCGCTGCTCATATCTAATTTTATTTGCTGGATGTACTTTTGTTTTAGGTGTAAATGCTGGAGAAGTTTAAATGTACAGGACTACTTCTTAAAGTAATTTGGAGGGAGCCGTCAAAGTGGCACTGAATAAAATGTTAAAGCTCCCACCAAATTACTTTAAGAAGTAGTCCTGTACATTTAAACTTCTCCAGCATTTACACCTAAAACAAAAGTACATCCAGCAAACAAAATTAGATATGAGCAGCGGATTGGAGTGATATGTATTCTTTTTGCGGCAGATGAATTTTTCTTTGGCGGGGTAACTTTTACAACTTTGTTGTTTTTGGTCAGATATGCTATACACCCATGGGGAACTAACTGCCTTCGAAATGGATACTTTTTTCGCACATTTATCTCCATAAAACCATTGAAAAATAATACGGAAAAGTATCTCTCTATTCGATAAAACCATTAGGCACTTCAAGCATATGGAAAAAACACATATAAATTGGGAGTACTACGTACTACGTTGTAAATCCATATTCTGTGTATTCTGTATACATATTATCTGAACTTTGTGTTAAACCGATAACAAAAATTCCTCTCATGAAGCAATAAGAGGGCGGAACGCATCCATTTTCATTATATATATATTCAACATTTCTGAAATTGATCGTTTATATTAATCGATAAATGTACTCATCGCCCATTAACTTAATTAACCGCTCTTCAATGATGTTCAAGTGAAATTATGTTTTTCCTAAAAGTACTTTTCGTATAAGATTCTATAAAATTGTTAGGCATGCACAGGAATCCTATTAGTAAGTACCTACATATGCGTATTTGATCTTCTCTTTGAATCTATGTTAGTAAACAATTGAGCGCATTTAATCCAGCTCGTCTTATAAAAAAAGTAATGACTTGTGGTAACAACTAACAACATCAGATTCAATTCAAATTATAAAAAAACGAGAATATAATTAAATAAAAATAGGCACCGAGGACCTCAATCGATTTATTAAAAAGGTGAGGACATTTTAATTCGAGTGTATTGTGCACTATATTTTCAAAGCTCATAACTTTGATTTGACAATTTTTCAATTCGAAGTATGCATATGTATATGTGTAAATATTTTAAGTTATAATAGGTGTGTTTTTTTGGTTATCCCGTGCAGGTTTTGGCAACAAAACTCCATATAAACAAAATGCCAGCTGATCCACCTGTCATTTTTTATTTGAAGTTTCTTTATCCAAACCTACACGGGATAGCCAAAAAACTAACTAACTAATAGCAACCAATATCAATAACTTCTTTCAAACTATGTTTTATCCTATATCAAAAACCACTGTTAGTCGACAATATTGAAAAATGTCCACTGAAATTAACATTGAACTTTAAAAATAAAAAATAAAAATCGTGAAGCTTTTCTTTGCCCTTTTAAAATTGTCCAACCTTTAACACAACACCTCCTCGAACATTACCCAAACGACGACAATCACGTAAAGTACCATGGGAACATAAAGAATTTAATTAAAACGGTGGATAGCCACAGCGCAGAGCCAATCTTAAAGGTGACATTAGATTTATGGCCTTTCTCCAGGTACAATAGCCAGGAGGACTACCCTATGTAACGATGATGATTGCATCCAACCGTGGTAGAGCTAAAAGCTAGACGTGTAGGTTCAACTTAGCATTCCAGCTTAATTCATATTGAACAAAAGTTACTGGCTGAACTTATGGACGAGGACGTGTGAGACTTTACATTAAGTGGGAGGAGAGGAGTTTGCTGGAACAAAAAGGATGTAGATATGAGTGCCAGGACATGTTTTATCCGATGCTTCATAGGACATTGGAAAAATTTAATTAGTGATGATGTCATAAATTTGTATTTGCTTCATTTCATGTCGGAAAGTTTAGACAGAGGGAATGTGTGTGTGTGTTTTTAGGTAAACTGTGCAGTTTCTGAAAATTATATTTTATTTCCTATTCTGCCTAAACCGGGGCGAATTGAGTCGCCACTAAATCATTATTTAGCTTTTACGCTTTTCATGTCTCTTAGGGCCGATTTCTCGTACATCTTATCTAGTACCTGTCGGCTGGTTAGTTTTATCGTATAGACAAGATGGATATTCAAAAAACAACAAAAACAAATTGTTGTTGGACGGTGGATGTGACATGCCCAAAAAATGATTTGAGAATCCACCGTCCAGTTTGTTCATAGTGGAACATCACGTGTGTATACTCCGCCAGAGATGCGACACACAAAATGCATCTATCCACTATACAGCTGGTGCATAGTGGGATATCACTTGTGTGTGCAAACTCCAGCATAAATGCGGCACACACCGTCCAACAACAATTTGTTTTTGTTGTTTTTTGTTGATCCTGTTCTCTGACACATAGTTAGAAACAGTGGCCGTGTCGAATCGGTGGCTAGCCATTGCCTAGCCCCACTCAAAAATGATTCGACACCAGGGTGTATTTCTAGTCCTATATAAGAGGATCGAACACCTTTGCCTGTTTGAGTCCGGTAATGCCTCTCATGGTATTACATGGCGCGCTACATACGTAGAGGCATCTGACGAGAATTGTAGCGCGCCATGTAATATCATTTCGAAACCCGACTCGAAATACACTTTGTGTGCCGCATTTATGCTGGAGTTTGCACACACAAGTGATTAGGGATGAGCATGTTTCGAAAACATCGATATTTTTGGTCCGATGGTCGATGTTTTTACCATCGATGGTTTTGCGTCGATGTTTTTCACCATCGATGGTTTACGTTTCGATGGTCGATGGTTTTCACCATCGATTGTTTTCAACTATCGATGTTTTTTCCATAACATATTTTTTTTACAACCTTCAAACAACCCAATCAGAAAAAAATGTGAATCCATCGTAACATACAACATGCAATCCATCTATCGTGAACACTGTACACACAAAAAGGAGTGTCTTTCTTTATACGCCCGGTAGGGCACAATTTCCAAATGTGGTTTCGCCCTGGAATAGTTTCAACTTTTGGTCTGGGCCAAATATCAGTGTCCTAAGCTTTAAACGGGCCCCAGAATAAAAAAATTGTATGTACTGTATACGCGTATTGAAACCTATGTATTTTTGTAATTTAATCACAGAATGTTTCATTTAAGACGTGACTATTAATCTATGTCAAGCTTCCTAGGGATTACGTCCTATAGAAATTACATCTTTTGAAAATGCTCTTCAAATAAATTGAGAACCTTAGATAAGAAGTTAAAACGCCAACATTATTTGTGAATTAATTTCCGTCAAATTTTGGACAGCTGATCCGAACATTGTGGAACCGGTCATAAACATTCAGAGGAAGCCCAAAACAACCTTGGGAGCGAAAATTCTTAGTCTGAGTTACATCAAGTCCGGTCAGAAAGAAAGGCTCAAAATAGACAAAAATTGGTTCTGTGATGAGGTGTGAAACAAATGCATGTACCAGTAAAGCTTAATAAGCTAAAAAGGAAAAATTCTGTACTTGGGCTGAAATGGCCATATTTACAACATTTCACGTTCATGTGATTTCCTCATCAAATGTCTTTTGGCTTTAGAACTTCGTCTCTCAAATAAATATCAGCCCAAGATGTTTTTGTCCAATGACCTGAAGGATGCGAACGCGAGTTATAGTGCAACGTACCATCAGATAGCTAGGAAGTTAGGCTAATACTAAAAAAAAAGGACCGAATTTCGGAACAAAATAATTTCACGAAAAGGCTTAACGTTTTCTTCCACAAAAAAGGATGCCTTAAGCAAATGTAACTCAAATAATCGTCGGTGATTTTTTAAGCGTGCATAAGCGACCGACTTCTTGGGGAGTTTTAGTAAATTGTTGAAATGAGTTCAGTAGCTCGAATTTGTGCTGCCACACATTTTTTTAATTACTTACGACTTCTTGGGGAGTTTTAGTAAATTGTTGAAATGAGTTCAATAGCTCGAATTTGTGCTGCCACACATTTTCGTAATTAAGTTCTTCGACCTGGCTGCGGGCCGTCAGTTTGATATGTCTGCTCTATGCGGTGGGTTCTGGGTACGATACGAATGCAAAAAAACTCAAGGAGAAGAGTTATATTCTGGTGGGTGGGGGAGGCATTGAATGAAAACCAAAATCAGCTTAATGTTTGATATTAAAGTGATTATTTTTTTGAGTACTCAGAAAACCCAAAACATCGATGTTTTTGGTTCGATGTTTTCTTATCATCGATGGTTTCGTCTCGATGTTTTTTCGATGGTAACCATCGATGTTTTTCTTTCGATGCTCATCTCTACAAGTGATATCCCACTATGCACCAGCTGTATAGTGGATAGATGCATTTTGTGTGTCGCATCTCTGGCGGAGTATACAAAGATGGATATAATTTTTCCAAAAATTGCGTAATGCGTACCGTATACACAACCCAGATAAAAAATATTTCAAGGACTCTTAACGGAATAAAGCGAGCTTAAATGGAAAGCCATAACTACGAGAATAATTCAAGTTGTCACCACTTTTATCACTTTTCATAATCTATAATAGCTGACGATTTTACCATTAAATTAGCTAAGAAAAAAATGATCGGAAGCTCTGAAAAAGGACATGGAAGGACACTAATTGCACACCTTAATCGAACGTGGGCATGCGGGGTGTCATATCAAAGAGGATGTCAAGTGCCTTCCATATCTAGCATTTGTTACTTGTTTCAAGGACTCTCAAAGAAGAAAATTGGGCTCAAATGAAAAATGTTCCTGTTTCCTGTATCTGTATCTTTCGAAAGCCGTAATTTTCCAATTTTAAGCCCGAATTATTCCATTTAGAGTCCTTGAAACATGAAACAAGCACCGCACATCTAATGCACTCGACGTCCTCTTTGATATGACGCATGCCAATGTTCGATTAAGGTGTGTAATTAGTGTCTTTTTATGTCCTTTTTCAAAGCTTTCCGATCAACTTTTTTCGTAGCCAATTTAATGGTAGAATCTTCAGCTATTATATAGTGTGAAAAGTGTTAAGAGTAGTGACAACAACTTATTTTCGTAGTTATGGCTTTATAAAAATACACGGAAAACACGAAAATTTTGCATTTAAGCTCGATTTGTTCCGTTGAGGGTCCTTGAAACAGGAAACAAACACCGGATATGTAATGTGCTCGACGTCCCCTTTGATATGATACTCCGCATGTCGACCTCCGGCCAAGGATTAAAAAGTATCAATTTTTTGTCGTTTTTGGGCCCTTTCAGATCAAATTTTTTTTTAGCAAAATGAGTTTTAGATTCCTGGGAGTTCACTGATTCAAAAACAACAAAAATTAGCCTTACTCTATTTTTTTTTTCAATTTTGAGGCCTAAATTGGGATATTTTGACTGGACTGATATAGTGACTTAAAAGTTAAGTTTCTGCGGCTTCTCTTCAATTCGTATTTTATTTAAATCCTCTGTATGATGTGTATATGAAAACCTATAAACTTTTGCTTTATCATAGGTATAGATTGATTAATATAATATTCCATAAAACAATTTTCGTATCTGTTTAGGAAAACAACAACAACAACCAAATCTGATATTCTTTACAAAAAGTCAGAAAATACAAAATAATTCAACAAAAGCCATCAATGCTCTTTTCGATCCCCGGGTCCATTTGACCGTTTCAAAGTTAAGCCGTTGGCCAAAATTTGAGATGGAAAATTTCGAAAATCCTGAAACACCACGTCCAGCTAACAATAAAGTCGAAAAACAAAAGCTCTTACGAACGGATAGACGGACTCTATTATATAGACATGAGACACGAACACGGATAGTAGTCCCAAATAAAGGATCTACATGAAGAATGAATTTGAATATTTGATAAGCTTCATTCGTACATTTTCGTCTCAGTTCAGCTCGTAGCTCTTTTTCTTCTTGATGTCGTTTTTTTTTGTTCTCAAGTCTGTTGGTTTTCATTTTCCTTTCATTGTTCAGATGTTTTGCACCAGAGCACTTAGTTCTGTGTATACACAATAATGCAACAAAATACCGACCTGATTCTTGGGAGAAAAAATGCATTGGGTGCCCGGCAAGAACAAGCAAAATTGTAAGCGCAAGCAGTCGCTAGTCCATGCAGTATGCAAAAGCTCAGTAAAAATGCAACAATTGCATGGCACTAGAAAACGAGAATTATTGCAACAGCAATAAATTGCTTGAAATGAAAAATAGAATATGTAGTTAAAAATATATAGGTAGTCGGGTGAGTGTCCTGACTGAATGAAAACTAGATTTTCGTCAAGGAGCTCTACAGCTGGCTATATACATACATACAAGCAGAATAAAGAATGGCGTGTAGCAAACAATTCGCCAAAATAGAAAAGATTCGACGAAACAATGGTTTCTTTTGGAGAGAGGGGAAGAGAGACGAGAATGGAGAGACTAAGAGGCGAAAACTATTGTGCATTGTTATTTACAAGTTCCACGATTTACCTACTGAACGTATAGAAAGGACTAACGAGAAAAAAATTTCAATTTTAGTTCTTGCACAATTTACTATGGAGAAAGAGAGAAGAAATCGCATTGTGCGTATAATATAATATGTTGACGAAAGTAGGCTAATCAGTTGCTTTTTTCGCTTCTCAGGCAATGTATAAAAGCTTCCTGGCAGTGCGTCATTTATGATATTTTTTTTTTTTTTTGTAATTCAAAACGCACTTTTTATTCACTACTCTCATAGAGGAATGCCTATTATTGCAGATTGAATAGAAGAGCTAGAAATACGCAGTCAACAATATTGTGTGTTATTTATTTAATTTCTTGTCCCAGCTGCTCTTTCTCGGTTGCAATTCATGACAAGTTACATACATACAAAGGGTGGTTTTTTTTTAAGAATGATAGAACTTCAAATTTAAAAAGAAAACACAAAATATTACATTTGAATCAAATTTTGTTTATTATTTATTTCAGTATACCTGACAAATCATAATGTTTAGACTCACGCCTGAAGAACGCTTCCAAATTATCAAAATTTACTTCGAAAATCAGTCGTCGATTCGCGCAACTTATGGTATACATAATCGTCCATGTGAGCAAGCCATCCGTCGAATTGTAAATAGATTTCGTACCACGTACTCTCTAAATCAGTGAAAATCCTGAAAATGAATTAATACGGACCACTATTCCTTGGTGAAAGGAATTCAGGTTACAATTTTTTCTAGAACAAACCTCAGGGTCTCTCTTTAATTTATGACGCATTTATCCACATTTTGACTTCTTGTATTTAGCAATACAATAGGTCCGTTTTATTGGGTCTCAACAGGATAGAACAGCACAAATTTGATAGTTGCTGTTCTATATAGAACAACTCCTGTCAAAAATGGTATGGAAGCTGTGCTGTTCTATCCTGTTCTGATTCAATAAAACGGGCCTAATGTAAGAAAATTCATAATATAAACGGGGATTTTAGACGAGATTTGATTTATTTGTACCACAAAGGTGTCATAAAGCAATGGAACTCAAACGTTTGGCTTTAGATTGTCAAGGGACATGTACCGCAAAATTTGTGAGACCATAGCCATTATTTTCCTATAGCCCTAGCCAAAAGTGAAGAACTACGCCAGGCCAAAACGTTTAAAATGGTCTTAAGTTGGTTGACTGTAGCCGCAGCTAAGGTGGATTTACGGACGCAGAACATTGCTGCGCTCCAACAGAATCAACAGCTTGAGTCTGGTCTGAGTTTGCCGCTGGAAAATGGAATCCTGCAGCTGTATACGCCAGCTCTGGTTTGTTGTCTCCAATATCATTAACACGACGAGGCAAAGCATCCTTACACTCTTTCTAGAGCCCAGTTCACGCAGCACAATCTCTGTACAAGTCTTGTCGGTGTGCGATTTGAACACAGTCCTTGTAACAAAGAGTTCATTTGTTGAATTGTTAAATTTTGTTTACCATTTTCGCTTATGATGTAATATAACATTTTTATAAGTAGTCTCTAAAGTCTTCGCGGACCACTTACAGGCCTCTCACGGATCACCTCCGGTCCGCCGACCACCTGTTGGGAAACAGTGCTCTAAATGATGCAATTACACCAACACGTCGAAGAAACCATCAAAAAAATCAACCATCATTAGAACCAAAATTTGGTGATAAGTTGACTTCAAGCAATGGGCCTGTCAATTGGCCTTCAAGGTCGTTCCTCGATTATTTTCTGTGGGGTTACGTTAAATCGTAGGTTTACTCTGATAAACCAGCAACAATTGACGCCTTGGAGGCCAACATTGTTCGCGTTATTGGTAACATACGGCCAGAAGTACTCGAAAAAGTGGTCCAGAATTGGACGTCAAGAATGCGCTTCGCCAAGAACAACCGCAGTGGCCATATGCCTGAAATCGTTTTCAAATGATAATGTCATATATTTATCATTCCAATAAAAAACGAAACCGAGGCTAATTTCGGGCGCGGTCGAAATTTAGATACCCTTCGCTCTCTTCCGGGTTAAAAGTTTGTTCGGGCGTACCTACGACTTGTATTTAACCCCTCCCCCCAATTCTTTTCCTTCCGTCTTCACAAAAGTTCCGTTGATTGGAATAAGTGGGCAAATAAAAATATTCACTCAGAAAATTTTATTGGGGGATGCGGGAGCATAGTCCCATAGTTCAATCCCATTTGTTTTGAAATTTTTTGTTGTTTTGATTAAGACACATTAACCTTGAAGGTTTTGTGAAATTGGTGGAAAAAGTTTTTCTCAGAAGAACCTAATTTTGGGGGTTAGGTTCGTATGGCAGCCCCATGACCCCATGGTCCGATTTTACCGATTCAAACATACAAACTGCCTGCAGCAAAAAGAAGCATTTGTGCTTCATAGCTTTTAAATTGGCCGAGTAAAACGCGTAGCAACAGACGAACAGTCGGACAGCCGGACAGAGAGACGGACATCGCCCAATCGACTCCAAACAAACTTCATGACAAAATTAATATACCCTTCGTTGACTCAACGAGCGAAGGCTATAAAAATTGACTAAAAGTTAATACTTTGTGTCTTTTTTCAATTTGACGTTCTGTTCTATCATTCTTAAAAAAAAACACCCTCTACATGGTCGTATGAATGAAAAAAATACTTTGCTTAGTGCTTGGCTAAACCGGTTGATTTTAATGTAAAATTGTTGTTGTTTGTGCTTGTTTGATCGAGTCGCTGTATCACTGCTTTTCGCTCGTCAAACATTCGGAATACCATCCATCTGACGGATGGGAGTCCAAATGTTTGGCGAGGGAAAAGCAGTGATACAGCGCCTCGATCGATTTTTTTACGACTTTGACTAGGGCAAAGCTGATTGACTCGACCGAGTTTTTTACGACTCTCAACTCTGAGATAAAAAATAAGGAGCTGTTCCAAAGTCATAAAACAGATCAGAAAAGTGTTTATGACACATATTTGGGATTTATTTCGAAGCGCAAATAGTGTGAGAATTAAATTTTTCTTTCAACTAAAGCTCGACCAAAAAATTAAAATTCGCATGTGATTTAACTAATGATGATGAGAAAAGTTTAGAAATGTTATAGGGTAAATAAATACGTATTTTTTAGAAAGAGCTCACTGACAGTGGCAGCAGCTCCCAATTTTTGATTCAAACGTAAAAGGAGTCTTATCAAACATTTCCAACACTCATCAGTCGCAGAATTTTAAAGCATTGCTATTTTGGCCTATACCTCCAAGGAATTTAACAAAATGAAACGAGCCAGTAAAAATGTTTAACCCTCCGTCAGACACATGTTAAGATAGTCACATTCGTAACACTGGGGTCTGGCCAGACCCACTGTACCTAGTATTCTTGTAGGTAATATTTTTTGAAACTCTTAGTACCTAATTGAACTCTTATGTTATGTGGGCATATCATATTTATATATTTGAGTAATTTTCGTATTTATATGTGTGAAAAATTGTCTGAAAACCGAAATATTATGAACAAATTCTGAAATTAAATATAATTACTTGCTTTTGGTTATGATATATTTTATTGTTTTCCATGAATACAATCGAAACAAACATAGTTTTCTTTAAAATGTTGCTGACAAACAGAATTTGATCGTTTTTTCCAACTATTTGACAACATCTAAAGTGGTAAAACAGTTATCGGCGATAATTGTGTGACCTGTGTTACTGTAGGGTTTTACAAGTTGGAGCATTACATTTTCCCCTTGATTGACTTCTCGTTGACACTATTCTTCTTGTCGGGTGTATATTTTACCGTGCTACTAACTAAAACTAACTAACTAAATACCCGTTTAGTTGAGAATCACAAGCCTATCATATTTTTATTCCGTATTTTGATGGCTTAGAAGGAATATATGGTTTCAGGTTTTACCACGGTACGGGAAGAGTTGCTCGTCTATTGTACCAGAATAGTTCCGCCTTTTGTAAATTGTTGTGGGAAACACAGGCCGATAAAAGAATGCCAACAAATGCTTCTCGCTCTGTGTCAGTCAAATCTTTCCAAACCATATGTTTATTATCTGGATTAGAAGAATTCCATTTATCTATGGAATCGCGCCCATACCGATTAGTTTCCTTGACGATAATGAAATGGATATCTTCCGTGAAAAAATGGTAAAATACCTCGACTCGAAGTGAAGTTGTGTCCTTAGGGCCGGCTCGAAAACGGATAATATTATGTTGACGGAGTCTGATTGCTGAACTTGGTTACGTTTTGCTCCATATTGTACTGTCCTTACTAGTAAAAAATTTCGATTTCCCATGCATTTTAGTTTTTAGAAATTAAGTATTTATATCTCATATGACGTCACTTAGTCACTTGACGTCATATCCTTTTTACCAGGACATTGATGTGTAGGTACCAAAATTTGCTATTGTTTACATAATATACTCCACAAATTGTATTGCATATCAACATACGATAAGAAATTAGTTGGAATTTCCCACGTATCACGAGAGGGTCTGGCCAGACCCATGTGTTACGAATGTGACATGTACATCAAAATGTCCTTGTAACTATCCTTGTGGAACACATCGCGATCTAGTTGTTGCGCAGATCTGAAGCTAACAATATTTTAGGAAGCTACCGGAAATTTCAACTTCATAGCTAAATCGGAAACATGTTAAAATTAGAATCAAATTCGAAAAAAGTCTGGCCAGACCCCAGTGTCAGTCCGAGGGTTAATGTGAATCACTGATCTAACGTCTGCAAAAAAACAATCAGGCCACCAAGGTCAGCGTGTATCAACACAGATTAAAATAAAACAAATAAAGTATTTACAGTCAAAAATGTTTGGGTATTGGCAAGAGTCACCACATCGACTTGGTCCAGGGCCACCAGAATGCTAAGGCCGGCCCTGGTTATTGAATAGGATTACCGCGACCACCTGCTCGGGCCTCGCCCGGCAGTGACGCCTAGAAGGTGCTGCCGGGACGCCGCTTTTTTGGTGTAAAAATGTACTCGTCCTGAAAATCAGAACTATACAGCAAAATTTAATTGACAGCTCAGTTTTTCTACATTTCTTTTCATCGGGATCGTAGCTGCAGCTGTTTCTTTAAGGGTTGCGCTTAAACTTTTCAGGGGAGGTGTTGAAATATTTGGTCAAGCTTTCTCAAAAATATTCACCCTTATGATGTTTGCTAGTTTGGTTTGTCTGCTTTTCAAGAGATCCTATAGTTCATTTAGCGATCGCTGGCGGCTTAAATGTATACTCGAAAAGAAAACATTACTCCTGCGTATGTACAGGGTGGCCTATTAAAAGTGAACTAGTGTAAATCATGCATAACTTTTTTAGGAAGGGTCGATTTAGGCAGGTTTTATGAAAGAGTTTATTTTTGAACCATTTTATTCACAAACAGTACGTATGCGGACAGGTAGAATGGAATTTTGCTAACGATTCATTACTCAATGTTTAAAAGGTAATTTCTGTCAAAATTACCATTATTAGACAATTTATTTAGAAAGTAAGTCGTAAAAATGCGTCAGGTAATGACACTATAATAACAAGAAATGAATGAATGGTAATGAATGCTTGTCTCGTTGCTCAAATTTATAAAGTTTTTATAAAATTACATTGATAAAATAAAATGGAAAGGACTCATATGCGTTAGTATGGAAAAAAACAACATGGAAAGATATACGGTTGAGCAACGAGTTCAAATAATAGAAATTTACACGCGGAATAATAATTCGATTGTCGAGGCACAGCGCGAGTATCGACGAACGCTCCATGTAAGAGTTGCTCCCTCGAGATCAACGAAGTGTCTTTTTTTTATGTGTACATTTCAAAAAAATCAGTTTAGAAATAAAAAAGTTATTCGTGGTTTACACTAGTTCACTTTTAATGGCCAACCCTGTATATCCCTACGTATGACGGTCTTACTATGCAGGGTGTCCGGAAACTGCCGCAGAAACGCACTGGATTGTGATACCTCATGTGATTTCCAGCAAAAAAGTTGTATTATAACATACTCCCTTAGCTTAACCCTTTAGCTGCCACAGGCATTCGAAGATTTTTGAAAAAATAATTTTCTTCTACGACTAAAACTTCAATATCTCAAAAGCTAGATTAGTTAGAATAGCAAACTAAGATGATTATTATAGCCAACAAATTTACCTAAGAAACAAAACTAACCGCAATAAAATCGGATATGAGGTTTGGTTTTTACAGTGCTTCAAAATAAAAATTTTGTGATTTGACCCAAAAACATTCTATTTTTCCATCTTAATTTTCTCCAACTTCTACCAAAGTGAGGTGATCGTACGATTCTTTTAAAAATTGGCGCATAGTCTAACGATCATTTCTAACATCATTTTATTCTGGCTTCGTTATTTCTAACAGTTTTAGTGCCTTAAGTGCAGAAAACTAGTGTTAATTTTAGCTCGATTTCAATTCAATTCAAACTGCCCCTAACGATCTGCAATTTGGTAAAATTTATTCAAATTATATCAAATTGGATCCAGTTTTTTATGTTAGAGGAAACATGATTGCGGGTCCAAGGCGAAATTAATTTTTAAAATGCGTTAAGTGGTATCCTTTCAATTGATGGTAATTTTGTTTTTTAGGTTTTTGGCAATTTTGTCACTGTTTCGGAACGAAATTTAATTGGAAAGTTACGGATTCGGGCTCAGCACCCCAACAAACATAACAAAACAAAATCCAACACATTTTTAAATCTCATGCACTAGGTTTATCACGTACTTTCTACACTAATAATTGCTTAAGTGCTTAAGCCAAAAAAAAAAATCAAATTTAAAAGTAGAGCTTGACTAGAATGGCTGTGCCTCAGAAGATTGCACAATTCCTGCTTTTTACGTGATCGAATCTTTATTGAAAAAACTGCCGCTCTAATTTCTCTTCGTAGATACTTTAAACGTGTACGGCTCCCGTGGGTCCACACTTATCAAGCTCCGCCGAACCGTGCTCTAAAAAAGATCAAAATTGTGAACAACACACGCCTGGGAGGGATAGAGTCAATAGGGTAATTCAACGGACGTTTTTTTTTTCGTTGAATTCCCTCATCGCCTCTGTTTTTTCCAGGCCTGCATTATCCACAACTTTGATCTTTTGTATCGCGCGGTTCGATGAACCCCGATCCGTGTGGGGCCGGCATAAGATCAGATGACCGTGAAGTAATATTTAGGCAATAAATTCCAGACCGGGCGAGGGTCCTGGTCGAGGTCCTATTATGGAACGACCGCCATACTTTCTAGACCTAAATTTCATCAAAAATGTTTGGGGATGGATGACAAGAGAGTCGACGACAATTTAACATCACTGAAGAGCTTCTGTAAGCGATTAGAGGAACTTGGGTCGAAATCAACTTAAATTCCCTTCAAAACCTATACAATTATATCTCTGATAACTTTTTTTTCGTTGATATCACTAAACGGAAGTTTTACTAATTTATTAGCCACATTTCCTAAAATAAAATTATTTTTTAAACCGTTATTTTGGGTTTTATTTCCTGTGGAACTATCCTAATGACTTTTACATTTGTGTTTTTAACAATTC
Organism: Microchrysa polita; assembly: GCA_949715475.1. Taxonomy (NCBI): domain Eukaryota; kingdom Metazoa; phylum Arthropoda; class Insecta; order Diptera; family Stratiomyidae; genus Microchrysa; species Microchrysa polita. Next base: position 22,247,210 of record OX454417.1, read on the forward strand.
TCGTATTAAAATCACAACGGTACTTCAGATCTGAAACCTTGTGTTATTAAAAGAACAAGCAGGCTACTAAAATCATTGTCACCAAGTTTGAAGAAAATAGCGTTATCAATCACTTTCCGGTATATAGCCATTTTTGTTTATTCATTGGGAGTGTACGAGTATCTTTTATTGGGGTATGCCTCCTAAAAAACAACTGATTATTCCGAAACAGGGATACTAGATTCCACCTACAACGAAAGTTCCTACCAACCAGAATTGAAAGAGAGTTAGCGTATACGTAGGCTTATTCACTGTATCCAAACCAGTGGCGTAACCACGGGAGGGGCTAAGGCCCATACACTAGGAAAATCGGAAATTGGAAAATGAAATATGAAGCATGCATTAATTGCAGATTAGATATTTTACCTATTTTGATAGTCTGTACATTTCACAACCTCCTTACCAGTCGAAGAAAAATACGACATGATCGGAAAAAATCGTATATCTCTGAATTTCGCAGGATTATTTGGGCCGGTCCTCGAGTGTGGGGAAAAATGTCCTGACTGATATGCGGTTCGCAACTTGGTGAAATCCTGGCGGTTGTCCCCAACAATCATGCAAGAGCTCAGAAATATACATATTATTGTTGCAGCTCGCGATGGCAAAAAAAAAACTTTACTTCGATAATATTCTGAGGTTAATGTTCCCGGTGCACCTGAGTCAGGGTGGCTTCAGTATAACTGACTTTTCTCCGGGATCAAATCGCTATCAAATCTAGCACGTCTCGCAGTTATACCCTGGTGGGGGGATCTGCGGTAAGCGAGTGTATAAAGCCGGCGTCTTCACATAACACGAGCCTCTAAAGCTAGCCACGGAGAATGCCCAATACGTGACTTCTTGCGATAAATCTATTTGCAATACCCTTTTCTAAAGAGAACGCAATACCGAAACATTCCATCAGACGGCGTAAAACCAGCCACTCACCACAACTCACGTTGACAAAAAATGTGCGACGCTGTCTTCTCTTTCACAGAAGCGATGACACGCATTGGTAACAATGCGGTTAGTTTTCAAACGGCAATTTAACTGGCAGTACCCCGTAAGGAGCCCGCAAATTATCCAGACTTTGTTCCTGCTCAGATTCATTAGATTTATGGTACGTTTGGTTGAACTGTAGGCAAAAAGGAGCTTGAGGTGTCTTCTTAAATGAATCCTTAAACAAATTTACCATCCATAGTGCTTCTTGACAAAAACCATTCAAAAAACTTAGCCCAAAAGGCATAATAAAGTTGTGCTATTCCCGTGAATTCAGATTGCGACTAAAGTTTTTTTTTAACAGATAGAGATAGAGCAATCCACGAGTTTCAGGATATTTAATCTTTTATTTAACGGTACTCAAGTATGGATAACGCTGGGGCCACCAGTCACACCTGACCAGTTGATTTAGTTGTAATATTTGTGATCATTTTTTACTAATTTAATTTATTTCGCAGTGTGCTAACTTATTTTTATTTTATTTTTTGCAGGTGAGAACTGTCGATTTCAAATACATATGGTATAAATTTACCAAAATCATTAAATTTTATACTATGAAATGTTAATAAGGGTAAGTGTTCTTTTTTTAAGTCTATGCGAAAAAGTAGTACTTTGACAATGATGTACCTTTCATTTCTGGGCCCCTGACATTGAAGCTCGCCGACATTATTTCGAAGGTTTCATCGGCGTTAATTGCCTACCGCACTTTATACTATGCAGAATATTATCCAGTCTGGCTGGTCTAGCGGTTAGTGCGCGCACCTTCGGTGCACAGGGTCATGAGTTCGAATCTCACCGTAGATCATGGTGTTTTTCGAACTCACTAGCTTGTGACGGACTATGATCTCACTCAGATGTTAAACGAGTACCCATTTATGGGGATAAATAACTCTGCTGAGCGTGATGCTGATCTCATTACCTCAACAAAAAGCAGATAAGATCTTGGAAATAGGATGTCACTAACACATCCTGCGGCCTTAGTCCAATGTTGGATTGTCGCGTCTGTTATTTATTATTATACTACTATCCAGCAATGTCAAAGCAAATATTGTTACACTCTAAATTGCTCACGTGATAGTAGAATGTAATTTTGGCGTCTTTTTTCAAGCCTTAGCTTTTCCGATATCATTCTTCTAAACTTCTATCTGAAATTTTCCCATCGCAACACGATTCTTCATCATAACCATGCCATCACCATTGACTATAGTTATCACTCACTTAGAGTTAATTAAATTTTAAGAGTCAATTCCTCTGAGTGGAACGCAATCAAGCAACCTACAGAAACGCGACAGGTACAAATGTAGTACAAAATTTAATTAAATGTCACTGAATTGCGGAGCGCGGAGGTAAAGGACATCGGCACACAAACACAGCATGTCGCGCTTTTATTGGTGTATGCCGCGCCGCCATTATCGCGCCTATCCTAATATTCAAGACCCGACACAGTTGTCGCCGCGTGTTTCACAATATACATCCATAGGAGAAAATACCCAAGAGGCCTATAAATCATCCTACAGCTGAGGAGGAGGGCGGAAGCGTATCCTGCGGGAGGCACATTTTCGCGTACCGACATTCGTCATGAATAAGTTTGAACTTAATGTAGCACACCAGCCTTTTTTTTCGCCAATTCATCCATACAGGAGCAGTGAACTCTTCATATACATATATGACCATGAAAAATGTCGGGTATCTCCATTTTCCTAATTAGCTCAACCGTAATCCACTTTCATGCAAATCCATCGTGGGCCGTACGTGCAGTATCCGTAGATTAGGTATAGCTCTTTGTGAGTGGTGAGCGCTCTCTTTTTATTGTACACTCATATAGTTTGGTGCGAATTCCAAATTCCAATGGTTGTGATGATGTGAAAACGAATGAAACGGTGCGGGTACTTTTTGCTGGTTTTACACAAAGGATTCCATGTTGGGGAGTCATTGGTTCGGTAATATAAGCTCAAATTGAGTAGCTTCATTAAAATAAATACGTGCATGTCATTTATGTATATACACTGACGCTTCGTCATCGTTTGTATTTGAGAAAAGTCAATTTCTTTAAAAGCCCACATTGTTTTCGTCCTTCTCACCTTCTCAGTGTATTCATTTCGTCGCTTCTAATCTATCATCCCCCGCCACCATACTGAACTATGGTGTACATACTGAAATGTTTTCTTTGCGCTTTAACAATGTCATTGTCACCTGTTACATGCACATGGCTTAGGATTTAGTCACTGACATTCGTCACCCCCTAATTTGGTCCCCGGATGACAAGCATTACCGTAATAGTAGGGTGTTCACCCTTAAAGTGAGCGAGATGTTGGGGCTTGTTGGATTATTTCTGCATTGAGTCTTGTCGTGCGTCGTCCTGGTAAACAAAGTCGACCTTGCGCTGAAGTATATAATAAATACAGGCATATAGCAGACGTTTAGCAAGGGACGACGCTCTCACCGCTATGACTATACAGTAAAGTGTAGCGGGTTATACAGAAGGACACGGGTAATAATAATGTTTTTCGTAAATATTAATAAAACTGCTTGAGCATAAGAGGTTTAGTTGGAATAAGCTAACAGTCGTAGTTCGTCTGATGGGGTTGGTTGTTTTCCTAGACGCTCTGCCTGAGTTATGAGCACTAAACATGCTATTTGTGTGCAAGACGTGACTCTATCAATCTGGAATTGTGTGTTTGGTAAAAAACCATTTGTCTGAAATCATAATCGATTTGTGGTTGGTGAAAACATTTAAAACATAAACAAAATATGTTTTCCTTATAAAAAAAAATATTTTGTGAATTTTATATCTTTAAGCATTTTTTTTATTGTTAGAAAGATTTTTTTTGTGAATTTCATTATCTGCTAAGTCTTTCTAATTGCCTTAACCATTTGATGAAGATGTGATGCAACCACACCTACTGAAAGATTTAAATGATTTAAAGCTTATACCATTCCACGCCTTTCCTCCATTCATAGAATTGCTACCGATATGTACCTGCCCGGTAAGTCACGACAGTCACAATAAATATTGCATTCTGTTGTTGTTGTGTTCCACCTCACCTTCTGTCTTGAGCAACTCTAAATATCTCCGGGCATTCATGCAAAAATATAAAAACCGCACTAACCTTTCAAAAACTTTTCCATGTGCTCTATAGTATTTTCTATGCCATCAAAAGTTTACTCACCCGTGATCCGCGAATAGCATAGCTCTGGATCTACGGATAGAAAAACAAAACGTCGCAAATTGAAATAAAATTATGCGAAGAATATTGTATAAACAGGTCGTCGACATATTCGCGCGACCTCATTTCATACTCGTACATAGTAGAAATGTTCACATCCTTTATGCATTGCACCCATACATATATATTTCCCAACCATCCATATGGTGAAAAGATGAGCGCTGCTCTGAGCTTGAGCAAAGAACATCCTCGAGCCATTTTCTATACGGACAAAACCTAGAACTTTACGTTTATGGTTCAGTTACAGGAAGTCCGTGATTTTTCCACTTCGCTACAGGAACATTCCAGATGAAGAGTATGTGTTATTGTAGATTCGCGCTGATGTGGATGGCACAGGCACTGAAAAGGACATGGACGAATAATCCAGAATATGGCGAAATGTTTTTGTATGTGTAATCGGCAGTTAAAATTCGATCAATGTCATAGCATTTAATATTCACAGCACATCTGAAAAAATGATTTATGGAATGTAATAGGTATGAGAGAAAGAGAAAGAAACTCTTGTCGTTTGTAGGTTCGAAGACAAGACATGGTCGGAATAAGTTCTTGGAGATCTGGAAATCAGCTTTGAAATGGGGAAAATTTGAATATCGTCCCTTAGGAATATATGTACGCGATATCATATTTTAGCATCAAAATTAGGTTTTTATCGAAACATTTCTTCAGTTTAAGCAAGAATAAATTCAATTTGGACACGATTAAATGTTTACCCCTATAATGCGCGTTGAGTAAACATTAGAGGAGAGGGGAATGACTCCATTGATACTGGAGTACTTTACTATTTATACGAGTCGTGTAAACACCCGATTTTTATTATTCGAGAAAAGGGTAGAGCAGTAACGAAATTGCCTCAGTAACACGCAGTAGTATGAGGAAATTAACTTTTTAGAAAATATTTACATATTGTGTCAGGGATAGGAGCTCAGAATATATCCAGTACACTTTTTTCGCTGACAATTGATACTTCTTTTCTTACAAAAATTGTATGGCAAAATCATATTCACACGAGTTATCAAAAAATTGGATTGGATCGACACATACACCATTCAATCCATCTTAAGGCGGCCCCAGACCGACCGGAGTGTGGCAAACACCGCACAAAAAATTGATACGAAAAATCGTGCAGCAGTGTGGTTGGGCGACTCCAAGGTATCATTCTTGTAACCGGTCTTTTGTGCGGTGTGTGCCACATTCCGGTCGGTCTGGGGCAGGGGCGAACCCAAGGGGGGGATTTGGGGGGATGAAACGCCCCCCGAAATTTTATAATTATAGGTATGAATAAAACTCACACAACATATCTTTAATGATAAATCAAATACCTACTCGTAAGTGATGATTTTCACTATGCCCGACGTCAGACTATCGTTTTAGAGTGCCCATAGAGCATAGACCTTCAAAATGATTGAAGCAATTTTTTGATTGCCCGACAAATTAGAAGGTGTAATTAATTTTTTTGATTGGACGTGTGGAACATATTGCCATGCAATTTTTCATACAATCTGTCATGATAATCATGTGTTTTCAGTTGCTGGTTTATTGACATAAGCCAGTGGTCATTCTTTTCATATTGTGGTTGTGGCCGTCGTTGGCTATGTCCACATATGCGCGCTTCGTCCGTCTTCAAGCTCCGTTTCCACTTTCAACATTGAACTGATTGCGTCAAGTAATCAGAAGAGATGAATGCTTCATTCTATCCACATCTGTTCAGAATGAATACCATTCTTAACCCTCGAGTAGGCCAATTTTTGTTTGAGCCTGAAAATTCATATAGGTATGCTTAATTTGGGGGCAAGAAAAACGAAAATAACATTATTTTTTAGTTTTAGTGGGTTTTTACCTGTCAGGCGTCATTTGATTAAAACCCGCCTGGAGGCGGTCTTGCCGATTAACGCGAACAAAACTGAAGGCAATGTCACAACCAGTCTATCTTATGATTTTCACGTTTTTTTATTGTTTTCGCTTTCTTTTGAAAGCTTTTTAAAAATAGTTTGGCGATTCCATTCGAAAATATCCGCCAATTTGATTTCATTGCATTATATGCATAAAAATTTAATGAATTTTTATAATATTATTACTTAGTAAAGTACATTATACGAATGTCCCTGTGTTTTCCAACAATTAGGCAGGGTTTCCGGAGAAACCTTGATGCCAATTGTACTCCTTGTTACACTGGGCGTTGGAATGTTGCAACTCGATGCTCCACAGGGGGCTTCATGTATGGTTGATTATTAACGGTATGGCATAAGTCGTCAGTGAGACTAGGACAGTATTGTCCTCTGAACCCTACCCGTTTGCAGTTTGAAAGCACACGAATTAACTTGCTGTCTAATTATGGAGGTGTGGGGGCTGCCACGAATGATGGAGGTGGGCCTCCGCTAATGGAACGACAACACTACCCAGAGGACATAATTGTCCGATTTTGACAAGCCTAAAATGGCCCCAACAACCAAGTTTGGAGACCATTGCCTCCGGGAACAAAATATCAGTTCGGTTTAATGCCGCCGAGGTATCCATCAAAAGCCTATAAGCTTTGAAGGACGGGAAATAAAACTGCTAGTTACGGAGGCTGATAACAAACATTCCTTAAATGTTATGATGACTAGAATCAGAGCACTAGTTCATGACAATATGCTAAATTTTTATGATAAACTATCTTATTTAGAAGGAAACTAATATAAAATATAATAGCACAATAGGCCCACTGGCTTCAGTGCTGCGAAACCCTTCGGGTGCACGCCCCTCTACAATATAAAATTTATAATATAATATAAAAATATACTACTGCCCTTTCGTAAATAGGCAAGCAAAATTAAGCTGCATTAGGCCCAGCAGTAAGATTCAAAATGCCTAGCTCCAGGCTAACACAAACCCCGCTGGATCAATAAAAAATTATCTGACTTCGAACTATTGCTAAACTTTCCTTCATATTCGGATTGCCTTTGGATAGTGTAATAATTGAAGAGTTCCCTTAGTTTTAGTTACCAATAATAAATTATATATTATTATCGCTGGCATTATCATGATCTCTCTACAACTGTTTCTACTGAGGTGGAGGAAACCCCAACAGTAATTGCTCAACTTCGGACATAAAAATTATTTAAGTTAGGCATAATTCATATTTTCCCACTCAAAAAAGATTAAAATAAATGTAAAAGCTTAAAATTTCTTGCCCAACGTCATATTTCCTTCACAACAGATAACAGCTACAATACCAGCTGAAAAGTTGACGTAGAACCGCAAGACCGCCTCTAGGCGGGCTTCCTAAAACACACCATAGCAGCTTTTCTAAACAACAAATTCAGTACTAAAGCTTTCTACGACATAATATGAATGTCCGTCAATCTCAACATAATTTTTTCTTTTCCAAAAAGTGCTTAGCACATTTTTTTCTTTAAGAGTGAAATTGGTGATATTGTAGAAATAATTTTCCACCACGAAAACTAGGAGGTTGCAACATCCAACTGTGGATAAAAAAATAACCACCCCGCAGAATGCTTCAAAACTTACAACGTTCTTACAAAAGATGTGACACTATCGATTCAATTAACTACGAGCAAAAAATTATCTCCAGATTTGTAGTTTTGGGAGTACAAAGTAAAACCCGCCTCAAGGCGGTCTTGCCTACTCGAGGGTTAAATAGCGCAGACATCCCAAGTTTCAATTGCCAAAATGACGAAGACGAACGAAAATTGAGTGTCTAGACAAGCCATTCTCCATCGAAAGTAGCAATGGATCTTCCATCGCCACAATAATTTTCGCTATATTGTGTTGTCTCGTGTGGACCGCGAGATTGTCATTTCAAATTGCGCGATAAATTGCATAGTGTATGTGCTGTACGGGCGATTGGTCAATCGATCGGACAGTATATTGGCCCTCTTAAGCCTAAGGTCTAAGAACATTTAAAGCGTTGGATTTCATGAGCCACTTTGCAAATACAAATCACCCCCCGGAATAAATTTCTGGGTTCGCCCCTGGTCTGGGACCGCCTTTACGATCAAAAAGATTGTTCAATCGATTGGCCAGTGTATGCGGACTCTAAGATGAGTGAATTTTATTGCAAACTGGGTTGTTTTGTGTTGGCAGGACCGCAACTGGTTAATTAGACTTGTCTGGTTAGTTGGTAAAAGTGGTGGCTTAGGCAGAGGCTATGGCCAAAAGCCCAATTAGCGTATAAAGCCCCGTTTTGAAACCACAAACTCCGTTAAGTTGAACTAGAGGAAATGATGAATAGGTAATGCATTTAGGAGTGGGGAGGTGCCTTGAACCAGCCAGTCTTATTTAGGAAGTTCGCCAGCTCCCCTACTTTCACATTTGCTGCGTCCTCCAAACCTACAAGAAAAGCCCTTCCGAGCGTCCTATACCGTTTTCTGGCAAGACCTGGGCATTCACACAGTAAGTGAATCAGGATTTCTGTTTCATCTACATAACCACAGCGCGTTGTAGGGGATGCCAGCGTGAAGCCCCATTGGCCAGTGTCCCGTGATAACAGCAGTAAGCTTGGCGATATCTCTACGCGGTTTAGTCTGAATCTCAGGCGTTCTTTTTTAGTGGTAAGAGGGCACAATCTTCCTTAATATAACGCAAGGCATCAGATTTTTCCAGTTGGAATTAGCCCTTTTATAGTGAGTGGATATCTTATTCCTAACAGCTGCTATCGGGACGCAAACACACTCCGCATGAGAGCTGTCAAGAGTAGTACCCATTTTGGCTAATTCATCAGCCATCTCGTTACCCTCTATGTTCCTGTGTCCGGGTACCCAGAATAGGGTGATTCTTTGTTGTGTGCCAAGGCTAGTGAACGCTTCCTCTCATACTTCAACAACCTTGGAGATAGTCTTTACCGATTGCTATGCCATAATAGCAGCCTGACTATATGAGCAGATGGCGATACTCTGGTTGTTTTGTATGTTCCTGAGAGCATGACAGGCCTTCATGATTAGAAGCATTTCGGTTTGAGCCTGACTACACTACATGCTGCCAGTTGACGGCCCTCAAATAAGACTCTTAATAAAAGATACCAGTTTTGTGCACTCGATGAATGATTTAAAGTCATTAGCGTGGATTTTTTTCATCGACGTTGTGAAAAACTTTCTCGACTATCATAAAGCTGAAAATTATCGGATTTTAGTGAAAAATATGCTGGAAAATTTCAGAAATCTTGGTTGCAATATGAGCATCAAGATGCACTACCTCCATGGTAATTTGGATACATTTGCAGTAAACCTAGGGTCTTATAGTGAGGAACAAGGCGAACGACTCCACCAGGTCCTGAAATTATGGATAATCGTTATCAAGGTCGATGGGATGAACATATGATGGCGGATTACCGTTGGAGTATCATGCTTGAGTCCCCTGGAAAGTCTCGTCTCAAGAAATCTCCAAAAAGAAGCTTCCTTCATGTCCGAAGAGCTAACAACATACATATTTTGGAACCTTTCATCATATCTCGAAAACTACGCATAAAAAAATATATACCGTTAGAATCAGTCTAGCAAGGCTACTCAAAAACAGTTTGAATCTCCCCGGCACCAAAACCCGTGTAGACCTGTTTTACAGTGGCGGATTTGAACATTTTCCGCTAGTAGGCTGTTAACATTTGGCCGCCCCTACCAGGCTCTACGAGAATATTGCTGATTGACCTTCATTTATTCTCAACTTTCCCCTTTGTACTTTAATAGGTGAGTTCTTCCACTCCGTGGGTCCTGAGCATTCTTCAAACTTTATAAAAAAACAGCGATACAAAAATTGATCGGTTGGAAAGTCGGTTTGAAGGGTATGTTCTTCTTCTTCATAGTGTCCCGCTTTGAATGCACAATTCAGCAATACTGATAGAATCGATGGTACAATTTGTTTGAGCAAAAACACCATCAATGGTGGCATACATAATTAAAAAATTTGAAATGAGGTTTTGAAACTACAGTGAACCACCGAAATTCGTGAGGGATGCGTTCCACGAAACTATCTCGAATTTCGGGGTACGGTTTTTAGGATAGAGGTGGAACTTGTTTAAACTGTTCGTAAAATATAAATAATGTTATATGTAGAGTGGGAAGCTTGTCACTCAAATTTTGGGTGCCTTTTTTGTCTCCTTGCACTGTTCGCAACATTTCAAACTTTATTTCACCCCATCTCTTCCCTGATGAATTCCTTTAGTTGTTTCAATTGAATTGATAAGATAAACTTTAAACAAAGTCGTTTTAAGAGGACTGTGACCCGGTTTTACGCACTGTTTGATGATCATCAAAAGTCCATGATCTTTTCCTTTTCTTAGCTGATTACCGAATGAAGTTTATCCAAATAGAAGAGGTGAGCGCATATCATAAATGAGCTTGTGCAAAGGATCGAGCACAAGGATGTTTTCTGGGCGAAGGCTGCCAACAAATGAAATCGTGTGAACACTTTAAGTAAGTATTGGGTCATGTTGAAGTGAATTTTTCTCCCTGTTTGGTGACCGTACAAGAAGCATATGGATCCACCATTTCGTACCAGACTGAAGCGGTGTTGGCGCCCAAACATGAAGTATTGGATAGCGAAAATGTGAAATATTGAAGAAGTGTCGCAAAACATGAAGCTAAAGCGAACTTGTGAATGAGGGGATCGCGAACTGTATACATACTTGAAATTTCATTAAAACCGTATTTTCCTCTTTCAAATACTTTTCTATCAACGTCACTTCTATGATACACTTTTTATATCTTTAGGAAATTTCAAATTTGATTTTTAATGGAATATTTTTAAAACCAATTTCATAACGGTACTTTTATCTAATGAATCTGCAAATTTGCTTTAGTGTGATTTCCAACGTATGATTTGTCAATTTTGGGAGAACAATCTTTTAAATTAAATTAGCTTATTGCAAACTTTGAAGATTGAATTAAAGATTTTCAAATTTCTGGTCGTACAATAAAAAAAATTAAATCTTCAAATCAGCCGTTGCTGAAGTATCCAAATACATACTACAAAAATATATCTCTTCCCTCCCCTGATATTCAGTTCAGTGCTTCACTTTTCATCATTGAAACTCCTTTGAAAATCGGCCGTCTTAATTTTAGTATTTTTTTAAATTAAAAGTTCTCAATTTATGAGATTTATAGCGTTTTCTCTATCTGGATTTTTAACATTGATTTGCCTTTCGCTTATATCCGTATTTTATGGAACTGACAAGAAACCGGGATTAAGGGAACAAGATTAAGTTGTTGGTGTTTTTTACTAACAAAAAAGGGGTCGGTCCAAGAGACCATTAAAAAAAGAAAAAAGTTTTTGGTTTCGAAGTTTAGCCTGTAAACAATTGACTGTATGAGGCCTTTTCGAAGATTCGTCTTCAATTACAAATCATTCCTGCTGTTTGAAACTCTGAGATAACGATGACAGACAAACAGTTCTTCACTTTTGTATCTCACTGAGGTGCAAACACACTTAAAACACTGCTCCCAAATCGTATCTCATGAGAAGTATAAATGCTATATGTGGCATTGAAATTCGTATTCGAAATTCCGTTTCCACTGTAATAAATGTGTATGTAATGTGTTAAACGTACAAAAAAATATTTGCCCCGAATTTGCCGCCCCCGTAAAATCTGCCGCCCTAGGCTCCAGCCTACTGGTAAATCCGCCACTGCTGTTTTATGATTGGCAAACCTTCACCGTTCTGATCTAGTCAATTTGACTGATTTGTTAGTTCTTATAGTAGTGGAACCATGGTCTGATAGAGAGCTGGACGTGTCTCCCAGCGGGTTTAACTAATCAAACTTGCACTAACAGTAGTTATGCCAGGAGATCTGCTGCCAGTGTCAGTGACATGCGCAGACCAAGGACCTCGTTGCAAGGAATAAGTATAGGTGAAGTCACCCACCGGCTTCCGACACTGGAGGACAATGTCGCGTGACCGGGACAATTAGACAACAAGATAAGCGACCAAGACCCGACGCCGCCCGCGCCTTCCCATAAAAAAAGAAGAGGAAACAACTTATCCTCTTTTACTACAAATTTCCACAAATTAAACGATTCAATAAATTTTCATTTCATCAAATGAAAATCACATTCCCAAACGAGCAATTCATACAACAACCATATTACAAATGATTATGGCTAAAATGATAATTTCATTACCAATCCATAAATACATTGTTTTTAAAACACAGAAGGTGAAGATACTATCGGGAATTTCAAGCAAGAGTGTCGGAAATAACCGCACAAAACAACTACCACAACAACAACATCACAGAGGAGACCAAACAACCAGAATCACCAACAGAGCTCCTCGCAACATAATAGTGTGGCTATATGCTAGTAACGCGTCGAGGACCAGAGGATAGTTTTATAATCCATTGCCAGGAATTTTCTAAGCACAACACCCGCACATCTGTTACGCCAACAACAATAAGAATACGACCGCACGACTACGACGACAATTTGGAGACAATGTCGTGTGAACCATACCATCAAATTGTAGAAGAACTTGCAGATATGCCAACAATAAAAGGATATTGCCAAATATCATACCATGTATACCTATCCCACGCTTGTTCGTATACAGTACAAAATGCTAGCAAAGAAAAATATATTTTATGGTTTCGAAGTAAGGCTGTATAATTGAGGTAAGGAGAGAGAGAGATAGAGAGAAGGAGAAAGAGAGCTTGAATAGTCCTCGAAGAGGACTTTGAGGAAAATTTGTGGTATTTGAACGAATATGCTTGTGAATTGTAAAAAAAATTTCGTATTTTGTTGTTGCGATATGAGTGCGTTCGTCCTTTTAGTTCAGTTCGTTTTATATTGCGTTCAAACGTTTTAAAAAGGGAGAGCGCGATGAAATAAGGAATTTTTCTTTAGATGGTTTTTATTTATTTTGTAATTTCATTTCACCTTAATGGAATTTTTGTATTGCACAAAAGCAGATTAAATGCAAGATGAAAGGTATAAGCCAGATTTTTCTTTAATTGCGCTCGTACTTTAGATTTTTTGGCTGCTAAAATTACGTTAGTTTCCACGAAAAAAGCGTAATGCTATAAAAAAATATTTAAAATTACAAATAAATTCAATGCACCCAATTTTTTTGCTCGCCTTCACATCAGGCGAGCAAAGGGAAAGTTGGCTTCAGCAGGTTTCGCTTGTTCTGCTATCCGTTCACATAGGGGGAACTTTCGTGTTTCCGATATTTACCGCTATGTGTCCGCTATATTGCGGACGGTAAGATAAGTGTCGCTAGTGTCGATAAGAAGAACAAGAAAATTCTTCTTACGAGAGCTGATAGCGTAATGTTCCGAAATGTATTTCAACCATCAGGGATATAACCTACGAGTAGTGATACGTGCAAATTTATTGCCCATCAAAATAATCAGTAATCGCATACTCACTGTTTTGATTTTTTCTTCCGCTAGAACGTGAATCTGAACGACTGTGCGTTCTGTATCTGTCAGTGCGTAATAGGGGTCGGCGCCGGCGAACACATTGTCATTAGAGGTACGAAAATTTTACGAAATAATGCGAATCTCTAAGTAAATTGCTCATTTTTGCGAAATGTTTTAACTTTTTATACGAAAATGTTATTTTTTCACCCGAAAAATCAGTGAAGGAAGATTTTTTTAAAGTTTCCCATTAAATTTGCAAATCGTAAACGCAGATTGCAGAGAGTGCACAGAATCACGAGCACAATGGCTTACCAAACACGGTACTTACTTCTAAATATCATAATAGCAATTCTTTTATTGCACATTTGTCGTGGATTGCAAGGCTGTAATGCTGATATTTGCTAGCTGCGAGCCGCTTTCATAAGCCCATTGAGAAATGATATTAATTTTAAAACCACTTTATTATAGTTTGGTTAGTCGAAGTTCCATAGGCCCCGCGCTCAACATTTGCCACGGGCCCCGCGCTTGCTTAACCCATTAACGACGAGACCCTAAAATCTTACCGATTGAGCTGAAATTTTCCACGTCGGCTTAAAATGGCTAAAAACACATTTTGTAGAAAAAAATTTGTTCCCCGGATGCCGGGTTCAGGCTCCCGGCACTGTTACATATATGTAACATCAGGCACTCGAAGTACTCGAGGGTGTTACATATATGTAACATCAGGCATGATACGGGGAAAGTGTATTCAAAGTATATTTTTGATTTTTTTTCAAAAAGAAAACTTTTTAGTAAATTTTTTTTAATAAAGCGAAAAATATATGAAAGACGATATTTTACATGAAGTTTGGAATGTAAATAATGCAACAATAACGTAGAAATAATACGAAATGTGTGCGAAAATTGAGCAGCCTTACAAAAATATTATGTCAAGTATTGTATTATTTTATTTTATTATATATGTGTTTTTGCATGTGGAGTTGTTGTTTTTTTTATTGAGAAGTTTCTTGAACACCCACAGAACTAATAGATTTGACAGTTTGTGAATAGGAAAAAAGTTTATAGAACTACAGTAGTTAACAATACAGATTTTGAGGATTATGGAAGATTTGCCAGTAAATTATAAAATTATTGTTTCAATTTTTTTGTCAATTTGTCCATCCGCCCAATTTGTCTAAAAAGGACTAAATTTAGAGCCTATAATTCCTCCTTGTCTATAATTTGGTCTACTTTAGAAACCATTTCTTCTTTCGTAGCTCTAAATATATCCTTTTAATTATTATATTAGCAGAATGAAATAGAATAACTAATCCTTGGCCCCATGAAAATAAAGCCTTGACTCCTTGCTTCGGATACCCTTGAATACGGCTATCATTTTAATCCTCATAAGACAACTATTGTATCCATATTCCGGGGATTTCTAGAGCAATTCTAATTCCGACTCATAATATTTTTAGTATGTTATGCCAAATATGCCCGCTCAATTTGCCAGTCAAGAAGACACAAGGGTCTAGAAAATTATGTGACATGACTAATTCTAAGGAAAAACGCAAATAATAGCATTTTTTCCTTTTAAATTTTAACATTTATGAAAACTATTTATGCTATTTTCCTAGATAAAAATGTCTAGTTAAAATCCGGAATTTTCTTTAATCCGGATTTTTCGAGAATCCGGACTTCTTTTTTTTATAATTAATCCGGACTATCGCGTCAATAGTGTAAAAAATCCATAAAATAAAAAAAAAAACACTAAAAAAGTACACACTCATACACCTCGTATACGAAGAGTGCACTTTCCCCATATCAGGACGGATGTTACATATATGTAACGGTGTTATAAAAGTACTTATAAAACTTAAACTACGGACAATATTTATTTCATTTATTTTTTGTATTGTTTCACAAAGACCATGTAATGACATACGATTAATTTTTTCCCAATTTTTTTCATACAATTAAATATAAAAATAAAATTCATGTACTACTTTTGCCATCGTGACGATTTTCGTCAACATCGAAAAAACCATCAGAAAGGAACCTCTATAACTTCCACAATAGTGAATCAAATTCAGCTAAATTAATTTCTACGCATTGCTAATAGTCTCCAGTACAGGATAAAACACTTTTTAGCGCCGAATTGATATCCTATTCCTTTAGCAGCCATTTGAAACGAAGGATGTCTTACTGTTACATATATGTAACATCAGGCATTAATGGGTTAATCCGGCACTGGGTAATCCCCGAAGATTGGCGCAAAAGCATAATCTGCCCAATCCACATAAAGGGTGACAAGCTGATGTGAGATGTGATGTGAGAATTACAGGGGCATATCATTAGTTTGTACGGCCTATAAAATATTATCGAAAATTCTTGAAAAGCGAATTAATACGTACGCAGAACGAATCATTGGCGAGTATCAAGGCGGCTTCAGACCTGGTCGCTCAACGACCGATCAGCTTTTCACAGTGAAACTACTACTCCAAAAGTGCTGGGAATATAACATCGACGTATACCAAATCTTTGTCGACTTCAAGCAGGCATACGACAGTATCGATCGAAGTGTACTGTACAACATTTTGCTGCAGTTTGGTATACCGGCAAAGTTAGTGCGACTCACAAGGATGACGATGACTAATACCGTCTCGCAGGTCAGAGTGCAGAACCGACTCACTGACCTATTTGAAACTCGTACTGGACTCAAGCAGGGCGATGGGCTGGCGCCGATGCTTTTCAACTTTGCTTTGGAGTATGTAATTCGAGCCTTGAATATGGACAGCAGCGGAGTGCTACTCATCAAGTCGACTCAATTAGTAGCATACGCCGACGATATCAACATCATCGAAGAGTGGGTGATGTAGAAAGCCTTCTGCATAACCTCAATAACGCCGCAAAGGAAGTTGGAGTACATATCAACGAAAGCAAAACAAAGGCCATAATGCAATCGAAAACAAAGGACGCCAGCAAGTTCAAGCATCACAGTCGGGGACCTTAATATCGAGTATGTAGACAACTTAAACTATCTGGGTTGTAACTTATCAAAGGACACCAAAGAAATCGACGAAATTAAGCGACGGATAAAACTAGCCAATAAGACATATTTCTCGGTACTTCCTATAATTAATTCGAAACTTGCGCATAGGAACACGAAGCTCCGCGTGTGCAAAGCGATCATCCGACCCGTGCTATGTTATGGTTGCAAAACATAGACCCTCACCCAAGCCCCCGAAATTTTGCTAGACCGATTCGAACGAAAGGTCCTTCGGCGAATTTTCGGGGCTGTTCACGAGCGAGACCAATGGCGTATCCGGTACAACCATGAGTTGTATCAATTGTACGATGAGCTGGAAAATCGTGAAGATTCAACGTTTGCAATGGGCGGGACATGTAAAACGGATGGACGATTATCGCATGCCAAATAAAGTGATGAACGCACAGCGAATTGACGGAGCGAGGTTGCGTGGACGACCGAGTGCTCGCTGGGAGAACTCCGTATGCGAAGACGCCTGCTGGACTTCCGAAACTGGAGGACAAGGTCACGTAACCGCGACAATTGGAGGTCAACGATTCAGGCGGCCAAGGCCCGACGTCAGGCTATCGATGAAGATTATTGATAAGATGATTTGTGGTGCTATAGAGACAACCCGAGAGAAATCGTCAATCAAGCTAATCGAAGTGGTTATAAAGTTTTCGGCGGAATATAAAAAGTTGCTTAATTAAAAATAATTCTTACTGGTAAACAGATGCATTCTCACAGCGACACAACTTCGCACACTAATTCTAGACTCTAGAGACGTGTTCCGTTAATGAGTTCCTCACGTTTGGTCATAAGGTTGCCGTTAAACCATTAATCCATATAATAATAATGGTTATCTAAATTTCACCCGTGCCCAAAATTAGTCTTATTTTCTCTTGTTGGCGTATATTTCATTTTTTATTCTTATATTTCAAAAATCGAGTTCATATTTTCATTTAAAAATAAGAAAAAAAAAATAAAATATTCTGTTCCACCTTCCAGCATTTATCTCCAACAGTAAAACTTAATTTCCAGGTGAGATTCTTCATTAAATTTATAATGAGTAATGTCTGGTTGGACACGAAATTATCTAGAATCTTTTGAAAGTCATCGTCCGCATAACAAAAGCCCTCTTTTGCAGTATCGCAATATCATAAAAGCTATATGACATAGAGCCAACTATAATAAGTGCTCTATAGGACTATTGGGATTCCCTACTTCACTATTATCATCCAAACTGAATCATACAACGAGAACTTTTCACGATAATAATCGCGGAAGGAAATTAAATCGTCGTGCTACAAAACACAATTCAATTTCTAGAATTTCCTTCGATATACCAACAGCACTGAATTTCGAGAAGGACGAAAGTGAGAAAATTCAGTTCTATACATCATCTCATAGGAATTTCAGGAATAATTGCTTCGTGCTCTTCTCCAGCACAGTCATATATACAGCAGGATCGGAAATGGGGCCGAGGGATTCAAGTTTATTCATACTCGTGAGTAGAGTAGGTACACACTGAACAAGAGTCTAACTGTATCTATACGAAACCTATTACAGCATTTTCGAAGATCCTTTCTTTTGCAGTTTGCCTCGCTTCAATAACTACAGCGATTTAATGGAAAGATTGCACCCGGGCACAAGGAGGCGCATAACATCGTCGTAGTCGTCGTGGTTGCTGTCAATTTGGTTTGTATGGTGGCGGTGCTGCGCTGAAATATCCTTTGAATTGAAACGGTGTAAAAAGGAAATGTAATTGGGAAGTTTTCCCAGGCTTCAACGTTCATTTCATATAGTGTGGTGTGTCTTTTTTTGTGTGCCTTTACCGACATTACCTAGTTTTTCTATTGGATACACAAATCGTCTTCATTTTCCGCGATGGATCGAGGAGAGAGAGAGAGAGAGAGAGATAGATGGCATAGTATTGTTGTTTGAGTATCTTTTTTTTTTGAGAGAATTGCCGTGCGATAGGTTCTTCCTAAGAAACGATGGAATTCGGTATCTGTATACTTTAAGAAAACTCTGCAGTTGGTTCACTTATATTTTTCATTGTATACGCTGGAATTACTTTTAGGACACCTGTGAAGTGTTTTGATTGCTTTAGTGTACATACACGAGTTAGTGAATTTATGGTTGGTATTGGGGTATTGTCAGTTCACACTTGATAACGTAGTTTCCTTACAGAAGGTATAAGAAGGATAAGCTCTCTGGTCAAAGAAAACTATTTTGATATTATATAATCTTACAGCACTTTTCGTGCACTGAACCAAAACGTCGCGGCGCCTTTCCAATGGAGGAAATCGTCCCGAAATTCGACATATTACCTCTCCAGTCCTATACTTACTCTAAGGATTAAAACATTTATTATGAAAAATGAATGGAAATATACAGTGCAGTACAACCCGGTTGTATCGTACCAAAAAAGCGTTGCGGCATGTGTTCGGATTTGGATTGAATTCTAGTAGTAGAGTAGGCCACTCCCAGAATGGTTCTCGGATTTGTTCGGGAAATACACGTCGAATCGGCGGGGCAGAAACACTAAGGTAATTTTGGATCGCTGATTCCAAATTTGAGGTCAAAAGCTGTTTTCTTGCTTTTGACCTCAAATTTTGGAGTTGCCCCTCCGCCCAAAATTGTATCCCGATTTTCTCGTCCTATAAAAAATGTTCAGGTTGAGTGGTACACCTCTTTATGTTCCATTCCTACTCTACAAGTTTCACATGTTTTCTCCATCCATCGATACCAACAATTTATTCATTCTAAGTCAAATGCTACAACAATTTCCGGTGTGACAAAAACGAGTTGTACTGGATTGCATGATCCGACAAATGTTACGTCTTCCACACCAATACCTATACAAATACCAAAATTCATTCGAAATGCTCACTCCATCAGTACCTAAACAATTGATTCCAAATCTAAATCTTTTTCGAGTACACCAACACCGAGTTGTATTACACTGCACCATTCATACAACTCGTTGGAATAAAAAAAAAGGTAGGAAGCGAATATTCGCGACCGAAGAAACGCTGTAAAAGGCGAATGAATAATTGCAGGTGCGTTTCGCTGCACCCCCCCCCCCACTTACGCAAATTACTAAAACAATCATTACACAAGTGGTAGCTGTTGGATGTCCCTATAAAATATTAAAAGTGCGCCAGATCCGACTTGTATACCCCTTCCTCGCCTAAAAAAAAACATGCAATTGATTATTTTGGGCTTTGCGTGCCGTCTAGCTCTGTACATGGGTATAGGTTATGCACTCATCATGCTATTAACGCGATTACAATTTGGTCTCCTTATAAAATAAATTTTTTATATAATAGTTCGTTATTCCACTGTTAAACGTATATCTCGAGACTTATTTTGATTCACCATAGCTCATGGAATTCCTTTCTTGAAAAGTATATGGATTGGATTGACTTTGCTAAGATATGAACATGGAAATGAACTGCTGCTTGCTTTATAACCCAAATTTGTGCAGGTCACAGGACATGTCCACAAGAATTACATCCATGCAATTTTTTGTTTATCGGATGTGGTACTCCACATATTCTTCCATATGAAATGGTTGACCCTAGAAGCACATTTTCTGAGGATCCTGACCGTGGATTTCCAAGACAATACCTGTCATAATGAAATGGTTTATGAAATTGGATATCAAGGCGCAGCTGCTTGAGTCCTGGTGAAAGTCCAAGTATCTTACTAAAATGTTAAGTACGGAAGCTCGGTTTTTTAGTTCCGTGTCCTAAGGAGAAAACAAAAGATGTGAACATTTTGTTCAGTATACTTGCCAGCTAAAAAAACTGAGGAATTATAAGAAGCAGCTACAGAAACGCTAAGCCCTGACCGGTGTGCTATAGAAAACAAAATGATAAAAACGATCCTTCTCAATCAACTATGACAGTTCCGTTTCCTTGGATCTTGATCAGGACATATTAACCTAGCTTTCATAAAAAATGGCAGTAAATGTCCTGGAAAAATGGATAGGTGACATAATTTGTATGAAAATTTAGGTTATTTGGACCAGTTCTGAGTTCAATAAAACGCACCCTCATGTTAAAAGAGCTGATAATTAAAATTGTATGAACATATCCTACTCTACCCAAGCCTAAAGGAGAATAATTTCATCAACTAACAAAATTCGGAATGAATGTTTAGATATTTCTGAATATGCCCCACTGCCCATATATGGTACGTAGCAAAATTAGTGCAAACAATACCTTTGGTGACTTTTTTTGGTAAAAATCTTAAAAGAATCTCCAGAACACATTCCAATTTACTCCCCAGTATTTTTCCTTTTTCAAATAACGGTAAATTTCGCCGATTATTTTAGCTCTAAAGAATAACTTTTAAAATTTCACAAAAAATACCGTTCGTCCATTTTGACGACGCACAGACAATTCAAGGAAAGCTTCGAGAAGCCAAAATTGAATTTATGGGAAAGCCTATTTTGTCTACTTTGGGAAAAAGTAAAAAAAAAATCAAAAATTTAATAATCGCTAGACTTTTACAGAAATCTAGCCATGTACCATATATGGTACTTTATGCATTTAAGGGTTAATATGACGCATTCTATGACGATTCCGATTTCATCTGTTCCTGGATGCGTTGAGGCTAATCCAGGAACATAGTTGGATGAATTTTGGCTAAGATTTAAAAAGAAAAACAGTTTTTCTTACAAGAACCTAATATTTAGGGGTTGGTTTGTATGACAGACCTATGACGTAATGTACCGATTCCATGCATTCCCAGATATATTTTGAGGCTTTACTAGGAACACATTTGGGTTAGGTTTAGTTAAGATTGGTTTATAAAGAAAAAAGTTTGTCTTAAAAGAACCAAATTTCCAGAGGTTAGTTTGTATGACAGCCCTATAACGTAGTGTTCCGATTTCATCCGTTCCTAGATATTTTTTGAGGCTTAACCACGAACACAATTGGGTGAAGTTTGGTTAATATTGGTACAGAAAGAAAAAAGTTTTCTTAGAAGAACCTAATTTTCAGGGGCAGCCCTAAGATCCCATGGTCCGAATCCATTCGTTCCGACATATATACAGCTAATTAACTAGTTTATAACTTGTCATGCCAACATGTCACATTTTATATGATTAACCCTTTCATGCCCAAATTATGGATTTTAAGCGGAGAATTTTTTTTAACAACATTATGTCGTTCAGTAGGCATCTTTTATAATATTTTCTTGAAAAAAATTTTTAAGTGCTATAGTTAACAAATTAGAGCATGATGCCATATGGCATCATTGGGACTGAAAGGACACTTAGCAAGTTCCATGTGAAAAATGAGATATTTGGTCGGCAAAAATCCTACATCGGAAAGTTTTTTGCAGAATGGTTGGTGACGACCCCCAGATTATGGGAAAAAAAAGTCCCAACCGATTGGGGGTCCGCAACCTTAAAAAAGGGGGGAAAGGGGAAACGGGGGTCATTTTTCGATTTTTTGCTAGTATTTTAAAAACGACAAAAGATATAGAAAAATAGTCTCAGAACGAAAAAAAACTGCATAAAATTATCTTTGCAATGATATATAACACATTAGAGATCTATTCAATGATTCGGCGCTAGCTTAAAAATAAATTAGAACTGTTTCATTTTATACCTTTTTTAAAAGCCCCATAACTCTTGAAAGAATGTTAGTTCAGCCGTAAAATTTCGTACAAGTACTCACAATAAGTTCAACTTTATTTTGGGAGAAACATTAAGTCGCTCCGATCAACGACCCCCATTATCCCCCCATTTGAATTTAGCGAAAGGACATGTCCATAACTCCCCCCACAATTAGAGCAGAGTGCTAAATTTTGGTTTATTGCGATTGGAGCTCATAATCACCCCACCCACCAAAAATTAACTCATTCGGATAAAAACTAAGGGTGCCTTCCATACAGCAGCATCTAGCATTTATATGAATAGGAGACTTACTGATTTGCCTTTCACGCCCAATGATGCCATATGGCATCATGCTCATGCAAAACCACTTTATAGGGTTTTCCTAAAAAAAAATCGAAAAATCTTTTGATTTTCTCTTACAACAACCTGTTTACAAAATAAAACCATTAAAATGATTTGCATAAAATGATTATTATCAGGAAATATGGGGAAATGGATAAATCAGTTTTTCGGCTTTACGACAATCATGAAACCTTCTCTAAAATTTCATTCAAAATAACATCCCAAAACCAAAAATTGCACGCTGGAAAAAATCAACCACGTATTACAATATTGGGAGAGTCTAATATCATACAAAAAGTTAAAATTTATTTTTTAAATTTTCTATGAAAAATAAATAAATTTCATGATGCCATATGGCGTCATTGGGAGCGAAAGGGTTAAGCAGAGCTCAATCTGTTGTTTTGCCGGAACCTGTCGTTCACTATGTGGTGATGTTTGTGTTGCCTCTAAAGGTGAATGGTTCGCGATAGTTAAAACAATATGTTATGTGCAGTAACCAATATATTCCAAAGCTGGCGTTGGACTCAAATTAAAGAATGTTTTGTTAGTTTTAAAAATCCAGTAAACGACTTTCTTGTAGGAAGCACCTTTTGAAAATTACAATCCAAAATATGAAAAAAGTCCAAAAATTTTGAGGTTTCTTGAGGGTCACGGGGTTAGCACAGGTTTTTCGAAGTTGCAAACTTTGTGGTATACTTCTCGTATCTATCCTAACAATATCCCAAAAAAACCAGAGCCGAGCAATTTTTTGCGACCTAAAATCGTTAAATGGCCAGTCATTGGGGATAATGTATGGGTTCATGGCCGCGGTATGTACAATGTACGAGATTCTACTGGAAGTTCATTGTGTCCATGACCGCTTTTCATTAAGTTGAAATTTTGTTTTAGTTATACTCGTACTAACGACCGGTGTTTCATAAATTATATGAACTCTGTATTATTTTAAGGAAGAGAAGGTTTATTTACTATGAACTAATTCATCATGGTAATGAAAATGGGTTGGATACGATATCCCCAGTCACAAAATCCCCAAACCAAAATCCCCAAATCAAAATCCCCATAATCAAAATCCCCGAAATCAAAATCCCCGAAATCAAAATCCCCGAAATCAAAATCCCCGAAATCAAAATACCCAAAACCAAAATCCCCAAACGAAATTCCCTATTCCCCATTTGAGGTGTGATCTAAGAACGCGCGCGCGTTCTAAGATCACACCTCAAATGGGGAATGGAGACTTTCTTTAGGCTATTGTAGATGGTAAATGATAGATGTTAAATGGCAGATGATAAATGGTAGATGGTAAATGGTAGGTGGTTAATGGTAAACGGATGGTAGCTTGTGAATGGTTGATGACAGATGGTAAATGGTAGCTTGTAAATTGCAAATGGTGGGTGGTAAATCGCAAATAGTAGATGGTAAATGGTAGATAATAAATGGTAGGTGCTTTAGACTATTGTAATTAAATAGTCCTACTATGCAATAAAAAAATCACCGTCGTGGACTGATATATATGCTAATCAACGGCAAACTCTTTGAAGTAACACAGAACAACAGCAGATAATGTGCAGGCGATTAAATATGCAATCGGTTCCAACAATAAGCCAACCAAGATTTCCGCGAATATTCATTCGGATGAGGACTTGTCTCGACGATGTTAAAGAAAACCTATTATGTTTAGAACGATATAATATACTATACAATGGACTCGAATATTTTGTTTGTGCTAAACAAAAAATAAGTTTGTATCGATTTACGTCCCTCCTAGTGCCATTTACCTACCATTTAACACCTTCCATCTACCATCAACAATTTACAGTCTTTCATCCATCAACCATTTACCATCTACCATTTTATACTACCATCCATCTACCATTTACCATCATATTTCGGGTGTTTGGGGATTTTATGATTGGGGATTTTGTATATGGGTATTATGATTATGGGGATTTTGAATATGGGGATTTTGATTTTGGGGATTTTTCTACGTTTAGGGATTTTGTGATTGGGGATTCCGTATGGTTCCCAATGAAAATAAGTGTATACTCCTAGTTTATTAATATTATGATGATTTTTTTCAGTGTTGTTATGGCTTAGAAAAGGCGCAGATGATGATTTATGGGAAACGCGATTTTTCTTTTTTATTTGAGCGCGATTTTCTCTTTTTAGGGTCCTCGAAACAAGAAACAAACGCTTGATTTGGAATGTACTCAACATCCCCTTTGATATGGCACCCCGCATGCCCACGTTCGAGAAAGGCTGGACAGATTTTCATGACTTTGGGTTTGTTGGATTAGGCTCTGGTCAGAATAGCATAATAACTATTGAAACAAGAAAAAAATTCCCAATAAGCTGAAATGTACAATGGGTTCTTTTCCACCTATTTCTACGTGTATTTCTTTAACATATGAGCGGATTTCAGTGAATTTCTTCAGCAGGATGGGTCTCTAGCCAGAGTAACAGGACAACTATCGAGACATATGAAAAATTCACAATGGGGCACAATTATGAAGACAATTCTTTTTCTTATACTTCTTTCTGTCTTTCTTGAACGAGTCACAAGATTTCAGTAAGTTGACCCCACCTTATGGGTCTACACAATCCTCCGACCGGAATAGCTATATTGCTATTGAAGTAAACACAAAATTCACAACCAGCAACAATTCACAATGAGTTTTTTTTTAGAAATTTTTTATTTTTCTTGAATTTCTTAGCGGATTTTCCCTGAATATCATAATAATATTGAAACATGCACAAAATTCACAATGAGCAAAATTATAAAGACTTATTTTCCGTGTATTTCTTTCTGTATTCCTTGAAAGAAAGAAAGAATTACCAGATTTCAGTCAAAAGATTCCAGCGGATTGGTGTACACCCAGAATAACTGTTGAAACATGCGAAAAACCAAAAAGAATATTATTAAAAACAGTTCCTTTTCAAATACTTTTGTCTTTATCTCCAAAGGATGAGCAAAATGTTGAAGGAAACTCTTTTCCTTGGCCACTTTGAACGGATTAGAGGGTTTTAGTAAATTTGAGTCTGTACCGAATACCATTAGAAGTATAGCAAGTTCGGATAAGTTGGGAAGAACATGTTGATCAAAGTAATTTTTCCAATTTCTTAAAAAAAACAAGTCATGCTACTATAGGAACCCTGGTCGATAAGGGGTTAATAATTTTATGATTTTTGTTTGAACCCTGCGTCGCAATTCATAATGAGCTCTTTTCCACAGACTTCTGTCTGAATTACTTGAACATGCTATCTGATTTTCGAAGATTTTTCCGAATACCAAAATAAGTATTGAAAATTTCGGAAAAATTCACAATAAGCAAAATTATGAAGACTGTCCTTTTTCACATAATTTTGCTCAGTATTTCTTGAACGAATTGCTGTATTTCAGTAAATTGATTCCACCGGATTTGTCTACAACCAGAATGTCTCTATTGAAATATGCAAAACATTCACAATAAGCAAAATTATAAAAACGCTTTTTTTTATATACTTTTGTCTATATCTCCTGAACTAATTCAATATTGACTAAATTTGCACCACGGGATTGGATTCCATCTGGATTATGGATGTATCAAATGGGAAAGCAACAACAACGCATTAGTCTCAGTGATGACACGATCCAAGATAGAGGTGTCTGTAGAAATAGACTTCACTCCGAATAGCAAAATTAAAACAAGAAAAAAATTCACAATGAACAAAATTATGTAGACGGTTCTTCTTTACACACTTTCGCATTTATCTCCTGAACGGATAAGCAGATTCCCAAAATAAATTTGTAAATTTGCCGAATACATCAGAATAACTATTGAAAAATGTGACGCTCAAAAGCAAAATACGCATTGAATCCTCTGCAAAATTGGCCTGGAGAACAATCGTGAAAGCAGTTTATTTTCTCCATCTTTTGTGTATGTGTGTACCTACTTATTAAGTACCATATCATGCCATCTCACTCCACCACTTCACCCCTTCAGTACACTTCGTTGTAAAGCTCATGAAAAATATTGAAATATTCGCAGTTCTGAAGCACTTTCACCTTCGATGAGCAATAAGAGTTAAAGGAAAATTGACGAGGAGAACAGTTCACTTTCTCCTCCCTTGTCGGATTAGCGGATATGTGTAAGTTCCACAACCACCCACCTGAACGAGTTCTACCCCTAATATAGGAGATACATCTGGAAAAGTGTCCAGGAGTAAAATTATTCTTCAATCTTCAATTTTTGTCAATACCTCCTGAACTCTGTAGCGCATTTCACAAAATTAAATTTGTTATTTCAATTTTATTCGATTTGAAAGGAATTTTTAGTGCGAGCGCAGCTTACAGCTTGTTATAGAGTAAAAAAAAGGCAGTGACAACTTGAATTATTCGCGTAATTGTGGCTTTGGAAAGATACAGATGATAAGTTACGAGAAACACGATTAAAACGCGATTTATTCCATTTAGATGCACTCGACTTCCCCTTTGATATGATACCCCGCATGCCGACCTCTGGTCAACGATTAAATAGTGTCCTTTTTTATCCTTTTTGGGACCTTTCCGGTCATATTTTTTTTAGCAAAATGAGTTTTAGACCGCTGGGATCTCACTGATAAAAAAAAACACCAAAATTAGCCTTACTCTTTTTATTCTATTTGAAATGCTAATATGACTTGATTATGAGTAGAAGAACATTGTTCTACACCCCCTATTTGAATTGCTAATATTTTTTTTAAATTGACGAGCACAAAATTTTAATTTTTTTAAATTTTAATTGCGGTTCATAATGAGCACGTAACGGTGTAATGATTGTTTTAGTAATTTGCCTAAGTGGGGGATGCAGCCGAACGCATCTACTATTCGCAATGGTGTAAACATATTTATCATTATACAACGCATAGTGTGTTACAATTTTGACGCTTATGCCTTTTAAATAAATAAATAACAGGAGCGACAATCCAGCATTGGACTAAGGCCGCAGGATGTGTTAGTGACATCCTATTTCCAAGATCTTATCTGCTTTTTGTTGAGGTAATGAGATCAGCATCACGGTCAGCAGTGTTATTTATCCCCATAAATGGGTACTCATTTAACATCTGAGTGAGATCATAGTCCGTCACAAGCTCGTGAGTTCGAAAAACATGCCTTATGCCTTTTGCACTTTTGTTTTCACAAACGCGCAAAATCCTTCGTGTTCACCATTTTCCACAGCGAGTGTCAAGGGTTGACAAGAAGGGTTTAATGTTCTTTGGCCTGAAGTTGATAATTACTGTGACTTCTCATAAATACACCTGACTGACAGCCACAAGGAATCCATTCACACAATTTTCATTTCGCTAGCTTCAATACGAAACCAAAAAAAACAGGATTCTCCAAATCCTACGTCTCTGAACGAAAATACACAAAAAGTCGTGCACAAAAAGCCAAAATAAGCAAAACGCGCGTCGAAGCCTATCCCAACTCTGCATCCAAATAGGGATTAGTTGGGATTACTCTTCTTCTATCAAGTGACTCGAACGTAAAAGGTCCTTGTGTTAGTAAATCCTCGTTAGCGTTACAAAAGAATCCGTCGAACTTGAAATGCTTTTAACGGTTCATAGCATACTACTATCGTGCCACTCGTGATTGCTACGGATGACTTTCCACCAATTTCTTTCCTACAGTTACACAATTTACAGCACACAAAACGACACCAATGCTGTCAACAAAGAGTGCCAATATCTCCGTAAAAAAAAACGAAGATTTCCGCGTTAGAATATACATAGTTGTTGCCGCGCGATTTTAAACTTGAGCGACAGCAAAGAAGACGACGGACGAAAAGAAAACCTACTTTTCATGTCGAACAAATTATCCTAAGCTGACTGTTCATTTCTCTCATTTTCGAAATGTCGAATATTATAGGGAGGGGCGACTACTGTGTGCTAGGGATGTCAAAAACCGGACGGTTAGTCCGAAAACCGGTACTTTCAAAACGGTTAACCGGTTTTTTTTCGGTTTTTTCATCCTCCCGGTTTTAACCCGGACGGTTGTTTGCCCATCCGGTTAAAACCGAAAAAAAAACTTTCCAAATTCATAAAATTTTTATATTTTCTTGATTTGTCAGTCTGTAATTCTATTGTCGTCTATGAAAAATTTCGTATTTCTGAACACTCTTCTTAGTGCTATTATTCCAAGAACCATCGCTTCGTTAAACTACCGCTCCTTGCATTTTTCCTTTCCAAGGCAGATATTGTTTACGTTCGTGTAACAGGCCAAATACACCTGCAACTTGGTTGCCAGCCTAGGTTGCAGGTACGTTACTACACACTTGCAACATTCCGGCAACCACGCCATTCACGTTCTTGCAACCTGGTACTGCAACCTGCAATATGCCTACAAATCACTTAATTTCCGGTTTTTTTGCGTGCTGCCAACTTAGGTTGGCTACCAAGTTGCAGGTGTATAAGGGCTGTCACACGTGTATCTTTTGTGCGTCGTGAATGTATATGTGTATCAGATCAGTGCATTTAGAGTTCATTGTTATAGGAAGACGAATCGGCAGTTGCTACGACGTCCGCGTCCACATCGATATCCGCGTCCACTTCAACATCCGTCGTGTCCACAAAGACTTCAACATCTACATCATCTATTAGTGCAGTCATATTAGCATTTCAAATAGAAAAAAATAGAGTAAGGTTAATTCTTGTGGTTTTTGAATCAGTATGGGCTCCAGGAATCTAAAACTCATTTTGATAAAAGAAAAACATTTTTTGATCGGAAAGGTCCTAAAAAAAGGATACTCTTTAATCCTTGACCGGAGGTCGGCATGTGGGGTATCAAATCAAAGGGGACGTCAAGTACATTACATATCCGTGTTTGTTCCAGGTTTCAAGGACCCTCAACGGAATAAATCGAGATTAAATGGAGAATTATTGTGTTTCCCGTGTATCTTTCCGAAGCGCTAATTACGAGAGTAATTCAAACTGTCACTACGTTTCTCACTTTTCCGAATCTATAATAGCTAAAGATTCTACCATTAAATTTGCTAAGAAAAAAATGATCGGAGAGCTCTCAAAAAGGACACTAATTACAAACCTTGATCGAACGTAGGCATGCGGGGTGTCATATCAAAGAGGACGTCGAGTAAATTCCATATCTGGCGTTTATTACTTGTTTCAAGGACCCTCACAGGAGAAAATTGGGATCCAATGAAAAATTTTCATGTTTCTCGTATATGTAATCCTTTCCAAAGCCGTAATTTTTCGTTTTAGCCCGAATTTTTCCATTTAGTGTCCTTGAAACAGGAAACAAACACCGGATATGCAATGCACTCGACGTCCTCTTTGACGTGACACCCCGCATGCTCACTTTCAATCAAGGTTTGTAATTAGTGTCCTTTAATGTCATTTTTCAGAGCTTTCTGATAATTTTTTTCTTAGCAAATTTAATGGTAGAATCTTTACCTTTCATAGATTCGGAAAAGTGAGAAACGTAGTGACAACTTGGATTATTCTCGTAGTTATGGCTTTGGAAAGATACACGGAAAACACAAAAATTTTCGATTTAATCTCGATTTATTCCGTTGAGGGTGTTTGAAACAGGAAACAAACACCGGATATGTAATGTACTCGACGTCCCCTTTGATTTGATAGCCCACATGCTGACCTCCGGCCAAGGATTAAAGAGTATTCTTTTTTGTCCTTTTTGGGACCTTTCCGATCAAATTTTTTTTAGCAGAATGAGTTTTAGATGCATGGGAGCTCGCTGATTTAAAAACTACAAAAAATAGCCTTACTCTATTTTTTTCTATTTGGAGGCCGGAAATGGGATATTTTGACTACACTATATGCAATGTCTAACAATAAAACTCAGTTAACCATTTTTGAAACATTATGAATACTTCTGACAATTTTATTTGATTATCTTTTTTGTTCAACATGTTTCTCTTTTAGGGCTCCATTGCATAGTCATATTTCTATACGAACATCAGCTTAACGAGTGTGTATGCATTATTTTGCTAAAATTCTAAGCAATTCAATGAAAAACCGGTTAACCGAAAACCGGTACTTTGAGCCCGGTTAAAACCGAACGGTCTAACCGGCTTTGCAAAAAAAACGAAAAAACCGAAAACCGGGTTATGGGCCGGTTTTTGACATCCCTACTGTGTGCCTTATTCACAACAGCATTTTTTTTTTTCTTTTTCCATCGGTGTTTCTTTCCCCGAAACCATACACACAATAATAGTGGCGAAAAATGGAAATTTCTATACTTTGACACAGATTCCTTTTAAGGAATAACAGAACAGAAGAAGAAGTAGAGCAAAGATTTTTTCCTGCCTTTCGGCTTTGTTCGTTGCTGGATGATAAAGATGAAAAAGACAAATAATAGTCCCTAGAGAACGGTTACCTAATCTTAGTCTCTCTTGCCGTTTCGTCGTTTCGTTGCTAGTCGCGGGCGCTCCGATAATAATCCAAATAGGACACCGGGCTTTTCATGCATCAAAATCTATGGCATCTCTTGTGTCCTTGGAGGAACGTTCTGTACTAAAATCCGCTACCGGGATGAAAATACCATGCGATGGGATGTAAAGAATATACGAAGAAAATTTTATATTCAGATACTGTGGATTTTAGCAGAACTAAAAAAATGTATATATTCGACAACATTTTTCGTCCTTTTGCCGCGCTGTATTGTCTGCTTGCACACTGTGCAGTAAACTTCTTGAATTCTGTAAATTTATTGCCAAAGATAAGTTTCATCTTGTCCCGGCGGCGGCGGAGTCCCAAGTCCCAACGAGCTTACTCGGTACACACGGTGAATGTTAGGCTGAGGGCACCATACCGCATCGAAGAAGCAAGGATCAACGACGACAAGACTAGGACAATGTAGGTCGGTTGCTCGGTGAAAGCGCTACCGCGCGTTGTGTTGACAATAGAATTGCGGGCGTAGGTTGAAAAATGGGATGTTACGCGGAAGCGTCCCGTTCCGTTACCTTCCTCAATTTTGCTTATGCCAGCACACCATACTCTTCGAAAACACTGGTATTCAACGCGCGGTTGTCCTCCACTGCTATGCCATCCTTCGAGAGACGAGGCACAAAAAAAATGTTCGTAATAAAATTCACCTTTGCGCCAGGGACGTATTTTTTCTGATTCTGAAAATTTCATTTGAAAAAAAAAGTTACTTTTTCCTTAAATTTTCCGGGCACACAGAAGAGCCGAAGAGCTTAGTGTCTATGATGGTGGCCGGGCGAACGAAGGTTTCTTTTTGTGCAGCAACGATGAAGCGTAATTGGGACTATATACGAAAATGAAGAAAAAAGAAGAGGAAATTATTATCCAACGTGAAAATGTTCTCCAATTTCCTCTGGGGGACGATATGATGAAAATATTTGTCACGTTTTCGTTTGGCGATGAAGTCGCGTTTTAATGAAAGTGTTTAATGTTGATCTGTGAGAGTTGTGAGGGGTTTGCGTAAGCTATTCAGTTTGATTTCTTGTCACTGTTGAGAGATTGTAGCTTTGAATATTTCCCTCCTTCCTTGCCTAATATATCCCGCTTTTGATATTCAAGAGTATGGAATATTATTGTGTGTCACGGTTAATTAGACTAAGATCATCGAACGTGCAGCATTTTGCTATATTCTTCAATTAATTGATGATACTGTAAATCCCTTAAATTCTTACTGCTCTGACCAACGATACGGCTGCAACTGTTCACAAAAAATATGGAATTGGTCTTTGGAGCACATACACTCGTTTTACTAAAATTTATAGAGACGCTTATCAGTGATCTGAGCGTACTGTTGATCTCAACAAATCAACAAAAATGCGGTTAAGATCTTGAAAATTGAATGTCAGTAACACATCTGCTGGTCTAGCGGTTAGTGCGCGCACCTTCGGTGCACAAGGTCATGAGTTCGAATCTCACCGTGGATCATGGTGTTTTTCGAACTCACGAGCTTGTGACGGACTATGATCTCACTCAGATGTTAAACGAGTACACATTTATGGGTATAAATAACACTGCTGAGCGTAATGCTGATCTCATTACCTCAGCAAAAAGCAGATAAGATCTTGGAAATAGGATGTCACTAACACATCCTGCGGTCTTAGTCCAATGTTGGATTGTCTCGCCTGTTATTTATTTAACACATCTGCGGCCTTAATCCAATGATGGACTGTCGCGCCAGTTACTTGTTTATTATAGCCTTCGCTCATAGAGTGAAAGGGTATATTAACTTTGTCATGAAGTTCGTAACGCATTGAAGGAAGCATCTCCGACCATATAAAAAGTATACATGATCAGCATGACTTGGGGAGTCGATTGGGCGATGTCCGTCTGTCTGTCCGTCTGTCCGTCTGTTGCGACGCGTTTTACTCAGCCAATTTAAAAGCTATGAAGCTGAAATTTTGCACAAATGCTTCTTTTTGCTGCAGGCAGTTTGTATGTTTGAATCGGTAAAATCGGACAATGGCGTGATGGGGCTGCCATACAAACCCAACCGCCCAATTTATATTCTTCTAAGAAAAACTTTTTTATTTGTCCACCAATTTTAACCAAATTGCATAAAAATGTGTTTCAATTGATGACACAAAACATATGCAAGAATGGAGCATATCGGACCGTGGGGTCTTGTGGCTGCCATACAAACCCAACCCTCCATTTTGGTTCTTCTTAAAAAATGTTACACTAATTTCACAAAACCTTCAATTAATATGTATATAAAAGCAACCAAAAGGGTTAAAATAAATGAAATCGTACTATGGGGCCATGCTCCTGCATCCCCCAATAACATTTTCTGAGTAAAAATGTTTATTTGCCCACTTATCCAAACCAAACCCCACACAAATATTGTTTTGTCAACGCAACGGAACGTTTGTGAAGACGGAAGGAAAAGAATGGGGGCGGGGAATGTCGTAGTCGTAGGTAGGGCCGAAAAAACTTTTAGCCCGAGGAGAGCGAAGGGTATCCAAATTTCGGCCGCGCCCGAAATTAGCCTCGTTTTTTGTTCATCAGTGACGCCCTGGATCGGCGAATAAAAACATTTAAAAAATTGTAACAAAGTCTCAAACTTGATGAGATCATCCAGAAATTCGGGCAGACGACCTGGCGTATATACCGAACTTCAGGTCCAAATTGAAAGATTTCCTTTCTTAAAGCTTCAGTACAATACATAGGTCGAGGGAGTTAGAATATTGCAATCAAAACAGCAATCGCTTAAACAAAGTATTGTACATGTGGTGCATCTGGGGATAGTAGATCCCGCCCAATATAACTTCAATTGCAATGCGGCTGCTTGGTCCACAGTTTTCGGAGCCGGGATCAACGATATAGTGTTCTGTCTACGAGGGCGAATCTTGAAACTTCATAATGTGGTAGGTAATCCCCAACCCCGTCAGTAGATCGCACAACAAAATGCTTTCTGTACGGATAGTCTTCACTTCAAGTTTGCGAGAGACAGTTGGGTACAAAAACAGCAGGAACAGAACTTTCCTTCCCTTTATGAAAGATAGGTCTAAGCACTGATTCCCAACAGGTGGTCCGCGGACCGACGGTGGTCCGTCAGAGACGCGTAAGTGGTCCGCGAGATACTAGTAGTGACTACTAGGCCTGTTCGGTACCGAGATTTCAGTACCGGGTTCCGGTTTTTTTCAATACCCGGTACCACAAGCGGTTTCCCTGACTCAGGTTTTTTTTTCAGTACCGACGGTTTTTTTAACCATAAGCCGGTTTTTTTGAGTACCGGGTTAAAAACCGACTCAGGTTTTTTTCAGTACCGACGGTTTTTTCAACCATGAGCCGGTTTTTTTGAGTACCGGGTAAAAAACCGGTACCAAAAAACCTGAAAAAAACCGGCTCATGGTTGAAGTGAATCGTTCTTTTTAACTCGGTACCAAAAAACCGACTCGTTGGTCGGTTTTTTAACTCGGTACCAAAAAAACCGGGATATCGGTACTTAAGAATATCGGGTCCGGTACCAAGTGAACACCGGTTTTGTACCGGGATCCCGGTTTTTGGAACAGGCCTAGTGACTACTACTGAAAAAGGAGTTTGGGACTAATTAAAAAAAAATAGGCATGAGCTTTGAAAAATATTGTATAGATAAAAAACTGAATACTTTCGTTACTATAGGTATATGTGGTCGATCTGAAAATGCGATGTGTGCAATCTTTAAGTTAAGTTGCTTAAAGCTCGGTGGTCCCAGTCTAAAGTTAGGTGTGCCTTTTCTGAAGCCAAAGAAATGCCGATGTTGCTGACTGTGCCTACTATACCATACGCAAAAGAAAAACAGGAGAATTGAATTTCATCGTCATTTTCTTCTAGTGGATTCCATCCGCTGACGGTTCGTTAATTTTTGGAGCGTGGTTCGACTGAGCTGTTGCGCGTGGTTCTGCCGAACTTTTTTCTGAGTGTTTCGACAGAGCCTATATATTTAAATTATTTCAATAAGAGCAGGCGGTCACAGAGGACGAATGTGGTATTTCCAACAAAAATGTATTCAAATGAAAATCGCGAAATTCCTTCATTAAAAATATAGTGGTCCGTAGTGATTCATGTTCATGCAAAGTGGTGCGCAATCATTTGCTAGTTGGGAACCACCTAAAGGAACAGATTGCCGAGTTAACATCTCTCCGAAATAGTCGACAAATTTTCTGCAATGAATTTGTTAGCCTTCATACGAAACAGCTTTTGCAAGATTGTACCAGAATAAATCAGGCCAAGCCACATGAAATGTTGATTGACGTGCTTAATATTTTACTTAGTACATATGTATGTATGTAACTGATCCTCTAATTCGGATCCCTCACAAATCAACCGGAAAAACTTCTTTTGCATGCCGGTCGAGAGATGTTGTCGAGGTGGCAAGGCTACTTACAGAGGACGCCGAGAACGTGAGTCGAATTATAGCTCCAAGTTCTGATTCAAAAGATTCTCCATATTTTTTTATTTTTCATAAAAAAAAATAATAAAACCGTTAATCCAGTCTCAGAAATGGATTATCTGAAATGACTTTTGACCGTAAGACACATATAGAGTCGAGGCTTGCTATGACTCCACGTTTGGTTGACGAAATTGTGCCATGACATCGCAAATACAGCGTTTTGGGTCCACCTTATGGCTTAATCACTTCATTCGCCACTTTTTAAAATCATATTTTAATGGAATACTAAATGTTCTTCATAAATCCAGATGATAACGGTACATGAAATTGATCTATGATCTAAGCGTTCTGTTTGCAGCCATTTTTTATTGGGGTTAAAATCTCCTTGGGCTTAACGTTAGTTCCTCAATTATAAAATTTGATTTCTACGAATTATTCTGACATTACTCGTGACTATTGCTGTATTGGATAGATGAGTTTCAGCAAATTTAAACAACTGCTTTACTCTATTCAAGGGTTGTCTAACATATACTGCCCGAACGCTACAATACGGCTCGCAAAGGGTTTTCTCACACCAGCGACATATTTGGAATAGTTGGTAAAGCGGGCAAAATCACACATAAGTAACAATTCAGCTTACTTTTGGTTTGTGCAAGCCTAAATGCGGCGATTTTAAAATTTACTTTCAACTTTGTGTTTCAAAGCTTTTAACAAACTCCTGCTGCTTGTGTGTCGCCGAAATTGCAAAGAGGGGTGCGAGTTTGACATGTCTATTTTAGAGCCATATTCCACATAAAGACCAATGGTTCCAGCTTCCAAGTTGTGGAAACGAAGACTAAATAAATTTTCAGAAAAAAAAATAATAATAAATGGAGGATCAAAGGACCGATGAAAAACATGTTCCACGCTCATTTTGCTGAACATTTCAAGGACATTCAAAGCTGCCAACCAAGAACAACAAATCTGCAAAGAGAGGACCAAGGTCGGACAAGGTTAATTTTCCGAACATTTTTTATAAATGAAGGATCAAAGGGCCGACGTAGAGCATATAACGGGGCACATTTTCCAGGAAATTTCAGAGTACTACTTACTGTCTCTGTTCTGTACTACTTACTGTCTTACTGTTCTGTTCAAACTCGAAGTTTGGTTTTAGCCTCCGTAGAGCCAAACTTCAGCCCTGGCTTAAAGGTGGAGACGCTGCAATTGAATCTAATTTCATACGACAGACTTTTCATTATTAAGCACAAGAATTGAATAATAGAAAAGAAATAGAAAACTATTCACTGCATCACAGAAAGGAGAGTGAATATTGAATAATTACCGAAAAATCTTCCGAATATTTATTGAAAATGTCCTAATTGAACCATAGGATATTATGGGGTTGAAGAATGTGCCATCGTAGGCACAGATAATAATGACCACCTTCGGCCTAGAACTAAAAAAAGACAAATTAGATGAATACGCAGATAAAATGAAACCAAAGAAAAATTAAAAAACCATCAAAAGCAAACCTCTTTTACTAAGGAAAAAGTTCAAGCCGCTGCAACTTCCGGGAAAATGTTTTTTCACCTAATATTCGTTATTTTATTACATTTTTACAACAAAAATCAATATTTAACCCTTAAATGCATATGGTCTGAACCCACTATCGTAACTGACCTCCCCTTATGTAGAATCAGTCACTGAACACGGAATCAGCCTTTATTTTCCCGGGAAATAGCCCGTTTTCCCAGAAAAGCGAAAATAGTAGAATTTGAATTGTGTACCAAATATGGTACGCCATGCATTCAGGCATTAATGTGTAAATGGAAGACTTTTTCAAATTTTGTTTAATCTGCCTCTTAATTTAATAGGAATAGTGCAAAATAGAAAGGATAATGATTTTTCAGAGTTTTGATCGAAATTATAGTGGAAACTCGATATAATGAACTCCTCTTCATCAAAGCAAAGGTTGTAATTTCTATAGAAATTAGGTTTTTTAAAAGGTAGCTCGGGTTGGTGCGTGATTAGTTTCCTATTCCTTATTGAAATTTGTATCGTGCCTATTTTTGACATATCCTGGAAGTCGATGGAAAGTGGAGTAGGTCTTACTACTCCTACATCCCCTACAAACCTAAATTTAGCCATATCTTTTGATAGAATGTCGCGATATTTTCAAATGTTTGTCAAGTGTGGTAGCTGTCAGATGTCCTTAAAAAATATTAAAAGCGCGCCAAATCCGACTCATATACCCCTTCCTCCCCTACAAAAAAAACATGGAATTGATCATTTTGGACTTTGCGTGCCGTCTAGCTCTGTACATGGGTATAGGTTATTAGTTAGTTAGTTAGTTATTAGATTTCGTTATAAAATAAATCTTCTGTATAAAAGTTCCTTAAAAACATGTTCCACTGTTAAACATATATCTCGAGACTTTTGACTTATCATAGCTCATGGGATGCCTAATTCCTTTCTTGAAAAGTATATGGATTGGATTGACTTTGCTAGGAATGAATATGGAAATGACCGGCTTTATAACCCAAATGTGTGCAGGTTCCAGGACATGTCCACACGAATTACATGCATTTAATTTTTTGTTTATCGAATTTGGTACTCCACACAGTCTCCCATATGAAATGGTTGCTCCTAGAAGCACATTTTCTGAGGATCCTGACCGTGGACTTACAAGACAATACTTTTCATAATCAAATGGTTTAAGAAATTGAATATTAAGGCGCAGCTGCTTGAGTCCTGATGAAAGTCCAAGTATCTTACTAAGATGTCATGTACGGAAGCTCGGTTTCTTAGTGACGTGTCCTAAGGACAAAAGGAAAGATGTGACAATTTTTTTCAGTATACTTGCCAGCTAAAAAGACTGGGATTATAAGAAGCAGCTACAGAAACGCTAAGCCTTGACCGGTGTACTGTAGAAAACAAAATGACAAAAGCGATCCTTCTAAATTAACTATGACAGCTCCGTTTCCTTGGATCCTGAACAGGACTGATTAACCTAGCTTTCATAAAAATGACAGTAAATGTCCTGGAAAAATGGATTGGTGACATAATTTGTATGAAAATTTATGTTATTTGGACCTGTTCTGGGCCCAATAAAACTCACCATAATGTTGAAAAAAGCTGATAATTAAAATTTTATGAACATATCCTACCCTACCCAAGACTAAAGGAGAATCATTTCATCAGCTAAGAACGATCGGGATGTATGTATTGATATTTCTGAATATGACCCAATGCATGGTGTACCATATATGGTACGTTGCAAAATCGGTGCAAACAATAGCTTTAGTGACTTTTTTTGGCCAAAATCTCAAAAGATCCTCAAGAATACATTCCAATTTACTCACCAGTATTTTTACTTTTTCAAATAACGGTATACTTCGCCAATTTTCTTAGCTCTAAAGAATAGCTTTTAAAATTCCACAAAAAATAACCTTCGTCCACTTTGACGACGCACAGACAATTCAAGGAAAGCTTGGGGAAGCCAAAATTGAATTTATGTGAAAACTCGTTTTGTCTACTTTGGGAAAAAGTAAAAAAAAAATCAAAAATTTAATAATCGCTAGACTTTTACAGGAATCTAGCCATGTACCGTTAACCGTTATTCGCTTTAGTTAAACAAAATCAGTGTCCGGGCTCGTGAGTTTGAGATGTCAAAATACATATGCCGGCTAGTGTATATGATCAGCGTGACGAGCTGAGTCGATTGGACGATGTCAGTCTGTCCGTCTGTCCATCTGTTGCGACGCGTTTTGCTCGGCCAGATTAAAAGCTATGGAGCTGAAATTTTGTACACATGCTTCTTTTTGTTGCAGGCAGTTTGAATGTTTGAATCGCTAAAATCCGACAAGGGGGTCGTGGGGCTGCCATACAAACCTACCCCCCAAAATTAGGTTCTTCTTAGAAAAACTTTTTTATTTATGGACCAATTTCAATAAAATTCGCACAAATGTGTTTTCATTGCTGACACACAACATATGTAAAAATCGACCAAATCGAACAATGGGGTCGTGGGGCTGCCATACAAGCTTAGTCCCCCGAATTAGGTTATTCTAAGAAAAACTTTTTTTATTTTCTCATAGATTTCAATCAAGTTTTGCACAAATGTGTTTCTAGTGATATCACAAAAGAGATGTAAAAATAGATCAAATCGGACCATGTGGTCATGGGGCTGTCATACAAACCTAGCTCCCCAAATTAAGTTCTCCTAAGATTTTTTTTATTTATACCCTAATTTCAACCAAACTTCAAACAAATGTGTTTCTATTCATGACACAAAACATATGTATGAATAGATGGAGTCGGACCATGTGGTCATGGGGCCACCATACAAACCTAGCCCCCCAAATCAGATTTTTCAAAGAAAATACATTTTTATTTG
Source organism: Microchrysa polita (assembly GCA_949715475.1). NCBI lineage: Eukaryota > Metazoa > Arthropoda > Insecta > Diptera > Stratiomyidae > Microchrysa > Microchrysa polita. Next base: position 22,287,003 of record OX454417.1, read on the forward strand.
CACACCAATTTCAATCAAACCTCATGGAAATGTATTTTTATTGATGTTACAAAACATATGCAAAAATGAATTAAATCAGACCATGGGGTCATGGGGCTGGCATATAAACCCAACCCCCAAATTAGGTTCTTCGAAGAAAAACTTTTTTATTTGTCCACTAATTTCAACCAAATCTTATAATTAAAATACGTAAAAATTGATGGAAAGGCCATGCGTTCATTGGGTTGCCGTACAACCCCCCCTCCTTGGGTTAATCTAAGAAACCCACGTCCCCCGCTTTCCCCAATAAATCGTCGCATCGGCACTTATGTCAAAATTCAAGGAAAATCGTATGGAAGCGGGGAGGACTGAACACAAGTCATAGGTACGCCCGAAAAAACTTTTAGCCCGAGGGGAGCGAAGGGTCTCCAAATTTCGGCCGCGCCCGAAATTAGCCTCGGTCTCGTTTATAGAAGATTTAGTTAAAATAAAAAATAATCTTGGTTATAGCTTTGAGTTCGTATTAAATTCAATAAAATTGTGATCAACTAGAGAAAGTCAAGACTTACCCTACTATATTCGATAAAACTTTTCGTCAAATTTTAACTTAAAACAAAAAAAAAAATGATAGACTCAAAAAATAATGGAAACAGATTTGCAGCGTTTTCTCTTCATTCGCATTAGCTTTCCACTCTACTGAAGTAATCTTTATATATGGACTGTCTATTTCCTCATTGGAAATTGCGCTTCTGTGGAAGAGTACTCCGTGTTCGACATTATTTTTAAATTTTTAATCCGGACATTACGATTTTCCGGCAAAAAATGTTCAACCAGTGCTTACATTTGCTTTTTCTACCCGCACTTCTAGATTACATCAGTAGGGCTTGCCTGTGCGAAACTCTAGATCCAATGTGAAAAAGTAGATGAAGGTAAAGCCCTGTGCTGTAGGGTTTCTATTCTATCGAGTCGCTTCTATTATACAATTGAAATTTGAGGAAGTGCTAAATTTTCTATTTCAGTTCTGAAGATTATTTTAACGTGAAAACACTACACACGTTCAATAATACCAATAGGTTGCTTTTGCTTTGTTTTACGTACCTAAAGTAATAATAAAAAATGTGTGACTGAAGAGGGGGGGGGGTGGATTTATCCCCTTTATCCCCCATCTACGCCACTGCTTCTGTTATATTTCATTCCGTTCTGTAAAGGTATTTACCACTAAACTCAATGAAAATTTTCGTGCCGTTTCGTGCCGCGCCAGTCCCGTTGAACCTTAAATTAGACATCGGGACTTATAGGCAGGCGGTAATTTTGGAACTCGTGTATGCATGAGAAATGTCTTATCGACATTTCATTTTATTGATGTATACACACTCCAAAACTCGTACACAGTATCTGAATATTGTCGTCAATCATATTTCTCTCAGTATGTCTTGGTTTGCGACTTTCTAAAGCGAGATTTTTTACTGCTACAAATACCAGTAGGGAGTATACATATGTAGGGAACAAAGTTATTCTGAAGCCATTCGAAACCGAGTTTTTACGAAGCAGAATTACGATTTTATGACTAAAAACGTGTGCTCTCTCGAAAATAAATTATACCAATTTTCCCAATAAATGTAGTAGCCTTATTTTTACATCTCCATGACAACCTAATAAATCTTCATAATCCAAATATGTATGCACATTAAGCGGAAACCTTCCATACCAGAAAAAGATCGACCAAATTCTGAAAATTAGCCACACACATTCCCATCAAATAAAAGAAACATTCAACAACGACCATAATATTTACAGCCGTTATACTCTCTAAACCTTCTTGCAAACACTTTATTAGGCATATCCTGTCGCCCGTTGGCGTAATATTCCCGCAAAAAAAACGATTGTTGAAATGCCCGTATACAGTCTAAATTATTCTGAGCGGTTCGCTTCAAAATGAGAGTGGCCGATCCCAGAGTTCCTCGCCGCACCGTTCCTTCAGCCGACAGCAGGCTTGTGCACATATTGTGATGTCCTCTTAATAATTTACACCGGCCAACCATTATCCGACCATTTTATGCAACCTAATATGCCGTCGTTGTCGACGACGACGTCGGTCGTCTTACATCCTTCGGTTTTTGTTCGTTCCTAGACTAAGGGTTGTGGTCAACCAAGCAAAAGTTAAAATTTCTTGCTTCCTGATGTTATGATCGTTGCTTGATGTTATATGGAATGGTATTAGAGTTTCTGGGCTCTCTCGTGCGGTCATCAAGAATCGACTGTATGTGGCACAAAAGGATAACACAATTTTCGCCCCGTTCCGCCCGTTATTATGAGAGGCCTATCTCTTCGTCTTCTTGTGCCTTCCCGGACGGTATCCTTTTGTCGTGTTATGAATTAATAATTGCGGTGAAACTTTGAAAGGATAATTTTTTCAAGGCAAATAAGACATGAGCACGGGTTGTGTGTATATATGGTCTAATAAACGAGAGTATAAAATTGAAAGAGGTCGGTCGTATGTTCAAATAAACGGCAGTTTCCACGAAGAGGTAGAGCGAAATGCTGGCTAATATTTGAAATTGCTATGGGGATGCTATGCGGAACACGGGGAGAAAACTGCGTGGAACGTTTTTCGAACTCACCGGATAATGGCTTGGAAAGAAAAGTTGTTCCACCACAAGGCAAGGCAGATCTGGTGAATTATATTTTTCGGTCCATTTTCATAAGGTATGGGTTTATACATTGATTCCATTAAGGTAGTGGATTAAGTGCTTTTACAGATTAAAATCATCAATTATTTAGAATACAAGTAAATAAAGCAAACCTAACTTTTTCGGGGAAGTGAAAGATTAATGACTTGCGTGCACGGGATCAATGGCGAAGTCCTTACCTGCTAAGAAGGAAAAAGCATTAATTAAACTTTGTAAACACATAAAACATGAAAAAAAACGGAACATAAATAAAACAGCAAAAACGTTAATGTAATGACGCAAACCCTCTTTCGGAAAATTTCTACAGATGTCCTGCAATAACAATCAAACGATCCGACAAATATCCCATCCCAACTCGTAGGCAATCAGAAGAATTACATGATAATAATGAACGTAAATGTCTTGCCATTAAGCGTTCCATTCAAATGAAAATTACTAAATTAAAGGCAGACCGCCCACAATTACCCCTTTTTCCAGGTCGTTTCGTCCGGCCATGGCAACAGACCATAGTCAACACAAACAACGCGGGCCGAAGTGAATACATACAAATACAACAGAGATCTCCTCGTAAATTTAATTCAATTTCAACACTTGATTAAACATCTGCCCGAAAATTTCGTCCTTTCAATAAAAACACAAACAACATGCCACAGAAATTACAGTACAGCCAGTCAGGGTCCTGTCGTGTGGGTTGGACAAAGTATAGTATTTCGCCTCGCTTGCTATGGGCAGCCATAGCGGGGTACTATAGGGCTGCAGCGAGAGTCAATCTTGAATAGGACGAAAATGAAAACATCGGTCTTGGTCTTGTCTCGCCAGGGCGCGGGGTACATTTTGCCTGATGTTTTGTTGCTGAAATTTATTTCGCAAGAATAGTTACACGACACAATTCGTTGTCCTTTGTCGAAGCACTGTCGTCGCTGAGGGAGCAGCGAGTACAAATTTCTGGTAGCGTAAATTCATTTCATATACACAATACAATTCGCCCGTATTGAGTAATACGCGATCCACTATGTACTATTGTTTCGTTTGTTGTCTTTAATCAACAATACCGACGGCGAACTAAATCCAAATAGCAGCGGGTTTTGTTTGAACAATGCCCGTTGAACCGGTGTGTTTGGGTTGACGACGTTGAAGGTGCGGTGACATAGTATAGTAGGACGAATATATTGACAGTACACGATTTTGTGTCTTCTTGTCGATATGTATTCTCGATGCAGCGCAAGGACGATAGAAGCGGTTTTGGCGAAACGTTTCGGGTTACTAGGCACGCTTTTTCGTTCCCCCGTCTATGATACTTGATGGAATTATTTAGAACGCAAATATCCTTAATTCGATTTCCACACAATTGACGATTCTGTTGACTTGGAATTAATTTCCACTAATTGTTGAAATTGCTTGTTGGTTGGTTGGAGGCATATCGTGGTCGCAATGTTAAGAAATTTTCCATTTAATTCGTGTCAACGGATTGTTGAATTTGGTTGCGATTTCAAGCGAGAATTTTCATCCCGTGAAAAATAATGCGAGAATAAAGAATGAAGTCCACAAATACATGATTTTTCACATATTCACGAAGTGTTTATTACAAAATCCATCAGAAGAAAATCCGCTCATTTAAAATTCAAACTTTTCTTCGGAATAGTAAACCGAAAATTAAATTACAAAAATGAACTGGAAGGTGGATTGTAATCAGCTGGATTTTGACTGGATAGATTTTGTACAGGTGGATTTACACTAGTGGGTTCTGGTAACTATCGGCACAAGCCACACCAGTTATAGTTTACCCATCCGAACGCATCCATTCAAAATCCATCTTTTCAACAACTATAGTAGAAAATTTTAATCGGGTGTAGGTATTTTGAAACTAGATTTTACGGGATTAAAACTTCTGAAAACCCGTATAGTGATTCAAAAGGTGAATTAAAATCGGTTGAATTTTGACTATATGAAGAAGATTCCAAGTAGCGGATTTTGATAAATTTCGGGACACAACACCATTCGAAGTTCACCTCTCCAAATTCACCGATTCGAATCAATTATTAAATCGAAAGTCTTCTTTCCAATTTTTATACCCTTCGCTCATAGAGTGAAAGGGTATATTAACTTTGTCATGAAGTTTGTAACGCATTGAAGGAAGCATCTCCGACCATATAAAAAGTATACATATATGATCAGCATGACGAGATGAGTTGATTGGACGATGTCCGTCTGTCTGTCTGTCTGTCTGTCCGTCTGTCAGTCTGTTGCAGCGCGTTTTTCTCGGCCACTATAAAAGCTACGGAGCTGAAGCACACGTGCTTATTATTGTTGTAGGCTGTTTGTATGTTTGAATCACCGAAATTGGATCACTGGGTCATGAGGCTGCCCTACAAACCTAGCCCCCCAATTTAAGTTCTTCTATGAAAAACTTTTTTATTTGTGTACCAATTTCAACCAAATTTCACACAAATGTGTTTCTCTTGATGACGCATAACATATCTAAGAATGGATCAAATCGAATAATGGGGTCATGGGGCTGCAATACAAACCCAACAACCCCAAATTAGGTTCTTCTAAGAAAAACTTTTTTTATTTGTGCACCAATTTCAACCAAATTACACACAAACGTGTTTCTCTTGATGACACAAAACATATCTAAGTATTGAACAAATCTAGCCATGGGATCATGGGGTGGCCACACAAACCCAACCCCCATTTTGGTTCTTCTAAGAAACATTTTTGCACCAATTTCACAAAACCTTGAATTAACCCATTAGTGCATGAAGCTCCCTGACAACATTTTTTGACTTTTGTCAATTATTATGAATTGAAGTAGCGGTAAGGAAGTAATTTTTGAAAGATTTTTCGAAAAAAATAAGTAATAGTAGATGTACACGCTGTCCCCTATAAGGGACACTATGCACAGCGGTCAGTTGACGAATGGAAAAATCGATACGACCAACTTGTATTGTATCCGGTGAAAATACCCACACCGGATAATTAGTGAAGTAATTTGACGGATATGGAATAGAAATCAATGAAACTTATAAGTGGCATGTAAAATATTTACAAATCGCATTACTTGCTTTAAACCCTTTATTTTATTTAGTGAGCAGATCGATGACCTTATCCTCCCCATCTCCAAAACTTTTGGAAACGACATAAGCTTATTTTCCCATTTATATGAAATATAACGTCCTCCGCTTGAATTTAGTGCCCAAAATAAAATCTAAAGTTAGTCAGTTTTCCGCGGATAAGTTTATTGTTAGCTGCTTTTACGGTAATATGGAATCACCACATAGTTCGAAGTGCATTCTGCGAACTCGGTTGCCCGTTGGACTATCAGTTATTACTACCACTGCCACAGGCATGACCCCAAGCAGCTAGGAACTAGCACTTTTTCATTTCAAACGCTAGTCCTTTTGAAGCCCAGAGCCGGTGTGGAAGGTCAGTCAGCCGTAGCCAACCTGCATCGGAAAACGCCGGAAGGGCTTTGCTTTGTCTGCCTCCTCTGTGGAGCTCGTTTTAATGGTGAAGCCACTCACAAAATGTCTCTATCCCATGACATGGACACAGACTCCACTGAGGGGGCTTTGACTAATACAAACGTTTATTTGGTAATTTCTCAAAGAATCGCTAGAGCGTTTGGACTGGAAATACTACGCACATCAGCTTCCAGCTTCTTTTCAAGATCCTCCGTTTCTTTGCCATCAACAGGGTTGATATCTTCAAAAATACGGTTCACCGCTCCTAATTTCTCCAAATCTTCCGTAGCTGTAACTCTATAAATATATTTCACCAACCGACCTACATGCACAATGTCCCTTATAAGGGACATTGCAAAACTTGCTAAATTACACAAAATTTATAACACCAAGACGCTTTTTCTTTAATTAGAATAATAGCCTACACACATTTTAATGATTATTCAATCGAAGCAGTAAACTAGCACTTCAAAATATTAGCAATTTTTATTTTTTTCTAACCAGCCCTGAATCTGGCGATTTTTTAAAATTCCGCGACTCATTCTTTTCAATAAATAAACTACACCAAGCAATAAAAACATTTGAATTCGAGTTTGTTTGATAACTGGGATGTTAGTAGTTGTCATTGCATACACATTTCCAGTGCATAGTCAAAAATCTGACCATATAACGGCAAAAAGTGAGTGTCCCTTTAAAGGGACACTATGCACTAATGGGTGTGCACTAATGTGTCTTTACCAAAGCATCAAAAAAGTTCAAAACGAAAGGAATCGTACTATGGGGTCATGCTCCCGCAACCCAATAAAATTTTAAATATTTTTATTTTGCCCACTTATTTCAACCAAGCCCAAAACTTTTGTCAAGACGGAAGAAAACGTATGAGTAGGGGTTTTAAATACAAGGTACGCCCGAAAAGATCTTTTAGCCCAAGGAGAGCGAAGGGTATCCAAATTTCGGCCGCGTCGGAAATTAGCCTCGCCCTCGGAGGTTGGCTAGTGTAGCGAGCAGGGGGCGAAGCCCCCTAGTTATATCATAATTGATTTCGACATAGAGGAGTCTGTCCGGAGAGACTTTAATCCGGCGGATTTTGAAACTGGATTTTTTTCAAATAGGTTTTGAACGGCTGGATTTTTTAAGTGTTTAATTGAAACTTTAGAAAGTTTCGATCCATATTCATAATTTCCTCAACGATCTGGCACAAAATCCAAAATTGCAAACCCTAAAAAAGAATCTACGCAATTGAAATGAAAACGGTTTTTATCACTTTGAAGAGAGTAAGTGTGAATCCGCTTTAGTAATTAAAACGGTGGATTTTAAACAGATGTATTTTGTTCAGGCGCATTAGACCGGTGGAGTTTGGACGCTGAATTTTGTACAAAACTCCGACCAAAATACCTAGTTTATCTAGAGCGAACAGTGGGGCGAAATCCATGATTTTTAAACATAGTCTATTCGTAACGGGGTATTATAAAAGGAAAAATGTGAATGACTACAAGTTCGAGTTTCTTTCTCTGCTGAATCGAATGATCTACCCCAGACAGAGGTGCTGAACTAAAGTCTAAGAAATTACATTTGATAAATCTTCCTCCCTGTTCTGCAAACAATTTTCTGACGGTTATTTGAAGTATATTTGTTTAATTCGGCCTTTTTGTGCAGGAAAAACATAGCCACTTCGTGAAATGGTTTTGTCCCGAAATCCGGTTAAGAAACAAGTTTTTGGCTTTTACTGATAATTACATGTCACTTTTGCATTTGCCTCTAACTCCATCAGAAACAAATGTTTCCCCATTTTTATTCAATTTTGTTCCGGGATACCTACATAATCCCGACAAACAAAATCCCGTCCGTTTTTAAGCCCGCCTTTTACAAAAACTCCCGTTTAATATTATCCCGACAATACAAAATCCCGCCACTTTAAAATCCCGCAATTATATAATCCCGCCGTTAGAAAATCCCGCCCACTAAAAACCCCGCCGCTTTGCAATCCCGCTAATGGATATTGAAATAATCCCGCCAACAATTATTTTCATTGCTAACAAAACAATCAATAGTTATGTAATGTAATTCAAAGCAGTTAATGCGATTCTTTGTCTTAGCATAATTCAATTGGAATATTTGTTTATTTATTCGAAAAAGATGACAATCAAGCCCCTGCGGAACAAGACTGTCATACAACCGAAAGACCAGACCAGCTATTTTTCAAATTAGGTTACGTGGTCCGTGGGTCTCAGAGAATTAAGTATCCCCATTTGAGGAGGCCCGTTATTTTAGCGGTAAATGTGGTGGCGCTTTTTAATATCCCGTCATAGAAGGTAAGTATTCTTTCAAAAATCAATTTTTCAAAGAATACTTCCTGACGGGATATTAAAAAGTGGGATATTGAAACGCGGTATTTTGAATTAGCGGGTTATTGAAATGGTGGGATATTAAATTGGCGGTATTTTGAGATTTGAGATTTCAATTGAGCGGGATTTGAAACTGGCGGGATAATGAATGTCGGGATTTCGAAAAACGGGAATATGATGGGTGGGATATCGTAGCCAACCCATTTTTTTCCGAACTTAACTTATGTCTGCTTAACAATGTTGGCTCCCTAGGCTGTCTTGGACTACCTGGATGTTTCTAGATGACCGCAGTGCTACAATGTTATAATTGGCTGTCCGAAATTTGGCGGAAATTAATTCACAAATAGTGATTACTGATCGATCAACCAAATTTCGATTTATTAACTTTTTGATTACAGTTTCTAAATTTATTTGAAGTGCGTTTTGAAAAGATGGCATTTCTAAAGGAAACAATCCCGAGGTCGTTAGTGATTCAGATGTATACTGATATTTTAAAAGTAATATTCTGTAATGAAATATGGAAAATACTTTTCTACAGGCTTTTTCAAAATGTTTATCCTGCGGTCCGTCGCTCAATCCTTAAGACAGTGATATTGCCCAGGCCAGGTAGTCTGAAACGCCTGACTACTCCATTTTGGAATATCACTTGCCGGAATGGAGATATTGCGGTCTTAAGGATGTTTTCACAAGACTCTTAATATAGTAAATATACCGTTTTTCCTTACTGATATAAATAATATTAATAGATAGTACGACCCATTTGGTATGACAAATATTATATGACGATAATGCTATCCCATTTTCCGTTACAAAACTGTACTATTTTGTATAAGGTGCATAGCGCAAGCAACACGCTCCGTGGATCACTTGGTTGAGTCGCACTCTACGATGCTAGTCATCTAGACTCTAGAGGTCCGGAGATCGAATCTCGGCGTGGTCCAGGAAATATACATATAGTGCTTGCAGCAGTATATACAATCTAACCAAAAACAACAAAGTTGTAAAAGTTACCCCGCCAAAGAAAAATTCATCTGCCGCAAAAAGAATACATATCACTCCAATCCGCTGCTCATATCTAATTTTGTTTGCTGGATGTACTTTTGTTTTAGGTGTAAATGCTGGAGAAGTTTAAATGTACAGGACTACTTCTTAAAGTAATTTGGTGGGAGCTTTAACATTTTATTCAGTGCCACTCCAAATTACTTTAAGAAGTAGTCCTGTACATTTAAACTTCTCCAGCATTTACACCTACAACAAAAGTACATCCAGCAAACAAAATTAGATATGAGCAGCGGATTGGAGTGATATGTATTCTTTTTGCGGCAGATGAATTTTTCTTTGGCGGGGTAACTTTTCCAACTTTGTTGTTTTTGGTTAGATATCATATATTTTTGCATACTTAAATAGCCAATTAATATTTTTGTTTTGGGAAAAGTTTCAATAGGTTTTTGTTCAGCATATTCCATAAATTTAATATCATAAGTTATACTCACAGGGTCTTCTTTAAAATAAATAGATACTGCAAACGCAATTGCAAATACGCCACAAATGTCTGTTGCTGAGCTTTTTAAAAATTATTTTGGGATGAAATGGGTATAGTTTATTAATATGTATTTTGTGCAAAATAGATTTGTGTTATCTTTATGTTATGGCTCTGCTAACATTCTGTTAGTAATCTGTTAATTTTTTGTTAACTCTGTGATTGCTCTATTAACGTTCTCTTAACACTCTATTATCTTTTCGTTAATGTTCTGTTAATGTTCTCTTAATTCTCTTTAATCAATCGGCTAACGCTCTGTAAACGGTCTGTTACCTTTCTTTTATTACTCGATTTACGTTTTGTTAACGTTCTGTTAAGGCTCTGTTAATTTTCTGTTAACAGTCTGTTAACGATCTGCTAACGCTCTGTTGTTGCCTTGCCAACGCTTTGTTAACGTTCTGTTACTGATCTGTCTTAATGCCCCCCTGACCCAGTGTCCCAATGTCACATTGTCCCAATGTCACATTGTCCCAATGTCACATTGTCCCAATGTTCCAATGTCCTAATGCCCTAAGGTCCATTGTCACAGTATCCTCATGTCCCAATGTTCTAATATCCCAGTGTCCCAATGTCCTAATATCCTAATGTGCCAATGTCCTAATACACTGATGTCCCAGTGTCCCAATTTAGGTCCTATTGTCCCAATGTGCAAATATCACAGTGCCCCAATGGTTTAATGTCCGAATGTCCCACTACCCTAGTGTCCCAATGTCCCAGTATCGGAATATTCCAATGACCCCGTCAGTGTTGCCACTCGTGTTACAATTGTAACATTTCGTTACAATTTCGCGGTTTCTGTTACAATGTTACACTGCAAATAATTTTGTTACAATCCTCGAGATGAAACTATAGGTATATTGAACGGCTTTTCTTTTATCATTTTAACAAAAAGAAAATGGTATAAAAATAATTATTGAAAGATTTTCCCAAAGCATGTTTTACAATAAAAATTGCCACCGAGTGTGTCATCGAAGAAAGGCTGTTTTTTTGGCCATTTTTTTAGGATGACAAGTCAGACAGCATTCAAATTGAATCGCTCATCGCAGAAACCACCTAAGTCCAAAAATTTTTAGGCGACGAGAAAAACTGTTGCATCCAAGACGTATAATTTTGGGTATTTATTTTGAACACTATGATGCCAATTGGGTTTACAACACCAATAGGTGAGCTTCTTACTAGGGTGAACATTTATCAGAATAAGCCGCCAGTATAGATTATTATATAAGAGCACGAAATGTTTATGGGTAGCCATTAACTTTATTGGTGATACCTACTCAGCTTCTGGTGAAGAATTTTCATTGACTTTTTTCACCAAAAGGCGTAGGTTATCAAACTAAGTATTTTCATGATGACTCAATTTCGAAAAAATTGGGCTAGCGTGGTTTGTGAAATGAACGATTTAATTTTGTACAAAATTATGCTTATAGGGGTTTCACTAGTATCGTCAAAATGTGTTACACTGAAGCTGCAAATGTTACGATCTTATGAGTAAAATGTTACACTGTAAAATTTAAAAACGGCAACCCTGGTCCCCGTCTCCCACCTAATGTCCTAATATCCCAATATCTAACTGTCCTAATGTCCCAAGGTCCTAATGCCCCAATTTCCTAATATCCCAGTACCCCAATGTCCCAAATGTCCCAGTATCCTAATCTGATAATATCCCAATGGCCCAATGTCCTAATGTACCAGTGGTCAGTGTCCCAATGTCGCAGTATACCAAGTGTCCCAAGGTCCCAACAGCCTAATGTCCTAATATCCCAGTGCCCCTTATCACAGTACCCTTATGTCCCAGTATCCCAATGTTCCAATATCCCAATGTGCCAATATCCCAATGTTACAATGTCCCAATGTTCTGATATCCCGATGTCCCGATGTCCCAGTGCCCCAATGTTCCCACGTCCCAGTTTCCCCAGTGTACCTAATGTCCCAATGTCCTAATGTGTTGATGTCCTAATATCCCAATGTCCTAATGACCCAAGACCCTAATGTTTACATGTTCTTATATCCCAGTGCCCCTATGTGCGAATATCCCGATGTCCCAATGTCACAACATTCCGATGTCTCAGTGGTCCAATGCCCCTATGTACCAGTGTCCCAATGTCCCAATATCCGATTGTCCCAAGGTCATAATGTCCCAATGTCCTAATATCCCAGTGTCCTAATGTCCCAGTCTCCCAGTGTCCTAATGTCCCAATATCCCAATGTCCCAATATCCCATTGTCCCAATATCCTGATGTCCCAATGCCCCAATATCCCGATGTCCCAATGCCCCAATATGCCGATGTCCCCACGTCCCTGTTTCCCCATTGTGCCCAATGCCCCAATGTCCTAATGTCCCAAGACCCTAATGTCCCAATTTCCTAATATCCCACTACCCCAAGATCCTAGTCTCCCGGTGTCCCAATATCCAAATGTCCTAATGCCGCAGTGTGTTTTAAAAAATGGTCAATGCGATGAGCCGATAGACGCAATTGTTGGAAATCTTTTGTTAACTTTACCTATTAATTTACCGTTATTCCATCCACTTATCTAAATGGAAGACATCGATTCTTTAGAAGGACCACCAGAGGATCATTCGTTCCAAATTTCATAAAAATCCCCTCACGAAGAGAGACAGTAGAAGCAAGTCTTTCTGCAACTGTAGACTTCATTCTGAAATTGGGTTACTCGCTTAAGTCTGTGAGGGTGAAAATTCCACCGTTTATTGCATATATCTTACCCGTTATTGTGCCGATCGAAGATTTTATTTGGAAAGGCACTAGAACAGGATATGTGGAATATTTTGGTAAAAAAAAATTTTTGGGGGCTGTTGCCTGGAAGGCTGTAGCCGGGTCAAACAAAAAGCAAGTTGTCTCCGGGAATCATAGACTTGTTCGCTTTCGTTTTTCTTTTTCCTTTGGCGGGCGAGACGCTCTCGCGTCTCTTGATCCTCTATATGCAATGTAACGTTGACTCGAAGTAGCCTATAAACGGCTGAGTGAACGCACCATCCCCCACAAGGGGTTACGGTACAGAGAAGAAGAAGAAGCATAGCGGAAGCCAGAGTTACCGAAACAAATTCTAGAATTTGGGTCAGGTACGTAGCCAGGCTAGGTATCCATGGGGTCCAGACCCCTCCCGACATGGCTCCAATAGGCTCCAAAATCTTCAAGATGATAACATGAAAACTGCCACATATATTGCACTCATTTCATTTGGCTGAACATTTTGTTCAGACTCCTGACTATTTCAGGGCATCATTGCACTCATTACATTCAACTTGTTAGCTGAGATCGATGAACATTTCTCCTGTACGCCTCAGTAGTATCGCTAATATCGCAAGTGCACTAGGCGCAGGGGTGTCCAACTTAATTTTTTACGTGGGGCACATTATTGGTTTCAAAAGCGATGGCAGGCCAACAGTTTTTATGAAGGAGAAGAGCATATTTTATACCTTTCTATAATCCCGGCAAAGATAATCTGGTTCTTCGCCGTATAATTACAGCTGATGTGCGTTATTATTTATACATCGCACATTGAGCGAGATAAATTTAATTCATCGACCGAAATGATCGGACCATCGGACGAAGGAAGTCGTTTGCCATCGAATTGTAGTACTCTACGAAAGAAAAATTAGGGTGCCTATTATTCCAAAACAAATTGAGGACCCGCATAATCTGCCCATAGCGAGAAGATCTTTTCGTCCCTTTCATGAAGACGTCCCGCGGAACTACTGAAGGCGTGGTTGTGATGTTCTCGCAGACCTCGGTCTTCACACTTTCCCAGATTCTCCCAGTTACAACCATCTCACTCATGGTCGATTATCCTGCCATGCGATATGATAAAGGCAGCCATGCTATGAGAATAACAATGTAACTTTTGAATAATTTACGGGCCAATGATATATGATGTCGATTCTGCTGCGGGGACATCACTGTACACAGTTGCACAATTGCACTTCACACCATCCGAAAAAGCATGATTGAATGACGTAGGGTTATGCTTTCTCGGATGATATGGGGAGCACTTAAAGTAATGCACGGGGCACAAAGATTTAGTAAAAGCACGTGGATGCCTTGCCCCGCATAGACTCTAGATCAATATTTAGTTTTGAATTGCTCAACTCATATATTGGATCAATTGCGGTAAACTACCGCGTGCCCTAAACAAAATAAAAACGATCCTCCTGTATACAACAAAGTATGAAATGACTACGCCTTACTTATAAATCCTTTGCACCATTATAGTGACAAAAATAAAAATCCCGAACAGGCATAAAACCGTTCCAATACTGCAGTGAGCTATTAAATCAGATCCCATTTTGTCCTACCATCAATTCAACCCACTGAACCTGCAGTCTTACTTGTAAAACCATTGTCGCACGAATCCGCAACGAATGCAGTCAAACTCATAAAAATTGGCCGTTTGCGTTGTAAGCTGCTTTTCCTCAGAGTCATATGTCCAACAACTGACATTCCACGTGAAGCAATATAAGGGCTCGCCTGCTTAACGGCTAAAGACAAAGTCCACTGACATAAAATTTATTATTACACAGGATTTTCCCTGTCGACGAAGACGGTAAGTTTTTTTGTATGCTCTTCTCTAATGTTTATCGCTGACGTGTAAAACCGGTAAAATTGTAACAATTGTGTAATGTTGTGTATGTTTGAATTGCAAATTAAAGCAAATAGACAATGCCTAGGCCTTCTTACAGCAGGAGACTAAAATATGCGTCACCCAAAAAGTCATGGGGATTCGATTCGACAGACAAAGCAAGTACCTAGCCTTTTTTGTTGGGGAGATGTTAGTCTGCTGGTGTGAGTTGTGCCAGCTATTACATTCCAATTGTACAGAACATTGTTTTCGTCTCTTTTGTATAACATACAAGAAATCTCTGAATTCCTGTTTATCGCCCAATGAGCACCACCGTGCTTTCTGACATTTCTCGAACTCCAGAAGGCATTCGGCATAAGCTTTTTACAAGCTGAGTGAATATTATCGAGTTAAAATGCCAGGAATGCATACATTACATTCACTACTCCTAGACGACAATTTGCGCTCTAGACCGTATCAAAATACTGAAAAGTAAACAAACCGACAGTAAAGAAACTAAACAAAAAGAGAAAAACGCACACACAAAAACATATCTCGGACAAGACTCCTTAATTATTCTCTTGGTATGTAATAAAGCTATTTCCTCTGGAATGATTTCGTCGTAAGCTTGAGAAGGGTTGAATGCAGTCGCTCTTACCGGCTGTTGGGTGATTTTTTAAACGATCTCTGCGTTGTGTCGCGACGTACGCTCATACGGCTGAAGGTTTCCGTAGATTTTTTGTCCATTCTCGAAACTTTCTATGGCACTCCTGTTATAATGAAACGTATTGTATTCGTGGTCTGTATTTGTGTAGTCCTTACAATAGAGGTTTATACAATTATAGTTCACGACGAAAAAAGGGAGAGAAAAAGCGACCAGAGGTTTTACGTCATTGTCGTCCTATTTGAGAAGCGACTGGTTTATTTCATGTAAACGCCGGTGGTTGTTGTCGAGCTTGTGCTCATTGACATTATGTTTTTCAATTCAAAGTTTTCAAATTAATATCGTTATTGTTTTGAGGAAAAATCAGCTATGCTTCTGAGAGCCATATGCATTTTAAACAGTGCTCATTTTGTATATGTGTAGGTTGAGAGATTTAATTTTTGAAGGAGATCATCAGCGAACAAATGTCACACTTATACGCATATAAACTAGCTTTGCTTGTATCCAAAAATTGTGCTTGACTGAAAATGCAATGTCAAATGTCTAAAGAACCACATTCCACACAAATAATCTCTCTCTGGTTCCTGTTAACCTCTTATGGGGCATAGGCCATCAATTACGCCTACTTTTCACCTCGTTCTGTTCTCTGCCATCGTCTTTAGGTCTAACTACTGTTCAATAAAGCAGCCTCGCTATTAACTGATCTTCTCCACGTGTTTCTTGGTCGTTCAACACGGCGGCTTGGCGGTTCAACACATTGGCTCCTTGTGGGTTCCAATCTAGGGCCTACTTTGCAATATTTTTATTTTGAGGCCATTTGAGCTACATCCTCCTTTTTATTTGATAGCAGCGTGCTGAGATAAGAGACCAAGTAGCGTCACTGTTCAAATGTCTCCTATACCTCGATACAATCGTCCCACAGTCGCTTCGTCACACCAAATGAAAGAATGCTTTGCAAAATCCTTCTACCTTCAATTGTAGGATTCTCAAGAAATGTTGCTGCACTAGCTTTTTCGTGCAAAGCGGTAGAATATGCACGATTAGTTGATGGATTTTTTAGTTTTTGCACATTACAACGTGGCAAGATTCGTGCGTTAGTAGATCGTTGGATCGCTGCCGTTCGTAAGCGAAATTTCGCGATAGCAACATGGTGGTCACTGCCAACATCAGCCCCACGCTTCGACCTGACGTCTAAGAGGCAGTTTCTACATGTCTTTGAAACAGCAATATGGTCAATTTGGTTTTCTGTTCTGCCATCAGGTGAAACACAAGTTGTTAGCTGGCAGGGTTTATGCTTGAACAAGTTTCCGCCAATGACTAGTTGTCGAGAGTTACAGAACTCCACGAGCATTTCGTCATTGTTGTTCCTGTCGCCAAGCACGTGATTGCCCATGAGGTATTCCAAGCCTAAGTTATCAGTACCGACTGTGGCATTGAGATCTCCCATAAAAAATTTGATGTCACCCCTGGGAGCCCTATCAATGGTGTCGCCTAGTCGCTGATAAAAAACGTTCCTTGCTGATTGATCTGAATAATTGTGATGTTTCGTACTCTGGATTTGAATCTGGCTGTAAAGCGATATTGTTTGCGATCATTTCCTGTTCGACTTTTGTGAGCCTTGTGTTATTACACTCCCCCGACATCGTCCGAACGTTCCAAAAACCGATCGTAGTCCGTTGTTTATAGCCAAAAGTCGTTGCCGTTGAATCAGTACGAGGTATCCGGGGCTTGTTTAATGTTTCGAGTGTAAGGTAAATTTCAGGTGCGCGGGATAATTTATATATCTGCTATGGATAAACATTATATCTCCGTCTGTTATATATGTGACAGATATATTTGTTTTTTGAATGTATATACCCTATCCCTCAAGTCGCCTTTTACGACAAGCTGGGATCGCAGTGGCATAATTCTAGCCCCAAAACCACAGGGGTCAATTTTTATATAATAAATATTTAAATTATTAATAACAATATGTATAAATATGTTTCATACACATCTGAACCCTTGATCGCAAAGCAGAGTTGCTGCGTCCACAATTGTAGAGATATGTTCGAAACTCAGAAGAGTTTAATTCTCTCCTGACCCTTTAGTCGCCTCTCATGCCGCAGGGCACAAATAATAAGCTACCATTATTATCTGCTGTCTACGACCGTGATGGTTCAACAAATTGTCCGAAAATTAATAAAGTCCCTCTTACCACATATATAGCATTTCGATAAGGTAAAGTCCTAAACATATTTGCTCAAATTCAATATTTTGTTTCTATTTACTGTCTTTCTCTATAAGCGTTCTTCAAATATGATGAGCTCATTGCAAATTAAATTTCGCTTGCTGAACATTTTCCTCGTCTGTTCGTCCTGCAGCAAAAGACCAAAAAGCAGCTTCTTCGTTCCTGAAATGATAGCATCAGGCGGTTCAGGCATCCTGGATACGAGCGTAAGAGCTCGCTCAATGCCGCCCTTATACTCGAGATCTCTATACGTATGCCTTCATGCGCCCGTATATGTCTTGCTTTGTATGTGAAACTATCATCATCATGATATAAATTCTGCAAGGATGAGTCTTTTTACGTATCCATATAGTGTATACTTCATCCTCATATAAACACCCGGACTTACAACCGTCCGGACGACTATATATGAGGGCCAAAAAGTCAAGTGTCCATCCATAGCCTTATCGTTGTCCTAAAATGAGGTAGGAAGGATGACGACACAAAAAAAACTGAAAACATGGTTGGGGGACTAAAAATCATAACGTAAGCTCATGAAGGACATACACTTTCCCAATTTGAAGAGACAGAGGAAACGTCTGCAAAAAATGGAACAAGTTTTGCTATCAGTTGCAATGTTCAAGTGTTTATGAGTTTTTGCATTTTCCCGCACCACTGTTGTGGAGAGAGAGAGAGAAGTTGTTGGAATGTACTCGATTATATTGATGAGGTGAAGTGCTAGCGTGCTTTATCAGGATACTTGAAAAAGGATTCAACTGAGAGTGTACGATCCGATAAAAATATGACTAGACAAACCAGTTTAATGAAGATTTCAAGAGCTTGCAGTCGAAATAATTAATACGATTTATATAGCAGAATTTTCAATGTTGAGTTCATAATAATTTGATGGAAAATGTGTTTTTGAAATTCGTTGAATTTGTTGAAAACATGTCAAGACTCGACCCTGCATAATGATAGCATAAGTGTTTTTTTATCATTGTGCAATCATGACATTTATTATGAACTCGTCTGGCCTATATCTATCGTGTCCCTGGAATAGTAACCCAAAGGATTCTGAACCCAACCGTTTTTGTGTGTCAGGACACGAAACAAGTAGGACACGAAATTAAGCTATGTCAAATAGAGTGAAGCCCTTTCTTCGGACTCTGCAACTATTGTCTTTTGAAGCCCATATCCTTTTCATTTTATAACCAACGAAAAGCTCACTATTTTTCTCCTCTCTGGTCTATACCCCAATTTTATGGGACAAACGATCGTTCCACAAATTCAAAAACAAAAAGGGTAAGTGTCAGAAAAACAAGAATAGAAGACAGTTACGAGCAACTATGTAGTATGTACATAATAGTGATGGCAAACACAAAAGCTTAGTTCGACTAAGTCGCAAAGGACATCATAAAAAATTGAGAGAACGGCGTTTGCATGGTCTTCAAATTATCTTTAATGTGCATGTACTATTATTTCAATTTTCAGTTTAATTTGCAGACCACTGGAGGAAAATATTAAGACGTCTGCTCTCATGGGAACCAATGGACCACCGAATTTACGCCATTGGCCTAAAAAAGTTAATTTTATATGAAATGATACCATATCAGCGTGGAAAAATGTGTGAAAATACACGATTTTTAGCCTTTTAGCGTATGAAGCTTTATTGGTACACGGACATGCTGTAGTGTATGTAGCACCTTCGAAACCCATAAATTAGAAACGACAAATGCACAAATGATCCCATCATAAATTTTTAGTCCTAATGCCAACCATATGTCCATAACGAACTATGAACGTTCCCACACATCATATCCTTGTCCAGACAATGTCCACAAAGATATGATGTAAGACTCAAGTGGTTGATGAGAAACGCAAGTGGTTTTGATTTGTGCATCTTGTCGTGACAATTCAAAAGTGGCACGCGCAATAAATCCTTTACGTTATTGCCGTGTGAAATGAAATGGGTAAAAGAATTAAATATGCATTTTCATAGATTTTAAGTGGGTTTCTTGTATATACGTAACCCATGTAGAAATAAGAGAAATGTATGTATTTGAATTATGTAACGTAGATTTTAAGAGAAATAGAGTAAGTAGTTTTAAGAGATATTTGTGTATAAAAATAAGGACACAAAATAAAGAAGGTTAGTCTTAACACCAGATCGAGTGTTATTACTCCATTCCGCTTGCGCTCTCTGCGGATTTATAAAAATCACGGCAAGTACCTTAAAGGTATGTGGCCACACTAACTGCGGCTATGCCGCTTCTTAGGAAAACAAATGTTATTATAATGCTATTGTTTCAAACCACATTACATAATTAATTTTTGTCTATTTTTATCCAAAAAGATGTCCATTTATGACAGACTAACAATTTTCGCTCCCAAGGGTTTTTTGTCTACCTGGATTTTTTAATGACCAGTGCTGCAATGTCCTGATAAGCCGACCAAAATTTGACGGAAATGAGTTCATAAAAATGCTCGAACGAATTTTTGGCTTTCTAACACGTTCATTGTCTGACCTAGGGATGGGACTTTTGGAAAAAAATACCGGTTGTCCGGTTATTCCGGTTATTTTCCTCATCGGTTATACCGGCTCGGTTTAACCGGCCAAAAATACCGGTTATTGAAATAACCGGTTAAAAACCGACTAACAAAGAAAAGGCCCTCCTGTTCTATATTTTTCCATATTTTCCATATATTTTTTCTATATTTAAGATAGCATTGTGACCGCAGCGTAACTTATTAGGAAGCCAGGCACCTCGCATTAACATTATTTCTTAAAACAGGACATTTTGCGCAAAAATGTGAAAATTTGCACAAATAATGAAAGTTTCAATAGGAAACAATAAATTTAGGCGATACGGAATTTCTAATTTTAATAGAAAAACTCAGCTGCATTCGATGTACTAATTTGATGGTGAAGCTGTGCATCCTGCACATACACGGCGAATTAATTAATTCAAACGGATTAAAATTCCATCCGTTGATTTGGCAGAGTTCAGAGTTTAACAAACAGGTTGATTCCCGGCGTCCAGTTAGCTGGACACCTGAGTCAATAACTATAGCTCGCGTTCAGTATACTGGGCACTTACATTCATGTATTTCTATGGCTTTTGGAATAACTTTGGGATATAGTTTTGGAATGAAATGAAAGCCTCGGTGTGTGGCAAGAGCTTCGTTCTTCTTTCACCTTTGGAATTATTACCAGAGAGCATGTGCAGCTTGCAGAGTTGTGAGTCTTATTTGGACCTGTATTTCTGTTCCGTTTACCTTATACTTAAACAAAAATTGAAAATATAATACCCGATATTGACAAATGATAAAAATATAATAATAAATTGGTATTTTCTAAATATTCGAGTGTCGAAGCTGAGCCGTTTGTATGGGCGTTCGGTTTATATGGACGAAATTAGCCCAACCGTCCAACGCTATCCGAAACAATGTCGGGACTCAACCTGTTAAGCTTTATCCACACTGCCAATTGGCAGCTCGCGATGCCAACTGGCAGTTGTCATTGCATCTACACTGACTGCCATTTGTGTGGCTGTCCAATTTCTCAGTCTTCTCGAATTCAAAGTGACAATTTTGTTCGTTTTTTGTTTGAAATAGTGTAATTTTTTAATAGCAATAATTTAAACGCGCGTTGTCCGATTTTAAAATTAAAAAAAAAACCCAAAATGAAAGTAGTTTGGCTATATCATTTTCAGGCTCCATTTGGTGGCTAGTGTAGATGGTAAACAGCTGCCAAATGGCAGCTCACGACGCCGACGCCTGTTTTTTGACGAGCTGCCATTTGGAGGTAATGTAGGTACAGCTTTAAATACATTTTAATTTGTGGATTCGCCACTTATGTGCGCCGTTCGACTAACTTACTCTATTAAATCGAACACCCAGTGCAGTGAAGTTTTTTTTGGAAAAATTCTAAGTTTAGTTTTACCAAATAGACCTTTTTATTGCACTAGCTGCTTGTTCTCTGTTGAAATATTGTGTGGAAATTTGGAATGTGCGCCAATTTTAAAAGTAATCACCGGTTATTCTCGGTTTTTCCATTTTAAAAATAGTACCGGATAATAACCGGGCAAAAATAGTACCGGATATAACCGGTTTTTTTAATTGAAACCGGTTATTCATAATATGTTTCTGAAGTAAACAAACGTAGAATATGAACTGTCAAGCCATGATTCGGTTTACTCCTAAGAAACGCGTAACTTTTTTTTGCTTGTTTTTTTTTTCCTTTTATTTTTGCTAATTTCTGAAGTAAACAAACGTAGAATATGAACTGTCAAGCCATGATTCGGTTTACTCCTAAGAAACGCGGGCATATTCTGAAGGATACCCGATTTAACTGTTCCAGACTTCTTTTTATTGGGTTTTTTGAAGTCGCGGGTTTACTCTTCAAGCTGAAGACAGTGAAATTTTACACGGCTTTGAGTTTGACACCTGGTGTAGGCTAAGCTTAAAAAAGGCTCCTCATCACGTAAGTCAGCGGGATACGCTGTCTGCAGCTCTGTAGTATCTGTGCGAATTATTGGGCTAGATTGGCGCTGCCCTTTGTTGTCCCTTGTTGAAATTGGAAAAAATTGTAATGTGAAAACTCCCCACTTTATTCGCGAGCTTGAATAAAAAAATTGAGCATTTACGAACTGCTATACTGCATACTTATTTGCATGCCCTTACGGACCCCGATGATGACTGGTGCCGGTCTTTTCAAACCCACCCTTGAATTTGCTACGGACGGAATGCGTTTCTTAGTCAATGAACTTATCGTCCTTCGAATGACATATACAGTTGCATAACTTTTCCTTTTTTTTGTGTGCCAACACAAAGCGGGGCCTTTTCTCTATACAGTGAAATGTTTGATTTATTTGATATCCATATGGGGCGGTGTCCTCTGATAAGAAATGGTATTTCTGTTCATCACTCGTTACTTTGTTTTATATTTTATATTTTTCAAAATTAAATTCTAGTTCTGCAATCGAATTTTGACACGTTCACTGTATATGAATCACATGTGTATAAAGCGTCTCGATCGTTCTCGTTTATGAGTCACATGTGACTCACAAATGTATGGAGTTTTGGATTGCAGAGGATGTCTAAAACCCATCCGACAGTGAACGTATTAACAAGCAATTTTCACGGTTTGTATTTTTGTGTCAGCGCTATGAAAATAAGTTAACCAGCATTATTGCATATATCTAATTTACTTGTACACGTTCACAATATGTATATTCTCAGGAAAACCACCCGTTGCTACAACCGCCAAGTCATACCGAAACATTTGGATTCAAGAGAAAAATTATTTTAAATCGCTACTACAACGGTACTAATCGTTAGATGATAGCTGAAAACTTTCTGGTCGTACGTATAGGAGCTTGATTTTTAACCTCTTTTGACTTATTTTTTCTAATTTTGTGGCATTGTTCTTGAACATAAATTTGAAATGTAAATCCGTCGACATTGCAAGACAAAACCGGACGGCTAATAAACGGACGGCGAGAGCCTTTGTAGTGGCCAGCAGACAAGCATTGTGCATTTCACATTGTAAGAACGCGTCTTACGAAAGAAAAAAATCGTGACAGGATTGTTTTTCTTTGGTATGATATGATATGGAAATTTAAATTATTTGTAATCACATCAACACGGTTTTGACATTTTGAAATTTGTTAAAATGACTTTTAAATTAATCAAGTTGTCAATTGAGAATCCCGCAACGTGATCTGAAAATCCGCTGATTTAAGATGGAAAGTTTGAAATATGACTTTAAAATTCCTTGATTGGTAATGGACACTTGTCAATATGACTACTATGTATTAAGTTTGAATTTGGTAATTCAATAAATTGACATTGAATTTCGTCGATTAAAAAATGGAAATTCGTTAAATAATTTTGAAAATCTGAACATTTGTCAATTTAACAAATTTAATTTGTTTTAATTTAATTTAACAAATTTAATAAACTTTAATTTAATCTAACAAAACAGTCAACATGATTTTGAAATCCGCCAACTGCACATGGAAATTAGATTTTAATATGAAATTGGTTACCTTGTCAGGGATCAGGGAATTTCGTTATTTTGAAATTCGTCATCGTTACTGGCTATTGCATCAATTTGAAATGGAAATACTTCGTTTAGATTTGGAGATTCGCATAAATTGTAATGGAAATGGGTAAATTAGATTTTTAAATTTGCCAATTTGTTATGGAAATAGATCATCATGACTTGGCAATTAGTCACTTGATTTCAAAAATACGCCTATCTGTAATGGCAATTCAGCAATTTGAAATGGAAATTCGACGATTTGTAAGTCGCTAATCTGACTTTGAATTTCTTCAATTTGGAACAATTTTTATGTCAATATTTTTAACATAAAGCATAACTTATAACTTTAAATAAAATGTAAGAATATTTTGAAATTCAGATATGTAGTTCCACGTGCTTTGCTAATATATGCCACTTCGATTAGCCTATCTCCTAAAAAAAAGGATAAATCGTTTTTATTTCTTGGTTTTATAGTGTAGTTCCGAGGTGATTTCAGATTGCAAAGTGTGGTGGAGAATTTTTTTTTTGTTTCTTATGTTTTTTGGGGTGCTGATCTCGAATCCGGAGCTTCCCACCAAAATTTCGTTGCGGAACAGGATCAAAACCGCGAAAAAACCCAAAATTTTCGGAGTTTTTGTTTTTGTTTATAACTCCGAAAGTGTACATTTCTCCGAAAACCTATCAATCATTAAAATGTGTTAAGCGGTATTGC
Source organism: Microchrysa polita (assembly GCA_949715475.1). Lineage (NCBI taxonomy): Eukaryota > Metazoa > Arthropoda > Insecta > Diptera > Stratiomyidae > Microchrysa > Microchrysa polita. The sequence continues at coordinate 22,311,227 of OX454417.1, forward strand.
TACAATTGATAGTAATTTTTTTTGCGTTTTTTTGCAATTTTGACCCTGTTTTGCAACGAAATTTTGGTGGGAACTTACAGATTCAGGTTCTGCACTCCAAAATACACAATGTACAAGATAAATCCAACTTTTACGACCAAAAATGAAAAACCGTTCAATCTCCAAATTTTTTCATAAAATGGAACTATGTTAAAAATGGCAAATTCAAATTATCCACTGGGGTATTACTACAACAACAGATTTTTAATATTTATGTCTCTTTGGACGCGCAATTATGTGCTCTCTAAAATATTCATGGAGAGTTTTTCGCAGAAATAAATAGTTGCAGAATTAGGGGGCGAATAACGCAAAAACAGCAAAAATTTTAGGGTTTTTTACGATTTTGACCCTGTTCCGCAACGAAATTTTGGTGGGAAGCTCCGGATTCGTACTCAGCACCCCAAAAAACATAAGAAACAAAAAAAAATGTCTCCACCACATTTTGCAATCTGATGTACTAGGTTTATCACGTAGTAACTACACTATTAGGCTATTCCATAATTTGTATTCTTCCCAAGACATAAGTTTAATTTGTTTTTATAGAAATATGTAAAAAATATTGTGGAACCAATGGGACCTGTAACATCGCGGCATTTGGATTGAATATACTCGTATTCGCGGAATAAAGTGACGGCCGATTACTTTTGTCAGATTCTCACAAACCAATCGCTGGCGCTAGCGACTAGTATTTTCGCCAACGAACTCTCCTCTGGGCAGCCATCCACTTTTCTTAGCAAATGGTGAATTTACTTAGTTTTTCGGTAAATCTCTTGCGCATTTGATAAATTGGGTTTAAGAGATTCGAATCGATCGGCGCGATCTATCGCAATATTCAGTAATGTTGAATGTTGACGGAGAGCCAAAATTATTTTCCAGCAGCTCCAAGATTTCGTCGATGTTTTGCGTAAATTTAGCAGATGCTTCGCGCAATCACGAGCTGCTCCATTCAATTCCTTGCTCAAACGTTTGTAATTTTCCACTAGCGTCCATATTTCTGAGCGGATTGATCGAGACAAGATTTGAGGAAAAACCAGCTGTTTGGGTCTCCACTGAAGATACATCAAAGTCCTGTCGTAATGTCTTTGGCTTGCATTCGAAGGTTCCGTTTGGATGGATTGCAAAATTATCGCCTTGGATCTCCCTTTTGACACCGGCCACTCACAATTCGTTTCCTGGATGGACTGGTGCGCATGGATATGCAGCCCGTTTATTCAATTATTGCACTCCTAGCAACGAACTTCTGCCACCTCATCACCACACACCGTACAATTACCAGCCGTATCGAAGAAATATTTGAAATTTGTCAATTTTTTATATTTCTTTTTTTGTTAAATTATAATATATGCGATATAATGCGAGTAATGCTGATTTTGATCCAGTTGAACAAAATTGCGAAGTTTGGGTTAACCCTCTATTCGATTTCAATATTCGGGAAGTGCGGAAATGGCCGCGTCCAGAAGTTGGTTAAAATTATAAAAATGTTTCCGATAGGTGTATTTTTATTAATTCTGTAATTTTAATTTTTTTTAAAGACTCATTGAATATATTATGATTAGGCCTATAAATTTAGTGATAATGAATAAATCGCGATATCTCTGAGAAGGTAAGACAATATTTTTCGCAACCAAAAATGTCCCGACTCTTAAAAAGAACTCCCACTGGTACAACATACCTCTATATTGTGTGTATCAAACCATATTTGTTGACTCCTTTTGATTTTCAACATTTAATCGCATAAATTATTCAAATTCATTACTCTTGATTTCATTTTCATCCAATATACAAAGAGCTTTTCTGTATAATTATTCCAAAATACCCTAATGAAATAGAAAAATAATTACCAAATAGACCGTATACATAGCATCGTCGTCAATCTCCCCGTATAGCTAATGGTGCTATCTTTCGACCTTATATAGTCCGCTGAAACCAAATTCAACCCTAAATAAATCACCTATTTTAAGGGATCAATAAAAACTCATTGAACGAAAATTGCAGTCATAAAACGCTTGAATAGGACCACTTAAGATTGGATCAAACACAAATTCGGTATGATATGACCGTGCATGACGGTCCTGACGGCGCGGTCTCCCTAATACGATTTCAATATCCACCCACCGCAAAGGAATTAATGAACGCTAAACAAAAAAAAAAATTAAGAAAGCAAGACAATGAAGGCGTATCGGCATAGCTGACCTTCGAGTATACTCTCTATGCGGTGGTTTAAAGATGGTCGGCAATGTATTCGAGTATATATATAACCGAAGCATCGGTAACGACGACGGGATATTATATAAAGGTCAACATCTTGCCAATATCGGGCATCCTATGGGCCTTGGATAAACTTTTGTACAATATTATCTCCCATTAATGACATGGCTGTTTTGTCGATATGCGTCGAAGATGTCTATTTTAGGAAAAGATATGAACAAGTCCTAGGACAATAATTGTTTTAGCGTGGAATGGGTGGATGCTGTATGGTTCGCAACAGACAATATTTTGTCAGGCTTGATTAGATCTGATTTTCGTGTAATCGCTGTCATGGCCAAAGTCATTCAATTTGGTTGAGCCCATTTTCATAATATTATCTTACATTGAGATATTGATAATCGAATAATTTGATTATGTCTGAATTACACTAAAATAAAGGGAAAAACTTGTCATTAATCCTTTTTTTTTACATTTTTATCGGGAAAAATTGAATAAAAAAGTAGAAAATACTTTGTTTTTGTTTTCTTTTTTTTTTTCATAAACTTGAAATAAATGCAACGCCCCATTTAATTTTCCTAATTCCAAAAAGTTCTCTGTCAATAGGTGGACTTGATGTGAATATAAGTTGAAAAAAAGTCCAACAATAATTTCCGAAATTCCTCTGACATTTCTACATTTTAAATGTAGCATATCCTAAGTATCATTCACAAACCAAAAATCCATTAGATGTGTCTCTTCCTTCTTTGCTCATCAGATTCAAAACAAGCCTAAAGCTACTTCCCCACTTCGTATATCAACCATAAGGTCAAACTCCCGACTTAGCTACAAACGAATAAATCAAACAAATGGATTATGTTACATCCAAAACATCAAGCAACCATCACCCTTCATAGCAGACGCCGAAGATGTCGCAATCTGATCCAAAATTCACAAAATTCCTGAAGGAAAACAGAATAATCAAAATAAATGAATTGTAACTGTCTTCTAGGCTCGTGTCATCCATGCTAAAGGACGATATCGTTCGTTTTTTCTGTCACTTCACTCGCCGTTCTTTGTGTGTAAATCGAGCCTATCCGGTAGAGCTTATATTGAGTCTTCATCTTCTTTGCAAGCTTGCGCTTTTTCTCCTATTGAGCGCACTTCTCTATCAATCTTGGTGCTGTCACAAAATCGTCGTTTCGTTTTTTTTAACGCTGAAATACTATCTCGGAGTTGTCTTTTACTATACTAAGCACATTCCAACATTAACATTACCGCATCACCTCGCGCTATACCGCACGAGAAATGTGAAAATGTCAGGATTGTGCTGATTGAGTACTTTTGAACGGTTTCTGACTCTCCCCTTAGCCGGTATTTTAGCAGGACTACCCTATAGAACCCCATAGTAGTGATGGCAGACAATGGTGGTGAAAAGTCGTCTGATGCTTGTTATAGCAAGCAGTAGTAGCACAGGAAGACAAACAGCATTGAAGAATGGTAATGGGCCGGATTGAAAGAAGGATATTATCATCATTAGCAGTATTTCGACTCAGTATGTGCGGTGCAAGAGAAACGAAACGACACTCCATTGTCACATTCTTTCGGAACATCATATATCTTGCTTTTTATCCTGTAATGGCCGGAAGAACCAAGTTTGTTGTTAACATGCCAACTTGAAAATCCTCTGGTCTTAAATAGTGTACTCGGACATTGTGTCTCGAGTTTGTCTAATGTAAGTTTTTGGCGAACATAAAAGTGACTTTTAACCGAAAACGGACACATTAAAATGCAATTATGGTTACACAATACTATGAAGGAGTTCGCTTAAATGTTTGGTAATAGGTAATGGTCTTCTGTGCTATGGATATAGAATATTTTAGTGTTGGATTATAGTTGCGATTTTCGCAGAATTAAATTTAATTCTATGGATTTACTGTTGAAAATTTAATTTATATTTTAAATTCTTTAAACCTGAGGCTTTTGTAGTCGTAGATTGCGGACAGATTTATCATGGATAAGTCTGTTTTAATTGTCACATCATTAGGATGAATCTCATTGAAGTAAGAGCTCATCAACGAATACCAATAAAAAAAACTCTGAGAATACCACTTAAAAACACTACAATCGGTATCGAATATTGTCGTTTGTTTTTGTCATTATTATGCAATTTCATCCTTCGGTAGATTGAAATTCCATATATTCCGTATGCACAAGATTGCACTTAATAGTATTGACAGACATTCTGCTTATCCTTTTACATCAACTGATTAATCTGAAGTGGAAAGATATGCTTCATAAAATGAAATATCGTGATAACGGAAATTAGATCAGTCATTTAACGATTTTAGGTCGCAAAAAATTGCTCGGCTCTGTTGTTTTGGGATATTGTTAGGATAGATACCAGAAGTGCACCTCCAAGTTTGAAACTTCGAAAAACCTGTGCTAACCCCGTAACCCTCAAAAAACCTCAAAATTTTCGGATTTGTATTGTATTGTATTGATTTGTAATTTCTAAAAGGTGCTTCCTACAAGTAAGTCGTCCAAAGTACTTTTAAAGCTAAGAAAATCTTCTTTAATTTGAGTTTAATTTCAGCTTTGTATGTGCAAAGGTTCCCAAGATACAGCACTTTAAAAATGTTTTTTTTTTGTAAAAAAAAGTCCGAAATTGTATTTTAGGAGGTTTGTATGACAGCCCTATGACGTAATGTTCCCATTCCATACATTCCTAGATATGTTTTGAGGCTTTACTAGGGACATATTTGGGTGAGGTTTGGTTAAGATTGGTTCATAAAGAAAAAGTTTTTCTTAGAAGAACCTTTTCATCAGGGGTTCACTGAGAAAAAAAATCCCATTAAACCAATAGGAATTAGCCATTTTATCCCATTGGATTTAGTCAATGGGAAAATCCCATTATTGGGTTAATAGGATACCATTAATTCAATGTGATGGAACATCATTAAAATAATTAGATCGAACTATTAAATCAATGTGATATTATACTATTAATGTTAAACGATATCCTATTAATGCAATCATGTTATCCTTTTGCCCCAATAAAAGGACATCCCATTAAATTAATATGATTTTCCCATTGAAATTATAGTTTATCCTATAATATGGATAATGGGGCACCCTATTAAAACAATATTTTTTTCTTATTAGGACAATAGTTATTTCATATAAATTTTATAGGATGTCCCTTTGAAAATACCGTTTCTCAATAGCACGACAGGAGAGATGTTGATTATTCATTTCAGTGAAGAAATGAATTTAAATAGGAAAAGGTTGAACGTTAGTAAAAACCAGTTGGAATTCAGTGTTCAAAAATGGACCATTATTAAATAAATAAAATTAAAAAAATCACTACATGTGTGAATTGAACTAATAAACCAGTTAAACAAAATCTTACGCCATTTTAAAATAGTATACGCGGTCTTTTGAAATAAAATTTAGGTGAACAATATTTTTTTCCATCACTGTACATATAAAATTGTATATAGGGAGTATGAGTTCATACTCTCATACTGAAAATCATGATTAAGTCCCGAATTCGCATCTATTTCAAATTTACAAAATAGCGAATTTAGCGAAAATTGCTGTTTTAAAAAATAAATGCGAAATCCACCCATTTGTACTTTTTCCACGAAAAAGTTAATTTTCTTTCAAAAAATCAGTTAAGAGAAAATATTTTTCCATCTCAGATTGGTTTTTGCATTTGAATTGAATTTTTGCAAAATTTCCAATATTCAGAAATTGTTTATGTGAAATTTCATTTTTTTGCGAAATATCCGTACCTCTAATCATAATGCATAAGCATACGTTTTAAAATATTGGCAACTAACTGTAAATCTGAATCAATCTTATTAGATAATCCCATTAGTCTTAAATGTACGTCCTATTAGAAATTCAATGGTTTATAATCCCATTAAACTAATAGGATAAAACTATTAACTTGTTTAAAATAGCCGAGGCGAAAAGTTAATAGGAGTCCCATTAACAGGTTATGGGATGTTTTTCTCTGGGTGTTGGTTTGTATGACAGCCCTATGACCTAGTGTTCCGATTTCATCTGTTTCTAGATATATTTTGAAGCTTTACTAAAAAACACATTTGGGGGAAGGGTGGTTAAGATTGGTTCATAAAGAAAAAAGTTTTTCTCAGAAGAACCTAATTTCCAGAGGTTGGTTTGTATGACAGCCCTATAACGTAGTGTTACGATTTCATCCGTTCCTAGATATTTTTTGATGCTTAACCAGGAACATACTTGGATGAAGTTTGGTTGATATTGGTACATAAAGAAAAAAGTTTTTCTTAGAAGAACCTAATTTTCAGGGGCAGCCTTATGACCCCATGGTCTGATTCCATTCGTTCCGACATATATACAGCTAAGTAACTGGTTTATAACTTCAAGTCACATGACTTTCTCCGTAGAATGCGCATTTAAGCCGATATTCAGCTCGAAACATGACTGAAATTACAATTTCGAACTTTTTTTCAAAAAACAATGTTTAAAGTGCTTTATCTTGGGATCCTTTGCCCCTACAAAGCTGGGGATACACTCAAATTAAAGAAGATTTTCTTAGCTTTAACAGTTCAGTAGAAAACTTACTTGTAGGAAGCAACTTTTAAAAATTACAAACAAAAATATGAAAAAAGTCCGAAAATTTTTTTTTGAGGTTTTTTGAGGGTCACGGGGTTAGCACAGGTTTTTTGAAGTTGCAAACTTGGTGGTACACTTCTGGTATCTATCCTAACAATATCCCAAAAAATCAGAGCCGAGCAATTTTTCGCGACCTATCGCCTTATATTTCGGTTTATTGACTGGCCTAAATTATCATTAAGGCCTTTGTATGAACGATGTCAAAACACATATTTACGTACGTCCACGGTCGGAGGGAAATGTATTACTATAGATCCGATATCTATAGGATCTGTGTTATCTACAGGACCAGATTCATCTCTACGCCATTCCTGGGCAGAAGTTAAATGCAAATAGCAAAAATATTTGAAAGTGCTCACAAAATGTCCACACATATGGGAAATCAAATTCGTCACCAAATAGTTAGTGATCATATGACCCAGCTTGCAGACACTGCTAGGGACTTCAATCCAACCTACTTGTCATCTCCTGTTGAAATTCACGACATCGTCAAATCTTTGAAAGTTAGAAAAGCTCTTGGGTTTGACAAAATATCTAACCTTGTGTTGAAGAACTTGCCGAAAAAAAAACCCGTAATTCAGCTTAATTTTATAATAAACTCATGCATGGTGACATCACATTTTCGCACCTTCTGGAAACATGCCACTGTTATTCCAATTCCCAAATCGGGCAAAGACAATCGTCAACCAGAAAACTACACTTAGCAAAATTCTAGAAAAAGTTATTCTCTCCAGGCTTAATGAAGTTACAGAAAGACTAAAGATAATACCCGATTTTCAATTTGGTTTTCGTAAAAATCTATCAACCACACACCAAACATATCGCCTCCATAATTACAATAAAAATGCCATCGAAAATAAAAAGTCAGTAGGTATCGTAACGCTAGACTTCTGTATGTCTAGCGTTACGATACCTACTGATAGCCTTCGATTCTGTATGGCACGACGCGACGGCTTACTATTTAAAATGTTAAAATTCGGTATTCCGATATCTATTTAGTTAAACTGATTCAATCATTCCCCATGAATCGAACATTCGCGCTACAAATTGGTAGCGGTAGGTCACAATCATCGACCAAGACCATCCAAGCAGGTGTTCCTTAGGGAACATGCCTCAGGCCGGCACGCACTTTTTAATATTTTCACTGCAAACATCCCAAAAAACAATGATTGCCAAGTGGCGTGTTTTGCAGATGACGTTTGCATTTTCTGCGATGTTGATGACGCCAATCATATATCGCCTTTTTCAGCCGAAAAAGGAAGAAAACAAAAAAAAAAAACATGTTCGCCTTTAGACTTTCTTGGCGATTTTATCAGGTGGCAAAAACAACTAAAATACCTTGGAATAGTTTTTGACGAAAAAGTCACTGGTCATTCACACATAGAAATGGTATCCGATAAAATGAGGAAGGCCTTTTGCTCATTGTATCCCCTATTGAATAAAAAATCAAAACTATCTACGGATAATAAACTTCTTATTTATAAGATGGTTATCCAGCCAATAGCGATCTATGGTTCTCCAGTTTGGAGAAAATTCGCCAAAACGACGAAAAACAAACTACAGGTCACCCAAAACAAAATTTTAAAACAAATAACTGTCGACACATTGAAACTAGAATACCAAAAATAAATGATGTAGCCGAAAGAAGGAACTCTAAATTCTTAGCATCCAGCTTAAAGATAACAATTTAATAAGAACATTACATTTAACATAATTTAGTAAGCAAATCTAAATTTTATGCGCAGATTTAAGATTCAGATTAAGAATTATAAAGACTTTTATTATATACTTTTTTATATAATTTATATAATAAGTAAGTAATAATAAGTAAGGTTTTGTTCTTAATTTTTTCATTCAAATCATATACTTATTCCGAATTACCTGAACTTAATAAGCAAAGTAAAACTAATATAGAGTTAAGGCTGGTATCAATATTAAGAGAATTGTTTAATCATGTAACTATAGTGAGATAAATAAATTTGAATTTGAAACAAGATTCCATTGCAAAAACGACCAAGCAAATTCTATTTTTTTGGTTGTATGAATCGAAAAATTCGAAAAGATATTGATTATATGTATAATAATAATAAGTCAATTGAATGTATGAAAGTTTCTGAAATATGCCGCCAGGTTTCCCATATGGAAAATCCGGCCCTGGTTATCTACTGCACATTGTATGCACAATTCTGTTTCTATGTTCCTGTAATTGCCACAGCTTTTGATAATATTATTGATTATGAAGCAGGATGCATAATTTCAATTGGAGGCCCCCAACAAAGTGTAATTTAATTACTGATTGACCGAGAACTGTCCCGTTCTGATATTACGAATTGACTTAACACCGAACAAAAGGAAGTTGTAATATGAAGATTTTCATTGACAATTTCGAAATTACGTAGGTATATGTATGCCTATCCAATTGTTATAATTCAGATATTAGACGATATGACTACTTGGTCGAATAAGATGCTCCAGGGGACGGAAATAGGAATCCATATAAACAGAGAACTATAATGACTGTTCGCCAGCAGATGAAGTTAATCTGCTGCATATGAAATTGCATTATGCATATTTCACCACCAGTCAAGTCAATATTATTCAACGTACTGTGAGTAATGAAAGGAAACTAATAACCTGAGGACAACCGATGCCATTTTAGTGCATTTGAAACATAATCGCCAATGTTCTAATTGTTCACCGGGTCATTTTGTTTGGCAAGTATTGGCCTACATTGAGACTAAGCTTATTGCTAGCTGGTCCAAAATAGTTTATTTCGCTTTTTGACTAATTTAATACTACTCGTACATGCTTGTATGACTAACAATAAACTTGCAAAATATTGGGGAGAGTCGCTGAAATCGTACCACCGTTTTAATCGTACCACCTCCAAATTTCCGACTAAATGGTCAATTATTTACACACTGGTAACACCGAACCATATCACAACGCTGTCTTTGAAGAATCCGCTAGTTGCGAGTGGTACAGTGAACCCCCGACATTCGCGAGGGATGCGTTCCAAGAAATTGTGGCGAAAGTTGAATTCGCGAATGTCGGGGTTCAGTGTCCTTGGATAGTGGGAAATATGTTCCAAATATAAAATATGAGAAATGTTACATGTTTAGGGTGGCGAACATCACAGTTTTTAAATCGAGGGAAATGCTTGCCACTAAAACACTGAAAGCAATTGAGGATTTAAGAATTTCTCCTGTAAAAAAAACTGCGCGTGAACAATTGGTGCTCATTTCTATCACTAAACTTTTGGAGTTGTTTTCGATTCCTTGCACTTTTCGGAGCAGCTTAACTTCAATTCGCTTTCTACACGGATTTCTTCCTTCACTTCATTCGGCACCATCGAAATCCAACAACTTGCTGCGACTATCATTTTCGGTTAGGTTTTCGAAGCTTTAGCTGCCAACGCTCCTTTCAAGTTTCACCAACAAATCTATGTAACTTTCAGGGCACTCAACCACTCGTTTTCCATCATCAGATTCTGCATGTGCGAGTTCCCAGATGTTCCCATATGTGAAAATGACCGACGCAGTCCATGACCTCGTGCTAGCCGATCAAATGAATGGAGTAGAGGCAAATAGGAGAGGATAAGGGCATATCATTTGATTATATGAGCATGCGCGAAACAAGGACGATCCTATGGGCCGAAAAGGCTTTGTTTCATTTTTGGTGCCTCGGAGGGGGTAATCCACACAAATTTTCATCTAGAATGAAAGAACGGTTACAGAGAAATGCAGCAGTCTTTTATTGGCTAAATTTATGTCGGATTTAAAGAGACACTTCCCGTTTAGAGCAGAAAAACTGCTCTCTCATAACGACAACGCATCGGCTCATTCATACAGACCTACCTCGGTCTAATTGTTAAAATTTAACTACGAGGTGGTTTCGCCTACTCGTACTCTAATAAACCAGTCAGTGTTGCTTTTTTGGCTCCTAAACATGAGTTTCAGGAGAAAGCGTTTCACGTCTCTTGTTTTGCAGTGATTTTCAGATCCTATAATTTCAAAATTTTCGGACCATCAGTTTGAACACTGATAAACGATGCATTCACGCGAAGCCATAGTCTCAATTGATCTTTTGCGGCATTGAGTTGGAGTGCAGTTTTTTGTTCCAGTAAAGGGCACTTTCAATCATTTCATGGAAATGGTTGAAAAATTCACGCTTGCTACACCCCGCCAAATTAAAATATTATGATGGTTTCAGCGTTATTCTAATCTGAATTGATTAGGATAGAAAAATATGCGTGCTGTAGCGGTAAATATTATTGCATTCAATGAATCGCAATGGTTCAAACGAACACGAAAATTTAGTTCTAATTTTTTTAAATTTTCCTTTTGAACAAGAACGAAATCGCGAATAAGCATAGTGAATTTTGAAGAAGTGTCGCAAAATATGAATCGCGAATAAGCGAATTCGCGAATGTTGGGACCGCGAATAACGGGGGTTCACTGTATCTGTCAAAATATGTGTATGTGAGCCAAGAAAATATGTTTTGTGAGTTTTTCTTGTTATTTTGCGTGTCAGTTGCTAAGGGAATAACTCGTGAGGAAGGTAAGCTAAAAGCACACAGTTTGCTTTATTTGATTACAAATTTAAGCTAAATTATTGTTGATTTGGGTGCCAGTGTTCAAGTTTTGCAGTTATGACGAGATAGTTCATCTTTCGAAAAATTGCAGGGTTCGATAAATCGTACCGCTGTAAGTTTGGTAGGTGGTACTGGTACGATTTAGTTGCTTGGTCTAAACACGATTAGGCGAAATGCTGCAAATCATCTATTTTTTGCTAAGAATATATTTATAATTGCTTTTTTTTTACTCTTAAGTGCCCCAAATAATATTTCTTTAAAAAATTAATCGGTTTTTATTCAGTGGTACGATTTAAATACTGGTGGTACAATTAAAACGACTCGTTCGCTAAATCGTACTGTTGGCAATCCTCCACGAAGAAACATTTTTAAAAACGTTAAACTACAGCTATAGAACTGATTTCCATACATATGGTAGTCAAAGTCCTAACGTATATTTTACATATTTATTCATTATTTCAAGTGCCGTCATAAACTAAATATCCAGTTAAAAGTAAAAAGTGGTACGATATAACCGACTCTCCCCTACATATGTATATGTATATGCCTCGAGTTTTAATTTGTATAAAAGTTAATCAAACTTAGCGGGAAGCTAGACATCCATAATAAGTATTTAATGTTAAACAATTTTTTAAGGAGCTTTAAGCCTATCCATATAAATCGAATGTTACGAAATTAATTTCTCTCTGGAAAATTATCTTTCCTATCCTTTCATGCAGAATTGAAGTTACTTCAATTTTTTATCATTATGGCATTTTTTTGTCATGCCCTATATTTCCTCACATTCAACAGTAGAGAACGAGAGAACAAAATTGATTACCAAGTAAATTTAAGAGGGTTGCCACGCAACACACAGCTCTTGAAAATTGTATTTATACAGTATTTATAGTAATCTCCCACAATTAACCACTTGTCACATAAAATGACGACCAACATGATGTCTGCTATGATTCTCATAAATTTTCCTTTTTATTTTTTTATGGGGTATGTGGGTAGGTTTTCAAATTAGATTTTTTTCTTTTTGTTGCTTCTTTGGAAATATTTGTCTCCATAATTCTCTGAGAAGAGTGAGACTGCTTTTTTGGGTGCAATTAATTATGTTATATTTGTCAATGCTCTGGAGTTTAAGCATACGATGAAAAGAATAAAAGGGTCAAAGTGAATAGAAAGAAAAGAAAATTGGAATTCGTGATTTTCGCCTGCTGAAATCTATACGTTATTCGGCTCAAAGCAAACATAAATCTACATTTAGGAGAAAGTTTTGCTGTTTGTAAAAACGAAAACTTTAACCTTGTGTGTGTTTTTTTTTTTTTTTGAAGAAATGAGTCAGATAATAATTTTTGTTTATTGCATTAAAATTATAAAATGAAATTTAATTCTGTTATTCCTCCATTCTACCTCGACTCCTCGCACAAAAAATCAGAATAGGTCCCAAACCTATTCTTTGCTTTTTTTGCTTGGAGTTTTAATTTCCGCAACACAATATTGCAAACATTTTGAACATTGTGAGCGTTTTTTTTACATACTTAAAAAAAATCAAGAGAAGACGGCTTTGGAGACGCTATACATGAAACCGCATTCAACCAATTTACATGCTCGGGATCAACATTTCACCCAGGAAGAAAAGCGAATTCCATTTCTTTTTTCTTCTCCTAGCGCGGATTTCTTGTACATCCTATCGGCTGGTTGGTCTTATCTGTCCATATGATAACAGCACTTTTCGACAGCTTGACAAGTTTCGTATCAAAACGTATTTTTAAACTTCCGTCGCATGATTTAGTTAATTTAGTACAATTAGTAGGACATCTAAGTCATGTGAATCCTGCTTGAAAAATTCCTAACCTTTTCTGAAAACAATTTTCAATTAATCGGAAGGAATGGGCAAGGACCTCATGGAAATCAGTCACTGTTGTCCTCAACATCCAGGTAAGGAAATCTGGAGCTTTACTCTAAATCGAAGTCTTTTTATCCTGAATGACCCTGCATACTTCTACCCCAGTATCTCACTACGTTTTTGCACCCGCGACTGAAAATTGAGATGAGCGTAGACAACAATTAACATCCTGACTTGAAAAACTCTCTCAAGCTCACTTTCCCAGTTTTCTGCGGTTAAGGCATCAAAATGTTAGAAATAATGGAGCTAGAATAAAATTATTTAAGAAAGATATGATCGTAAGACAATGCGCTAGTTTTTGAAAGCAGAAGTTAAAGAAAATTAAAATGAAAAAAAAAATGCTTTTGGGTAAATTTGTCGGCTGTGTGCAACCAACTCTTTGGAAAACTTCTATCAAGTAGGCTAAGCACCATCTGAAAAACCATTACGGAATAGTATTTATCGGCTGCAAATCGTTAACTCGAATTTGCTCGGCACTTAAAAAAATGTTATTTAATTATAGTAAGTTGAACTTTCGGAGTATCAAGGTGGCTAAAAAGATCAGATTATCTCTGCACGACCTCGAATCCGTTACGGAATAGTTTCGATGGGTTGCGAATCTTTAGCTCGTATTTGCTCGGCACTAAAAACGAGTTGAGCTATCCTATTTATTTACTTATAGTAAGTTAAGCATTCGGAGTATGAAGTTGGCTAAGCATGTTCAAAACAGATCGTATGGGTATAAATGTGGTATCAATAGAAAGGGAATGATAGCTATATTCAATGCCAAGCGGACCTTTTCGTAGACTCGAATCAATTTCAATTATATAATTGAAACATACTCTGATTCGAGTCTACGAAAAAGGTCCGCTTGGCCATCTGGTGGCCATAGTCAATAACCGAATAGATAACCGTTAATAACTAATGAATAGTCGCGTTTTTCGTTCGCTCAATTCCAAAAAATGAATATAGCTATCATTCCCTTTCTATTAATACCACATTTATACCCATACGATCTGTTTTGAACATGCTTATCCAACTTCATACTCGGAAAACTTAACTTACTATAATTAAATAAGTAGGATAGCTCAAGTCTTTTTTAGTGCCGAGCAAATACGAGCTAACGATTTGCAGCCGATGAATACTTTTCCGTAATGGTTTTTCAGATAGTGCTTAGCCAACTCGATTTAAGTCTTTGGAAAACAAAATTTTAGGCTTGCTACTTTTACTTGTAATTTGGAAACCTGCGGTGTATGCGAAGAAAGAGGCATTTTGTTATGCGAATTTGTTGTACAAATCTTTTCTACTGAAAAAAATTAACTGGACACATTTGTTGTATCCTTCGAAGTTACATCGGAAATTAACCAGTCGCCATCGTGGACATTTACATCCGAAATCAATTGGTTCTTTGCAAGTCCTAAGAGTATACTGCAGGGATTTGGAGCGGAGCGGAGCGACCCTAAATTTCGGAGCGAAAGAGCGGAGCGTGGAGCGGTATTCGGCAGGCTGGAGCGGAGCGATTTTTGCTTTGAAAGTCGCTCCACTCCGCTCCGCTCCGAAGTAAAAAACCAAGAAAATTCCGAGATAAAAAATTGAATTTTTTCGACGAAATTTTTCATTTTATGGCACTATTTGATGATTTTGGACGATTTAAAGGAGAAGAATTCGTTGAGAGACTTGCAAAATTTCGGATTATTGTGAAAAAAGAGGTTTTGCGTTTAGTCATCATAATCATCACTCTTCATTATTGAAAAATTCAAGATCATCCATGACAGAAAAGTTCTGTCCTGTACTCTCTGAATGAAACGTTTTAATTTAAATTAGTTAGGTGCATTTTATTGAATGGAGTACAGGACAGCTTCCATATCAATTTTACAGATCTCGTTCTATACGGGATGTCCGAAAACTATCGCATAAAGGCACCCAAATATGATTCCTGGTGATATTTCCAGCAAAAAGGAGTATAAAAAAAGCCCGAATTATTAGTTCTTCAGCTACCAGACATTTAAAGATTTTTCAAAAATTTAATACTCATATTACCTACATATTTTCCTTCGGTCGTGGCCAACAATTTTTCCTAAGAATAAACCCAATAAAATTGGATAAGCAGTTTAAGCTGTGTAAAAAAGCTTCAAAGACAAAATTTTGTGGTCTTACTTCATATAAATTTTATTTCCGACGGAGGTCTTAGTGGTAGCATTTTTGTAAAATCTTTAAATGCTTTTGGTAGCTAAGGAGTTAAGAATTCGGGATATTCCCGGTACACCCATTTTGCTGGAAATGACATTAATAATCATATTTCGGTGCGCTTATGCGATAGTTTAGATTCCGGACACCCTATCTAGAACAACTCAATTTTATGTTGAAATTTGTACGAAATTGGTGCTATCCTGTTCTAATAAAACGCACCTTTTAAGCCATATTCTATAATACGTAAGAAGATATAAGTTGAATTGATGAATTCGCGGAAAATTATAAATATTTACTCAAACCAATGAAGTTTTGTTGTATGTTTGTAATGGAGCGGAGCGGAGCGAAAAAATTTTAGCCGGAGCGGAGCGGTTTCAAATTGGTCGGAGCGGGAGCGGAGCGGAGCGAAAAAAAAAGTGTCGCTCCAAATCCCTGGTATAACGTAACGGTATTACTGCTTATTACTGCACCAGCACATAGGAGCATTGGAAATTACCAACCAAAATCTAAGCCGAAATTATAGAAAATAATCCACCCCAACGGTATTCAGTATTTAGTATGTAGCGACGATTGCAAACTTTGACAAGGTCCTGAAAGTCAGTTAGAACATGGTGTAATAACTTCATCACGTCTATAGAAGTCTTCTAGATCAGTATCTATTTTTATAAGGTCACCAATTCCAATGCTTAAAAAATGATTCAGATTTAGGTTTTCAACAAAAAAAAAAAAAGACAAGAAAAGGAATGATTGCAAATATGATATTACATAAGGTTGTCAAGAATCTTAAATCAAAAAATTTAGGGAAATTGCAACTAAGCCTAGAAACCCCATTGTATCGGGCCAATGCTGGAAAATATAACCAACACCCAGCCTGCAAAAGCAGCTTTTAATATCCAGTAGTATGGACGGTCTTAGCCCCCTCCAGGACATTATTAATTTTATGTGTATTAACTAAAATACTAAGGGCCGGTTTCTGGTAGATATTTATCAACCACTTTAAGCTATCAGCTCTTTAAAGCGTTGTTAAGTTATCAAATCGTTAATGCGTGTATAATTTATAAATGTGCGTTTCCTCAAAGTCTCGTTAATTTTATCCTAAAAGTATGCAAGACGCACATTAATATGATTGCTTAATTCGTCAAATAAAATGTAAAGTTCTCTTTGATTTGTGTAATTATAGGCTGGCAATACTTATAGCATATGGAAATGAGTTCCTAGTTCAGAAACGATAAGTAAGCGTTGGTCCAATGGAACAGCGCTTATATGAAACAATCGTAAAACATTATTCGTCGTTTGACATTATTCTTCTGCTGAGTGAGTGAATCGAAGTGTAAACCCAAGAGGCACCATAGACCCTCCGATCGATCGGCCAGATTTTTTGATTGTGAAATAAATCGGGACCATCGGATTCAATTTTTTTATTTTAAATGTGGAACGTATTGCCAATGCAATATTCCGTACAAGCTGTCATGACAATCATGTCCACAACGCCAGTTAAAAGTGCCCATGATGCCAAGGAATTACTCTGAGGAAATAGGAGAAAAATATGTTTAATGTTTTTTTTTGTGTTAGTGTCATCTTAGATTAGAGACCAGAAAATGTGATAGATAGATACGTCGAACTATGCTTCATTTCACTGCTAAGGCACCATACATAAGAGAGAGCGCTCAGAGGATATTGTTCCTCTGCTCCTAGAAATCTACAGTCGAAATAACGTTCTAACTGGCACTAGCCAGCAGTTCCTGGGGCAAGGATATAGAAACCATGCTGGCCACATAAAGCTATTGTTCGAGCAATTCCTGACTATGCATATGCATCACCGGGCGTGAGCACAAGCCGTATAGTGCAGTCATTAACATTTCAAATAGAAAAAAATAGAGTACGGCTAATTTTTGTTGTTTTTGAATCAGTGGGCTCCCAGGAATCTACTACTGATTTTGCTAGAAAAAAATTTGATCGCAAAGGTCCCAAAAAGGACAAAAAATATACTCTTTAATCCTTGACCGAAGGTCGGCATGCGGGGTATCATATCAAAGGGGAAGTGGAGTACATTACATATCTGGTGTTTGTTTCCTGTTTAAAGGACCCTCAACGGAATAAATCGAGCTTAAATGGAAAATTTTCGCGTTTCCCGTGTATCTTTCCAAAGCCATAACTACGAGAATAATTCAAGTTGTCACTACTTTTATCACTTTCCATAATCTATAATAGCTGAAAATTCTACCATTAAATTTGCTAAGAAAAACGTTGATTGAAAAGCTCTGAAAAAGGACATAAAAGGACACTAATTGCACACCTTAGTCGAACGTGGGCATGTGGGGTGTCATATCAAAGAGGATGTCAAGTACATTCCATATCCGGCATTTGCTACTTGTTCCAAGGACCCTCAAAGGATAAAAGTTGGTTCAACTTAAAAATTTTTGTGTTTCCCGTATCTGTATCTTTCTAAATCCGTAATTTTCCATTTAAGCCCGACTTATTCCATTTAGTGTCCTTCAGACATGAAATAAGCACCGGATATGCAATGCAGTCGACGTCCTCTTTGACATGACACCCCACATGCCCACGTTCAATCAAGGTGTGAAATTAGTGTTCTTTAATGTCCTTTTTAGAGCTTTCCGATAAACTTTTTTCTTAGCAATTTTAATGGTAGAATCTCCAGCTATTATAGATTCTGAAAAGTGATAAAAGTAGGGACAACTTGAATTATTCTCGTAGTTATGGCTTTGGAAAGATACACGGGAAGCTCGAAAATTTTCCATTTCAGCTCGATTTATTCCTTTGAGGGTCCTTGAAAAAGGAAACAAACACCGGATATGTAATGTACTCGACGTCCCCTTTGATATGATACCCCGCATGCGGACCTCCGGTCAAGGATGAAAGAGTATCCTTTTTTGTCCTTTTTGGGACCTTTCCGATCAAAATTTTGTTTTGCAAAACCAGTTTTACATTCCTGGGAGCCCACTGATTTAAAAGCAACAAAAATTAGCCTTACTCTATTTTTTTCTATTTGGAGGCCTGAATTGGGATATTTTGACTGCACTAGTATGCGACACAAACATTCGTAACATTCGCATTCGTATTGCGATGGAAAAGTATAGAGCAGCACGAAAGGTATTGCACTTTGTATTCATCGATTTAGAAAAGGCATTCGATGGAATACTTCGTGATGTCCGATATGCAGGTTTTATTCCAAACTAAAATAAATATGAATAGGAATTAAACAAATGCATTAATTTAGTATATTTACCTCCGGCAACACAAACAATGCGAAATGAATACGTCATTGTGACGTCGGGGTGAGATCTGGTATTGCCACACGAGCGGACAAGTTTTAAAACTTTTCCAAAAACCAGGTGCGTGTCTCGTCTAAACGATAAGACTTAACCAGCCCATGGGTACTGAATAGCGAAACTTTAAATGTCAAGACATTGTGTAAGCGAGATGTCGACTTAAAGCAATCTTGACAAAAAAAATTCTACGAGAAACTGGGCCTAAGTATTTAAGAATCCTTATCGAGTTTTAAACCTTTTATCTTAAAAATAAAACCGTATTTTATGGGAAATTTCCGTTATGTTACGAAAAATTTAAAATTTAAAATATATTGAGATACGAGATACTGAATGCATTTTTGGAATCAGCGTTCCCGTTGTACTTTTTATTCAGTCAAAACGTCAAGACAACCGAAAAAAATTGCTAAATTGTTCCCCTCTGTGAGTCATTGGAGATTTTTACCAGTTTACAAAAATTGCTGTTTTTCTTCTATTTCTCCATAGAAAAAATACCGGCGTACAGAGGGCTGCGCCTGCAATACGAGGGTTTTTAGGGTTTTTTAGATTTTTCAAAAACTCTTATGAAATCGTCCGTCCGTCTGTCCGTCCGTCTGTTCACTAAATGACTCGCGAACGGCTTAACGGATCGTCATGAAATTTGGTAGGAATGTGTAGAATGGTAACAGTCTTTGGCATGAAATACTTAAAAATTGGTATGACCAAGATAACAGGGTGTCCCGGACATTTAAAAATTTGTTCACTAACCGATCGTAATGAAATTTGGTAGGAATGTGTTGAATCGTAACAGTCTTTAGCACGAAATACTTAGACGTTGGTAGGACACAGCAAACAGGGTGTCCCGGAGATTGGTAAAAGTTGACTTTTTTAGTTTTTATCAAATCAAAGAACTCGATGGGTACATTTCATATCAGTCGCTTTTTTCCAGTTTGGGGTAATGGTAACGGCGTTACAGCTAAGAAATCCAGTTAATATGTGGAGCCATGATACATAGTAAATCTATTTTTGGATTGGTCTAATTAAAAAGTTTTAATCCAAAAATAGATTTACGAGAAGCATTTCATTACGCCGGTATTTTTTTAGATTTTGGGTACATATACAAAGTGAATAATTTAGAACATATATTTAATAGGTAATAAATAAGAATTATGCACAATATTAATGAAATTCTTCTTGATAATCTATTTTTGGATTTGTCTAATTAAAAGTGTTACGGGATGAAAGGCGTTAGTATCATGGCTACACAGGAGTTACAGCCAATAAATTCAGTTAATAAATTTATTAGCTGTAACTCCGTTACCATTACCCCAATCTGGAAAAAAGCAACTGATATGAAATGTACCCATCGAGTTCTTTGTTTTGAGTACCCATACGTCCATGTCCGATAAAAACTAAAAAAGTCGTCTTTTTCAAATCTCCGGGACACCCTGTTAGCTTTGTCCTACCAACGTCTAAGTATTTTGTGCTAAAGACTGTTACATTCCTACCAAATTTAATTACGATCGGTTAAGCCGTTGACGAGTTATTTAGTAAACCAATTTTTAAATCTCCGGGACACCCTGTTATCTTTGCCCTACCAACTTCTAAGTATTTTGTGCCAAAGACTGTTACCATTCTACACATTCCTACCAAATTTCATGACGATCAGCGTAGCCGTTCGCGAGCTATTTAGTGAACAGACGGACGGACAGACGGACAGACAGACGGACAAAATCGATTTCATAAGGTTTTTTTTGAAAAATCTAAAAAACCTAAAAACGGATTGCCATATTCTGCATTTCGTTAACAATTGGATCGCAAGAAATTAGGTACCTGTGAAACCCCTACTTATGCTCAATAAATAAATTCAAACTTCACTTAATAAGAGCTTTAGATCACGTTATATTAATCCAACCCTAGGCCTAAAAATTAATTACGAAGTAAATTGTAACCAAATTGAATAACGGTACATTGTAATGTAATGTATAATAAGGAATAATTTCTAATAGCCACGAAGAAATCCAAGCCCACACGCACACATATTTTTTATAAAATAAAATCAGTTTTTATGAGCAGCATTCGAGTATCATTATTTCTTGTCTGATTTCCAATAACCATCTTTGTTGCCTAATAAAATCGAAAGCCTCGCTCTTAGAAGATACTCGTTTTTGAACAACAGACTCATACAAACGGGTCTATCCATTTGACCATAAAGTCAAACCTTTTTTGCATGACTTCGGTCCATTTCGTACGCCATAAAAATCGTTTTCGACACCATAATCCACAAACATAGATCTATATAGGCAACTGTAACACAAGCACATGATAACACTTATTCTTATCCGGGATTATATTTAGTCTACTCTTGCAGTGAAATTGGAAGTCCGGGAGTGCGCCACCCTATATCCTTGCGCTATTTGCCATTCGAGCAATAAGTTTTTGCAAAGCCCGTGTAGACACACGAACGTATACATATAAAAGAAAGGATGCTCAACACTCATATGCCATATACCATTGATACATCCATTGATTCATTCATTCATCCCTGCAACTCTTGAGATCCTTAGATAAATTCTTCTATACAGATAGTTTGTCCTGATATAGACAGATTCAATGTGCTCGGACCGACCGAAGGCTTTGAACCGCACACTTCTATAGAGTGTAGGGATTTTTCTTTTCACTTCAACTGTTGTGGGTCCCTGTGCGCCTGTATACATACATCGTACTGTGATGATCAATATTTGGCGATAGTCGGAAGCCATCATCTAGCCTAAGTTCAAGGATTTAATTTAAGAGCCTTTTGAGGATATCGAGGAGTATAGTGTTTTTTTTTTGTTTGCTTCTCTCTGTTCGTTTGAATGACGTGTCTGAACACATGAAAAAAGGTCATGGAAGATGCTTGGCCCGTAGATATATAAGTACAGAAATAGCCCACGGAAAAGATGGGAATTACGATGTACATATAAAAGAAATGGCATAGCCTGTCGTAGTATCCGGTTGAAATTGTCGGCCGTTGTTGTGTATGAATGAAGGACGACGACGCCGAAGACACCGACAGACAGCCCACATTGTCGGAAAGCAAGATGGTAGTTCATGTTTTCGTTTATACGGTGTTGTATGTTGTCCTTTTTTGTTTTGTTTTCGGAAGCTTCTTTTGCGATGGTATGCAATTGTTGCTTAATGCCAGTACATATGTTCCTTTATTTTTTGCTATTAAAGAGATTGTTTACGAAATGACCTATTTGTTTTTCGGGGGAGGAAAAAGGACATGTGTTTTTTCGCCATGGAAAAAACAATTCTAAGGAGATTTATTACAATACTATAATGACAATGTCTGAAATTCGTAATTATCAGCAAACATCTATTGCCAATTAAGAACTATCAATTGTTTGTTAAACTTAATTCCTAATTCATTTCCTCTTTTCGTTTCCTTTGCAGACACTAAGATGTCTAATACAGTCCACCAGCGGCACCACCTTCACCGCCCGAGAACAATCCTATCAGACCAACAACACAATAATCAGGAAGTTCATTGTCATTAGTGTCAACTGGCTGCCGACAGAATTGTCCTTAAGTGGATTTAATGATACGAAATAAATCTGAAAGGACGCAATCTATATACGAAGCCCAACCACGAGTTCATCGTCTAAAAAGGAGGAAAGTTACGGATAAGCATCTGATCAAATAAAGAACAGAAAACAAAAAAAAAAACAACGAAAGACACGCTTTTCGAGCAGACACGAATAAGGTGGACAGAAACACTAAGTGCTCTCAGGAGTCAGGAGAAATTTAATGTTTATTGTCCAAGCAATCGAATCAATTTGAAGAGAAACGTCTATATTGATGGTGAAGGTGTTTTGCAAGAGAGAACCATATTAGAGACAGATTGGATACAGATTTGATGAAGGCGTCAAATTGTTGTACGCTGGAAAAGTTTTCGGTAAGTAGAGTTTCTGCTTTGTGTTGTAGCCAATAAAAATACTAATAATTTAAAAGAACATGAAGAGGATTGGCAATGCAAGTCCTTTTTGCATACCTAAAAAAAACGGTTTTGTTTCTGCATAGACTTCATAAGAATATCTAAACTCGAAATTCACTGAACCCGATATATGATCAGAGGAGGAGGTTCGGCGTGATAATCTGAAAATTATGATTACTGCATTTTGAGAAAAATAAGCGTGCAGTAGAATGGTTCTCATATCTTATACGTTTTCGGCTTTAAATCTACCAAAACGTACCCTTAATTAAATTGGTACATAAAAGGCTTGCCTAACCCCAAAAGTGGAAGAATCTTGCGCGGATCCTATAACTATATACGTATAAAAGACGTATTAAAACTGTGAGTTCGTATTGACAGAAGCGTTTTCCCTAAAAATGAGCGGAGCGGCGTAGGCTCATACGCTAGGCTTTTGGCGTCCACTCGTTTCAAAGGTGGTGCTTGTTTTTGGAAGACGAGATATTTTTGTATTACAGTGAAACCTCTCTTAACGGACACCTCTCTAGAGCGGACACCCCTCGAAACGGACATTTTTAAAAAGTCCCGATTTTTATTTATACATACTATGTTAGTGCAAATGAAACCCCTATATAGCGGACACCCCTCTTACGGACGCGGACAGCCAAATTTTGATCCCCGCAGACAATTTTACGTAGGATTTTACCTCTTTTGAACGGACACTTTGTCGTAAACAAAGTGATAAAAATTGCCTTACGTAGATACTGGTAAAATTCTTTGACAATTGTCACTTATCCAATAGAAAGCTTTAATATTCGTCATAGAATTAATGAAGGGCAAGCTAACGGACGAAACATAAGGCCTTGTTTTTTCTACAAACCCCTCGTAAATACTTTAGAAATAGCTACGAAATTGCTTTGCAGTATTTCTGACACTAAATCTTTGAATACATATTTTGTTAGTGACAGTCTCTCTGCCCGCTCACGAGAGGCATACATTGAAATTATAGATTATAGTGTCCTGTGTCCGGCTATGTGATTGCCCAAATATGTTAAAATATTTTGTTTTAAAAAAAATTGGCACCAAGAAATGTTTTTTCGGCAATAGAAGGTTTCCTTTTCTTTCAGTTTTTCTGGTTAGAAAAAAAATAAATGTTCGCCATACAATATCACCAGAGACACAGTACATGCAGCCTTAATAATGTATCTTGTATGAATATGTATTTTACTTTTCACTGGGTTTATTCGGACACTCCTCCATAGCGGACACCCCTCTACAACGGACAATTGCGGTAGCCCCGTGGTTGTCCGTTGTAGAGAGGTTTTCCTTAGTACCAAAATATTCCAAAATCATAATAAAATGTCTAGGCGTCTAGTTCCGCGAGTGACGATTGCAAAATTAATCAAATGTCCTACTGTTACTCAGTGCACTTTTAAACCGTACAATTTCCGATTGGTACTGAGTCGATTTGTTCGAGCAACCGTACACTTCACTTAGACGTCCCATTTTGTCATCTTTAAATGTCCAACGACCATATACTGAGAGATTCATGTGAAAAGTGTGAAAATCTTGAACTTTTCAATAAATAATTTTTCCTTGCATTATGAATTATGCGTTGACACATATTTAAGTCTTACCTAATGGTGTACAAATCTCGCGCTCTCGTTGCCATAGTTTCAAGCTCAAGAGCTCTGGATATATTAGAGGGGATTCACACAATGGACAGGATTTACTAAAACCACTAAATTAATCGAGTCGAAACCCGCCTAATAGATTAAATCGAATGTCATTAAATTGAAAATGCATCGAAGAATGTACTTGCATTATTCAAATTCCAGTACAATATGGTACAACTGTTAACTTAAGCTAGGATTTAGTAAATCTTGTCGCCCCTTACCGCACCCAGCATTGTCACATGCAATTTCAAAATCAAGTAGGCGTAAAGTGCTATTTCACCGTTATTTGTGGTTTTACCAATAGTACCAACGAGTTAACCACAGTAAGCTTACCTTCTACCTTAACTGAGCACAGTCAACGCCGTCTAGATATTAAGGCCGCAATGTAGACTCTTTAGACGTCAAATTAAGAGTTGAAATTGCATTGCATTGTTCTTGTTTTTAATGACGTGATATCCTTGTTGTTGTTGTTTGTTAGTGTAAATCCAAAATTTAAGAGCTAAACATTGGAACAAGGAGATAAATGGAACGGCTTACTTCATACAAACGCTTGTTCATATGTGGGTCCAATTTTGTAGCGTATGTATATCAACTGTCAATTGGTCTCGCGTCGAAAACCCACGAAGATAGCACGAAATTTGTCGTCGGTAACATGCCATTGCATGTGCGCATGCGTGTGATTTGTTTATTGGTACAGACTCATAGGCGTATCATAAAAAGCGAAATCGTGGGGTTTATCTAAAAATGTATGAATTAAAGTAGCTTTCTCTTTTCATCTTTTTTGTTGGTACTTTTTTATTCAATTTGATAAAAAGTATGTATATTGATCGTCCAGGTGTTAATAGTTTGCAAATTGTGCATTCAATCCCGAAAAAACTTTGCTTTGAAATTCCAATTATTCACGATCCAACAATACAGCCAATACGTTTCTCTTTTAAATAAAATCAAAATCAAAATCAATGCCCCCTGAAATATTATCCCCACTGGCGCTAATGTGTTTTTTCATATATGTAGCGTTCTGTATAATTGGAGACACATTTTAACAGCTGTGCCCGTTCCGTTTATCTTATTGTTCCAATAGTTAAACTGTGACGGTATTGTACAGCTGAGTTGCGGCTATGATATTTCAAGATGGCGGTGATGATCTTATATATTATACATCCAGAAGAAGAACGACGCAATTGCAAATTTGTTTACATATTTGTCAGAAATGAATGTACGATATGAAGGTCCAATAACATTTCAATAGATTTCACGAGAAATAATGATACGTATAATCGGCCTATACGATTTAGGGAGCTCTACTGGCTAAGTTTCCAAACTCGGCACGACTCGTCGCAAGTTTATTATTCAGAAGAAAATGATAAGAAATATTCTTATCGTAGAATAATAAACTAACAATGCGACTAGGAAGTGATATGGCTGACAACCGTATCACACTCCGAATTCATTTGTCTTTGTAACGTTGATGACTACACACGGTAGTCATCAACGCACCATGCTCCACTAGGAGTTACGGTAATGAAGAGAGACTGGCTAAGTGGTTTTTTTTTTTTTTGAATGAACACACGTTCACCGCTCGCCATGAGCGTGGAATATAGCGCAAGGCGTAGCTTGCTCTGCAAATGGCTTTCAGCGAGGTGATATTCAATTTAATGTTTTGCAGTAGAGCGTGGAATTCTGTCAGCACCGGGAGCTTTGAAGGGTTCGAATAACACCACCGCCCGTTTGATCTTTTCACTGGATATTTCCTTTCACAAAATAAAAAAACGAAAAGGGTTTAGCTAGAATAGAGGAGTGGAAATGAGTATTCAAGTAGGTACTAACATCGTCAGTTCACGTGAAATCCATGCAAATACTGTCAAAATTTTGATGATCGTGAAATCGAATTCGCTTGCTGGTACTCACTTCACATGAAAGTCTCCACACCGGTTTTTGACATTTCGCCAGCGAAAATAATGCAGTTGCACTTTATTTCACAGTGAAAAGATGTCATCGACAATCAATCAGAACGCGAATTAACATTTATCTTACATTGAGTGAATAAAAAGCAAGTCTCCACGGCACTGTTTTCACGGGAGACATATATGGAAGTTTTTCGCTCGGTGAACTCAGTACATACCTTTAAACAGCAATTGCGAAATTTTCCCAGGATTATCCTGCTTCTTGCCGTTGTTATGCTCTTTTGATAAAGTCTTATGAATGCAAGCCGCTTTCGGTGACGACTAAACGGCTGCAGATCTCTCGTTTTGAACGTCTGATCAGTAGATGGTACTCAATTGGTGAATCGCTATATTCGTTCAATGTTTATCCCTGTTGAATTTTCTACTGACCAACGCCCTCTTGCCCGCCAGTTCCTCGTTCCACCAAGGGACTCTTCGTGCTAAGCCGAAACAACAACTTTTAGTACTTGTAAAAGGTAATCAACACCTCATTTTGCTCGGCGGCGGACTCTCATTCACCAATCGTATCAATGAAATTCAAAAATTTATTAGTTCTGGAAATAACCAATTCCTGGAACAGTTTCCACTTCTTCTTCTTAAGGCCTGAATAGACCTCGGGCGGAATGAAAATGAAATTTTTGTCCGCTGTGATTTTTTCAATGAAAATGCATGCTTACTGTCCTAGAACATGTCGGAAATGATGGGGAATTCCATAAGCTACAATCCGAATATGGTTCAAAAATTTTTCTCAGCCATTTTATGTATTATTTTTCGATTCCCCGGTCATTAGATATTTTCCACGGTGAAATGACCGGGGAATCGAAAAATAATACATAAAATGGCCGAGAAAAATTTTGGAACCATATTCGGATTGTAGTTTATGGAATTCCCCATCATTTCCGACATGTTCCACGACAGTAAGCATGCATTTTTATTGAAAAAATCGCAGCGGACAAAAATTTAATTTTCATTCCGCCCGAGGTCTATTCAGGCCTTTAGGGCAAAATGAGAATGGACGAAGCTCACAACTAATTGGAATGTCGAATCGAATGTTTATGTGGTTGGAGTTATCCCTCATATTCTCCGATACTCTCCATTTAGTTATCATTTCTCTATAAACCACAACGCCATAGAATGGAAAATAAGCAGATAGAATCACCGTAACTAGATCCTCAGAAATAAATCCCACTGACGGGAAATAGTTGATTCTTTCATATATCAACTATCAACTTACCAGATGCATTGTTGATCCTGCACAGTGTCTGCTTTTACATGCTGCAGCTTGTTTTGAAACACCCTCAAGGCGTTTAATGGAGGTTGATCGATTTGTATTGGTAAACTCCTTTTAATATGCAACAAACAAACCGCTGTCGTCCGTAATTCTGCCTAGCGCTTGACACTGATCCTCTTGTGCAGGACGTTTTAGTCGATAGAGTTGTTCTAGCGTCAGCTCTTCTGCCCTCGCTAGTTGACGGTAAGCTCATAAGGTCGATAGTGTTAGCAATAGGGCTTCCGAATACATTCAGTGGTCTGTCGGCTTGTTCAGCCGGAGAATCAACCGTGAGAACAGTTTATTGGCGATTGCCTGCCACGCCGAATGTTGAAGGCAGTCTGGAAAACGTGACCAAAGCAGTAATTGGGGTTATAGCGCCTGGTTCACCAGTAACATCAAGATGCTTCATACCACCGCTTCCTAACGATCTGGACCTCGAGATTTTCGCCTTTAAGGAGAGGAGTTACTGTTGAGAAAGATACCCCAAAACTCCGTCTTGCATTCAGCAATATTAAATTATTTTCTTTGTGTAGCCCCAAACGATAGCGAATGTGCTCTGCTTGTTAACGAACCGTTGAACAATAGAAAATTCCGATACTGCTGGCTGAATATTGTACTTATACCTTAGAACTTGTTTTTGGTGTGTATTAACAGTAACAGTCAATTATCTACTTTTTCGCATCTCTACTCCACATAGGTAACAAAAAAAACAGAAAGACTAAGAGCCTATTTATACCGATTCAGGTTTGTATCAGGTTTTTTGCACAAATTTATACACAATCAGATTCCTGACTGCTCTTAAGGAAAAAAAATACACTAACAATATCACAAGTCCTCAAACCTGAAAATGTGCCTGATTGAAACCTGATTGTGTGTTATATTGATTAAAGCTTGATTTATTGTTTTTAAAAACTGCACCTGAACAGCAATCAGGTTTTAATCAGGTGGACTTTACAATAAAAATAACACACACTCAGATTTTAATCAGGCAAATAATGCCGGTAAAATGTTGAGGCACAATTAAATAAAAAAATTAAAAAATTGGGCATACGTACTTTTTCTTTCAGAGTACATTTCATATCAGTTACCTGTTTCCGTTTTCGAGTAAGGGTAACGGAGTTATGAGTCGTAAAATTGAGTTTACGGTACCTCCACAGTTTTTATAAACCGCTAGGTATAGGTACAGATATGAAACTTTACACAGAGATTGCTTAGTATGAACATATGTATATACGTTAAATACTAAGCATGGTGATATTTTCTAAGCAGAAGTAAATAACAGTAAATTTGTGAAATTTTAAGTTTGTGCGTGTGTAGCCCTCCTTAGGTTTTTTTAATCCGAAAATTTTATTTAGGATTCTTTGGAAATGATATATTCCAATTAAATTTTCATTCCAACATCTTTATCCAACGCGAGAATAAAGCGAATCTAATATTTTTTGTCAACAGGGTGTCCCGGAATAGGAGCAAAAGTCGACTTATTTATTATTCATCGGAAAGAGGTGTGTGGGTACTCATATCAAAGGGCTTATCGAAGACATTTCCTATCAGATAGTTTTGGTAATTCGGTATAACGGTGACGGGGCTAGAGCTAAAACTCAATTTTTGTATCTGTAACCATATCCTTAGGATTGCAATTCAAAGTTGCAGTTCAAAGTTCTTTAGAAATTATAAATCAAAAATGTCTGTAAAGTTGCCTTTTAGTTTTTAGTAAATTTATCGAAACCGGAAATATAATAAATTTAAATAAAAATAAATGGTTTAACTCTAAGCGTTTATAGACTGAAAATCGTTAACCACTTTTTTAGGCGAATCTAAAAATACATAATATTTACTGGCAGAATTTATGTTATTTCATACTTATTTTTGATTTATTATTCAAAAAGTATAATTTACAACCGTTATTACATTGGCATTAAAACGCTAAAAAAAAACTAGTATTGCGGGTGCAGGTCGGCTTGTTT
Source organism: Microchrysa polita (assembly GCA_949715475.1). Lineage (NCBI taxonomy): Eukaryota > Metazoa > Arthropoda > Insecta > Diptera > Stratiomyidae > Microchrysa > Microchrysa polita. Next base: position 22,340,849 of record OX454417.1, read on the forward strand.
ACAGAAAATCTAAATCGAAAAGGTGAACGATTAGATTCAAATAAGGAAACTATCGCGATAATCTAAGTCTTAACTATAATTATATGCTAAAAATGTAGAGTTGAAAAAGCAAATTGACACAATCGTTGGTCTAGGCAAAAAGGTACATCACCTAAAAAAAAAAACAAAATTGAAAATTGGAATAATCAATATCGACCTTTAGGTATTAGTTAGTCCTCAAATCACCAATTTATTATTCCACGTGAAACGGATGAGAACAAAAACTGCAATCAATCACATGCGACAAAAAGTCGTAGTTCAGTTGTAAGGCTCTCTGTCTTTATTTTGTTTATCCTTCTTACGTAGCTCCATACCTATATATGAAAGGCAAACACACGCCATTACAATATAGGGGGAGTCCGGGAGAGTTGAACCACATTTCGTTCTTCAGTCGATAAAAACTAACCTATTCGACATATTGTTTAAATTTCTTTTTTAATCCATAGTTTAAAATATTGGCTTTAAAGTTGTATCTTCGCTTTTTGGAAAAATATTAACATTTAATTAATATAAGGTAATATTTAAAAGTCGAAAATTGGATCAAGTCTCCCCAGGGTGCGGGAGAGTTGATCCGCCATGTAGAGAGACATGACCATACTCTGGAAACTGTAGAAAAATAAGTACCAAACACATTCATATAACTTTTTTATTTAAATTTAAAAAAAAAATGCAAAAATAAATAACAAAACAATCTTCATATAAAAGTAAATAACAAAATAAATTTCCACAAAAGAAAATAATCCTTCAAATAACATGAGTGGAACATAAATAAATTTTCCATAAGAAATTACAGTTTTAATGTAAGATAAACCATAACATAAACATATAAAACAAAAAATATAAAATAATGTGTAATCCACTTAATACTTAATTCGTGCGAAGTAACTAGTTTGGCGTACAGTTAGGACAAATAAAAATGTTTTTGTCCTTTTTAGTCAAACCGACACAGACTTCGTGCACATATTTTTGGCAAATTGAACACAGACGCATATCCATCATGTCGTCATTCCGGCATAAAAAACAATACCATGCTTCATCGTGATCCGATTCGAGATTTAAGGGACTTTCATCACTTTCGGCATACACTATATTTTCGTTGTCTGTATCACTGTCGTCGCCAAAAATTTGTCTTTTGGGCAGTTTATTTGATTTGTTTTTGGTTTTGTGTTGAAGGTTTTTGATAGTAGCTGATAAGTTTGGTGAATGTGAGTCTTCGTTATTAGTGTGATTTTTTTCTGGAGTTTTAGTCAAAATTTTTGGTTTTCCGGGCTGGCGACCTCTTCTTTGTCTTTTTCTAGGTTGTGCCTTTGGAAGTGGCTTAACCATCTCCGGCGTTACTGGAGCTATGTTTTCTCGTAAACTCGAAGATGAGGTAGATGGCATACATGGTTCTGGAGTTCCAGCTGCCTGAGATGTTACTGGTCGTCTTAAAGCTTCATTTTCAACCGGTCTCTCGTCATTTATGATCCTATCGGTTACGGCAGAACAATAAAAATCATCTTCTCTGAAAATGTCCGGATTAAAAGGGTGAATTCCTGATTTTCGAAAGCCACTTATTATATCTGACTGTGAAAACGACTGTGAAGTTACATCCTTTACAAAACCTGGAATGTTGTATATTGTAATAGTCTTTCCTGGGTTGGATAACAGCCAGTTACTCATTGTAACATTATATTTAGATTTGAATGAAGAGTAAACGGATACATCAAGCGGCTGAAGCTTATTGCTGCAATGTGGAGGAATGGTCAATAACGTGATGCCATTATTTCTTGCAAAATTAATCACTTCCAAGCTCACGTGGCTTTCATGGTTATCCAATATTAACAGTGTGGGATTTTCTTTAGTTGCCCGGGTAAATTTGGCGAAATAATGGATAAATTTCAGGAAGCTTTTTGCAGTCATCCATCCGCTGCTATGGGCATCACCACCAGAACCCTCTGGACCATCAGATATGAACATGTCATTATATCTGACACGCGGAAATACAAAAAAGGGTGGAATCATGTTACCGATTGCATTTACGGCGAAACATACTGTCACGAGTGTACCTCTCTCAGCAGAAGTAGCTTGTCCAACTTGTTTGGATTGTTTGCTCGCAAGCACTTTTGGACAGTTTTGGACTGTCGTGCAGCCTTTTTCATCGCAGTTGTAAATATTTTGTGGCTCGAAATGAAACTTTTCCCGAACGCTCTTCAAATTTTCAAAAAAGTCTGTTACATTTTTTCTGTTGAAGCTTGTTGCTCTCGATAGACTGGTCGCCTCTGGGGTTCGCAGACTGATTTGCGGATTTCGTAATAAAAATCCTCTAAACCAATCCTTGCCGGCTGTCTTATTCTGATGCCAGCTACTAGGCACTTTTTTCTGGTTTGCTTCTGCATACTCAAATGCGAGACGCATGCCACATTTTCGTGACAGACCATAGTTCATCTTACTTGTCAACACTAAATAATCCACCAACTGCTTTTCCTCGTTGATGCTGAAAATCTGTGAATCTTTATACTGGCTTCCGGCTTTCTGCATCTTTATCAATTTCGTAGGATCCATTTAATAGCGCCTTAAGGTGGTCCGGTCAATACCATACTTCATGGCCGTTTTTCGTAGCGAAGCCCCTTTAGCAACTTCTGCTAATGCCGAAGAAAGTATTTTTTCATCGAACACATTCCTTTTCTTGCTTCCTTCAGCACATTTATAGTGAAAAGGCATTTTAAACTGAAACATTTGGGAAAAAAGAGATTGATATTTATCATTGGGGGGAAAATGAATTTAAAAGGGAGACTTGAACCACTGATCATGTCTCCCTCAACCGAATGGTTCATGTCTCCCACCCACGACTTTTTTAAGAAAATGTCATCTTACCTTGATTAAGATAAACAAAAGGTGAAGAACAACTAGTTTTCCCAATCTACACGGAAGCTATAACCTGACGGATGTATAACGCGAATAAAAACACTTCAAACTTTACAGAAAACTGCAAATGAAAATGAAACTGCAGTTTTCGCTTTTGAACATGCCAGACAGGTTTTGTCGTGCGTATCTCACAGTGTGCTATCCAGCGGCATCTGCACATGGGAATTAGAAGCGCGCCTAGAAGCGCTATCTATGGACTCGACTTGATGACATTTATCACTAGGCATTATAGAGAAAATTCAAGTGGATCAAGTCTCCCATATGGTCAACCCTCCCGGACTCCCCCTACCTATAATATCACCATTAACCTTCTATTTCGATATTTGTTTCAAACAGCTTTCGTCTAAATATCAATTCATAATTCCATACTAAACCCTTAAGAACAATAATAATCGACCCAAAATGATATTGATGATTGTCGCGATAGCTCGGGAATGGGTCCTGAGTCCTAGACTTAGGCCGACATGCTCGCGGCATGTATGAATATTTCAGAAGCTCCATAGGACAAATGTAAAGGCCCGGAAAAATGAACGAGATAGCATAGCAATGTTGACCCGCGTGTTTGCGAGGACAACAAACGGCCTACAATCGAATGACATAATTACCTTTCCCATGTGTGTGTTCAATTGTGTCTATACGAAAATGTACTAGCGCTATATGTCATCGATAACGGAACGAATTTATTTTATGTCATATGCATGGTGGAGCCTCCAAATAACCTCAACAACCTATAACGCCTGACATCGGCAGCAACAACAACAAAAGGCCTATAGGCATGTATGCCAATATTTTAACACTTCCGGCCTATGTGTTTGGTATAGCAAACCCTGTCAGAGATGAGGGTTGTACAAGTAGTATGTTATATTTGAAATGAAATGTGTGTGAGACAAAAATAATGGTGGTTTGTGTTATAGATTGTTGTGACAGAGTTTGATCTAAAAGCAAAGCGAATACGAATATGCCTGGGCTTTTCATTTGACACATTTGTGTCGATAAAACGTGCGGTAGAGCATTGGGCAAAAAACAACCATGAAGGTTCATAGGGTTGATATTATGGTGCTTTCGCCGAACGGAACAATACCAGCTTTTATGTATTTCTATTTTTCATTTTTATGTCAAGGTTTTATACGAACGTTGTGCGTATTTATAATCGTTATGGCACAGGGTTTATTTTTTTCGTATACGATACATTATGTGGCTGTACGTGTCTTTGATTTGATGGATGCCCACAGAAGACAATTTTTTAAATCGTAGTATGTATAGTCTGGCTGGTCTAGCGATAAGTGCGCGCACCTTCGATGCACAGGGTCATGAGTTCGAATCTCACCGTGGATCATGGTGTTTTTCGAACTCACGAGCTTGTGACGGACTATGATCTCACTCAGATGTTAAACGAGTACCTATTTATGACACTGCTGAGCGTGATGCTGATCTCATTACCTCAACAAAAAGCAGATAAGATCTTGGAAATAGAATGTCACTAATACATCCTGCGGCCTTAGTTCAATGTTGGATTGTTGCGCCTGTTATTTATTTTATGTATTTTTTGGAAAATTATCAAATGAGGCGTTGAGCAGCGTCTCCTCTCTCTCTGCGTGATGTGCATCTTTTAGAATACCTCCCCAATTGTTTTTTTTCTGGATTTAGATACTCAGATGTTAAATTGGTAGATACTGAAACAACGTATTAGAATTAAGACCTCGACAGAGCATTCAGTCATGGGCGTAGCCAGGATTTCCGGGGGACGGGGTTGAGCCCAAAATTGTTCCAACATCATGATTTTATAAGAGGTGGTGCTTGTAATTGAGGTCTACAACAACAATTTTAAATCCAAATTTTAAGAATATACCTTGCTCGCCGTTTGACGACCAATGACACCTGCATCTTTTTTTTACTTTTACTCTGATTACATTCAACTAGCCTACGAATTTCACTTTTTAGACCGTAGCTCGTCTATACTCAATGGTAGTCAGGATCAAGGTTCGGGAAAAAGTAAGTAGTAAGTAAGTAGGTCAGGAACACGATTAACGTGGTTCTAAGTCATCATGAAAAAGTTTTCCTTCAATTTACTATTGCCTAATTGATAAGTTATTTATTAAAATACGGAAATATCACACTCGTTCTTTATATGGTCTCTAGCCGAGAGGTCTGCGTACCCTTTGTTATACAAAAGTACAACGTTTTTAAGAATGATGCTCTCCGAGCAATTTCCTGATTTACAGGCAGATCGACTCGGAGATTGCAAAAAATGACATTCGACCGGTTTCGATCGAATGCTTGGCACTCTCATCAGGTGCCGTCGCTAGTGCCGTATGTCATATGCATTCGAGGATGGCACGACAAGCAGGCTTGCCAACTCTAGCTAAAAGTAAGTAGATCTACTTACTTTTGCGCATTGCTACTTACCTACTTACTGGTCACTCAATTCTACTTATTTCTGATAAAAACTCTGAATCGATATTTGTATTGCATTCTTTCAATGTAAATACGATTCCATTACCAAAACTTCATCTAAAGCAGTGGTCCCCAACTCAGAAACGTATGCGGACCACTTGGCCTGTTAATAGATATTGCCGGACCAGCGTTCGATAATGAAACGAAATAAGGTCTCGATGTTTTTCGCTTTTAGTTGTTGTTTGTTTGTTATTTCCTATACTCAAAAATAAAGCACACCACAAACACACGTTATCTTGGTTAGTCCGAAAAAAAACTGATTTATTAAAAACAAGTTCGGCTTCCATCTCTTCGAAGGGGCAGTCCAAACATTTTTTTGGTCTGATCAGATTTGTGACAATGTTTAGAGCGAAAAACCTTTTGAATTTTTACAATCGAGTTCGAATTTTGGTAATACGTTTGAATCATTTCAGAATAAGCAACCTAGCAACCCATCGTCTTCCCATAATCACGGACCATGCAGCAAAGTAATTACTGGATAATTTGTTACATGATGGTGAAAGCGCGTGTTTGACAAGTGACTTAAATTAGTCAAGAGAAAATATAACTTTTTTGTAAGAAGTCTCCAGAGTCTCCCCTCGGACCACCTACCATGGTGGCCAGCTAGCAATGCCGATTTTCTACTTCATGGCTTTGTATGTAGATGGTTTTGCAAATTTATCCACACAATTTCGTTCGGAAGTGTTATCTAATGCTACAATAAGGTTCAATAGGATTCAAAATCGGCGCCAAATGCCATTATTGGATTATTATTTTGCTTTTATAGCAAGGAGTGTCCTCCAACTACTATTGGGAAGAATGTTCTCTGAAGTCTGGTTCATCCGAGAATGGTTTCACAATTTGTCTCTGCCATTTTATGTGTTATTTTTCGATTCCCCGGTCATTAGATAATTTCCACGATGAACTCGTCGTGGACAGTGAATCGGTTTGACGTTTGCAAAACTCACCACGCCCGACGGAAAATATGCTACAGAGTCTAATCATTTTCTCGTTGAAAATGCATTCGGACAAGGGGGAAATTATTTTTTTTGGTTATTTTTAAGATAATTTAGGACGTAAAACGCCTTTGTAGCAATTTTCGAAGCTAACATTTTACATTGACTTTTTTTGTTGGGATCTTCATATCGTATACCGCTAGACAGCCAACACATTGAGGCAACTTGCCAATTTTGCAGTTTAACAGTTCAAAGTACCGTTATGAAATTATTATTTTATGTTCGAAAATCTGTAAAGAAAGTTTGTTTTTGTGAGTTTTTTAACCTTTCATTTATTTATGAGACGAGTGGTCACTTTTAATTTAACATTTCAAGTCGTGGTGTTCATTAACATCCACGTCAAACACTATAGCACAATAACGGTAAAAATTTTACCAATTTTACCATTTTCATGAAATTGTCCTAACAATCCTCTCCGTATACGGAAGATAGATTAGAAAAAAAATGTATGTACCAATTAAATGTACGTGTAGGTCCTAAAAATAATTGAAAATTAATGCTAATGATGCCCTATGCCTAATGCTACCAACTAGTATTACCGAATTTAAAGGATGTGACCCCTCCATATAAAAGGATAAAAAAGTAAATACATGTAAGGAATAAAAAAGGGTTAGAAAGTACGTGTATTGGTCCAGTTTTTATTTTGTTTCATTAAACATTTTGTAATAATAATAGATATACATATATAATAGGCCAGTCAAAATCGACATTAACCTCGGAATAAATGGAATACTACCGTTCTTTCGCTTATCTGTTTTAGAGTATTACTGGGGACCCTGTGCTAATTATTTGGCGAGCGAAAAAGAGCGATTTTTGTGCTCTTTTTTTACATTTCCAACAATATTTAAAAAAAAAATTATCTTAGAAAAAAAACGATGATCTGCATTTTGAAATTAGACAAAATTCCCAATCCTTGATTGATTTTTATATTTCTGGGAGTACCAATTCAGCTATAAGCACCTTGCCGTCAAATTGACGGCTGTGACCCTATTAGGTATACATAATTCTTGATCCTTCTAGTGTTAAAATAGCAACGAGTAGCTTAAAATAGCAAAGAGTAGCATAGAATAGCAATGAATAGCTTGAAATAGCAATGAGTAGCTTAACCCTTCTGTCGGCACAAAGGTCTGGCCAGACCTTTGGCACTATATTTTGGTCAAAAAAGTATAGAAAATGAAATCGCAGCGACTACATATTTCATGATATCCTAGAATAATATGCTTAGAAGCAATTTGCAAAAATTTGAAAAAATCGGTTGAATTTTTGAGTATGTTTTTGATGATTTTCAATTTATAGTGCTTTTTTATACCCAATAGGTCTGGCCAGACCTATAGTTTTTCCCCCCATTTTGGTCTTGAGGTAAAAAGTGAAAATATTAAATTCTCTTAAAATTCTCTTAAAAGTTCGGAAATTGGATATGCCCAATTTTATCACATCTTATAACATCACCCAATCAACTGAGATTTGATTCTAGGAAATTCAACTGAGTTTTATTTCCTTTGCAATAGTAGTAACTAAGTATTAACGACTTACGAACGTGTTTCTAAATAGATTCAATTGAGATATTTACGGAAAATTTAGAATGAAATTATTTTTGCGCCTGAAAAATTCCTATTTCTTTCTATCTATTTCCCCAAATCTGCATTTTAATATCGGGGTAAAATCTACCAACAAAGCACCAAATATTTCCCAAAGATATTGGACTCGGAAAATTCGATTAAACTTTCTGTACGAATACGCAATGAAAGAAGAGAAGCAAAAAAAGAAAAAAATAAGAGAGAAACATGTTTGTACTAATACCACCTCAAAATATGTCTACTTAAAAACGCTTCCAGTATATCTACAAAAACGATTTTAATGCTTTTATTGTTTATAAATGGCTGTAAAGAATGGGTAGAATGATTCGACCGATAAAAATTTCACTTTTTCTAAAAAATAAAAATTTTTTCTCAGTAGGTCCAGCCAGACCTATTGGGTATATAATATGCATATTGTAGTAGGTGCCGACAGAAGGGTTAAAATAGTTATAAATAGCTATGAATAGTTTGAAACATCAATGAGTAGCTTAAAATAGTTATAAATAGCTATGAATAGCTTGAAAGAGCAATGAATAGCCTTATAGTCTTAAATTAACATCACCTAAAATAGCAATGAGTAGCTTAAAATAGTTACAAATAGCTATTAATAGCTTGAAATAGCAATGAGTAGCTTACAATAGTTATAAATAGCTATGAATAGCAATGAGTAGCAATGAATATTAATAGCAATAGCAATGAATATTAAATAAATAAAATAAAATATCAGCGAACAGATTTGAATAGCTGAATAGCAATGAGAATAGCTTAAAATAGCTATGGATAGCTTAAAATAGCTATGAATAGTATTAAATAGCAATAAGTAGCTTAAAATAGCAATGAAAATGAAATAAATAAATTAACATCACTTAAAATAGCCATGAGTAGCTTAAAATAGTTATAAATAGCTATGAATAGCTTAAAATAGTTATAAATAGCTATGAATAGCTTGAAATAGCAATGAATAGCCTTATAGTCTTAATAGCAACGAATAGCTTAAGATGAATTTCGTGAAGGTCGTCCAAAATCAGTTGTTGTTCCGGAAACCATTGATGCTGTGCGCGAACTGTCAAAATCGACATTAACCTCGGAATAAATGGAATACTACCGTTCTTTCGCTTATCTGTTTCAGAGTATTACTGGCTATATAAATCCAGATTTGCAACCTTGGGGACCCTGTGCTAATTTTTTGGCGAACGAAAAAGAGCGATTTTTGTGCTCTTTTTTTACATTTCCAACAATATTTAAAAAAAAATTATCTTAGAAAAAAACGATGATCTGCATTTTAAAAGTAGATAATTCCCAATCCAATGATATCCTAACCACTTTTGTAAGTCAAATATTGACGGAGATACAGGTTTTCAAAAATAGGGTATTTTCCACAAAAAAAAAGGCGAATTCTAAGCTTATGTTGTTTGCCGAAACGACATTTACTTGAAATTCGCAATTTTTTGGTAAAAAATACCTTATTCTTAAAAACCTGTAATTTCGTCAATATTTGACCTAGAAAAGTGGTTAGGATATCATTGGATTGGAAATTCTGTCTACTTTCAAAATGCCAAACACAGTTTTTATCCAAGACAATTATTTAAAAAAAATATTGTTGAAAATGTAAAAAAAGAGCTCGCCAAAAAATTAGCACAGGGTCCCCAGGGTTGCAAATTTGGATTTATATAGTTAATAATACTCTGAAACCCGAGGTTAGGCCTTTTTTTGTAAAATTTTACTGGCGTATTATATAATACGCCGCCCTGTGGCGCGGGTCAAGAATAGTGCCTCCGTCTTTCCCGACGTGTCGTAAGAGGCGACTAAAGGGACAGGAGAGAATAAAACTCTCCTGAGTTTCGAACATATCTCTACAATTGTGCGCGCAGCGACTCTGCTTTGTGTGCTCAACGGTTCAGATATGTACGAAACTTAACAAAAAATTGACCCCTGTGGTTTTTGGGGTTAGAATTATGCCACAGCGTTCCCGGCTTGTCGTAAAAGGCGACTTGAGGGATAGGGTACGTAGGCTTGTAACCCGCGTACTTGAAATTTTCTTTACACTCGAAACATTTAACGAGCCTCGGATACCTCGGACTGATTCATCGGCAACGACTTTTGGCTATAAACAACGGACCACGATTGGGTTTTGGAACGTTCGAACGATGTGGGGCGAGTGCAACAACATGAGACTCACTGAAGTCGAACGGGAAATGACCGCGTATAACATCGCTATATTAGGACTGAGCGAAACAAGATGGCTCGGATCAGGAGCGACTTTATCACCAAGCTCTCATACTGTTTTATTGTACTCTGGAAATGATGACCAAAATGCTCCTCGGCAGGCAGGCGTCGGAATCCTCTTGACAAGGGATGCACGTCGATCCCTTATCGATTGGAAACCAGTTTCCGACCGTATTATCACCGCCCGATTCAAATCCAGAGTACGAAATATCACGATAATTCAGTGTTACGCACCAACCGAACCAGCTGATCAAGCTGATAAAGACGTCTTCTACCAACGACTTGGCGACACCTTTGATAGGGCTCCCAGAGGTGACATTAAAATCGTAATGGGGGATCTCAACGCTAAAGTCGGGTCAGATAACCAAGGATTGGAACATCTTATGGGAAATCATGGGTTAGGCGACAGAAACCAGAATGGCGAGATGTTTATAGAGTTTTGTAACTCTCGTCAGCTCGTCATTGGTGGGACTCTGTTTAAACACAAAGATTGCCACTTATCAACCTGGACTTCTCCAAATGGCAGAACTGAGAACCAGATAGACCATATTGCTGTTTCCAAAACGTGGAGAAACTGTGTCCTGGACGTTAGGGCGAAACGTGGTGCTGATATTGGCAGTGACCACCATCTTGTCATCGCAAAAATGCGCTTACGAACGGCAGCAATCCAGCTTCCTAACCGTGCAAATATTTGCCCTAGGTATAATGTGCAGAAGCTCAAAATTCCATCAACCAAGCGTGCGTTCTCCACCGCTTTGCACGAAAAAGCTAATGCACCACCACCAAATGAGAATCCGACAATTGAAGATAGATGGAAAGTCGCTAAGGATTCATTTATTGCATGTGGCGAAGAAATTTTAGGACGATTGGATCGCGGTAGGAGACCATTTATTAGCGACTCTACTTGGTCTCTTATCTCAGCACGCAAGAGAGTTAAGGAGCAGATTAACTCAGCTGCTGACGACTCAGCTAAAGAACGATACAGAGCTGAATACCGTTCGCTTCAAAAAGGCGTTCAGAGGAGTGTAAGACGTGATAAGCGTAACAATATCAACGCACTTGCGAAGGAGGCAGAGGATGCGGCTCTCCGCGGTGACAGTGGAACACTCTTCAAACTTATTAAGCCATTAACTGGCAGATCTTTATTAACGGAACATCCTGTGAAAGATAAGGAAGGTGTTCTGCTCGTTACCGAAGAACAACAGCTAGAAAGATGGAGAGAACACTTTTTAGAGGTCCTGAATAACACTTTCGGGCCTGCAAGTGTATCTTCGTTGCCAGCAGAAGACGTCCCTCAAATAGACGGCATTAGTTCCGGTCCACCATCCAAAAAGGAACTAACAGACGCTATCAAATCAATGGACGCCGGTAAAGCCCCGGGGATTGATGGAATTCCGACAGAATTTTTAAAAGCGGATATTAACGCTACAGCGGATATTCTTCTTCCCTTAATCCGAGAGTGTTGGGAAACTGAAACTCTTCCCAGTGAGTGGAAAAAGGGCCTAATTATTAAAATTCCGAAGAAAGGTGACCTGAAGAATTGTAATAATTGGCGTGGGATCTGCCTACTTCCTGCAATTTCCAAGTTGATGGCTAAGATTGTTTTAGGACGAATCAAGGAAAAAGTCGATAGCACATTGAACGATGAACAGGCTGGCTTTCGCGAAGGGTTCTCCTGTAGCGACCACATTAACACCCTCCGTATTATCATCGAGCAATCCGCGGAGTGGAGATCCCCATTACATCTCATGTTCATCGACTTTGAAAAAGCCTTCGATAGTGTTGATCGTCAGTACATCTGGGATGCCTTACGAAGACGAAATATTCCAGATAAGATAATCTCCATCATTAAGGAATCCTACAATGGAGCCCAATGTCACGTCTTGCATAAGGGCAAGCTTTCAGATCCTTTTGAGGTGCACAGTGGAGTGAGACAAGGCTGCATTTTGTCACCTATTCTCTTCCTTATTGTCATTAGTGATGTACTCGGCTCCGCACTTCAATTACATCGTAACAAAGGTATTAGATGGAAATTGTTTGATCACCTTCAACATCTTGACTACGCTGACGACATTTGTCTTCTATCAACTAATACGGATGATGTCGCTCAAATGACAGAAGCTCTCAATTGCGCAAGTCGTAATGCGGGGCTGAAAATCAATGCTGCCAAGACTAAGTTCTTGAGCACATATCCAGGGGGGCAAAGCGGAATTTGTATTTCGGGACAGGCAGTCGAAAAAGTTGATGAATTTTGCTATCTCGGGAGCGTAGTTACAGCAGATGGTGGAGCGGATGCTGATGTAAAATCACGGATGAACAAGGCTAGGGCGGCTTTCTTCAATTTGACTCCTTTCTGGCTAAACAACAATATTTCCAGACGCACCAAACTTCGAGTCTTCAATTCCAATGTGAAATCCGTGCTGCTATATGGCTGTTCAACCTGGAAGGTGACTAAAGAGATTACTGATAAGTTGCAAACTTTTGTAAATCAGTGTCTACGGCGCATCCTACATATTCGTTGGCCGGAGATCATTTCGAACGAGGATCTCCTCACTATAACTGGCCAAGAAAGGATAGGCACTTCGATCAAAAGACTTAAGTGGCAATGGATAGGTCACACCTTCCGAAGAGGGCCTAATAACATCGCAAAAAAGGCCCTGAACTGGAATCCACAGGATTCCGGAGCAAGACGCCGTGTTGGACGGCCAAGGAACACATGGAGAAGATCGGTAACAAGCGAGGCGAAAACGCTAAATCTTACATGGTCGCAGCTAGCGCCGTTGGCGCAAAACAGAACGAGGTGGAGAGTAGGCGTAGTTAATGCCCTATGCCCCACAAGGGGTTGACAGGAACTAGAGAGAGAGATTATATAATACGATTAATGTAAAAATCAAATCGAAATAAATGAAAATAATGAAATTTTGTTGAGGTACGTCTCCAATGAACGATAAGGTGGACAATATTGGAAGTCAACTTTTGCAAACACGTAACAATTTTACAAGTTGGCTAACTTAGCTAAATCGGGCTCGTAGCGATGACTTGGACAACATGTGAAATTTGTATCGTTTGTAAAAGTTTCACGACTATGTTCGTCCAACTTATCGTTACCTTAGACGCGCCTTAGTCAGCCTCGTCGTTAGAGAACATATCAATTGACATTGCACCCGGACTCGATTCTGGGTGCTTGAAATCGTGTTCGCCTGACCGGAAATTTTTCGCAATAGTTCTGGCTGTGTTTTAATGAAGTTATAGAAGTCAACACACGAAACGAGTATTGATCTTGACTGTCGACATGGATTTAAGTGTCTTTCACGAAAAGCAGCCAAAGTTTCGAAAAGGGCGAATGAAAAAAGGCCTCGATTATTTTTGGACACATCTTGAGATCCAAAAAATATGCCTTTACTATTTCGAAGATTTTTAAAATCGAGGCTATGGCAGGTCCCAAAGCCAAAAAATGCGTCTTGGCATAACCCAGCAGTTTGAAATATTCTGCATTTTCAGAATCGCAGATTTAATTGATTTCAACGTTTCAACACGAACTGTGTTTATGTAAAAATGCGAGTAAATTTTCACGACCACGCATTTCAAGTCCATTGGCAGTCGGTCACAGGCCGACTTCAGTGCGTAGTTTCCATGGTTTCAAAATATTAAAAACATTGTTGCTTCCACCACGATCACGTGAGCCGAAAATAATCGGACAGCATGCCGCTACAGAATCCAACAACTTTTTCGGCGATTCCGTTTTACTCGGCAGTACGTTTTATCAATTCGGAAATGATCTGTACTATCTCACCTTTTCATGAACAAAGCTCCAACATCTTCACATTGTGGGAATAAAATATCGGACTTAATATTTCCGTGATTGGATGCATCCGTTGTAATGCAAAGAAAATTTCTTTCCGACAATTCGTTTTTTAGAACAGTCATTGCATAAGTAGTTAGAACATTCGCGACAATTGCTAGAGTGCGTTTGATGCAGGTCGGTGTTTCGATTAAAATTATAATCTCAATTCAATAGTAATGCACTTTTTTTTTCTTTGTAAAAAAAGGTCGGATAAAGTATCAAAAAAAGGACAGAATTCTGAAAGGATCAGAATAGGAAAAAAAGGAGTCTCCTTTTAAAAACAGTATAGTTGGTAGCATTACCTATGCCCCACAAGGGGTTGACAAGAACCAGAGAGAGAATGCTTATGGAACTTATGTAGAAAGCATAATTTTTATTGTGCAAAAACTTAATGTCGGTGAATGTCACACCAGGGCAGTGTATTGAGTCCGTTGCTCTTCAACATCATCATGTGCTCCTTATTAACACGTATCTCCGACGGCCTAGAAATATCTCTTCTTTTTGCCGATGATATAGTCCTCAGTAGCCCAAACATCGTTGCCTTGCAAGCTGCACTTACAAAATGGTGTGACATTCTGGAGGAGCATGGACTGAGGGTAAGTATAACAAAGACTGAGTTCTTATGCTGCCCATTCTCAGACCCAGATGCACCGATACCAGAAATGTACGTCAAAGGAGAGCAGCTTAAGTCTTGTACCAAGTTCAAGTACCTTGGCTCGATGGAGAACAACGGAGCTACATGCGATGATGACATCAAACATCGCACAAAGGTTGGGTGGATGAGGTGGCGAGAAAACTCTGGAGTTTTCTGCGATAAGAAAATGCCACTGAAGCTAAAGGCCAAGTTGTACAAAACGGTTGTACGTCCCGCACTCATGTATGGATCAGAATGCTGGACCATGTATGAAGGTTACGCGAAACAAATGACAGCGACTGAAATGAAAATATTACGCATGTCAGTTGGTGTAACGAAAAGTGACCACATCAAGAGTAGTTACATCCGACGCAGCTTGTCCATAGACCAACCAATCACCGAAAAGCTCGAAGACCGACAAATGGATTGGTATTGCCATGTTCAACGGCGTCCGCCTGAGAACCCAGCAAAGAAAGCGATATCAATGGAAGTTCCACTTGATGGACCCAAGGCCAGAGGCAGACCGAAGAACACCTGGATGTGTCAAATGAAAAAGCAACAACAACGCATTGGTCTCGGCGATGACACGATCCAAGATAGAGCTGCCTGTAGAAATACGCTGAGATATTATCGCCAAAACGGGCGATGTGCCTCCACTGCAGGTCGAGCAACGCGAAACCATGGAGCGGTATAAAGAACGAGGCAAGGAAGAAAAAGAGAGTTTTAGCTTATCGTTTGCAACAACAACGCATTGGTCTCGGCGATGACACGATCCAAGATAGAGCTGCCTGTAGAAATATGCTGAGAAATTATCGCCAAAACGGGCGATGTGCCTACACCGCAGGTCGAGCAACGCGGAACCATGGAGCGGTATAAAGAACGAGGCAAGGAAGAAGAAGCTTATCGTTTGTAATAAAACGACATAATTTCACATTCCATATAAAAATTCGCTTACCGTATACGAACAATATATGTATCTTAATTTTGCATGTCCTAAGTAGGCATAGGTGTAAAACACGACAAATTATTTCGCCAATTTCGACTGTTTCCAGAGCATCAAATATATGCCTACTTGGGACATGCAAAATTAAGATATATTGTTTCGTATACGGTAAGCAAGCGAAATTTTATAGGGAATGTCAAATTATGTCGTTTTATTTCAAACGATAAGCTAAAACTTTTTTTACGACTTTTTTGAATAGTACAATGCGAAGAAAATTCTCTGGTAATATGTTAAAATGTCAAAATCAAAAAAGACAAAAATCTAAATTTCTCCGTAACCACTGAAAATCGACCCAACATTTATAACTTCATTTTGTATGCATTTTGACCCTCGAATAACGTGGATCAGGAAATACGTCGAGTTAGAGAAGCTTTGTATGTGTCTATAGATTTAAGAACAAATCTTCAAAAATAATAAATAATATAATAAGATGACTATATTAAAACGAACTTTGTCGTACTGTGTGCCCGAGAACGTTCGGTGGCCACTCTGTGAAATGGAGATTCATAGAGAAACGAGCTTCCCAACTCGGCATGGCCCGTCGACTACACACGGCAGCCGTCATCGCACCATGCTCCACTAGGAGTTGGGGCAAATCAAGAAGAAACCGAACCTACCTTAAGAACAATGCGGGTGGAAATTCCTAAATTTATTTATTTTTGCCTACGAGTATTATAGTAAACATTTGAATGCTTCAGAAAAAAAATTGTTACAATACCAAACCAAGTGAAAGTACATCTTCCATTTCTCCATATTTTATACGTAACATGCTGTCAATAATAGGGCGTATGTGTATACGCGAGTAAGTATGATCTAATAGCCCCAAAGCAAAACAAGAAGCCTGGGTGGAGTTGCTTCTCACTCAGTTTTTTAAGGGTGTTTTCATGTCAATCACCCATCAATAGATTTTATGGGTGTATTTTGTCGACATTGTGTTAGGTTGCTTTCATGCTATGCTTATTTGATTTTATTTGACATAGAAGCACGTCTATAATGGAGCCTGGCTATGAGACGCGTCGAAAGCGAAAGAGTGTTCTTTCTCCCAATATATTTCTCTGATCGTTCTCGTTGCGTTCATATGATTTTTTTTTGTGTTTCTTTCACAAAATTACCAAGTCTACATACATAGGGTTTTTTTTCGGGGAAACTCTGTTGTTTCATTTTCTATATACAACGTTGATAATAATAGGCGTCTATGTTCCGCATTCACTAAGCCAAATTGCGCCTCGAGCAACTTGATTTTAGGTAAAGTCTCATCCTTTGCAGGAAGACAAAAAAAAACAAACAGAAGAAAACCATCCTTGTTTTCCTGTTTGTATCTTGCCATGTTGTTCGTAACGACGACGACGAGACGTGCTCTGCCCTTCACCTCGCCACAAGACTTTTTCTTCCGACTGCATAACAAATGACTGGGAAAAGCGTAAACAACATTTCCGAAGGAATGGTATGGTTAGTAGAAATATGTAATGCCATCATCCATCGCGTCTGTTCAAACGAGTATACACCGCTTTCGGGGGTGAAATGCGGTATTCTTTTCGCGATAAATTGCACTTTTTCCTAAAGGAATCTTCATCGCATTGGCCTGACACCCGTCAGAGTGCTTTTTTTCTTTTGTTGTGTCTTTTTCTTGCATCATATTTTCGGGAGAAACACATACATTTCATAGTCACGCCATAACGAGCACAAGTGAAAAGTTTTTACATTAGAAAGTTAAATAATATAGAGAGACAAGAAAAGTGGAGAAAATTTTACATTATACACCCACGCGAAACGAAAGCGCCAACGGAGGAAATATGGTGAATTACTTTTTAGGAAAGTTACAGAAAAAAATGTGACAGGTAGGAATATGTAATTTAATTTGATAAATATTATGAGGAAATCGGTAGTTTTGGGGAAAAAAATGGTGAACTCCCCTACTTAAATATGTATGTACAGTCAAACCTGTCTAATCGGGCTACTGGCGACAAGCATAAAAAAATAATGCATCCAAATTCGATTGCATTTCCACCAAAATTTTGAATATTATTCAATAGTTGACCTTGCATTTCTATAACAAATGTCTAATGGATTGCCTATTACACAAGATAGGGAATAAGGTTCAATGCTCGATTCATTTGAGTAACTAGACGGACTCTCTTATGAAATATGTAATGTTTCAGTCTATTTCTGCACCAGCTCCATCGAGGATGGTATTAGCGCCGAGTTCAATGCTTTTCAATAGATAAGCTGTTCCGGATGTGGCTACTAATGATGTGATTCCTTTTGGTTAAACCAACGGACATGCGTAACACTTTCATTTTGCGTAACCATCATTCATTGTGTAGCATTCGGACACTTACAAGAGTGCAGGAATAACGTTTTGTACAAGTTGTCCTTCAACTTCACTGGCATCTTCTTGTCGAAGAAAGCTCAAGCATTTTCTCGCCATCTTTTAACCACCCACTAATGCGATGCTTGATTTTGCTCATTTTAATCGGGGCTGAATGTTGTAAGGATATTTCTGAGATTTTTTTATTAACAACAGAATACATTGCTGAATTGCCACTTTATAATAACAAATACAGCTTCATTGTAATAGTGGTAATAAATTCCGCAAATTCAGAAAAACAAAACCTTTCCTGTACTTAGCCAAAGAAGAATACGAATAGAAGAAGAATATTTGGTCGGCAAAAATCATACATCTCCGCAGGGCCCGCGTGGCCGGGGGGCCCACGAGATTTAGGGGCCCAAAAGCCACATGAAAGATTTCTCGAACCATAAAAATAGCATTACTGCCAAAACCAACACTCCGACATCGATATTTTTTGTAGACAAGGAGAGATATATACTTACAAATACAAAGTCAAAACAAATGCTAAATTGATTGTTCCTTTTTTACCAGTTCCCTTAGGTTAGGTTAGGTTAGGTATAGGGGCCGCCAGGTGTAACACACCCAAGCGCACTTAGACCAGAAGTCAGTCAATTGTGTTACAAATTCCCTTAGATAAACAAATTTAATACTGTCCTAAAATCTTTCAAAGTTCATGAGACAATCCGGATCCACAAATTTTCACCAACAAATTTGCTTTGCATGGCTGCGCTATTTGCTGTAACTGTAGCCGCGGTTTGTAATCCGACCCAACGTTTGCCTTGCCAAGTACCATATGGGCAAAATCATTCTTTAGGTCCTTCTGCAAAAAAAAACATCTTAAAACATTTTTGGTAATAGAACCTTTTTTAAACTTTCGGACTGGATCGAAATTTATCCACTTTGTGAACTGTCAAACACGATCAAAATAGTTTGAGAGTGGTACTAAACTTAGTTCAAACTAGTTAGTATGGCCTATTTTATCTTGCTTGCGGTATATACACGGTGAATGTGGTGCCGAGATCACATTTGGTTTGAAATGAGTCTTGGCAAGATTGCTGTATTGAATTTAATATTTAGTGCAAACGTTCTTAAAATTGCAGAATTTAAATTTAAAGCTAAAACAAGGAATGGAGTTGAATTAATTACGTGTCTAGCAAGTTACAAACTAAGGCCGCCCATACACGAAGCGCCCGAATCTTCGGACTGCAAATTCTTCTTGGATTCTTCGTTCTGTCAAATTCATACATTCTCTTTGATTTTGACAGAACAAAAACTAAAAAAAAGGCTTAGGATTAACCGGATGTTTGCGGTCTTCAAATCATAGGTTTGGGGGATCAAATCCTATTGTCGGTCATTGAATTTCTAGAACAATGGAATACGCATCACTAAGAAAATGTCATCAAAAAGTGGCTCCAATATCTGGGTAAACTTTTTGAATATTTAGACCAGATTTTCAAATGTTACTAGTATGGACGATGTCACTTTTTGTGTACTAAAACAGCATTCACACGGGCTGGAAAATTATGCAATCAAAATTTCATTTTGAAAGTTTTCATACATTTATTTATCAACATCGGACACTGTGTTTGTGTTAATGTTAGGTCATTCGGTACTTTTACAGTTTCAAACAAAAAACTAACAAAAGCTGCGTAATTGTCACTATGTATTCGATAAATGGTACACCGCTGTACAATTGACAACTGAATGATACACCATTCCATAAATAAATTTGATATCTAAGTTTGGCAGCGAGAGAGATTGTTGCTAGTGTGTAAGCGATGACTGCTTCCAATTGGCTTTGCGAGCTACCAACTGGCAGCCCGTGTGCATACCACAGACAGCTGAAACTGTCAAATTTGACGGTTCGGATATTTAGACCAGTGAATGGTATAATTAGTAGATTTTCGACCAAAAAGTTTACCTAGATGTTGGGACACTTTTTAAATGGTCTAAGCGTTTTCCATAGTCTAAAAGTTCGATGTTGTAGGCGCGGTTTATTTACTATGCTTATATATAAATAACACCAAATAGAGGTCAATGCTGCGCTCCGTGAGCTTTTTTATTTTAAAATATAAAAAAACATTGATGAAATCATTAATTTAATAATCGTTACAACGAGAACGCTATTCTCAATATAAGAATGCATAGAGTCAAAGTAGCTCTCGGCAAAGTTATTTTACGACGTTCTTAATTTTAGTAGAAACACGGTAACGTCAAAATCATGTTTCAGAAGAGTTGGTTTATGTTAAGGTCTATCCACACTTTTCAGTCATCAGTCACAGTCATTTTCCATAAAAGTTGACAGATTGTCAGTTAAAGAGTGTTTTCGATTGATTTCACTCTGCCTGTTTCTCAGTGTAGGGTGGTTCCCGGGTGAAGCTGTTCCGCCACTGCATCTCCGGATTTTTTCAATTTAGCTTTCTGCCCAAATTTCAGGGGCGTTATGGACATGCCGTTTGCCAAATTCAAATGAGGGGATAATGGGGGTTCTTGATGGGAGCGTGAATACTCACACAACATTTCATGGCTGAACTTGCGCCTTTTCAAGAGTTATGGAGCTTTTTAAAAAGGTTTAAGATGAAAACATTACATATATTTTTTAGTCTAGCGTTGAAGTTTCTAATAAATTTCCAATGTATTATATATCGTTACAAAGGAAATTTTATTTTGTTTTTTTCCTCCTCAGACCATTTTTATTTTTATTATTTTTCGCCATTTTTAAAATAATCGCTAAAAACTCAGAAAAGAGTCCCTTTCACCCTTTTGTCAAGGTTGCGGTCGGTCATGAGTTTTTTTCATAATCAGGGGGCCATCCCCAAGCATCCTGAAAAAAAGCCAGAAATGTTTGATTTTCGATGGCCATATTTTGGGTTATTTTACGTCGGCTAGTCTGCAATGGTCTTTTAATCCGATTGTGGATATTTGCCCAGTTGTCCGATTGTGGAGGTTCTTTTAGTACTGCTTTAACCCAATGGAGTCCCCAATTCGTGTCCATGGTAATTTCGGTCGCGGCCGTGAATACCCGTCACATATGAATCAAACTTAAGCTTCTTTTGTGTTAACAATTTTTACCGCAGCCCTATCACGTGTTCCGATTCCATCTGTTCCTGTTTGCGTTGAGGCTAATCCAGGAACACATTTGGATACATTTTGGTTAAGATTCAAAAGAAAAAAAGTTTTTCCTACAAGAACCTAATATTTGGGGGTTGGTTTGTATGACAGCCCTATGACGTAATATCCCGATTCCATTCATTCCTAGTTATATTTTGAAGCTTTACTAGGAACACATTTGGGTAAAGATTGGTCCATAAAGAAAAAAACTTTTTATTAGAAGAACCTAATTTTCAGGGATTGGTTTGTATGTGAGCCCCATGACGTAGTGTTCTGATTTCAGCCGTTCCTAGATATGTCTTGAGGCTTTCCTAGAAACATTAAAAAGGTAATTATCGGAGCAGAAGTTACTTACAAAAATTTGTATTTATAATTTCGCTTAAATTTTTATAATTCATCGATAGTGTCTACCAAAGTTTTTAATTCGTTTTTGCACTATAACCAATATTTCCTCGCATGACCTTCACAAGTTTCTCTATAAACACACACCCCATTTGACTTCCAAACGAATGAGTTAAATATGCTAATTTTAAATTCAAATATCCTTCGAGGCAACACATGTTAACAATTATCATTTTGCTTCATCAACAATACAGGCAAATTACAATCATACGCGGCGCTACATATATATATATGACACTGACACACTTATAAATTATCAGCTTTGCTGCCCTAGATCTCCTAGAAATACCGTTACGCATGTACTCGCATATACGGCAATATATGCAAAATGTAATATGCCATGACGTTTCCATTCACATTGGCCTGAAAGAGTGCGGGTGTGCTAATTAAATTCAAAAGTTGGTAATGACATCGTTACGAGAAATCAGCTCTCTCTAAGCTCAACCCGGTAAGACTTATACATATTTTGCATACGTATAGGCGCGTATATATGTACTCGGAAGTATAAGTTGTGGGTGTGCTTTTCGCGCTATACACAATCGTACATACATTTATGACATTCCAACCGTCGTATACCGAGAAAACATTTTGCTAATCCTCCGGATGGCAATGAACATTTGTCATATGAAAATTACGATTAGGCGCGAAAATGCCAAAAACCCCGAAGCCAATTAAGCGAAAGTAATGGTATAACGACCTCGCACTTACAAAAGGGCGTATATGTCGTAGTGGGCGTAGGATTTGAAAAGAGGTGAAGAAACTTCCAAATATTGAAATTATGTGTATGACCTTTCACACGTGTCAGTTGTGTATAATTAGTCAAGGGCTTTGGTTTGACTTATTTCAATAACCCATCCCGAAATTGGAGCAAGTGGGTGAGGTGCTGCAGGCATGGAAGAGCTTTTTGTGTTTTTATGTTTCTCTTCACAACGAAAGTATAACGAATAGGCAAATGATGAAATTTTATTAGTAGTTGGTATCTGCAAAGAGGTCTCGGCGATGACAGATATAGGTTGAGTCATTACCGCTAAAACTGGCGATATGTCTACACCGCAGGCCGGGCGACGCGACGCCATGGAGCGGTGTAAGTAACGAGGCAAGGAAAAAGAAGGTACCTACATATGTGCAAAGAGGAAACTAATTAATAAAGAAAGTAAGTAAAACTTTGGTCGTAGGTAAGTTGCGATTTTTTGCCAAAACATGCCCTTCTATTTATCAAAAATTTTCCGGAATTAAATTTCGTTTGGCCTTGGTTCCCCCTTTTCGATTTTTCTGTTCTTAAGGTACGTTGTCCTCGACGCGGCCGCACGACAGCGACTCGCTCATTCCATATAAAAACTCGCTTCTCTCTCATTTTGAAAAACGAGTTTTTATATGGAATGAGCGAGTCGCTGTTGTGCAGTCGTGTCGAGGAAAATGTACCTTTAGGTTGCGAGTTCTTGGATCGCATTTGCGAACTGCTGTAACCTTTGAGGGTAGACAGCTGGGACTCGGGAGTTTTCAGCGAAATGTGAACCATCCATCCTGCGTCTACCTCGCATTCGCCATTAGGAGTACCTGAGCCAGGTGGCCATAACCTCCCTCCCTTGCGGGACGACGAGATTTCTCCGACTAATAGCGGGAAGGGTGTTCTCCGCCGGGATGCCTCCCTTTGGAACCCCACCTTGGGATGCGACTCTAGCTGGCCGGCTTGTCTAACAACCACACCCCCTCGAGTCCAACGCCTAGATGGGTAGAGGCCATGGTCCCTTGGGCACGCCCATCCCCAAGGTACACTATTCGCTAAAGATTTCTCAATAGCAGGTGTGATCCTCCTTTGGCCCCCTTTCGGTTAGACCTAACGAATTCGGCTTGCCAGCCGCAGGATCGTTATACCTGTTTACTACTCGTCGGCTTAAAGCAGACTCGTAGCGCTACCGTTCACATTGGTCTGGCCCCCATCCGTTTACTAAGCAGCGATTTGATTCGGGCCGTGTGGTCATCAATCCACAAACCAGCTAGGTATAGGCGCAAAGGCCATTCTCCCTAATTGGCCCCTTCGAGGCTTGGGTTCTGCGAAGCCACCAACTCCGAGACTGGACACGTACGCTTATATGTGGGTTCTCCCCTACGAGGAACCACTGCGTCGTGTAAGCTTGTATGGCTGACTTTTTGAAGGAATAGGGAAAAGGTCAAGCCATGCTGTGTCACCCATACATGACGAGCTCGGGAGCTCAGGACCGTCACCTCCCGAAGGTCTTTGTACAGATCCACGCCATGGCGTATCAACCATACCAGGGGCCTCCCTGCGCTGCTCGGGTCCGTGGTGTCGCAACGCACCAAATATGTGTGTCACATGAACACACTCCCCCTGCGGGCAGCGAAATGTGAACCGAAACATGCTCGACATCTACATCTGCCCTTTGATCCTCCATTTCCCAAAAGTTTTCAGAGAAAATTAACCCTGTTTGTGCTAGATGCCGATTTGTTTTTTTTTTTTTTGTTCTTGGATATCAGCTTTTAACGGCTGTAACTTCTAAACGGAGACAGCTAGCTAGGACTCTGAAATTATCGGCAAATTTTGTCGAAAATAGACCCCTTTTGCTCTTGGTTGTTTTGTTTTGCCGTAACTCTTACAGTCCATACCACTTCCTAGTCGCACTTCTTATGTTCTTTTGGATAGAAATATGCGACAGGCGATGCGACGATCACGGTCAAAGAGCATGCAATATGCCCTTGGTTGCGCCCTTTATTTTTTTTGTTTTTAGGATTAACGGCTGCAAACGCTGTACAAAAACATCTATGACTCTGGTCTGGTCATCTAGGAATGGTCCGCCGCATGCAGCCCACCTCGTAGTTTCGTGCGCGGCCCGCAACTAGGTCAGAGAAACTCAATCTGTATTAGTACAAGTTAAAGAATTTACTAAGACTCATTAAGAAGTCGGAGGCTTATGTAAGCTTGAATAATGTATTCGAGAAATCTTCCTCGAAGTACAGTCAAACGACCTCTATGTCGAATTTCCCTAATTTACTCTTTATTGTAATATTGTATATACTTCTTCAATGCTATTTCTTATAACTCGACTGTCCCTAAGTCGAAACAAGTTCCATTTCACGTTATTTAACCTTCAAGCGGGCGCGCATCATTTTGTGAAATAACCGGGCGCGCGGCGGTAATTTACCGCCCTCGTCTTTTCCCCTCCATTTGCGCTCCACCGTACAACTTCCATTCTCATAATTATGGTAAATTGAAAGAAGAGCATGTCCCAAATAAGTTATCATCATAAAAAATATTCTCTGGTGAACAATAAAACAAGTTCTGCAGTTTTAGCGAAGCACGTCACTTCAGTGATATTAGACAGAGCACACACATTTTGAACACAACTATATACCAAAATATGCCATATCCGAACGCTTGATGACCGCTGGAAAGTTATGGAAGGTAAAATTTACCCAACATTTTATTGTATCGTATGTATAACAATATGACTTAAGAATACATACTTCTCCCACCTCGATTCGGCCAACGGGAGAAAAGCTATTGCGTGTTTAAATAATCAGGGCGGTAAATTACCGCCCGCGCGCCCGCTTGAAGGTTAAGAAAGTTAAATGGAATTTGCGAGAGTTGCACAAGTTAGGACAATTGTTGGCTATCGCCTCAATTTTCAGCTGCGAGTGTAGAAACTTACTCAGATGATGGGGAAGAGTATGCAGGAACCATTGGGATAAAAAGGCTTCGACTTAGAGCTTCGTTCCCATAAATGTTTTTAAGCATAATTTCGAGCAGGATTTAAACGGTTTAGATGTCCCATTTTACTATATAGATTAAATCGTTCGGCGAAAGATTAAAAATACGTCTTGATACGAAAATTATGTCACATTTGTGAAAATCTCTCCTTACGAATCGAATATCATTCTTTGCATTATTTCTTACAAAATGAATAGATACACAATTATTTTTTGATAGTTTCATAGTCAACTAGTCGAACTTTCACTTACTCGAATATTTTGTGTTGACAATTCGTAATTCGAGCTAGAGAGATTTGACTGTACTGCAAACAATTTGCTGACGGTTTTTTTTAGTTGCATTTGTATACGGTGGCCTTTTTTGTGCAGAAAAATACTAAGCACCTTTCTGCAGTTGTTTTTGCCGAAGTTCGGTTCAGAAAAAAGTTGTTGGCTTTGCTGAAGCTGATAGGTGGCTTGTTCTGCTATCCGTTCACATAGGGAGAACTTTTGTGTCTCCGATTTTTTCCGTTATGTGTCCGCTATATGGCGGACGATAAGATAAGTGTCGCTAGCGTCGATAAGAAGAACAAGAAAATTCTTCTTACGAGAGCTGATAGCGTAATATTCCTCTGCACAAGTAATCAATTTTTTGCTTTTAGCTTATTAAGCTTTTTTTTTTTCTTCTGAAAAAAGACCTCATCGCAAACAAATTTTCGACCATTTTTAATCACGAAGTTAGTCAATTATGTTTCCGAACGTTGTTTTTGGGCTACTTGGATGTTTCAGGGTGACACCGGTGCTGTAATGTTCTGAACAATTGTCTAAAATTTGGCGGAAGTTCATTAACAAATAGTGGTTACGATCTATGAGCCAAATGTTGGCGTTTTAAATGCCTTATAACTCTGTAAGGCTTTGCACTTACCATCGGCGGCATAATAATAAATAATAAACATCATCAATCAAAGTTTAGTTACTCAGTCAGTTCAGAACGGTATTTATACCCTATACCCATAAAATAGTATAGGGTATATTGTTTTTGTTACACCGATATTATGTAACACCTCAAAGGAGCCACCGGAGGTATGGCAAAGTATATATATAAATGATCAGGGTCGGTCCCTGAATCGAATAGGCCATGCCTGTCTGTCTGTCTGTCTGTTAGCACGATAACTCCCGAAATAATGAAGCTAGCGGTTTGAAATTTTTGTCAAAAGTTTGTTTTGCTAAAATCTTGGACGGTATTGAAAATGGGCCAAATCGGACCACGGGTTACCCTACCTCCCATATAAACTACCCCTCCTTGATATTTTAATTCGGCCATAACTTTCAGTAGAATATCGCTATCGACTTGAAATTTTGATCAATGTCTCATTCTGACATATACTTTGAGTTGATGGAAAGTGGAGTATGTCCGACCACCCCTACTCCTACTTCCCCTACAAAGTTATATTCAGCCATATCTTTTGATAGAATGCCACGAAAAACTTCAAATTAGTATCAAATGGTAGCTGTTGGATCCCTTGACAAGGTTATAATGATGTGTCAGATCCGACCCATCTACCCCTCCCTCCCCCACAAAAAATATGAAATTTAATATTTTGGGTTCTGCGTGCCTTCTAGGTCTGTACATGGGTACAGGGTATACACTCATCGTGCTATTTGCACGATTAGAACTCGGTCTCGTTGATTGTTGTTATTGTTGCAATTCATTAAAAAATATGACTGCGACCGAAGGACCGTCTTTGCGCGAGAGACCTAAGCACGACGCCAGGATATTTAGGGTCGCAGCCCAAAGGAGAAGGAACGCTCGGGAAATACAGGCGCCAAAGTACGTGGAGGACTCGCAAGGAATGTTGCTGATTGACGATACGGCAATTTGTAGCAGGATGCGAGAGTATTTTGACGAACTTCTAAATGAAGAATTTCCTCGGGCAGCTTTTCAAGATGTTGAGCCAAATACCACAAATATTGAAGATATCTCAGAGGAAGAGGTGATGGAGGCAATGCATCAGATGAAACGCGGAAAGGCAGTCGGCCCGGACAAAATCCCCGCGGAATTTTGGTTGAAAATGGAAAATGTCGGGCTTAGTTGGCTCACAGTTCTCTTCAACAAAATCAAAGGTGGGCAACCGATGCCTGATGCTTTCAGGGAAAGTTTTCTTCTTCCTTTCTATAAGAACAAGGGAGACTCACGCAAACTCAACAACTATAGGGCTATAAAGTTAACACCTCATACACTGAAGATCTACGAGCGAGTTGTCTGCAACCGATTGAGAAAGATTGTGCGGTTGAATGACAATCAATGCGGCTTTGTTGAAGGTCGATCTACAGTCGATGCGATTCAGTGCATTCGTATTGCGATGGAAAAGTATAGAGCAGCACGAAAGCACTTGTATTTTGTGTTCATCGATTTGGAGAAGGCATTCGATAGAGTACCTCGTGATCTGATATGGTTGGCCTTGAGAGCACTTAATGTCCCCGAGGCATACGTCAGGATGATACGAGACATGTATGATGGAGCTACGACTAAGGTTAGATGCACAGCCGGTGAATCAGAAGAATTTCCGGTGAATGTCGGAGTACACCAGGGCAGTGTATTGAGTCCGTTGCTCTTCAACATCATCATGTGCTACTTATTAACACGTGTCTCCGACGGCCTAGAAATATCTCTTCTTTTTGCTGATGATATAGTCCTCAGTAGCCCAAACATCGTTGCCTTGCAAGCTGCGCTTACAAAATGGTGTGACATTCTGGAGGAGCATGGACTGAGGGTAAGTATAACAAAGACTGAGTTCTTATGCTGCCAATTCTCAGACCCAAATGCACCGATACCAGAAATGTACGTCAAAGGAGAGCAGCTTAAGTCTTGTACCAAGTTCAAGTACCTTGGCTCGATGGTGAACAGCGGAGCTACATGCGATGATGACATCAAACATCGCACAAAGGTTGGGTGGATGAGGTGGCGAGAAAACTCTGGAGTTTTCTGCGATAAGAAAATGCCACTGAAGCTAAAGGGCAAGTTGTACAAAACGGTTGTACGTCCCGCACTCATGTATGGATCAGAATGCTGGACCATGTATGAAGGTTACGCGAAAGAAATGACAGCGACTGAAATGAAAATGTTACGCATGTCAGTTGGTGTAACCAAAAGGGACCACATCAAGAGTAGCTACATCCGAGGCAGCTTGTCCATAGAACAACCAATCACCGAAAAGCTCGAAGACCGACGAATGGATTGGTATTGCCATGTTCAAAGGCGTCCGCCTGAGAACCCCGCAAAGAGAGCGATATCAATGGAAGTTCCAGTTGATGGACCCAAGGCCAGAGGCAGACCAAAGAACACCTGGATGTGTCAAATGAAAAAGCAACAACAACGCATTGGTCTCGGCGATGACACGATCCAAGATAGAGCTGCCTGTAGAAATATGCTGAGAAATTATCGCCAAAACGGGCGATGTGCCTACACCGCAGGTCGAGCAACGCGGAACCATGGAGCGGTATAAAGAACGAGGCAAGGAAGAAGAAGATTAAAAAATATGTCAGAAAATGTCCAACACTAAATCCTTTCCTTTTCGCGTCAAAGCTATTTGCTCAAATACTTTCAATTTCCCCGTGAAAAGAAATGCATTTTCCGGGTATTTTCCTTTCAATATTTTTGTTCTGCTTGTGACTTTCAAACCACTTCCGACACCTCGTCCAAACCAAATTAAGCTGACAGCTTTTTATTTTCTGTGTTATTTTGTTTTTTGTGCCCCTCAGTCACCGACTAAGCCAAATAAAAAAAACGGATAAAAGAGATGGCTCTCGCGGATCTCATTCGTAACCGTTGTACATATTTTTTCTTACTCATTAATTTGGACAGGAATAAAAAATACAATAACACTTTCGACAAGTCTCGAAAAACTTAACCGATTCACTCTATCTCTCTCTGTGCTCTCGAAACGCAATGCTCCACGTTTAATGCATTCATTGGGTGAGGTTACGAAACGAAACAATTGCGTTGGTTCCGTTTCAATTAAAATCACCGACCATTATGGATCAGAGTCTTCTCTTTACAAACAGATCCCCCTTTGCAAACAGCGCCATCTTACGGATTATCACTTGACTGTTTGAAAAAATCTACCGTCTGACAATTGAACAGTGCACTTTCGGCCTAATATTTTGTCGATGACACCTTTTAAACCATTTAAACTCGAAATAAAATGCAACTAAAACTCGGTTGAAACTGAACGTTTAAATTCACAAACAAAACGTTTCAGCTGTGAAGTGTCAATTGTCACATTTTTCATTTTCCGCGAGATGGCGGTGGGAAAACCAAATCCGATTCAACCCAGTGCCATTTACAGAACAACGTAGAAAACAGTTTGGAAAATGCGGCACCGTTTACGGAACATACGCAACTCTTGTGTTTCATAAACCCACCCATTGAATGACAGCCCGTTATGTTTAAAAAAAAATATTCTGCCATCTCGGTTTTTTGTTCCTGGAAACTTTTTCCGGCTGCCATGTCGATGCCAGGAAAAAAAGTGAGTGCATAATTGAAAGGACGACGTACAGTGTATTTGTACGGAAATTCATCGTCCGGCAAAAAAAAAATATAAAACTACATTGACAGTCGGCTGCTTACTTTTAATGGAATTTAATTTCTTTTTTGCTATTCATTTTCACTTCTCTTCTTCAGTTTGGATTCAGAAAAGGTTTTGATGCGTTCAAAACGGAAAAGGTGTTATGCAGAAGAATTTTCAAGTATTCTGATCATTCTTTCTTTTATATTAATCTCCGGTAATTATTTTGTAATGGGGAAATAAAAGATGAATATTCTAAGAAATATTGTCGTAATTTAAAATAATATGAATTTACGACCTTGAATGCTATCTAAAAAAGAGAAGAAATGATTATTGTAAGAAAAGAGGACGAGAAAATTAAAGAAGTTTTTAATGGCTTTTGTAACTCACGCTTCGGCAGTTCTCATCTTTTTTTCTGCTTACAAAACGGATGTGATGAACGTATAAAATAAATAACAGGCGATAACAGGCGCGACAGTCCAACATTGAACTAAGGCCGCAGATATGTTAGTGATATCCAATTTCCAAGATTTTAACTGTTTTTTTGTTGAGGTGTTGAGATCAACAGCACGCTCAGCAGTGTTATTTATCCGCGTAAATGGGTACTCGTTTAACATCTGAGTGGGATCATAGTCCGTCACATGGGTTGTGAGTTCGAAAAACACCATAAACTGAATTCGTCCACGGTGAGTCTCGAACCCATGACCCTGTGCATCGAAGCTGCGCGCACTAACCACTCCACCAGCCAGGCTTATGAACATATACTTATTAAAAACCATCTTTCGCTAACGGTCAAGCAAGAAATAGTATAGAAAGGAAATATACAACATTTTGTCTGAATATGACTGCTAAATGCGGAAATGCCCACTCCAACTGGAAAGTGTTAATTGATTTTCTAGTGAAGTCTAACGAACGGGAAAACATTACATATGTATAAGTGTCTGAAAATACATTACTCCGGATGAAAGGCTGTCCGTCGACCCAGTTGTATAAAATAAACTTTATAAACATGTTCGACGAAACGGAAAAGGTGGATTAAGCAATTTCCCGTGGAAAAGAAATCCAACCTTGCTCTTGTACATTTTCACATGATGTTTATCCTTATGTTATATGCTAGCAAATATATATATAAAGATGAAAGCATTAACGATTTGGAAACATTGCGAAATACATATAGGTATATAGGTGCTAACGAGTCTGTATATAGTTCCTGAAGTTTTTTTTCTTCGTAAAAACGACGACGCGACATATGGAATAAAACGTAGGGACTAACTATATACATACATGTAACTATGTATTTGTATGGAGTAGACGAGTAGGAGGACATGACGGTTTCACTAGGTTTCCTTGGTGTAGTTCCATACCATGAAAGCAAAAAGTTGCCATTTCACTTAGGGTTTTACCTCGTCCTCGCTCATATTATTGTACGAGTAGTTTCATCAAATCATTTTTTCCAACGAAAAATTTACCTGGAAGAATAATGATTCGAAATATTCAACCGTATTATCAGATTTGCTCCGGATATTACTTTTTCGCCGTCGCGATGCCGGTGCGCCTCCTTGTTTTAGTAAAATTGAAATGTAGTATTTCGCTGAGTAATCAATCAAGCAGCCTTAAAGGATCATCGAGAGGGAGGGGTGAACATTTTTCCGGAAAGGTGAGTTTCCTTACTATAGTTTTTCATTTTATGTCGATTTGACTTGCTTATGGAGAAACGTCATTTTTTTAAAGTGAGATAAGATAAGTGAATAATATCCATTCATGCGCTTCATTGAAAAGTGAGAGTAGAAAAAAAAATGTTGTCCTTGTGTCTGTAATAAGTGCTTGATTAAAAATTTCTAAGTTTCTTTTCAATTTTTCGTATCATAAAAACTAAATTTTTATTGCAAACAAAAATTCTTAAGCAATAACTGCGCGTTGTTTCCACAAACAATTTAACTTGGTCTAGAAGTCAAGTATTAAGGAAAGGCGTCTCAAAGCCACGCGGCTAGGTAACAGCATTACTGAAGTCCTGTCGCGTCCTGAGGGATGAAAAAGCAATTTCATGTTGTGGCTCAAACGAGCACTAGTACACAAACTATGTCAGCATGCATACCTATCGCAAGTTCGCCGCGACGACCTTTACCGTACCTTCCATCACAAACCCTCCATCACAGTCGTTTGATGATATTGCTTCCTTATTTGATCGCCTTTTTCTGTACCACCTCTATAACAGCAGGCGGTCGCCCACAATCACTTAAGTCATATAAAAAAGGGAAACAAAAATTCTTTCGCGTTGCATTTCTAGCAACTTCCCGCCGCGCCGTGTTGTAAAGATTTCTTGAATGGTTCAAAGAATCCCTAACCAGGTTTAACTTTTTTCTTGTAGTAATCCTTGTTGGGCTCCTTATGCGGCTCGTTCGTCGTACATATAGTTTAGTTTGCTCAAAGAAGCTGCAACGGAGAGGACTTGGCTCGCTTATCCTCTGAAGAAAAAATAAAAACAAGATGACGAGAGGCCAACAAGTATATGAACCTATAACGTGCTACGCCACGAGACAAGTACATTTTATTTATATGTATTTGCCTGAATTGAGAAGAGTTTTACGTCAAGGAAAAATCAAATCGAAAGAAAATCGATAAAGTCTCTTGGAATAGCTAAAAAGCCAAAGGAAAAGCGGCATTCGACCATCTCAAGATATAATGGCGAGTCGTTCACCTTTAAATTCTGTGTGGGATAATATGATTGAAGAGGAGGAGATTGTTTTTTGTGCGTACAAAGTAGATTGGGATCGGCAACAGGTATTGGTAGAAGAAATCAAAAAAAAAAAATGAAGTATGTGAAAGTTTTAGGTTATGTGCGGGCCTGTCCTTCGCTGCATAAATTTACCTTTCAGCTCATGTCATACTGTAGAAGAGAAATCTAATAGAATGTATTACAACAAAATAAAATATTCATTGCAAAGTACTTACATAAAATAGGCTTCGTCCATGAAAACTTATATTTTCATTTGCGATTTGAAGAGAATAGAGCTTTTTACAGGAAATGTTTAGAATACACTGCCAAACAAACGGTGAGCTATAAATTTTTATGGATAATTCGTAAGCTGGTATTAGTTTACTGATATTCGAAGTAAAGTAAGTTATAAGAGTCGGCATACATTAGCCAGTCGAAATTCATTTCATTTCATTCAGAGAAAGCTCTTCTTTTAGGTTCCGCTACCGAATTCGCAAGAGAAAATGAGCTTTCTCCAAAGAAAATGTGCTTTCTCAAAAAAAATGAGCTTTGATTGTTCAATTAATCGCTAAGTCTATGGCAACCTTAAGTCTCCTCCTCTAATTTAAATAATTTTTTTTTTTTTTTTTTGTAATAATAATATTCTCATATCCGTCATTAAATCAGAAAAGGTACTTTCGCTCTAAAAAAAAATCGAGAAAGATTGATTTTGATTGACCGTGGGGATTTTTATCAAAAATGGTAGATAGCTGGGGATCGATTTTCACTGGTTGATTTACAGCAGGTGGACTCTGTGCTGAAATAGTATCCACAGTCTCTGAAATGTTCAAGTTCAGGCTCGGAAGCTACACTTGCTAAAGGGCGCAGACAAGTTTTTCAGAGGCTTACATACGAAATATAAAGATACTCCAAGGGTCAGTGGCGCAACGTAAGATGTTCCATGTGTGCAGTGGAACACGGCCCCTAAGGCACAGGGGCCCCTGTCGCGGATATAGAGATTTTTTTCTTTGATAAATTTTTTGGCCAACTGTTTTTTTAAAGACATTCATTTTTATTAGTCTGCAAACAATAAAGACTTTGTGTTCGTACTGTATACGGCCAGCTCTTTGGTATTTTTAGAAGGGGCCCTATATGCTGCAAACAAATAATTGGGCAACGTGGTAGAAGCAGTTGAGCTTTGATCGTTGCAGGCACAGTAAGCGGTTTCTCCTATGAGGCTACACTTGGCCATAGTTGTGTTGAGCCATCCCGCATACAGCGTTTTTTTTTTCAGGTTTCTTGCAAAATCAGGTTTACCATGGAATTATATCCGCACCTTAGAAAATGCATATTGTCTATAGTCTTTAATGCTGTAATAAATCAAAATAATAATAATCAAAACTGAACGAAAGATATGTAAGGGTAGTGGCTCTTCTATGCTCTTTTTTACTTAAGGTCCTTTATTTTTTAGATACAGCTTTCCAATCGAGAATCGCTTCTATGTATTTTGGAGGTCTAATGCCTAAATTATTGGCACTCAAAGTGTTGCCATCTGCGCCCGTGCTAGTTCAAATGTGACTTTGTTTTATCTGCTATCCTTTAAGATCCCTTTTTTTTAAATTTAATAATCGCGATTTTCAACGGGTGTGGTGTGCATTTCCCAACTTTCATCCCTTCTACGCTCAAACCTTCCAAGCTTCACACTGATTTTTTTTTCAGTTTTATTTCCAAGGATTTACTTTTTTGAGTAAAATTTACAAAAGACTAACGGTACATCTCATTTTTCTAGCAGAGGGACTCCTCAGCAGCATTTCGAAGTTTTTAATTTCCCGGCTCGCTTAAACATACAAATTTTTGTTATTTGGCCCATGTCAGCTCCTCTGTTTGACACCCTAGCTCTTCAAGTTTTTCGTGAAACTTTCACTCATCCAGAGAATATAACAAATTCTCCAAGCGTCCGCCAATTTGTTTAATCAGGTTTAGGCTTAAAATTTCTTCGGCTTTCTATCGTTATGTTAGTGAAGTAAAAATCGTTAAGCCCCAAAATGACGCGTTTGCAAATACTGAAAATTGCATATTTACATGTTTAAATGTTTTACATATAGACGGGCGCTTTCGCGAAGTTCTGTTCCGGGCACCAAAATTCCTTCGCACGGTTCTGGCCTCTCTTGAAGGTTTTTGCCTAAAATTGAGCCATTGTGATTTAGTTCTTTTAATATTTGACTCTTGAAAAAAAAGTGACTGCTACATCAGCAAAAATGTGTTCACGACGTTTATATACAAGGATAACTTTGGATCTTTCGACCCAAAGATCGTGCAATAATATTGTCAGAATCATGTTAGGACTCATGAAATGAAGAAACAAATGCCTGCCGATATACCCTCCCGTTTATATAATGATGCGATTTGAATCAAGATGTGGACGTGGATATGCCAAAGACTATTTTTTTGCCCATAGGCAGGGGGACTCTCCATATATGAATCTCAGATTTGGGGTGAACACTTCTTCTCTAAAATTAATGACTGTTACTATACTGGTATGAAGAAGAGTTCCTCAAAGTATGTTTCTTTTGCAGCTGCTCTTGAATGAAGCGATAAGTAGGTAGCTAAATAGCCTATGTAGAAACAAAATGGAAAATGTTGCTCGAACATAAAATTTTTGTTGCGCTTGTTTATTGGTGGACTGCTTTACATGCGGGTTTTGTCAATATTTGCTGGTTAAAAATCAAAGATAAGGGGCCCTCAATCAAATTTCGAACACAATAAATTTTGGAAACGTTACACCACTGCCAAAGATACTCCAAATTTTTGTAAATTTAGGGAGCCCGTAATAAAAAACAACGAGACCGAGTTCTACCTAGAAGACATGCAAAACCCACAATTTTCATGTTTTTTGTAGGGGAGGGAGATGGGTATAGATGGGTCAGACCTGGCACATCTTTTACATCTTATCAAGACATCCAACAGCTACCATTTGATATTAATTTAAAGTTCTTCCCGACATTCTATCAAAAGATATGACTGAATATAACTTTGTAGAGGAGGTACGGGTAGCCGGACCTACTCCACTTTCCATCAACTTCAAGTATATGTCCGAATTAGGCATTGATCAAAATTTCAAGTCGATAGCGATATTGTATCGAAAGTTATAGCCGAATTTAAATATCACGGAGGGGTAATTTGTATGGGAGGTAGGGGAACCTACCTCAAAACCCTCCAAGATTTAATACAAACAAACATCTGACCAAAATTTCAAACCGCTAGCTTCATTATGTCGGGAGTTATCGTGCGAACAGACAGACAGACATGGCTTATTCGCGTCAGGAACCGACCCTGATTATTTATATATATACGTTGCCATACCTCCGGAGGCTTCTTTGAGGTGTTAAATACCATCTTATGCGTATAGGGTATAATAATGCACAAACAAATTTTGACATGCCCCCCTCCAGCTCGATATCCTGGATACGCCCATGACGTCAATTGATAATTTTCATCAAACTCAACAAAAGGGTAAAGGTAACGAAATTTTACTGCAGTTATTTTGTAACTTATGGACAATCTGCTACCATTTATTTCGCCACTAATAGTAAAGTTCTGTACTCCAACTCTTCAACTCTTTTATTATCTATGCATACTTTTCCATCTGATGTATTTGACATTAATTTCAACAAAATTATTTCCTTCCCTCACCTCACGTGAACTTACCCGTAGAAAAGTTGGTACGATACTGTCACAAAGTACTGCGACTGCGACGTATACCTATACTCAAAATGCTGCCTCTGACGATGTCAAAAACTTTAAATAAAGAGTTAAGTGTAACGATGCATTTGTGCAAGTGTACAGAGTATGCAAAGTACGGAGGAAATTGTCTTTTATTCAACCCTTTATGCATGTGGAAGTTTCACTAAAATATTAAGTGAAATTTCTAAGGACAAATTACAAGGACGAACGGATGGTGTTTGAATGTTCTCTTTTTCATAAAAAGGATATAATGACATATACGCGCCGAACTTTTTTTTTAGGTTCTTGATATCTATTTTTCGTTTATTTCATTCTAGGTAAATTTTCAGATGAATGGTCAACCTTATCATTAGCCCATATTTACTGGTTCAGTGGCGGGCCTGAGTAGGGAAGGTCGACTTTCGCATATCGGTCATAGTCACTGGCGATTTTTCATGTAAAAGTACATTAGGTGTGTTTTTTTTGGTTATCCCGTGCAGGTTTGGGTAACGAAACTTCATATAAAAAAATGCCAGCTGATCCACCTGTCATTTTTTTATATGAAGTTTCGTTACCCAACCCTACACGGGATAACCAAAAAAAACACATAAATATCTTTTTTATAAAAAGGGAACATGATTTGTGTGAAAAGTCAAATGATCATTCAAACGTCACCCGGAATAACAGTCTTCCTAAAAACTGCTGATGTCTCTAATACCAATCTTAACTTAAACACAATTGTGTCTCCATCGAAGTAGCAAAACATTGTAACGGGATCAAACGATGGAGTCATGGGGCTTCCATAAAAAACCAATACCCTCCAAACAGTGGCGGCACCCTGGAAGGGGCTATGGGAAAGAAAAAAATACAATATGAAAATAATCCGTATAAAACAAGCTTCACAACAGCAAATTTAGTTAAGGCTTACACATTACCACAAAAGTTTTTTCCTTATTTTGCCATTGCTAAGCAAGCCTCCCATTAGCAAAATTTGTTAAGGCCTGCTGCTTGCCCCATTAATTTTATATGTGATTGGTCTGTTGTACGTGAAGAAATCAGCATTTCTGCACGACGTGACATTTCGTAAAAATTTTCAATGCAAATTGTTGTACAAGTATTTTCTAGTAAAAAAATGTAAGCTGGACACAAGCGTTGTATTCTTTGATTTGAAGCTATAATTTCGAGTCGAGTCGCTATCGTGAGCAATTCACATGGGAAATCATTGGTTTCATTGCTAAATAGTACGTGATCGTACTGACTATTTTACCTGAGAAGATAATGTGCTGGAGCCCAATTTCAGCCAATCTAAACAAATAGATCGATTCACAGCGATCTCACTCTTTGTGTACCGGCAACATATGAAGAAGATCAAAATGGCCAACCAAAATCTAAACCGAAATCATAGAAACCAAATCGCCATAATGGTGTTCTCTGGAGCGACAATTACGGAATTGGTTGTTGCGCATAATTAGTTGCACCCTTCCTTTCTTAAGCTTGTTTTAGTATTTAACAGGTCTTGGAAGTCCTTGAGAATCAGGAACATGACAAATTGAAATGACTTTTTCTGAATGCAACGGAACATACCACCATATAGCGTTTTTACTGGAAAAAAATCTCATCACTTAACTTGCGAAAGCACATCATTGTTCGTTAATATGGATAGTCTTAGCACCCTCCAGGACAAGATGCTGGTTGCGCTACTGCCTCCAAAAAGGTACTTTTCAGAAAAACCCAAAATCATGTTTATCATAGTCACAAAATAAATATTTGCAAGGAAGAGGCGTTCGGTCGATTGGACATTGGCATAGAAACTCCACCAAAAAATGGGTTCTACTACGAAAGAAAGTTAAAGGTAACAAAATGTTCGCCTCCGAAATTAGCTTCTGTCGCATTTTTCTATAAGGTCGCTAAACTATTCCAAGTATTCTAATGACGTTCAACTGCAAAATTCAGCTGATAGTGTCCTTTTAAATAAATGCCACCATCAAAATAATAACTTCAAATTTTCCTTAAATTAAAAGATTAAATATAAAACTTTTGGGGAATGGGGGTTTGGTATTTAATCACTAAATATTAGCTTTTCTCGGAAAAATGATGTTTTAACCACCCCGTACCTTCTCAATAACGTTGAATTGTGTAGGGTTGATCATGTCACCGACCTCGGCGTTATCCTGGACAACAAATTACGCTTTAATCTTCAATATGATAGGGTTTTATCCTTGGCCACCAAACAGTTTGGCTTTATTAAAAGACGTTCTAAGGAATTTAAAAATATTTGGGTAACTAAAACCTTATACACCACTCTTGTCCGCCCTCTTTTAGAATACGCATGCATAGTGTGGAACCCTGTCTTCGGTCTACACTCCGATAGATTCGAATCTATCCAAAAGCAATTTACACTTTTCGCTTTGAGGGACCTTTATAACCCAGCCGAATATCTAAATCTCCCCTCGTACAGTTACAGGCTAAGGCCGGGTTTCTGATAGCTCTTATTCAGTACCTGTCGGCTGATTAGTCTTATCGCGTAGAGAAGACACAAACCATATTCAGAAAGCTTTTCCATTTGTTGAATGGAATTTTTGTTTATTTTGCATAGCTACGCCATATTTTGCTTGGTTAAGCCATCATCTTAGATTCAGAAAATCATGGCGCACTTTCATCCAACAGCGTAAATAAGCAAAAGATAACATAACTATGCAAAATTAACAAAAAATCAATTCAATATAATGGAGAAGCTTTTTGAATATTGTGTGTGTCTACTCTAGGCGATAAGACTAACCATTCTATAAGATCTACGAGAGAATGGGCCTAAGTCTCGTAAACTTAATGACTCTCTCTGCAAGAAGAACTCTACTTTGTGCCTGTTTCACCTTTGATGTTATTAACGGTACAATCAAAGTTGATTTTATCCGTAGCAGAATCATTTTTAATGACCAACTGAGACGCACTAGGCATACAACTCTCCTTAAAGAATACCATCACTCTACCGTCTATGGTTTCAATGAACCAATTAAGAGATGCTGTCGCACTTTCAACTCACTCAGTATGCATTATTGTCCTAACATAACTAAATCTGTCTTTAAACTAAACTTGATTAAAGCCCTTCAATAATCCTAGTCCATCCCACCTTTGAAGCCCAATCTCCCACAACCTTCCCACTCAACTACAATTTACAGTTTAGTATAAGTATTTGTTTGTTAAATGCCTTGTTTGGTAAATGAATAAAATAAAAAATAAAAACGAAGTTTTTGGGGTCTTGATTTACAATATTAATTTAATTAGATCCTTATAGACCACAACACTCGCAATGAAATAAGCCGAAAAAGTTCGAATTAAAAACACTAATCTTTCGCTTATTTCAAAATTTATTTGTAATCATTTCGGCTCCAACTTTGGGGTAGCCATCATCAGTACATACTTAATGACAATTGTTGCATTACACATTATGAATGCAGTTCATGAAAAATACATATACATATGATGTCAATTTATATTACAGGGTGGGTAAAAAATTAAGAAGTAAAAGTTTGAATAAAGAAACAAAATAAAAGGAGTATAAACAAATATAAATGAGAACTATATGTTAAACAAGAAAACAGATAAACAAACTGAGAGATAATTTTGACAAAGTTAACTTAAAACTTATAAACTCGAATCCAAATAAATTATGCTCTCTTTTGGGTTCAACTAAAGATGAGATCCCGGTCAAAGAGCGCAGTGGTATTTACGAGATCCAATGCTCGTCATGCAATGAACGATACATTGGGCAAACTAAACGAGCTGTTCATGTTCGTTTTTCTGAACACATGAGAAGTATACGTAATAAGGACGCACGCTCAGCCATTGCATCACACGTATATCATCTGGATCACACTGAGGTTCATAAAATAAGATCTTTTGAGGAAAATGAAAAAATTTTGAAGAAAGTTTCCGATCCAAGGAAACTAGACGCGTACGAATCGCTTTATATAAAAAATTCTGACAATTTAATGAATTTGTGTAACGGCGACATCGATTCTCCACTGTTCAACCTGATCAAATAAAACGAGGAACAAAAATCACCATTTTACCCTGTACCTGCCCGACTTTGCAATATAATTTATTTTAATTTATTTTAATTTGTTTACTTTATTCTGTTTCGTAACGTAGTATTTATTTAATTTATCTGTTTTCTTGTTTAACATATAGTTCTCATTTATATTTGTTTATACTCCTTTTATTTTGTTTCTTTATTCAAACTTTTACTTCTTAATTTTTTACCCACCCTGTAATATAAATTGACATCATATGTATATGTATTTTTCATGAACAGCATTCATAATGTGTAATGCAACAATTGTCATCAAGTATGTGCTGATGATGGCTACCCCATAGTTGGAGCCGAAATGCATACAAATTAATTTTGAAATAAGCGAAAGATTAGTGTTTTTAATTCGAACTTTTTCGGCTTATTTCATTGCGAGTGTTGTGGTCTATAAGGATCTAATTAAATTAATATTATAAAACTTATACTATTCATTTCTTGTTGAACAGCAGCGTTCTCTTAATCTCAAAATTTAATATCGCTCGCAGTTTTTTACTATGCAAAAATATCTTTACTATGCATCCTTCTTCAGACATCCTACTCAGAAAATCTTTTTAAATGCGAATATATTTAAAAAACATACAGAATCAAATGGAACGAAGATTTTTCTTCCTGAATGTTGAAGAGAGTCTCTTGGCGTTTGAATTGCATTTCAAAAGTCATAGTATACGCGATCGTCCTAATGTATTCACGCAGCCACATGTAGCTCATCACACTCTCGGAATTAATTGCAAGGAAAATATGGCAGGATCAGAAGAAAAATTGAGATTTCCATATAAATATCTGCACTTCGCTTGAGGTCAAGTGAAGCAATACCATATAATCATCATCCTTGGTACAGTTCGTCGCCCATTCTACATATTCTTTTGATATGTTTGTGTATGCATATGAAGTAAATTTGAGTGAGAGATGCTTTTAAAGAAATGGAAATTTCTTTGAAGTCGTCTGTGCTGCTCTGGTAAAGGATATTATATGACAGATGGCCCTGAGCCCTGGCGAATAAGATATAGAGATAAAAAGAATATAAAAGTTTTATTTGAACTAAGAGTCAATGCAAAAGTTGGGCTGCTCTAGACTGTAGAATTTAAAGACAGAGATAATCTATTTATTAGATGATTTAAAAATGCACAATACGGTGGAGTTTTTTCGTTCCTAATGTTGTTTGGAGTGCTGAGCACGAATCGGCAGCTTCCCAACAAACTTTAATTGCGAAAAAGAATATAGAAAATCACGAAAAACTCCTAAACTTTCGGTGTTCTCCCCCTTTTGTGCTTATTAGAGAGTGAGAAGATGATTGAGCGCAGTGGCGTATTTAGAAAATTCTCAAAGGGGGGGCGGCACAGAGTACGGGGCTAATTTGTTACATAAAGTTTTGGTGTGGGGATACCCGAGAGCAGCTACATCGGAAAAACATTGGCAAGACTGAGGGATCGTTGATCCTTGATCCTTGATTTAAGGCGAAACTCAAGGAGACCTTAAGTTTTCAATAGACTTGAAATATAATATTTCAAGGTAGGTGGGTAGCTACCTTGACTTCAAGTGAGGTTGACTATAGAAAATTTCAAGGTCTCCTTG
This sequence comes from Microchrysa polita, assembly GCA_949715475.1. Classification (NCBI taxonomy): domain Eukaryota; kingdom Metazoa; phylum Arthropoda; class Insecta; order Diptera; family Stratiomyidae; genus Microchrysa; species Microchrysa polita. Next base: position 22,382,741 of record OX454417.1, read on the forward strand.
AATTTCTCCTTAAATCAAGGATGCATTGACCCGTGAATATAAGTGATTTCTATGAAAAAGTATGGAAAATTACATTTATTTTAATTTCGGCATCCTTGCCTCAAGGTCTCCTTGAGTTAAGGTATGTTTATAAATACGGGCCTGAGAGTCTTTTGCATTTCAGGTTTATTACACCAAAAGTTTAGTTTTCCTGACAGATCTTAGAATAACACTCATTAACTGCTTTTGGCTTTTCCTGAACCAAAATACGGAGGGCCTTAAAAAAGTTTGCGTAGTGTAGTTCGAAGGACCATGAAGCCGAAAAGGAATTTTACAAATATGTACTTCATTGGCTATGGAATTAATGCAATGACCGAAGAGACTGTTTCCATATGTCAAAACGGATTCCAGACGGAACACTTTTCTTTGGAAGAGTAATTTCATACATCGTCCGAAATTCTGCAAAATTTCGGCCAAATTCCGCCAAAAAGTGGTTCTGCTTACTTTTGAAAGAAACACAGATGAAAAGCTGATACAACAAATTTTGGCTGACATTGTGGTCTTGAATTCCATGGCAAGTCTAAGCGAATTTGAATGCAAAATTAGGATTTACTGAAAAAGAGGCCTTTGTATGTTTTGTCAAAAATCTAGTAACAGATTCCGTAAAATCGTATCAAGTGCCGAATAATATTTTACAAGTATATACAATCCAGAATACTACACGGTTGTAAATTTTGGTGTAAACCGGGAGTAAATTTTATAAATAAAATAGTATAACTCCTATTCCAAAACTTGAATCAAATTTGACCCTTTTCAACTTATAATTTTAGTTTATTCAAAAATTATATTAATTATAACCGCTACAGAATAAAACTATCGAAATACCCTTTTAATATTATACATTTTACACCGTTTGGGATAGAATAAATTGCATTGAATGTTGTTATAATATAAAAGGGTAGAATCAATCCTACTATGCTATCAAATCTACACTATCAACGCAAGAAACCCATTCAACCCAGAAACCTAATGATTTGTAGTCTGTCTGGTTCAGTGCGCGCTTGCCTACAAATAACAGAATTGTGGATTCGAAGCCGACTGCACTCGTATTACAATTTTTATTTTTTTCGAGCGGTTTGTATAAATTTGCTTATAAATTTTATACTATTGAAGAGTACAATTTTTATCAAGAATACTTATACTTTTAATATAGTTCAATTATACTTTTGGTAAAGTTTTTATATGGAAATGTATGAATATATTTTTTTATAAAAATTACACCAAAGTTTTCAGCCGTTTAGGAACTATCCGTGGCATAGAGCCGGGAAGTGATCAATCGATTAATTAAAATGAAGCAACAAAAGTAAGCAGGAAGGTATGATTGTTTGTTATTTCCATATGTACTACACTAGCTTCAAATCTATAGTATCTGCAATGCCTTTTAAAACGAGCCCTAGAAGGAATGGCTACGATGATGTTTACTTCGTGAAAATTGAAGCATTGAAGAAAGTACCCCAGGCAGGGCACCACAGACACACAATTCGAAAATGTATGCTAAAAATGCTTTCCCACCAAAACACATTTTAGCATTTGAACAGAAAGAGAAGCATCTGGTTTAAAGACCTTTACAGCAGCCCAACACGAATTTACGGCCAAATTAAAATACACAAGCCCGATCGAAAAATTAGACCGATTGTTTCAAATATCTATCAATACAGCGGCTTCCAGGACATCGATACCGCAACAACATATCCTCAACTTATATCAACATAAGATGGGGTCACTTCACACATGACGAGACTTTTAATAGCAGTCCTTGTTTCCGAAAAGAGTCATGTCGAGATTGGGCAACGTTTCATGAATACCTCGTTGCCAGGGGCGGCGCATAAGGGCCCGCAGGGCCCGCGTGGCGGGGGGGCCCACGATATTTAGGGGTCCAAAAGCCACATTAAAGTTTTCTAGATCCATAAAAACAGCACGACTGCGAAAAACATCACTCCGGCGTAGATATTTTTGTAGACAAAAAGTGATAAACACTTTTCGAAGTCAACGCAAATGCTAAATTTATTGTTCCTCTTTCACCAATTTAATATTGACCTAACATTTTTGAGAGTTAATAAGACATCCTCAAATTTTCACAAAAAAATTGCTTTGCATGGCTGCGCTATTTGCTGAAACTGTAGCCGCGGTTTGTAATCCTACCCACCCTTTTCCTTGCAAAAAAGGCAAGGCAAAAAGATTCTTTAGGTCCTTCTGCAAATATATCTTTAAACATTTTTGGTGATAGTACCGTTTCCACTTTTCCACGATCAATATAGTTTGAGAGTGGTACTAAACTTAGTTCAACCTAGTTAGTACGGCCTGTATATGGCGTTGAAGACTAAAAGATTGTATTTGCTTTCGGTATATACACGGTCATTAGGGCTGTGGTGCAGAGGCCACATTTGTTAAGTACAAACGTTCTTAAAATTGATGGATTTAAATTAGAGCACACTTAAACTTAATGCAAGAAATAGGCCCCCACATACGAAGCGTTGCAATCCATTTTCTGGATTCTTCATTCTGTCAAATTCATACATTTTCTTCAAAAAAAAAAGGATTTGGATTGACGATGTCACCTATATATGTCAATGCTGCGGTGCACGGGCGTTTTTATTTTAAATTAAAAAAAAGCGATTGAAGAAATCATTAATTTAATAAACGTTACAACAAGGATGCTATTCTCAATATAAGAATGCAAAGAGTCAAAGTAGCTCTTAGCAAAGTTATTTTAAGTACAATCTACTTAATTTTAGTAGAAACACTGTAACGTCAAAATCATGTTTCAAAAGAGTTGGTTTAAGGTCGATCCACACTTTTTAGTCATAGGTCACTGTCATTTCCCATACAGATTGACAGATTGTCAGTCAATCAATTGACTGACAATCTGCATCTTGTATGGAAAATGACTGTGACTGATGACTAAAAAGTGCGACCTTCAAGAGCGTTTTCGATTGATTTCACTTAGCTTTTTTCTCAGTGTAGGAGGGCCCACTCAAGAAGTTGGCGGGAGGGCCCCGAGTGAAGTTGTTCCGCCACTGCTCGTTGCCTTGACTTAATCATAGCTTGTACTTATTCTCTGAGACTTCTTGTTCTTGAAACCACACGTCTATGAAAATAAACTCAACCCGTTCGAAAAACGGAGGAGGAGATCTGGCGTATTGAGAAGATGTTGTGATAACGTTTCGAAAAAGATTTACAAAGTTTAGTAATAAACTCAAAATAAAAAGGGAACATTTGGTAGTGCAATTTTTAGTATGGTGTGAAAAAAGTTTGATGTGCTCACAAGGGGGGGGGGGGCACGTGCACCCTGTGCCCCCCTGCAAATACGCCACTGATTGAGCGTCGAACGCGATATTAATCTGCAAAATGCGTTAAGCGTTATCTCTACAATTGATAGTCATTTTTTAAGTTTTTCCGGATTTTGACCATGTTTCGTAACGAAATTTTGGTTGTAAGCTTCATCCTCCTGCTCAGCAACCCCAAATACAACATTATCAAGACAAATTCACCTTTTTCTCAACACAAATTAGCGATGCATGAAATGAAATTAACGATTTCACAAATGAAATTATTGCTTTAGCAAGTCAAATTTCGCGCCTGTTATTTAAAGTCAAATTAACGATTTCTCAGGTGAAATTAAAGCTTGAACAAGACAAATTAACGAATTGATAATGACAAGTGATTTACTGAATAATGATTAAATTGATTTGTTGAAGCGTTATTTTCCATTGCAAAATCGTTAATTTGATTTGATGTATAGATTTTTTTTTGTGTTGACAAAAAGGTGAATTTGTTTTGAAAATGGTATATAGATCAAAAACAAGAAAATGCCAAAACTCGCTACCACAAATGTAAATTATTACATTATATGGGACCATGTTCCCTAACATACTCATGAACAGCTTTTCGTAGAAATGCTAAACGAGAAAAAGCGATTATTTTGTTCGCGATTTTGACCCTGTTTCCAACGAATTTTCGGTTAGAAGCTCCGGATACGTGCTCAGCACCCCAAAAAACATAAGAAACCATAAAAACAATTTCTTGTCGTGCGTAACGTCAGAGCGCGTGGTGTGATCTTCACCAAATTTGGTATGCATGATCCTTTGATGGTCCTGACAAAAAATCGCAGACCACAATTTTGATCAGTGACTGGAATGCCGGTTTCGATGAAATTTGGATGTAGTTCAGTGGTGGGCAGCGCCCGTTCTAGCACTTACGCCGCCCCGGGCTAAAGGACAAATTGCCGCCCCATAGGTACTATTCAAGGCAAATTAAACGTAGATTGTATGAGGAATTCAAAGATGGTGCTGTAAAGCTTCTGTAATACTTGCTCTTAATATCAAGCTAAAAAATATAGGTACTCCATTAATACTTTTTTATTGTTTTTATTGGATGGCTTAACACGCAGGGGTAATCCTGTTAGCAAATATGTATGTAATCAATCACTCACAAATTAACACACACATGCAATATTCTCCTATAGCAGATAATCGGTAGTGTTGTTTTATCCTAATAGTATGACATTAAATTGTCATCCGATAAATTGTTTATCGTATGTTTGTAGGAGTTTTGGAAGAGTTGAGAGTGATGAAGTACTTTGAAATACCAAAATGGAAACCAACTATCTTTAATTGAATGGTTTGAAGTCTTGAATTATTGTCAGTTTCTGAAGCCGCTAAGAAAATCTCTACACATAAACTGAGTACATTTTATTGATAAATATGTCGATTGGAACAAACTGTAAACTGTAAAATCTTCTCACTGCAAACGAATGATTGTCAGTTTTTCTATTGCCACTATTGGTAAAACCACATGAGAGAATATTAATTGCATAACAGATTTTATAGAAATGTGTTAAATATTTCTATAGAAGCAACTCCAACTGCTTACGAGCAATGCTTAGATAAGTCGAGTGGTTAAGGCATAGGACGGGCGATACGGTGGGCATGGGTTCAATGCTAGCTGCGCGCTACTTTTTTCATCAGATATCAGTGTCATTCTATAAGCTTCCTATAGATGGCATTAATACTTAATCTGTTCACATTGGTTATCGAAATTAATGCATGAGGCACGAAAGTAATGATGATATAAGATATAAAATACAAGATTCTATTGGTTTAGAAAAAACGGCGGCAAATGTCACTTCTCTGGTGTCACATCATGAAATCTGTTTCTAATACTATTAGAAGAGAATATTCTACGAAGTAATATAGAACTATATTGTTAGTTGGGTAGAAGCATTTTTTGAAAGACAACACAAAAATTGATGGAGACAGTAGGACTCGAACCAACGCCCTAATAATTCAGAAAATGTAATCTTGATCCACTGAAAACGCCCAGAAAGTATGCACTAGAAAACTGTTCCGCTTTCGTTCAGACTCCTAAGCGAAATTCACAGTTCAGCAAGGCTTGATATAGAGTTTATTTGGAGTTCCAAAAATTGAGGTTAGTATTGAATTCCCCGAGCGACATTTTTTCCACCACCGTCAAAAAATAGCCTTTCACAGCGACGTAAGAAATTGAAAATTAATGCAAAATTATTTTGTTCACTAAAAGACTCAACACATTTTATAAAGACTGCTTGAGAAAATTTTGGAAATTTGCAATGGTGCTCGTTTTCATTACTAATCTTTTGGAGTAGTTTTTGATAACATCTTTATACACTGCGCAGCAGATAAACTTTAATTAGTCGGATCTCTTCGCAAACTGATTTCTTCAGTGATTTATTTTCATAAATGCGTCATCTTGATAATTTTTATAGAGAATTGGGTAGCTAGCTAGTTAAATCGGGAGAACCTAGCAATATCTCGATATTAGCATGTCTAGAAAAATATTAGGGAAGATTAGTTGCAGCTCTGACAATGTGATGTGTACTGTGGTTCCATCCCTCAACTTGCTGAAATCTAAACCAACATGTTCAAAATTTGTCATCTCAGTGCTAGATGAATCAATGCTATTGGAATCAACTGATCCGCGAAAAGATCAAGCAAATTAAAGTCGAGATGCTGCAAAAGGTGTTTGGAAATTATCTAAAATTACTAAAAAAGTGATGAAAATGTTGTTTCGGGCATACAATGTCTCACAGTAGAGGTTGATTTTAACGCTTTTATGTGGTCAGTGTTATGCGATGTGGCTTCTTATTTCTCATTTCATATGCTGTCCCACTTTGCTTTTCGGAAGTAAGACGCGTGCTAGAGTCAAGGACGTAGAATTTTGACAATTATTTCCTGAGCCTTTTATGATTCCGAAAGCAGTACTCCGTATCAATTGTGGGTTATTAAAACCTTGCAAAGACTTTTTTTCTTTAAAACACAACTTTCCTTTTTATGTATTTTATCTGTAGTATTTATGGTTTTAATTCCACTAAATCGAAGTTAATATTAATATTTTCTTTTCGGCCTTTTCCACTTTTTTCTTATACGAGTACCTACTAGCCAAAAAGCCGCCCCTAAAATTTGGCGCCCCGGGCGACCGCCCGGCTCGCCCCCCTTAAAGCGGGCGCTGGTGGTGGGGTGCTTTGTATTTTAGTGGGTATGGACAGGGCCGGATTTAGCATCTTTGGCGCCCCTGGGCAGTAACGAATTTGCCGCCCTCCGCCACTAGATAAGCTTGAAGGTGGCAGTTGTCACCTCACAAAGGAAATGTAGGCAAAACGCTAGCGGGCGAATGTGAAAAATTAAAAATTTCATATTTTTTTACTACTACTAAGCGTATTTTGATTGCTTGTTATTTTTTTATGTTGCTTCCCAAGGGAGGAATCCAGGTGTTCCGTGCACCTCCCAAAATTGTTTCAGGAATGATTGAAACTACAATGATAACATCAGTGGTGTAAAGTTTTCTGAATTTCTTTTGTTCGAAATTGGAGTTGGGCCCCCCACATACGACTTTTTAGCCGCAGGAAATATTGACAGAAATCGCATTTACAGCAGTCCACAAATGAGAAAAAGCAATCTTCTGTTAAAGCAACGTGTTCCAACATTTTATAATTTGAGACAACAAATTAAATTTGAATAAATAAACTGGAGAACTTGTAAAGATCTACATGTCCTATTTGAATATTTATCACTAACCTGAATAGAAGCTACTAAAAAACACCACCTCAAGACGTGCGCCTTGTCTAGTCTAGAACTTTTTACCCTAAATCTGAGGATCAAGCCATCTGGCATACTGCTCTGACAACCCTGGCTAAGTTGGCGTATCCATGGCGAATTTCATCTATTAATGGTAGAGTTCCTCCAAAGAAAAATGTGTCCAGTAAGAGAAACGACTGTTCCGTTATCCGGACAGAAGGGTTTAGCGGCATGCATATATTTCTTGATTTTATGACTCCTGGATTGAAAGAAAAACTTAAAGAACGATCTTTCGACAAGTAGATCCACAACATTGTGAACATATTTCAGTATTCAAGAACTCAACGAACTGGATCACAATGGCTCAATTCGAAGCAAGGGCCTTTAAGGTGAACACGCCTTTTTACAAGTCAAACCTTTATATCTCATCAATATTTTCCTGACCAAAACCCAGTAAGGCTGATATTTAGATAAATCCCCACTCAATAAGTTTGTCAGACACTTTCTTCATAGTTTTATTGCAAAATTATGCCAGTGCCAGGTGTCCCATGTGTTCATTGGAGCACAGGTCCCCAAAGGCCGAAATCCATATTTGTTACGAATTACTTCAAATGCTCATTAGTGTCAAGATCACAAAGCCGCAGGAACAAAAGTACCGAACTATTTTCCTCGATTTTTGCCTTAAGGTAAATTTAATATTTATGCTTTCAGTTATCACAAACATGCTCCAAATAGACGAATTTCCATGACGAATTGGCAAACTCAAAAATGATGTTGACGAATTTCTATTATAAATTGACCAGTTTTCGTGTCCTAGTGATGATGTTCTATGTTACATTGATGAATTTCAAAATATTGTGAAGGAATTTCCGAAACAAGTTGACCATCCCATATCGACAAATATCTTGAAAAACCAAGACTAATTTGAAATGTGAATCCGTCAGTTTTATCTGGAAGTTCGTCAATATGAAAAGTTGACATGGAAATTCGTCAAAATGATTTGACAATTCGTAAAGTTGACATGGAAATTCGTCAACATGATGTTGAAGTATAACAATTTAAAATGAAAATTCGTCAATTTAATCTGGAAATTTATCAATTTGTAATTGAAATTCGTTAACACAACTTTTAAATTCGTCAATTGAACATGGAAGCTCGTAAATTTAATTTAGGAATTCGTCAATTTTATCAGGATGTCGCAGGAGGGGTTTCTATATCAAGACAACACAAACATTCATGGTGACAGTGGGATTTCAACTATGGAAATCGAAAATGTGACTGAACAAAGAAAGGAATCCCGATTTAAGTTTGAACGCAAAGATTGTCAAAAACGTTACGCTACTCTTCGGAATGTCTTGTCTGTATATGTTAGGTTCTGCAGCTGGTTTGTGTCTTGCAAACTAATCAAAATAAATATCTTGAAAAGAACAGTCTAAATCTAAGGATCTAAAAAAATAATATTCTTTATATTTTCGGCCTTGGAGGCCCCTGTGACTTGTGGGTCCATGTTCCACTGAACACATGGAACACCGTACGTTACGCCCCTGGATAACATAGCAAACTGTACAATTCTTATTACATTCGGCTATTCACTTTTAGAAATGCGTTCATGTTTTCTAATTTTTTTCTTTGTCGATCGTTTTGAAAATAATTTGCGATTTACCCCAATAAATAAAATTTCCTATACATATTAGCAACATATTTAACCATAGAAAACGTCATGCCGAAAAAAATTAAGAAAGCTTGCGGTAAATTTTGAACACACCTTGACCTAATTTGTTTTTGGTGATAAAGATAACGAAAACGAATTGGGAAAGCACTTACTGAAAAATCATTCGGTGCCTAAAAAGTTCTAGATTTTCCTGATTTTAACTATTTTAAATTATTTTTTATTTTCGGTGGAATTTCCCGTTTTTCTCTGAACAAAAAATTGCAAATTCGAAAATTTAAGCGTAAGAGTTCTTAAACGTAAAGTTAAAAATATTTTTGTTTTTTTTTTTCTTTAAGTCTGGGGCAATTTTAGAGGCTTGGAAACAGGAGCTGGGAGCCAAATACTCGCGTATTTATATCATCTAATGTGTCTTCAGGCATAATGTTTAAGGTGAAGCCAAAGATGATTTATACTCCTACTCTAATTGGACTAAAGGCCACGCCATTTAGAGTGAATGAGTGTGTGCTTCAAGCAAAATTTTGCGTAGTCCCAATTTTTGAAGGCGAAATCACATTGAGTTGAGGTTGCGATTAAGTGCTTTGGATTAAGACGAATATGTACATCTAACTATAGAATAAATTAAAAAAGCAAAATATTTTCTACAATTATGTTTGAGTTTTCAAAATCCATCTTTCCCATAATTTTAAACCAATTTAAGAATTTGCCGCCCCTCAAATTCTGCCGCCCCGGGCAGTAGCCCAGGTTGCCCATATAGGAAATCCGGCCCTGGGTATGGACACTTATTTTGTGAAAAATGTCATTGGGCAGAACAGGAATTGAGGGGATGTTTCGGAGAATGTATGTGATCAGTTTTTAAACAAAGCCATCTAAAAACATAGCCTGGAACTAGAAAAAAACCAATACAGTTTCTCTTTCTAACTAATGCAAAGCATTGTGGCACGAGAGGCCAATAATACATAGACGAAGTAACCTTCTCAACTGCACTCTTCGTACTCATTCAAAATTGTATGTCACGAGAGGCCAATTAGCACATAAACCAATTCTACTTCCGGGCTGTCAGCTTAGAGAAAGCATAGCAACCCATGCCATGCGCTAGTCCAGACTGGCTATATGCTCACACAACCCATATGTGTTTGACTCTAAATTTATTACACTATACTCCACGAAATAATTCAAACGTCAAAATATTGCCGATGCAATTATTAACCCTTCTGTCGCCGCCTACGAGCTATTATGCCTGAGGTGTAGCTGAATCTTCTGTAAAATCAATTTTATTTTATGAAGATGTCTAATTTTGGTTCTAGAAACAGTTTACATACTATGTCTTACGATGATACGCATTTTTTTTTGTTTCTTTAGACATAGTTTATATTTCGCCGAACGTTTGATCGCATTTGTGGCCGTCAGTTCTTTTGAAATATATATGGAAAAGGGTGGAAATATTGTTGAACGATGTAACCGATGGGTTAATTATCACGTTGGCCTTTTGAGAGAGTAATAAATATTACGCGATATTCTCAATTGTAAACAAAAAATTGACAGTTGAATAAAATTTTCACACATACTATGAACTGCAATAATGTGAAAACGGTGCCATTTTTATTTTCTGATGCCCACTCTGGACTAACGCATGCACATGGGTGGCTATGCTTTCTCTTAGGCTGTCAGTAACGATGGTTTTGCTTTTAAAGGATTTTCGCTCTTTTGAAGTAACAGAATAGATATCGAACCCTACAACTTTACCATTGCTCTTATGGAATTAATTACAATACCGATGCTAGTAGCATTGGGTGAAAGAAGTTTTTCTAAACTCAACCGAAGCTATTCAAAACGTTCCTGAAATCATCCATGACATGAGAGAAGAGCAACTGAATAGTTTGGCAGTGCTGTCAATTATCAAAAATGAGGGTGGAAACCCGCTTGATTTTTGGGAGCTTATCGAAATTGTCGAAGCCCCAATTGTTTTTTTTTAATAATAACCCTCTTTAATAGACCAAGTCGTTATCACGCTCGGTGGCTCACTTGGCTAAGTCGCACTCTACGATGCTAGTAATATAGAGGCCCGGAGATCGTATTTCGGCGTGGTCCAAAATTTCCGTACATGTGCGGATATGAAATATATATAATGCCTGCAACATTATATACACTCCGAAATGATATGCAATGTATATTTGGCTCGAAATTGCCTATAAACGGCTGTGTTAACGCACCATGGCCCCACATGGGGCTATACGGTACTCAGAAGAAGGAATATACCAAGTCGAGGCCTGAACATAGTTATTGTTTTGCCCTAACTCCTTGAGGAGCCATGCTGTCATTTAACGTTTCAACGCCAACTGAATTCAGAGTGTGATATGTTTCAGTTGTCACCCATTCCACTTCCGGGTCGCATTTTAGATTTATTATTCTATGATAATAAAATGTCTTATCTTCTTCTGAATAATAACGAGACCGAGTTCTAATCGTGCGAATAGCACGATGAGTGTATACCCTATACCCATGTACAGACCTAGAAGGCACGCAAAACCCAAAATAATGAATTTCATATTTTTTGTGGTCTGGCTGGTCGAGCGGTTAGTGCGCGCACCTTCGGTGCACAGGCTCATGAGTTCGAATCTCACCGTGTTCCATTGTGTTTTTCGAACTCACGAGCTTGTGACAGACTATGATCTCACTCAGATGTTAAACGAGTACCCATTTATGGGGATAAATAACACTGCTGAGCGTGATGCTGATCTCATTACCTCATCAAAAAGCAGATAAGATCTTGGAAATAGGATGTCACTAACACATCCTGCGGCCTTTGTCCAATGTTGGATTGTCGCGCCTGTTATTTTTTATATTTTTTGTGGGGGAGGGAGGGGTAGATGGGTCGGACCTGACACATCTTTTTTACCTTGTCAAGACATCCAACGGCTACCATTTGATACTAATTTGAAGTTTTTCGTGACATTCTATCAAAAGATATGGCTGAATATAACTTTGTAGGGGAAGTAGGGGTAGGGGTAGTCGGACCTACTCCACTTTCCATTAACTCAAAGTATATGAGAATGAGAATGAATGAGAATGAACATTGATCAAAATTTCAAGTCGATAGCGATATTCTACCGCAAGTTATGGCCGAATTAAAATATCAAGGAGGGGTAGTTTGTATAGGAGGTAGGGAAGCCCGTGTTCCGATTTGGCCCATTTTCAATACCGTCCAAGATTTTAGCAAAACAAACATTTGACCAAAATTTCAAACCGCTAGCTTCATTATTTCGGGAGTTATCGTGCAAACAGACAGACACACGGACAGACAGACAGACATGGCTTATTCGATTCAGGGACCGACCCTGATCATTTATAGATATATTTTGCCAGACCTCCGGTGGCTCCTTTGAGGTGTTACATAAGATCGGTGTAACAAAAACAATATACCCTATACCATCTTATGGGGTATAGGGTATAAAAATGCAACAGGCCATGAGTGGTGACCGAGCGATCACCGTTTAAAATTGTTTTTAAAAATCCCCTTTAGAGAAAAAGTTAATAATGTCGTTCCTTATTATTAATTAACAATATCAGACTATTCATTCAGACTATTTTTTAGCCATATTATAATCAGTACGTATGCTATTTCTCTCTCTAGTTCCTGTCAACCCCTAGTGGGGCATAGGGCATTAACTACGCCTACTCTCCACCTCATTCTGTTTTGCGCCAACGGCGCTAGCTGCGACCATGTAAGATTTAGCGTTTTTGCCTCGCTTGTTACCGATCTGGCTGGTCAAGCGGTTAGTGCGCGCACCTTCGGTGCACAGGGTCATGAGCTCGAATCTCACCGTGGATCATAGTGTTTTTCGAACTCACGAGCTTGTGACGGACTATGATCTCACTCAGATGTTAAACGAGTACCCATTTATGGGAATAAATAACACTGCTCAGCGTAATGCTGATCTCATTACCTCAACAAAAAGCAGATAAGATCTTGGAAATGGGATGTCACTAACACATCCTGCGGCCTTAGTCCAATTTCGGATTGTCGCGCCTGCTATTTATTTATTTGTTACCGATCTTCTCCATGTGTTCCTTGGCCGTCCAACACGGCGTCTTCCTCCGGAATCCTGTGGATTCCAGTTCAGGGCCTTTTTTGCGATGTTATTGGGCCCTCTTCGGAAGGTGTGACCTATCCATTGCCACTTAAGTCTTTTGATCGAAGTGCCTATCCTTTCATGGCCAGTTATAGTGAGGAGATCCTCGTTCGAAATGATCTCCGGCCAACGAATATGTAGGATGCGCCGTAGACACTGATTTACAAAAGTTTGCAACTTATCAGTAATCTCTTTAGTCACCTTTCAGGTTGAACAGAGCCATATAGCAGCACGGATTTCACATCGGAATTGAAGACTCGAAGTTTGGTGCGTCTGGAAATATTGTTGTTTAGCCAGAAAGGAGTCAAATTGAAGAAAGCCGCCCTAGCCTTGTTTATCCGTGATTTTACATCAGCATCCGCTCCACCATCTGCTGTAACTACGCTCCCGAGATAGCAAAATTCATCAACTTTTTCGACTGCCTGTCCCGAAATACAAATTCCGCTTTGCCCCCTGGATATGTGATCAAACAATTTCCATCTGATACCTTTGTTACGATGTAATTGAAGTGCGGAGCCGAGTACATCACTAATGACAATAAGGAAGAGAATAGGTGACAAAATGCAGCCTTGTCTCACTCCACTGTGCACCTCAAAAGGATCTGAAAGCTTGCCCTTATGCAAGACGTGACATTGGGCTCCATTGTAGGATTCCTTTATGATGGAGATTATCTTATCTGGAATATTTCGTCTTCGTAAGGCATCCCAGATGTACTGACGATCAACAGTATCGAAGGCTTTTTCAAAGTCGATGAACATGAGATGTAATGGGGATCTCCACTCCGCGGATTGCTCGATGATAATACGGAGGGTGTTAATGTGGTCGCTACAGGAGAACCCTTTGCGAAAGCCAGCCTGTTCATCGTTCAATGTGCTATCGACTTTTTCCTTGATTCGTCCTAAAACAATCTTAGCCATCAAGTTGGAAATAGTAGGAAGTAGACAGATCCCACGCCAATTATTACAATTCTTCAGGTCACCTTTCTTCGGAATTTTAATAATTAGGCCCTTTTTCCACTCACTGGGAAGAGTTTCAGTTTCCCAACACTCTCGGATTAAGGGAAGAAGAATATCCGCTGTAGCGTTAATATCCGCTTTTAAAAATTCTGTCGGAATTCCATCAATCCCCGGGGTTTTACCGGCGTCCATTGATTTGATAGCGTCTGTTAGTTCCTTTTTGGATGGTGACCGGAACTAATGCCGTCTATTTGAGGGACGTCTTCTGCTGGCAACGAAGATACACTTGCAGGCCCGAAAGTGTTATTCAGGACCTCTAAAAAGTGTTCTCTCCATCTTTGTAGCTGTTGTTCTTCGGTAACGAGCAGAACACCTTCCTTATCTTTCACAGGATGTTCCGTTAATAAAGATCTGCCAGTTAATGGCTTTATAAGTTTGAAGAGTGTTCCACTGTCACCGCGGAGAGCCGCATCCTCTGCCTCCTTCGCAAGTGCGTTGATATTGTTACGCTTATCACGTCTTACACTCCTCTGAACGCCTTTTTGGAGCGAACGGTATTCAACTCTGTATCGTTCTTTAGCTGAATCGTCAGCTGCTGAGATAAGAGACCAAGTAGAGTCACTAATAAATGGTCTCCTACCGCGATCCAATCGTCCTGAAATTTCTTCGCCACATGAAATAAATGAATCCTTAGCGACTTTCCATCTATCTTCAATTGTCGGATTCTCATTTTGTGGTGGTGCATTAGCTTTTTCGTGCAAAGCGGTGGAGAACGCACGCATGGTTGATGAAATTTTGAGCTTCTGCATATTATACCTAGGGCAAATATTTGCACGGTTAGGACGCTGGATTGCTGCCGTTCGTAAGCGCATTTTTGCGATGACAAGATGGTGGTCACTGCCAATATCAGCACCACGTTTCGCCCTAACGTCCAGGACACAGTTTTGTCCACGTTTTGGAAACAGCAATATGGTCTATCTGGTTCTCAGTTCTGCCATTTGGAGAAGTCCAAGTTGATAAGTGGCAATCTTTGTGTTTAAACAGAGTGCCACCAATGACGAGCTGACGAGAGTTACAAAACTCTATAAACATCTCGCCATTCTGGTTTCTGTCACCTAACCCATGGTTTCCCATAAGATGTTCCAATCCGTATGGTTATCTGTATGCTATTTAACTACGTACAATTCTATGTGAACATATCAGAAACATATTGTCCTTCAGGCGACATTCCTCTCTAAATTTGAGCAACTTTATCTCTGCTCATATTTCGGGTACCCCAACCCAACTCTTTCATCTTACCAAATAACATGCCTATGGTGTATGGTGCCTCCATCGCTTTCTCTATCGTTTCGTTTACCACACGCTGCAAAATCGAAGGGAACCCAACATAACGCTTGCTGCTTGCTATCGCATGTCGACTTTAGGCTAATAATGAACCGCGGATTCCGCACACATATGAATTGCGTCACGTATGTGTTTATAAGCCTATTTGTCAAGTAGTTTCCTTCAGGCACAATTTACTTTCAATGTACATCTGTGTTTCACAGAATGTTCTCTTTAGGCTTCCCAACCCAACCCATATATTATCCTCCACAGGAACATGTCCCTCAAAACATACCGTTTTGAGCTCGTGTTCGGTGTCTCCGAAATCGGCTTATTCGTTGTCGCCTCTGGTTGCCGTACGTAAGCGCGCGATATGATAAAAGTCGTCGTGTTTGTTTCTTTAGGACACACGAGACACAATGACGAGCGAATATCCTTGGAATTGAGGATGCTGAAGTTTTCATTTTTTTTTTATTATTATTTTCTTTCTCTCTGAAACAAATGCAGAAGTCAAGAAAAGACGTTGTCGAATAATATGAACGTTGCTTTTTCTCTCCCTAAAGAAGTAAAAGTCACGAAGTGAGAATTAGTTTTTTTTGTCGAGAGGGTGTGCAAAAATGATGTTAATAAAATTTATTTCGTTTATTCATTCTTTTTGTTTCTGTATTGGGCTTCTTCTTTCCATCCGGGGTTATGAATGCGGACATTTATGAAATTGTTTTTCAGAAAATATTGTAGTTTAAAATTTGAAATTTACTACGCGGCAAACTGTACGTGCGGTGTAGTATACCTACCTACTCGTATTTGGAAGGAAGTTATTAATTTTGAATGAAGATGAGTTTTCGTTGGAATTCAAGTTAGAACTCGGCTATAGTTAATATATAAGGAATGTCGTGTTGGCAAGTGGCGCTTTGGAATTTATGGGCATTTGAGGAATTTTGGCAGAAGTGCTGGTTGATTTTTGTATAGTTAAGCAAGTATTTCTGTAGGATTGTTGTCGTTTAATAATGAATGGATGGCTGGAAAAAAGTTGTATGTTGCATTTCATAAATTTTTGGAAAACGTCATAAGAATATAAGTTGTTCCGACACACTTTGAAAGAACATGAAGTAACACATACAACATTCTTCCACTTCTCAACTATGCTTTCACATCTTCCATAGTCATTGACCTTTATTGGTTGATTATTTATTATATATCTAGAAGGAATGATACACAAAATGGTCTGAAAAAATGCAACATACAACGTTTTTTGCAACATACAACGTTTTTCCAGCCACCCCTTCAAATTAAATTTAAATTGATAGCAACTGCAATAACTATAGCACAAGACACAAGAGTACAACACACACAGGTCACATAGTTTTCTACTGTTAGTAACAAGTCATGAAATGCCGTATGCTTATTTCGAACACAAAGACTGAAGGTTACGGCACAGTTTAATTTTCAAATTTCCCTTCACACGTTTTTCTATTAAGGAAAATATTTTTCAATTGCTGTTTTTAACCTGCTCTTTTTAGAATGTGTACTTCATTTCAAAGTTTTATTCGCTAACAACCGTTTTGTAGATCAGAAATGTTATCTTGCCTGTCAGTTAATAGTAAAGGTTTTGATAAGGTAAAATGAGATTTCAGACAAATGTGCTACTTATAATTTATTGAAATTTCCCGCACTATATGTACACTTATCGTTATTTTACATTAATACAAACAGGGGCGCAATACCCCAGGAAAATTGGCATTTCATTTCGGAAAAATTAGGGGAAAGCTGGATTTTTGCATGAGTTTTCCTTTCGAGATCCTAAACAAGACCTCAAAAGTCCCCGTCTGTACGACTGCCGCTAGAAGTACTACATGTCAAAGCCCGTCAAAAAGAAAGATTTTTTTTTTCGAATATCTCCATAACGGTAATATGTACTGCAAAGTGGTTTGGCGAATTTGTAGCTCTTGTGGTTTCAGAATAACATGTCAAAAGTAAATTTTTATTCGAGCATTCCTAAAGGTTCCAGAAGGTCTAATGGTATTTTTAACAAGGTTTCACGGAAATCTCTATTACGGTAACTCCGGCAAAAAGATCCCACCGATGGGCACCCAAGGAAGTTATAAGGGGCCAAAAGTCAAAATTTACCGTTTTCTGGGAATATCTCTATAACGGTAATGTTCACTAAAAAGGGTTATATGACGAATTTGTAGGTTGTACAACGCCTAAATTAATGACGAACATTTCAGATCGATACGTACAATCCTAAGGCGGGTTCAAGCCATGCAAAAACGCAATTTTTTGTTAATTTCGAGAATACCTTAGTAACGGTAACTTATGCGGGAAAGTGGTCTGCATTGAATATGTTTCTTTAATATATCTAAATACAATGCTAAAACGCCCGATCTGTACCTGCCGGCCAATGGGAGCTGCGTGGGGCCAAACTTAAAACAACAACGTTTTCCCGGGAATGGTTCTACCTATAAGGGTAGCATGTACTCGTTGCGTCCGGAAACTGCCGCACAAACGCACCGAAAAATTATTCCTCATGTGATTTCCAGCAAAAAAAAAAGTGTATCGGACACACCCCGATTCTTAACTCTTTAGTTGCCACAGGCATTTGAAAATTTAAATAAAATTCATTTTCTTACACGACTTAAACCTTAACCCTTAGCTGGTTTCGCTATTTTAGACAACACTACAAGTATCGTGGGTCTTCTTTGACCCACTAGAGAAAATCAGTCATTGCAATAAGTTTTTTTATATAATTAACGTAGATTTGGAAGGTCGAATAAAACAAGCATATCTTAAAGAATTAACGAAATTTAATAATAAAATTTTTCATAAATTAACACGTTTTTAATAAATTGGTATCTAACTTTACCTTCTATCTCTTTTCATACAGAGTGTACTTGAAAAACTAAAAAAAAATATTATTCTTTAGTAAAATGAAAAGAATAAGTTATAATGGCATTTCCCATACCTTTCTATTAACAAAAAGAAATATTACGTGAGAAATTAATTCATAACTAAAAAAATGACATCGAAAACTGAAACGTCTTCTTTGGGACTCGCAAAAATTTTGAACTTCATATTTATTGGCAACAACTTTTATTGGCAACCACTACATATCATATTTTGGTCGGAATATATCTGACAAATAAAATTGTAGCATTTATTACATTTAAGAGGCTATTTACTGTAATTTTTTCAATCGCATAAGTAGCATCTGCACATTATTGACTTGGAATACCAGCAATGACAGAAGGCGATACGACAGGTTCAAAGGCATTGACTAATCTGGCGGCTGTTCATGTGTTTGCTTCAAGACATCATTATTATCATCATCAATCCTTTTTTTTAGATCGGTGGAAAATTTGCATTCTCTTTTTTACGTTCTAATATTAGTGGAGTAGCTAGGTATAAGCCAATTTTTTTATGTATTTGTTCCTTTTCAGTTGTTTTTCAGGGTTCGATGCTATCAAAAGTACGAAAAGATTAGCTGAACAAATATCACTGAAAAACTCACGCATAGCGCTTTCTGAGTTCTTCTGGCGACCGAGTAATTTGCACATTTCTGGTCCAGAGATTCAACTGCGCCCTTAGTGCTATTGTAAAATTGAATGATTCCTCTCGACAGATCCAACATGATGCATAGAAGGAATCCTAATTACACTTTGGTTCTTTATAGGGACAAAAGAGCAAAATGTCTTACTAATAGTGAAATCAAACAAAGTGGAGCCTGCTTATCATTAAAGAATCCCACCATTGTTGTTGAAACGTCCGCTAAAAATGTAAATAATTAAACCTACGCTCAATGGAAAAAGTTACATACTAGGTGTCGTGGGTCAAATTTGACCCAGTCGGAGCCATAACTCAGTTCCTACGCACGTCATAACGTTGCACTTTCGCCTCTCACGACAACTTGCACAGTACTGAGAATACACCAGAATGCATTATTTCAGTTTGAACAATAAAAGAGTTGGAGCTGACAATAATCCGCAGTGGGTCAATTTTGACCCACGAAACCAGCTAAGGGTTAATATCTCCGAAACTAAACTAGAAAGAATAGCGAAATAAGCTTAACTAATTTACCTAACTAACTAATTTACCTAAACAACAAAACTAACCGCATTAAAATCGTGGTTTGGTTTTTACTAATCTAGAAAGTAAAATTTTAGTGATTTCGACCAAAACCAAATGATTTTTACATCTCAATTTTCTCCAACTTCTATCATGTACGATTATTTTAAAAATTGGCCCATAGTCTTACAATCATATTTTTCATAGGGTTTTATTCTAGCTTCGATAATTCTAACACTCTTATTGCCTTAAATGCAGCAAACTAGTGTTAATTTTGGCTCGATTTTAGCATAATTTGTATAAATTTTACCAAATTCCAGTACATTAGGGCAGTTTGAACGAATTTGAGCTAGAAATAAATTTTACTTTAACCTCAGTAAAAATTAACCCACTTATCCGATTGCGGATTAGTTTTAGTGCGGTTAGTGTTTTTGTTTAGGTAAATTTGTTGGCAGTGAGAATGATCTTATTTCGTTACTCTTGCTAGTCTAGTTAAGGAGATATTAAGGTTTAAGTTGTGTAAGAAAATTCTTATTTCAAAAATATTCAGGTGATCTTCAGATGTTTTGCCTCCCCCCCCATAACTTCCTTAGGTGCCTACCGGACAATGGTGACTTTTGGCTATATGTTTACAGCCGCAGGAGCTTTAAACTCGTCATAGACGACTTTACAGCATACTCTCCCGTTACAGAGATATTCAAACCCAAAAAATTACGTTTTTCGAAGTTTTGAGCTCCCAGTAGCACCCTTGAGGGTGTACGTATTGAAGAAATTTGGCTGCTTTCTTCGAAACCGAATGGGCTACAAATTCGCCATACCAATTTTTTTAGCCAAAGACACCGTTATAAAGATTCTGCTGAAACTTTGTAAAAAATACTGTTGAACCCCTTGGCACCGTTAGGAGTAGTTTAGGAGTAGTTGAATCAAAATCTACCTTTGGCATTTTATTCACAAACCACAAGAGCTACAGAGTGGGCCAATTACAAGTTCGTTTTTAAAAATGCAATAAAATGAACAAAATTAAATTTTTTCCATGTCTTATGGCTTTATTAGAAAGTAAGTAAGCTCCCATTAATGATGGAACGCAACTTCATTCAAGTGGCTGTCCCGGCTGGCGTCGCAGTAGCACATTCTGTCACACAAATTTTCCAAGACCCTGTTGATGGTTTCAGGCTGTGGCTCACGGATTGCTTGGATGATATTGGCCTCAAGTACTTGAATCGTTTCTAGATTCTTGGCATAACATCGGTCCTTCACGGTTTCTCACAAAAAAGAAGTCCAAAGGGGTCAAATCGCAGCTCCGAGGCGGCCAATTGACATCGACAAGAGGGCTGATAACACGATCTGGGAATTTGGTGCGTAAAAGATCGATTGTGGAATGGCGCGCCATCCTGCATGAACCAGAGGTCGTCCAAATCCATGTCTTCAATTTCAGTAAAAAAAAAAGTCGGATAAAAAAAGTCGGCTCGGTAACGCACACCGTTGACCGAAACGTTGTCACCAGCCTCATTAAAAAAAAAATGCTCCAATAATGCCACCATGCGGGTCTTCCGAGCCCCAGATGCGGCAATTTTGTTTATTAACGTAGCCGCCGAGATGAAAATGCGCCTCATCAGAAAAGATAATTTTTCGCCCAAAATCGTTGTCCAATTCAAGCTGCTCTAAGGTCCAAACTGCGAAGCGATAACGAAGTGGATGGTCGTGCGACTTTAATTGCTAAGTCAATTGGACCTTGTAAGGGAATAATCCGAGATCTATGTGCAGAATTCTTCTCTGGCTAGTGCCTGAAATGTTTAACTGTTGAGATCGATGGCGTGTTGATGTTCGTGGATAGAGTCTCACACTCTGGGCTACAGCAGCCACATTTTCATCTGTGCGCACCGTACGACGACGAGGACCGTGAGTGTTGTCCACTAGCATGTCAGTCTCACGAACTGTTTACACAAACTTGCGTACGTGACGCTCGGTGGGTGCTTCATTTCGGCCAAAACTTCTTTTCAATAAACGCATTGTTTGGGCTAGACAGCATTCACTTTGAAAATAAGTTTTCAATATTTCCCAACGTTGTTCAAGCGTAAAGTGACTCATTTCGTGTATGATACTGACTTTCTATCCAGATTTCGAACGAAAAACAGCTGTCAGTGTCAAACTATCCTATGATTTAAAAAGGAACTTGTAATTGGTCCACCCGTTATAAATTTTCCATAGACCACTTTTTAGTACATATTACCGTTATCGAGATATTCAGAAAATCCTATTTTTGAGAGTCATCGATCCTCTGTACAACCGCTCGTACAGATTCTGCCATATTTTTCGTTTTATTTCACCATAGTTTCTGCAATTAGGTTTAATTTATCTATTATTATTTTCACCAGTGGCGTAACGTACGGTGTTCCATGTGTGCAGTGGAACACGGGCCCCCAAGCCAAAGGGGCCCCCGAATCCGAAATCATAACGAAATTTCGTTTGATATATAGATCCTCGGGTAACTGTTCTTTCAAAAGTCATGCATTTGAACTAATATGCCAGAAAAATGCGTAAGTGAGCTATAGAATCTAGGATAGTAGCACAACATTCAACTTTGGGTATGGTAAACCTTCGATCTCTAAGTATTATACTCTGTTTGCACCGGAGAGTTGCAACTTAACTCAACAGTCATCAGAACAATCCATAAATTATAAAGGTTTTTGCTCATAATAATATTGAAAATTAATAAAGGTTCAACTTCAGGCGGAGTGCCTCTCTTTGAAGGTTCTCGCGTAAAATTGGGCCAATAATCAGCCCCCGCTCTAGGGAGGGGCGGTATTTTGGGTAGTACGTAGACGGAAAACTACATGAAAGCTGAAACTCATTTCCGGTAAAAAAAGACTAAAACATTAGTAAATTAATGGTAATTAGCTCGAGGGCTTTACTGACAAAGGACTGCAACTCTATAAATTGCAGGAATATAACCGTTACATAATTTTAGATTCCATGATAATAAAATTGCTCTTTAATCTGCGTTTTTTGCTTTCGCAACAAAATTGTTAGGTGCACAAGTTTTTTATACCCTATACCCATAAGATGGTATAGGGTATATTGTTTTTGTTACGACGATTTATGTAACACCTCAAAGGAGCCACCGCAGGTATGGCAAAGTATATATATAAATGATCAGGGTCGGTCCCTGATTCGAATAAGCCATGTCCGTCTGTCTGTCTGTCTGTCTGTCTGTCTGTCTGTCCGTCCGTGTGTCTGTCAGTTCGCACGATAACTCCCGAAATAATAAGGCTAGCGTTTTGAAATTTTGGCCAAATGATTGTTTTGATAAAAGCTTGGATGGTATTGAAAATGGGCCAAATCGGACCAAGGGTTCCCCTACCTCCCATACAAATGACCCCTCCGTGGTAGTATAATTTGGCCATATTTTTCGACAGAATATCGCTAGGGACTTGAAATTTTCAACAATGCCTATTTGTGACATATGCTTTCAGTTGGTGGAAAGTGGAGAAGGTCTGACTACCCCTACCCCTACATCTCCTACAAAGCAATATTCCGCCATATCTTTTGATAGAATGTCGCGAAAAACTTCAAATTTATAGCAAATGATAGCTGTTAGATGCCGTTATAAGATGTTAAAGATGTGCGAGATTCGACCCATCTACCCCCTTCCCCTTAAAAAAATGAAATTGAATATTTCCGGTTTTACGCGTATTCTAGGTCTGCACATATGGGTATAGGGTATACACTCATCGTGCTATTCGCACGATTAGAACTCGGTCTCGTTTAAAGTTGTGTTTAACGGCCTTCGAAAAATTTACAAAAATCAATCAATCAGCACCAAACGTTTTTAGTAAAACAAACAAAGCACACGAAGGAAGTAACTGTGTGATTGTATCGTAATCTCAACTAGTCGTTAAGAACCTCAGGAAACAGATCAAATTTCAAGAAGCTATAGTCTGAAGTGAGCAATTGTCCAGGATTTATCAACAAAATTGGTTGACTTAGAGTCTGCTTCTTGAAAACCAGGGTATGTGGTTTCTCGTCTCAGTTCATTTCGCTCAGTAGTATTCCGTAATATTACCGATATTGAGGCACTATAGGGGCATTACTGAAACCTTAGGGACGTAAGCTGTCCTTAGATTACCTTTTGGATTTTTCAGTAATATATTGTTTCATCGTTAAATCTTTCTAGGTGCATTTCTTAACGACTAATACATCACCAATACGTCTTCCTCGGGAAATTGGAGTATAGATTGACGTTCTCAATATGTTGAAAAAAGGATATAGGATGACCTATTGATCGGAATGGCTAACCACAGTTACTAAGAACATTCAAAAAGGTTTAAGTGAGAAAACCTTTCCTTTTTTAACTCGGACTCAAGAAATCAAGTAACAGATGTCTGCCGACAAATCAAGATACGTAAATTATTTGCCCTTGGAGCATATCTACCATCAATTTTATTTCAGTCGATTTAGTTTTCCTTGGTAATGGATGTGATCCACATATCTATAGCAATCAGTTTTAGTCTAGGATCAGCGACTCTTACGAGGTAGAAGGGCACTCCTAAAGGTTGTCTTTCGCCGCGACTCTTGGATTTTGTGATAAATAGATGATTAAATCATTCCAAATTCAATTTTGTCTCAAAAAATGAAAAAAAAAAAAAAACAAATTTTTTTTTAAGAAAATTATGTTCGTCGCTTTTGTTTACAATGTAGACTGCTTTAAATGTGGGTTATGTTCTATAATTTTTTTCTGGTGAAAAAAAAATCGAGCGTGAGGGGCCCCCATTTCGATCTCGAACACAAGAAAATTGGGAAACGTTACGCCACTGATTTTCACCTATTGTATGGATTTTGTACCGTTAGAATCCGTTTATTAAATTTTACTCTCCAAACAGAATAATTGCTCACAACATTTTATTCTCGACATTTCCTTTATCCGTAACTATCCGAGACACTCTAATCAGAAAATAATTCAAGCGTTAAACGTATCCTGTTGCGAATTATGTCATAGAAAATGTCACTGTACCCACCCACTCTCTTACATCAGGCATGTTAACATAACAGCACACAGAGACTTTGTGCTGGTATGCGCTTGACTTTTAGCAAGTCCCCGGAATGAACTTTTGATATAGTTTTTTGTCGGGTCCCATGTAGTATAACATGTAGTATGTAGTATATAACATTTTTTTTTGTACAATGTTGTTTGTAAAATCAAAACATTTGACAAGTTCTCGTACATACTATACCTATATAAATAGCCGGATGGAGATTTTTTCTGTGTTTTTGTGTTTTGTGGAGTTTTTCTTCATTGGTGTTGAGTCTCAAATATTACATATGTTGCATAGTATCCTTTTTGATATCCGGGCGCCGGAAGGTAATGTACTATTTGCAAGTGAGTTGGGATTTTAGATTATAAAAAAGATCTTAAGCTGACTTAATATATGCACTTATGCAAATAAATTACATTTTTTAATGTTAACTTCCGAACTTTAAACTTAGACCCATATCCATATAGAAATAAATTTTAATCTGCCGAAGTAGAAGTTTCTCTACTTAATTTCGTATCATACGCGTGAAATTAAATTGCATCATTAAAATGTAGGTTTTCCACAAATGAAGCACTATACAGTGAAAATGTGCGAAAATTTCACTTTCAAGTGCACATTAGTATTGCACTTAGTGTTAAGTACTGAACAATAAGAAAAGCAATTTCCATTCTACTACATACGTACTACGTACTACTTCTACATACTTTTTGTCGCCAGACGACTTTTCTTACGATCGACAATTAAACGAATGCAAGGAGCACAAGAAAACTATAGCCAAGTATGGTAAGGTACATGCAAAGAGAGAGAGAGAGGGACAGAGTGTTATTCACAAGGAAGAAAGCAAAAGATCTTGCTATGACTTCAAATATGTATATATGTACATATTCACAACCGAAGCATAAGGTAAATTGCATGTCGAATACAAAAGTTGTGCACTAAACACTAAGCTCGATAATTATTTGAATTGAGTTTTCCGAAACCTAATTATGTACGAGTAGTGTACTAACTAGAGTTTGGATTATACGAGTCGAGTTTATTAAGCAATTACGGATAGTGTACATTTAGATATTTTAAATCAGCTCAAAGAATTGAATTTAATATTTAAAATGACTTCTTTTCGTAAATTTTTTTTTTTTGTATAATTTAGTAGTCTGGTTGGTGTTGTAGTTAGGCGCGTTCGGGGTGCAGAATCGTGGGTTTGAGACTCACCGTGAACCAATTCACTGCTGAGCAACACCTCAAGAAAAAAGCAATTAAGATCTTGGTAATTGGATGTCACTAATACATCTGCGGCCTTAATCTAATGTTGGACTGTCGCCCCTGGTATTTATTTATTTAAATTTTATGTAAATCTGGAGTCTCTTCTAGGCAGACAAACTGTTAAACGCATGCAAATCAAAAATGTAATTAAATTACTTATAAGCTCGAACTTTCGAAAGGAGAGACAAGAGATATTACAGATATTTTCAAAATTTTCCTTCCCTTTCCCTATAGAATAACCATCATTACGCTTTGTTAATTTTGCCAAAACCTTGATATAAAACATACAATAGAATAGTCTCGATAGCGATACTAATATCTAAATAAGAAATATAAAACCCATTTTATCATATTCTTCAGACTTTACTGCAATCATATCTCCTAGAATCAACCTACTTTTCAAAATTGTCTCAATAGCGAATTCTAACCGTAATAGACTCTTCACCTACTTAGTACACCCAAAAGCCTTGAGTCCATTCTAGTCTAAATGAAACAGAATGCTTAGAAGATAAAAAAAAAACGTATTAAGTGTTTGCTAATAAAAAATTCAAATCGGACAAGAAATTGAAGGACGCATTTTCATATTAGCAGTGTGGACACTGGACAGACGGAGTGCATTTATGGACATTATGTTTAAGAGACTTAACACATACTTCACATGGTGATATTGCTCTGTTTTTCTATTCTGCTGTGACCAGAAAAATATAATATTGACATGACCTAAATTTCATAGCTAATATACAGATAAGGACGTACTTACGTGTTTATGTATCCTTGTGGGAGGGCACTGTACTCTTTTCCATGTCTACCTACGGTTGCACAGAG
This sequence comes from Microchrysa polita, assembly GCA_949715475.1. Taxonomy (NCBI): domain Eukaryota; kingdom Metazoa; phylum Arthropoda; class Insecta; order Diptera; family Stratiomyidae; genus Microchrysa; species Microchrysa polita. Next base: position 22,409,093 of record OX454417.1, read on the forward strand.
AACACGTGAGCGACTTTATGATATGATTTTAGTAAGATGATGAAAGGTCATGACATGGTTTTTAGCCCAAACAATTTTTTTTGCTGTGATAAGATCCTATTGGTTACAATTATGAATGTCGAATGGATATTTAAGTCCCAGGTGAGCTTTTAGGAAAGCATTTCTAGAATTTAGTTGTATACTTTTGTAAGATTGGAATTTCTAAGGATGTATACCTAGGAAACATTTCGAGGATTTTTCCTTTGATTTAAGTAAGCAAACCAGAGTAAATCGAAGAGGAAATACCAATTTTAGAGTCTCTCATCATTATTGTATATGCGATTTACTACGAAATAGTTGTTTGGATACAGTGGCGTGCAGTCCATAGATGCGATGGATGCGCCGCATCCCCTATTCAACTTTACTATCTATATTCATTCGCTTAAACATTAAATGTACATTACTTGTAATTATGTATAAGTATATATATCAAAGAGTTGCGTACATAAAAAATAAAACACATTATTAAACCCTAATCTAATCCACGGAGGTAAGTTGGTTTAATTTGAATCGTATAAACACACCCAATAATCATCTCACAAGCAAACGCCAGGAACTTAAATTCTACGCTCGCATCTACATAGATACATGCTCTACATCACTGTTTCCCAACAGGTGGTCCGCGGACCGGAGGTGGTCCGTGAAAGACCCGTAGGTGGTCCGCGAGGCTCTGGATACTTCTTACAAAAAAGTTATATTTTCTTGGGACTATAATTAAAGTCACATGCCAAACACGCGCTGTCATTATCTCTCATTATCATGATTATCCAGATTATACTTTGCTATACTAGGTCTGTTATTATGGGAAGGCGATGATGGTGTGCTTAGATTCGTTGCTTATAGCTAAATTCCGAAATTATTCTAATTATAAAAATTCGAACTGGGTGGCAATAAATTCAAAAGATTTTTCGCGCTGGACATTGTCACAAATCCGAGTCTAAAGACTGAGCTTTGCCCTTTAACCTTTAATCGAAGTTAGCGTTTCGAAACCAGAAGACACCTATTCCTCAGCTGGTGAACCAAGTGTTGACGGGAACAAGACAGTCTTTCTCCCTTCTTTCAACCTGTCGTAAACATGGCACATGTTAAATCATGCTTCTTACAAGATGGTGTTAGTATAAAATATCATTCATGCCCAATGACAATCGGTTTATACGAAGGAAATAGAGCGTGAGCTTTTTAATACAATACCTCGACAAAAAAATCCAGTCCTTAACTTGTTTCATTATTACTGAATGGTGGTCCGTCGAGATCCATTTTCAGGCTAAGTGGTCCGCAGACGTTTCTGAGTTGGGAACCACTGCTCTACATGCTCTAGTACCAGCCATTCTGTGTGTACTCAAATTTCTACTGGATGCGTAAACAAGTTTCTCTATGTTCTCCGTACATTTCTCCCAAATTCAGTCAACAGGGCTAAAGCCCCTCCCAGACCTATAAATTGGGAAAGAAATATTGCAAGATGAAATATGAAGCAATACATTTCGATGCAAATTTTATAAAAAATAGGAAAAGCGTGGTTTTGGAGCATAGGTTCCTCGTCAGGGTCGGTGTGCAGGCTGCAATATCCTTACCAGAATTTTAGAATCATCGTTGTGCAAAAAAATAAGACACACTGGTCTGTAGTGACATTTGTAAAAGAAAAAAAATCTTCAACTGGACTCAATTGTTGCATCCTTCGATCTTATATCGCCAGTCGCCATCGTATCAATTCACATCCGAAATGAAATGGTTCTTTGTAAAATACAGTCCTATAAGAGCTTCCATTGCTATTTTGCCTGAGAAGATAAGGTTGCCAGCAGCCATTAGCCCAACTTTGATCCGGTTTTGGTTTGTCACTAAATTTTTATTTTTTTTTTGTAAATTTTTACTAACTTTGCTCTGATTGCGGTCAATGAATCCGTAACTTGACAAAGTGTTATTGCTTTAACATGTGACGCAGCGAAACATTTTACATCGAAAAGAAAACCTGAATGCAACGGCACTACTGCATAATGTTATATGAAAAAAAGAACCGTCCCCTAGCTTGCGGCAGCAACATCAAATATACAGTAATGCGGGTGAACTTAGCCCCCTCCAGGACAAAATCCTGGTTGCGCCACTGCAGGCAAGAGTGAGAGAAGCTAGAAATGAAGAGCATGTATGTATTTGGATCTCATCAAACCTCTTGTATGAATGGAATACTCTCGCTCCTGGCGTGAAAAATAAATGCAAGCGGGAAATATTGACGAAAACGAGAGAATTCGACTGGAAGCATTTTGGGGGAAATTCAGTGAAAGCATGTATTCGTTCTTTTCGTTCATGCATGCCCCTCACTTGCTAATCAACGTTCAGTGAATATGCATGCGCTTTATACGAGTTTCCTTAGCTACTTACAGATTATGTAAATTTTAAGTGTTGGAATTTTCCGAATAAAATAGTTTCAGAATCAAGTACGAATTTTTGTCAACGTAAAGATTTGGTGCAAAGATTCGCGCGAGTACCGTTCACGAAATATTTACGATTTCAAATACAAATACGTAGACGATTTCGTCCGACTCTCTAAAGCCCTATTGATATTAATCGGTTTACGATTACGGTAAGGTTTTTAATATGGAGTATATGGTGTGCAATTGTAGTATTTAGGAGCTATTAACTTCAAGTTAATCGCCAAAAGGAGACGTTTGATATATTGAAATATTCTTAAGTTATCCCAAATCATCGAGAGTTATTAAACTTTTTGAATAATTTTGAATTTGTGCTTATTTTTTATGTTTTTAAATGAAAGCTTTTCGTGGATTGTTGGCATATCTTATTTTGGTCTGAATGACTTCAAATTTTGCTATAGGGAACTACAAATACATATATATATTATAGACGCCTCCTTCTGCCGCATCCCTATTGATAAATAACACGGCACGCCACTGTTGGATAATATAAAATACCGAGAAAGTACTCGACCGCCAATGCGCTCGACGTCTCCTCTTGTATTATATAAATATAAATATAAATAAATCATAAATTAGTGTCCCTTTTAGAAAATTAGTGTCCCTTTTAGAAAATCTTTATAATATCTTGTTCTACAGCCGTGATTTCTAAACTGTGGGGTACGCCCCCCTAGGGAGGTGTGACGGTTTGTGAAGGGAGGCGTGAGTTGTACCTGTGAATTTATTTTTATACTAGCTAAGAGCTTCTGGCCAAAAAGCTGAAAATATTTTAGGCCTAAAGCACTTGGTATTGACGTTTAGGCTCGTGCTGAAATAATTTTCTTTTGATTTCTTTTTATGTATTAGAACACCTTTGGATTATTATGGTAGCACTTCTTAACCTATCGACGTACCGCTGAGCCAAAAAATAGATCTTTTGTGTAAGGATGACTTTTTTTTTGAGAACACTACCTTTCAGTAAACATTTGCGTCTGGCGGTTGGCTGTCTAAATCCACATCAAAAATAAGTCTGGTTGCTATCATGGAGACAGACGAACTTTTAGCAAAACTCAGGTTGCGTACTTATGTCCGAAAGTTTTAAGTCTTCTGCTCCACAAACAAACAATTGTGCTTTTCTATGTAGGATCGAGATACTGGACAATTTTCTGGGTTACATTTCGGCACGCGAGTATTTAGAGGCAAATCTGCATTGGACTTGGACATTGGACTTGGTCATAGTTTCTATTACAAAAAAAAATAATTTAAACTCCTATCCACAATAAGTTTGTGACAGTCGCGTAACGTTTTCTAAATTTCATGTGTTTGAAATTTGAATGGAGGCCCCTGAGGATGGCTTTTTTTTAACCAGGAAATAATGACAACCGTATTTAAAGCAGTGCTAAAATAAGTAAGAGCAGCTAAAATCTTCTGATTCATCAACATGTTCCAAAAGTTTTAATTTTTTGGAATACAGATTGAAATTTTAATAATTTTACGGAATAACTTCTACCTAGCCTATTTAACTATTTATCAGTAAATTGAAGAGAAGTGACGGAAAATACCAGCTCGAGGAAAGCACCTACATGCCTGTCTCGTAACAGTCATTGATCCTAGAATCTAGGTCTGAGGATCACATCATAGGTAATTCACCAATAGAGCTTTGACAACTATAGCCACGTTGGCGTATCCATGCCCAAGGAGAATTATATCGACTGAAATCAAATTCATGGTAGAGCTCCAACAAATAAAAAATTCATGCAATAAATTCACACTTGTCCTTTTGCCAACATTTCGAATATATTCTCCTTGATGCAGCAGTCACTTTCCCATTCAAACACTCAACGAACTGGATCACAATGGCTCAATTTTACGCAAGAACCTTCAGAGGGGCACTACTCCTAGCAGGTTTAAAGGTTCAGCTTATCTTCGATATTCTTGTGACCAAAACTCAGGAAAAAACTGATTTTCACACAAATCAACAAGCTTGGGAGACGATTTTCTTGTAATTGATTGCAAGTTTAGCCCAATTGTATACCGGCTTTCCGCAGCTTCTGGAGAAGCTTGAAGTTGAATACTAAGCTTCTTTGTACACAAAAATAGAAGATTGAGAATGTTTTGTCTCTATCTCAGTCTCTGCCGCTGACTTGCGTAGAGTCGATTTTCTATAGAATTTTCAAAATGTATGAAATTTGATAGCTCAAAATAAGTAGTTTGGACAGATTACGTAATCTGACCGTAAGGACAAAAACCTCCATGGTGAATTGCGATTGAGTCTGAATGATTCGGTCTTTATAAAAATGCTACAATGGCAGCCGTTTTCGCAATGTAAATCGTTTGGCAGGTACTAACAGTAACAGCGACCAAGAACTGTCAGAATCGCTTCTACAACAACCATGATAAACATTCCATTTACTCTCAGTTTGCCTGCCGTAGTAACTAAGGCCCTCTTGCCCGGGGCGGCGTGAGTGCTAGAGCGGGTGCTGCAGCACAGGAGGATTGAATAATGTTGTGGGATTTCATTGCTCAAATTGCTCCTTGTTACTGTCTTATAGCTTTTCTACTCCCTTTTCAACAATATTCATGCATTCCAAACACAATATTGGCATTTAAACAATAAAAATCTTCAAAAACAATTAAATTTTGGAGACTGATTTCAATAAAGACTTCAAAAGTTAGAATTTAGTAACATCATCAACTTATACCTTTAATTGCCACGGTAACTATTGCTGGGTATACAAATTGCGCTAGTTGGGGGTAAACCCGTCCCAAAACCCATCCTGAAATATTTTTTTGCGTTCTTTCCTGATCATTAAGATACGATCCGAAAAGGAAAGAGACCGAGACTAATTTCGAGATTTCTGGAGATTCTTCACCCCTTTCAAAGGGAAAGGTTTGGAATCACTGAGCCCGTAGTACACAAAAAAAATCAAATGGCGCAATTAGGAATTGGTAATTTTTTTTAAGTATTTATTTTTGGTCATAAAAAAAATTCACAGAACAGCCAACTGTTGTGGGTTGTGTTTCTATGGCAATCCAAGTATCTCAGAAATAGAAACCCATATCTTCAGTTTCTGCATATGTTTTGTGACTAGGATAGGTAAATTTTTTGCTGCATTGGCTAAAATCGGTCTATAAAGAAACAAAACTTTATTTGAAAAACCTACTTTTGGAAGTTGGGTTTCTATGGCACCCCTATCGAATGATTAGATTCTATTTTCTGAAAGCGGTACGTAGTCCTTTTTTACCGTAACTTCGAAGATGTTTAATAGGAGCTTTGATTTGATGATTGGCTAGATGGATTTTTAACGGGTACATTTTTCTTAGGTGATTTTAAGCAGTGAGTTTTGATGAGTTCATTACGGAATCAATCGTAATAAAAATCCATCCAAATAAAATTTAGCCGGTACAAATCCACCCAATTTAAATTTAAACGTTTTTGTTTTCGGAATTTTTAATGTAAAATAGACTATAAAGACATGAAAGGGTATTTACGCTTCAGTTAATGATTAGGTGAATTTTAACCGGGTAGATTTTGACCAGATGGATAATGACCGCGGTATGGATATCAACCGAATGGAGTTCATACCACACCCGTTTGGATGTAGATTGCATCTGGATGAGAGTCCTTTGGCTCTTTAATATTTATTTCAGTTGGGGTTTAATTCAGAATCGGGCCTGGTAGCGATATGCTTCCTTGGAAATGGATGGCATCCAGAGGTTCGTGTAAAAATGATTATTCTGGATGCCAAAAAGTGTAATGCAATGGACTTTGGACATCCGAAGATCCGTAGAGAGCAGAGACAAAGCCTTTACAATCGTACGCGGAAGTGACAGGTGGGATTAGTACCCCTGTCCTTTCACAACTGAAACGGATTCGCATGCCTTCGGGATTACAACAGAACAATAGGGTTAAAAATTGGGGGAAATAACTAACTTGCAAAGGTTCCACCTTATTCTTGCTCGACGGGTCCGCATGACAACGAATTCTGACCTAACTAAACCCACAAGCTTCAATAAAACGAACCCGATCTGAGGCTGCCGAATGCAAAATTTAGGGCGCCTCCTGTAATGTTCGTGAAATTATACTCAGTGGTGTGGTGTTACAATAATTATATTTATTCGTGTTACTGCGACTATCACCTCTGCTATCCAATGCGCAACTAACTTGGCATAATAGTAATATTACCATGCCATCGGTTATAATAACAGGTGTGACAAGTATTATACAGATATGACAAGTATTATACAGGCTTATGCTACACCTCCCTTCACGAAATATGTCGCAAAAAGCTTCGTTGAGTCATCCCGTCCAGCACACCTGGATTGAGAGGGGCGGTGAGAGGTGTATAAACATTAATGTCGAACGAATAAACTAAGCTGAGACATTATCGCCAAAACGGGCGATGTGCCTACACTGCAACCTGAGTGACGCGACGCCATGGAGCGGTGTAAAAAAGAAAAAAATTATTAAACGGGGCTGTCTAAACTACAACCCGCGGAAGATACCTAGACGAAACGCCTTTTTTTTACGGCGAACGACAGTAAGCAACCAAAAGATTTGATATTTTAGACGATGCGGAACTATACATAAAAACACGCAAACTGGTTGCCAATTTGCCTTTCGCTCTGAATCTTTCCTACTCGATTCCATCTTTTCGCAAGCTTCTTCACAAAGCAAAAATAACCTTCAGGCGATCGGTCGTGAAATCGGGCTTTAGAGTGCATGCCAGGAACTATCTGAGATTATTTTAGAAAACGATAGGGCATTAGTCAGAAAGCTTAAATTTAAGTTTGCACCACTTGAAAAATTTTCTAACGGTACTTATGAAGGTTTTTATCTTGTTTGGGTTTCCTGCGTATATCTCCGCTCCTAATGGTACCATTTCCAAAAAAATGCCACCGAATTGTTAGGTACAAAATTTTCTTCATCTTTGGAATAGCGAGTGTTCACTATAAAGCAGAAGTAAAATGTTACAGCGTGTCAAAGTTAAAAAAAAAAAACAGTTTTACAAATCAGTTTTTTGCAAATAAGTCGATAATGGTGAATTTTCGCGCAAAAATTGATAAGAATGGACTTGTACCTTATTGGATTCCCTACAATCCAGAAAAAAATTAAGTCGATACGATTAGCCGCAGCTGAGATATACCCGAAGGAAGGTGAGCATTCCGAAGTAACTATGCGTTATACATACTTATATAGGTATAATTTGTTGCAGATGCAGTTAGGATGGTGAGTTGCGCTCTTTATTTGAGCTACCCCTGTAGGCTTCGAAATGGGTATCTGTTTGTATTTGTAATACAGTAGCGGAAATTGAATTGAATTTGAAGGTTTCCCGAAAATCGGGCAGTTCACCAATGGGATAAAGTAATTTACTTTCTTTTTATTTTGGATGGCTTGTTTAGTGATGAGGGTACGTTTTTATTATCTTCTTCAGTAGAATCCAGAATATGATATATAGATTTACTTGGTTGTGGAAGGGGGACCAAATTTGGAAGATCATAAATGTCATCGTAATCTTCATCATTTATGTCTTCGGTTATGTCGCAGTCATAACCGAAGAGCATATTTTCCCACAACAAGTTTTACAGATATTGGTACATGCGAGCCCGGCCTTCCTACAACCACATGCTGTCCCACAGTTTTTATTACAAGAGCACGAAATAATATTTAAGAGGTATGAAGGGATGATTTCTCCCGAAATCATCACAGGCTCCAATCCCACATGGGTTCGCTTCCAGCCCATGTTTTCTGGTTTTAAAACGTTGCCGAGCCATGTCTGTATTTGGTGGTACGTTTGTAAGGAGTGATGATTAGCGGCTGATTCGGTGGGAGGCAAAGCAGCAAGTTTGAAGCGGAAATCTCTTAGTGATGTGTCGTTACGTTTACCTCCGTACAAGGCAATCAAAACATTCTTTCCGATAGTGCATATAGTATTTGCATCTGAGCACTCTGCTTTAAAAACCTGGAGCGATTGTAAAACGCGAGTATGTTCCTTCTTCTTTAAAAAGGAGAGAAGCCTACTTTTCCCATATCTAAAAACGACCGAAACCGTATCACACCCTGTGAAGGCGTGAAGAAAAAGTATATGCTCTGAAAAAGTTTGGTGTTTGAAACCTGTTGATGAATACGAAATTGTATTTTCGTACACCTCTACAGCCTGTGATACTAAGAAACCATGATTTCTTAAATAATTTTGCAGTATATCGTTTCTTTTTTCTTTAATTGGCCAACAATGCCTCCTGCTTCATACCTCTGAAGTTTGTCGTCTCGTCAAAAATAAATTCAGCTGACTGTTGAATTATTGAATTTTCCAACATGATTGATGCATTAGAACACTATTCACATTTCTCAAAATTTCTTCATGCTCCCTATGACCACGTTCAATGCATCTCTTAATCAATGTACGGATACCTCGTTTTTTCACTTCAACAACGTCACCTTCGTTTAAGGATTTTGCACAAACGAAACAAAAACTCATGGCGAAACTAGACAAACAAACAAAACTATTTCAATAAAAAAACCGAAGTTTGTAAAATTGACTTTCATTTACAAAAAGTACCGCTAATGGAGTCACTGTTCGCGTGTCGCGTAATGAACATTATCTCTCTCTATCTGCAGCGAAAGACAACTGGCCGCCAAGTAAGGCCCAACTGAATGTTCGTACATACCCGTAGAATGTATTGCTATCTCAGATCGTCGACTTTCTCTTGGGCATATCTCGGTTGTGGATGATCGTATCGATTCATTTTTTCCTGGATTGTAGGGAATTCAATAAGCTACAAGTCAACTACGAATAATTATTGCGTGAAAATTCACCGTTATCCACTTATTTGCAAAAAAAAACTGATTAACAAAACGAGTTTTTCCACTTTGACACGCTGTAGCATTTTATCTACTGCTTTCAGATGAACAGTCAGTATTCTAAAGATTAAGGCAATTTTGTACCGAACAATTTGGTGTTTTTCTTTTGAAAGTCCAACCATCAGGAGCGGAGATATACACAAAAACCCAAACAAGACAAAAACCCTGATAAGTACCGTTAGAAAATTTTCCAAGTGGTGGAAACTTTAATTTAAGCTTTAGGACTAAGCCCCTACCGATTCCTAAAATAATCTCAGACAGTGCCTGGCATGCACTCTGATTTTACCAAACGCCTGGAGTACAGTGGCTTTCTCAAAACCAAGGCAGCCTTTTCTTTATACTTCAACTATATTTTTGTTTTTATTCCATGGATCTATCTCAATCAAAAAGCACGTGCCGCTGTTTTTTTAATTTCATAAAATCAAATGTATGTATGTATGTATGTATTTATTCGCCGAAATCGTTCGTTACCAAATTTATAATTATCTTGTAGGGAATCTTCAGTGATCTTTTTCTTTTTCGTATGTGTCAAATCCAGTACGACAACACTCTCTTTCGGAACCATTGAAAACTTATATCCGTTACTAACAACTTATACTCTATTTCGATAATTTGTAATATACTTTATGGATAGAAAGTTATTGAGCACTCTTGACTAATACTGCTAATACGTTCTTCTAATCCGTAAATTTCAAATTACAGTACGATTTCTTATAGTCTATCTATTCCGAACTCTAGATTTTATCGATTCGAATTTTCAATCTTTCTTCATCTCTTCGAAATGCATAGATTCGTGCTGCTGGTTGTGCTGGGTTTTGGACGATACCAGCTAGCTCAGCTGCAATGGCTCATAAATCAATGTTGCTCCAATAAAATGTTACAAAATGCTATACGATAGCTCCTTCTATCTATCCGACTTTCATCGTTCGTTCAGTTAAAGACATCTAGAGTGGATTCTTGGCTTTTCGCTGTAGCTAAAGCTGGCTCGGTGTTGCATCTCCTTGGACCCGTTAGCCGTTCTATGTGCAACATGATCCTTTCTGTCGGCTATATTTGCGTGTAGACCCTTGACTCGAATTTCTCAACTGAACCTTATATTCCATATGTATAGTGTATCTGTTGACAGTATCTACTTCCTTTTTACAGCATCCTTATATGTAAATACACACATCAAACTGTTCAGTGTACATATAGTTCATTGTGGAACGCTTCCTTTAGTATGCTCGTCGAAGTCATTGGAAGCGACAACCATGAACTCTATAAGGATATGGGGTATTTCTCTCACGTTAAACATTACACATATATTTCTCATCTCATGCTGTTGATACTCGGGAAAATGTAATATTCTGCACTTTTGTAACATGAATGATGAAAATTTAATAATCGCGTCATGTGGTAACATTTTAATTTGACTACATGATGAGCTATGCATATGAGTCTTGGATCTTGACGTTTTTATACGGCGAAAAAGAAGGCGTATATGATGGAGTCAAGTTTCAATATTACATAATATACTGTACACACACATCATGCAGATGAGGAGCGAATATATTCTCTGGCAGAGATAAAATGAAAGGAAAATTATATTAGGATGGTTATTGGATTTGGGGATATCAATTAGGGATATAAATATCTAGGCTGGCATGAAGCCGGTATTAATAAATAATTACGTCGACGGCAGAATGGTGTAGCATTGTCGGCTTGTCATTGAGATGAAAAAGATTTTTTTTATTACGTATTAGAAATTTCATGATTTATCTTTAAGATTTTCGAGCACCGAATCCAATACCTTTATAATTGGCATTCAGTTGTATTCCGGAATTTGGCTCTAATTGAGCCAAAATTCGACACACTTCCATCAGCATCATTTCTTACGAGTATATAATTCACTATTCTTGCCGTTTTTAAGACAAATAGTCTGTAATAAAACCTTAAATTGGATTTACTTCTCTCTCGGATCCGTTGGTTGCCTTCTGTCTTACGTTTTCCAAAGAAAAGGGCTTAACGAACTGAGATTTCTTCAATTCCAATTGACCAAAAGCGAAAGGATCCTTCCATAACAGGGTGTGGGAAAAAAGATATAATGATACTTTACCCACATTTCTTTTCTCATTCCTTTTTTTCCTGCTGTTTTCTCTCGTCTAAAAGCAAGGAAAAAGTGAAATGTGTGTTTGTGCTTCAGAGATCCGCTCCGCACTTAACCATACCAATGTGCCTATATAAATCCATTTCAACTACCACATACTAAATGATAGTCCATTCGAGAGCTGAAATTCAATTTGATGGGTCAGCAAACCAAAAAGATGTGTAACGGGTAGATGGTTGTCAATCAAGTTGGACCAGGCTGGGGCGGCCGGTCATCGAATCTTTTCCGCGGGGCTCTTCTATGTGTATTTTTTTCCTCAGCTTATAGTTTACGTCGCACAAGCCTCTTCCGTAGACACTTCATTTTTATTTAAGCACATTTAAGGATCTTTCTTTTTCAGTACATACCTATGGTACGTTTCTCCCTATACTCTGGTATACAGTCTCGAAGCCGACTCTTTCGGTTCAAATATTTCACATTCGAGATAAAATACATATTTTTTGAAGGCTTCTGATTATAGAAACGACAGGGCCGTATAGGAAGATGGCGTCTACACTCGCACATATACACGATTGATTTTCGTTTCCTTTTCTTTCGATTCGATTCATCGTCATTTCTTTCATACATTGACGCAGTGTACCACATCGCGTAGAACGTAAATACACACAGTCTTGACCGAATCCTTTTTTCTGGGAAATTTAATTCCTTCAGAGCTTTATATCTTTTTTTACTATATTCTGTTGATGTATACGCTTCACACCTAGTACGCTATATGCGACGTAATATAATATTGGACCGACGACGACCTTCGCCATATCGGGGTGCGTTGGTGTATGGCCACTGACACACACACCCATACACAATGTCGCTCGATACTATCAGTTTTTTTCTGAATGGCGAAAAAAAAAGGATCTGATTTTGTATTCAATAGGTACCATAAATAATGTTGAAGGTGTTATTTTCTGCTTCGGTGAATACAATAATAGATCATTTCATGAAAGGATAATTTTCCAAGTATCATTGTTGAATAGGTCTTCGGTGAGGACATGCAAATTGATTCAATTTTGTTTTTTCGTTTCGGTTTTCTATTTTTTGGGTGACAATGATTGTTGATAGATTTATGTTGGCTTGATTGATAAGCAAGAAAAGACTGAAAATGTATGGAACCCGGAAAATACAAAAATGAAGTTATCAGAAAATATAATACAGAATTAAGCAAATTATCCAAAAAGTTTTTTTTTTAATTTTCAGATTTATTTTTTGATAAACTGATAAGTGATTTATGAAGGGGGGTACATTTTATGATAATTTTCATTGTCGGTACCGATGGAACGGACTATGATTCCACTGAGATGGTTCAAAACGATATTTCGCCCATTAAATTCCCGTTGTGTCCTTCAAGATCCCGACCTTCATTCATTATCCCGTCAATTGAAATTCCGACTAATCAATAGCCCGCCAAATAATTATCCCGCCATTTGAATAACTCGCTCATTCAAAATACCGCTTTTTAATATTTCGTTATAGGGTAAAGACAGGGCTGGATTTAGCCCTTAGTAGTGCCCCTAGGCACTGCAAATTGCCGTCCTCCGCCAATGGTTAATCTTCAAAGTAGTTTAAGTCGCATACAAATGGTAGGCAAAACGTAAGCGGATTTAAACAATATTCATAATTTTATATTTTTCTACAAAAAAAAGTTGGCTCAAGGGACGTAGTCAGGGGAGGGATACAGAATGTCCGGACTCCCACCGAAATTTTTTTCAAAAATGACGAAAACCATGAAAACTTAAATGATGCACACTTTTCTTCAAAATGCATTCAGAATATTTTCTTAAAACTTTTCAAATTTTTAAGCTTGAATTTGTTTATTATGGATCGTTTTGGAAATCATAAACGAATAACTTCAACAAATCAAATTAGCTCTTGTTGTCATATTTGACGGACAGACATCATACCAAAAAATGTGTTTTCCTATTCTGTTTTTCGTCATAAATTGAAATTTTACGTGAAGTTTACGGCGAATTTCGATAACAACTCTTTGACCTCATCTGGAGCTTTCGAAAAATCTAGTAAAATTTTTACAGTTTCCGTTGTCTAGTGCAACTAACTTAGGATCCGACTTCGAGAAATTTTTTGTTTTTGCTAAAAAAGATAACAACAAAAAAAATACCTAAAAAATCGAAAATGCAAGCACTCATTGGTGTTATTTAGCAAAAGTAACTAGGCCCCTAAAGTGAGATATTTTGTTGGTTTTTATTACTATATCCTCTCAATGGTGTCACCGGAGGTATGGCAAAGTATATAATATAAATGATCAGGGTCGGATCCTGATTCGAATAAACCATGTCTGTCTGTCTGTCCGTGTGTCTGTCTGTTCGCACGAAAATTCCTGAAATAATGAAGCTAGCGGCTTGAAATATTGGCCAGATGTCTGTTTTGACAAAATCTTGGATCGTATTGGAAATTGCCCAAATCGGACCAAGGGTTCCCCTACCTCCCATACAAATGATCCCTCCTTGGTATTTTAATTCGGCCATAACTTTTGACAAACTATCGCTAGCGACCTGAAATTTTCATCAAATCCTATTTGTGACATATCTTTGAAGCTGATGGAAAGAAGATCAAGTCTGGCCACCCAAACCCCTATCTCCCCTACGAAGCTATAATCAGCCATATCTTTTGATAAAATATTGCGAAAAACTTCAAATTTGTGTCAAAAAAAAAGCTGATAGATGTCCTTGTAAAATTTGTATGGTGTGCCAGATCTGACCCATCTACCTCTTCCTCGCCTATAAAAAAATTGATATTGAATTTTTTTCTGTTTGTGCGCCTTCCGTACCTAGAAGGGTATACATTCATCGAGCTATTCGCACGATTAGAACTATACGTAGATCTCGTTTTTATTTCTGGCTGTGGATTTTTCGGTTTTACTCTGAACAAATGAAAAATTCAGTTATTTAACGCGTTCACTATCTGACCAGTTTTAGTCAACATTACTACCACGTCTGGCATCCGAATATCCATACATATATGAGTCACATGTGACTCATAGACGTGAACGGGAAGGAACACTGTGTGCACATGTGACTCATAGACAGTGATCGTCTTAAATGTAAAAATTGTGAAGAATTAATTTGTTCTCATTCCTCACATTACACTTATTTGATGCAAACATGTTACTGAAAAATTTAATATAGACCCATCCCGAACCAAATCTGGGTTACGTCCCAGACAACTTAAAATGGGGCAAAAGCTAAGGTCGTGACAAACCCCTTTAAAAAAAAGAAAAGCTGCTTCAGCCTTTGTGTGAAATCTTCAAATTAGGACAGTAGCATGACTTGTTCCTTTAAAATTTTGAAACAATAATTTTTCAATAGGGATATTGCATGCCTCTATTTTTTCCCCAATTCGGGAGTTCGAGGCCAAGCTCTATAAACATGTCAAATTTTTAATGAATTAATATTTTCCTAGACTAGCCAAATTACCCGCCTCAGTAGGCCATTCGGAGTGGCTGCTTCTAACTGGATAAATCCTTACTTTTGAAGGCGCAGTAACATTACAATTTGAGGTGAGATTGTGATTGAGCGACCTGGATTGAGGCGAATACTATTCTTCTATTATTACCCTAACTCCTAGTGGAGCATGGTGCGCTGATGAATACCGTGTGTAATCGTCAACGTTACAAAGACAACTGAATTCGGAGTGTGATTCGGTTGTCAGCCGTACCAGAGAACAGGCGAATACAGAGAACTAGAATTAATTAAAACCAACTTTTCGAGTTTTCAAATCTCTCACAAATTTTAAAACCAATAGCAAGTTTCAAAAAATTTCTGCACTTTGAAATCTGTCGCCCGGGCAGTTTTCCGGGTTTGTCCATATGGGAAATCCGGCCCTGGGTAAGGGTTTGTGTTCGTAGAGACGACCCATGTAATGATCGCTCAGCGTTCGTAGTGTAGCATTTCTGCAATTCCGAGCCCCATTTGCATATTTTATCGACCATAGACTAAAGGTACGTTGTCCTCGACGCGGCCGCACGACAGCGACTCTCTCATTCCATATAAAAACTCGTTTCTCTCTCATTTTAAAAACGAGTTTTTATATGGAATGAGCGAGTCGCTGTCGTGCAGTCGTGTCGAGGAAAAAGTACTTTAAGGAATCATTTCTGTACAGAAAATATACGCATATAGTTCTCAGTGTCTTAACTGCGATCGCTGAGCGATTATCTCATGATCCGTCCCTACGAACACAAACCTTTAAAATTACGTTTTCCTCGGCACGGCCCCAGCGGCTCTAGCGACTACGACTCGCCCATTGCATATAAAAACTCGTTTTTAGTTGATAATCGCTTATCGTCGAATGAACCGCGCGGCTCCTGTTGTATATAATGTCCGCATGAGTGGTGAACGTGGTGCACTCGATTGTTTGTAGGCTTCGGGCGACGGCTGCTTGGGGTAAGGAACTTGTTCTAGAGCCGCTGGAGTCGCTAGAGTCGCTGTGGCCGCGTCAAGAGCAACGTACCTTAAGTATTCCTTCAAAAATCGAATATTGTTGCATGTAACTATATTAGAAAATAATTGCAATTTAGGGTCTCCTCACACGGGTTTACTTAAGTCTCCAAGACCCAAGTCAATGATAAGTCTTCGGGTCGTCGAGACCTTAGTATCCCCGTGTAAATTGTGGCTTAGTATGATCTAATGTGATAATGATATTCAATATTATGAACGGGCGGAATTTTTGTTTTTCGGGAGTACCCCGGTTGAGTAACTGGGCAGAGTGTGTTGTTGTTTCCAATATTAAAAAAGCAAACCTTACCGTTGAGACGTCAGAAGCTCTAAATTGCAATTAGTGCTGCATTTACCCAAATGTGAATTGATTTTCGGGGAAATCCAATTCAGTGATTTTTTTGTAATTTGATTACAAGGATTCTCACTTATGAATTTTTAGCGATTTCGGGCTTTTAAATTGTTTGTCAGTATTATATACATGTAATAAGTACCCCGGTACAGAGGACTTGGATGATGTGCTTTATGTGAGTGGCTCCCAACTCGCAAATGTGTGCTGATCACTTATCCTGATAATAAACGACTACGAACCCTAGAGAGATAATCATATTTTTTACTCTTAAAAAGATAATCATACGTCGATTCGACGTGTTGCTAGTTAACATCCTTATAACTTCTTTGTTAAGAGTACATGTTGATATATAATCATTTGTATTTAATGTTAATCTGTTAAACTCATGGTTTTGCAAAATTATCGTTTGTTTGTTTATATAATATTAATTTTAAAAAAGTGGTTCTAGGAGAAAGTGCATATAAATTGCCGTATTTCAATAGATTAAAATAAAGGATATCTTTATCGAAACAGGCTTTTATTGGTTATATCCAAGTAAATACACATCCACATTATGAAGATTTATAAAAATGTCAATTCGGGGAAATTAAAATATTTTCCTGTACAAATTTGTTCTACGTCGATTCGACGTATATTTGACCCCTGCGGACTTATGACCCCCCAATATCTTAGGCTGTGTGGCATCCTAGCCAATAATTTTGCCACGTAATTACGCCTACAGACATGTATTGAGTTAAATCTTGGAACCAACAAATTATAAAGCTTCACTTAAGAGATATAATAAAAACAAAAATTTCTGTACGTCAATTCGACGTAAATTATCTCTCTAGGATTAATGAAGGGAATTTGGGTTAAACAAATTTATAACACAGTTGAGGATCTCAATCGCACTTATCCGAAATTGCAATATTTTTAACTCAACAATAAAGTCGCAACCCCATGAAAACAAAAATATGCATTCTAGACAACATTTTTTGAGTTTGTGTGTGAAAAAGCGACGGAGCAAAATGTGACAAAGGTGTTTGTGCATTGTGCGTTTTTGTCAAATGATTTTCTTAGTTTTCTGTTTGCACGCATTTTTGGTTACAGTTATCGGTCACAGGATCGATTTAGTTGTTCTTGTCGCGGCGATAAGATTAGAGACAGAGTGAGAGTGGAATCGGAGCTTCCCATTAAAATTCCGTAGCAAAACAGGGTCAAAATCGTAAAAAAAAAACCTCAAAATATTTGCACTTTTTCCGATCATTGGCTTATTTGTAACAACATAAATAAGCATGTGTGCATAATTTCAACTCTGTAGCTTTAATAGCGGCTGAGAAAAACGCGCTGCAACAGAACAGACGAACAGACTGACATCGCCCAATTGACTCCCCAAGTCATGCTGATCATATATGTATGTATACTTTTTATATGGTCGGAGATGCTTCCTTCAATGCGTTACAAACTTCACGACAAAGTTAATATACCTTTTCACTCTATAAACGGAAGGTATAATGATTTTAAATGAAAAGTACGCAATTTCAATTGAAAGTTTAGTGTGTAAATTTAAAATGGTAAATTTGTTGACTTTGACTTTGCCACTTGAATTGACACGACTTACCCTTCTTGGACGTCGTCAAAAAAGTACTTCTTTAGCTTGTTTGTAACTACAGGGATTTGTCCGTTTGTTAAAAAGGCGTGACAAACTTTATACAGGGTGTCCCATTCATGGTGGAGAATATTTTAATGGTAGGTAGTATGGTTCATTTGGGGAAAATTAATGTACAACGGGACCCCTCTATTTTTAACCGTTACAATGTTATAGCATTTTTTGTCAAAATGCCCTACTTTCTGAACTAAATCAAAATTTGCCGCACCACCAAACGTTTCATCCAAGATATGACTTCATTTTCTGAAACTACATAAAATTTCCAATAAAACGACACCTCGCCCGTTACGAAGTTGCTCGTATCTTCCGAGATACACCCGTTCAAACTATGAAGAAAATCTTAAAATTGGTTTTTCATCAAAAATTCAAATGATAAAATCGTATAAAATTTGCAAATTTCTTTAAAGTTTGAACAGGTGTATCTCGGATGATACAAGCAACTTCGTAACGGACGAGGTGTCGTTTTTTTGGAAATTTTATGTAGTTTCAGAAAATGAAGTCATATCTTGGATGAAACGTTTGGTGGTGCGGCAAATTTTGATTTAGTTCAGAAAGTCGGGCATTTTGACAAAAAAAGGCTATTACATTGTAACGGTTAAAAATAGAGGGGTCCCGTTGTACATTAATTTTCCCCAAATGAACCATACTACCTACCATTAAAATATTCTCCACCATGAATGGGACACCCTGTACAGATAAAAAGCAAATGATACATCCATAGTAAAGTGCGAGATTACCTTGCCAGGGGATAAACAAATTTTCCTGAACATTATGTGGATTGTCATCTAATGATATTTGTTGGGGACAGCGGCACGATTTGCGTAATGTGCCAGTTCACGAAGAGGTAGCACGAACTGAACAGCATCTCTCACTGAAATTTTACACCGTAGTTTACTGACTTTCAAAGCAATGTTATCAGTATCTGGATAGGACACTCTGGGTACAGCGGCACAGCGTTCACCGCGCTAAAGGCTAGAGCATAGAACCCAAAAATGATGTGGTTGATGTCTCTGTCATCGTTCTGCTTGTCGAATCTACAGTATGAACCTTGTCAGAGTCCTATTGTTGTGAGGTTGTTTATCAAAAAATCGCAGATAGTTGATATGTACGAACATTTGAAACATACTCTTCTTAGCAATCATATTACGTTCTCACGGACTACGGCAGGGCTTTTCTTATGCCGCACACACACGGAGAATCCATTTGTTTAGATTTTCTTCTGTCAAAATCCAAGAAAATGTATGAATTTGACAGAACCAGATACCAAAAAAAATGCGGCATAAGAGACCAGTCTGTATTGAGCGGAAGGTACTCGCATCACGTAATTATGGTAAAATCATCATGCATAAATAAATCTTAAGGTATTGTCGCTTTTTTTTCAAATTTCGATTTCGCATGGAAATCGTATAAAACCACATACAAAATCTAAAATCCTACAATAGTAAAACTCATTTGGTAAAATGAACGTTCATAAGGGCTCGGAAAATTCTCCAAATTCTATTTGGTTCAATAATTCCATAGTCACCGTGATGAAGGGTTTTCTTATTGAAATTATTCCCTTTAAGTTCACACACAAAGAACTGTGTGCTCTCTGATTTTTCATTGCTTTCCGTCGCCTTTTTTTTGGTTCATTTCCGTTCAACATCCTTCCTATCAAAACGACGCTCTAAATGGGCTTCGCTCAGTAGACGTTCGTTCAGTGAAGCTTCACACTCGTATAGCTAGTTCGCCCGTCATGAGCAGGATATTTATTCAACTTTGCGTTTTAGGTCCTTACACACTTATCCTATGTCGACTATTCGATCTGAAGACTTAATGTGTGTGGCATTCGAGCGAGTAGGGAAGTTTTTTCCCTTTTTAAAAAAAAGCCCCTGCGGAAAACCCAATTCAAACGAATACCCGGTCGGACAAAAAAAATGAAAAGAGAAGCAGAGAGGTAAATGCTAAATACAAGGCGATAAAATAACGAACCAGTGTGATTGTGTCTCTATATGTGTGCCTCGGCATATTGCCAAGAGATGCATCGTTTCAATTTTAACTCTTTACCATAATCTAGGAGGCGTTTCTACTAGTTCATTTTCGTATTTTTTTTTTCTGGTCCAGTTTTTGTATTTTTTGCTCCTGGGTTTTTACGTAACCCGCACTTTCACTCGGCTTAATGTCCCCCCGAGACGGATCGACCGACTCCCAAACCGACTTCGTCATTCACCTTCTGTATTTTTTTTTAAGCATATCCATTCATTTATAGACACTTTTTCTAGATTTCCCAGTGAGCTGGAAGACTCTACTAAGGTCGACACCGGAAACATCCATATATGATTGCGAAGGGTACTGAGGTGAATACAGAAAAAAAGCCTGCGAATGTCCTTTCAAAAAGCCGTTTCACAACGACAACAACGACGAAAAACTCGCTAGAACGGAAAGAAAAAAGGAAAAGTTTATGCAGAATGCAAAAAGAAAATGACGCGGGAACGAGTAGGTGAAAGTAAAGATGTGGAAAGCGAACTAATGGAGTGAAAATGAAATGTGTGTGGATGATTTTCGTGTCATTATAATGGAATGCGATTTGTTCTTTTACAAAAAAAAAGGATTTCATTTTATTTTTTTATTTGGCCCTTCTGACTTTATGAACCGGAGGCCATTTTGAATTTGCTATCGTTTTACCGGGCCACATATTTTTATTCATTGAGTCCTTTAGCCGACTCTAGCAGTTTCCAACCGTATTTTTCAGGCTATTGTTGTTGAATACGAATACGAGGAGAATACACTCGTAGGTACGAATTGGTATAGGTACTACACGGCTTGAAACGCAGATGAAAGACGAGCGTCCTTGTGCTCGTCCTCGACTGTTGAATGTGCTAAAGTTTTTCTTTGACACTTGTATATACGCTAAAAGTGGAGGAAATTTTTCTCGATTTTCTCGTTTGTGTGATAGGACGGTACGGGGTTGAATGAGGAACGAGAGAAATTGAACGTTTTGTTAAAGGATTTGCAGATAAAGTTTATACACGCGCGTGGTAGTTAGAGTGATATTGATTGCTGGCACTTTCTTAAATTTAAACAGGCATTAACTCGTATATATCAAAGCACCACGGTAATTTAGGGTGGTTGTGATTAGTTGTAATTTATTAGGGTACGTTGAAGATTACATGTGTGGTCCCGCAATACTTTGTATTTTAAGGTGTGAGATATCGGAATAGGATTTAAAAAATAAGCCCGATTGTAGTGTTTTTAAGCTTGGAATCGGTACCTACTGTGCGATTTACGGGAGGATTCTCGACAAAGATTCTTGATCCTGAATGCACGTATATCCGCTTAAATCTGCGGATTTTTTAATGAATATCGAGTCTCTTCACTATCTGAAATACTGGGGGTCGTTCCGTGAAAAAAATGTTATATTGTAACGTAGCCAAAACGTAACGAAGCTTAAATTCGTTCTTCCCGTGGTTCAATCTTCACCAAATTTGGTATACATTATTCTTTGATGGCCCTGACAAGGAATCGGTGATCACAATTTTGGTGAGTGGCGGGAATAGCGGTAAATTCACCATTGAGGGGAACGAAAAGGCATCCTTCGTTGAAACTTGGATGGTAGTTAAGTGGTGCGGTCCTGAATATTTTGGTATCGGCACTTATTATGTGAAGGATATTCTTGTGCACAAAAAATATTTTTTTCTGTGGGAGTGTACTATAGACGATATGTATATCAAAATACAGGATTCGTTGGGACGAGTCCTCCAAAATGACAACAATTTAATTTTGAGTTTTCGAAAAAGGATATTACCATCAAAAATGACATTTTTCTACCAGGAAGCAGAGTATGGGCGTACTGGGTGTCGTTTAAAAGGCGATGTTTGGGACAATGTATGTGATCGGTTTCAAATGATGTTTGGACTTGTGGAGTGACAGGATAACGGTGGAATCTTGTTTAAATGAACGTAGGTTTGAACATAACGTTCACTCTATTCATCAACATAACGCTAACAAACCATTAGAAAATAAATTTCCTTATAATAAAACAACACGCGTTTTAGTGTGTAGAGTATAATGACCACAAAAAAAAATTGGGAAACTTATTATGAAAATAAAAAGAATAAAATCTGAATTCTTCTGGAGGTTCGAAACCTCGTCTAACCCAATCTACTCAACTTGCCACTTAATCGACTCAGCTATGCTGGCTCTTATCGAAGTTAATAACTTTAATTTTATATGATTAAGCAAAGCTCAATCTGTTGTTTTGCCGGAACCTAACGTTGACTATGTGGTGATGTTTGTGTTGCCTCCAAAGGTGAAAGGTTCGCGATAGCTCGAACAATATGTTTTGTGCAGTAACCAATATATTTCTGGTCAATTGGCAATTACAAAAAAAAAACATATTTGTGCAATATTGTTCCGATGAATTTAAAAAAAATTCTTTTGGTTACATCTAAGTCTTAAGATTGTAATAACCCTGATGATGGGGCCTGACCGGCCTGAAATATATTGGTTACTGCACAAAACATATTGTTTTAACTATCGCGAACCTTTCACCTTTGAACGCAACACAAACTTTTTACATCAATAGATTTCAGACTAATGTGATTCTTTTAATAAATGGTCATCAGATTAAATTATATAAATCGAAATCTATAGTCTGATGTTGTGAGATGTGCAATGTATTTAGTTAGTCTTAATGGTAGGATCCCAATTGTCAATGTTCATATTCAATTTAAATTTTGCTCACCATTTTCAATTGTACGAACAAAAGATCGGGTGATGATATTGCTAAAGCTATTTACCTCGATAAGAGCCAACATATCTGAGTCGATTGAGTGACAGGTTGGGTTGGGTTGGTTCGATTGGAAAATGTTTCGAGTCCACGATTTCGATTCTTTTTTCTATTTAATAAATTTCGTCTAAAGATTTGTTGCAACAAATCAGTCTAGAAAATGTTCTAGATAATCTAAGACGATTTAGATTTAGAAACGGGTCAATTTCACCATCGGCGTAGCCAGGGGGGTGTGGGGGGCAGGGGGTCGACCGCCCCCCCCCTGGCCGGTGAAACTTTTTTTATTGAATTGAATATTAATAATACTGAAAGAAAAAAATATTTCAGGGATAATTTTTTTTTAGATTCACTTTTTCGAATTTTCGTTTGCAGTTTCCATGTTGCGAAAACCACACAAACATTTCCATATCAATTTATTACAAGCCGTTCTTCTTCCTTACATAGTCATCTACATATAGATACATATGGACATACCTAATTCTATTCTATTTCGTCCAGATTTACAGCAATCATGAGCGCTATGGATAGCTCTTTTCATGTCTATACAGTAGACTCGGGCAAACGTGTACTTCGCCAAACGTGAAAGTGAACAATTTTATGTGAGCTACTACTCTGAAACGTGGAAGTCCTAAAA
Source organism: Microchrysa polita (assembly GCA_949715475.1). Taxonomy (NCBI): domain Eukaryota; kingdom Metazoa; phylum Arthropoda; class Insecta; order Diptera; family Stratiomyidae; genus Microchrysa; species Microchrysa polita. The sequence continues at coordinate 22,432,386 of OX454417.1, forward strand.
CATGAACATTAACCCTTCTGTCGGCACCTACTACAATATGCATATTCTATACCCAATAGGTCTGGCTGGACCTACTGAGAATTTTTTTTTATTTTTTAAAAAAAGTAAAATTTTTATCGGTAAAATCATTCTATCCATTCTTTACTGCAATTTTTCAACAATAAAAGCATCAAAATAATTTTCGTAGATATACTGGAAACGTTTTTAAGTAGATATATTTTTAGGAGGTATTAGTACAAACGTGTTTCTCCCTTATTTTCTTCTTTTTTTGCCTCGCTATTTGCATTGTGTTTATCTAGTAGATATTTCGATCGAATTTTCGAATTCCAATATCTTTGGGGAAATATTAAGCACTTTGTTGGCAGATTTTACCTCGATATTAGTCTGCAGATTTAGGGAAATAAGTGGGATGAAATAGGGGATTTTCAAGGCAAAAATAATTTAATTCTTAATTTTTTCGTAATTTTTTTGATCAAATCTATTTAGAAAGACGTTTGCAAGTCACTCATACTTAGTCCTTACTATTACAAAGGAAATAAAACTGGGTTGAATTACCTAGGATCAAATCTCAGTTGATTAGGTGGTGTTATAAAATGTGACGAAATTAGGCATACCCATTTTCCGAACTTCACGGCTTTTTATAGAAAAATTTCAGAAATTTTTATCGTTGATAGTTCAAATTGAGTTTAAATGACATTATTATATCATAAATAACAGAATTTAATATTTGCACATCTTACTTCAAGAGAAAAATGGGGGGAATAACTATAGGTCTGGCCAGACCTATTGGGTATCAAAAAGCACTATAAATTGAAAATCATCGAAAACATACTCAAAACTTCAACCGATTTTTTCAAATTTTTGCAAAATGCTTCCAAACATATTATTCTAGGATATCATGAAATATGAAGTCGCTGCGATTTAATCTTCTATGCTTTTTACACCAAAATATAGTGCCAAAGGTCTGGCCAGACCTTCGTGCCGACAGAAGGGTTAAGGGAGGAATTCATAGTCCTCACTTAAGGAATACGGATTCCCTTAAGGAATAATTATAAAGGAATGCTTGTTGGGACAAAACGTCACTTTTAAATGCATTACCTCATTCAATAAAATAATTTAATTCCGAAGCCTAATTAAAGTAACTGACAAATAAAATATAAAGAAGTATCTAGTAGCTGCAAAATTTAAATTTATTTTTCAAATACGAGCGACTATGAACTGTAAAATTTATAAGGATTCCCTTATAGGTCAGTCAATTTATGATTTTAGGTCGCAAAAAATAGCTCGGCTCTGTTTTTTTTTTTTGGATACTGTTAGGGTAGATACCAGAAGTGTACCACCAAGTTTGCAACTTCGAAAACCTATCCTAACCCCGTGACCCTCAAAAAACCTAAAAATTTTCGAAGGTTTTTCATATTTTGGTTTGTGATTTCCAAAAGTCGTCTGCTTGATTCTCAAAGCTAATAAAACCTTCTTTAATTTGAGTCCAGCTATGTAGGTGCAAAGGATCTCAAAATACTCGTACAGTACTTTAAACATTGTTTTTTTTTTTGTAAAAAAAAGTTCGAAATGCTGTATCTTGGGATCCTTTGTACCTACAAAGCTGGCGTTGCACTCAAACTAAAGAAAATTTTGTTAGCTTTAAAAGTGCAGTGGACGACTTTCTTGTGCCTTACAGGCCTTCTACATCTGCAACTTCGTTGCCATTAGGTTGCAGGTACCTAACTACACACTTGCAACATTCCGGCAACCACGCCATTCACGTTCTTGCAACCTGGTACTGCAACCTGCACCATGCCCACAAATCACTTATTTTCCGGTTTTTTTTTGCGTGTTACCAACTTTGGTTGGCAACCAAGTTGCAGGTGTATAAGGGCTGTAAACCACTTGTGGAAAATAGAGAATCGACTGCACTTACGTCCCATAACGTATACGGTTTCTCGCAATGCCTCCTAATTTGACCACAGTTTTTCAGTCGAACTCTATGCATTCAGAGAACTAGCGTGAAATTTTGTCGGCCTGTTTGCATCGACCAGTAATTTAGGTATGCTCTCCAAGTACTGCTCCCTTTCAACAGCTTTGGTTTTTACAATTTGGTTTGCAAAATTTTGGACAAGAACTTGACTGTGGAATGCTCTTGATACCGCCATCCTCGGCAACGATATTGTCTAAATAGATGAATTAATATTTATGGGGGAGTTAAATTCCCTTTCAGACTAAAGGTACGTTGTCCTCGACGCGGCCGCACGACAGCGACTCGCTCATTCCATATGAAAACTCGTTTTTAAAATGAGATAGAAACGAGTTTTTATGGAATGAGCGAGTCGCTGTCGTGCGGCCGCGTCGAGGACAACGTACGTAAGCTGGACTCAAATTTAGCACTTTGGTCTTGTTTAATTTTTTCTTTAAGTCGACTGCATTTGACTCCTTCTCGAGATCCAGAGCTATAACGATCAGATCGTTGATTTTGTGCGAGAGTACTTAATTGTCAAAACTTCATCATGCAAGCTCCACGGCGTCCCGGCAACTTAAGTCTAATGAGCGAAAAACTACCATCAGAATGGAATCCTGCCCAACTTCGGTTTAAACTTTACTGTGGGATTCCGTTCTGGGGAGGGTTAGCTAGGACTCCCGATGTTATTGTAGAAGTGTAGAGGAGCAGCTGAGTTGAGCAGCTAAAGAGGGCTCTCAGTGGAATAACTGAGCGCTTGGGCTCCTATTTGGAAAAGGAAAAACAGCTTAAGAGCTATATTGGGCTCCTATTTTAAGGAAGTGGAAAAGCGTGTTCCCCTAAATGTCTCCAGCCGACTGTCGGATAATGTTTTTTTTTCTATGGATGCTGTGGATGTGAGATAAGAGGCTTCTCGGTATGTTTCCGCAGGAGATGATGCGATCCTGTAGAACCAAGCAAAGCCAGATTTCAAAACGGACATTGATGTCGCAAGTGGAATATGCTGCCCAAAAGCCAAAAATAGCACTGAATATAAACGAGTTACGTTTTAAAAAGCAGAAACGGAGGCCAGTTGAATGTAATCAGAATAACCAGTAAAAGTCTAAACACTTTCAGGGGCAATTTTTCTTTAAGTGGTCTTGAAAATCATTCTCGACTGTCCTTTCCTAGAATTTAAAAAAAAAACAGTCATGAATGGGTACTCGTTTAACATCTTGAGTGAGTTCATAGTTCGTCACAAGGGGCGTGAGTTCGAAAAACAAATTAACTGAATTCGTTCACGGTGAGTCTCCAACCCGTGTGCAAAGAAGGTGCGGCCACTAACCATTACACCAGCTAAAATACTCTAAATTTTGCCTAACAATATTTTCGCGACCAACGATTTCAAATCCTAAGAAAATCTTAATATTGAAAAAATTTCGGGCTTGCCCCCCCTGACCGAAATCCTGGCTACGCCCATGAATTTCACCCATGTCCCTAGTTCACGTAACTATTTCGTGCAATGCTTGTTGTTAGTTTTGTTTTCATACAATTTTTACTCAAATTTTGTTGACGAATATTCTGTAATGTTATATGACCTTTGCACTATATGCTAAGACTAAGTCTTCTTGGTGGCGTGGTCCGACATGCCTAGATAGCATTGAATAATTGTTTACACAAGTGGCTGATACTGTTCAAGTGCTTGGCCAGTACCAGTGTGTTTTGCTTAGGTTCTAACAAAAATGCATTGGTACGCAATAATTTAATTGCCTGACGGATACGTAATATTTTAATGGTCTTATTGCGTATCGATATCGAGTAAGATTTAATGATGACTAAATGAAGAGCCCTTTTGTAAACAATTGACCAAAATCAACTAGGCATGGGTGATTTAAAAAATCAAAAAGGCAGACTAGATTTGGTCGGACAACGGGCGCGTCACCAAGTTGACGCTCTTAGCTTGGCTTCGAAATTGGTCATAATAGTAACTTATTTCTTTCGAAAATTGTGTTCGGATTATAAAAAAAAAAATTTGATTTGAAATTAATAAAAATTCGCATTAATGATAAAAGTTTAATGAAACTGAAAAAGGAGTTTTTACTGAAAATGTTTGTTTCTTTTTATAAATATTCATATTAGGACGAAATATTTCTTTGACAAAGATAAAACAGATTCAACATTTGAATACATTGTACATCGTTTATGTCCATACATAGTTCACTCCATATGTATGTCCTTTGATATTCGACCAACAAGAATTCAAATAAACGTGAATAAATTTTAATTGCATAAAATATTTACAGAGCGAAATTCTGAACTAAAATAACATAATGTTATTGCCACATCACACAGTGTAGTGTGTAGTTGTCCGGCAAATTCATATTGCTGCCGGCCATAAATTATGTGAGCTCGTAACTTGTCCATATTGAAATATTATGCGCACGAATAAAATTCCCGGGATAGTAGTAGCAACAATAGTTTCGCAGAATGATGTAGTAGAGAAGCCAATACAATATTTTACAATATACCTATGTTGTCGTCTGATAATGTTCTTTGCATTATATTCTCATGCGACATGTTGCGTATTTCAATGGATGGTGATACCGCCACTAGCACTTGCACTTTTATGGGTATCAGGCACGTAAACTAAATACCCTCAGGCTAGGCTGAGTACCGAGTTACTGAAGAGAGAGGCGAGGCAGATACGATTTAAAACGCGTCTTTATTGAATTGATGCTTGATGTCGACTGACTCGTTCGTTACACAGTAAGTCTTTTTCAACTAGATTACAGTAATTCACAACTAGATTTTAGCTCCTAGATTTTCTAGTTGTCAATCTAGTGAGAAAAATATTACTGGAAATCCAGTAAACTTTTCTAATAGAAATCTAGTGAAAATAAATGGATTTCTAGTACCTAATTGCTAGAATTCTATATTAAAAAATTCATTGGAAATCCATTGAAAATCCGGTTATACTAGTGTATTTCACTAGATCTTCTCCCTAATGAAATTAATGGAATCTAGTAAATTCGACCAGATTTAATTTGAATTCAATAGAAAATCTAGATAATTCGAATAATTTCTTTTGGATTTTTCATTACATTATTGATTTTTGCACGAACATTCATCTAAAAATTGAACGAAAATAAAACAGTCTGGTAAAATAATTTTATATTTTTATCAAATGTTTTATAATATCGTGTAACGAGTTTCATTGTAAACCGGCCGTCTTTTCCATGGAAGCTAAATATTTTGTGGTCCACTTTCATCACTGCACTGAAGAGAAAAAATAAATAAAAACTCATTGAAGCATTTATTGCATATTTTAAACACATTTTCACTCTTTCGTTTGGAAACTTACCTAAGAATACACAAAATTTCACAGACACTAATTATAGCAATATGCGACTTACTCCGTGTATAAAAATCCACTAAAGAATTAGAGGGTGAGACGAAAATGAAAGTAGAATAACATTCACTTATTTTCTAGCGAAATTTAATAGTCTTTCATTAATATTTACTGTTAATCTAGGGGCACTTTGCAAGAAATCTAGTGATATTAAATGGATATCTAGTTTTAGGAGAAGATTCGGTCCTTTTCACAGTCATTCTAGTTAAAATCTCTAGATAGCAGTTATATTTTTCCACAATTACTAGAAAACTAGTGATTTAACATACTAGAAAGTGTCTAGTAAAAATTTACTGGAAAAAAGACTTACAGAGTACAGATAAGAGATTACAATTGAGTTTTTTACAGTTTGACATTAATAAAAGTCTTAACCCTTAGGTACCCACATAAAACTTAACACAACACATTCTTTAATATCTATCTTACGAAGGAAAAAGAAAACAAAAGTTATTAAGGCGGGTCCACATTGCACAGGACCCGAGTCTATCATAAAAGGAAATATTAGCTCTCTCGATTAATAGCATCAGTTAATTTTTTTCTCAAATCTGCTTGTTCTTAAACCTTTTAAACAATTTACTGCAAAATCTTTTCCTTTTATATCGATTTCCGAAATGTTAACCTCCTCCACAAATCTCATATCTACAAAAACCTGCAAAAAAGTAAATCAATTCCATCACATATCCTTGGAATTTGTCTTTGATGATACCCCAAAGATTTGCTCTGCTCTTAACTTATTTACTTTTTCCGATGGCCTCGAAACTCCCATGGCTCATCTCCGCTTCACTTCCTTTATTTTATAAGCTTCAAACATCTGGCTAAGTTTTTTTTTCTTTCTTATCGTATTGCTTTTTTTCTGATTGCATTTTAACCTCTTATCGTCCTCCGGGACGATTTTTTTGTTTTTTCTTTACAGAGACTTAGCGAGCGCTCACAGCACACCACAACACAGCAAGACTACATCGCTAGCAACGAAAAAGAAAATTTGAAGACGATCATCTAGTTGCTATCCGAAAAAGGATACTACAACTTATAAGGAAGCGAGAGAAAAACGGCGAAATTTGAAAACATGTAGTAACGTCGCTTTTTGTATACACAAACCGTTTCGGCGAGAATGCATAAGTGCAACGAAATCTGTACTTAAAATCCGAGCGGATTTATTTTTCTTAATTGGAAAATGAACACAATTTTTTCTTTGATGTCTCATCGAACGTATCGTGTCCGTAGATGCGGATTAAAATTGATCGTGGACGAATGAAACACAACTTGAATCTATCAATTAAATTGAGTCAATTATTAGCGGAACGACTGTTTTGTAAAGCGTCCTTCCTCGCTTTTGGAGGTGGCGCTTTTCGTACTGAACACATACTATGGCCAAGCAACGAAGGAATACATATAAAATAATATTTTTCCCAATTATTCTGATACTTGTGCGAATAGCAAATTGCGGCAAACCGACCGTGGCGAGTAGCGATCGACACGCAACAGGACAACGATTTGCCATGGAGCCACAAGATCAAACAGCCATCGTTGGATCGAGAGTGACACTACCGTGTCGAGTGATTGATAAAACCGGCTCGCTACAATGGACTAAGGACGATTTTGGTCTGGGCGAGCATCGTAATTTAAGTGGATTTGATAGATATTCTATGATTGGTAGTGATGAAGAAGGTGAGTCCTTTTGACTTTTATTTTTGATCGATAACCTACTTTACCGTGTATAACAATAGCTAAGTCCTTCAAGACATATCCGTACTCGGAACACATTTTCATACGTATCTTCACCATATTTCTACATCTTGATTTTTTCTCATCCATACATCTTCGTTGTTTTTTTCTTGCAGGAGATTTTTCGCTGGACATTTATCCTGTTATGTTGGATGATGATGCGAAATATCAATGCCAGGTGGGACCAGGACCAAAAGGTAAAAATAAAACGTTCAGAATATCCCACAGCTTTGCACATGAATTCAGGATTCATATAAACAGACAAACAAAATCGGGGGAAGAAAAAGACGAGCGACAACTGCTTCCATTTTAGTTGTCAGATATAGTATGTGATAGGTATACATTGTTGGCAATATCCGTGCGCTATTTTGATGGAAAGGGATTTTTGCTAGATATGAGATGGCCGACGGGTGATTATGCAATAGTCGTTTTATAAGTTCAACGAAGAAATCCATCCATATATATTAGACGTTCTTGGGAGCAGTAATTTTTGTGCTGTCTGTTCGTTAATCATACCTTTTATTATGATAAATCTCTGCTGGATGGTGGAACTTTTTTCCATCCATAATAGCGACGAGATCGATTATGTGATGCTTTTGGGCTCAACTAATTTTTCATATAAAATTTTCGGTGTACAAATGTGGCTCTAAGCAAGACCGTTTTTTTTAAAGAGTTGTATATACTCAAACAAATATTGTCTGCTGTCACGAAAAACGTTAAGTAATATTTAGGGGCCCCCTTACTAAGAGACATAATATATCTTCAACGGACTGGAGAACTACATATATCGTACATAGAGGACATCACAAAACACAGAATAATAATACTCCGAGGGGCAACGGTTATCCTCTTTATACCCTTACCCGCATCTGGATTCCCTGGCGTGCTTGGGTATAGCGGCACCGCAGATAACCTGACTCAAATAATTTTCCAAGCTCTGTAAACACACACAGGAACACCACGAAACTTCACGATAATTAATTTACTTAAAAAAAACCAAAGAAAGGATTAACTAAACACACGACATATCTTGCCACACGATTCGTACTCGGCTTCCAATTTCTGATCGTGCCGCCATTACACTCGAATTGGCCACTTACAATAGTTTTCTTGAAAATCCTTTAAAACATGTCTTGCATATAATTGCATGCACTTGTCCTATATATCAAAGACTCAAAGTTATCTTGTGTTGGTGTATCGACGTGACACTTGGGCTCGTTCACACAATAGAAAAAGAAAGTCAGAACGATCGCAAGTGAATAAGTACCACGCCGTTTTCCCAGATACTTGTGCTCATGTTGCTTTTTATCAGACTGAAGTTAAATTTCTGCATTTGAATGGCCCGGTATTGCTATACCTATGCTGTCGTTCATTAACACCTACCGGTTCACCTCTTGGTACTGCTTCAACGAGCGGTGGTATAAGTTCCTTAAATTCCGGATTAATAAAGGCACAGTCATCTAAATGAAGGGAGTCACGCCGTTGAAAACATTAAACCAAAAAAAAGAGTGTCTTAGCTTCACACTGATCCAGGAGAAAATGTTGGAAGAATTGGTACTAAACCTGGATCTCGGTTGCAACGGGCCGGGGACATTCTGGGGAAGGGTCTTTAGGCGATGTCCTTATCACTATTTTTATTGATTGGGAGACTGTAATCAATGGACTGCTTTCGCACAAGTTTTCGTTGAAATAAAACCGCAAATTTTTTACCTTTTTCCAAAAATGTTTGTTCATCTATTGGTTACCTGCAGCTGCGGTCAAACGGCTGTCAACGAAAATTAAAAAGCAAGGGCCTTAGTTTGTAAAACTCAAGCCTCAAGTTGTATTGTACTCTGGTGGACGACTTGCGAAGGACCTGGTCAGCACTTTCAGTTTCTACGCAGGACAGATTTGAGACCACTTGTTGGCTTCTCTACGGGAATAATTGCAAGTTGAGCTTCAACTCGATGGCACTGTGAAAAGTTAATTTGCAAATATAAGCTCTCATCTGTACCTTTTACGCGAATTTGCACCAGTAAGGCCAACACGCTCTTTGGCTTACTTGGTTGAGTCGCACTCTACGATGCTAGTAATCTAGAGGTCCGGAGATCGAATCTCGGCGTGGTCCAAAATTTCTGTACATGTGCGAATAGAAAATGTATAGTGGTTGCAACATTATTATACACTTCGAAATGATATGCAATGCAACGTTGACTCGAAATTGCCTATAAACGGATGAGTTAACGCACCATGGCCCCACATGGGGCTATACGGTACTGAGAAGAGAGAGACCCAACTGGTCAAAAACTTATCTAAACGAGTGGTTGCAACCTACGTTAGCGAATTCCTTAAACGGTATGCAAAGGTTTTCGTTTGCTCAAACGCAATTTCAAACAATTTGAGCAAATCGCACAAGATCCTAATCGCACCCTTCGTGTACACCACGAGTCTTACGGCTCGGAAGCTTGAGACATCAAAATGCATTGAGATGGGTGAGAGCCGTGACGGCTCGGGAGATGTGTTTTCGCATTTCGTGCACCACGAGCCGCCGATTCTCGGCCGTAGAACAAGAGCCTTAGGGTGCGTATACATACAGTGGGACACCGAGCTATACCCGGCCGAACGATACGTCGTCGAGCCGGCCTATGCGAGATGATGTGATTTGTTTCGATGGCAAGAAAACCTGATTTTTCAAGGAGGCTTTATACGTCGCGCTGCTTCTTGCGGTTTATCGCTGTTTGGTCCCCGCAGGGGAGTCTGGATCCTTGTCAGACAGAGTATTCTGTGTAGGGGACACAGATTATTGGTGATCGGCGCCACCACGTACCCGAGCTGCACAGAGGGCCCTAGTATGGTTGATACGTAATGGCGTGGATATGTACGAAGAACTACGACCGATGCACTCCTGTCCTGTAGTCCCGAGTCATGTACGGGTAGCTCTTGGCAAGCGCTCTTGTGGAAAGTTATAGTCATACAGGCGGAGCACGATGCCGTAGTTCCTTGGTGGGGAGGTGTAACCATAAGTAATTGTGTGAGCTCCGGAGCTGGCGGCTTCGCATAACCCGAGCCTTGAAGTCGCTCGTTCGGGCGAATGGCCTTAGTTGGAAAAGCCTACATATAGTTTGCGGATTGATGACAACACGTCCCGAATCAAATAGCTGCCTAGTATACTTAAGGGGCCGCCCGGATGTGAAAGCAGCGCTACGAGTCTGCTTTAAGCAGCTGAATAGTCACAGGTGAAACTAACCTGGGATATTCACGACTGAATTTTGCGTTGGGCTTAAACATTGAAAAGTCTTTAGCGAAAAGTATACCTCGGGGATGCGTATGCCCAGGGAACCATGGTCTGGTCCCTGCCCATCAAGAAGTTGGACTCGAGGTGGCTGGCGCCTCGAGTGTTCTACCTTTCTCGACCTTGCAAGCCGTACGGCTCGTCCAGTGATCAAAGCCTTGGGATTAAAAAAATTGGCATCACGAACATGGCTGCAATCTGCTTTAGGCTTTTGTACAAAATATTATCTTCTATAGTATTTCCCAATTGAAAACATCCTTATCCCAAATGAAAAATCCTTATCTCAAATGAAAAAATCCATATCCCAAATGAAAAAATCCTTATCCCAAATGAAAAAATCCGTATCCCAAAAGAAAAAATCCTTATCCCAAATGAAAAATCCTTGTGTGCGAATTAAAATAAAATGAATTTAGAGGTGTTTTAAGTTGTTTCTCGCATCAAATTATGAGGTGTGGTTGATGTTATTGAGGATACGAATAGCATCGGCTTCGTGGGGTTGGCTAATGCAATTGCCGTGGTTGGACATTTATGAAATTTTCTACTCGTACGTAAAGTTCATTGTGTGTGGTTGGCTTTTGATCTTCATCACATACGCATACCGATCGTCATGAAATTTTGTGGAGATGCGTAGAATGGTAACAGTCTTTGGCACGAAATACTCAAAAGTTAGGTTAGGGCAAAAATAACAGGGTGTCCCGGAGATTTGAAAATTTGTACTCGCGAACGGCTCAACCGTCATGAAATTTGCTAGGAATGTGTAGAATGATCTTTGGCACGAAATGCTTAGAAGTTGGTAGGGAAAAGATAGCAGGGTGCCCCGAAGATTTGAAGTCGAAGTCGACTTTTTTAGTTTTTAATTAAATCAAAATTTTTATTTGTGCGTTAGTTGCCCAGGTCTGCAGATTTGAAAATTATGATGAGTCTTTTATATTATATTTATATTTTATTATTATACAGGGTGTCCGGAAACTGCCGCATAAAAGCACCGGATTGTGATTCCTCGTGTGACTTGGAACATACCCCCAATTCTCAACCCTTTAGCTGCCACAGGCGTTTGAAGATTTTCGAAAAAATAATTTTCTGCCCGATTTAAATCTAAATATCTCCAAAACTACCTAGCTAGAATTACGATTATTACCTAAATAATAAAACTAATCACACTAAAATCTGATAAGAGGTTTGGTTTTTACATAGCTTCAAAGTCAATTTTTTGTGATTTGACCCAAAAACAATCAATTTTTCCATCTCAATTTTCTCCACCTTCTGCCAAGGTGAGTTGCTTGTACGATTCTTTTAAAAATTGGCGGATAGTCTTACGACCATATCTTTCTTTCGTCATTTTATTCTAACTCCATTATTTCTAACAGTTTTGATACGTTAAGTGTAGAAAACTAGTGTTAATTTTAGCGTCCATTTGTTACAAATAATGGAGTTAGAATTATTTTTTCAAAAATCTTCAAACGCCTTTGTATGTTCCGTATAACTTTTTTGCTGGAATTTACACGAGGAATCACAATCCGGTGCGTTTATGCGGCAGTTTCCGGACACCCTGTATAATGTTGCAAGCACTATTGTATATTTCCTTTGACTCCTCATCATTTTCAAATCTTGCAGACCTGGGCTACACACGCACAAAATCCAATTTTGATTTAATTAAAAACTAAAAAAGTCGACTTCGACTTCAAATCTTCGGGGCACCCTGTTATCTTTGCCCTACCAACTTCTAAGGATTTCGTGCCAAAGACTGTTACCATTCTAGACATTCCTAGCAAATTTCATGACGGTTGAGCCGTTCGCGAGTGCAAATTTTCAAATCTCCGGGACACCCTGTTATTTTTGCCCTTACCTAACTTTTGAGTATTTAGTGCCAAAGACTGTTACCATTCTACGCATCTCCACAAAATTTCATGACGATCGGTATGCGTATGTGATGAATGAAGATCAAAAGCCAACCACACACAAGGAACTTTACGTACGAGTAGACAATTTTATAAATGTCCAACCACGGCAATTGCATTAGCCAACCCCACGAAGCCGATGCTATTCGTATCCTCAATAACATCAACCACACCTCATAATTCGATGCGAGAAACAACTTAAAACACCTCTAAATTCATTTTATTTTAATTCGCACACAAGGATTTTTCATTTGGGATAAGGATTTTTTCTTTTGGGATACGGATTTTTTCATTTGGGATACGGATTTTTTCATTTGGGATACGGGTTTTTTCATTTGGGATAAGGATTTTTTCATTTGGGATATGGATTTTTTCATTTGGGATATGGATTTTTTCATTTGGGATACGGATTTTGTCATTTGGGATAAGGATTTTTTCATTTGGGATATGGATTTTTTCATTTGGGATAAGGATTTTTTCATTTGGGATAAGGATGTTTTCAATTGGGAAATACTATATCACAGACCGTCATGGTTAAAAAGGATGAGTGTCAAAATAGTGTTCCGGTTCCTGTTTTTGAATGTCCCATTGTCTCGTGTGAGAGCATTATATTAGATTAGATTGTGGGGGGGCGCGAATCCGAAGTGTCGATGGGCCTATTGTACTATCGCCCTGGTCTTATATGGGCAGGACTATGCCTGACGATCGAGGTTGACCGTGCTAAGAAATGAGCTGAGTTTGCTGATTGACGTCGAAGCTATGTCGTCCGAGTCTGGATAGGCCACACCAAATTGTATCCAGCGGCGTTGGGCCAGAGCATCACACTCGCACAGGACCTGGGTTGAGGTCTCGTCATCTTCTTCACAGAATCGCGTCTTGTATGAGCTTCATTGTTTGCAGATGCGATATCAGGTAGGAGTGGCCTGTAAGAATCCCACAGATGGTACGTACCTTATTTATGGTTAACTGAAGTATCTCAGCCGCTTTTTAATGGGAGAGTCCTGCTACGAACAGTTTGGATTACCTGTGTCCGGGTAGATTTTCCCAGTGCTCAGATGCCTTAAGTTGTTCCTGGTCTTTGAATAGTATTTTTACTATACATGTAGAGATGCTACTAAAGGGTTCTGGTCCGGAGAAGTGGGTTACTGCGGCTTTACCTGCCAACTCATCCGCCTGTTCGTTCCCTATGATGCCTATATGCCCTGGGACCCTGAAGAGTGTTAATCTATTATTTGCGCCTAGTTTTTTCAGTGCATTCAGGCAACACTGAACCAGCCTTGACGTGACGACAGTAAACTATTTTATGGTATGTGGGTGCAGCTTAGCGAAATTAGACTGTCACTCCTCTCTGCTCCATGTTTCAGCCTGAAAACGGCGCGGCGGCCGCATGAGATCTCCTTTGGAAGGTGATCGGAAGGCATGTACGCGATAGTGATGTTGTTTAGATATTTTAGATGCCCCTTGGTAAGCTCCAGATTGGCATCGCTCGCGATGAGTCATGCCAGTGCCAGTTTTGCCTCGGTTTCGAGGTGTATGTCAACTGGGTGTAGGACTTACCTTCGTAGTCAGGGCTCTCTTCCACCTGACCACAGCAACGTTGTCTAGAGTGAGTCTAACTATTGGTCTGTAGATCCAGAGCATTATGGAAGGTTTCATACCCCAGGTGTTCTCTGCGAATTTTTTTGCATATCCAAAGTGCTCTTGTGGCTTTTCTAGACGCCACTTCGACATGCTTTTGCCAGTAAGGTTTACTGTCGAGGATTACCCCCGAGATATTTGACTTGATTCTCAATTGGTACAATTTGTACATTATCGGGTGTCTTAGTTTAGCCCGATTTCTGTTCCTGGAGAAGGGTATGGTGTTCGTTTTGGATGGGTTTACTCGGAGCCCGTTCGCATCACACCATTAGTGCCGGTTCGAGTAAATTAGGTAAAAAAAAAATAAAACAAACCCTTAACCACTTTAACCACATCGTCGGTATATCCCTGCACGGAGAAGCCATTGGATGTGAGCTTCCACAAAAGTTCGTCCGCAACCAGATACAAGAGGAGGGGCGAAAGTACACCCTCTAGTGGGCAGCCTCTTGTAACCTCAGCAAGGAGAGTTAGCTCGTTGATTTGGCGCACGACTTATAGTGGTACTCGTATTTCCTACCATTTTATTTCTGAGCGATCTTTCAATTGCGTCGAAGGAAGTATTTATCAAATGCTCCTTCGATGTCCAAGAAAGCAGCAAGCGCGGTATTGTTGGCCTCAAAGTTTCTTTCAATCTCTCCTGCAAGGCTGTGGAGCGCGGATTCTGTGGATTTACCTGGTTGATAAGCAAACTGCCTTTTGTGTAGCGGGTTACTAAACTGCGCGGTTTTTCTGATATGCTCGTCAATGATAGTGAGCATATCAGAAAAAGTGTAAGAGCATACTCAAATGATTTAAAAAATCTCAGTCGGGCATTAACAGGACGGAGCCTCAAACCAATATTCTCATCGTCTTCAGCATCCATCTATTTGTACTACATACTATACTACTATTATGTATGTAGTCTGGCTGGTCTAGCGGTTAGTGCGCGCACCAGTGGCGTAACGTTTTCTAAATTGTTTGTGTGCGAAGACGATTTGGAGGCCCCCCATACATTTATAGTTTTCTAAAAATAACAATGATTGCTTTTCAATAAATATAAATTTTATGGTGGAAACCGAATGGAAGCAGCAACAGCAGCAGCGTCCCAATGCATTTTAAATGGTTGACAGCAAAAGCTTCAAAATAGCTGTTCTGCCCAAAAATTCCTTCTGCGCGCTTTTGCGCTAACGAATGCCGTCACTAGACTGCTGATATCAACTTTTTTTACAACATCATTCTCGATGGATATGATGGCCAACGAGTTCAACCGATCTTGGCCAGACGTACTGCGAATATAATTTTTCATTAGTTTTAATTTTGAAAAATAAGTTTCTGCTTTTGCTATTGTCACTGCAATTGTCAAAAAAAAAGACAGCAAGCAGTTATAATTTCAGTAAAACTACTACTACAAGAGTAGTTTTCCACTAAAATAAAATTTAAAAGCAGAAGAATTGAATTTTTTGAGATAATTTTTAAAGCATTCTTTAAACGACAATAGCTGTCCTGAAATTGAATCTGATACATCATCCTTGCACTTAGTGAAAAATTCTTGCCCGCTGCAAAATGTCTTCATCTGATGAGCTTCTTAAAAACCCTTGCCAAAATTTGTTTAAGTGATGTACAATATTCCTAAAGCCTGCGTTCCTTTCATTGAAACGACAAAATGTCTATAGTTCGATAGAATACATTTATCCTAAAATAATCTTCTTCAGTCTCGATTTCATAACGCTGTCTTAGCTCATCAAAGTGTTTTTTTTTCGGGCGGTTTTTAATCAAACATGTCGAGCACTTCCAAGATTCTGCCAAACCAACTGCAATGCCTTTCAAATTATTGAAGTTTATCCTTATATAAGCATCAATAATCATTTTCGCCGCCTTTTCTATATTTTCACTTTGGAGCTCCTTAGACACGCAATTTGTAACTTTTAAGATTTTATCTTCCAGAACGTTAAAAAAATTATTTCCAACTTTTCTAATGAGCTCCTCAGAAACATAGCCTCATCCCTTTCTGTTTTGTCCTCAGATTTCAGACTTATTAAAGATAAAGTCTTTTATATATCAACGAAACGTAATCGAAGAGCTTCGATAGAGTCATGTCTTGATGACCAACGAGTTGGATTCAATCTTTTTAGAGTCACATTTTTATTTACATTATTTTGCAATAAAGCCCAACGCTTAACACTATTTGCAAAAAACGCTACATTTTTCCGACAAAGTCGTAAATGTTTCTTATTTCATTTACTTTTTTTACCGAATCATTGAGGGCCAGGTTAATTTCAGCACAGTGGACATGGAGCATTTGGAGCTATGTACTTTTAGAATTTCTGCCTGGACTCCTTTGTAAATACCAGACATATTTGGCGCACCGTGCGTCGTACCCTTGACCACGTAATTTTTCTAATCATAATCCATTTTCTAAGATGGTCTTGTTTTTAATGATTTTACTAATGTAATGCGCCTGTTTGATCATCTATTGGAATAAAGCCTAAAAAGGATTCGTGGGTGACGATCTGATTGGGTTTGTTGTTTTCCTTTGAAATTAACACATATCTCAAAACTATACTCAATTGGTCGATCTTAGCCACATCCTGAGTGGAATCTAATATAAATCGAAAATAATGGAGCCTCTTTGATATCGGAAACAATTTTTTTGTTTGACATTTTCTCCGAGAATATTAATTACTTCATTTTTAATTGTTGGACTTATATAAGTTTTGGGATGCTTTCCTCTAGTTTCCAGTAAACTTTTCAAAATGTGGTCATTTTGATTTATTAATTCGATAACTGACATAAATACTCCCGGATTTCTAGAGTTTTGTGATTCGTCATACCCCGAAAGGGCAAATTACAGTTGGCTAGTGTTAGGCTTACATCTATGATGCGTGTCAACATTTTTCTCCAAAACGATTCTTCTTCCCTTATAACCTTTTGTGGATCAGAGTCCACTGTTTTATTCAGGCGCCACTTATCAAAAGTTGAGCAAGAGCATTCTTACTTTCATGTCAAACCAGCGCTTGTTGTAGATGCGCCAAATCACTGAACCCATTGGCAAAAGAATTTTTTATTCCTGCGAAAAGCCAACAAGGTAAGCAGTAGCATTGATTCAAAATGCTAGAGTAGCATAATCAGAAACGTTCTGCGACAAGACCAGATTTAAGATTTTTCTGATAGCAAAAATTCGAAAAAACTGCGGCCCCTGGGGGCCCCCAACCGGTGGGGGCCCGTGTTCCATTGCACACATTGAACACTGTACGTTACGCCACTGGCGCGCACCTTCGGTGCACAGGCACATGAATTCGAATCTCACCGTGTTCCATGGTGTTTTTCGAACTCACGAGCTTGTGACGGACTATGATCTCACTCAGATGTTAAACGAGTACCCATTTATGGGCACTGCTGAGCGTGATGCTGATCTCATTACCTCAACAAAAAGCAGATAAGATCTTGGAAATAGGATGTCATTAACACATCCTGCGGCCTTAGTCCAATGCTGGATTGTCGCGCCTGTTATTTATTTTATTTTTATACTACTATTATTATTTGAGAGTGACAAGAAGGGTCCCATATATTATCAAACTTCACTTATAAATTCACGTCAAGGCGCACAACGGTATTTAAATTATACTCCCAGAGGTTTGTCCAAAAGATATTTCGTATTCAATAGCCGACGAAAATTCAATCATCCCATTTTAACTTATCCGTTCTTATTCTTTCATTTCATCGACCGTTGTCAAAAGACTAAAAGAGGCCCAAGTCAACATTTAAAACACAATCGAATTTGAGTTGCATAAAAAAGTTCGACCGACACACACAAACCCAAACATTTTGAAATTCTCACGACCTCCCATTATATCCAATTGGGAATATCCCTCATCAACATTAGCTACTACGTGTATTTTCATCGCTTTCAAAACATATAGGGTTAAATGTGTGTACCTAACGGGATATGGTGTATTCACTTTTAAGTCCAGCATGAGGTCAATAATTCCCCAATGTCGATTTTGCGGACAGCCAATTGGCATGAAGATGGCCGGGTTAACTTGCGGGACGGGGATTAAAAGACAAGAACCGAGAAACAACTTTAGACAGGATTACACGCATCCTATACGAGTATTAAATGTGCACAGGTTGCTGTCTTTAAAAAAAAAGTTGTATGTCGACGTGTGGAGTTTCTATGGCTCTCCTTTTATCCTTCGTCATGTCAAATTACCAACCGACCTTCCATTGTCAAATTAAAAGTTTAAGGAAAAATTTTGAAAAGAGCTCGGGCTCCTGTTGACGATATCCGCAATCTTTACTATACTTGTACATATAGTGAGATATTGTAGCATTGTTGATGTAGTATGGACTTTTTTTTTAAACATTTATAGATTTTGGATATTTCTTCACATCAGTGTGTGCGTTGCATACGTGATACTCAACACCGTCCCATGGAGAATAAAGGGTACACACTAGGGATGTCAAAAACCGGCCCATAACCCGGTTTTCGGTTTTTTCGGTTTTTTTGCAAAGCCGGTTAGACCGTCCGGTTTTAACCGGGCTCAAAGTACCGGTTTTCGGTTAACCGGTTTTTCATTGAATTGCTTAGAATTTTAGCAAAATAATGCATACACACTCGTTAAGCTGATGTTCGTATAGAAATATGACTGTGTAATGGAGCCCTAAAAGAGAAACATGTTGAACAAAAAAGATAATCAAATAAAATTGTCAGAAGTATTCATAATGTTTCAAAAATAGTTAACTGAGTTTTATTGCTAGACAATGCATATAGTGCAGTCAAAATATCCCATTTCAGGCCTCCAAATAGAAAAAAAATAGAGTAAGGCTATTTTTTGTAGTTTTTAAATCAGCGAGCTCCCAGGCATCTAAAACTCATTTTGCTAAAAAAAAATTTTGATCGGAAAGGTCCCAAAAAGGACAAAAAAGGAGACTCTTTAATCCTTGGCCGGAGGTCAGCATGTGGGGTATCAAATCAAAGGGGACGTCGAGTACATTACATATCCGGTGTTTGCTTCCTGTTTCAAGGACCCTCCACGGAATAAATCGAGATTAAATCGAAAATTTTTGTGTTTTCCGTGTATCTTGCCAAAGCCATAACTACGAGAATAATGCAAGTTATCACTACGTTTCTCACTTTCCCGAATCTTGAATTGGTTAAGATTCTACCATTAAATTTGCTAACAAAAAAAAATTATCTGAAAGCTCTGAAAAAGGACATTAAAGGACAATAATTACAAACCTTGATTGAAAGTGAGCATGCGGGATGTCATGTCAAAGAGAACGTCGAATGCATTGCATATCCGGTGTTTGTTTCCTGTTTCAAGGACACTAAATAGAAAAATTCGGGCTAAAACGACAAATTACGGCTTTGAAAAGATACACAAATACGAGAAACATGAAAATTGTCCATTGGATCCCAATTTTCTCCTGTGAAGGTCCTTGAAACAAGTAATAAACGCCAGATATGGAATGTACTCGACGTCGACACCCCGCATGCCCACGTTCGATCAAAGTTTGTAATTACATAGTGTCCTTTTTGAGAGCTTTCCGATCATCTTTTTTTAGCAAATTTAATGGTAGAATCTATAGCTATTATAGATTCGGAAAAGTGAGAAACGTAGTGACAATTTGATTTACTCTCGTAATTAGGGCTTTGGAAAGATACACGGGAGACACAATAATTCTCCATTTAATCTCGATTTATTTCGTTGAGGGTCCTTGAAACATGGAACAAACACGGATATGTAATGTACTTGACGTCCCCTTTAATTTGATACCCCACATGCCGACCTCCGGTCAAGGATTGAAGAGTATCCTTTTTTGTCCTTTTTGGGACCTTTCCGATCAAAATTTTTTTTAGCAAAATGAGTTTTAGATTCCTGGGAGCCCACTGATTCAAAAACCACAAGAATTAACCTTACTCTATTTTTTTCTATTTAAAATGCTAATATGACTGCACTAATAGATGATGTAGATTTTGAAGTCTTTGTGGACACGACGGATGTTGAAGTGGACGCGGATATCGATGTGGACGCGGACGTCGTAGCCACTGCTGATTCGTCTTCCTATAACAATGAACTCTAAGGCCCGTATTTATGAACATTCCTTAACTCAAGGAGACTTTTTTGTCTCCTTTGACCAGGGTTGTGCTTTGTTCCTGATGTCACCGCCGCTATGCGAAAGTCCACAGGTCAAGGAGACCTTGGGTCAAGGATGCCGAAATTCAATAAATTAAATGTCATTTCCCATACTTTTTCATAGAAAAAAAAGTCTCCTTGAGTTAAGGAATGTTCATAAATACGGGCCTAAGCTCTAAATGCACTGAGCGTCTTGGAATAATAGCACTAAGGAGAGTGTTCGGAAATACGAAATTTTTCATAGAAGACTAGCAATAGAATTACAGACTGACAAATCAAGAAAATATAAAAATTTTATGAATTTGGAAAGTTTTTTTTCGGTTTTAACCGGATGGGCAAACAACCGTCCGGGTTAAAACCGGGAGGATGAAAAACCGGTTAACCGTTTTGAAAGTACCGGTTTTCGGACTAACCGTCCGGTTTTTGACATCCCTAGTACACACATAAAGCTAAAAGTTTATCTTTTCTCACGTCAAAGATATGCATGCAAAGTAAATGTCTATAATTCAATATCCTGATGGGTTGGTACTACGGCGAAAGGGTCTAGGATTGGGCTGTGAAGAAATCGAATGCGATGGAAATGAATTTCAATCGTACAGAAGATAATTTCAGAGATGGTGGATTTTAAGTAGAAAACTTTAAGGGTTTTTCATAATTTACAAGAATTGAATTATTTTTTCGTCAAATACGTAAATATTCTCTTAGTCGCTCTTTTTGTGAATTTACAATTAAGTAGTTCTAGAAGCAAATCAATTTAACTTCAAATCTCGGGGCTTTGATTGAGCATAGAATTAAGTACCCTATTCAAGACGAACATGACTTGAATTTTGGCAGAACCTCAATATACGGCAAAGCGCATAATAGTGTTTAGATTAAAAGAAAATCCGTTGAAACGGCAACGCAGTCTCGAATTACTGCTCATATGCATTGTGGTGTAGAAACTCCACTAGGAGTCAATCTCCAGGTATTCGTACTTTAAAATTCATCTTCTGGCATATCCTTACATACATATATTTCCATCACCACTACAGAAAAACGTTTTGACAGCTACATACATATATATGGTTTGGGTTTTTCAAAACGGTTAAGTACAAGTTTCTCTCGGGATCTTTTGGCCCACCATAAACACCGATTCACATCATCACCGTCATCTATAACGGTATACCATCTCCGTTATGCGCTCTAATATAATACACTAAGCTGAATCTGTAATATTGCCATGCATAGTTACAGAGTATACACATACAGGATATACTACAGCGTTTGGTTTATTCTTCGCCACAGCGAATAACCACACACACACACACACACCCATCGACACACGTACTTTTACCGGAAAATATATTGCAGGAAAATCTCATAATCCCAATTCAAATTTGCATAATTTTCTAATAAAATTCATGTATTTCGTTTTCGTTTCATTCTCGTTCTTGTGCGCGATACGATGCTCTATGACTATATGCTGGCTGCTGCTTCGTTGCTTTTCACAACGACCTGCGGATATTATCAACACACATTCTCATCGGCCTCCGCTACATATATATCTGAATTGATGTATCTATCCTGTATCCCTGCTGGATTTTTTACGAAATTTTCCGGTTATTTGACGCCTGCTGCATATATTTGTGCCCACATACTATATATTGGAAATACGATACCAAAACTCATTTAATATAATGTCGTCGCGCATATATGTCACACATATCCTTTTTTATTCCGATGGATGCGGTTCACACAACTTGATCGATTCCGTTCTATACATATCACACAACTTGTCGGAATGATGTACTCCACTACCGCGCGTCATCAATCGATAATACTCAATAATATGTCATTCGTCACGTATACGCGGATATATGGAATTTACTCGAAAACCTTCCTTTTTATTATAAATTGTTTTCACCTCTACGAAAATCAACAACATGACCTCATGACGATGTGTGGAAAATGCGTGAAATATTATGGTACATTTTTTTAAAAACATGGATTGCCAATATGTGCAGGACAACCTGGAATCCGGTCAAAATTTGCAACACTCACAATTCTTGTACCGCCCGACTCACCGAAAATTGTTCAAGGAGATTTTCTGGTAACAACGGAAGATCGTGAAATTGAGCTTGAGTGTATATCGGTTGGCGGGAAGCCAGCTGCTGAGGTAAGTGTTAATTTATTTACGTAATATATTCTTATAAAGTTTCTAAATGTTTTTTTTTTCCTTAAGACGTGTCAACAAATCATTTTTAGTTCAAATGCTTAGACCGAAAACCTGTCCGTTCAGTTTTCGGTCTAACCGTCCGATTTTTGACATCCCTAGTTATGGTTGCTGAGCTAAAAATGGTTATTTTCGTTTTTTTCATTTTCCGATTTTTAACCCGGTCGGTTGTTTGATTTTTCCGGTTTTCATATCAATTTCCTTTGATATTTCCTGACCAATCTTCAAATATATGAAAAAAGAAAGAGAGAGAGGGAGATAGAAAAGAGTTTGGAGTCGGCCAAGGTATTTCATACACTCCAGGAAAGTGTTTATTCCTAGGATTAGTTCAGCAAAATGTTTGTACAAAGAAAATACAAATTATCGGGACCAGAACTTCGAATTGAATAAAAGTGCAGTGTAAGTGTAAGGGGACTGCACATCACGCTCTAATCTAGAAGGATTTCTATCAACCAATATAGACAATACCATACTTCCCCCGCTGAAGCTACTTATTTATTTATTTATTTATTTGTATTTCTGCGGAAGGCATGGACTTACTAAAATTAATTATATTATTCATGTAGGCAGAAGCTTCTTAATTTAAGTGATTCAAGAATGAACATATATAATTTTTTACTGTAATAATGTCTCAAGTGTTTAATAAGCTAATAAAATCTTCAAGAGAATATAATTCACGAAAATAGTGTTTTCTAATTGGACTGATGATTGGACATTGCAAGACTAAATGTTTAATTGTGTCACGTGCATTGAGATTTCATAGCATGCAATGGTCGTTCAGGTGAAACTTATGGCTACTTCCGGCAATATAGATCTTTTGATTGAACTTGTTGCATGTTCGAATCTGTGCCATTAATCGGCGGTGATGATTTGGTATTGGTTGTTGGAGATACCATGAGGGTTTAAATCGGGCTTCGTTCATAAATTGATACCAGCATGATGAACTACTGGTAGCTGCTTTGCATGTGTCGCTGGCAGTTGATTTCGCAGAGTAGATTTTACTAATTTCCTCTATGATCATCAGTGTAGTTATTTAGGAGTTGTGGAAAGTTGCGCAGTTCGGTCGTTAGTTCGGCTTTAATTTTTCCCAGCCAATTGGAATAATTTCCATTTTCTGTTTGGATATCGTCCACCAGGAAGCTTTGACACTTTACTAAGCCATTTCATTGTATCGGATACAATTTTCCCTTTTAGGTGTTCTCGTCCACATTCGCGTCTAACAGCGGAATGAACGTTATTTGTACACTACCCTCCTGCATCGAACCTTCATGGCTCTTGCCAAGGAGGGATTTTTTTTTGGCAACTGTTGGTCGTTTCTTGTTGTAAACGTGTGTGGTCCGACACGAAGAGGCTTGTAACTCCAGTGTGGGAGCAGGGCTGTCATTGGGAAAGGCCACCAGTAGGACCACGTCAAAGACTTAGTCGACAAAATGCACAGCAGAAACAACGTCCTAAGGGCATTGGCCGGGAGCTCTTGGGGCAAGGACAAGGAAACTATATTGGTCACCTTAAAATCGATAGGCAGAGCAATTCCCAGCTATGCAGCACCGGTGTGGTCACAAACCATTTGTGACACAAACTGGGATAAGATCCAGGCATGTCAGAACGCTGATTGACGTATCGCTGTCACCTTATGTCGTCCCAGGATCATCTTTATCAAGAAACCAGCATGTTACCAGTGCGTGATCACAATCTCCCTCTGCCTTTACAATATATGGTCGGTTGCTAACGAGAGGATCACCCAAATCATCGTCTCATGGACAATACTCGCCCTCCATGACAGTTCACGAGTGGCGTCAGAGATCTGAAGAGAGACGTCCCGAGATACAAACGGACGGGTACCTCCGGAAATCCTGTATTGTATTTCACTCAATTCATTGAAAAAGTTACGTGGGTACAGGTGTACCTGTGCCGGTAAATATGTCATATCACAATTTTTTTCTTTTTTTCTTAAGTATATCGAACCAAAAATCTTAAAAGTAGTTAAAATAACCAAAAACCCTTTACTTTAAGATGTCAGAGTGATTCAACATATTTGGTGTTGGCAAATCGGAAATATTTAAATTTAGAGTGAAAAAGGTACACCTGTACCCCTGTTGGTAGGACTAGGGCTAACCTAGGACAGCTGAAATGATATGTACATGGAAAGACAATTTGATCGGGCTGACTGAGTCTGAGTCTCTTTTCAGGACTGTCCGAATATCGGCCGTTTTGGAGATCAATTCCGATACTGAACAATATTTGGCTTTTTGAAAAAAAGGAAAACCCCAAAGAAATGCTTGATATTGACAAAATTGCGAGTAATATGTGTTACATTAGGAAAGCAATGCCGTGCAATAGACAATCAGGATTATTTGAAATGGAATTTCACCAGTCTTATTGGCAAAACTAACAATTAGATAACATGACTGAGTTCGCCGTGGGGTACCGCGGTGGAAACTATTTCGTAAAGTCGTTTAGTCAGGAATGAACAGGTTTTCGGGACCTTTGATAAAGGATAAAAGGATTTTAAAAATGTATATGTTTTTTCTCTGCGGGTGTGGTATGCGTAACGTAACGTAACGACGCAACGACGATGAAGATCAAAAAGTCAAAAGCAGTAGATAGGGGTATTTTAAAAGGGAGAATGATGGTACCTGGATATATTGACAGTCTTGGGTCTGCAGTAACGGTAATCGTGTCTTAACCGTTTGGTGTTGATAGGCCCAATTTGGAGCTTAGGAAATATGGATGTAATTTGAATCACATATTGAGCACAGAGTTAATGGTTACATTAAAAATTAGATCTAAGATTAGAATGAATGTTAGGGTTTGGGATAGAGATGGAGTAAAGGTTTAGATTATGGATGTCAAAAACCGGCCCATAACCCGGTTTTCGGTTGTTTTCGGTTTCTTGCAAAGCCGGTTAGACCGTCCGGTTTTAACCGGGCTCAAAGTACCGGTTTTCCTAATCTTTTCGTTGATTTGCTTAAAATTTTAGTAAAAAAATGCATACACACTCGTAATGCTTGAAACAGATTAGACGCGTTGAAAGCTGTTAAAGAAAGCAGCACAATGCATTTTAAATGGCTGACAAGTTTGCTGCTGCTGTTCAAAGCAACAGGAAAACACACGTCGGCCATTTAAAATGCATTGTGCTGCTTTCTTCGGCAGCATTCATCGCGCCTAAGCTGTGTCCAGCATATTTCTGGTGTTCGCATCATCAAAATGTCCATACAGGGTGCGCAGGAGAAACTAACTTATTTGAAAAAAAAAAACTCCCGAGCGGTGAGTTGGGCGGGTAGAGGAGTGGGAGGATGCGCATCTGAAGGGGGAAGTCCCCAAGTTTGTTTCTATCATGCTCTGGTCTAGAGAGCAGCGGGCCTCGAGACCTTCTTTTCTAACGGTCGCTCACTTGAACATGATCGAGGATTTTTTTCTTCCAAGCCTCGAAGAAATGAACGTTAGGGACGTATGTATCATGTTCTTTGTTTATATTTCATATGGGACAAGTAATAGAATTGCTGACTGAAAAATCAAGAAAATATAAAAAATTTTACAAATTTTGAAGGATTTTTTCCCCGGTTTTAACCGCATAGACAAACAACCGTCCGGGTTAAAACCGTGAGGAGAAAAAAAACGGTTAACCGTTCTGAAAGTACCGATTCTCGGACTAACCGTCCAGTTTTTGACATCCCTAGTTTAGACTCAAGTTAGGGCTAAGGTTAAAGTAAAAATTAAGCTTACGGTAACAGATAGGGTTAAAGTTATTGTTAGGTTATAGTTAAGGTTATTATCAGGGTTAAATGTAAGGACAGGGTTTGCATTAAGGTTAAGCTTGACGTTTAGGCCAAGGCCAAGATTAAGGTAAAAGATGGGGTTAACATTAAGTTGAATGTGATGTATAAAGATACCAAGGTTTGCGAGGTAACAGGGGCTACCAAAGCCATCAGGGTTAGCAAGATTACTGAGCACTTCCAAGATCGCCAAAGTTATCAATATACTATGGTTACTAAGGTTGCCAAGGGGACCAAGGTTCCTAAGGTTACCAAAGAGACAAAGGTTAGCAAGGGGTATATCAATATTTAAATTATTGTTCTCAAAACAAATTCGTGACAATAGGGCAATGAATACCGTCTTCATCATTTATTGATATGTTAAGTCGATTTCGTAAATCGAAAACTGCAAAAGAAAAATATGATAGCTCACAAAAACAACTGTGTTGTGAAAGGTTTCCGCCAAAGAATAATTCTCAAAAAATTAAAAAAAAAACCTTTGAAACAAGCTGCTGAAACCGAAAAGTTCCGCTGCTCTTGCTATTTTTTCGACGGCTTTAAATGTGAGTGATGATCTGTTATTTTTCCTCATTAAAAAAATCGAACGTGAGGGGCCCCCATTTTAAATTCGAACACAAGAATTTTGGAAACGTTACGCCACTTGTTCAGACCTGAAACGAGAAAAAGAAACACAAAGAATTCAACCTTCGGAAATAGTACGAGTACTTATCTGAAAACACAGTCACCGTCACCAATCATCGGGAGTCACCACGCTTGCCGCCGCGCCGTCCTACCATAGCCAGGAGTATCTGTAAAGAGAAGGAAGATTACATTAATAAGTGGAATCAAACAAACAATATTTTACCTACCATCATCCAAATACCAAATACAATGGCTGTGTGAAGTTAGCCAGTCATTTTTTTTGAAATTAGGTCCTTTTGCTCGGTGAACCGTTTGTTCTACTGCGGCTACGTTTGTTCTTGATTGTTCGCCAATTAATATCGTTTGTTCTTCTCTAATTATTTAATTATAGCAACTTTTAAATTGTGAGTGTGAACTTAGCCAGTCATTTTTAAATATGGGTCGGAAAAGTATAGGTTTGGTATCAATCGAAAGCCAGACGTTTGTTCATTTTGTAGGGCGTTTGTTCATCCTGGAAACGGAAGGATACAGGAATTATTAAGGAAAAAGAGATTAGCTGTGACGTCATCTTCACTCAACCAACGCCATCTACTCAGCTCAGCTGTACGATGATGGTGTGGATCTTGCATAAATTGTTCGCGGGACACGGGTTGCCCGTACAGCTGAGCTGAGTAGATGGCGTTGGTTGAGTGAAGGTGACGTCACAACTAATCTCTTTTTCCTTAATAATTCCTGTATCCTTCCGTTTCCAGGATGAACAAACGCCCTACAAAATGAACAAACGTCTGGCTTTCGATTGATACC
Source organism: Microchrysa polita (assembly GCA_949715475.1). Classification (NCBI taxonomy): domain Eukaryota; kingdom Metazoa; phylum Arthropoda; class Insecta; order Diptera; family Stratiomyidae; genus Microchrysa; species Microchrysa polita. The sequence continues at coordinate 22,459,786 of OX454417.1, forward strand.
AAACCTATACCTTTCCGACCCATATTTAAAAATGACTGGCTAAGTTCACACTCACAATTTTAAAGTTGCTATAATTAAATAATTAAAGAAGAACAAACGATATTAGTTGGCGAACAATCAAGAACAAACGTAGCCGCAGTCGAACAAACGGTTCACCGAGCAAAAGGGCGTAATTTAAAAAAAATGACTGGCTAACTTCACACAGCCGATTGTACTCAATAGAAGCTATCTTAATCTTGCTGCGGAGGTAGCTTGACCAGGGGTGTTGTTTGGATGTTTGTTAATATTACGACTAAATAAAATTCCTATCCAAAGTGTGATAGTGTTAGTATATATACCAACTGACCATTCCACCAAAGTGTGTTTTATTCGGACTAACATCCATACAACACCCCTGGTCAAGCTACCTCCCCAGCAAGATTAATGTAGCTTCTGATGAGTGCAATCTTGCTGTGTGGACGAAACCAGGTTGAATATTGCCTAAAAAGGTGAACATTTTTGATAGGTTCGATGTTGTACTAACATAGTTCGTCAATATTGAGCCTTTATACATTCAAAAAATTGAGTATATTTGGTATAGCGTTTTTACGTGACTAATATTACGACTAAGATTTACTAAACCCTAGATTTAGTTAACGGTTGTACCATATTGAACTGCGAGTTGAATAATGCAAGTATATTTTACGATGTATTTTGATTTTAATGGCTTACGATTTAATTTAGTTGGCGGGTTTCGACTCGATTAATTTAATGGTCTTAGAAAATCCTTTGAGTGAATTCTTTACTCGAAATATACTGCATTCTACATAATAACTTGACAGTTACAAGGCTAAGAAACATCCTTAAATGTACGATAAGCTTCATATTTCCATTTTAATCACATGTTACACAAATTTTCCCCTGACCTAATATGATAAATAGCGTGTAATAGTGAACACTCTATCATAAGCTTTTCAATAAAACGAAACCCCGTACCTTAAATCTCTACTAATTGAGTAATTAGTTTCAGATATTTTTTTTTCTACGTAAATACGTAATTATTTCGTCATATTTCGAAATAAATAAATATCCATAAATAGCTAATTCTTTTCGCCGATAAAAATAATAATAATAGCCCACACGTAAAAACATCAATTTTAACCTGACAACATATGCTTTATATCCGATTTACCTGCACTCGAAATAACTACATTTGAAGCTGTTACGTGCCTTTACATACTCGCTTTATCAAGGCATATTATTAGATTTGATTATTATTTTGTCCTTCATTGCATTTCAGGAGGATTGTACTGTGGTTTTGAAGCTACTTTTGTTAGGATATTATTTTTTCAAGGCTTACAAAAGAAATTAAAAGCCACAAAAACAAGATATTTTAGTATACAGAGCCCTTGCTTCATCAAACGCCATAAAAAAATGGCTTCAACATGATGTTGACGAGGAAGGCATCTGTATATGCCATTATGTAAGCCTCCAAATGCTAGATAGGGTGAAATCGAAAGTCCCGATTCCCAATCATTATCTCGTTTCAGATCTATCTTTGAATTAAATTAATTATGAATAAATGCAAAGAAATGTTTAAGTCGATTGAATGATAGGACAAAAAATTTCCATAAAACTCAGATTTGAGCTATGATTGTCATTTCGACTCAAACGACTCTAGGCTCTCCATATCCATCAAGGACTCCCACCAGAAACCAAACTGTCACGTATGATAGCAAAGGTTATATAAATACATACTGAAATCAATGGATGGTGTGACATGGAAAGTTCTTGGAAAAGTAGCGGAAAATCAATAGAGAACACCTACAATTGTCCTTGTACCCTGCACAGTACATGAATCATCGCTAGTTTAGTGTGATGTTCCTATAAGAGAGTGTATTGTTGCTATGTATGTATATGCTTGTATGAATTTTCCTAACAATAAATATATTCGTCGAGGCATCTATATGCGGAATAGACGAACTTACTGCGGCACATCGGGGGCACAAAGTATACAAACGAAGAACAATAGAACCGCACACGATATTCCCTCATGATGATGAACAATCGTGAATATTCTTCATGACTCCAAACGATGTAATATGTTTTTATCATTCTCTCACACATAATACATAATATTCGTCATATAACGTGCAGGCAGAGTTTATTATCCTTGCGGGTCAACAAAAATAGGCTTTGTCTCATGTGTATGTGCGGTTAATATACGCGCAGAGCCGTATTAAAGAGGCTTTAAAGTGTTTGGGTATATCGAAAGTACATACTATCAGGGATTTATTAATTATTAAGATCATTGCAACTTTGTCGCAGTGCGGTTAGAATCCGATTAATGCTTTTTTGTATAGTTAAAGCTTTATTTGTGACTTCTACAAGTATTTCATACTCTCTGAAAATCAGGACAAACTGATATTCATCTTTTAGCAATGAAATAACTTCTCAAAACATTGCAATTTTCACACTACTACAAACACCAAACAGCCTTTATCCGTTGTCTCAACTAAAAAGCTCATAAAACTTTTAGAGTTCACTCCGCAACCCCACACTCAACCTTCGGGCACTTAAAAAGCCAGTCACTTTAAATTTACATCGTGATAAGTTTGACCCGAGAGTTGGGTCCTGTGTCGCTTGAAAAAGGACATAAAACCTTAGAACAAGTTAATTGCACCTTAAGACTAATTTCCTTCCGTTTATATGTTATCCCGCGTCAGTCCTTGTTGCTGGTATGCTGTTCATTATAGCTTGTCTAACCTCTCTCACACGCTCTCTCCCTCGGTTATCGCCTCTCTTCTACTTTGAGAAGTTTTGTTTGTCGCAGGATTTCCCATCCTCTTAGATTTAACAACTCTTTTGTACATTTTTTTTTTTACAGATTACATGGATAGACGGTCTGGGTAACGTTCTCACAACGGGCATTGAATATGTTAAGGAGCCACTTGCAGATTCTCGGAGATTTACAGCCAAGTCCATATTGAAGTTAACGCCCAAAAAGGAACACCACAATACAACGTTCACGTGTCAGGCACAAAACACGGCGGACCGAACGTATCGTTCGGCAAAGTTATTGTTGGAGGTAAGTTTTCGTGACTTTAAGGTATTGTTATTGTTGTTGTTTTTGTAGATGTAGTGATGTTGTTCGAAATATCTGATTTCGTTGGTGGTGGTGTTAAAACAGAAAAACTGTATATTTTTGAAAGTATATAATGTACCTACACGAAATTTGCATGTCATACGGAAAACCGGAGGATACCATCGGTGAAATAAACATGACCGAACAAAAGGAGCAAACATTATGAAGGAGAAAAAAAACTCCTTGGCATGCGGAAAACTGAAAGAAATTTCAATTTTATAATTATTATGTATGAGATACAAAGTGGGAGGAAATGAAGCAAGTTGAAGTCGAGAGAATGCCCTTTAATTTGGATATTATACAAAACAAATTCATGAGAAGTTATGATGCTATACATGGCGTCTAACATGGCGAGGTAATTGTTGTGCTTTAACAAAGGGGTTTTCTTTCTGATGCATATTCGACGATAGCTTGAAGATAAGAAACTAAAATATACAGGCGAGAGCAAAACTTCAACTAATTTCCTGTGCTTATTCTTAGGTTTCATTAGTTTCAGATATCGCAGTTGAATAGGGCTTTTGTTTCTAGAGAAACGGCGGAGGCGAAAATAGGGAAGTGTCTGTGTCTTCATTCTTTAATTAATCTGACCGGCTCTATGCATCACCTCGCCTACCATACTAATGAGGTAAAGCGTAATAACTGCTCATAAGTGTACGCAGTTCGTTAGAGCTTTTATAGCCATGCTTGACAACCAAGTGAACCTGTTCCTAATCTAACACTGCACCGGTAAATCCGTTTAAAACCGGTGTTTAATCAACACATGTTCAACATCTGCTTAAAGATTAATTCATTCATTCGGAATAGTACTCCCATTTTATTGCGGAAATACTCGTCCAATCGGCGTACTAACACTAAGGTTATTTTAGATCCCTGATTCGGAACTTGACGCCAAAACTAAAAACCATCCATTTTGGTTCGCTGAATCCTAATTTGAAGTCAAGAGTAAAATGTGGGTTGCGTCCGCCCTAGAATGGTACCCCAAAAGAAGTACATGCTCGTCAAATAAGCGCGGCAGAAACACTAAGGTAATGTCGGTTATACCAAATTTGAGGTTAAAAACAAAACAAATATATTTTGCCTATCCCCAGAATGGTTCCGCGGCATTTTCGGAGAATCACTTGTCCAATCAACATAGTACCACTAAGTGTAATTTTAGATCTCCAATTCGACACTAATGCTAAAAGCCGCTGACTCCCACTCCAGAATGTTAACCCAATTTTCTAAAAGAACAAAAAGTATCAGAAGATCTGGGAAAAATTTCAAAAGAGCCGCTTTCTAAGGGCTGAAAAAAACGTAAGTAAACCGGTGCTAAAACCCTGAAAAAGCCGACACTGAACGGGTGCTTAAAAACCCGAACAAACGGTACTCAAAATGTGCTTAAAACAGAAAAGCCAGCCCCGCACAGGTTCTAAAAAACGTAAAAAATACGGTACTGAACATATGCTAAACAAACTGAAAAAACCGTACTCAACAGGTGCTAAAAAAAAACGGGTACTCAATAGGTGCTATGAACCTGAAAACCCGCTGGTTGAAAAAACGGTCCTCAAAAAAACGGGATATTAAAAATAAACCTGTGACTGCCAGTGTACCGGTACCGGGTGTTGAAGTAGTGGCGTGCACTCCATATATGCCAATAAACAATGCATACACTTTCATTTTAAAAAAAATTTCCACATGCAAGTTAATCGAATTAACTACAGATTTCACTGTTAATTTTTTCCTCAATAATTTTAGCCGCACCATCTATAGATGAAGGTAGCGTTCCTTGTACTGATATCGTTTTTTAGCTAGCACAAGCGAATGCCCGGTAAGCCTGCCTTGGCGTTGGCCAATTATCGAATAATCGATAATACAATTAATCGAAAATACGATTAATTGAAAATACGATTAATCGAAAAAACGATTAATCGAAAATACGATTAATTGGAAATACGTTTAATCGAAAATACAATTAATTCGAAACACGTTTAATCGAAAATACAATTAATCGAAAAATACGATTTTTGCTGCTTGGCGGAAGACGTCTGTCTGGCGGCAGACCGAAATTAAAACTTACGTGTCGCTAAACTAAATCAAAGGGCAATCGAAAGGACTCGACTCCTTACTAACGATTTCATCATTTTCCTCCTAGTCGCCTCGGTATTCCCGCTACAACTCCGGTAAGTGGCTAATTCGCTGATTGACTGGAGACGTCTGGCAGCAGACGGAAATGACAATTTTCGTGTCGCCGAACGAAATTGGTGGCAGTCGAAAGGTCTCGACTGCCTATTAACGATTCCGAAGTTATTTTCTCCCTAGTCACCTTCGTTGTTCCGCTGCAGCTTGGCAAAGTGGCTGTTTCGTCACGGGAAGACTAGGAGAAAAAACTTCGGAATCGTCAATAAAGAGCCGAGAGCTACATTTTGGTAAAACAACCAGGGTCCTATGGATCACCGTTTCCGAGATAAAGCGGCCTAAAGGTGACCGAAATTGTATGCCAAGTTTGACCGCTCTAGGGTCAATATTTACGGAGATATGGGCGATTTTGTGTTTTCAAGTGAAAATTTTCGAAAATGGGTTTTCGAAAAAGTCGATGTAGAGCGCATTTAGCTACATACATTTTGGTGAAACAACCAGAGTCCTAGCTATAACGTTCCCAAGGTGCAACAATCAGGGTCCTAGTTATCACCGTTTTCGAGATACAGCCGCCTAAATTCGACTTAAAGTGACTGAAAGTTTGACTGCTCTAGCGTCAATATTTATGGAGATATGGCGATTTTGTGTTTTCGATTGAAAATTTTCGAAAACGGGTTTCATAAAGTCGATGTAAGAGCGCATTGAGAGCTACAACCAGGGTCCTAGCTATCACCGTTTCCGAGATACAGCCGCCTAAGGGTGACCGAAATTGTATGCCAAGCATTACCGCTCTAGGATCAATTTTTTCGGAGAAATGGGCGATTTTGTGTTTTCGAGTGAACATTTTCGAAATAGAGTTTTGACAAAGTCGATGTAGAGCGCATTTAGAGCTACGTTTTGGTGAAACAACCAGAGTTCTAGCTATCACCGTTTCCAAAATACAGCCGCCTAAGGTGACCGAAATCTTATGCCAAGTTTGACCGCTATAGGGTCAATATTTACGGCGATATGGGCGATTTTGTGTTTTCGAGTTGACATTTTCGAAATAGAGTTTTGAAAAAGTCGATGTAGAGCGCATTTAGAGCTACATTTTGGTGAAACAACCAGGGTCCTAGCTATCGCCGTTTTCGAGATACAGCCGCCAAAAGGTGACCGAAATTTTATGCCAAGTTTGGCCGCTCTAGTGTCAATATTTACGGAGATAGGGACGATTTTGTGTTTTCGAGTGAAAACGTCGATGTCGAGCCTATTTACAGCTACATTTTGGTAAAACAACCAGAATCCTAGCTATCATAGCTAGCCTAATGGTAAACGAGATTTTATGCTAAGTTTGACCGCTATAGGGTCAATATTTACGAAGATATGGGCGATTTTGTGTGTTTCGAGTGAAAATTTTCGAAAATGGGTTTTGAAAAAGTCGATGTAGAGCGCATTTAGAGCTACATTTTGGTGAAACAACCAGGGTCCTAGCTATCGCCGTTTCCGAGATACAGCCGCCTAAAGGATATTTCATGCCAAGTTTGACCGCTCTAGGGTCAATATTTACGGAGATATGGGCAATTTTGTGTTTTCACACATTGGGCAAAATCCATGAATCTCATAATTCGAATGATCGTATTTACCTACTTGATTGATTTGAATTATTCTCAAGCACCGTATTGTAGAAAATTGTAGAAAACGTGGTAAAATATAACCGCCTTCCCAATTTGATAAACGTTTTGTTAGCGTTACGCAGTTTCTTTTATGTTAATCCCTGTTTTTTGTTTTTTTTTTCTAAAAAATATTTAAGTGTGTTTTTTTGCCCATTTGTAGTTATCCTGAGATTTCAATTATTTAGGAAAAACTACCTTTCCTTATTATTTCGACATATCTTGACATTTGAAAACGTTTACATTTATGTTTTCTTCGTTTTTGATTATGCATACCCTCCACCAAAGGTCTGTACACGCCACTGTGCTGAAGAAAACCGTACACCGACACTAAAATCTGCGTACCGAACGCAGGTGAAGGCGTACTCTCCCTTTCTCGGCAAAATGAATTTCTGTATTTTTACCTACGACCAAAATTGATTCAGGCCGATTTTAATATTGGTGACAGGTAAGGATAAAATCACCCCTTTATACCTTCTCTATGATGATTTACCGAGATCAACTTTTGGGCACCTAATTAAGGTTTAACTACCGGATGTTTTTTTTCTGATTTGCTTCAACGACTCAATATTCAACATGCTTCCCGTTGTATTTTCCCCTAAGGCTTCTGTAAACAGCATGGATTGGGGTTTTCTCAGAGAATGCGACTCCTCGTTCGTTCGTGGCCTGTTATTACCAAAGGTCGGGCAACAGGATACAAGGACAAGAAAGAATACAAAAACGAATTTGTAAATTTTCACTTCTATATACATATATATGTAATACCATCTTCAACTTGATTCAATCCACTTTTTAACAATTTTATTTCCTCACTGGCTGATCCACGAGTAAATTTATTCACCTCTCGCTTAAATTGCCATTTTCAAAATTGAAGACGTTTTTATAACTTTCATAAACGATTTTTCATCAAACGAATTTCCCCAGTGCTACACTTGACACTCAACCTGTTAAGAAAAAAAAATGAACGAAAATTGTGAAAACACACGACGCATACAACTCGAGTGAAAACGAATGAAGGTGTCCTGGAAATGAAACATTTTTTTTCCTGAGGACGACAAAATTCGTCGTTGTCGTCTCGTTGAGATCGTTTCTTGTGTGCTTGTGTTTTCACTTTTTTATGTATGATTAATGCTATCAGTGTCGGCATATATTATAAAAAAAGAAAAAAATAATAATTCCAGACGTAGTGGGTGTTAAAAGCGGTGTTTTTCAAAAACGTGTTCATCGGTTGCTGTATAGAATGGCATTGAGCTCTGCGAATTCTATAGGTAGCCGGAGACATGAGAATTATGATGACTGAATTTCGCTCGTGCTCTCATGAATACCAAATGCGTTGTACACTCAATTCCGACGCGTCTAGAGAGAGAGACGCCTCGAATGAAAAGACCACCGAAATTCGAGGAATACGGATCTTCAAGGTTTTACCGTGGTCTCGTGTTTTCTCATTCCTTGTATGCCTTTTCAAAACTCGCTGATCCATTAAATTGCTTTGAAAACGAAAACATCTCTGACAATTTCCCATTATTTTCGTGAGCCAAGCCAACACCATGCCATACTACCGCTAGCAGTCAGCAACCGAAATACACATATCAAGACTACACCAAGCAATAGCATCATCCCAGAACCACTGTTGCCACACGAAACCATTCCATTTTCTAAGTCCTGAACATAAAGAGTGAAAAAAAGGATTGTTGAATTCTGTGAATGAGAATTTCGAGGACACTTCAGTGTGGCTCAGCGATTTTCTACGTCGCCTGTGTACACATATTACACACATGTACCTACCTACACCCAATTCATATATCCACAACGAGGTGAAAAAAGTAAAAAGGATGCGAAGCAAAAAAGATTGAAATTGTTTCAACCTCATTCTCCATTCTTGGAGTTTGGTTTTTTGCCTCTCTAGCTGGTGTGTAATGTACGAGTATGGTTCGCTCTAGGTGTGGGTTCTGTGCCAAGGTACATTTGGCTCGACTTTAGCACTTTTGATATCAAAGCCTCGCCTCACTTCACTGCCTTCACTGCTCTGGGTTGACTCTTTCTCTCTGCCGCTCTGGATGACACTTTCTTCGTGAAGCATATCACATCAAGGACTCGATGTAGCGGAATGTTTACATGCTGTAACGAAACATACCGCCAACAACTGCCTGTGGCCCGTATGGATGTGAAGTTGATATTAAGGTCAGGTTATCAGGTGTGTTCTGTACAACGAGTTGACACAACCGCAGATCTCTTCATTCCGTTCGTTTGGTCGTTCCGTGATTTGTAATCGAACGGATATGGAAGGTTGAATCGCATCGCAGGATATTATGTGAAGGATGACAAAAGCCATATGTACGAGTAGCAGGTATGTATGGAACAGCTCACTTTAGCTGTCGGGTATGAAGGAACTAAGGTGGAAACCGATTGAAATTCAGATCGAAAATATTGTAGAAATTGAAATTAAAATTTCCGGAGAAATTGGGCTTTAATATTTTCCGTATATGTTTATTTAGCGTTTAACTAATTTCAATTATATTAAAAAGGTGCTTTTCAAGAGTTGCAATAAGCGGATAATAGCATGTTTATGCCTAATTGTCGTTTATTATTCGTGCAAGGATGACCCAGAGTCCCCCGTCAGAAGTGATCAGTGGAGAACAGAAATCTATTTCGACTTTTTTCGACTGACAGCGGCCCTTGAAATCTCGTTTTAGAATCGGTCTCGTAATTATTGCAGAGTCCTAGCTTTTTGAGTTAAGAAGTTAAAGTCGCTCAAAAGACTGATGAGAGGCGTTGACATACGGGGTGACCCACGTAAAAGTATACGATTTGAACACAGCATAACTTTTTTGTTTATCAATATTTGTTTCTAAATGTAGAAATACTCGTATACTAGAGATTTGGGAGATTTTTTTGCACTATACAACTGTTGTTGTTGTTTAATTTTATCCGATAGTTTTCATTTGGAGGTTTAAAGAAGAAGAAAAGTTTTTCATGAGGTAAAAGGAACGCAAACAAAACTCACAATTTCGTAAGGAATTTTTTTTTATTTTCATGTTCAAACATATTACAGGAAGATTTAAAAGTTGAGGCTATGTTGGGAAGACTATTTCTTTGAGGTGACGTCCGTTACTTGCTTCCCAAAGCCGAGCCCTTTCCAGCGTATGCTCCACTACTTTTTGCAATGTTTCAGGCAATGAATAGCCCTGATTTCGAATCGGATATTTTCTATTAGTGCCGCAATGGTTCTAGGCTTATTAGCATAAACCCTGTCTTTTGACCCAAGTGTTCAACATTTCTCGATAACGTTTTCCATTAATTGTCAGTGCTTGCTGAAAGTCACCCTTTTCCCAAAACGGACCTCCTACTTGGTACCATATGCCAACGAATCTCCAAAGTCTCTAGTTTATTTTCCCAAAAAAAAAAAAAAAATTGATAAAAAAGTTATGGTGTGTTCAAATTGTAAACTTTCACGATGCCATATACAGTTTCAAATCGTAAATTTTCGTTTTTCCAAACCGTTATGGCAAATTTTTATCCACACAACTTCATTTTGCGGATTATGTGAAACTATAACTATTACTGGGTGTACAAGAGACCCACATTGAGATTATTAGTTCCGTTTTTTTGCAACATCCCGTGTAGTTTTGAGTATCGAACTTCATACAAAAAAACACTTACCCAGATAATTTTAACCCGTGCTACTATACACAACACGGGATAGAGTTTAGGGGAGTCAAATGGCTAATGCATAGAGAAAAAAAATGAATATTAATGAGATTTACTATTATTCTGCAACAACGCGGCTTTAGGGTACCTAAAATTCATAAAACTTTTACAGTTTTTTGAGGAAAAGGCTCCCCAGGAGACTAGCCCCAAAACTTTCTGTAGCTCAGTGTTGTATTGTTGCCCCTCCTAGTTTATTGTTTTTTTAGCAAAAAGCTCTATATCGAATAAGACTAGATACGATTGAGGAGAAATTCGTGACCTCGATGGTGTGAAGTCCCGAACAACCCAGACAAACTGCGCCGCTTAGGCCTTATACTTCTACCAAATAATGTCCTATACGGGGCCACTGTTTAGACATTCCTTATGCTTTGCGCTTTTACCTCCCGGTCCGTTGAACTGCTTTCTGTTGATTTTATTAGCACGATGTTACGAAGGAGATTTCTTCATCCAAAGCACTCGCCTCCATAAATCCATCACCTGAGGTTGTAACTGCAGATGGTTGGCTTAAGTAGCAGCCTACAGTGACCCCGAGTCTAACGCCTTGATGCGTAGGTATCATGATCCCCCCGACCAGTGGCAAAATTTATTGTGTTTGAAATCGGATTGGGGGCCCCTTATCTTTGATTTTTTAACCAGCTAATATTAACAAAACCAGCATGTAAAGCAGTGCACCAATAAACAAGCGCAACATTTTACATTTTTTTCTACTTAGACTATTTAGCTACTTATCACTTAATTCAAGAGCAGCGGCAAAAGAACCATACCTTGAGGAACTCTTCTTTATACCAGTATCGTAACAGTTATTGATTTTAGAGTAGACCGTGCCTTGAGGGCTCCAATGCCAATGTTTAATGCACTGCTTGTAGCATCATTTATACGTACTACTTGTGTTCTTCCTTCAAGATAGCAGCGAAAGAGCTTGTGTGGAATTCTTCTTATCCCAATATCGTACATTTTGTCTAGCAAAATATTGTGATCGACCGTATCAAATGCCTTTTGCAGATCGAGGAACACACCTATAGACACTTTAATCTAATCCCTTGTCTAGCTTGGTGACAATGTTTTTAGTAACAGAGTAGATGGCATCTTCAGTACGTCGAGAACTTCTAAAACCATGTTGTGCTTCGGATAAAATAAGTTTTATCTTCTAAAAAATTTACCAATCTAGCTTTGATGAGTTTTTCAAAAATTTTTGAGAGACTTGGGAGCAAAGAGATCGGTCGATAGTTGTTGAGATCGGATTTGTCGCTCGCTTTGTGAATTGGTATCACTATAGCGTGTTTCAACTGATGAGGAAAATATCCCTGAAATACACATAAGTTAAAAACATATGTAAGTTGTTTAACAAGAAGCTCCGCATTTTTATGTAATATATCAGCTTGAATTCCGTCAGAACCAGGAGCTACTGAGGATTTTAAGCTACTGAGAATTGTAAATATCTCTTCCTCAAGAGCCGGAAAGAGAAAGAATGACTCCCTTGCGCAGGGGCGAACCCAATTTATTTCGGGGGGAGATTTGTTTATGCAACTGACCTTAACTTTAAAATAATCGTTTTTATATATTCCAATTTCACAAATATTTAATTCAAAATATTTAAAGTTGATTTTCATCAAATAAATTTAAGGTTTTTTTTTAAATACTCCCTTTAGGAAAGAACTGGTTTTGGTAACCGATTGTTACGAAATTTTTTAGACGGAATTACCTTATTGCAAATTAATTTAGTTTTTTTTTACATCCATTTAGGTCATACAAAATGAAGACATGTTTAACCCATTTTTCAACGGTCACTATGTATCATATTCTTTTCAATTACTTTATTTCGCATTAATTAAAACTTTAAAAAATAATAATATCAAAATTAATAAAATTAATTAATTAATTTTTTTTTGTTATTACACTTTACCGTAATTTTGAATGTCATATTTTTTATTAGTAGTATAGTAACCAGGTGATAAACCTAGTGCATGAGATTACAAAATGTGGTGAAGAATTTTTTGTTTTTGTTTCTTATGTTTTTTGGGGTGCTGAGCACCAATTCGGAGCTTCCCACCAAGACTTCGATGCGGAACAGGGTCGAAATCGCGAAAAATCCAAAATATTCGCTGTTTTTCCGTTTTTTGCTTCCTAACTCTGAAACTATTCATGTCTGCGAAATGTTAGAGAGAACGCGTCTAAACAGACATAAATATTATAAATCCGTTGAGCGGTATCAGGTATCACTACAATTAATAATTTAAGTTTACCATTTTTAACATAGTTCCGTATTATGAATTAAATTTTGATTATGAAGGGTTTTTAATATTTGGTCGCAAAAGTTGCATTTCGTTCCGAAACAGGGTCAAAATCACAAAAACCGCAAAAAAAATAACTATTGCGATACCGCACAACGCATTTTAAAGATGAATATCGCGTTGGACCTACATGTTTTCTCTTTTTTCTCTATCATGGTTATGAACAGGTTTTCGGATAAATGTACAGTTTTGAAGTTTTAAGCCAAAGAACGGAAAACTCCGAAATTTCGGTTTTTTTTTGAGGTTTTGGCCCTGTTTTGCAACGAAATTTTGGTGGGAAGCTCCAAATTCAAGATCAGCACCCTAACAAACAGACAAACCAAAAAAAAAGGTTTCTCCACCACATTTTGCAATCTGAAATCACATAGTCACTACACTATTGATCCTCAGTTTGAAAATAATCACTTTTTTATTATGTCCATATTAGTTTTGGTGTGTCAATTTTGTTTAAAGTAATACTATTGAAAGAATGGTTTCATAATTTCGGGGGGTGTTTCATCCCCCTAATCCCCCCCCCCTTGGGTTCGCCCCTGCCCTTGCGTTATACGTTGGGCCGGCATTGGTTGTAACTAGTGTTGCAGCGGAATTGAGGCTAATTTGGTTTGAGATTCTATGGCCAATGTTGACAAAGAGCTTATTAAATTCTTCTGAGATTTCACGTGTGCTGCCACTTGAGATCTTTTCGTTATTTGTTGAAATAATATCACTGTTGAATTTCTTGTTTTTTACTTTGGAGTTCGCGGCATCATTAATGACATTCCAATTTTTTTTAGTATCATTACCACATTCAACAAGTAAAGCTTTATAATAATTATCTTTCGTGCAACGTATCAAAGTTGTTAAATAATTCCTATAATTTTTATATTTATGCTCAAGATTTCTTTTAAAATGTTGTTTTTTTCACCTTTGCGGCAAGTTTATCTCAATTTCTAATTGCCAGAATTAGCCCCTTTGTCATCCATGGCTTTAATTTAGTTTGGTTTCTACTCGTTTTCTTCTTGCTATGAAGGCAACTATTAAATAAGTTTATAAGAATGCTGTAGAAGGTATCAAATGATTTTTCAGCATTTTCTTGCGAATAAACATCCAATCAGGTTTCCGTTTCTAATTTTCTTTTAAATTCTAAAAAGTGTAAAGCTTTACAATTGTTCTTTGTATTTGCACATATATGTGATATTTTAGTTTCTTTGTCAATAAAAAATGCCTACTATTGGAAAATGATCTGTTATGTACGTGTTAAAGATTGCCGAAGTAAAAGAGAATTGATTTTTGGCTTTGACAAACAGGTGATCTACACAAGATTCCCTAGAAATTGATTTTCGAGTGCAACCGTAAAGATATTTAATGAATCCATATTCTTGTAGAACGTTGAGATATTTGTGACCTGTTAGGTCTATGTTTCTTTGTATTATATCTATATTAGAATCGCCAACAAGAATATGGTTTCTAAAATACTTAGTATAAAGCAGAAAATCCTCGAGATGTTTCGTAAATAAAATAGCATTGGTATCGTCTGGAGAACGGTATAATGCAGAAAACAAATATTCATTTTCATTTATGGTACATATAAGATTCATAGCATTTACTTCATTAATCTCGTAATTCATAATATTGAAACTTATACTTTCTTTGACATACACAACTAAACCATCACATTTGTTGTATTTAGTACCCTTTACTATTTTACTGTAGCCAGAAATATTGTAACCCGAACAATCGTTAACAAGTCAAGTCTCAGATAGTACAATTATGTACATCCAAGTCATTTTTCATACTTCACAGCCAAACACAAAGCTGATCAAAATTTTTGGGAATGCTATATCATAAATTTATCAATTTATCATCAAAAACGCTAGTGTTAATATTATCATCAATATCTAAAAAGTTGGTGATATCCATAATAAATATAAAAATATAAAATAATAACTATAAATACAAATATATGCCTTACAAAGATTTTAGAACATCTTCGTTGATTATTCGTATAGCTTTCGACTTGTCTTCCTTTCAAACAAAAACTTGCCCGTCTCTTACCCAAGTGTACTTGTACTTTTTTTCTTTTGAAACCAGTTTTGCTTGCTTGAGCAAAGTTGAATTTTTAGGAGTCAGATGATCGCCAACAAAAATTCGGCCATCGCGTAGATGACAGTTGATCGATTTTGCCGGTATGCCGGGGCCATCGTTGCTGTCTTTGAGTTTCTTTCGAAAAGCTTCGATGAAAGTTTTCGTTGTGGACCATCTCGAAAACTCGACAATAATAGGAGTCGCTACAGTGTTTGATTTAAAATTCCGGTATGCACAGTCGATATCGGTAACCTCTACATTTATTCCGAGACCTTGTGTGACAGTTTTGACTACTTCGTGCAGATTCTCGTTTGTAGTGGGTGTTATGCCATTTATTTGAACGTTATTACGACGAAGCTTCGATAGAATTAGTTCATCTTGCGTTTTCAGTTCCTGGACCTCGCGTTTAAGTGTTGCGTTTTCCTGTCTCAACTCGTTAACCTCCCTCAGGAGTTCATCGTGTTTCAGAGCCATCTCATCAAACTTCGCAGACATGGAACTGATTGAACTTAAAACTTCGTCTATCTTCAGCTCGCATTTCAGTTCACATTTCAATTTGGTGCAGATTACTTCCACTAGCTTGGAATTTTCAGGTGAAAGCTCCGGGACAGTTGTTGATGAGTCGCACTTGGAGCATCTCCAGGATTCGCGCTTCGCGCCCAATTTTCGTAGCTCTCTGACACTTGTGATACTGCAACAGGCCGTGTGAAAATAATTTTTGCAAATTGTGCACATTATACAATCGATAGGATCTTTAAAAATCGCGTTGCATGTAGCACAATTATTTATTAACCATTTTCAATGACTTTGAATGGTGTTTCAAGTTAATTTGATATTTTAAAGTGGTTAAAACTTCGGAGCTTAGTGACACAATAGTAACTTGTTAGTCTTTTGACACTAGATTGACACGTCCACATCTTGATTTAAATCGGCTGAAATCGAATTCGTGGAGCCCCACCGAAGATAAATGCGTCATGCAGTGGAAATGGTGAATCCATTATATGAACCGGAGGGTATATCGGCAGGCATTTGTTTCTTCATTTCATGAGTCCTAGTTACACAAAGTTCTCCAGGCTTGGACCTTATTGAACGATCTTTGGTTCGATAGATCCAAAGTTATCCTTTTATATAAACATCGCGAACACATCTTGATGTAGCAGTCATTTTTTTTTTCAACAGCTAACCTTCGGGCGGGCGCAATGCATCTGACAGATTAAGTGACCAGTTTTTGTTGCGCCAATCAGCGATATGAAAAGGGAGAGAGCTGAAACTCACAATAGCTTAATCTTTATCGATCAACTACCCAAAGCAGTTTCTATCTACCATATGTCTGAGGGGCGGGAGGGGATGAACTAATCTCTCTGATGTATTGCGCCCGATTGTGTTATTCCCACCTGTTATACTCTTCACATTGCATAATAACGTTGTGTTGACTTTTAGGCTCACTAAGTTGTTCAATAGTGTGTTTTTAGTAAAATAAGCTCACATTTTTTAAGTGGTCGATATGTTGGAGGTTTTTTATATATTAAGCGATTGAAAGCGGAATATTCTTAGAAAATTGAAAATGTGAAGGGTATCAAACTTTGTGAGCCAGTATTTGCTTCTAAAATTTCGTAGAACTGATTCAAAAAGACAATGCAACCACAAATAAGAGTGTAAAATATACAGAAACTTAGTTTCGTCCTATTTTCTGCACTTAATCTGTCAGATGCATTGCACCCGATCGTGTTAGGATTAGTATTGTGCCCGCCGGAAGGTTAAATATTCAAAGAACTAAATCACAATGGCTCAATTTTACGCAAAAACCTTCAAGAGAGGCCAGAGCCGTGCGAAGCAATTTTGGTGCCCGGAGCAGAACCTCGCGAAAGCGCTCGTCTATGTCAAACATGTAAATATAAAATTTTCAGTATTTACGAACGCGTCATTTTGGGGCTTAACGATTCTTACTTAACGATAGAAAGCCGAAGAAATTTTAAGCCTAAACCTGACTAAAAAAATTGGCGGATGCTTGGAGAATTTGTTATATTCTCTGGATGAGTGACAGTTTCAAGAAGGACTTGAAGAGCTGGGGTGTCCAAGCTGACATGAGCCAAATAACCAAAATTTGTATGTTCAAGCGAGCCGGAAAATTTAAAACTTCGAAATGCTGCTGAGGAGTCCCTCTGCTAAAAAATGAGATGTACCGTTAGTCTTTTGTAAATTTTACTCAAAAATGTAAATCCTTTGAAATAAAAAATCAGGTTAAAGCTTGGAAGGTTTAAGCGTAGAAGGGACGAAAGTTAGGAAATGCACACCACACCCGCGATGATTGAATTTGTATAAAAAGGAGTTGAAGCCTATCTTAATTAGACACAATGGATAGCAGATAAAACAAAGTCACATTTGAACTAGCACGGGCGCAGATGGCAACACTTTTAGTGCCAATAATTTAGGCATTAGACCTTCAAAACACATAGAAGCGATTCTCGATTGGAAAGCTGTTATAAAAAATAAAGGGCCTTAAGTAAAAAAGAGCCACTACCCCTGGGCAGCGACTATACCCCGGCCATGTACACCTTCGACTCCAATATCCAAACCTCAACGGTTAGGGAAGACTGGAGTAAATGGAACGACAACCATCTATCAAATCACATCGTGTGGTACACGGATGGGTCGAAGACAGACGAAGGAACAGGGGCAGGAGTTTATACTAAAACCAACAACTATAGTATTTCCAAACCCCTAGGTCAATATACAACTGTGTTCCAGGCAGAACTTATAGCCATAAACCTTGCAGCGGGGGAGAGTACTTGAAAGGGATATACCAATAAGACCATATTTATTCTCTCCGATAGTCAAGCTGCTATAAAAGCCATTGCAAATCCCAAAACAACCTCTAAATTGGTTTGGGAATGTCAACAGAATCTCAAAAACCTAGCTACCCGAAACAAAGTAACTCTAAAATGGGTGAAGGGACATAAGGGGATCGAAGGAAATGAGAAAGCGGACGCCCTTTCAAGAGAGGGTTCCGAACTACCCTTAACTGGTCCTGAACCTGCAATCGGAATCAGTAAATCTACTGCCAGAACCGTTGCTAGACGATGGACCGAGGATAAATTCCAAGATCGATGGAGACTAGCTGAAGGGCTCAGGCACAGCAAGCGTATGCTGGAATCTAACTGGCAAACCAACTGCACTGAAGCCCTCAGTCTAAGTAAACCGAACCTCAGGGCAGTGACAGGCCTTATAACCGGTCATTGTACCCTACGAGAACATCTGCATACAATTGGGATCTACTCACAAGACCCACTATGCTGCCTCTGCAACGAAGACGAGGAATCAGCCTCGCACGTTATTTTCGAATGCCCCGCTCTTATGAGCTGGAGACAAAATTTCTTTGGGGCTCAAACTACCACAATGGGTGCACCCAAAGTAAACCTGGTTAGCTTTCTTCTAAGCCTCATACGAAGGACAGAGCTCTTAACCTGAAACGTTCTCGCTTAGATGGGATATACAATAAGCCAGCAGGCTGCAGTATTGGGCGCAACCAGCCCAACCTATCTCAGCGCCATATCCATCCATCCATCCATCTATCCACCCTTGCATATCATTCGTTCAGTTTTGATTATGATTATTTTGATTTATTACAGCATTATAGACTATAGACAATATGCATTTACTAAGGTTCGGATTTAATTCTATGGCAGGCACCCGTTTTGCATGAAACCTGAACGGGGATGAATCCGGGATGGCTCAACACAACTATTGCCAAGTGTAGCCTCATAGGAGAAACCGCTTACTGTGCCTGCAACGATCAAAGTTCAACTGCTTCCACCACGTTGCCCAAATATTTGTTTGCAGCATATAAGGCCGAATGTCCCTTCCACAAATACCAAAGAGCTGGTTGGCCGTATACAGTACGAACACAAAGTACCTATTTATTGTTTGCGGACTAATAAAAATGAATGTCTTTAAAAGAACAGTTAGCCAAAAAAAAATTTTCAAAGAAAAAAATCTCTATATTTGCGACTTGGGGGCCCCTGCGGCTTGCACACATGGAACACCGTACGTTACGCCACTGTCCCCGACATCTGGAGAGGGAAGTTATGCTAAAACCACTCTGATGCATCGGGAACATTAACGTTCTAAGAGGCTAAAGTCCGTTAATAATTGAAGGCGCGCTCATTTTTAAACACATGCAGTGCACGCTCTAAGGGGGGCAAACCGCGTGGTCGTCGAGGCGCCAAATTTTGGGAGCAGCATTTTGGCTAGCACTGGAATAAAATATAAATTGCAAAAAGCCAAAAGGACAAATTTAATGTTAACATGTCAAAGGGAAACCACAGGAATTGCAGATGAAATAACAAGGGGCGAAGTAAAATGCCGGAAGGCAGGAAACCAATTGACACCCACAAAAAGCATTTTAAATTTTTTTTTTTAGAGACGGCGGAATATTTTTTTAGGGGTCTTAACCCATTATCGTAACTGACCTCCCCTTATGTAAAATCGGTCACAGAACTCTGAATCAGCCTTTATTTTCCTAGAAAAACGAAAATAGTAGAATTTGCATTGTGTTCGAAATATGGTACGCCATGCATTCAGGCATATATTGTAAATGAGACATATTTCAAATTTTATTTAATCTGCCTCTTACTTTAACAAATGGTTTAAGAAATTGTCAAGGTGCAGCTGCTTGAGTCCAAGTATCTTACTAAGATGTCAATTACGGAAGCTCGGTTTTTAGTGGCGTGTCTTTAGGACAAAACAAAAGATGTGAGCAATTTTTATGTCTGTCAAGTTAGCACTACCACTTTTAAATATCGATGAACGCTATAGTGCATTAAACGTCGCGAATTTGCCGTGATTCAATGGCAAAATCAAAAAATTTGCCGCGCCCCTCCTTCCCCTTAAAACAACCCCTTACTGTTTTTCAAGCCCCATAGAGCGTAGGAAGCCTTAAAACGCAAGTTTAAGGCATCGCAATATAACAGATTGTACGCACAAGCACGCTCAAGAGCTTACTTATAATATCTGCACTCATACAAAGTTTTCCGCAACCCTCTACACGTTCAAAAACTACCCCTAAGTCCGGTTTAGCCCCATACAAAGTTTATGGCGTAAAAACTCAAGTTATACGTATAGTCATAAAACAAAATTTATTCAGTCAAATGCTATACAGGCTAATGATGATATCTGCACCCTTAAAAAATTTGCCGCGCCCCTCCTTCCCCTTAAAACAACCCCTGTCAAGTTAGCACTACCACCCTTGTAACGCCGAAACTGTGAATTGACATTAAACCAAAAGTGTCCCTGAATTTGCCGCAGGTGTCACTTATAACACCTGAACTTTAAAAAAATTTGCCGCGCCCCTCTACACTCTTAAAACTACCCCTAAATGCGTTTATGGTCTCATATAGGGTTTATAGCGTAAGAACTCAAGTTTAGAGTATCATCGTAAAACAAAATGTATTTAACCGGATGCTTTAGGGATAACGAAAGATATCTGCCCTCTCAAAAAATTTGCCGCGCCACTTTCCACCCTCAAAAACTACCCCTAAGTGCAGTTTCGGCCCCATAAAGAGTTTATGGAGTAAAAACTGAAGTTTTAAGTATCGTCATAAAACAAAATTTATTCATTTGAATACTTCAAGGGTAACTTAAAATATTTGCACTCTCAAAAACTTTGCCGTGCCCCTTTACACCCTTAAAAATGACCCCTAAGTGTGTTTTTGACTCCATGCAGAGTATATTGCGTAATAATTCTAGGTTTAAGAATCGTCATGTAGTATATTGTTTCTACTTGAATGCTGCAGGGTGTTAAGATATCTCCACTTTCAAAAAATTTTCTGCGCCCTTCCAACCCTCAAAAACTACCCCTAAGTGAATTTATGGCCCCATACAAAATTTATGGCGCAAAAACACATATTTTCAAAATCAACATGAAACAATATTTATTCAGTTAAATGCTAACCTAAGATATCTGCACATTCAAAAAATTTGCCACACCCCTCGTTCCCTTAAAAGTACCCTTGTCAAGTTAGCACTACCACCCTAGTAGCGGCGAATTCAAGAAAACAAAAAGTATCCAATTAATTGTCGCAGGGACTTAAAAGGATATTTTCACTTTTAATAAAATTGCCGCGCCCTTTCTCACCTTAAAAATTACCTTTAAGTGACAAGAGTGCTTACATCAACGCTTTAGCGAAGGAGACAGATGATGCGGCTTACCGTGGCTTAAAGCCAATTCAGCCACTAATTGGCAAATCGCTAACTACTGACAATCCTGTGAAATATAAAGAAGGAGATCTGCTGTTACCGAAGAACAGCAGCCTTACTTTTTTGAGGTCCTAAACAACCGCTTTAGGCCTGCAAGTCATCGGCAGAAGAAGCGGGGAATCTATGGTATGGACGCCGTTAAGGCTCCGGGCATAGATTGAGTTTCGGTTGAATTAATTAAAGCGGGGGAAATTAGAATATTTTCTGAAGCATTAGAACTACAAAAGATGCTCTGATTGCGAAAGTCGAACTGCTGGGCTCAAGATAAATGCTGCCAAGTATACTTGAGCTCTGGTGCAGAGGAGCAAAGCGGAATTTGTGTTTCGGGCCATGCAATCAAAACAGTTGACGAATTCTGCTACTTTTTTTAAAGTTCAGGTGTTATAAGTGACACCTGCGGCAAATTCAGGGACACTTTTGGTTTAATGTCAATTCACAGTTTCGGCGTTACAAGGGTGGTAGTGCTAACTTGACAGGGGTTGTTTTAAGGGGAAGGAGGGGCGCGGCAAATTTTTTGAAGGGGTAGATATCTTCAGTTACACCTAAAGGATCCAACTAATTACAGTTTGTTTGATGACGATGCTTAAAACTTGAATTTTTGCGCTATAACGATAAAAGCATTTAGGGGTAGTTTTTAGGGGTGTAGAGGGGCGCGGCAAATTTTTTTAAAGTTCAGGTGTTATAAGTGACCCCTGCGGCAAATTCAGAGACACTTTTGGTTTTATGTAAATTCTTAGTTTCGGCGTTACAAAGGTGGTAGTGCTAACTTGACAGGGGTTGTTTTAAGGGGAAGGAGGGGCGCGGCAAATTTTTTGAAGCGGTAGATATCTTCAGTTACACCTAAAGTATCCAACTAAATACAGTTTGTTTGATGACGATGTTTAAAACTTGAGTTTTTGCGCTATAACGATAAAAGCATTTAGGGGTAGTTTTTAGGGGTGTAGAGGGGCGCGGCAAATTTTTTTAAAGTTCAGGTGTTATAAGTGACCCCTGCGGCAAATTCAGAGACACTTTTGGTTTTATATAAATTCATAGTTTCGGCGTTACAAGGGTGGTAGTGCTAACTTGACAGGGGTTGTTTTAAGGGGAAGGAGGGGCGCGGCAAATTTGTTGAAGGGTTGAGTACGTTAAGTTACGCTTAAAGGATCCAACTAATTACAGTTTGTTTGATGACGATGCTTAAAACTTGAGTTTTTGCGCTATAACGATAAAAGCATTTAGGGGTAGTTTTTAGGGGTGTAGAGGGGCGCGGCAAATTTTTTTAAAGTTCAGGTGTTATAAGTGACCCCTGCGGCAAATTCAGGGGCACTTTTGGTTTTATGTAAATTCATATTTTCGGCTTTGCAAGGGTGCGGTAGTGCTAACTTGACAGGGGTTGTTTTAGGGGGAAGGAGGGGCGCGGCAAATTTTTTGAAGGGATAGATATCTTCAGTTACACCTAAAGGATCCAACTGATTACAGTTTGTTTGATGACGATGCTTAAAACTTGAGTTTTTGCGCTATAACGATAAAAGCATTTAGGGGTAGTTTTTAGGGGTGTAGAGGGGCGCGGCAAATTTTTTTAAACTTCAGGTGTTATAAGTGACCCTTGCGGCAAATTCAGGGACACTTTTGGTTTTAGGTAAATTCTTAGTTTCGGCTTTACAAGGGTGGTAGTGCTAACTTGACAGGGGTTGTTTTAAGGGGAAGGAGGGGCGCGGCAAATTTTTTGAAGCGGTAGGTATCTTGAGTTACACCTAAAGTATCCAACTAATTACAGTTTGTTTGATGACGATGTTTAAAACTTGAGTTTTTGCGCTATAACCTTAAAAGCAATTAGGGGTAGTTTTTAGGGGTGTAGAGTGACGCGGCAAATTTTTTTAACCTTCCGGCGGGCGCAATACTAATCCTAACACGATCGGGCGCAATGCATCTGACAGATTAAGTGCATAAAAAAGGATGAAACTAAGTTTCTGTATATTTTAGACTCTTATTTATTGTTGCATTGTCTTTTTGAAACAGTTCTACGTAATTTTAGAAACAAAAACTGGCTCACAAAGTTTGATACCCTTCACATTTTAAATTTTCTAAAAATATTCCGCTTTCAATAGCTTCAATATTTAAAAAAACCTCCAAAAACTCGACCGCTTAAAAAATGTGAGCTTATTTTACTAAAAACACACTATTGAACGATTTGGTGAACCTAAAAGTCAACACAACGTTATTACGCAATGTGAAGAGTATAACATATGGAAATTTTCATAGAAAAGGAGAAAATAACACAATCGGGCGCAATACATCTGAGAGATTATTTCATCCCCTCCCGCCCCTCAGACATATGGTAGATAGAAACTGAAAACTGCTTTGGATAGTTGATCGATAAAGATTAAGCTACTGTGAGTTTCAGATCTCTCCCTTTTCGTATCGCTGATTGGCGCAACAAAAACTGGCCACTTAATCTGTCAGATGCATTGCGCCCGCCCGAAGGTTAAAGTTCAGGTGTTATAAGTGACCCCTGCGGCAAATTCAGGGACACTTTTGGTTTTATGTCAATTCACAGTTTCGGCGTTACAAGGGTGGTAGTGCTAACTTGACAGGGGTTGTTTTAAGGGGAAGGAGGGGCGCGGCAAATTTTTTAAGGGTGCAGATATCATCATTAGCCTGTATAGCATTTGACTGAATAAATTTTGTTTTATGACTATACGTATAACTCGAGTTTTTACGCCATAAACTTTGTATGGGGCTAAACCGGACTTAGGGGTAGTTTTTGAACGTGTAGAGGGTTGCGGAAAACTTTGTATGAGTGCAGATATTATAAGTAAGCTCTTGAGCGTGCTTGTGCGTACAATCTGTTATATTGCGATGCCTTAAACTTGCGTTTTAAGGCTTCCTACGCTCTATGGGGCTTGAAAAACAGTAAGGGGTTGTTTTAAGGGGAAGGAGGGGCGCGGCAAATTTTTTGATTTTGCCATTGAATCACGGCAAATTCGCGACGTTTAATGCACTATAGCGTTCATCGATATTTAAAAGTGGTAGTGCTAACTTGACAGACATGCAATTTTTCAGTATACTTGCCAGCTAAAAAGACAGGGATTATAAGAAGCAGCTAAGAAACGCTAAGCCCTGACCGGTGTGCTATAGAAAACAAAATTATAAAAGCGATGCTTCTAAATCAACTATGACAGCTCCGTTTCCTTGGATCCTGAACAGAACTGATTAACCTAGCTTTCATAAAAATGGCAGTACATGTCCAGGAAAAATGGATCGGTGACATAATTTGTATGAAAATTTAGGTTATTTGGACCTGTTCAGGGCCCAATAAAACGCACCATCATGTTGAAAGATCTGATAATTAAAATTTTGTGAACATACTCTACCCTACCCAAGACTCAAGGAGACTAACTTAATCAACTAAGAACGATCGGAATGTATGTATAGATATTTCTGAATATGACCCAATGCATGGTGTATCTTATATGGTACGTCGCAAAATTGGTGCAAACAGGCGCGCACAGAGGGTGGGGCAAAAGGGGCAATTTGCCCCGGACCCCGCGTTGGAGAGGGCCCCGCAGGGACAGTGGTCTCGTAGTGCGCATACGTCTGCAAAATGATTACACGAATTGGTGTCAGATAAATTTTATTTAAATCTCTATATTTATCTTGTTTTGCGTTATTCAAAGCATTTCTAGGACCTTATAGGATTTCCCTTCACCTACTTTTTTCAATTAAAATTGCTAAATCTAAAATTGATATATTTTAGGTGATATATTTTAGGTGTTGAGATCAACAGCACACTCTGCCGAAATTTATCTAATTAATCAGTATTCTCTTAAAATCTGAGTGTCCTCGAACTATGTGTGTTTTATAGAGAAAGTGTTAACCAAGAAACTGAAAACGATGGATCCCCTTTAAATGACTATTTCTTATTTAGTTTCCATAAGCTTATATTTATTGAAGTCTCTCTCTGATTGTTGTTAATTCATTGTAGTCTTATCTGTAACTATGCTCTCGAACTAGCAAAATTTCTCAACGTTTTCTACTGGTTTGGTCTTAGACTTTTGTTCTCCTATGGATCAGTGCACACTCGGTCTTAGTAACGTTTATGAAGAGACAAGAATTTCGATTTTTGCAATGCCATCAGCAGTGACGGAACAACTTCACTCTGGGCCCTCCCGCCAACTTCTTGAGTGGGCCCCCTACATTGAGAAAAAAAAGTAGAGTGAAATCAATCGAAAACACTCTTGAAGGTCGATCCACACTTTTCAGTCATCAGTCACAGTCACTTTCCATACAAGTTAATTGATTGACTGACAATCTGTCAATTTGTATGAGAAATTACTGTGACTGCGACTGATGACTAAAAAGTGTGGATCGATCTTAAACCAAGTATTTTGAAACATGATTTTGACGTTACAGTTTTTTTTACTAAAATTAAGAACATCGTACTTAAAATAGCTTTGCTAAGAGCTACTTTGACTCTTTGCATTCTTACAATGAGAATAGCGTTCTTGTTGTGACGTTTATTAAATTAATGATTTCATCAATTGTTTTGTTTTTTTTTTTTTTGATAAAAATGCTCACGCAGCGCAGCATTGACCTCTATAGGTGTTAGTGATGTTTAAGCATAGAAAATTACCTGCGCCTACAATGATCCCGCGAACCTATGATTCGAAGACGAGCCCTATCTATCTACCCTAATGGCGCTCTCTCAGGTACCAGCATCCTGGCATCCTGTAGTAGGAACAACATTTATAGAGTTTCCAAGAACAAATGTTCTTTTTCTCAAAGGGGCCACTTTTATTTATATGCCCCGGGCCCCGTAAATCCTCTGTGCGCGCCTGGGTGCAAACAATGCCTTTAGTGATTTTTTGGTTAAAATCTCAAAAGAATCTCAAGAACACATTCCAATTCATTTACCAGTATTTTTTCTTCTCCCAATAACGGTAAATTTCACCAATTTTTTTAGCTCTGCTCTAAAGAAGAGCTTTCAAAATTCCTCAAAAAATAACGTTCGTCCACTTTGACGACGCACAGACATTTCAAGGAAAGCTTCACGAAGCCAAAATTTGTAAAGTGAAAACGAGGCTTTAATATAAATGAACAATATTTTGAAATAAATTGCAATGCCTACGCGAGAATTTGAAATGTAACCTGGATGCTACCCTCGATGGTTTTTTTTTTGCGCGTCTAGGTCAGCAAACCTGCCCCCGATGTTAGAAAAAACACGACCTAGACCTAGTAAAGAAACACATCAATTAATTAAAATAATGCATTAAATATGTTTTTTTATTTATCTGCTGTTTCTTTAATTCTGTGTGTTTTAAAGATGCAAAGTCCTTGCAAAGCTTTGATTTGACAAGGTGCTGAAACTAGAAACCTGAAATGCTCAGTAATGTGCCAATTTAATGCTTCTTTAAAAAAAATGAGTTATTGACGAATTAGACGCTAATTTTGCAATTGAAAATGTAATTCCTTTCACCAGAATTAAGGATACAAGATACACAATCATATACTCTGCATTATCCCTAATTCTTTCTAAACTGAAGGGATGCTAGGCAATTTGATTTCCGGAGGGTGAAATCTACAAATTTTGTTTAGCTTATTGTATCACAGAGGCGTACGTATATAAATACTAAGCCCCTGACGAAATTCATGGCAAATGAGATAAGAAATCACACATAAAAGGGTTAAAAAAAACACTCCTGTGAGAAATTTCATGCCATTTTCATCACTAATTTTTTGGAGTCGTTTTCGATAAATTTCATTCACTTTGCGCATCAGTTAAATTTCAATTCGCCCTCTCTTCGCGAAATACTTCAGTTGGTTGCAAATTACATTGATTCTTTCTTTTGTTCTGGAGGGGGTTAAATTTCATCCATAGTTTTAGCAACAGCCGCATAGTCCCTAATTTGTTACTTAATATCTCTGATTTTTTTCGGGGCGGCGTTGGCTCTAGAGCGGGCGCTGACACCTCTTACTTTTGACTTCTTTTAACCAGCTTTGCTTATTAAAACGGGCTGTACCATTTGGCCTGTGAAGAGTTTAAGAGGTGTTTTTTACTAGCTTTCCTTGTTCTGTTCTTGAGTGAATAAATTAAGTTCTTTTCTTAGTTAATTCTTTAGTCCACCAGGTTCAATAAGTTTTGAATTTTTCAGTAAAATTTTAGTCCTTCTCGTGCAGTCTCGATTCAAACTTATCAAGGTACGAGGGGCACCACTCCTAAAAGACAGCACTTAAACGTAGGAAATTCCCTGAGCGGGGGATTTTACCAATGCTGGAAGAGACTTCGATTTAGCTATTTGATTAAATCTAGAAAAGCCTAAAAATCACTAAATTACCGGAACTTAATTGAAAGGCTCCGATCTTGGTTGTTAAAGACACAAAAAACGCAGAAATATTTATATGTAATATTTCGAAACTCAATCAAATCTTGTATTTGTGTATATTCAAGCTTCAGCCTATTCAGTCAATTAGTTGTACCCTTTACCAATTAATCACTTATATTAAATTTCCTTCCTTCAGGTAAAATACGCACCAAAAGTTTCTGTGTCAGTAATTGGAGGTGCACTAGCCGGAGGACGTATACCGGAAGGATCTGAGGTGCGACTTTCATGTCATGCGGATGCGAATCCCAATGATCTCAACTATCGGTGGTATATCAATGATGAGATGGTTATCGGCGACTATACAACCGAAATGGTAAGTAGTGCTGGTTATCACATAAAGAAAATCCCATAATATCCTCTCAATGAATTTAAAAAATATCATTTGATAATAATGTTTAAATAGTAAATATTCTTTTTACTTAACCACTTATTCACTTCTTTCAGATCATCCACAACGTATCTCGCAAATATCACGATGCCATTGTTAAATGCCAAGTGTACAATGCCGTTGGCAAAAGTGAGGAAAGCGAAACACTGGATATCAGCTGTGAGTATACTATAAAAGGAAGAGGGAATTTCCTGAAATCCTTCCTCGTTTTCCTCCGCTGATGTTGGGCTGTAATTACTACGACTATATACGATTACTTCCACAATGCACAAACAAGAAAAAGTTTGTGGTTTCTGTGTGCGCGGCGCCCAATTACTTTCATATAGTACGAGTAAATCCTTCCAAAATTAACGTGCAGTGTAGAGAGTTTTTTTAATAAACCGCTTATTGGGAAGAGAAAGTTTTACTTTTCAATTTGACAGTACTATAAAAACGACTCAAATAAGCCGCGCAGCGCGCACCATTGACCTTTAAAATTATCCCAAAGCCATAAATGAACAGGCATAGTCGGCAGCTGGGAGAAAATATAGAACCAACCGACATTTCCAGGGAACAAAAAGTTTTTTTTTTTGTTATTATTATTACGAATCGAGTATTATATGAAGAGGGAAAGTTTTCACGTGCCCACCATACATACCAGTATGGATCCAGAGTACATATTATTATTACATTATTATTGAATTTTAATCCTCCCGGACGAATCGAAGAAATTCGCTTGGCAGGATCTGGCCAAAAGGTTTTTATTGTGCTGCTGTATGTAGTTATAAAATATTTTTATAGCAGAGTATTATTTTTACGGTTTCTCATTATGGAGTTGAAAAATGAAATGAAAATATTGGACCAATAAAAAAATTGTATTTTATGAGAAATATTTATGCATGACAGCAAGCAGTATAGGTACGTGTGGATGCTGCGAAAGGACTAAAAGCTTTCAACAAATAAAGTGGAGGATTCATTTAAATATGCAAATAAGTGGATGAATGAGATATATTTAAACGTTTACGTATTGCGTTGAGAGGCAACAATTTTCCAGTTTATGTGTACTTAAGAAAATTTTAATTTTTTTAATATTTTCGATGAAAGAGTAAATTGAAAATCAATTAATGCTACATACGACAATATTATTAATGGAACGCATGCTTTAAGCTAGAGAATATCGATTTTTGGGTGTGTGTGTGTGTTTTTTTTTAATTAAAAAATCACTGGGTTTTATTACAGATGGGCCCGTTTTTCGAAATAAGCCGAAATCAGTTGAAGCCGAATTGGACTCATCGGCCGTACTTGTCTGTGATGTTGATGGAAATCCCCCTGCCGATATTGTTTGGATAAGCGAAGGAAGCGATCGGGTGAGTAGTATACTATATGCTTTTCTTCTCAACAAGTTTACAACTTCTCAGATCAAATCGGCATATTTTTAAATTTTTAAGTGGAAAAAAAAGTTAAATTGATTTGAAAAATGTTTTTTATGAGAAAATGTCAATATGATTTGAAATGGCGTGAATTGGGGTTAAAATCCCTATACATAAATTTAATTCTATTATTTTTTTATTTATTCCTGGATAAAATAATCCACATCCTTATTTGTCCTGTCTGTGATGTAAAATATTAACATAATGCAAACATTTGATTATCAAGTTTCCAGTTAGTGTTGCAGAATATATACGTAATATTTAAAAGATTATTTATACATAAGCTTCCATAACGACTCTAAAGATGTTAATGTAAATTTTGCAAATCGATTTATTGACGATTAAAAATGATGTGAAAATGCTACAACCCAGCCAGCATCGGCATCATGTACCGTGAACATAGCCACAAATAAGCTTTACTTCATCAATCACGAATTGCCATTATGTATCTATAGGACGCATTGAAAGTAAGATACATGATGGTCAGGAGGAAGGAATGTCGACGGATCATGCAAATAGGAAATATAATGGTGTTCTCCTCAAGTGTGATTTTTGTTGCTGGGGTGATTAGAATCACGAATAAAACATGATTATTCGTATAGTCTGGCTGGAGTGGTTAGGGCGCGCACCTTCGGTGCACAGGGTTATGAGTTCGAGATTCACCGTCACACGTGTTTTTTTTTAATTATTCATTGATGCGTTGAATATATGATACTTAACTATTATACAGGGTGTCCCGCAACTGGTTAGCCATAGACCAATGGTAGACTCTACAGGATGTTTTAGGAAAAATGTCGCCAAAATTATTTCTCTAGCTTTTACCGTTAAGGAGTAATTGCCTTTTTTGTGATTCTTGTAAAAAAACACGACTTTTTTCGAAAAACTCCTATTTTCTAGCTTCAACTTTAGCCAAATCAATGTTTTTCATATTCTTCTGAAAGTACACAAAATTTTCGATACAAGGACATATCGAACGTTTCGAACGGTTTCGTATCTTCCGAGATACGACGTTTCGAATTTTGCAGAAATGTCAATTTCAACTTTTAATGTCAAAATTAAACCCGAATTTCGAAACGGTACATTGCAGTGGCAAATCTGCAAACTTGACAAAAGTTGTCGTAGTATCTTAGCTTTCGAACGGCATATAAGAATAAAGCACAGAGTCATCCAGTTTCTAATTAATACGTATAAATGATAACAAAACCATAGTCTGCAAATGTACCAAACCGACTTCAATCTTGAAAAGGAAGTAACATTTTTACATCAAGCATAGACTTGGTTGTTATGCATTATGGAAAAATACTTTTCGCTACTGTTGTAGATGCTACTTTACTAATTGTAACGGTAAGTATAAGCAAATTTGTTTTATGTGTTGAATTATTTGTACGAAGGTTGGCTGTGTACACATTAATATTGTGAGAGTATTTTTAATTTTCATCGTCTAAAGCATGCATTCTCAAAGTGGTCCCTATGGACCCCTTGGGGTCCGCGAAGCCGGGCCGGGGTCCGCGGGAGGTGTGAGAAAATTTGGGGGACCGTGAAGCCGATTAGGGGGTCCGAGAAAGATTTCGAAAATATTAAATATTTACTAATCATTTGTATTCCATTTCAAATTAAGTTTTACGACAGACACTATTACCTCAGGAAATTTTAACAAAAATTTAGGAACTTCGGAAAAATTAGGGGAAAGCTGTATTTTTGTATGAGCCTTCCTTTCGAGGTCCTAAACAAGTCCCCGTCTGCACGAGTGCCGCTAGAGGGTCAAAGATCATCTAAAACTGTTTTTTTCGATATCTCGATAACGGTAATATGCGGTAAAGTCGTGTATGGCAAATTTGTAGCTTTTGTGGTTCCAGAATAAAATGTCAAAAGTCCATTTTGATTCGGGCATTCCTAACGGTGCCAGCAGGTCACGAAAATCTCTATAATGGTTATTCTGGCTATAAGATTTATGGCTAATTCGTAGCAAATATGGTTCTAAAGAAAGTGGTCAAATTCCTCATCAGTATGTACCCCCTTAAGGGTGCTCTCTCTCTCTGGTTCCTGTTAACCTCTTGTGGGGCATAGGGCATCAACTACGCCTACTTTCGACCTCATTCTATTCTGTGCCATCGTCTTTAGGTCTGACCACTGTTTGTTTAATAAAGCAGCCTCGCTATTAACCGGGGGGGAAGGTGGGGTTCAAATCTTAGAAAAACGAAACGAATTTTTGCATTTTTGCGAGAATATCTCTGTAACGGGGGTGTATGCTGTAAAGTCGTGACGAATTTGTAACTTCTGTAGCTGCAAACATTTTTAGAAGGAGACGATTATGACTTAACACTCAATTTAATAAGTATCAAGCTAGATAAAGCTTACGACATACCTATTCGGTAAATTTAATGGAATAAATTTACAACTGCAGGGTGATAAGTTAAATTCAATTCAAGCTAAAAGTAGTATATCCCCGTTTGTAACGAAGCTTGTATTGTTCAAGTAGAACATAGATAGAGGCAAATGCTGTCAGTTTCTAAATCTTTCAAATGAGACCTTTTGGTTAAGTGCGAGCACCTTGATGCACTTCATTCGGA
The DNA here is from genome assembly GCA_949715475.1 of Microchrysa polita. NCBI lineage: Eukaryota > Metazoa > Arthropoda > Insecta > Diptera > Stratiomyidae > Microchrysa > Microchrysa polita. Next base: position 22,491,724 of record OX454417.1, read on the forward strand.
TCTTAAAAGAAGGTTCGAAGATATTCTTAAACTCAATATTCCTGATTGAGTGTTGAATCAGTTTTCATATAGTCAAGAAGGTGACATTTTAAGCAGGAGCCACTTATTGAGTTGTCATTTGTCAACGAATGAAGAGTTGAAACCTAAATTCGAGGAAGGCTATCAGCAATTTTGACTTCAAAAAACCATACCAAGTCAATATCCTGAATTATGGTCCACGGTTGAGTTCCTTTTAATCACTTTTCCCTCATCGTATTTAGTTGAACGTAGTGTTAGCGTCGTTATGAGGCTTGTAACTAAAAACAGAAACTGATTAGACATAAGTGCCCGTGGGAACTTAAGGCTTTTATTAACAAACATGGAACCCGACATCAACAAACTCATATCTTTCCATCAAGTGGATATGATAAGTTTATTAATGTATGCACTACTAATAATATTATACACAATAAAAAAGTTGTTAAAATATCAAAACCATTTTTATTATGTACCTATTTTTAACTTTTTTAACAATTTAAATATTCAAGGATTGGAATTCAGTCGGGGGTCCCTAAACAGGCTTCCCATGTGTGACCCCTATACGCGGTCAAAATAAGTTAGAGAATTACTGGTCTAAAGGATAAACATTTTAATTTGTCAGGTATTAATTAGTGTCCTTTTATGTCCTTTTTCAGAGTTTTCCGATCCAATTTTTCCTTAGCAAATTTAATGATAGAATCTTAGATTCTAAAAAATTAAAAAGGAAGTGGCAACTTGAATTATTCGCGTAGTTATGGCTTTGGAAAGATACAGATGATAAGTTACAGGAAACATGAAAATTTTCCATTAAAACGCGATTTATTCCATTGAGGGTCCTTGAAATAGGAATCAAACACCGTATATGTAATGTACTCGGCGGCCCCTTTGATATGATACCCCGCATGCCGACCTCCAGTCAAGAATTAAATAGTGTCCTTTTTGGGACCTTTCCGATCAAATTTGTTTTAGCAAAATGAGTTTTAGACTCCTGGGACCCCACTGATTCAAGACCAAGAAAAAAATAGCCTTACTGTATTTTTTTCTATTGGAAATGCTTATATGACTGAACTATTTCCACGTAAAAGCAAGATTTCTTCCATTTACGGACTATGTTTTTTTCCCTTTTACACATATTATTCCCAGACTGGATGACTCTGTGCTTTATTGTTATATGCCGTTCGAAAGCTAAGATACTACGCCAACTTTTGTCAAGTTTGCAGATTTGCCACTACAATGTACCGTTACGAAATTCGGGTTTAATTTTGACATTAAAAATTGAAACTGACATTTCTGCAAAATTCGAAACGTCGTATCTCGGAAGATACGAAACCGTTCGAAACGTTCGATATGTCCTTGTATTGGGAATTTTGTGTGCTTTCAGAAGAATATGAAAAGCATTGATTTGGCTAAAGTCGAAGCTAGAAAATAGGAGTTTTTCGAAAAAAGTCGTGTTTTTTGACAAGAATCACAAAAAAGGCTATTATCCCTTAACGGTAAAAGCTAGAGAAATAATTTTGGCGATATTTTTCCTAAAACGTCCTGTAGAGTCTACCATTGGTCTATGGCTAACCAGTTGCGGGACACCCTGTATATATATAGTTTATGAATATCGATTTTATAATGTTTATTATTTATTTATTATACATGAAATAGGGGGACATCGTCATATACTGCTTGTATGAAAACGTGATGAATGAATAATGTATATGTGCTTACGCGTGGTGCATGAAATAAAGATGTAATAAAATGTGTTAAATGCTGGCTGGGAAGGCTTTTCTCCCTGCACTCTTCTTTATTTCCAACGAATTTAAATTTATAGAAAATACATATTTTATCCACAATAAACACATTGATCACCTCTTATTGTTCATAAATCCAGAAACATACATCCGAGATTATACGAGTATACATGTAAATTGATGGTGTAAATTTACCAAGGACATACTACGCATATACGACGAACATTGACAATTGTGTGAGTTGCGTTGCACACCTATGGCTCGTTACATTTCAAAACGCTTCAAGGATATTTTAATATATGCAAAATGCTTCATGCTGAAATACACTCGTTATACGAACTACGTACATGTATGTACATTCGCTTGGATAATGCAATCAGACTAAAATGTTCTCCATTTTGTATACACACGAGAAGGTCCTGATCTAGCACAAATAGTAGGAATACGCAATGCAAGGAGTAAACACATTCCTGCGGGATTTGTATGAATGAGAAAGGTTGTATTGTGTGCAAAGACTATAACACATTTACTTGATTTGTTAGTAATAATGTACATAGATGGGGATGCGTATGGGTATCATGAGGTATACGTAGCAAGGTACTCGTTGCACGAATGCATCGCACGCACTCGCTAGACAGTATTACTGGTAATTCGTTGCATTCTTTGTAGAAAGTTATAATATAAACATTTCATCGTCGAAAATATTATAATGACCGGGGAGTCGAAAAATAATACATAAAATGGCAGAGAATTATTTTGGAACCGTTCTCGGATTGTAGCTTATGAAATTCCCCAGAGTTTGCGACATATTCAACGACAGTAAGTATACATTTTCATTGAGAAAATTGCAGCGGAATAAATTTCACTCTTGAGGTCTATCCATCTCTTAAGAGGACAATAACGAACGAGACCGAGGCTAATTTCGGGCGCGGCGGTATTTCCCCCCCCCCCCCCCGCATTATTTTCCTTCTGTGTTCAAAAAAGTTCCGTTGCGTCGACAAAACAAATTTATGTGGGTTTGGTTGGATATATAATATAAGTGGGCAAATAAAAATATTTACTCAGAAAATTTTATTGGGGAATGCGGGAACATGGCATACATGATAAAGACACATTAATTCAAGGTTTTGTGAAATAGGTGTAAAAAATGTTTCTTAACAGAACCAAAATGGGGGGGTTGGGTTTGTATGGCAGCCCCATGACCCCATTATCTGATTTGATCCATTCTTACGTATGTTTTGTGTCATCAATAGAAACACATTTGTGTGAAATTTGGTTCAAATTGCTGCACAAATAAAAAAGTTTTCTTAGAAGAACCTAATTTGGGGGGTTGAATTTGTATGGCAGCCCCATGGCTCCATGGTCCGATTTGATCCATTCTTACATATGTTTTGTGTTATCAATAGAAACATGTTTGTGTGAAATTTGGTTGAAATTGCTGGGCAAATAAAAAAGTTTTTCTTAGAAGAACCCCATGACCCCATTGTCCGATTTTACCGATTCAAACATACAAACTGCCTGCAGCAAAAAGAAGCATTTGTGCCAAATTTCAGCTTCGTAGCTTTTAAATTGGCCGAGTAAAACGCGTAGCAACAGACGGACAGACGGACATCGCCCAATCATGACAAAGTTAATATACCCTTCCACTCTATGAGCGAAGGGTATAAAAAGAAACTAGAAAAGACCTTAAAATTATTTGATTAATAATAACTCAAATAACCTTTTTTTTATCTATCCCGCTCTGTGGCTCACTTGGTTGAGTCGCACTCTACGATGCTAGTAATCTAGAAGTCCGGAGATCGAATCTCGGCTGGTCCAAAATTTCCGTACATATGCGGATAGGAAATATATAGTGCTTGCAACATTATATACACTCCGAAATGATATGCAATGTAACGTTGACTCGAAATTGCCTATAAACGGCTGATTTAACGCACCATGTCCCCACAGAAACTTTTTTTTTAAATAAATATCTTTCCCATTTTCGATTATTAATTATTTTTTTTCTTTATAGAAGAATAAATGATTTTTTATTTGATACATTGAGACAAGACATTGACTAAGTTTTCGGTGTGTGGGATAGCTGTATCTATAAATTGCAGTACAACGTAGCCAGGATTTTGTATCGGAAGGTTTTAAACATTGACTTGAAAAATATTTTTTTTTATATTTCTTTTTTTTTTTGTATTTAATTGTTTAGTCGAAGGAATCATGGCTTATTTTTAGCAACATTTTGTTAGAAACGAAGAAACCCTTTCTACAACGGATAATCACGCAACTATCGCACTCGTTCATTGTAAAGGAGTGCCCGCTATGGAAGAGTGTCTGCAAGTGACGTGTAAAGGCTAAAGGGCGCCACAAACCTGACGATTTATCGGCCGATCGATTGGCCACAATCGATCTGCCGCCCGTACAGCACGTACATTAGGCAATTTATCGGGCAATCTGAAATTGACCGTCTCACGGTCCACAAGACACAACACAAAATAGCGAAAATTATACCATTTTTGCCGATAGAAGATGGACATGGACATCCATTGCCACTTTTGATGGAGAATGACCGCCACAGCATGAAGGTTTATGTCAAAAAATCTGCAACTGAGAACACATGATTGTCATGACAGCTTGTACGGAAAATTGCATTGGCACTACGTTCCACACGTCAAATAAAAAAATTGAATCCGATGGTCCCATAGACCTTCCGATTTATCTCGCAATCAAAAAATCTGGCCAATCGATCGGAGGGTCTGTGGCGCTTCTAAGAAATACGAACTAAGTGCCTATATAGGTTTTTTGTAGCCATTTTGGAGTACACCCGGCGAAAACTGGATCTGGTGGTCTCAATATTTCGTCACGGTCTTAGAACATGAAACGGGGACTTTCCTAGATCCACTATCGAGCGAATGTTCTTCTTAACGATACTAGCGCCACCTGGCGGCCATATTCGGTACATTGTTTGCAGTGGCGTGCATCCCATAGAGGCATAAAAGCACTGCCTACCCTAACCGAAAAGTGAAAATATTAATTATTAACGCTCCTAACATTTTGCATGTACCTTACATAACACAAAAATTATTTCCATCACTGTACGGTGAACAAAAACACACACTATCTGTTTATCAAACACGGCGATTTTCTTCTCATCCAAAGTCATCGTCGAGAAAACCAGAACAGGCATAATTCGGACTGCCTTTCAGATACGCACACAATGATACAACATTGTATGCGTTTTTTCAATGGGAAATTACACCTAATTCACGTAGGTGATGAATGCGGCGAATTAGAATGAGATATTACGAAGACACAAAAGTAGGCATGCTTTTCGCTTGATTTTATCTCGACTCGTCCGACCGCGGCGAGAGTGTGTTGTCTATTCCGCTTTGTTCTCATATTCGTAATTATAAATTGGTGCATGATGGAAATAATGCAGTGAGTAACATTAAAATTTGCACAGATGCTTCAGTTTTTATGGGGTGAATGAGATTATACTCTTGTCGTAATAAATGATCGAAATTTTTCTTTAGGTCAGTTTTCGAATGTATAATTACATGGAGAAAGGATTTGTATAGGAAATTTTGAGTTTTAATCAACTAAGAAATCGTCTAGAAAAATTAAATTACAGCAGGCGCCGGATATCAGAATCACATCTGTTCTCCAATTTTTGATTCCGGGGGCGACTCTGTTAAACGAATATGTATAATAAATTTGCACTTCTGGAGGATAGTATCTATAATGAATTAAATTGATATAAATACACACATAAGTTATAGGATCCGTTCGGTAACTTTTTTTTTTGTTGCATAGAATATCTCCTTTTTTCTATAGGTATAACTAATAATAATTATAAGGCCTTTATAATTTGATTCTAATAAACGGTTGATTCTATTAAGCCGTGATTCTAATAATCGGCCTCTAATGTAATTCATTTTAACATGCGTATTAGATTAACGATCATAGGTTGTTGGTATGGCTTCGGAGCAGCAAATTTGAAGGATTTGATATATTTTCTCTCAATAATTTCTACAAGATTTTTTTCCCATTTTGAAAATGATTCAAACCTCACTAGCTGAAAATTATATGACTGCCTACCCTGTATGAAAAGGCTGTGCACGCCACTGATTGTTTGGTATATTGGGTGATATTATCAAATCCTCCTGCTCTTAAAATGAGTTCATGCAAGAGCGTAATCACGGTATCAGTCCATGGTCGAAAATCAGATGACACGAAAGGTGTGGATTTTCACTTAGCCGCGGCATCATCCACAAATGGCGCTACTATCGCGAGAGCTCAAAGCGTAAATAGCCAAAGTTGATGCATTTTGTTTCCAAGCCGTGAATCAACGTATTGGTGATGTAGCTGTTCGTAATTTAAATATATAGGTACAGATGGCACATTTGATAATTAAGGATATGCATGTAATGTACGATGAAACTGATGTTATTGATGGTAATTTATGTTCCCTATTTCTAATAAGCCATCTCTGTCTGTCTCCATGGTAATTCACGAAGAAATGAAACTAGCGGTTTTAAATTTTGGTCAGATGTTTGTTTTAATAAAATCTTTGACGGAATTGAGAATGGGCCAAATCGGACAATGCTTAATTATCACATATTCTTTGAGTTGATGGAAAGTGGAGTAATTCCGACTACCCCGACCTCCCCATAACAAAGTTATATTCAGTCATATCTTTTGATAAAATGTCGCGAAAAACTTCAACTTTGCAGCAAATGGTAGTTGCTCGATGCCTTTATAAGATTTTAAAGATGTGCCTGATCCGACCCCTTCCCCCTCTACAAAAAAAACATCAAATTGAATAATTTTGGGTTTGCGTGCCTTCTAGATCTGTACATATGTATGTAGGCATAGGGTATACACTCATCGTGTTTTTTGCACGATTAGAACTCGTTTTAACTTAAATAATTACAGGCAAGGAAAATATCGACGATTCTCAAATTTTTTTTTTTTAAGAAAATAAGTACATATTAGTAGTTTTGAATGAATATGAAGTATATCTATCTTTCAAAGAGGCAAACATTTTATCCAGCGAAAAGAACAAAACCAAGTTACAAATTAAGGAGGTTAATCAAATAATAAAATTCGAGGAAAATGCGTGTAATGACAAAACTGACAAAAAAGACTACTCAAATACTTATTACAATTTAATTCAATTTGGACTAAACAGTAATTATAAATTTTGAGTAATTGTACCATACTATTTATAAAACCTAGTACTTACATATGTCACATATTGTCCAAATAACGTAACAACGAATTCTGTCAATTTTATATATTTTTTCCGCCAATTAGTCATTATTTGTTTCAAAAGTCTTTGTGTGGCTTAGTTTTTCAAAAATAGAAAATAGGTAATTGTATATATTTATTTTCATGTAAAACATAATTGTATTAAAGTTATTTATTTATTGTGTATATTATAGAAACCCTGATGATGGGCACTTTAGCCCGAAATATATTGGTTTAGCACGGAAATAATAACTTTCATTTAAAATAATCGTGAATCGCTATAGAGGCAACACAACATTGCACCTTTTATATCTATCTGCCTTAAGAGGATAATATCTTAGCAATCTCAAAAATAGTCTGGTCTGTAGTAGTCTGGCTGGTCTAGCGGTTATTGCGCGCGCCTTCGGTGCACAGGGTCATGAGTTCGAATCTCACCGTGAGCCATGGTGTTTTTCGAACTCACGAGCTTGTGACGGACTATGATCTCGCTCAGATGTTAAACGAGTACCCATTTATGGGAATAAATAACACTGCTGAGCGAGATGCTGATCTCATTACCTCAACAAAAAGCAGATAAGATCTTGGAAATAGGATGTCACTAACACATCCTGCGGCCTTAGTCCAATGTTGGATTGTCGCGCCTGTTATTTTTAATCTCAAAAATGTTTAGCCTTTTATAATGTGTTGCGATGAATATGTCGAATTACCAAGAAGCCTGTGTAGAAATTTTACGTCATACGTGCTTACTAGTCTTACATTCGCAACTCGTATATACTCGTACTATGTATATGGAACCAGTGTTCTGAAAAGTTTTGATTCTTATCCGGTACATATACAATGTACAAAATCGGTATTTGTAGACGGATAAATATTTGTCGACATTAGTTTCGATTGGTTTCGACAACTGTTCTCATTGATGTTATCCGGATTCCTGGGGGATATGTACGTACGTTGGATATTTTATATATATACGAGATTAAATGCGGGTGTTACTACGATGGAGAATATGTATTACAATTTGATGCATGGTCGCACCGAAATATTTTGCCAGTTTATTTCATTTATGACTATAAGTTTGAGAATATTGTTGCAGAAATTGTTTCAAACTGGTTATTGAAAATGGGTATGTAGGCTTGTAACTTGCATATCTGAAGCTAAATTACACTCGAAACATTGAACGAGCCTCAGATACCATATACGGACTGATTTACCGGCAACGACCTTTGGTTGCAAACAACGTACTACGATTGGTTTTTGGAACGTTCGAACGATGTGGGGCGAGTGCAGTAGTACGAGACTCACGGAAGTCGAACGGGAAATGACCGCATATAGAATTTCAATATTAGGACTGAGCGAAACAAGATGGACCGGTTCGGGAACGATCTTATCACCTAGCTCTCAAACTGTGCTGCTTTACTCTGGTAGTGAACTCGAAGCCTGCCTGGAGTCGGCATCCTTTGGAACAAGGAAGCTCGCCAATCTCTTATAAATAGAAAGCCTATTTTCGACCGAATAATAACTGCCAGATTCAAGTCCAGAGTAAGAAACATTACTATTATTCAGTGCTACGCCCCGACTAAATCAGCCGACCAGCATGCTAAGGACGCCTTTTACCACCTACTTGGCGACACCTTTGACAAGGCTCCCAGGGGTGACATAAAAATTATTATGGGGGATCTCAATTCTAAAATTGTGTCTGACAATGTTGGGCAATCACGGTCTTGGTGTTAGGAACGACAATGATGAGTTGTTCGTAGAGTTCTGTAACTCTCGTCAGCTTGTCATTGGCGGCACCCTGTTCAAACACAAACCTTGCCATTTAGCAACCTGGATAGATGGCCGAACAGAGAACCAGATTGACCATATACCCATATCCAAAACACGGAGGAATTGTCTCATGGACGTTAGGGCTAAGCGTGGTGCTGATGTAGGCAGCGATCACCAACTTGTCATCGCAAAAATTCGCTTGAGGACCGCTGCTATTCGTTGCCCACAAAACGAGCGTGTATGGCCACGATTCAATGTGCAAAAACTTAAAGCTCCATCAACAATACGTGCAGTTTCTAGCGCATTGCACGAGATAGCTTATGCACAAACGCCAGATACTCCTTCATCAATTGATGATAGATGGAACATTGTGAAGGACGCTTTCATATCGTGTGGCGAAACATTTGTGGGCAGACTTCAGCGAGGTAGGAGACCATTTATCAGCGACGATACATGGTCTCTGATAACTGCACGGAAGAGAATTAAAGAGCAATTAAACTCGGCTACTGACACTACAGTCAAGCAACAACTGCGGACCGAGTACAATTCTCTTCAAAAAAGAGTGCAGAGAAGCGTAATATGTGATAAACGCAACAACATCAACGCGTGAGCGGTGGAGGCAGAAGATGCGGCTTACCGTGGTGACAATGGGACCCTTTACAAGCTCATTAAGCCATTGACTGGTAAATCTTTTACTCATGAGCATCCCGTAAAAGATAAAGACGGGTCTCTGCTAGTCACAGACGAACAACAACTCCGCCGTTGGAGAGAGCATTTCATGGAGGTACTTAGCAACAACTTCAACACTTCAAGCCCACCTCCACCAGAAGCAGCAAGTTTTCCGCAAATAGCCAGAATTAATACCGGTGCACCATCCAAGCTGGAAATAATTGAGGCCCTTAAATCATTAGAAGCTGGTAAATCCCCGGGGCAGACGGTATCCCCATGGAACTTTTGAAAGCGGATATTCTACCCCTGGTCCAAGAGTGTTGGACAACCGAGACTCTCCCTCAAGAATGGAAGAAGGGCGTCATTATTAAAAGCCGTAAGAAAGGAAATCTCAAGGATTGCAATAATTGGCGTGGAATCTGTCTCCTCCCTGCAGTCTCTCTGATGGCCAAAATAATCTTGGACCGGATCAAGACAACGATCGACAGCACTCTGAACAATGAACAAGCTGGTTTTCGTGAGGGTTTTTCATGTAGCGATCATATCAACACCCTCCGAATTATAAGTGAACAATCCGCTGAATGGAGATCCCCGTTACATCTTATGTTCATTGACTTCGAGAAGGCGTTTGACACCGTTGACCGGGCTTATATCTGGACAGCCTTACGTAGGAGAGGCGTACCAGAGAAACTTATTTCCATCATAAAGGAGTCCTATAATGGATCCCAATGTCATGTCTTGCACAAGGGTAAATTGTCCAGTCCTTTTGAGGTGAATAATGGAGTCAGACAAGTCTGTATTTTATCACCAATGCTGTTCCTTATTAACATCAACGACGTAATCTGCGGGATTACCTTCAGCACCTGGACTACGCCGACGACATTTGCCTTTTCTCAAACACACCAGATAATCTGGCTCAAATGATGGATGCTTTGCATCGTGAAAGTCGAAGTGCTACCTTAATAATTAATGCCGCTAAGACTAAATACATGAGCTTGTCGTCAGGAGGGCAAAACACCATTTCTATCTCCGGACAACCGAGAGAAAAAGTCGAGGACTTTACTTACCTTGGAAGCGTAGTGACTGCGGATGGTGGGGCTGATGCCGATGTAGAGTCGCGTATAAATAAAGCCCGAGCAGTATTTTTCAGTTTTTCATTTTGACTCCTCTCTGGCAAAACCACAACATCTCCAGAAATACCAAACTCCGGATCTAAGAAAGCAATGTAAAATCTGTGTTTTTAGATGGGTGTTCCACGTGGAAGGTGACCAGTAACATTACCACCAAAATTACTCGCAAAAAAAAAGGTGGGCATCGACATCAAAAGGCCAAAGTGGCAGAGTGAATAGGTCACATACTTCGAAAAGAGCCAAAAACGAGACCGAGGCTAATTTCGGGCGCGGCCGAAATTTGAATACCCGTCACATTTGAATGAATCTTAAGCTCCTTTTGTGTTAAAAATCTCTTCCGCAGCCCTATATGACGTGTTGCGATTCCATCTGTTCCTGGATACGTTGGGGTTAATCCAGGAACACACTTGGATGTATTTTGGTTAAGATTCAAAAAGAAAAAAGTTGTTCTTACAGGAACCTAATATTTGGGAGTTTGTTTGTATGACAGCCCTATGATGTAATGTTCCGATACCATCCATTCCTAAATACCTTCTGACGCTTTACTAGCCTAAGGTGACCAGATTCCCGAAGCCCAATGCAGTACACATTCCGGAATTCGGTTTTCAGGCAAAGCCTCAATCGTACTATTTTATTATTTGTTATCATTCGCTTAATGTTATCGAAACAGCAAGGTCCCGATGTGACCGCATTAAGCGGCGTCAACTGTATGTCACGAGGCTACCACCATGATGGATGCCATAACACGACCACATATCCTCCATCGTTTCATAAGTGATATTTTCCTAAACGGAATACAGCAAGAATAGTAGCCTTCATTCTGGGAAATGCGTGGTGAGCCTTGGGAAAGCAAGGTACGTAGCCAGCGGAGGGGTCCAGGAGTCCTTAACTTCGCACAGTATTTCTAATTTATTCATTCCTAAGACTCTGCCGAAATTAAGCTTGCAGTCAGATAAATTGTGTCATCTGGACGAAAGTTGTGACTACATAATAAACAATTTGAAACACATAAAAATCTGGTGACCCAAAATTGGGATGGTCTTTCATAATGGAAACTTCAACAAATTTCGTAAGACCTCATAGGCTACACAATTTGAAATAAAATATTTCCCTGTAAGAATGAAGTAATTTTTTTTGAGCTGTGCGAAGGGAAGGCAAAAGCAGCACAACGCGGGCACCGAATACTCGAACGTACTTTCCATAGTTCCATTTGATGCTTCGTGCATATACCATGGCCCACGAGCCCTTCTATAATAATTGTAAAGAAAAGAAGTCTTTGGCGTTGTAGACGTGGCACTATCCGCTTCCGATGATAGCGAAGCAATTAAGTAATCGTGCGTGCTATCGTGCTCGTCCAGCCTCGTCAAGCGATAAAATTGAATTCGACACAGGAACAGTGGGACAGGAGGCATATTATTCATTGGGGCAACGCCGAAACTAGTGTCTACAATTAGCAACTTGATTCTAGTAATGTTAAAACTTCTGAAGCCCAGCTAAATCCTGGCTACGTCCTTGCAAGGTTCTGTTGGTACTAAACAGAACCCAGAAAAGACCTCTCAACTTCTAAATGTTCTCATTGACAAAAGATCATCAGCATGTGAAGTGCAAATGTATGTTCTAACATGCAAAGTTATAACAGGCATGGAAGAAGTGTAGCCAGGATCTCGTTTAAAAGGGGCAAACCCAACAATTGTTTAACACGATGAGCCCGGAATTTTTTTAGGGTTAGGAATAGGTATTTAATTCAAATGTACGACAAAGATTAGGACTTTTTGTCAGTTTAAATTGTGGGATGATGATGTCCCTTTCCCTATCTATGACTATCCGTGACCCTGAGACAAAAATCATGAAACTGTTTATTTGAAGGAAAATTACACCTCCCTGTACCTACCTATTTAAAAGTTTCGTTTTGTTTATTACAATAGGTAAATTAATACCTCATTGCGCAGACAATTCTTAAGCGGATGGCGACTCTCTGGGTATTTATCGCTACTTTATTGGATTTAGTCGAAATATAGGGGCAATCCTTGCAGAGTCCTTTAGTTTGCATTTTCTTTTTCCTAAAGAGGTTGATAGGGGAATCGGATGGAGTACAGTAATTTTTCCATCGTTTTGTAAAAAATTCAAATCGCATCTTTACATGGCTGTTACTTCTGAACCTTGGCACCTATCGATGCTTGAAATTTTTACCTAATACGGGCAGTGCGGTCCTCTATACATGGCTGTTAAATTTCAAAATTTTCCGCTCTAAAATTTCCGAATTAGGGACAATTGATACGATTGAAATCCCGAACGCAGATAGGTAGGACCTTGAAATTTGGAGACAATGTGAGCGGTGAGCGCCAAGTATATCTTTACAGCTACAAGTGTGAGGTAGAGCCTTGAAATTTTCACAAGTCTGCCAATTTTCAAATTTATTGGACAAATTTTATAGAGTTTTCGATTAGAAAAGACGAAAGTGCGATTTGGGCAGCTGTAACTGTCGAACGCAGATAGAGGGACCCTAAAATATGGAGAAATGAAAGTAAATGAATTCCCTAGGTTGTGGAGCTACCTGGCGCTTACATTTAGGTACATTAAATTTCAGAACGATTGACCAAAGAGTTCCGAAATTATCGAAAATGAACGTTTGCCACATGAAAGTGAGATTACCGTGCTAATAACACCTAACAAACTGACTACAGGCCTCACCGAGGAAGTTATTATGCAGTCATTTAGGTTTCTTTGGTGTGGCGTTGAGAATGCTGTTCATTTACTAATGCTGTACGACAAGTCAAAATGCTGTACTCTACAGCAAAATGCTGTACGTCTGGTCAGCTTATACTAGCCACACATTGGGGTGAAGTTTGGTTAAGATTGATTCACAAAGAAAAAAGTTTCTCCAAACCAATATGCAAGAACCTAATTTCCAGCGGTTGGTTTGTATGACAGCCCTATGACGTAGTGTTCCGATTTCATCTGCTCCTAGATATTTTTTGAGGCTTTACTAGGAACACATTTGGATGAAGTTTGGTTACGGTCGGCTTAACAAGGAAAAAGTTTTTCTTAGAAGAATTTAATGTTCAATTGTTCGTTTGTATGGCAGCCCTATGACGTAATGTTCCAATTCCATTCGTTCCTAGATATGTTTTGGGGCTTTACTGGAAACACACTTGGGTGAAGTTTGGTTAAGATTGGTACATAAAGAAAAAAGTTTTTCTTAGAAAAACCTAATTTTCAAGGGCAGCCCCATGACCCCATGGTCCGATTCCATTCGTTCCGACATATATACAGCGTACACTAAAAAGAAACTTGTGTACAAATTTTCAGCCCGATAGCTTCAAAACTGAGGGACTAGTTTGCGTTGCAACAGACGGACAGACAGACAGACAGACAGACAGACAGACAGACAGACGGACATGGCTCAATCGATTTCTCTCGTCACGCTGATCAATAATATATATACTTTATATAGTCGGAGGTGCTTCCTTCTGTGCGTTGCAAACTTCATGACAAAGTTAATATACCCTTTCACATAGTGACGGGTATAAAAACATTGCAAAACAGGCTCTAGATTGGAATCCTTAGGAAACCAATGCTAGTCATCGTGTGGGACGACCCAAAAATACATGGAGAAGATCTGTTGAGGCAGAGGGAAAATCTATAGGCAAATAGTGGGACCAGTCAATGCCCTATGCCCCACTAGGAGTTAAAAGGAACCAGAGAGAGAGAGAGAGAGAGATTTGAAAAGAATTCCCTGAGTGTGTGATTTCCACAACCTCATCTACATCAGACATGAAAGCGCTAGAAGTCAGACAATCAATGACAAGGACGACATGTTCCATATGCTCTTGTTTGCCACAAAAGATGAACACCACACCGTTCTCAGACGTGACGGGATATCGTTCTTTGCATGCCACCAACTCCAATTTAGCGCCAGGCCAAGCTTCCCCTCACTTATTTATTCGTTATTATTAGTTGTTTTGTTTGCAAGCCACTCTTTGATGCGGCAACGTGCAAGTCATATCAACTTCATGGAGTCCGAACCACAGCCCTATACGCTGCCCCGGGGAAGAGGAAAATTTACCGCCCCTTTCTGTACTATAACGGGGAAATAGTTTTTATGTCGTTATTCTTGTAGAAACGGATTTTGCAACAGGTCAGCAAGGCTTTTGTAGAGAAATTGGGAATTAAGAAATGTACGCCTACTATTGAATTCCCCGAGCGACATTTTTTTCGTCATCAGCAAAAGAAAATGGCACACGGGAACTTATGGCGGCTTTAAAACGTAAGACAACTAAAATTAATGCGAAAATAATTTTTTCACTAAAACCTCAACACATTTTCGAAAACTCTGCCCTGGAAAATTTTCTGCCAAAGAATGGCGCTCGTTTCCACTACACACTTCAATTAGCCGGATCTCTTCGCGGGCGAATTACCGAATGGTTTCAACGTTTGTGGCTTATTTTCATAAATGCCAAGAATTCTTAGAGGATAAAATTAGAGCTAGTACAATTCGGAAAACCTAGCTTAATTCCGGTATTAGCATAAGAGCAGAATAAAATTAGGGAGGACTCTGCGGCTTTGGCAGTGTGCACCGTGGTCGCATACCTCACCTTGTTCGAAATTTATTCTCTCAATGCTAAGAGAATCAATAGCGGATGGGAGTTATCGAGAAGGATTTCACAAAATTATGAAAATGGTGCTTTTTGTGCATGAAATTTATCACACATTATACTCTTCAAAAAGTAGCTTAAATGCACTATTGGAAAATCACGAAAACGTCTGTACTAAAAATCAAGAACTGCGTGCAGGAGGTAATCAGTGACGGCTTGTCTCATCTTTCAGTCGAAAAATTTAAATCTCGGAGACTTAGATATTTCGAAACAGGGAAACTAAGAAACTAATCGTACTTTTTAGCCCTTTGATATGCGGGACTTTAAT
The DNA here is from genome assembly GCA_949715475.1 of Microchrysa polita. Taxonomy (NCBI): domain Eukaryota; kingdom Metazoa; phylum Arthropoda; class Insecta; order Diptera; family Stratiomyidae; genus Microchrysa; species Microchrysa polita. The sequence goes on from OX454417.1 coordinate 22,507,211, forward strand.
ATCAAATCCTGAAATCTCGCTTGTCGTCAAATCCTTGGAAACTGAAATCTTTCGCTTAGAGAGACCCCCCTAAGGTTTAATTTTCGTAAGGATCCCATACCTATGTTTGTGATCAAGTTGTCCAAACAACTTTGATCATCATTGCAAGAAAATTTTTTGGTTATAGGAACTTATGGCTTCCGTTATCTAGCTTCCAATTTAATTCGTAAACTAATAAATTTTTATTATAGATTGATTTGGAAATATAAAGGGTGTCCCAAGTAGAGCGCCGGATTTGAATTTCGCGCTATTGTTAGGATTCACATGTGAAACTCAAACATAGATGGCTGTTCGATCGTTGACAGCATGAGGTTATACGAAAGAACAACGCATTCTCAATGAAAAAAAAAAATAATTTTTTTTTTATTTTTTTTTATCAAAATAGTGAATGTTTCGCGGCCACAGTTCTCAAACTTTGTTCTGACGCAACTGGGCGAACATTAATTAAAAAATTAAATGAAAGTGTGTAACCATAAACGCATGTTTGTCGAGGTTGTTCAAACGAAAATGTCGCGGCTCTCTGTGACGCAGAAAGTCCAACCTCCTCAATTTGACACCTAGCATAGGAACTGGGTGTTGCCAGATCCACTATAAAATGAATGCGTACATAGTGCAATTGACTCAAGAACTGAGCCCTGAACTGAGAAGACCATTTACAGCGAAGAGAGTTCATCAATTGGTTCATGAATAACAATAACAAAATGCCGATTTCATCTTCTCGATGGGCTCTATGAATTAACGCCCCAGGAACTATCACCCCAAAACGAAAATTAACTATCGCCTCAATTTCGGGGCGATAGTTCATAATGAACTTTTGCCCCAAAATAAAATGAAATATCGCCCCAAAATTTCTGAACTATCATCCTAGAACTACTGCCCCAATTTTGGGGCAATAGTTCATTAGAACTATCGCCCCAAATTTGGAATGAACAATCGCCCCAAAATTAAGTCGTCTAGGGGACATTTCAATATCTGCGGCGCCAAATTTTGATGATGCCACTTCGTTAATATTAGCCTGAAACGACCGAATCTGCAATCCTTTCTTGCGAAATCGTAATGGTTCTCCAGATATGCAATGTCAAATTTTGACTTTTCTATGAAGCCAGTTAAGTAATTTGATAAGAAAAAAGAGATATTTCCGCTTTACACATTGGGGAAAGTGTTTGATGCTCAAGTTGACGTTTTATTTTAATAGTTAGTTTTACCAATTAGGCAAAGATGTTAATAATATGAAAAGTCGAAATATATTTGCGAGCAAGAATTGAAAAGGTTGCTATAGACAGAGAGGCAAATGAAATTTAAAATTTTATTTTTGATGTGTAAAGCGGAAATATCCCCCTTTTCTTATCAAATTACTTTATTTATAAATCATTGAAACGAAGTGCAAATAGTAAATAATGAAAATGAATTATTGCCCCAATTTTGGGGCGATAGTTCATTTTTATAAAGGATGATTTTGGGGCGATAGTTCATTTGGAATTATTGCCCCAAACTGTATGAACTATCGCCCAAAAATTTTAGGAACTTTTGCCCTAAGTTTGGGGCGATATTTCATAATGAACTATCGCCCCAATCTCATATAAAATTTTTGGGGCGATAGTTCCTGGGGCATTAATTCATAGAGCCTTCTCGATGGCTTCGTTAAAAGACAAAATTGTCGCATTTGGGGCTCGGAAAATCTACGAGTGATTTATGAGAGACAAACTGTTTGGTGTGGATTTTGGGTTAGAGGCATCATCGGCCCATATTTCTTCGAAAACAATGCAGGTCAAACACAAACCGTGAAGGGTGTTCGTTATATTGAAATGTTAACCAGCTTTTTGCCGAAACTTGAAGATATTAATGTGGAGGACACGTGGTTTTAACAAGACGGTGTCACATGCCATACAGCAAGAGAAACAGTTTAATTGCTACATTAGTAATTTCCCGGTCGAGTCCTCTTGCGTTTTATTCAAATAATATTCAAACTAAAATTCCAATATAAATCAATTGGGGAGAAAATATTAGTGCGCCGCGGAAGATAAATAAACTAAAAATTGTTATTCGTTTACCCGAAAAATGTAACTCAGTACACTCTTGACTTAATTTTTTGATCAACTTCAGCGTCAAAGCGTTTAATATAAACCCTAATTGAAAGCCATTGGTCATCGGATTGATCCCAATCGTATTTAACACAACTGAATCCATTTACGCCTCTCTAATTTAAATATTCTCTTTGCACAATTTCTCCCATTTTGCCATTTTCAACTGATTTTAATCCTAACGGGAGGTTCTACCCTTCTATTTTGTATATGCCCTTTAATCCTCCACACAATTTTTTTTTTCTGTTCAAAGTCCTCGCATATCTATCAATCCTCATCCAGAGTATCATTAATTTTCAGGTGGTCAGTACATCACCGAATCTGACAATCACCGTAACGGAAGAAACGGCCGGCCGTTACTTTTGCAAAGCCAGCGTTATGGGTTTCAGCGAAATCGAATCGGACGCAACCATCTATTTGAAACGTTCGCCGACGATAACATCGAAAAGGATGCAATTCGGCATTGTCGGTGACAATGCCCGAATCGAATGTGTGGCCTTTAGCATACCTCGAGCGAAACATGTGGCGTGGACATTTAATGGACGCGAGATAAATACCAGTTCCGATTTGGACTATTCAATTTTGGAGGATCCCATGCCCGAGGGGGTGAAGTCAACGCTTATCATACGCGAAAGTCAGCATCGACATTTCGGACGTTACAATTGCACCGTGGTTAATGACTACGGTAGCGATGTCCTCGAGATTGATTTTATAGCACAAAGTAAGTACATGTGTACATGGTAGGATCCGTATCCTTTCGGAATTCAATCTGAGTGGAATATGCATGTCCCGGGATGTAGCCCGGTTCGTTAATCAGTTGCCGTTGACATGAACTGAAGAAGCAAGCGGTCATCACATTTTTCACGGAACAAAACAAATTGCCTTGACTTTTTCTCCTTACGTCATCCGTTTTCTGCAACAGGACGGACTATATGTTATCCATTATGCAACCCACGCGGCTACATTCTCTCTCGATATATTCCCAAAGGATACTAATTAATTTCCCGTCACTTTACATCACGTCATTGCTTCCTCTCTTCTTTTTTTATTTTTATCATTCGTTTTGCGCAGAGAGCTTGCCACTATTGATGATTGTCGTTGGTGCCGTTTCGTCCGTGGCCATTGTAATGATGGTCATTATGATACTCGTCCTGTACCTTAGACGAGGCAAGAAAAAACTACCCCCGGCCGACGTTATACCGGCCGATCATCAAGTGAACGAGAAGGGCTGCAAGGAGAGTGACCGGTCATCGAACATCAGTGACTTGAAAGTGGACATTCGTGCCGGCTCATGTGAACCAGATTATTCGGAAACATGCTCTGGTACGGGTAGCATAGCAACACGACTGGCAGCCAACGTATTGGGGTCGACGGGTGGCAGTAGCGATGGGGGTGGTACGGTAATTGGAGGCGGTGGCAGTGCCGGTGCTGGCGTTCAACTGGCCGGTCCAGTGAAAATTCCAAGTGATTACAGGTAAGTTGCCGAATGTTGTCTATTGGTTATTGGGGGCGGAAGTTTTAATTGAATTAACGTAATGGAGAAAGTGCATATTGTGCACTTTATGAAGGCTTTTGGACTATGGTATGGATATGATTGGATAGTCCTGCCACAGTGAGTTCGGTTTTCGGTCGGCAATATGAAACGATTGAAGGGTTGGCTTTTGGATTTTTTAATTGGTAATCGGAATGTTTGCAGCCAGAAAATTAGGGACAGTAGTTTTAATATTGCAAATTGATAACGGTAGTCGATATCCACGTTTAAATTGCATTGCATTCATTGACCGCATATCAGAAAAATTAGGGTAATATTGTCTAATGAATACTCCGCTGCTATAAGTTCCTTTGAGGGGAACAAATAATCGCCAGGCGCGATGATAATCTCTTAGCCAGAAGGGACAACCTACGCGGAGATTCTAAAGAGAGTTCACTCCGAACCAGGGCTCAATGAGATGGGCGATACCGTCTCTCGAATTCGCCAAACGCGAAATGGGGAACTACTGTTCCAAATAAAACCCTACAATGGAGATTCGATGATAGAGGCGAGACGAGGATAGAGGCGATCGATCTGGACGAAATCACAACGAACAGAGGTTGGAAGTGAAGTCGGCGAGGAAAGCATACGCAGGCACTCAAATAGCAACCATAGATTCGTTTACAGACGTATCCAATAAGGTCTTTGAAGTAGGTAAAGTTCTTAGAGAAAGCCTAGCAACCCATGTGCATGCCCACTCTGGGCATCAGAAAATAAGAATGGCACCGTTTTCACACTATTGCAGTTCATAGTATGCAACACAAGAAAAACAAAAATTTTGGAAAAGTGGCGATTTATTTTTCAATATAGTCTCCTTTTAGCTCGATACACTTGATCGATGCTCCATCTTCTTTAACCCGTCTGAAAAATACGTTTTCTCGAGGTCTGCCAAGTAGGCCTCCGTGGCGGCGATGACCTCGACGGAAATTTATGCACGGCGAGTGACTTTTTCAAGTTTGGAAACAAAAAACAGTCGCACGGGGCCAAATCTGGAGAATACGGTGGATGGGGCAGCAGTTCGTAGCCCAATTCGACCAAATTTGGCGTTCGCGGGCGGAAGTGTGAGCCGGTGCGTTATCATGGTGGAAGAGCATTTTTTTATTTGTCAAGTGGGGCCGTTTTTTCTTCAATTCGGCGTCGAATCGGCCCAATAATTCGGCATAGTACAGCCCTGTGGCCGTTTTGCCCTTCTGCAGGTAGTAATTGTGAATCCCAGAAAACGCTGGCCATCACCTTTCCGGCCGATGGGGCAGTCTTCGCCTTCTTCGGAGCACGTTCGCCGAGTGAAGTCCACTGATTCTACTGTTCTTTGGTCTCTGGTGTGCACCAGTGTATCCAAGTTTCGTCGGCTGCTACAAAACGACGCAGAAACTCCTTTGGATTGCGCTTAAACAGCGTCAAACACTGCTCTGAAGTGGTCTCACGGTTGTGCTTGTTTTTCGGAGTGAGCAAACGCGGCACCCATCGCGCCGACAGCTTTCTGATGCCCAGAATTTCATGTAGGATATGACCCACGCGTTCTTTTGAAACGTTTACTATCTCGCGCACTTTCAATCGGCGGTTTGCCAATACGAGATCGTGGATTTTTCCGTTTTCGGTGCACCTGGACGTGGCTCATCAAAAATCGACGTGCGACTACGTTGAAACTCGTTAAACCAATGTTTTACGGTCACCATCGACGGAGAAGAATCCCCGTACACAGCATCCAACCGCTCTCTGATTTCGCTGCGCGATTTCCCTTCCAAAAAGAAGAATCGAATCGCCGCGCCGACCGATATTGTTCTATTTCCATTTTTCGAAAATCGGCGGACTCTCCAACTTTCACACGCGGCCAAAGCAAAACTACGAGTTTGATCCGGCTGAAATTTTGACAGTTGCCGTTTAGCTAGAAGAATATACTACACGATAGTAAATTGCTCTTGCGATACTGACACCATAAGGCGGGGAGGCTGGGTACTTATCAGACTACCTCCGTAATTGCTTCGACAATATTCTGACGTTTGAATTATATCGTGGAGTGTAGTGTAATAAATTTGGAGTCGAAACACATATGGGTTGTGTGATCACATAGCCACTCTGGACTAACGCATGGCATGGGTTGCTATGCTTTCTCTAAGGTAAAGTTGTAGTAGGATTGACGATGTGCCGTTAAAAATGGCAACTGTCTCCGAAGAGTCGCTTCGACCACTTTGCGAGGGACTGCACTGTTCTACCAAAGGATATCGGCAGAGTGAAATGAGTGGTAACAGCATGTGTAACGCTCCGCCACGGTGGAATGACACAGAGTTCGAGGGCTTTCCGGACGCACTTGTGTAAGATGCGAATACTCAAACTCCGGTCATAATTGCAGGAGATTTCAACGCGTCGGCTTGAGAATGGGGCGGCCGTGAAAAGCCCTTTTTCCACAAGTTTCATTACGCTTAAAAATCAGGGACTCCAGTTTCGTTTAATTTTGTAACGTAACGCCAATTAGAGGTAGCCTTGTTGTGATACCAGTTGAGTTGTATAATACGGCAATCAATAAGAAGCTTACAAACTATATTTCCATTGTGAACCAATTTTCAGTGATATAAAACAAACTTGATCCTAATACGTACCCATTGAACTAAATCACTTCTAGCCTAAGCCACCATTACTTTAAATTTCTTTCCTCCTTTTTTCGTTTACCAAAAAATAAGTATTTACATGCATTACATATATGTATAAATCTCAACACGCGCTCCTCATTACAGCAAATCCCTTCATAGAGTCCCGTTATTCTTGCTGCTACTACCACACAACCCTATACACTTTGCTATCTTTCCTATATACGATATTTTGCACAAATACTGGATATTATGGCGGGCTTTAGGATCAGTGTGTGCGCCACTCTTACGCGGACAAACATTATACGCTGAACCGAAAAACCGCACCTCATTTCCCTACGGGCGGCTCCCATATTTGTGCGGTTCTTAATTAACGCTCGTTTGCCTGTTAATGCTCCGTTAGCAGAATCTTCAATTTTGAATTTAATTGCACATGGAAAATACGAGTATATCCTCGCAACATAACATTTAGAGGCCAACATTCAAAGAGTTGACAGCATTTTAACCGATATAAGTAGAAGAAGATTTTGCTCGTCTTCTTGTAATGGTGAAATTCGCGCAATCTGTTAAGCAAACATGCACACATTCCAAAGATAATGGAAACATGTGAGTCGTCTTGATGGCAAAGAAAAAGTTGAGAGAGGGCTCTTGAAATGCGGGCAAAAAAAGGAGAATTTCGTTTGAGCAAATGCACGGGGATATTAGGTTGGGTACATTTTTTTCGGGTTGTTTGCTAGTTAAAGGGTTTGAAAGCGTTAAAATTGTCTTTAAATCGGTCTACGCGATGCAAAGACTAGGTGACTCGGAGATTAGAAGACATGCAGACTCGATCGGGAGTTAGACTGGTTGGTTAAATTAAAAACACCATCGAAACTAGACAAAAACTATTGCAGGCTGTACTAATATTTTTCAAGCTCTAGACTTCAAACTTTTTTAATATTAAAATTCTGTCGTACTCGTCCTTCTGACACATAATTCGTGACATAGGTTAGGTTAGGTTAGGTAGTGGGGCCGCCAGAAGTGAGACCAGCGCACTTAGACCAGTGATAGGTCCATTGTGATACCGCCTATGAGAGCCTTAAAAAAAAAAATTCAAAAATTTGTTTGGAACCAGCGTGTGCTGGCAATATATTTGTTGATCTGTATTGGACTTACATCTCTGAGATCATCCATATCGTAAAAGTACCTACTACCAAGAAACCTTAAACGTTTCTCAGCCAAAGCCGAGCATTCACAGAGAAGATGATGCACACTCTCCTCTTCCTCTTCATCCTCACAGCTTCTGCAGTAGTCGTTGTGAGGAATTTTGAGTCTCCTGGCGAGCTCCCCTATAGGACAATGCCCCGTTATAACACCAACTACACTGCTAATATGCATCCGGTCCAATGACAATAGCTTGGTAGAGCGGATAAAATCTAATTTTGTCCAGATCATCTTCGTTGTAGTACAAGTATTACCATTGATCCATCTTGCGTTGGTTCGGCGCTCAGAATCTGCTGAAATTGCCAATTTGCAGTTGATAATTGGTGGTTTGATGCTTCCGCGGTCTATCAGCTCTCTATCAGCTGAAGCACTAGCTAGATGGTCCGCACAGCAGTTGCCTGCAAATCCACAGTGACCCGGTATCCAGCATAGTGTTATATTAAAAAAGCGACCCATCTCTTTAAGAACAAGCCGGCACTTTTCAACAGTTCTTGATGTGGTCAGTACCGACTCAAGTGATCGAATAGCAGCCTGACTATCAGTATACAGAGTGACGTCCCTTTCAGTTACGACGTGACTACCCAACCAAATTAGCGATTCCATAATCGCAGAGACTTCCGCTCGTGACATAACTTTTCCACACAGCAAAACTTTCTCTAAACTAAACCAAATCAAAATTTTCCTTCTTTTTTGCTTTTATCCACAGATATTCTGGTGATTATTCTGACAGTTTGGCACATTTACAACAACAGCAACAACATCCTTCACTATCGACCACAAACTCAGCAACAGCCACGCTAACGAAAGCTGGTGTTATTGGAGCTGGAGTGGGTGTTGGTCAACAGAATAACGGCTATGTGCCATATGTGGACTATGCTCGTGATTATAGTCCGACAGCAACAAAACAGCATACCAATATGCGAATAAATGGCACAAACATCAGCACATCAGCAAGCCCGGTCAGCAACATCAACAATAATAACAATTCGAATAATAGTAACAGTCTAAGCAATACAGCACTAACAACAATGACGGCAGCAACGGCGGCACACATGAATGGCCAAGTGCCGTCCGGAAATTTAAGTTTAACGAGAAACCGAAATGATCTCCGACAGGATAATGGACTTCCTAACATGCAGAGCAGTTTGAATTCATTACAAAATGGACTTTTGGGTAAGTAAATGCATAGAATCAAAGGGGGAGAGGCAGCATATTGGGTATTGTTTCTTACTCTAGTTAGGATATGTCTTTTCTGGTTGGATGTATGATTACCGACTTTTGGGAACTTCAGATTAGGAAATTTTACTTTTGGAGTCTTCAGAAGTAGAGTGCAGAAGATGGATCCAGGAGGCCTTAGTTAAGCAAGCTGGCTCAGAATGCTCGTAGGGCTTTCGATTTTAGATACAGCTGCACTACTGTTTTGCTTCCTTGAGAAAGATTTACAATAAACCCTTAGTTGTTAATGTTGCGTTAACCTTCGCTTTCATAGTATTTACCCGGGTAGATATTTCAATTTTCATTTGTTAATAACTCAGCGAGGTTTCACCAAAAATTAAAATGCCTCCTACTCAGTTATTAATTTTCATAGTTAATTGGGATAGTAAGAAAAAAATTTATATTTTAGGATGCTTTTAAATTTTGTTTCGAGTTTTGTCAATTTTCAAACGTAGTTTCATGTTTATCTACCCGGGTAGATATATGACGATTTCTACCCCAATCTCATTCTTTTTGTAATACATTTTTGAAAAAACTTTACAAAACCAGTTTTGATTTATTCTGAATTAAATCTGTGTATTTTTTTACGGCAAAAATTCACTTAAGTGCCGGAATTATACAGTTTTTGTAGGGATGGGTAATTCAATATCGGCACTTTTTATGTTTATTTATTTATTTATTTTTTTCGAAGAAATCCATTGATTTTTGCTGTTTTGTTTTCTGAATATCGATTTGATTTGCAATGGCAGGCTATTGGTTGATATGTATGCAAATTGAAGACTTGTCATGGTGCATAGAAGGTACAGAGGAAAACGTGTGTATGCATACAAATTGGAAAACTTTTTGTTTTTTGGACTAAAATTTAAACTTCTGCCTAAAATCTTTTTCGTCGACGAACATTTTATTGAAGTGGAACCTATGTTGTAAAAATTTACGCTTGTATACAAAAAAGCGGACAATTGTCGGAATGGCGCCACCTCGAAATTACCGTTTCCGTGAACGCAGACGAAATTGTAAATCGGCTCCAAAGAAATACCTCTCGATTGACATTACTTTCACTTGTTAACCCGAAACCTGAATTTCGATCAATCTGTTCCACCCCAGTACTGAAAACAGCACATTCGGCGATTAAAGCGTGAAAACTGCTCGCGGAGAGTCCGGTGAGAGTCAACAAAGCCTTTCAATTCACAATAATTGTAAAAGGCAAAGAAGTCATTGTCGGTTGGTGTTTGGTTTGGTCCTATAAAATACTAGAAACGATAAATTTTAAGGGCTTTTGTGGGAGCAAACGTTTTGCTAATGATATGTATGGAATTGGATTTTTTTTTTCTTGGGCTCCAGGGCATATGAAATTCAAGAGGTAAGTCTTTTATAGGTGGAGCTATACCTGTAAAACTGAACTTTGTTTGGCTGGCGTAACCGGAAAGGGTTGGCAACTAAACATGATAGCCAAGCAAAATTAAATAAACACTAGTTTCCTTGTAAACAATTAAACTAAACTCGGATATATTCAAAAATTTGCAAACTAATTTTTTGGACATCCCTACACTACAAAATAATCGATACTATCGGTAATACACTTGATTATTTGCTTTAATATCTCATCAGAATAGTTATGGATGAGATTATATACTAAAAAAATTGTATGAAATATTTGTATCTACCCGGGTAGATACTATGAATCCGCGTAGAAAAAAATCTTCATGAAAGCGAAGGTTAAGCTCTCCTTAAAGTTCACTACAGTAACGCAATATCCAATGGAGAAAGTTACAAACGCAGTGCAAAGCATACAGTTTTCCACTATTCTTTCGGCTGACGTAGCTTGCTTACTAATACAGCAAATACTTTTCCTTAATTCTTTCTTAATTCCTTAAGTCTCAGAGCCAAACGACGTGTTTTCCGTGGAGCTACGGTTTTAATTTGCTGGCCATTGTATGAACCCAATATTGCCCACGAGAAAATAAAGAATCGCAAGAGGAGACAGAATACTGCTGTGTACTAAACACATAAGTAACTAATTTAAGGCTTCATTCCCAATTTATTTGTACATGTCGTTTTTAGGGAACATTACGCTGTCAGCTCTCGAAAGAAGAATTTTAACTTCTTTTTATTGACACTAGCGACATTTACCTTACCATCCACCATATAACGGACACTAACGGAAACACAAGTTCTCCTTATAAGAACAGATAGCAAAACAAGCCTCCGAAAAATGCGTTTACCCTCGCTAGCGGTACAAATACATTTAGAACTTGGGTGTGCAGAGCCTTAACGGCAGGGCCGGCCCTATGGGTGGGCGATCTGGGCGGTCGCCCAGAGCCACCACTTTTAAGGGGCCACCACTCTCAAGCAACCATTAAATTCTAAGGGCCACCACTTACAATAGGTCTAACTCTCAAGGGGCCCCCACACAGAAACATTTTCAAATAATTATTGAAATTATGTTAAAGATAAGCGAAATAACGATTTTTTGCGATATGAAATTATTAAAGAGGTTTGACAGACATTCATCAAGAAATAAAAGCAGAATTGAATTTTCATAAGCTTAATTCCTTCCTTAATTCAATTTTGAAAACATACTGCAAATTTTCTTTAGAGTTTTTTTTAATTAAAATGTACCTACGACCCGCCATGATACAATATAAAGCAACGATTGACTTGGCTTAGCTGTCTGTTGCAGATAAGGTTGCAAGCACTAATTTGAAACATTTGGCAATGTCTGAGCTCGAAAAAATAATTTATAAATTTGTTTAGCTACAAAATAAATTATAAGAATATAATAGATTTAATAATATAAGCTCCGAAATTTCGTCAAACCAGGGCCGGGACGTCAATAGGCGAAAGTGCGCACTCGCTCGGGGCGCCCATTTGGCAGGTCAAGAGCGTGTTCAAGCAAATGGCCGTGCCCGCAAACCAAATCATATTTTCAACAAGAAATAAGTTTATCTTCGATTGTCCCATAGTATAGAATGTCCGGGAACCAGAGACGTAGAACCCTTTTGGAGAGGGAGGGAATTTTTAATCACGATTATTTTTTTGCATAGAGAAAAATTAACGAGGGCTTTGTTCTTGGAGACGTTGAAGAGAGAAGTTGTTCATATCGAACAGCATATACTTCACTGTGAAATTTCGGAGAATAGCAAAGTCGATTTTGCGTTTTAATTCTGCAATTCAGCGTTTGAAAACTTTAGTTTGAATAATTAGTTGATTTTGTTTGTATGACCTATGGCACTATCCTTTTGAAGCAACTTGGCAGTGGCCTAAATTGAAACTAACGATATTTCCAGTAGAACTTTGAAATTCTGGAGGATTTTACACGCTCGTGTTTGCAGCTAGCGATGTAAGCTATGGCAGTTTTTTGAATGACCCAATACAAATTTAAATGCGCATAATCCTATTTTGAGAATTAAATTGATTAAAGTTTGATTACGTCAGTTTCCTGCTTGCAATTTGAAAGTTTGGGTGCTGCTAAATGGCCGCTCGTGATACCATTTTTTTGGCGACCTGCCAATTGGTATCGAGTGTGGATACAGCTTAACATTGCGAACATATAAATCATCGTCAAGATGAATCCTCTTTAGTTCGTCAAATCGAAGATATATCCGAATTTCTTAAAAAAAAACTAAAACGAGATCGAGTTCTAAGTATATACTCTATACCCATGGTATAGAGTATATACTCTATACCCATGTACGGACCTAGAAGGAACGCAAACCCAAAATATTCAATTTCATATTTTTAGGGGAGGGAGGGGTAGATGGGTTGGATCTGGCACATCTTTATTATCTTATCAAGGCATCCAACGGCTACCATTTGATGCTAATTTGAAGTTTTTCACGACATTCTATCATAATATATGGCTAAATCTAACTTTGTATGGGAGGTAGGGGCTCATTTTCAATACACTCCAAGATTTTAGCAAAACAAACATTTGGCCAAAATTTCAAACCGCTAGCTTCATTATTTCGGGGGTTATCGTGCGAACAGACAGACACTCATGACTTATTCGATTCAGGGACAGTCCCGACCCTGATCATTTATATATATACTTTGCCATACCTCCGGTGGCTCCTTTGAGGTGTTACATAATATCGGCGTAACAAAAACAATATACCCTCCCTATACCATCTTATGGGTAGGTATAGGGTATAATTAAATTACCATACTCTTCAAGTACATCCAAGGGGCGCAATATGCAAACCCTAGGGCGCAACGGAGTCTTGTACCGGCCCTGCGTCAGACACATTTGAACGAAATAACCGGAATCTCTACTTGATAGGACTAAACATTTTGCTTGGGTATTGGTAGGGGCCACCATGATCGATTTGGCCCAGGGCCACTACACTGCTAAGGCCGGCCCTGCTTAACGGAAAGGTTCAATGCAAAAATTAAACTACTATTCTGAACGGAGGCGGCTGGGACTGTGAAATTTCAGCAAAATGTCATACGCAACGTAATCTACCACCCCCAGTAATTTTTGGTCAAAAAATAATTTTAAAAATTTTGGAAAATATGATCCCGTTTGCCCTTACTCCTCCCTGTGCACATCCGTTTGTCTTGGGTCGCATCTTAGTAGAACGGTTGTATCTTCTGAACGGAGGTGGCTGGGACTGTGAGACTTTCAGCAAAATGTCATCTGCACCGTAATCTACCACCCCCCATTCATTTTTGGTTAAAAAACGTAATTTTAAAAATTTTCTAAAATATGGCTCCGTTTACCCTTACTCCCCCTGTGCCTTGCAGTTTGTCTTGGGTCGCATCCTAGAACGGTTGTATCATCTGAACGGAGGTGGCTTGGACTGTGAAATTGTCAGCAAAATGTCATCCGCAACGTAATCTACCACCTCCATTCATTTTTGGTCGAAAATATTACCTAACAGACAACGGCATTTGTCTTGAGAATCCATCGCTTTCCACCGTAATTCAAGATGATTTGTTGACATCTGCCTCTCGACTCCCGTCCAAAACGCGTATCCGCTCGTGACTGAAGTGGGTCTCTTTTTATTTATTTTACTTATTAAGAAGTATTGTAGCTCTATAGGTCCATCTATAGTCGCCAAATGGCGTCACGTGCAGCCAAATGGCTGTTGTCATTCCATCCAAACTGATCGCCATTTGGGTGTACGCACTGCCATCTAGATAGACAGGCCGAACTGCAGAAATTTGTTCGTCTACAAGTGGACAAGTGCGTTCGTGACCAGTGACAGTTGACATATGTAAAGCCCACAACCTCCAGTGCTTCTGAACCCAAAAGTTTAAATATGCCGAGCGTTTATTACGAAACAAAGGTTATGGTTTGCTTTAATGTGTTTTTGATGTGCAAGTGGTAAAATAGTATACATCAACATCGTACTTACCATATTTATCCCAAAAATCAACGCACTGGCATGTGTATATCATAGGAAGTCACACGAAATGACAGGCTGAGAGCCACTGATATTTGGATTGTGGACAATTTGTGGATTGTACTGAGCGGTACTTTGGCAGTACTAAGCGCGGACCATGACCAACCATGGCACTACTAGTGTTGCATGACCACTGACAGATCAGCTGATAATCTGGCCTGTCTATCTAGATGGCAGTGGTGTACGTCCAGTTTTGATATTCAATATGGCAACTCAACCAACCGCTTCTCAACATCAAAGTGACAATTTTGCAACTTTTGTTCGTTCTTTTGTGTGAAATTGAATAATTCTTGAATGGCCATGTAAAAATTCAAACGCGCAGAGTCCGATTTTGAAAATTAATCACCAAAATGAAATTTTGGTATGTCATTTTCCGTCTCCACTTGGCTGCTAGTGTAGATGCTAAGTAGCAGCCAAATGGCTGTACGCAATGCCAGTTTTTGGACGCGCAGCCATTTGGCGACTAATCTAGATGGACCTTTAGGCTCACTTGCCTGAGTCGCACTCTTCGATCCTAGTAATCTAGAGGTCTGGAGATCGAATTTCGGCGTGGTCCAAAAATGTCCGTACATGTGCGGATAGGAAATATATAGTGCTTGCAACATTATATGTATACCTACACTCCAAAATGATATGCAATGTAACGTTGACTAGAAATTCCATACAGGGTGGCCCAATTGAACTGCAACTTTTGGCTAACTGATTTGTTTATTTATTTAATACATAATTTTATTGAACATAAGCAACAAATGTTGAAATACAATCATATTTTTAAAATTTAATTAAAATTTTCGATGTGACCACCATTAGCGCGAACTATGGCTTTGAGTCGGTTGACAAATGAATCGCACGCTGCACGAATGTGAGCCTCTGGCATTTTTGCCCAATCACGGCGAAGAGCTGCCTTGAGCGCATCAATACTCGGGTATCTTTTAGTGTTCACATGGGCCTGCAAAATCCCCCATATGGAGTAGTCCAGCGGATTCGCATCCGGTGAATGAGGAGTCCACTGTTCGGTCGAAATGAATTTTGGAACATTGTTTCTTAACCAGTCTTGGTTTGCGCGTGCTTTGTGTGACGGTGCAGAGTCTTGGTGAAATGTCCATTCTCTTTCAGTAAAATGTCTGCGTGCCCACGGCTTCAAAGCACCTTCCAAAACAATTTCTCGGTAAACATTCGCATTCAACTTGATGCCACGATCAAAAAACATTAGCGGAGATCGACCATTCGCCGTCACGGCTGTCCAAACCATCACAAACGGTGGGGATTGAGTTTTGGTGGCCATCCGGATATCTAAATTCTTGGACGACCTTTCTGTTAGGTAGACACGATCGTTTTGTTTATTTATAAATTGCTCAATAGGGAAATTTTTCTCATCGAAGAAAATGATATTTGGTAATTGGCCACGTTCGTGCAATCGCAATAGCTCTTTCGCCCTATCGAATCTAACTTTTTTTTAGGCTTCGGTTAGATGTTGTCCTTTTTGTATTTTGTAAGGCTTAACTTTGAGTTCCTTTTTCAATATTCGCTGAATTGTTGATTTCGAAATGTGCAGCTCAGCAGCCATTTTTCTGCCACTCCGTCGAGAATTTCGGAGAATTCGAGCCTTGATGTTACGTACCATTTCCGGCGTTGATACAGTTTTTTTTCCGGCCACCACCATATCGTTTAGCAACACTACCAGTTTCATTGTAACGAGCTATGGCTCGAGACCCGAAAGATTTGTTGATATTTAGATGTTGAAGAGCACGAACAATTTCCACTTGCGGCTTTCCAGCCAAATATATCCCAATCACACTGTTACGTTTTACTTCCATCACGGATAAAGTGTTTTTCACAACACTCAGGCGCAAACGCTTGCGGATGCTTAAACACAACAAGGTGAACTGTCGTGGAACATAATATGAGGGCGCTATCATTAGCGGTCACAGATTTACAGTTACCTACATTTGGTTGCAGTTCAATTGGGCCACCCTTTATAAACGGCTGAGTTAACGCACCATGCGCCCCACATGGGGCTATACGGTACTGAGAAGAAGAAGAATTAAGAAATGGACAAATATGCGTCGAAAACGGCTACACACGCCTATTTCCGATCAAGGAAATTTAGTGTCTGTTTTTACCTCAGAAAAGAGAGTACCTATAAAAGGAAACGAAAAACTACGTGAGAGATGAACGTATTTGGTTGCGGAATGACGTGAAGCGAACGGTAGGGATAAAGTTACCAAACTGGATTTTGTATGGAAGTTTGACATATTGTTTTCTAAAATGTGAACATTCTCATTTAACCAGACCGGTTTTAAACCAGCGTTTGACACATTGTTTTCTAAAATGTAAACATTCTTGTTGGACCGGAACGGGTTTAAACGAGGATTATGGATCGTGCGAGTGTTGCGACGCAGTGTGTTTGCAGTTGCGCATGTATTGGATTTATATCGCCAACCTACCGTGGGAATATATGGGCATTGCGTCTTCATACTTATACTCAAAGACTTTTACTTTCTATTTCTCCATTTCCGAAGTTAGAGGATTTTTTTTATAAAAGATGGAAAACTAGCTCTATATGTGTATAAGCCTATAGCTTCAAAATACATAGTATGTTTTGATCCATAAAACAGCCAATATGTGGTTTAAGGATCAAAGTTAAAATCGTCTAGTCATCGACGTCGTTGTCCATCTACTTGATGCTTAGAAAGTGTAGGACTTCGCTAATGTTTCGCAAAGGGACCATCCAACGACTCCGAAAACCCAAACAAATTTCAAACATCACTTCAAAATAAAATCTATTCAACGCATAAGTATACAATAACCACCGCCAGTATCTACGCATTCTATACATACGGAATCCTTGCAAAATTTCACCAAGTCCAGAAATTGCGGTTCGGCCCTAACCACTCACATATACCGGCCCTATTTTCAACAAAAGCCAAATGAGACTATTAATATCCTTGGCCAAAGTCAGATCCTATTTTGCCAAATTATATGGAAATTTTGTTCGATAAAATTTTCCAATAGTTTATATTGACTCAAGTCGGGCGGGCGAGAATTGGGCGGAGGTCCTATCAAAACTACTACGTATAGCATAGGCAACCCATTCCTGTCGGTCTGTGATGCGAAGCTCTTCGTGTTGTTGTCCTATTGTTTGGCCATAGTAGATAAATTGCACATTTCGGCAGTAATGTTTTTATCAATTTACGACGATCTGCTTTGCTGTGGCTTTATAAATTACATGTGGTCTCAAAAAGGGACCCAAACTTGTGAATTCTATTCACTATACGTTTTGGGGATGCGCTTCATGTCGGAATATAGGACGATGAAAGCTCGTGCGAAATATCTAGCAGGGCTTGTTTCTATGGATTTGAATAGCGTAAAGTAAACAGAAAATGTTACCGTATTGGGTCGGCCAACAAGAATGGGGGGACAACGCACTTATAGTCCGTGGAGGACTATTATGTACGTACTAGGATACACTAGAGGTGGCGTAGTTAGGATTGTCACAATGTATCCATATAAATTACAACAGGCAATGCCAAAGCGGCGGCAGCGGTTGTAGATAATATTTATGCAGATATGGACAATGGACAGGTATTTGAGCAAAGTAAATTTGATTTGTGTGGTAATCAATAACAAAAGGTGCGGAGCTATATGTTTTTATTGGCGGTCATGCGCTTGATATTTTGTGGAAAAATAGGAAAATTAGTGATGCAGTAATTGTTTCGAAGCACATTTGCAAATTTTTGAATACCCAGGAAAGAGTTCAAAAATCACTTGATATGATTTATTGAAATTAGTATAAAGCTCGCGACTCTGATATGACCCGAACAACTTAAGAGCGCCATAGACTATTTAATCGATTGTACAATAAAGCACATTTTTTTGTGGGGGAAGCACTTTCTCTGTGGAGAAAGCTAGCTCATTTTCTCTATTGAAATCGGTAATGGAACCTAAAAAAATTAGCTTGATTGTACAGTCGATTGCAAAGCCTATGGCGACCTTTAGGCTCTGTTTTTTTTTTCGACTTAGGGGCAAGTTTGCTGACCTAGATAATCGAGGATAGCATTCAGGTTGAATTTCAAATTGTCACATAGGCATTGCAATTTATTTCAAAATAATGTTTTGTTAATATTGAAGCTCTATTTACACTTTAGAAAAGCAAAATTTTAAACACTTTTTCTTCCTTAACAAGCAAAATCATATTTGTATGCTTGAACTATCATTTTTTCAACTAAAGGTGTCGAGAAGCGACATTTTTTATATAATTAATTAACATTTTTGTGCACACTTCCATGCATCATGGAAAGGGAAACTGTGCTTAAAAAAAACTTCATTTTAACTCTCTCTCTCTCTCTCTGGTTCCTTTTGATACCTAGTGGGGCATGCATAGGGCATTCAGAGATTGGCGAGCTACCTTGTTTAAAGGGATACCGACTACAGCCATTCTGGGTGAGGCTTCAAGTTCACTACCAGAGTAAAGCAGCACAGTTTGGGAACTAGGTGATAAGGTCGTTCCGGAACCGGTCCATCTTGTTTCGCTCATTTCTCTTTCGACTTCCGTGAGTCTCGTACTATTGAATTCACCCTACATCGTTCGAACGTTCCAAAAACCAATAAAAGTCCGTTGTTCGTAGACAAAGGTCGTTGCCGGTAACGGGTAAATCAGTCCGTGGTATCCGAGGCTCGTTCAATGTTTCAATTTAGCTGCAGGTATGCAAGTTACAAGCCCAGGGCCGGATTTCCCATATGGACAACCTGGGCAACTGCCCGGGGCGGCAGATTTTGAGGGGCGGCAAGTTTTAAAAATATCCCTTGGTTTTAAACTCTGTGAAAGGTGCATATTGGAAACTCGAAGAGCAGTTGACATAATTAGACAGAAACTTTAATTTCATCTTTCCAGTTTATTCAAGTTAGATATGTTCCAGGGCGCCCAGTCGCACACTCAACTGAAATTGAAATGTGAATCGCCATCTACAAAAGTTGGGACCTAACTTTCATGCAAAATTCTTTTAGCATTCATTCCGAGTAGCATACTGATGGCGCGTAGTTCAGTGAGTCTAGAAGTAGAAAATATAGAAGGGATCTAGCATATACTTCAGCGTCCATTTTAATAGCAAGCCTTGGGTTCAATAATCAGGGATCGGGAGCGGCCCAATTTTATCGCTACGCTACCACTCGAACAAATTTGACATATGTCTCTCTTCTGACAGTATCCTTTTGTACGATATGAATAAAGATTAACGGCTAACGTAATTTAGCGCAAACGTTTGAATATTGTAGAAATCTTACATGTAATTAAAAGTGGAATAAATCAGGCTAAAATGTCAATTCAATACTTTTTATTTGATACATATATCTCGGAGAGGGCTGAGTTTTTACAAAAAAAAAGTCGATCCACTCCTCTTCGACGAACAAAAAAAAGCTCCTCACTCCGGGTGTTTGTTTCGCTTCAACCTTCTCCGCTCCAGATCCCTGTAACAATCAAGGAACTCCTAAACCTACATTAAATATTGGATATGTAATCAATATGATTTTCCCACTAAACGACTCGTCAAATGTAAGGGTATTTGCCGTTATGTATTGACCATTGCCAAGTTATACTTGTTTGAAAAATTAATTTTTTTGAAAAAGTTCGTTGCCAAAAACTTACTTTCGTTCTAAACGACTCTCTGGGATCGTCTCGTCTTTTCTAGACATTCCAGTGGGTTCGATAGATTTTCGCGTACACAATAATAAATAACACTCTGTACTGTAACACTATTTATTACAACGCACACGGATATACACACGCTTTACAATTTCACTAATTATTTTGCTAATTACTGACACGACATAATTCATGGCTAAAACTAGACTGACTGACTGACTCTAGTCGACGCTCTTTTATACCCATTTCCATTGTTCCAGAAACTTCCGTGATACACTTTCTGGAAACTTCCGGAAAGTCGTGGTTGTTGTATAAGCTAATACGTCAACGTTATTTCCCGTTAGTGACATCAGCGCCCTCTGGTGTAAACTAAGGGTTGACGTATAGCCTAGATACATTACAGTATTTAGAAAAGATTCTGAACAAATTCCTGAAGAAAATGTACAGTCGATGTAATGGATGCTGAATTTCAATGCTTTTTAAACAATTTCGGGAAGGGCCCGAGCCCCATGGACCACTTGGCCGCATTCCTCGGAAGCACCATATTGTGAGGCAAACTCGGTCACTCGCGTAAAAATATGAAATTGTCTTCTCACATAAGTACTACTTACAGCACAGCTAACGTTTTGCCTAGCATGTATATACGACTAATGCTTGAAATAGATAAGACGCGTCAGCAGAAGCATCGGCATCGCCAATGTCAAGCCCAATGCATTTTACATTGCTGACAAAAATGTTGAGCAGAAGACTTGGCATTCAGCATATTTGTCATCTATGAAATTCTGCCGATGCTGCAGCTGACGCGTGTAATCTATTTCAACTATAACAATACTTTCAAATTTAACCAGTGGCGGAGGGCGGCTGTTTGGTTACTGCCCAGGGGCGCCATAGAGGCTAAATCCGGGCCTGTACAAGCCTACATATCCTATCCCTCAAGTCGCCTTCTACGACATCCCGGGAGAAGCGATGGCACTATTCTTGACCCATGCCACAGGGCCCGGGGTAAAATTGAAAAATATCTTTGGCCATAAGCGAGCCTTCAGCAAATGTAAATCGCCCCAATGAATATTCATATTGATCCTTTGAACAAATAAAAGTCGTTCTGACTGACATATTTGATTGGAACCATGCATAAAGGATTTCAGTTAACAACAAAAATGCATTGTCAAAAATACTCTTTCGATCAATCTAGCCCGATCCAGTAATTGACAACATTTTATGGATACAATTTTTCGTGGTTTCCATTACTACTTAAGTTAGTTAAATTGGCTGAAATAAAATAATTTGGTTATTGGTAAAACAAATTATGCTCTTTCCGTATCATATTTTTCCCGCTTACGTTTTGCCCGCCATATGCGACTAGTCTTCCAAGCTTAACCAGTCGCAGGGGCGGCAATTTGGCTATTGGAAAGGATTCGACTAATACGATTTATTCTGTACGAGTATGTCCAGAATAACTCAACACTTAACTAATTACCCTTCTCTCTATCTCATTTCAGGTCAATCACTCATACAAAACGGCCTAAGTATAGACCCGCGTTATAGTGCCGCGTATGGCAATCCCTATCTGCGAACGTCGAATTCATCGCTACCACCGTTACCGCCACCAAGTACAGCCAATCCGGCTGCAACACCAGCCCCGCCGCCCTATCATCGCACCAACCATCAACAACACCAGCAGCATCCACATCAAACGCAACATCAACATCAATCTCAATTACTCAATAATAATAACGCCACTAACAATAGTAGTATTATGAGTTTAGGTAGCAGTAGTAGTTTACTAATTGGTAACGCGAGCACATTACCGTCACAACAATCACTTCAAACGCAACCACTTCAGCAGCTGCCGCAACAGCTCTTACAGCAGCAGCAACAACAACCGCAGCAGCTTCCGCAAACTCAGTCACACATTGCTGCCAGCCCGTCAGGACAATTCATACTTCCAGCCAATGGCAATCTGAAAAAAGGTGCATTAGCGACGCATGTTTAATATTAAGTGAATTTAATTCTAATAATTTTATTTTATAACTACATAAATATAAAATGAAACTGTACATACAAATAAATGCGAAATTGTAGGAAATAGAAATTTGGAATTGATTGTATAGAGAAACCCCTTTTTCGAGAGCGGACAAAATAATAATGATTTCCAAATTTACAGGGAAACTGAAGAAAACATTCATAGCGTATATATCCGTGTGGTACAGCTAAATAAAAAACAAACATAGTAAATTTATAGTAAATCGACATTTCATGCAGATAAAAATATAAGTCAATTCCACAGACGCAGAACTGGTACGCCAAGCTATATCGTACATAATTATCATAGTAAATATTATAATCCAATGTTTTTATTATCGATTCATTTTATTATTTGTTTATTATAGTCATCTCGATAAAAGAAAATGGCTGCGATAAGTCTCAAAGTGTTTTCACTTTTTATAATAGTAAATCAATTTTTCTAGCATATCATTATTATATTTACGCGTCATATAATCGAGAAAATACTACATTTATTATGCATTTATATATAGTTTAAAACGGCACATATTATTACATATCTATTTCATTGACAAAAATCAAGAGATATAAAAATAATAGTGATGTATATGAAAGAAATTGTATAAACAAAACCAAAACGAAAATTGTAAAATATTTTATTAAATATGTAATTAATTTATGAAATGTGAACAAAATCTAGGTACCTATGTCACAATTCTCAAAACAAAAAAACGAAGATGGAAAAATTAAAAAGAAATATGTATCTATTGTAATTTAAGTGTGTTTTCATTGTACCTTTACTTATTTCATTTTCAGCGATAGGCATGTACATGTGAATTCTACAAATCGGATAAACCTTAGAGAAAGCATGCGTTAGTACAGAGTGGGCATCAGAAAATAAAAATGGCACCGTTCTCACACTATTGCAGTTCATAGTATGCGTCAAAATTTGATTCAAACGTCAATTTTTTTGTTTACAATTGAGAATATAAAATCCGCGTAATATTTATTACTCTCTTAAAATGCCGACTTGATAATTAACCCTTCTCTTGGCATATAGGCACATAGACCTAAACAGACCATTGGTACTACATCTTGATGAAAAATATCTTTCAATAATATTTTCCACCCCTTTTCATATTTTCAGAGGAACCGACGGCCACAAATGCGATCAAACGTTCGACGAAATGTAAACTATGTCTAAAGAATCGAAAAAACGGCGCATCATCGTAAGACACAGTATGTTAACTGTTTCTAGAACCAAAATTAGACCTCTTTAACCCTTGTGTTGCCACCCGGGTACCCGGGTACCCATCTTGATACGTTTTACTAAATAATTTTTTTTCCAAAAAAGATTGTCCAAAACCTTCTCGAATCTCCATGATTTGATCGAATTTGTATCGAAATTTGCATTCTACGTATTTATAGAAATATTTTAACTTGAAAAATTTTGCATTTGAAAAAAACGACACGTATGCGCCACCCGGGTACCCGGGTACCCCGATATAAAAATAATGACTTTTGTATAGAATATCGTGTACATATTTCGAGTATAACATAAAAATGTGTAAACTTTTCTACCTAGCGTTTCTTTGATCGTTGGTGATAGTTACCACTTCTACGGATATTACTGGCCTTCCTTAGTATCTTTAGATCGTGATTTTCGTTCCATGATTTCGCATGACTTGCTGGTTAGACAATCGCTCTCCTATCATTGGCATAGCTAATTCTTCCGAGAGCTGGCGTAGAAAAATTCTGCGCCCGTTAGTTTTTTTCTTGCAAGCATATCATTATTTTCATAGTAAGTAAAGTACGTGGTACCGGTAATATCGTACTGAGAAGAATCACCGTTTTTTCTTCTTCGGAACATACGAACAGATGGTACCTCCTCGTCAAATCCAAAAAGCGTTGACAATATCGGTCAACAGTTCGACAGTTTAATTTCTTGAGGAATGCATGTTTTTTTACCAAAGTACCGGCGATAGTGAGATTCCATGACAAAAATTTTCATTACCACTCCCCGCCTCAACGTTCCTATTGTGGTTATCGTTTTCTTTTATTCGTCTATCGTAACTCTCTCAGTTGTGACTGAATGCCTGGGTTCTTCACGCTAACTGCAATA
Organism: Microchrysa polita; assembly: GCA_949715475.1. Lineage (NCBI taxonomy): Eukaryota > Metazoa > Arthropoda > Insecta > Diptera > Stratiomyidae > Microchrysa > Microchrysa polita. Next base: position 22,531,037 of record OX454417.1, read on the forward strand.
ATTCAATGGATGTTTAGGACACGCTAAGTTCTCTAACCAAAACTACAATATATTCTTAACTTTCCTGGTAAAAATTCAAACAATTATTTTCAGTTACAATGGACTTTTAGCAAGAGTTTCGTAAGGGGGGTACCCAGGTACCCGGGTGGCAGTTTTTTTGGGTGACAACACAAGGGTTAAAAAATAAGATTGATTTCACAGAAGATTCAGCTACACCTTAGGCATAATAGCTCGTAGGCGGCGTCAGAAGGGTTAATAATTGCATCGACAATATTTTGACATTTGAATTATTTCGTGGAGTGTAGTGTAATAAATTTGGAGTCAAACACATATGGGTTGTGTGATCACATAGCCACTCTGGACTAACGCATGGCATGAGTTACTATGTTTTCTCTAAGGGATAAACAAACTTTGTGGCTTCGTTATTTCAGACTTAATTGATTAGAAATTGACGTTAAAAATGTTTCACCTGTTCAGAGGTTATCAATTTTCGGGTTGAATACGATATCCCACCCATAACATTCCCATTTTTCAAAATCCCGACATTCATTATCCCGCCATTTCAATATCCCGCCAGTTTAAAATCCCGCTTAATTGAAATCCCGTCTAATCAAAATCCCGCCAACTTAATATCCTGCAATTTCAATAACCCGCTAATTTTTAAATACCGCTTTTTAGTATCCCGTCATAGAAAGTAAGCATACTTACCTTTTATGACGGGATATTAAAAAGCGCATGGTTGCGCTATTTGCTGTAACTGTAGGGCATATGGGCAGAAAGATTCTTTAGGACCCTCTGCAAATTAACTTAAAAGCGTAGTACCTTTTCTAAACTTTTAATCCACTTTGAACTGTCAAACACGAACAAAATAGTTTGAGAGTGGTACTAAACTTAGTTCAAACTACACTCGGGTGCAAAACTATCGACTCAACCTAAAAGCGCGTGTATTTGTGCGTGTTTTCGAAAAGTATAGCAGTTATCCATAAAAATCGTATGTCATTGAAAAGCTAAAGGCCTCAGCTTTACGTTGGAACCATTTTAACCAATATTTGGTGAGCACTTTTAAAATTGATGCTCTTTGAACGAAATCGTAGCGAAAATGAGCAAATATGAAAATGGTTTTTGTTAGGTTTTTTTTGCAAATAAAACAAAAACTGTTGGAAAATAACTTAAGTGTTTATTATTTTAGTATTTGGTATTGCCTCTTCTTGCTCTAATGACAGCTTCCAGTCGATTCTGCATTGATCTGACCAAGTTGCTGATGATATCTTGAGGAATACCGTTCCGCTCCTCTAATAGGGCTGCCTTCAATTCTTCATTGGACGAAGGGACTGGATTTCTGGCTCGGACTCTTCTCTTGAGTTCGTCCCATAAGTATTCAATGGGATTGATGTCGGGACTGCGTACAGGCCAGTTAAGTGACGACATATTGGCTTCATTCAAGAACTGCCGAGTGAGGCGTGATGCATGACACCGGGCATTGTCATGCATCAAAGTGAAGTTCGCGCAAATAAATGCTGCATAGGGCACAACGTGGACACGGAGAATATCGGTAACGTATCGCTCAGCTATCAGCCCTCCTCCTCGGCCTCCTGCGGGCACGAATACAAGATCCGTTTTTCCCTCCAAGGAAATGCCAGCCCATATCATACAGGAACCGCCGCCGTATGCAACCGTTTCAGTGAAACAGCACTGCGCAAATCGCTCATTTGGACGCCTGTAGACTCGACATCTTCTGTCACTGCCATGCAGATACGTTCTCCACTCGTCAGTGAATAATACTGAGCTCCATTCCGTATCGCTCCAAGTAAGATTATCTCAAGCAAATCAGAGGCGCGCTTGCCGGTGCGGTGCAGTCAATTTAGGGCCCCTGGCAGGCCGTCTTGGAGCGATATTCGCTTCCCTTCATCGTCTCCTTACTGTCGAGACACTGACAGCTACTCCGTGAAAACGCCTTAGGTTCCGCTGCGCAGCAACACCCGTGAGGAACCGATTTCGTAACGTACTTGTAACAATGAAAGGGTCGTCTCTCTCTGAAGTGGATCGAGGGCGGCCCGTTCTTGGTCTCGAATTAAAGCTACTAGTCTCTCGAAATCTCCTGCTAACTCTCGAGACCGCAGACTGACTCATTCCAAGACGGCGAGCGACGGTTCGGTGACTATGATTTTCCGACAATAGTATCCGCCTGATCTGGTGTCTGAATAAACCTTATAACAAGAACGCTATTCTCAATGCAAAGAATCAATGTAGCACTTAGCAAAGTTATTTCAAGTACGACGTTCTTTATTATATGTAGTAGAAACACTGTAACGTCAAAATCATGTTTAAAAAGAGTTGCGTTAAGGTCGATCCACACTTTTTAGTCATCAGTCACAGCCAAGCCATTCAGTCGCGTAGATAAGGGGGGGTCAATGGGATGAATCCCCCCTTCGGTCACACATTTTTTATTATTACTTTTGATATACATATGTACAAATGTAAAACAAAGCAAAAGTGACATTGGATCTGGAGTTTCGCACAGGCAAGCGCTACTGAAGTAATCTAGAAGTGCTGCTAGAAAAATTAAATGTAAGCACTGATTGAAAATTTGTTGCCGGAAAAACTAAATGTTCGGTCAAAAATTTAAAAATAGTATGGAACACGGCATGCTCTTCCACAGAAACGCAATTTCCAATGGGGAAATATACAATACATAAGATTATACGGGTGTCCCGTTTATGGTGGAGAATCTTTTAATAGTAGATAGTGTGGCTCATTTGGGGAAAATTAATGTTCTACGAGACACCTCTATTTTGAACCGTTACAATGTAAAAGCACTTTTTGTAAATTGTGTCAAAATACCTGACTTGCCGAACTTAATCAAAATTTGCCAAACCACCAAACATGTCATCCGAGATATGACTTCACTTTCCGAAACTACATAAAATTTCCTATAAAACGACACCTCGTCCGTTACGAACTTGCTCGTATCTTCCGAGATACACCAGTTCAAACTTTGAAGAAATTTTAAAATCGGTTTTTCATGCAAAATTCAAATGATAAAATCGTAACGGTACTTTGAACTGACAAATCTGCAAAGTTGAAAAAAGTTGCCTCATTATGTTAGCTCCCGAACGACATATAAAAATTAAGGGCTCACGATTTGAAAATTTGCGAATTTAACGTTTCAAAGGTAAAAAAATGTGGGTTTCATATAAAAGACGTTTAGGCTATTTTCAAATGAATTTTATTCATATGTATTTTTGTTTTATGCTTACCAAATAGGAGAAAGAAGCGAAACCGAAATCTATTTTATTTTTAAAATAATTTCGAAGTGAAAATTAGAGATATTGTTCAAAATGTCCTCCTTCGTGTTGGATACAAAGTGAACATCTTCTGGCAACTGATGCGACAGCGCGGAGAACTTCTTCCCTATTTCTTCTCAAATCGTTGCACTCTGTTTTAATTTTTTGAATCAGTCGTTCCCGCGACGTAATGGGTTCGTTATAAACCCGATTTTTCAAATTTCCCCAAACATAAAAATCAAGAGGAGTTAAATCAGGACTTCTTGCAGGCCATGGAATAGGCCCATATCGTCCAATCTATTTCTGCTGGTATTTATCATTTAAAAACTCTGTGACAACTCTTCCATTATGGGCAGGAGATCCGTCCATCTGCCACCAAATTTCTGATCGTTCCGCAACTGGAACAGCATCAAGTAAACTTGGTCCGACTTCAGTTTCTAGCACGCTATGGAACGCCACTGAATTGAGCCGTTCAGGAAGAATTATGGGCTCGGAAAGGCGATCTCCGAGAACACCTATCTACACATTCACCCTAATTTCATGTTGATAACAAGAAGTTTTAGTTGCGTTGGGGTTCCGATGGGCCCAAACGTGCGTGTTTCGCGAATTAAACACGCCACTACGTGTGAACGTTGCTTCATCTGTCCACAGCACTTTTCTCGGAAAATTTCGATCTGTTGAAGTTTGATCCAAAAGCCATCTACAAAAGGTTGTCCTCCTTTCGAAGTCTGCAGGTAATAAATCCTGGACCCGTGATAAATGATACGGATACCGACCGTCGGCGTGGAGTACCCGGTGAATCGCCATACGCGGGACATTCAGGCGAAGCGACGCCCTTCGCGTGCTCGTACCGGGGTGCGTATCAAAGTGTCGGAGGATTTCGTCTTGATTCCTTGTAGACCGTTCAGTTTGATCCCTGGCCTGGTGGTTTGCCGTTTTTCCGGTCGCCTTTAAGATTCGGTATGTCCTTGCAATCGTCCTGCTGTCCGGAAGTTGTCTACGGGGGAAACGTCTACTGTACTCACGAACTGCCTCACATGCGTTCCCGTTAGATACGCCATATACGAACACCATATCGATGTATTCATCATCAGTATATCTCATATTTATTATTCGGGAACAACACTATACTTTTAAAAGTTCGAAGTTATAATATTATAACACTAAGGCCCATTCGCTCGTAGATCTTATAGAATGGTTAGTCTTATCGCCCAGAGAAGACACACACAATATTCAAAAAGCTTCTCCATTATATTGAATTGATTTTTTGTTAATTTTGCATAGTTATGTTATCTTTTGCTTATTTACGCTGTTGGATGAAAGTGCGCAATGATTTTCTCAATCTAAGATGATGGCTTAAACAAGCAAAATATGGCGTAGCTATGCAAAATAAACAAAAAATCCATTCAATACAATGGAAAAGCTTTCTAAATATGGTGTGTGTCTTCTCTACGCAATAAGACTAATCAGCCGACAGGTACTGAATAAGAGCTATCAGAAACCCGGCCTAATAACAATTTAAATAATATTACCAGGTAAAACATTAGTACAAACACTAATTAATTTATGTAGTAATAATAGCTCACAAACTGACTGACGAGGGAAAGAACTTGCGAATAAGTGCAATTATTATTTAGAATTAATATAAATCAGATCTACGGTTAAAATAACTGTTACATTTTTGGCCCGAAACATTTTCAATGTAAAGTTTTTTCGCCCAACAAAATGAACTGTGTTGATCGTTCAAATTTATCTTCATCATATCAGATGATTTGCATTACACGAAAACCACATTTTTTTACCTTTGAAACGCTAAATTCGCAAATTTTCAAATCGTGAGCCCTTAATTTTTATATGTCGTTCGAGAGCTAACATAATGAGGCAACTTTTTTCAACTTTGCAGATTTGTCAGTTCAAAGTAGGGATGTCAAAAACCGGATGGTTAGTCCGAAAACCGGTACTTTCAAAACGGTTAACCGGTTTTTTTCGGTTTTTTCATCCTCCCGGTTTTAACCCGGACGGTTGTTTGCCCATCCGGTTAAAACCGAAAAAAAAAACTTTCCAAATTCATCATCATCATTCAGTCTGTAATTCTATTGCTTGTCTTCTATGAAAAATTTCGTATTTCCGAACACTCTCCTTAGTGCTATTATTCCAGAACCATCGCTTCGTCAAATTACCGCTCCTTGCGTTTTTCCTTTCCAAGGCAGATATTGTTTACGTTGCGTGTTACACGTGTATCTTTTACTCGACGTCCCCTTTGATTTGATACCCCACATGCTGATCTCCGGCCAAGGATTAAAGAGTATCCTTTTTTGTCCTTTTTGGGACCTTTCCGATCAATATTTTTTTTAGCAGAATGGGTTTTAAATTCCTGGGAGCTCGCTGATTTAAAAACCACAAAAAATAGCCTTACTCTATTTTTTTCTATTTGGAGGCCTGAAATGGGATATTTTGACTGTACTATATACATTGTCTAGCAATAAAACTCAGTTAACTATTTTTGAAACATTATGAATACTTCTGACAATTTTATTTGATTATCTTTTTTGTTTAACATGTTTCTCTTTTAGGGCTCCATTACACAGTCATATTTCTATACGAACATCAGCTTAACGAGTGTGCATGCATTATTTTGCTAAAATTCTAAGCAATTCAATGAAAAACCGGTTAACCGAAAACCGGTACTTTTAGCCCGGTTAAAACCGGACGGTCTAACCGGCTTTGCAAAAAAACCGAAAAAACCGAAAACCGGGTTATAGGCCGGTTTTTGACATCCCTAGTTCAAAGTACCGTTACGATTTTATCATTTGAATTTTGTATGAAAAACCGATTTTAAAATTTCTTCAAAGTTTGAACTGGTGTATCTCGGAAGATACGAGCAAGTTCGTAACGGACGAGGTGTCGTTTTATAGGAAATTTTATGTAGTTTCGGAAAGTGAAGTCATATCTCGGATGACATGTTTAGTGGTTTGGCAAATTTTGATTAAGTTCGGCAAGTCAGGTATTTTGACACAATTTACAAAAAGTGCTTTTACATTGTAACGGTTCAAAATAGAGGTGTCTCGTAGAACATTAATTTTCCCCAAATGAACCACACTATCTACCATTAAAAGATTCTCCACCATGAACGGGACACCCTGTATAGAGTGGAAATGAAGAAACGCCGCAAAACTGCTTCCAATTTTTCAGTATTCTTTATTGATTGAGTTTATCAACATTATTTTTTCTTTTTTTAAGTTAAAATTTAACGAAAGGTTTTATCGTATATAGCAGGGCAAAGCAAGTCTGTTCTTTCTCTAGTTATTCGCAATTTTATTCAATTTAATACGAACTATCAAAGCTATAACCAGGAATATTTTTTTTAACAAAATCTTCTATAAAAAAATTGTAGAAACATCCAAAATTGAAAGACAGTCTTATGCAGTAATTCGAAAACAAATTAACAAAGAAACAAACGCAGTTCCGCGGTACCCTAGCGTTCGTGATCTCTCAGGGATATCGCGAAGATATCAAAAAATAGGAAAAATGTAGAAAGAGATTTTGACAACAAAAACCAAACAATCCATACGAAAAAATGTTTGTAATTTTAAAATTCCCAAACTTAGGGTCATTCTCTCAAAACTCTAATCGAATGGTTAGTCTTATCGCATAGAGAAGACACACACAATGTTCAGAAAGCTTTTCCGTTATATTGAATCGCATTTTTGTTAATTTTGCACAGTTATGTTATCTTTTGCTTATTTACGCTGTTGGATGAAAGTGTGCAATGATTTTTTCAATCTAAGATGATGGCGCAACCAAGCAAAATATGGCGTATGTATGCAAAATAAACAAAACTTTCATTCAACGCAATAGAAAAGCTTTCTGAATATTGTGTGTGTCTTCTCTATGCGATAAGACTAACCAGCCGACAGGTAATGCTGAATAAGAGCTATCAGAAACCCGGCCTTAAGGTGGGTTGTCCTCGACGCGGCCGCACGACAGCGACTCGCTCATTCCATATAAAAACACGTTTTTAAAATGAGAGAGAAACGAGTTTTTATATGGAATGAGCCAGTCGCTGTCGTGCAGTCGTGTCGAGGAAAATGTACCTTTAGTCCGCTACACTGCACCAGAAATCAACTTAACTGTAAAATATTTAAAAAGCATCAGAGACTCGACCGATTTTCTTTTACAGCTTTCTACTATCTGAAATAGAAAAGGAAGTACAGGCATACCTCGACTTAGGACGCTAATTGGCCCCAGTAAAATGCATCCTAAGTCAAAAATTTTGTAACTCGAAAAACCATATCGCACGTAGGCGTGACGACGGACGACGGTCACACTCCAAGTTCGTCACTTTTAAGTTAATGATACACTTTTAGATACACAAGAGGTATTTAAAGTATAAATTATGTTCACCTCAACAGCAACAAATTTGCTGAATATTCTTAAAATCTTTCTTTAGAGATCTCTTATTCTGAACTGGGGAAGAGCTCAGGCCTATTTTCTTTTTATTCTTAAACTTATTTAAGCGCTGATTATGGAAACGTATCTGCATATTATTTGTTAAGCTGATCATTTTATATTTCAAAAAGAAATTCTCATCGGTGGTTCGGAACGTGGCTTCAACAGGGAGGTTCGTATCAAGATCCAATCTTTCCCTTACTTAACCAGGTCTGACTTTATTTTATTCGGTTCTTGAAGTATTTATGAAAGTTAATTACGCACAACTGAAATAGTTCACGTAAAAACAGTGAAAAGAGCACCGATTTGTCGCATGAGTTTTTAGTACAAAGGTGTTTTCTAAAATCCTTTAATGTTTGAGTTTTAGTGGAAAAAAATTGTAGCAATAGCAAGTATTTTAGATTTTTTGCAGTGTTTTAAAAATGTATGCCAGCCTGTTCAAATAAGTCTAATTAGGAAGAAAAAAAGTTCTGTCCTGTACTGGGTAATTAAGAACGCAATTATTATGTGCGCGTTCCTCGGTACAAATAAACAATTTCGCTCATACGATCTCGCGGTATCAAACTCACAATGTATACTTGAAATTTGCTTTTTTAAGTAATTTCTCATTTCTTTTTTTAATTTGGTTCATTTTATAAGTTTTCTCAATTTATCAGAAACTGTTTACCGCCAGATTCGTTTTTAAATAAAATCCCTAATCCTTTACACAATCGTTGAACTCTACTTGGGAGGTCCTCAACGAAACTAGGGTAATTGCTATTTACAAAAGAAAATTATTGAAACAACGGCATAATAACTAATAAGAGGCTTTCTGGATCAGGAAAGAAAAAGTGTAAGAAGAGAAAAGCTAACTACAATGTCTAAAGTTAACAGGTATGTTTTGAAAAAAGCGAAAATTGGAATACTGTGGATTCACTCACTAAAAAAAGCCAAAATTATCGATGCAATATTTTCAGGACTCTGTTTTTATCGTATGGCAAAATTGCTATACCAAAATTTGCTCCAAAAAACTGATAATTTGAAGTGTAATAAATACAGAAATTGTTATTCTGAAACTCAATATTAAATAACCGTAAAAGTATAAGTAATCTTTCAAAATGACCCCCCCCCCCCAAAGCGCTTGGCCTCTTGTATCTACCTTAGAGTGATGTGATGTCTTTCGATTACCCTACTTCTCCTCATACCATCCAAAGTCATATGAGTCTCCCAGACATTAACACGAACAGTATCAAGGATCCTCTTATGACCTCCGTTGCTACCAAAGTGATGCCATGTGCCAGCTCTTACCATTCTTATTGCTGTGAGCGCCGAATTTTGTTTAAAAAAAAGATCCAGTGGCGGTAATCCCAGTACAGGTATCCCTCGACTTAGGACGCTTCGACTTAGGACATTTCGACTTACAACGCATGAAAAATTTAGACCAAGACTCGAGTTACAACAATTTTTGTTTCGACTTACAACGCGATTTGAAAAAAGAGTTTCTCATAAAAACACAAGTGCAAGACAGAATTTTCATTTCTATTTTTACTTTTCTTTCCTGGTGTATAAAGTTTTTATTTGTGGAGCTGATATTTGAAGAAGAAATTTTGTTGTAAAGGCTGTTTTGTTAAGGACCTTTTACAGAAGTAAATTTAAACGCTAGCGTAAAGGATTAGGTCAGCCATAAAAAAAAATTCTGCGGGGGCGGCAAACAGTTCCCGATCAATCAATAACACTAAAGACCGAAACGTTTTAGAAATGCAGTGCACTGTATGCCGGAAAATGGAGCATACATCTAATGCCGGCCCCACATTGTCCGGAGTTGCCGAACCGGACAGTGTGGTTGCAGTCTAAACTAAACAACGTCCCATATAACATAAAGATATTAGCTAGTCAAAATATAAATTCGTAAGTACTAGGTGAGCCAAAAGTAATCATCCGATGTTCTTTTGCTTTTTTTAATAAAAAAAACTTCGGTTTTGATTATGAAATACGTTTATTTAATCCCTTAGAGTTAATTGTATCAAGTAGCACAAATATCGCCAAGTGGCCGCCGCCACAGGTGATTACCGTATGGGCCCGTTTTATGGCATTTTCCATCACTCTTCCCAGAATATCGGCCGACAGGTTTTCGCATTCCTGGCGAATATTTTCGTTAAGGGCTTCAAGAGTCTGAGGCTTGTTGACGTAAACCCGCGACTTCAAAAAACACCCATAAAAAGAAGTCTGGAACAGTTAAATCGGGTGATCTGGCAGTGCAAATCACCAAAACGAGAGATTAACCGACCCGGAAATATTTCCTTCAGAGTATGCCCGCGTTCCTTAAGAGTAAACCGATACATGGCTTGACAGTTCGTATTTTACGTTTGTTTACTTCAGAAATTAGGAAAAATGAAAGAAAAAAAAGAAAAGAAAAGAAGTTACAGCGATTTCCAATAGAAGAAATCACTTTTAGTCGTAAAAACCGTGGTGATACGACTTGGTAGTGTACGTCCTTAAATTGGTAGCGATAAAATTATATTTAACCATTTTTAGGCAGGGACTCTTATAGAGTCCCTTCAATTATATTTATAAAAAATATAATTTGTACACAGAATTTTCCAACTGATAGATAGAATGAGGAACAATTTCTTTAAATTTAAGAAATCTACGACTCCTGCAAAATTTTCTACCATTTCTATAGAAATCATAGAATTGGAATCATTTTTCATAAATTAAGTATCTGTCAAATAGTATGAAGTTTATTTTATATTTTACTCATCCGTATCACCTTTAGATTTTACTGAACGTTTGTACAGACCTTCTGCAATAGAGTTGAAATCGACCTCCATTGGCCAAATGGTAATTTATTTTGAACTCCTTTTATATTATTGGGATTGATATATGTATGAATGTATGCTGCCTGATTTTTTTCACTACCTGGGGATTTGTCTTTTACAATGGTGTTGACTTTTACCTGGAGCTCGAGCTAAACTGCTAATTGCACAATTTTGCATCCATATTTTAAGCCATGGTGATGAGAATGAGATTTTTTCTTGAAATATAAAACGACCACCTCAACAAAAAATAAGAAGTGTTCTATACCAGTGTTTTCTAAATTAAATTGTTAAATAGGAAAAGAGAATTCTACCTAAATACTTTCATAATACAAATTGGCCCGACGTCTTCGCCAGTTCCCAATAAGAGAGCCCATGTAGGGATATGCAAAATATTACGCAAATTATTTATTTTAAATTCTCTTTTTTCTTATAACACTATCATTAACTAAAAAATGCCGAGTTTTGAGTTTTGACCGTGTTCTTGCCTACGTGCAATATGGTTATTCGACTTACAACGTTTTCGACTTAGGACGCATTTTCCTGGAACCAATTAGCGTCCTAAGTCGAGGTATGCCTGTATAACTTCCATAGCATGTGTTGGCGTGGTTCTCATTGCACCACATATGCTTATACATGCTATGCGTTGAATCCCATCCAGCCGTTGCCTAGTAGTTTTCTGGCTACCCTTGGGCCACCAGACCACTGTTGCATAGGATAGAATGAGCCTAACCATCATTGTATAGATCCAATGTGCCGCTTTTGGTGATATACCCCACCTACGTGGCACACACTCTCTTATACTGATGTAAAATCATCGCTGCTTTTTGTGTCTTTTTGTTAAAATGACAGTTCCAAGTAAGTTTGGGATCTAAGGTTACCCCTAGGTATCTTTTATCTCCGAACCAAAAAGCGGCATCGGAGTGGTTTCTACATCTTTCCTTTTCAGAGTAAAGACTATAGTGCTTGACTTGCTTGCGTTTATAGTTAGCTCTTGTTCATTACACCATTCTTCAATTGCTTTAAGAGCTTGCCTCGAATGTAACATTACACTCACTTTTCCACAACACTATGCTAGGATACGAAACAATTACATAAAAAACGCGAATGCAACGGTACCACCACCGTATATCGGCATAACTGGAGAAAATCACCATCATCCATATTGCAACAGATGGCATTAGCCCCCTCTAGGGCTAAATCTGGTGGCGCCACTAGCTAGGAGAAATATTCGAAAAATGGCGCCAAAAGACGCTCTATACATCGGCCCCCTGATCTTCCATTTATCATAAATTTTCGGAAAATTCAAACCGTTTGTGCTTGGTCTCCCTTTGCACCTATGTTTTTGTTTTTGTTCTCGGATCGCATGAAAAATTTACTCCGTCCACCCTTGGTCCACTCTTTGCGAGTTTTTGTTTTTTTCTTCTTTCGATTAAATGAACAAAATTATACTTATGATATCTCCTGGCGTAATTTTTGTAAATCAAGCCAGAAAGACGAACGGATTTTTGAATACATTCATAAAAATAATCCCCTGGAAATTTATAGTAGCGTATATAGTTTAAACATCCGAAACATTAATTACCACTTAAATAAAAACGTAAAATGCACTCTTTTGTCAAGTTTAATTCATCCATGCCATTTTAATTTCCGTCGTTTTTTGTACTTAATACAGATAATATGGTCCAGTAGTGGGAAACGGTATTAACGTACATTGTTATAATTATTCCGATATTTTAATTGGATATAAGTCGCTAATGAGTTTAATACATTTTTGTTCGTCCCATTTGCAAAAGTTGTAATATGGATTTATTTTCAAAGGCTTTAGGCATCCTTTCAAAGTCAATTTTGTGAAAATAACAAAAAATTGGATTCCTACCGATTTTTTTTATACGCAAACATTTTTTTCAGAAATTGTAGAGTTTTAATTATGATTTTTATTTTTGCAACTTTTAATTTGTAATCGCAAAACAGTTAGCATAGCAAATTCGCCAAAATCCAAAAATTTCATTAAAATCTTACCCAATTTTAATTTGACAAATTATGTTTGCCAACTTACCAAATAGTAATAAAATGTAATTCAAATACGACCTTGGCCCTGCAGTTTCAGTTGTTATGGTGACAAAACGTTAGCCCTGCGCGGTCTCATCCACCATTAACATCATAGGACGGTCCATGGGCGTAGGCAGGATTTCGGTCAGGGGGGGGGCCAGCCCAAAATTTTTTTAACATCATGATTTTCTTAGGAGCTGAAATTTCCGGTCGCAGAAATATTGTTAGCATATTTTAGAGTAGCCTGGCTTGTGGTTGGATTGATGCAGAGGGTCATGGATTCCAGATTCACCGTGAACGAATTCATTTTATGGTGTTTTTGGAACTCACGACCTACGTGACGGACTATGATGTCGCTTAGATTGTAAACAAGTATCCATTTATGGGGATAAATAACATTGCTGGGCGTGCTGTTGATCTCAACACCTCAACAAAACAGCAGTTTAGATCTTGGAAATTGGATGTCACTCACACATCTGCGGCCCTAGTTTACTTGGTGACTGCCACGCATGTTATTTCTTTTTTTTTGCTAATTTTAGAGTAAAATTTTTAAAATGAAGATGAGAAAGAATTTCTTCTGTATTCTGATTACATTCAACTGGCCTCCAATATCTGCCTTTCAGAGCGTAGTTGGTCTATTTCAGTGCATTTTTTGTATCTCGGACTTCCACTTGCGAAATCGGTTTGTTTCGTCTGTCACTTTCATCGTAGCAAATTTATAAATCCCTTATTGATTGAAATATGGTTAACGGTTTTAATGAGATTTCCTCTAAATTTATCAAAGTATTAACAGTGGCTAAATTTTTTTGCTGGTATGATTCAGCAAGAAAATAAATTTTGATTTAATAACTTGAAATACCCGCTCTGTGGCTCATTTGGTTGAGTCGCACTCTACGATGCTAGTAATATAGAGGTCCGGAGATCGAATCTCGGCGTGGTCCAAAATTTCCGTACATGTGAATGGAAATATATAGTGCTTACAACATTATATTTATACACTCCGAAATTATATGCAATGTAATGTTGATTCGAAATTGCCTATAAACGGCTGAGTTAACGCACACGGGGCTACGGTACTGAGAAGAAAAAGAAGAACTTGAAAGACACTGAAATATGAGACCCGTTCCTTACAAAATCCTTAACCCTGGAAGGTCATGCTTATTTTTAGTACGGAAAGGTCATGCTTCGTCGATTCGACGACCCTCAACTCCGACGCTTCATAAAAATCACCCTTTCTAATATTACTAAAATTTTACAAATTTTCAATCGTTAGTTTATTTAGAATGGAAAGACATCGATTTTGAGTAATTTTGTAAGGAAATTGCTTTACAAATTAAATTTTCTTAATTCAATGTTATTTGGCCCGAAATATAAAACACTAAATTTAAAAATGAGATAAATAAAAATTTAACGTTGATATAATTAAAAAAACGTGCTCGAATCATAAAACACATATTCTAAATGTACTAAGAAATTGGGTTTAATGAATGAGAAGCTCATGTATATACAAGAGGCACAGCGATCCATTTTGGGGTTCCAACACGGGTTTTCTTTCACTTCACCTATTGCGGTTTTTACAGTGGATTGTAGAATTATTTACAGAAAATTTTGGAATATCTTCTCCCCGAGTTCCCTTGATTAATTCTAATTTTATGTACGATGTCTAATTTTGACATTGAGTGCCTTGGAACCGATTTTTATGAGTTCGAAATGCGATCTTCCTCAAATGAGGAAGAATTTTGAGCCATTTTCCTGATTTGTCCTATTTTTGTACTAGCAAATATTTTTTCCATAATTTTTGAAAAAATAGGTCCCACATTTCAAAAATAAACATATTGTATGGACACAGACTTATCGTCGAATCGACAACCAGCCATAAGAAATACTGGAGTTCTAAGAGTTACACAAAATTCATCCTTTGTCATTTCGATGATACCGATTTCCAAAAATCAAACTTACCCTGCTTACTTCGTCTAGCCGCAATGTACCCGGCAAGTACATCGGCAGGGTAAGTGCTGTACGAAAACTTAGCTCCAAATAAGGAGAATTGTCACAAAAAATGTGATCAATTTGATGATGCGTAGTCGATTCGACGAAGCATTACCTTCCGGGGCTAACAAAGCAAAGCTGTATACCATTTGTTACCCTTTCAGATGAAAATAAGTTGAATTCCACTAACTAAGTAACTAACGGTTGAAATTGTGTAGCCATGAAATGAAACAGGAAATATGGGATCCACGCAGCCACAGTAGCACACTCACAAGTGAAATGTGTGTGCTGGTACGCAGCCTCCGTCAGTTACGAGAGACCACTGGGAGTGGTGAAAAAGGCAATTGCGCCAGCAGCAGAAAATTTTTGAAAATGTTGTAGGTATAGTGCAGCAATTTTTTTTACTACATCGATAAGGTTTTTTTCACCATCTTCATCGACAGGGCAGGGAGGGGCGGTCGCCCCTCCCTGCCCCCCCCTGGCTACGCCCATGGGACAGTCGCAAAAACCACAAAAAGCCACAGAGCCGAAAATGATAGTCGGAAGTTGTTGGACTTTTGAAACAACCGAAGAAATCCGTGAAAAAAGCGGATTGAAGTTGATCTGCTGCAAAGAGTGCAAGGAATCGAAAACGACTCCAACATTTTAGTGTTAAAAACTATCACCACTTATTCACGTGCAGTTTTTTACAAGGGAGTTTTTTTTAAATCCTCATTGGCCTTAAGTATTTCAGTGACAAGAAAAGGATGATTTTTTATTTGTTTCCATGATTAAACTCTCAGGTTCCCCAACGTATACATATCACATTTCTCCGATTTTATGAATATTCGTAACATATTTCCCACTATCCATGAACACTGAACCCCGACATTCGCGACGATTTCGTGGAACGCATCCCTCGCGAATGTCGGGGGTTCACTGTACCAGTAAACGAAGCACCGTTGATGGTCAGTTGTCGCTCGGTAATCAATACATCTAGAATTTTGTTTTTACCTTTCTATATTTTTTCCCGCGGAGATACATGCATCATCTTTTATCCACATTCACAAAACCAAGTGATGAAGCAACAAGTAAATTTAAATTTTAAAACAGAATGCAGAGAAAACGGATGGCCTACAAAAAAATAATTGAGGCAACAACAAAAAAGATTATGCAGGCGAGCTTCAAGTGTCCGGTTAAGTTTCGTTAAAATTATCCTAATTAAATGGAATTTCATAAAATGTAATGCATTAAAACTGAAACATTGTAAAGAATATCTTTTTGTGAAATTGTAACATCCAAAAGGATATAGATTAACCAATATACATATAGCTGAAAGAATGCGGTATACCGAATACCCCACAACGAGTTACAGCAAACTGCGACTGCGAGAGCTTACGCTTGTCCACTCTCTGTAACGTGAACAGAATCCCAATGGCTGCTTTTAGGAATCGATTGTATCACAAACTCTGCTCGACTTTCAATTTATTAATTTCACCGTAATCCACCTATCTCAGTTCGGATCCCCATGGTATTCATTTATTCTCCAGGATACTGCTTTGTAAGTATGCTACATTCCGTCCTTTTTTTTCGTTGAACATATACAAATTCATACCTTCATTGTTGATGCCACTGTCTCTCGCTCCCTCCCTCTCTCTTTTGGTGGAAGATGTTTCTGTTGACGTAAAGGGATTTTCTGGCTTAACCAAGGACATTTATCACTTTTCGGTGGCACGCTATCATCATCCCTGATGGCTGGCTGGCCATCCGCACTTCATCCAACTTCTCGTGCCTGACGAACTCTTGTGAGAGCATGGGATATTCATACTCCCGTTATAAACTCAGTGTCATGCCGGTGAATTCGAAATATCCCTGTAGATTTTTACCTACCTTCGTTGAATCTTATCTGCCGCAACTTACTACAGAATACTTCAAGTTGTCCTCCGTTGACATTTTGCATTCTTTTGTATGTGGCCATAGGATGCTTCCGGGCGTGGGAGATAGCCAGCTTAATTTACAATTTTTTTGCCTCGTGTTGTTATTGTTGGGCCGGCAGGACTCTGCTTATGGAATTATAAGAGCAAGAAGGTGTTTTACTGCTAATGATAATAATTTTGTTGGAGTTGTTGTCGATGTTCTTTACAGGACTAAGGTAGAGTGTGGCGAGAAAGATTTTAAGGACCGCGTTTTCAGTATTTTAGTGGCCACAATTGTTTGACTGGAAGATGCGAGATTAAGATAATATTATGAATTTGAACGAGATACCTGAATGTTTGAGGGTCACTAATAAAACTTTTTTGGGAATGGATTATCATTGGATAATTTTTAAAAGAAAAAGAATATGGAAGGTATTAGAGATTCGGGCAATATTGATAATTTTTAACGATTTGGTTTTCTTATATATTTTTTGGGGGAAAAACATTTGGTACATTTTATATACAGGGTGTCCGGAAACTGCCGCATAAACGCACCGGATAGTGATTCCTTGTGTGATTTCCAGAAAAAAAGTTGTGCGAACATACCCCCAATTCTTGACTCTTTAGCTGCCACAGGCATTTGAAGATATTTGAAAAAATAGTTTTCTTGTACGACTAAAACCTCAATATCTCAAAATTATTTGAGCCAAAAACAATATATTTTCCCATCTCAATCTTTTTTGAAATAATTTGAATAGATTTGACCAAATTGCAGATCATTAGGGGCAGTTTGAGTTGAATTGAATTGAAATCGAGCTAAAACTAACCATAGTTTTCTGCACTTGAGGCATTCAAACTGTTACAAATGATGGAGTTAGAATAAAATTAGGGGGCTTCGCCCCCTGCTCGCTTCGCTCGCCAACCCCCGGGGCCGATGCTAATTTCGGGCGCGGCCGAAATTTGGATACCCTTCGCTTGGGCTAAAAGTTTTTTCGGGCGTACCTATGACTTGTATTTAATCCCCCTCCTCATTCAAGGTTTTGTGAAATTGGTGCAACAAATGTTTCTTAGAAGAACCAAAATGGGGGTTGGGTTTGTATGGCCACCCCATGACCCCATGGTCAGATTTGATCAATTCTTAGATATGTTTTGTGTCATCAAGAGAAACACTTTTGTGTGTAATTTTGTTGAAATTGGTGCACAAATAAAAAAGTTTTTCTTAGAAGAACCTAATTTGGGGGTAAGGTTTGTATGGCAGCCCCATGACCCCATTATCCGATTTGATCCATTCTTAGATATGTTATGTGTCATCAAAAGAAACACATTTGTGTGACATTTGGTTGAAAGTGGTGCACAAATAAAAAAGTTTTTCCTAGAAGAACCTAATTTGGGGGTTAGGTTTGTATGGCAGCCCCATGACCCCATTATCTAATTTGATCAATTCTTAGATATGTTTTGTGTCTTCAAGAGAAACACGTTTGTGTGAAATTTGGTTGAAATCAATGCACAAACGAAAAAGTTTTTCTCAGAAGAACCTAATTTGGGGGGTTGGGTTTGTATGGCAGCCCCATGACCCCATGGTCCGATTTTATCGATTCTCACATATGTTGTGTGTCATCAATAGAAATACATTTGTGTGAAATTTGGTTGAAATCGGTGCACAAATAAAATAGGGCATTTTCTTAGAAGAACCTAATTTGGGGGGTTAGGTTTGTATGGCAGCCCCATGACCCCATGATGCGATTTTAGCGATTCAAACATACAAACTGCCTCCAGCAAAAAGAAGCATTTGTGCAAAATTTCAGCTTCATAGCTTTTAAATTGGCCGAGTAAAACGCGTAGCAACAGACGGACAGACAGACAGACGGACATCGCCCAATCGACTCCCCATGTTATGCTGATCATATCAAGAGACGCGAGAGCGTCTCGCCCGCCAAAGGAAAAAGAAAAACGAAAGCGAACAAGTCTATGATTACCGGAGACAACTTGCTTTTTTGTTTGATCAGGCTACAGCCTTCCAGGCAACAGCCCCCAAATAAATTTTTTTACCAAAATATTCCACATATCCTGTTCTAGTGCCTTTCCAAATAAAATCTTCGATCGGCACAATAACGGGTAAGATATATGCAATAAACGGTGAAATTTTCACCCTCACAGACTTAAGCGAGTAACCCAATTTCAGAATGAAGTCTACAGTTGCAGAAAGACTTGCTTCTACTGTCTCTCTTCGTGATGGGATTTTTATGAACTTTGGAACGAATGATCCTCTGGTGGTCCTTCTAAAGAATCAATGTCTTCCATTTAGATAAGTGGATGGAATAACGGTAAATTAATAGGTAAAGTTAACAAAAGATTTCCAACAATTGCGTCTATCGGCTCATCGCATTGACCATTTTTTAAAACACACTGCGGCATTGGGACATTTGGATATTGGGACACCGGGAGACTGGGAGACTAGGATCTTGGGGTAGTGGGATATTAGGAAATTGGGACATAAGGGTCTTGGGACATTAGGACATTGGGGCATTAGGCACAATGGGGAAACAGGGACGTGGGGACATCGGGATATTGGGGCATTGGGACAATGGGACATTGGGATATTGGGACATTAGGACACTGGGAGATTGGGACATTAGGACACTGGGATATTAGGACATTGGGACATTATGACCTTGGGACAATCGGACATTGGGACACTGGTACATAGGGGCATTGGACCACTGAGACATCGGAATGTTGTGAAATTGGGACATCGGGATATTCGCACATAGGGGCACTGGTATATAAGAACATGTGAACATTAGGGTCTTGGGTCATTAGGACATTGGGATATTAGAACATCAACACATTGGGACATTAGGTACACTGGGGAAACTGGGACGTGGGAACATTGGGGCACTGGGACATAGGGATATTAGAACATTGGGACATTGTAACATTGGGATATTGGAACATTGGGATATTTGAACATTGGGATACTGGGACATTAGGGCACTGAGATACAGGGACATTGGGGCACTGGGATATTAGGACATTAGGCTATTGGGACCTTCGAACACTTGGTATACTGCGAGATTGGGACACTGACCACTGGTACATTAGGACATTGGGCCATTGGGATATTATCACATTAGGATACTGGGACATTTGGGACATTGGGGTACTGGGATATTAGGAAATTGGGGCATTAGGACCTTGGGACATTAGGACAGTTAGACATTGGGATATTAGGACATTAGGTGGGGGACTGGCACATTGGGATATTCCGATACTGGGACATTGGGACATTAAACCATTGGGGCACTGTGATATTTGCACATTGGGACAATAGGACCTAAATTGGGACACTGGGACATCAGGATATTGGGACTTTGGCACATTAGGATATTAGGACATTGGGACACTGGGATATTAGAACATTGGGACATGAGGACACATTGGGACAATAGGACCTAAATTGGGACACTGGGACATCAGGATATTGGGACATTGGCACATTAGAATATTAGGACATTGGGACACTGGGATATTAGAACATTGGGACATGAGGACACTGTGACAATGGACCTTAGGGCATTAGGACATTGGAACATTGGGACACTGTGACATTGGGACAATGTGACATTGGGACACTGGGTCAGGGGGGCATTCAGACAGATCAGTAACAGAACGTTAACAAAGCGTTGGTAAGGCAACAACAGAGCGTTAGCAGATCGTTAACATAGTGTTAACAGAAAATTAACAGAGCCTTAACAGAACGTTAACAGAACGTAAATCGAGTAATAAAAGAAAGGTAACAGACCGTTTACAGAGCGTTAGCCGAATGATTAAAGAGAATTAAGAGAACATGAACAGAACGTTAACAGAGCATTAACGAAAAGATAATAGAGTGTTAAGAGAACGTTAATAGAGCATTAACAGAGTTAACAAAAAATTAACAGATTACTAACAGAATGTTAGCAGAGCCATAACACAAAGATAACACAAATCTATTTTGCACAAAATACATATTAATAAACTGTACCCATTTCATCCCAAAATTATTTTTAAAAAAGCTCAGCAACAGCCATTTGTGGCGTATTTGCAATTGCGTTTGCAGTATCTATTTATTTTAAAGAAGACCCTGTGAATATAACATATGATATTAAATTTATGGAATATGCTGAACAAAAACCTATTGAAACTTTTCCCAAAACAAAAATATTAGTTGGCTATTTAAGTATGCAAAAATATATGATATCTGACCAAAAACAACAAAGTTGTAAAAGTTACCCCGCCAAAGAAAAATTCATCTGCCGCAAAAAGAATACATATCACTCCAATCCGCTGCTCATATCTAATTTTGTTTGCTGGATGTACTTTTGTTTTAGGTGTAAATTCTGGAGAAGTTTAAATGTACAGGACTACTTCTTAAAGTAATTTGGAGGGAGCCGTCAAAGTGGCACTGAATAAAATGTTAAAGCTCCCACCAAATTACTTTAAGAAGTTGTCCTGTACATTTAAACTTCTCCAGCATTTACACCCAAAACAAAAGTACATCCAGCAAACAAAATTAGATATGAGCAGCGGATTGGAGTGATATGTATTCTTTTTGCGGCAGATGAATTTTTCTTTGGCGGGGTAACTTTTACAACTTTGTTGTTTTTGGTCAGATATGTATACTTATTATATGGTCGGAGATGCTTCCTTCAATGCGTTACAAACTTCATGACAAAGATAATATGTATACCCTTCGTTGACTGTACGAGCGAAGGGTATAAAAATGATCTGCTCAATACTAGCTACATTTTCCAGAATATCTTTTAATACCGTTATTTGGTGTTTTATTCCCTCTGGAACTATCCGAATGCCTTTCACGTTTATACTCTTTTTAACAATTTTCGTAAGAAAATCCTAACGGGTCTCAGGGTTTCAGACCTTGTGTTATTAAAAGGATAAGCAGGCTACTGAAAATATTGCTATTGAATAAAATACCGTTGTCACTTTCCGACATACAGTCATTTTTCAAGTGGAACTATCCTATTGATTGGGAGTGTATGTCCTAGAAAATATCCCAACGTTGCCTCGGTACTCAATTATCAGGCTAACACAGGTCGATTCTGTATTCTATTATGTATTTACATTGCAGGTGTTAGTTTATCTAAAATTCTAGAATGCATCGCCTTTTAAGAGAATTTAAGGGAACTTACCCCGCTTAAAAAATTTGTGGTCCGTAGAGACATATTGTTAGCCTAAGTGGTCCGCAGACATTTGTGAGTTGGAAACCACTGCTTCAAACACTAAACGGTTGATCGATTTTTGTGGTATGATAATAAATTGAAGTGTTCTGCTGAAGATGGTCGCACCATAGTTTGCAACGGAAATAAATTCACCCGTAAGGGGGAGGATAAAGGTTGAAAGGCTCCGGCCGATTCCTATATCCTTTTCAGTTGTGGCATAACTGCGGACCCTTGGCTATGCAGGAAGACCTTCATAGGGTGAGCGGCTCCGGCCAATTCCTATGTTTTTCTACGGGGCGTTACTTTCCCGCATTATCCGAGTAACCGCTGCGCCTGAGTGCTGTATTAACAACATCAGCGTCTCAGGTTACTAAATGTAATAGGGTGACAAAAAACAAATAGTCAATCACCGAAGCAGCACCTCCGAGGCCTCTCCATGATGGACCTCTTTCGTTTTACGAATACTATCATGGTTAAGCGATGGGCCGACAACCCATCCTTGCAAAAAATTCCCAAACCAACCCGGTGAAGTAAACTTGCTGACACTTACCAATCCATTCAGGAGATATAGGGGAAGGGGTTGGAGTTTAGTGAACACCGTTCAGGAAATATTTGAAATCCGCTAATTCGTTCAATATGGAATGTTCGATTGGTATTGTTATGCCTCGGTGTAGTGAACCAAACGAGAAAAAAAAATCTATTCCAAAACAACATTGTTGATTCTTCTCAAGTCAAGCAATAACGACATTTAATGGAATATCTCAAAATAGGAAAAAATGTCAAACTTGAAAAGAGTTAAATATAACGAATATTAGATCAACATTATTCTACTGAATACTTCGTTTTATGGCAATCGGATTACAATATGCATAAATTATCATTCAAAATAGTCGAGTATCCGTAATACGAGTATTGTAATGAAGCTTATTCTATTCCATTTGGCTTCCTAGTTCTGATTTTGTTGGTTCCTTCCCCATCTGTTTGATCAATACCCGTAGGATTTGTTTTATTCCAATTCCTTCATGTGTATACATATTTTACCCGAAACTGATCCCTTTTATACTTGAAAAAACGAATTCCGTCATGTTGGAGTGAGTTTTAGTCGTCGTCTGGAGTTCCCGTTGAGCACACACAGTAGAGTGGTGTATGCATCAAGGAATGTTGTGTTGGCAGGCACAGGATTCACTTGTTAACAAACTCTATCCATTTCCGCTAGCACCAAAGCCCACTCTAAAACATACTCTGCAAAAGTCCAGTATCCCTTTGGTAAGGACACTGCATATAGTTTTTCAACTACATATTCAGTCTTCAGCAATCTAACATTGTATTCATCCGGTTCATCATCCATACTACATTTTTCTGCATCAATTTTTGTTTTTGGTTTTTCCATCGCTATTTTCCTAGGATAAACAAATTCTATTGTGTAGTCCTTGGACACTTTATTTTATACTCATATCGATTCTGATAGTGACCTAGTTATTAGTGCTTAGATTTTGATACGAATATCAGACCATACTATAGTGTAGTGCATTATTTTTGCAGTGTGGATAGTGAGTGTTCAAACAATATAACTTTGAAACACGTATTCGTGTAAGTGAAAGGATCTCGCGGTAAAGCCTATTGCAAGGATTAAGTGTTATGAAGTGGTATTCATCGTCGTATCTGGAAAATCGACTTTTCGATTCGCGTCTGGTGAAGGAGAGACTACTGGACAAATGGAATATTGATGGCGAAATATTGAACCAGCGACGAGATTTTAGACAATTTCAGGAGAACTATGTACATAGCAATATTTGGATAAGTTCTTTTCTTTTTATTGGTTTTTACAGTAGCTAGAAGAGAGTTTTTTACCAAAATTTAATAATTGAATGTTAGACGGATTTGTTTCAAGTTTCTTTTTCTGTAGCATGTTAATGTTCAGTTCACATTTTAAGAAAAATACGGATCGAAAAAAAGACAAACAATTTTTGCAGTTGACTGAAGAACACATTGCGCAGAGACAAAAATTAATTGTTGATCCGGGGAGTTTAGTTGGACCCCTTTCACTAAAAGTTTGACTACCCCCATGGCCTCTCTTTAACCCACTTAAAAAATCAATTTTCGTGTGAACCTCAGTTGTCTGCATCAAATCAGCCAATTCCTCTTTTTTTTTGTTATTTTCTTTCATAAATCTAGATTGTAAGCCATACAAGCTTTGGAAATATCCCGGTGATTTTTTTTTTTGTGAATTGACCCACAAGCACAAGCGCAACTTACACGAGTCGAATGAATGGTAGACTTAATGACTTTCCTCTCTATCTCTATACCGACCACTCTGCTACTCATCTACCCCCATGATATTCGCTGCAACTCAACGGTTTTCTAGTGGGTCTGGATAGAGTTAAATCTCCCGTATTGCAACTACATAAGCTGACCAGACGTACAGCTGCACAGTGCAGCATTTTGACCTGTAGTACAGCATTAGTCAATGTATAGCAAAATGTACAGCATTCCTAATGTCACACAAATGAACCTAGAACACTACATAATAATCTTCTCGATGAGGCATGTTGTCAGTCTTTTCTGTTTCAAAGGTGTTTTTAGCAATATAATCGTACTTACATTTGGCAAACGTTATTTTTCGATAACTCGGGAACATTTTGATCGATACTTCTGAAATTTAACGCACTTGTGGGATGTACTTGGCATTTATATTTCATGTAAACATTTCAAACATCTATACTATAGCTTAGCTACCAAGGTTCAGAAGTTACAGCCGTGGCAAGACGCTATTTTGAATGATCACGAAACGATGGAAAAATCACTGTACTCCATCCGATTCCCCTTTCAACCTCTATAGGAATATGCTAACTAAAGGAGTCTGCAAGGGTTTCCAGGTAAAGTTTTTCCCGCAATATGTCTATCAAATAAAAAAAAAAACAAGATTACGGTATACGAGTGAGTATATAAACCTGGAATGGGAATTATTGTAAAAAAAACAAGGGGGCTTCGCCCCCTGCTCGCTTCGCTCGTCAACCCCCGGAGCCGAGGCTAATTTCGGGCGCGGCCGAAATTTGGATACCCTTCGCTTGGGCTAAAAGTTTTTTTCGGGCGTTCCTATGACTTGTATTTAATCCCCCTCCTCATTCTTTTTATTCCGTTTTGACAAATGTTTTGGGCTTGGTTGAAATAAGTGGACAAATAAAAATATTTACTCGGAAAATTTTATTGGGGTTGCCGGAGCATGACCCCACAGTACGATTCCATTCGTTTTGAACTTTTTAGTTGCTTTGATAAAGACACATTAATTCAAGGTTTTGTGAAATTGGTGTAAAAAAATGTTTCTTAACCCATTATTTGCGGGTATTGATCCAATGGGAATTATTTGATGAAAATTGGTGTAACATGTTCTCTTCGATCCTAGATTCAGAATTTGTAACTATTTTTTTCGTATGACCTCAGGGGTCCTTTCCAGGACATGTGTCAAAAACGACACACCCGCACTACAGCGACACAAAATTTGCAAGGGAAAATCTTATCTACTTTCTTGAGAAAAATGGTTTACATAATGAAAATAAATGGGAGTGAATATTTTATTATACAGTCTTGACTCGGTAATCCGGATCTCCTTAAATCCGGATATCACGCTAATCCGGACCACTAAATGTTTCCCCTACGTATTCTATAGTCCAGATTTCGGCACCAATTTTGACCCTATAGTCCGGATATTTATACCACGCTCTGTGGCTTACTTGGTTGAGTCTCATTCTACGATGCTAGTAATCTAGAGGTCCGGAGATCGAATCTCGGCGTGGTCCAAAAATTCCGTACATGTGCGGATAGGAAATTATAGTGCTTGCAGTATTATATATACTCCGAAATGATATGCAATGTAACGTTGACTCGAAATTGCCTGTAAACGGCTGAGTTAACGCACCATGGCCCCACATGGGACTATACGGTACTGAGAACAAGTCCGGATATTTGAGATTTTCAGGGTGAAATAGTAAATTTGGTCTCGTACTTTTTTACGGAACGGTTTGGCAAATGACATGATGCTGACTAATTTCAAAGAAATAATACATTTATCGGCTTTTGTTCCTCATATTTATTTATTTGGACTGTTTTTCCTCAGAAAAAAAAAGTGATTGCGCTAATCCGTATGTTCCGATGATCCGGATTACCCCTTGCAATAATTTATCCGGATTATCGAGTCAAGAGTCTACTTAATATACTTTATTTACGTCCGGGAGGTTAGTAGGTTATGCAAAAAAGCATTCATTCATTTGAAAAATCTTGTTTTCATATTGCCCATATTATTTCGAAAAAAAAACAGCCTTATTTTCCACATTGTTTGGAAACAATATATTTATTGTCTGCGATGCCTGCGATGGTTTACATTGGGAATCACTGGGAATAGGATATAGAATATATTAGCTGCCCGCATACTAAGATATAGCCTCCAAAAATAATGGAGTATTCAAACGTGAGAGGAGATGCTGAACTCTCCCAGATCGGTTTTTCATGATACATACATCAAGTATAAAATCATTCACCTTTATGTTTTGCCATAATGATACGATTTACGAAATAATTTATTGCTGGAAAGCATGTGGGTGTATGGGCAGATACCAAAGATTCAAAAAGTACTCATCTGGTTACTTGAATCGAATCGTTTCGATACCGAGTAAAATAGAAAGAAAAGTATCGATACCAGAATGCTTTGGTATCGAAACAGAAGTATCGACACTTTACTTTTATCGGAATGTCGTTAGAGTGCTTCTCATACATTGATTTCCAACTCAATTATGAATATAACAAATCCCAGTTTCAAGAATCACATAATGTACTTGATGCCATAACGCTGTTAATGCGCGGATGTGTCGTTTTCGCAACATTTTTTGTAAATGCAACTTCTGAAAACTTTGCGTTACCCTCTTGAAATAATTTTTGACCAGTACAAAGAAAACAGTTCTAATTTACTTATCCAGGGGATATTTCATGAATTCTATTAGCATTTTCTGAAATTTAGCGATTTTGTTTGAGGATTTCAAAAATTTGCGAAACAGGTGTTTTTGTCGCTTTCGCAAATAGTCAAAAATGTTGTGATTGAAAATTTTATGGGTTTTTATATGTAAAGTGGACATTGATTTTTAGTTTAAAGTAGCTGTCGATTCGTTGCGTGTCGTACAAGCACTACATTATTAGTTTCATTATATGTTTCGTTTTCGACAGACCCGCAAATAATGGGTAAGAACCAATATGGGGGGTTTGGTTTGTATGGCAGCCCCATGACCCCATGGTCCGATTTGATTCAATCTTACATATGTTTTGTGTCATCAATAGAAATATTTTTGTGTGAAATTTCGTTGTAATCGGTGCACAAATAAAAAAGTTTTTCTTAGAAGAACCTAATTTGGGGGGTTGGATTTGTATGGGAGCCCCATGACCTCATGGTCCGATTTCATCGATTCTTACATATGTTTCGTGTCAACAATAGAAATACATTTGTGTGAAATTTCGTTGAAATTGGTGCACAAATAAAAAAGTTTTTCTTAAAAGAACCTAATTTGGGGGGATAAGTTTGTATGGCAGCCCCATGACTCCATAGTCCGATTTGATCCATTCTTGCATATGTTTTGTGTTATCTATAGAAACCCATTTGTGTGAAATTTGGTTGAAATTGGTACACAAATAAAAAAGTTTTTCTTAGAAGAACTCAAATTGGGGAGCTAGGTTTGTATGGCAGCCCCATGACCCAGTGATCCAATTTGGGTGAATCAAACATACAAACAGCCTGCAACAATAAGAAGCACGTGTGCAAAATTTCAGCTTGCTAGCTTCAATACCCGCCGAGTAAAACGCGTCGCAACAGACAGACAGACAGACAGACGGACATGCTCCAATCGACTTCCCAAGTCACGCTGATCATATATGTATACTTTTTATATGGTCGGAGATGCTTCCTTTAATGCATTACAAACTTCATGACAAAGTTAATATACCCTTTCACTCTATGAGCGAAGGGTATAATAACGCCTTGGAGACCACTAACTGCTTAAAAATTCTCTACCCAATGAGGTATCGGTTTATCTATTGTAATAAACGAAAGCCACTGGATATTTTTTACTGATGTGCTGTACCATCTCCAAAAAATCTCTGCATTTCGATATTAGAGAAAAAATGCTGGTTCGACAAGATTCGACCCCTAGAACGTTACAAAATTGTTCGCACTTCAAATAAACAACTATACATGATTTCTGTCTCATAGTTGAAATAGATTACACGCGTCAGCAGCAGCATCGGCAGAATTTCATAGCTGACAAACATGCTGAATGCCAAGTCTTCTGCTAAACATTTTTGTCAGCAATGTAAAATGCATTGGGCTTGACGTTTTGCGATGCCGATGCTTCTGCTGACGCGTCTTATCTATTTCAAGCATCATGGTTACGCGCCTCAGCAGCAGCATCGGCATCGCGAAACGTCAAGGGCAATGGATTTTACATTGCTGACAAAAATGTTGAGCAGAAGACTTGGCATTCGGCATATTTGTCAGCTATGAAATTCTGCCCATGCTGCTGCTGATGCGTGTAATCTATTACAACTATCAGGGTCCGTACAATGCTAGTGAGACTGCAGCCTCGAGCACTGAAATTCAAAATCTAGAAAAGCACTCAATATCGACCGTCTAAGAAGTGAATCGTAGGCGAATTAGATGTAATTAAGAGGTAAATATAAACACGTGCAAGAGGTAATTTATCGTTAAAATGTAACGAAGATCATTCTCAATTGTCCTTTCTTAAAATATGATTTTAAAATGTGTAACATCTTTTCTAAAAAAAATGGGACCGCCAATTTAAACTGTCAGGAAATCCTTGAATTATGGTTGAAATACATTTCCCGCGTCAGCATCAGCGTCGGCAGAGGCTTCGGCATCAGCAGAAAAATTTCAATTTAGAACACACGCATTTGCCTTTGATGACCCACATTGACAGCAGCAGCAGCGGCGGAAGCATTTTTTCTGCTTCTGCTGTCAATGTGGGTTATCAAAGGCAAATGCGTGTGTTCTAAATTGAAATTTTTCTGCCGATGCCGATGCCTCTGCCGATGCTGATGCTGACGCGGGAAATGTATTTCAACCATTACATACCTACCTCTAAGAAAATTCCGCGCACGTAGTGTTGAAAATTTTTTGGGTTTGCCCCTTCTAAACGAGATCCTGGCTACGACACGCCTTTGGTTGTTATAGGTTTGCGTTAAAACATACATTGGTACTTTACATGCTGATGACATTTTGCAAATGAGAACATTGACAAGTTTAGGGCACATTGAAAAATCAAGACGTAAAAAGGACAACCAGAATTTTTTTTGTAATCGTTATACAAAACGTCATCATCCGTATGTCCCCCAATGGGGCCCCGCAGGGGGGTCGGTGTCCTTGTGAAATCAGCCAAAATGGCTGTATGTAGTGGGACAACGACCTTTGGTGAGCTGCGACACCACGGACCCAACAGCGCAAGGGGGCCCCTGGTATAGTTGATACGCCATGGCGTGGATCTGTACAAAGACCATTCGGGCGGTAACGTTCCCGAGCTCCTGAGTTATGTACAGGTGGCTCATGGCGTGACCTACCTCCACCCATGACTTACGGGAGGGAAGTCAATAAAGGCCAAGCACGATTATGGTGTTCTCTCTCTGGTGGGGGAGTGCATCGTATGGTAAATCGTGTGTGCTTCGGAGTTGGCGGCTTCGCATGACCCGAGCCATGAAGGGGCTAGTTAGGGAGAACGGCCTTGGTGGTAAATGCCTACGCGCCTATATCTAACTAGTTTGTGGATTGATGACCACAGTGCCCGAATCGCATTGCTGACTAGTAAACTGAAGAGCCACCTGGATGTGAAAAGCAGCGCTACGAGTCTGCACAGGCTCGTAGTCACAGGTCCAACGAGCCTGGGATGTGCACATCTGAATTCTGACGTGAGGCTTAACCAATAGGGGGCCGAAGGAGGATCACACCTGCTATAGAGAAGTATATAGCGAATAGTGTACTACGGGGATGAGTGTGCCCAGGGGACCATGGTCCTTGCCCATCAAGGTGTTGGCCTCGTAGTGGCTGGAGGTTGTTACCCAAGTCATCCAGCTAGTGATGCAACCCCGGGTTGGGTTCCTGAAGGTGAGTGCATTCGCCGGATGGAGAAATCCCCTTCTGGCAACAACATCTTGTCAGTAAAACGCCCCGAAGGTCCAAACACTTCGAGGGACCGGGAGATAAAGGCCTAAAGGCTAGGTGCTCCCCTAACGGTAAACCTCGTAGATGGTAAACTTGTCCCCAATGGGGTCCCCACACCAGGCTGAATGAACGACATATACGCCTTCAAAGAACTGTCTCTAATCTTCATCGAGTTTGGACGTCTAATATCAGTAATGTTCAACAGTTTTCAGCAAATTCCAATAGGATTCTCTTGCCAAACATAGACACTATAAAAACAACTGTAGTCGCCAACTGCCTTACAAAATGAGGGCTCTGGATTCTGGTTCATCATATTTGTAAATTTATATGATTTTTAAGTGCAGTTTTCTCCAACTCTGTGTGATGTTTGGTGAAATTACCAGTTGACGTGCAAAAACAGGACAAATTAGGACAAAAGCAAGACATTCGGCGTAATAGCTATAGCAGGATGGCAGGTTAAGGTCGAAAAAGCAGGATGGATATGACTATTGAATTATGTTGGTAGCCTCGTGAAATATTAGGCTTTCTCCAAATTGGCATGAAAAGGGGCGGGAGAAATAGTATGATTGAGGGTTTGCGTGAAAACTGAACTCAGCGATGTGTACAGCATCGGTCCTGCCGAGGTCTGGTCACCTTAAACTACACAAATATTTACGCGACTAGAGTACACTGGAGCTGGAGTAATTGCAGTGTATTCAGGGGTCGGCAAATTTGGCTCGCGGGCCAAATCGTGTCCGGGTTTTCATCCGGTTTATAAGCTCAGTTTGTTTATTTTTACAAAAAACATTAATTAAAATGTTCAAAATACAACACCAGTAAAACCTGGAACATTCATAAAATAATTACCTTAGAAAACTTTATTAGAACCAGGCCACACACACTTCGAGATACGGCCTATCACACCCAACGAGCTAGGCGGTACACAGTCAAAACAAAATTACAAATCCTTTTTGAATTTACGATTGCTGTTTTAATCGGGAATATACAAAGCCCTCCATACACAAAACAAGGAACCAGAACACGCTCAACAACTGATGACAAATCAAAGACTGGAGAAAGCCGAAAATTTACATTACATTAAAGAGTAATCGGAGTAACCGGATACTGTCGCTATAAGCTTTACAAAATTTTAGTTCCCGGCCGATTTGGGTCGCAAAAAGTCAATACGTAAGGCACGAAAAGGTTGTGAGAGTCGTGAAAATTTTTTTTCCAGTTTTCAAAGATTTTAGCGTGTTTGAAACCCGGACGGTCCAATTTTTCCGTTCGTACGACGTGTCTCCCAGTCAAACATAGGCTGGTTTCCAAAGTTTTATTCCAGGTGTTCCGAGTTTCTTAAAGAAAAGGATTTGGGTATAGCCGATGCTGAATAATTGTTGTATGTTCACACATCTCTGTAACCTCTAAATAATTAATCTTTTAAAGGCAGCCTGAACTATTCCAAAACCTAACAACTAGCCCAATAAATGTCAGAAAGTTCCTAGTAAAAGAGTGCTTCAGTGGAGCTCACAATAGTATCTCCAGGAGACGAGATGCTGGAACAAACAGTTGCCCGCTATTCTCAAGGAAATGTTAATAATTGCTGAACTAACTACAGATACTAATTTTGATAGAGTTATATCGGGATAGGTGCTAGGGAAATGATGGATACCAAATCCCTCAGGTATATCAATTGATTATGATTAAACTTCATTTTGCTTTATCTTAAGTTACGCTTTCGGTATTTTTATACCTGTTGTAATATATGTATTATAAATAAATAAATAAATAAATAAATGATTAACGTCAAGTTAATCAAGTAAGTTTCCTGTATGTATAGGACTACATATATCTGCTTGGTTTTGCAGCTACAACAAGAAGCTGAAATCAAAACAAAAATTATGCGGTGGTTTGTCCAAAATTCATAGCGTCAAATATGATAAAGCCATAAGCTAGGCTTATCCAACATACGGCCCGCGGGGGCCGCGAAAAGTTTTTGTCCAGCCGGCGAGTGACTTCGGAAAAAGGAATTATAAGCAGGTTTCTTAGCAAAATGGTGATTGAAAACAATGATATCATTTAAGTAGCAGCTAACAGTGAATTTTTGAATAGTTTTAAATGCTTCTTCTTTACAAACAAACAAAAGAGGTATGAAAGAAATTTTTCACCTTCATGAAAATGCTTGGCCCGCCATGCAATCGCTTTTCAAGCCAACAATGTGGCTCGCGTTAAATTTATGTTGGACACCCCTGCTATGAGATTTTATTTCCTTCTTATCTGATTGATCAATGAAAGTCGAACAGACTTGGAAATTTAAATTTAATCAAAAGTAAGATTCAATTTTCTAAGAGGAGAAAACCTTTTCGATCACTGCTAAATTACTTTCTCTGGGACTACATATAATTTTTAACCCAAATGCTAAACATGCACAACAACCTCGTTAGATAATGTAACACGGAATTACGCAGCGTTCTGTACAACACTGTAAAAGGCAAAATCACCAAATTTGTTTTGATTTATCTTTGCGGCACTTTCGGTATCCTCTCATTAATTGCCGTATCAATTTGTTTATTCCCATTCAGCAAATAGTTTAAGGATAATCAACGGAATAAGTTAACCCAATAATGTCACCCTAATGAGCCCACGGGCATCCCCTCTGAATTGCTTCTCTCAAAACAACCATCAAAATCACCGCACACGTTCATCCCCACAAACGCACGTATTCATTACACAAACACCAAATATATAAACGCATATTGTGTTGATGACTTCAGTTCACGTTTCATTTCACATTATTGCAGCCGTGGAGCTCAATGGGCGACGAGACCACTTGCCACGCACCAATACCAACCAGAGCCGGTATACCCTATCAAGTAACGGTATCGTTCCTAAATATTCATTTCAATGGATGGGTCTTATACACCGCCCACTAACCAACCATCACTCTCTCTATATCTCTCCTTACTAATCTGCACTCATACGTGGTCTGCAAAAATTATTCCAGACTGCATTGGGACATGCATGGAAGCCCACGTTCGGATGTGAAATACATGAGCCCGTTCATCTTCCGCAACCTATCCATCATCAGACGGTGGACGTTCACTATAATCCTTCGCAAACGTCCACCGAGCCTCTGACATTTCCGAATTTGGTGACGGGATTTGAGAGTAATCCAAAACATGCTGCCCGTACGGCTTTGTATTCACGATTTACGCCTGGCGAATGGTCAAATCATTGTGTGGATATGTTTTCGGAATCGAATGCAAACAGGTAGGTAAGGAGGGTAGGTGGTATTTAGGATTCAATGTCCGTTATCAACATTCTGGTGACGGATTTCTTGTAGTACCTAATTCTAAACCAAAATCCTTCTTGGACCCTCGTCGAAAAGAATTCTTTTTTTCTCTCAATTTACTATCATAATTATTTCAGAAACAACTCTGAACGTATTCGAGCTGAAGCGATACGCAGTATCCGCTGTACGGATGAAAAAACCTCGCAAGGACAACGCGATGCCGGACGTCGTTTGGGAGAACGACTATCCGACACCACATTCTGGCGCAACGAGCTACAAGCCGAACTGGAAAAGCTTATCTCTGAAACTGCCATGCTCTGCGACACCAAATGCAATTCGGAAAAAGCTTTAGCCGATCTAGAATCGCCCCTCCATATTGCCCAAGAGTGTTTGTACAATCGCGAGAAACGTGAAGGCGTCGAAATCGTCCACGATCATGTCGAAAAGAACTTGCTCCTCGAAGTGAGCAATTTGCGTAGCAGTCAACAAAAACTACGCAACTTGCTGGAGAAGATTGGCCGACAGTTGGCTCAGAATCGAGCATGCCAACATGAGCTTGAGCAAGATTTGATGCTAAAAGAGCAAGCTCTCGGCATTGATAATGTTTGTCATAAGCTCACCAACTACAGTCGTGGTATCAACTATTACGCAAGCATTGAAAAATATGATCCAACCGTTAGTACAACGGAGACATGGTCCCGAGCAAGTTCCACGCGGATTAATAGGTAAGATTTTCCAGTTGAATTGAATTACTTGAGTTCGAGTCCATTCACAGATCGCAGTCGGAACGCACCAATTCGGCTCAGCTTCGCAGTGAAGCTGAAACGCTCATCAATGCTGTCAGCTCATCGGTTTGGGATCATTGGATCAATTCGAGCAACGCTCTCAATCGTCGGGCATCGGAAATGTCGGATGCAAAGAGCAAAATGGAACTTCATTTGCACAAGGTTCAACAGGAGATTTTCGATTTGGAAAAACATATTGCATTGCTGCGTAAGGCTATCGATGATAAGTCGAATCCGTTGAAGGTGGCTCACACACGTCTGGAAGCCCGGTCGCATCGTCCAGGCTTGGAGTTGTGCAAGTAAGAACATTGTGAATTCGTTAGATAGTCCTCACTGTGCTTACGGTTTTGCTTCTAGGGATTTCGCACAAGTTCGTCTAGTCCGCGAGGTGTGCGATATTCAAGATTCAGTAGCAGATCTCCATTGCAAGTTGCAACGAGCTGAAGCTCAACATCAACAGCTGTTGAGAACACGATCTAATCTGGAGGCTGACATCAAGCGCAAAATTAATGCGTTGTTCATTGATCGAGAGAAGTGTATGGGATTGCGCCGCACCTTCCCAGCTAGTAACATTATAAAATATTAAAAGAATTGTACGAGTTCAAAAACCATCGTCCAATGAAAAATAATGAGAATTTCAAGAATTTAAAACGTTTTTGATTTTTAGTGTGCTCAGTTTGCAGGAAAAACTCTGAATACTCTACTAAAATGTAGAATTCTACAATGATTTCAATTTATATTCAATTTTCATTCAACTTGAATTTCGGCCCACTTTTTCCCTTTATAAAGTGTTTTTGAAGGATGATTTTTACCATAAAAACCTCAACCGATTTGGCGCATATTTTCCTTTAATAAATTCGAGTAATCGTTGATCAAATCAATTATCGTTGATTTATTTTTTTCTCCGAGTCTGTCATATTCCTTTTCTTTAGATTTCATTAGTTTTCTTACATAGTTATAAAAATTTCATAATACACCCTCATGGCAACAAAAGTTAACAACAACGAATTATCCCGACCCTGGCGCGGAGCTTCACGCCCAGTGTGTGTGTCAGAAAAGCTTCCATCAAGACTTCCATTCAAGGGAGATTCAAAAGAAGAAGTAAGTTGCCCAAACAATAGTTTTACGAGCCTTAATTTCAATCACCCAAATGTGCTTCCACGCAGATCAAAGCACAAATTGCTTGGAGAAGCACCTTAGGATACGATGACACTCAAATCTCTTCGCATCCAAAACTGCCAATTACAAATGTCTACCATACTCCTTGTTTCGTCCCGACGGGAATGTCCACTGAGCCGATTCATTTTCCTAATCTTGTCACCGGTTTTCATGAAAATCCACAACATGCCGCACGAACAGCTTTAAATGTGCGATACACCACTCAGGACTGGGAAAAGAATCGATCGGCTCTGGACTCTGAAGCAATTCGATCACGGTAAAATTGTTTTGAATTACTAAGCTTCGCAGTGTGATTTGAATGTGGGGATTTTAGAAAAACTTGCGAACTAATGAAAGCCACTTCGATCGAGCTGATGCGGAAAACGGACGAAAAAGCCGTAATTGGCTACGAAGAAGTGACGAAACATATCCAGGAGCGACTGGACGATATCCGGTTTTGGCAAAAGGACTTGGCCATAGAACGCGATAAGGCAAAGGCTGAAGTTGATTTGCTGACTGAAATGAAACTGAATATAGCCAGATGTTTGCGAGATCTTGAAGCACCCATGCATATTGCTCAGGAATGTCTGCGACATCGTGAAGGTCGACAAGGCGTGGAACTCGAACGCGATTTAATCGAAGAAAGACTTATGGAAGAAGTGCAAAACCTACGGACGAGTCAAACAAAGTTTGCCGAGATACAGTCAGAAATTGATGAGAAATTGTGTAAATTGTTGAAAGCCCAACACAAGCTGGAGGAAGATGTTACGCATAAGGAAGCTGCCATTGTAACGGATACGATATGCCGAGATTTGGATACAAGTAGTGGTGGAGTGGCGTATCGAGGCGGAATTGAAAAGACTGCCACGGCTGTAACAAGTGGAGAAACTTGGACTGAAGCCAGTTCCAAGAGGGTTTTGGAGTAAAGCCTTATTGCATAATTTAACAAAATATATTAAATGGTATGTAATCATAAAACATATTTCAGTTCACAAGCAGAACGCTCCGAATCAGCCGAATTTCGCATCACGCTCGGCACACTAATTGCAAGCATTGCTGCTTCAGTTCATGAATGTTATGCCCGAACCAATTGGACTTTCGAACGTGGCGAGGCCGAGTTGATTAAGGACATTTCAAAAATTCAAAAGCATTTGGATGCAGTTAGAAATGAAAAATTCCAACTAGACAAATACATGTTTTTGCTACGAAAAGCTATCGAAGATAAATCGAAACCACTCATGGTAGCACAAACACGCTTGGAAGCACGATGTCATCGACAAGGATTGGAGTTGTGCAAGTAAGAGAAGTAAGTCCTCACATAAAATCTATCTATATACACAACAATTTTCCAGTGATTCAGCGCATCGTCGTCTAATTCAAGAAATAACCGACATTCAAGATTTCATTCAGACACTTTATGAAAATTTACAAGAAGCAGAAATGAAGTATGATCAACTGATGAAGACTCTTCAGAATTTGGATGACGATTTGAAGCGAAAGAAGGATCGTCTGTTCATTGATCGTGAGAAATGTTTGAGTTTGAGGCTATCCTATCCCATTGATAAAATGATTAAAGATTCGGCAGAAAAGGCTAAATAAATGTTATTGTCCGTGTGTGAATTGCATCTGCTGCGTTTCATTGCAAGAAAGTCCATCTTACGGTCTCATCGACAAAATTCAATTAGATCTGCGGATCCCTTAGCTTCCGAACAAAAATTCGCTCCAGAAACCTACCGTAAGAACGATGGGTAGGCTGCTGCAGGAGTATCCATGGATACAAATAGAGCCATCTACTGGGAGCTTACCGGCAGGGAAATACCTCAGTTGTTGCTTTTACCTCCCGGTCCATCGGGCTGTTTGAACCTTAGGCATTGATCTAATTGTGAGGGTGCGGATTTCTTCGTCCAGTGCATTCACTCTCCTTCGGAAACCCAACCCTCGAGTAGCAACTCCAACTGGTTGACTTAAGTAACAGCCTTCTTCTTCTTCTTGTAGCGGTGCAGAAAGGTGTGTAACCATGGTGCATCTATGTGGGTACGATTTATGGTTCGTCAATGTTTGTGTCCGTGAGGTCTAAGGACAAAAACATAGCTGCTGCGATAGGGTTTCCCACAGTGATATAGGGGTAAGATCAGTGGGCGCAGCGGGGCATTGAAACAAATGGCCCACATCATGAGGAGTACCATTGCAGTTTGGACAGATGTTTTGGATGTCCGGGTTTATGCGAGAAAGGTACGAATTAAGGCGTGAACAAAAGCCCGACCGAAGTTGAGCTAGTGTTACTCTTGTGGCTCTCGGGAGCCTAATCTCCTCAGGCGAAATTGGTGGTGGGCGCTCTGAGAGGACTCTATTCGCACCTAAACTTCTTCAGTGTGGATCGCTGCAATGGCGATGGCTCGGTATGTAACTTCATCGTAAGGGTCCCGTATGTATCCCTGAACCTCTCTCTCAAGGTCTCGTGAACCACGCCTGACATGTCGTGGTGGAGGAATTCGGTCCATGAGATGATTAACAGCCTTCAGCCACCTCGAGTCCGACTCCTTGATAAGTAGGGACCATGGTCCTATGGGCAAGCCCATCACCCAGGTACTTCTTCTTCTTCCTTGCCTCGTTATTTCTACCGCTCTATGGTGTCGCGTCGCTCGGCGTCGGGAGTTAGCATATCGCCCGTTCTGGTGCCTCAGTCTATTTCTACAGGCAGCTCTATCTTCTTGTTCTTTTAGCCGTACAGAAAGGTGTGCATCGAGACCTTCGAGGCTCTTGCCAGTAAGGCGTTTTTTGCTGAACAAACGGGTGTGGTCCGCTCCAGAGAGGCTTGAAATTGCCGAGAAGCAAGGGTTGTCAGTAGGACCACGACAGCTCTATCTTAGATAGTGTCATCGCCGAGACCAATACGTTGTTGTTGCTTTTTCATTTGACACATCCACGTTTTCCTTGATGTGCCTCTGGTCTTGGGTCCATCAAATGGAGTTCCCTAAAGACAATATCCTCCTTTGGCCCCTTATTGGTTAGGCCTAATGCAAAATTCAGACGTGGGGTCCCCCGTTTTACTAGTCAGCAATTTGACTCGGTGCGAACTAGATAGGTATAGGTGCAAAGGCCATTTTCCGTACCTAGCCTAGCCCCTTCATGGCTCACGTTATACGAAGCTGCCAGCTTTTAGGCTTATGGCGGATTCTGTCACAGCAGGGAAATAGCAGATCACTAAAATCTTAGCTCGGTATGTTTCATCGTCGAAGAGCAAGGCGGCCAACCGTCCCGAATTCTGCGGGACAGTCCCATATTTGACAAGTCTGTTCGGCATTGAAAACCCTCCTGAAATTGCAAAATATCCAAAGTGTCCAGCTGTATTGGCTTTTATTCCTCGCATAATTTTGTTGGATTTTTCGTTCTGTCAAAATCATACATTTTCTCGGATTTTGACAGAACGAAGAATAAAAAAAAATGAATTCGGATTCTCCGTGTATGTGTGCGGCAATATATTTACCCCAGTTGCTGACAGCCACGCCCACAATTGGTGGGGTTATATGATCCTACAATTATGTTTGTTCCGCAAACACATTGGCTGTTCTGGTCTCCTAACCGCATTTGGCGGATCAGAAATTGTCTCCGGTTTTTCCGTCCACATGTTTCCTAAAACAGAACACAATGAACAACAGTTTGCAAACACGGCACTGTTTCCGGAACATACGGATACAAGTTTGTATCATAACCCCACCCAATATCACTGCATTTGGTTGGTTAATGCAAGGACTCCCCCTTATCGAACTGTATAACCGACATTCAAGACGACTCAAAACCAATACGCTTTTTTTAAATTTTAACATTTCATTTAAATACAAATTCCTTTCGCGAATAATTATTAACAAAATATGTAAAGCCTAAACTTATTCAATAATTGCGCAGCTAAGTCCACCCGCTATTCTACAAATCGTTCAATTAAAAATCAAATCAGCATCGGGTGCACCACGGGGATGTTTAAATTTTGTCGGCTTATTTTGCCGTTGAAAACGTCCCTGCGCCGACGATTGTTTCTGCGATTGCAGCAACGATTCCTGATAGTCTTCCTCCTCAATACGTTCCGTAATGTTAAGAGTAAGTCGTTTAACTTTCTCGTTTTCCTCACGAATCTTTTGCTCTTGCAATTTCAAGTTCACGGCCAACGGACTATCGGACGGAGCATTGAATCGTTTAAATTGTTGCTTACCGCCCTTACTGCCGCGCAACATCAATACAAAGGGCACAGCATTTTCTTCGGGTTCTGCTTCGGTGCTATTACTACTTTGCAGTTGATCGTACGTTTTCTTGTTGCTTTTCATCATCATCGGTACGGGTATATCTTTTGTGCTCGGTTTGATTGTATCGCGTAAACGTTCCTGATAACTGTCGGCAGCCATTTTTTCAAACATTTTCTCAAATTCGAGATCTTCTAGAGTTTTTTCGGTATCCGGGGGTGTATCTTCGATTTGATCGGTTGGCGGGGAGTCCTGTTGGATTATTTTTGAATTAATAATGGAAATATTTGCATGATCTGAATTCTTACCGGTCGTAGATCATCATTCTCGTTGTCGTCTTCCATTTCGGGACGCTCGCGAACTTCATCGTCCGAATCATCGCCGACAGCTTCTGATGTGTCCTCCGTCATCTATGAAGAAACTTAAATTACAACCAAAGGCTCAATTTCTGAGCATGTGTCTAGTACCTCATCCATTTCGCTGTCTTCACGGATCGCTTCCAAATTATTTTCGACTTCCGAGTCGCCAGCGCCGTCATGACTGCCCGATTTTGCCAACAACTGTGGATACAGCTCGCGCTGCATTTTCTCAATGGCTTCCTGGGCTTTCTCCAAGCTCTTGAACAACTAGAAAAGGGAGCCAACTCATTAGACGATTTTCATTAACCTCAACTAATGTTACCTTCAATTTCGGACGAACTGTCGCCATGCAATCCTTGTACATATGATCGACAAGTATTGGAAACAAATCAGACTTATTTT
Source organism: Microchrysa polita (assembly GCA_949715475.1). Taxonomy (NCBI): domain Eukaryota; kingdom Metazoa; phylum Arthropoda; class Insecta; order Diptera; family Stratiomyidae; genus Microchrysa; species Microchrysa polita. The sequence continues at coordinate 22,571,136 of OX454417.1, forward strand.
CGCGACTAAACACCGGATTGCTCTTCTTGAACCAATAGTAGTGCTGGAAGAACACCAGAAAATAGTCCAGTCGCTTCCGACTAACATTACTCGTAAAATATTGACCGCACGTGTCCAATAGCATGCATGCCAACTTTAGTCTAAACAAACTATCCGGAGGATCCAGCGGGGAAATGACACCCTCTTCTGTGGACACGCCCAACGAAATAATCGAGTACAGAGTATTCAGCACATTGGCCGATTCAATCAGCCGATAATTGTACAATTCTCCCAAATATTTCGCCATTGCGATACGTCGCTGTGCCAGTCGCGGCGAATGGATCTCCAGGCCGGCTCGAATATCCTCAAAGACCGTATCTATAATTCTCGTCACAGCCTTCTCCTGATACGAGCTCAGCCCGGACACCAAATCGGCCAAACATCGAATCAGCGGGAAACGCAACAGATACGCCTTCGAGAGACATTTACACGCATAGTTAAACGTCTCCGGGTCCTCCCAGTTTAATCGACGCATCAGCTTTATACACTTATCCACATTCGCCTTGCACAACTCCTCAAAAATCAAATGACGTATATACTCGTGAACGGGTGGACGTACTTTCTGTACACACGCAACCATTTCGGGTGGCTTCACCAAATAATAAACGCTCTCGATTTGTGCCGAATGTCGGGCATCGAGTGCCGTGACCGTTTTCAAGCGAATCATCTGCTCCAAGTAGACATTGGTGCGAAGACGTGTGTCGCGAGAGTTGTACAAAAATATGCCGGCGACTTCCAAAAATGCCACGGCCATTTCGATTTGATGATGCTGAAAGTCATGGAGGAGAATTTTCAAGCAAAAGAGCCCTTCGATTTTCGGATACAATCCGAACTTGACCAATTCGCCGATGAAGCGGACAACTTTGATTTTGGATTCGATGTTCATTTGATTCTTCTTTTTAATATGCCACTTGAATTCCATTTTCAGCATGTAGGCCAAGTCGATGGCTACATCGCGTGCCACTAAATTTATGGTGGCGACCAGACGAGCCAAAAATGGAAGCAAGTCAAGACGAGTTCTGAAATGGAACTTAATTAATTGACAAGTGCAAAATATTCGGAAAATGCCTACCTTTGCACAGCAAAAATACTCTTCGTCAACTTTTTGCGATTGTTTTTCGTATTGAAATTAAGCAAAAAATCGATAGCTGCCGAGTCGATGAGTTCCTTGTTCACGCAGTTGTTCAAATTCTGTAGAAATTGCTCGAATTGTTGTTTTGTGCTGCCAGAGCCTGTTGAGAAACCGCTGGGAATAGTCTGCGATGGAGTTTCGGTAACTGGCGGTTCGGGTGATTCAGGACGTACAGGCGGATCGGATGAAGTCGATGGTGGATCATCAACCTCCAACTGTTCCGGATCAATATCCACGTCGAGCGCCTCCTCCGTCAGTGCAGGCTCCTCCGCAGGCAAAGCGTCCTAGCAAAACAAACAATCAATTGGTTTTCAGGAAACGAAGCATAAGCTAAACATGCACTCACCATCTTTGGAGCCGAATAGTTCGGTAAAAATTGTCGTAAATCTGGCAAATCAATATAAAAACTTTTCGTCTCCTCGTCGCCCCATGGATCCAACTCGCCCGCCGAACCATCATCAATTAAATTGTCCAACACAATTCCTGCCGTGCCGGTCTCCTGATCTTTTGGCAATTCAGGCAACGGCTCCGACAACAAATCCGACAATGTTTGTGCCGACGTGAACAGTTTATCGAAATTCGCCTGCATCAATTCGCATTTTTCGCGTCGTTCGGTGGACACTTCGCCTTTCGATTCCATCGTACGATGAATGTTTCGCGTCATAGACTGCAGCTCCGAATGTTCCGACTTCAAATGTATGCACAATGTCTTGAAATATTCACGTAACATCGTTTTCAAATTATTCTGTTTATCCGCCGCCAGAAAACCAGATCGTGGAACAGTCACACTGTATTTCTCGGCCAAGTCCAACATCCTTTTCGGCACCAGGCCAGCATATTCTTCGCCACAATGCCGGCAAAACGAAAGGATGATTGAGAAATTGCTATGATCCTCTTTGTCCTGGGAAATGATGTTAGTCAAAACATTTCCCAACAACGAGAGACCCTGCCGAGCGCTTATCACACCCGAGCTGACCAAGTCGGCAAATAGACGCAAGTCCACTCGCATTTTACTGGCGTTAGCGATTTTCTCGCCAGGTTTTATTGCGAGAATCTTTTGCCAAGCTTCCAAAAATTGCGAACCAAAATCCGCGTAGATTTGATGAAGTTTGGAGCATAGTTGAACAACGGGCCCGACGTCAGTCATTTTAAGTTTGGCCTCGGAGAGAGCGGTACATATTTCTGAGATATATTTGGTCAAATTTAGACCGCTCATATCTTTGAGGAGAGCATCTAATTGGGAGCCTGTAAGAATAAAAAGTCGTGAAAGGGAAAGAGAAATACATTAGCGTCTTAATTCAAAAATTGTAGGCATCTTGTCCTGCTTTCATGGGTTTTTCCAATAGTGCAAGGGGTGTAAGCGTTGGTGCAGCCAAACAATCAAATGTCTAGTCCCGATTGTGCGGGCTGGCTCCGAAGCAGCACATGTGAGCTAGATACGAAACTAAGTATTGTTTCCTGAGAAATTCGTTGTGACTTTTCACAGTCATCATTTCAGTCTCCGGATGTAGACGATAATGAGATGTCATCAAAACGCAGGCGGTGATGATGCGTAGGGCTCTGGCAATTCACAATTGAACGACTGAATAGGGGTTAGCATAGTTTCTTTGTTGGTTCCTCATGTGCTGGCAGCTAGTCTTGAAAATGTTATTCCAGCTCTTTAGCTGCGTGTTGTTGTTCTTCTTCTTTTAGCGGCACAGAAAGGCGTTCAACCGCTGTATTTGTGGATCTGTTTTATGGTTCGTCGTTATCGTTGCCCGTAATATCTAGGGACAAAAACGCTGCAGCTCTCATATGGTTTTCCCAAAGTGATATAGGTGTAAGGTCAATGGGCACAACTGAGCATTGAAACAAATGGGCTACATGAGGCGCGCCAGCGCATTTCGGACAGATGTCTTGAATCTCCGGGCTTATTCAAAATAGGTATGATTTTAGGCGCGAACGAAAGCCCGACCGAAATTGAGCTAACATTCTTCTGCTTGTTCACGGGAGCCTAATCTCCTCAGGCGAAATAGGGCAGCACACCCAGTCTCTTGACAGTGTGAGTCGCTTCGATCGCGGCTGTGATCTCGAAGCCCACGACTGACATTACGCGGGGTACCCACCCCGTTCGATACCAGCTAGCATGGTTGCTTTATCTTTCCCCCGCAGCAGTTTCAGACGACTTCCGGAGAGAACTGGACGTTCTACGAGCTAAATTTAAAGCTTTGCAGCAAAAATTGTGCCCCGACATCAGCCATAATAATGTAGTTGCCTCAGCCCCAGGACTTGCTACTGATTCTTCATCTGAAGGTGTTATCACAAGATCTCGGGCTAAGATCACACCAATTGACAACAATGAGACTGCTGCTCCTTGCTCATCAGATACATCTGTTCTCAGGTTGCAATCACTCAACTCCTCTGCGACTTCTGATCTGGTCATTCCGTTCGCAGTTGTAGCTGCTCCATCCGCCGTTAATGACCTTCGTGTGTGTACTCCTCCCAAGCAATTGTTTGTCTCAAGGCTAGCTTACGACACTACGGAAGCTGAAGTTAAACAGTATGTCATCAACAAGCTGGGATTTGAGCCTCCTATTTTCATATGTTCATATTACAAAGGATAATATTCCTAATAGGATTGTTTCATCATTTAAGCTTACATTGCCGAATGATCTTTCATCGCCTTGCGAATCCTCCTTCTGGCCTGCTGGTATTCTTATAAAAGGATTTACTAGGCGAAATTTTCCGAAGCGACGCTCAATAAGAACCCCAAAATAAATATAAATACTTTTTCTAATTACACTCTTTACTACCAGAATGTACGACGGTTACGTACAAAACTCCAATCTCTTAATTTATCCTCTTCAACATACAACCATGACATCATCTGTTTGACGGAGACTTGGCTTAACTCTTCTATAAATAGTGGTGAAATTCTGGAGGGGTGTGTTACCTTCCGTTGTGATAGAAACCTTGATCTTCTAGGACTATCTACTGGTGGCAGATCTCTAATTGCTGTTCGTGATCATATTCGAAGCATGCTTGTCTCTGCTTCTCATTGTCAACCGTATGATTGTGTAATCGTATAAATTCATTCTAGTTCTTCTCCGCTATTAGTTGCCTGTGTGTATGTTACTTGTAACTCTTCTTTAGATGTTTATGAGAGTCTCTTTAATCACTTATCTGATACCTTTAATATTTGTTTCCCTAATTCATACGTAATAGTTTGCGGGGACTTTAATCTCCCTAGTATGAAATGGCCTACTAGTCCTGGTCTCCCTTTAGCATCTACTTCCTTGGCTCTTTCTAGGTCTCTGGCAGCCTTTATGCAATCTTGTGACCTTCTCCAATTCAATGTCAACTTCAACTTCATGGATCGTATCCTCGATCTTGAGTTTAGTAACATTCCTTTGGGTGGATTCTCGTCATTATTGCGTACACCAGGATACGTTCCTTGTGATCCTTATCATCCTGCTATTGTCAATGAGATTAGCATTAACCTATCAGCTTATCCTACAAAGGTTATGCGTTGTAGGTTTGATTTCAGGAAAGCAAATTATGTAGCTATTACCGAGAAATTGAATCTTATCAATTGGTACTTCATCTTAAAAGACCTTGATTGTGAAACTGCTGTAGCTACTTTTTATGCTATTCTACACAACATCATATATAAGTGCGTCCCAATCTCTAATTTAAAGCTTCGTAAAGGTCCGATTTGGTTTACACCCCAGATTCGCAACTTGATTCTAAAGAAAAAGCGTCTTCACACTCGATTAAATCGTTATGGACGCCAATCCGACCGAATAACGTTCCGTTGCCTTAGATCCAGGATCAAAAGGCTAATTTCACTTGCACGGTCTGTCTAAATTAAGACTGTTGAGGACAGTCTGAGGAACAATGAGGGTAAAAATTTGTTGTCCTATGTAAAAAACCTGAGATCCTCTTCAAATCAACCTTCCACACTTTCGTTCAACAATATTAGTGCAGACAATCCTCGTGAAATGTGTGAACTTTTTGCTACATTTTTCGCAAGTACATTTAAAACATCATCCTTAACTTGTTCTCCTGTTGTACCTCAAGAAATGCACAATTTACACTTACCTCATTTTACCGTCATACGTTGAATTGCTTATATCCTCAATTAAAACCAATTCTTCTTCTCGACCTAATGGAATCCCAAATTCGTTTTTAAAAGAAACAAACTTTTCCATATCTAAACTTGCAATTTTATTTACTAAGAGCCTACATGAAGGTGTTTTCCCAATTCCGTGGAAATCGTCGTATGTGGTTCCCATTCCGAAAAAGGGCGATCCTAGCTCTGTGTCTAACTATAGACCTATCTCTCTTCTGTCATCCTTTTCGAAACTTCTTGAAAAGATTGTTTATAACTACATTCATGAACATTTTAGTTATCTTATTAAGGATGAACAACATGGGTTCTCCAAAAACAAATCCGTTGTCACCAACTTAGTTGAACTTGTTAATTTTGTAACAAAATCTTTCAATAAGCACTTTGTTGTGCATGTAATTTATACTGACTTCGTAAAAGCATTTGACACCGTTAATCACCAAATTCTTCTTAATAAATAAATTGCAATGGGATTCCCTTCATATCTTATTGTATGGCTCTTCTCTTATCTTAATGATTGCTCTTCTAGAGTTGTTTTCCAAAATTTTACCTCTTCCGAATTTTGTCCATCATCGGGTGTGCCACAAGGATCCATTTTAGGTCCCCTTCTTTTTTACTTTTCTTAAACGATCTACCATCTTGTCTTAATTGTCACTCTCTCTTTTACGCCGATGATAGCAAACTTTTTTCAACTGTCTCATCTATTTCTGATTGTATAGCTTTGCAATCCGATTTAGATTGCTTTACGACTTGGTGTATCTTAAATGAGTTGGATCTTAATGTTTCTAAATGCTCCGTTATGGTGTATTCATTAAAATCTACTCCTTTCTCTTTTCAGTACCAAATAAACTGTATTCCTCGCCAATGTGTTTCGACGATTACTGATGTAGGGGTTATTTTTGACTCTAAATTACGTTTTATTGATCACTACTCGTCGATTATTAGCAAATCGTCGAAACTAGCTTTTTTTTGAACTTGTGTGAATTTATTTGTGACGCTAGTACGCAGCATATTAGAATTCGCCTCGGTAGTTTGGTCTCCATATTTTTCTGTTTCACGTGATGCTTTAGAAAAAGTTCAGAGAAAGTTCTCTAGAACCTTGATGTTCAAATATAACTTTGCTTAAAGGCCTTATCAAGATCGACTAAATTTCCTAAACCTACCATCACTAAACAAAAGAAGAGACTGTCTTGACCAGTGTTTCCTATACAGGTTATGCAAGGGTCTTACTAATTCATCTCTGATAGAAGATATAAAATATCGGTTTTCGTCTTACAACACTCGATCCGTTGCCATTTTTAACCCTCCACAATCTTCACTTTCTATTTATAAAAATTCTCCGTTACTTAGAGCTATTAGAAACTATGCCCGATTGGAGATTGGTTCGTTACCTTCTTTTTATTACTCTTTTAAAAAAATCGTACTACAAAAACTTTAATTGTTTTTCATTTAACTTTTTGAATTTTAACTTAAGTTTGTTTTCTTTTCGTAATATTTTCCTTTCTTTCCTTTTCTTTTTATCATTATCTTTATTAGTTTGTTATTTCTTTATATTTTTATCCTTACTTTGAATTCTTTACATTACATGTTTTGGGAAATTATTCTCGTTTTGTAATATTTACGAATTAAATAAATAAATAGAGTCTTTAGGATCTTGTTCCTAGTCCGCATTTTATCACAAACCGCCGCGGCAATCAAGATGATTGTCAATTGCGGGCATTCGGTGGTTGAGACGACACTCTAACCCTAAGTTGGTGGAGCGTGGGTTCGAATCCCACTATGACCATGCGTGTTTGTGTTATCTTTAAAAATGCGCCTATGGCAGCCAACGGCCAAGAGCTGCCAACCCACCAAGTTCATAAGCAGACCTAGGAGCTTTTCACACTTACGGCCAGATTATGTAATCTGCGCAAATTACTTAATTTGAGCTGTCAAATTCCATAAAATTTTGAATTCACCACACCGCAAATTACGTAATCTGACCAGATTGAGTTCAAGTGTGAATGGCTCCTAATTCAAAATATTTACATTGTCCCGTTCATCTGCTAACCTAGCGGAACTCGTTGGAAAATCTGGTCGAACTTTTGGGATACGTCCTGCAGGAATAAAACGTGCCGCTGATTCGACGACGTTTGTCAGGAGAAGTTCTGCAAGCGTCAGTGTCGCGTGAGTAAACAGAAGTCTTAAGGTACGTTGTGCTAGACACGACTGCGTTGGCTCTAGCGACAGCGACTCGCTCATTTCATATAAAAACTCGTTTTTATAATGAGAGAAAAATGAGTTTTTATATGAACTGAGCGAGTCGCTGTCGCCAGAGCCGATGCAGTCGTGTCGAGCACAACGTACCTTTAGGCGTAAAGTGCTTTTGTAATTGCTATACCTCTAACATTATGATGGAGGCCAGTATGCCAGAGTTCATGGCGGGTATTGATATCTCCCAGACGATCCTATGCTTTCCGGTTACTAAGCAACCAATATAGAAACGATAGCCTGAAGCCCTGAAGGGCAGTTAGATGTCGTGAAACCCCATTTGTTGTTGTTGTAGTAGCGGTGCAGAAAGGCGTGAACCGCTGTGCATGACTGTGGAAGTATTCTATGTTTCGTCGTCGTTCTCGCCTATAAAAATATGTATATATAAACCCCATTTGTCGTCGGCGTTATATGCCTTATAACTAAACTTGATGACGGTAATTGGTCTTACAGTTTTTCGCATATTACTGACACTGTTTTTAATGTGTTTTTTATGCCTCCGAAATTTTGCTGGACAGATTCGAACGAAAAGTTCTTCGACGAATTTTCGGTGCCGTTAAGCTTTAACGTTTTCAAAGGGCGGGGCATGTACAACGAATGGACTATAACCGCATGGAAGGTGATGAACGAACAATGAATTGACGGAGGGAGGTTGCGTGGACGACCGAGAGCTGGGAGAACTCTACAGGTGAAGACGCCCTCCAACTGATGTCGGGCTATCGTGACACATTGATGATGATGATGGTTTTAATGTGCAGTTCTGTAAGTGCGAACTGCATTTTTGTTTTCTGTAGTCGTTTACTTGCTTGGTAATATCAATGTTCATTGTCATTTCTTCGTAGTTCACCCTCATCTTTGTCAATTTTGCCGTGGAACATGGAAAATTTGGCCTCAGTAGCGGGATGAATCTTTTGGCTACAGTTTGTATGATTTGCCTCAAATGTGTTTCGGGTAGGTGTACATCAGTAGCAGATGGTAGAGCAGAAAAGGCTTTGTTAATGTACCCGCCAATTACCCAGGACGGGTAATTGAAATTTCAGGTGAACTGGATCATGATCCTAGATTTCGTGGTATCCTGGACGGTTCTGAGTCAAATTTAGAGCAACCTGCCGCCGGGTCGAAGGTCCTGCCTACGAGCAACATTTAGTGAAATAATCGCCTTTAGCACTGACCATTTCTATCGGAGTGAAGAGTGATTCGAGAAGTTCTCAAACAGTTCCCACAAACACAACCAACAGAACCAAAGCCCTCGATTTTCGTTTTTAGCAGAATAGACATAATCGGATGGATAACACGCATATTTGTTTATAGTGGCCGATCTATAAAGAACCAATTGTTTGTTACTATAACCATCTTCACTTACCCGTAAATTGTTTCAATTTCTTCACAAATGCCGTATTCTTCTTCAGATTAGAATCTAACTTTGTAAAATATCCTTCATCAGGTCGCACACATTTCAGGTTCTCTTCGCGCGACTTGGCTTTCAACGCTATTTTTGCTGCCAAATCAGCAATAAACGTGTCGAGCTCCTCACGCTCCTTAGCTTCAACTTCTTCTGGCGATTCGGTTGCCGGCGGTGCCTCCTCACTATCTTCACCCATTTTCAGGATTTTTAGAAAGGATTCTATCGAAATCGGAGAGAATTTTCCGGCCTACGTGAACAAATTCGTTGACAGTTGTAGACTAACAGCTGATTTTGTCATTTACTTTGACATGTTTTGTTTCTTATTGCGTTTTTTGTGGGAAAGGGGCAGAAATAGGTAAATATTTGGAGCAGGTACGGTTATGCAGTGCTAAGGGAGATTCTAGTGATGATTGAAGAAAACGTAAGGCGGACCGAAACGTTTAAAATGCATTGAATAGAACATTTTCTTTCTTCTTCTTCTTCCTTGCCTCGTTCTTTATACCGCTCCATGGTTCCGCGTTGCTCGACCTGCGGTGTAGGCACATCGCCCGTTTTGGCGATAATTTCTCAGCATATTTCTACAGGCAGCTCTATCTTGGATCGTGTCATCGCCGAGACCAATGCGTTGTTGTTGCTTTTTCATTTGACACATCCAGGTGTTCTTTGGTCTGCCTCTGGCCTTGGGTCCATCAAGTGGAACTTCCATTGATATCGCTCTCTTTGCGGGGTTCTCAGGCGGACGCCTTTGAACATGGCAATACCAATCCATTCGTCGGTCTTCGAGCTTTTCGGTGATTGGTTGGTCTATGGACAAGCTGCCTCGGATGTAGCTACTCTTGATGTGGTCCCTTTTGGTTACACCAACTGACATGCGTAACATTTTCATTTCAGTCGCTGTCATTTCTTTCGCGTAACCTTCATACATGGTCCAGCATTCTGATCCATACATGAGTGCGGGACGTACAACCGTTTTGTACAACTTGCCCTTTAGCTTCAGTGGCATTTTCTTATCGCAGAAAACTCCAGAGTTTTCTCGCCACCTCATCCACCCAACCTTTGTGCGATGTTTGATGTCATCATCGCATGTAGCTCCGCTGTTCACCATCGAGCCAAGGTACTTGAACATTTTCTTTGAATTTTCCAATCGTTTTGAATCCGATTTAATCAAATTCGCTTGGAAGTTCGATTTATGATAGTAATAGATGAGCTGATGTTTTTATTCAGCACAAGCTGTGCTCACTCTGCTCACTTCAACCATCCCCTTAAGCCAGAAGGCTTCACCTACCATAGGTGTGTTTTTTTGGTTATCCCGTGTAGGTTTGGGTAACGAAACTCCATATAAAAAAAATGCCAGCTGATCCACCTGTCATTTTTTTTATATGAAGTTTCGTTACCCAAACCTACACGGGATGTAGTAAAAAACGAACCTCATATTATGATCTCCGCGGAATCTGCGGGGATGTGAACGCAGTGCAGAGTATTTTCATTGCAATATTGAGTTTTATACCACCATCTTTAAATTTATTCCATAATGATGATATAAGCTTTCCGGAAAATACTTTAAGGATATTTATCGAATCAAAATATTACTTTAAGCGATGTCACACGAAAAATGAATTTCGTGGTACTATATGATTGTACAGTATGGAGTGCTTCTTTAAAGCAAACGAATTGTTTCTTGGGACTTTAAATGTTGCATTAAATGTGTGCAAAAAAATTTTTGGTTTGTAAATTCATGTTAAAAGTGTGGTTTGATAAATTCTTATTCTGAAAAAAATATGCATAAAAATATGTTTTCATTGAAAAAATAGCATTTAAACTTTTGCGTTTGTAATGTGGAAACGTGGCTTTAATATAAATAATTAATATTTTGAAATAAATTGCGATGCCTACATGACAATTTGAAATTTAACCTGGATCTCGATGATTTTTTTGCGCGTCTGGGTCAGCAAACCTGCCCCGATGTTGAAAAAACACGGCCATTGTAATATTTCTCACTCTAGTCCGAAACCTGGGTAATTGTGGGGAACTAAGGATACCGCTTTGGTTAACAGAAGCCCGACATCCGATTGACGGACACCTCCAGAAACTTTTCCGGAAAACAATAACACATAGTGTCAAGTGATGGATAAATGTAGTCCGGTCGACCTATGAAGCTTCTCCTGCATAGCTACGGGTGCGCAGTTCTGCCACAACGGAAAAAGATGTAGGAACTGCTGACGAACTGGCAGAGGATGTTTCAAATTCTCATTTTCTTTCCATACCATGTTCAGATGCTCATACCACCCGTATTCCATACTCATTGGCTATGTCCACACATGTGCGCCTTCGTCTTCCCTATCGTCTTCAAGCTCCGTATCCACTTTCAACATTGAACATGTCATTTGCTTGCGTCAAGTGAACAGAAGAGATCAATGTCTCATTCTATCCAGATCTGTTCATTATTTATCGTTAAATATGTGTCACGGCTTTGGTCAGGACGGGTAAATGATAAATTCTTTCATGAATTGTATGAATAGATGATGTGTTGTTAATATTTAACATTGGCAATTGCGTTCAAGAATGAATGCGTTTCTTCAATAGCGCATACATCTCAAGTTTCAATTGTCAAAATGATGAAGACGAACGAAAATTGAAACTGTCTAGACAGGCACATTGATTTCTTCGTGACCCGTTGATTGTTCTTTTGGGTCCCATGCTTCATAGCAATCCGTTGCTTTTGAACTTGGAACAGGGTGACGAACCCGCAGAACCGGATGTTCCTGTAGATCATCCATCAACTGCTTTACAGATTCTGTCGTCTACATACCTATAATTAACTAACTGTAAAAAACTATTCGAAAGGAAAATTTGTATAAAAAGGATATACACGGTGAAGGGAACAGTACTTACTTTCTGTTTTGTGAAAGATTAAAAAAAAATGGTCGCAAAACAATTCCTCTTCTACAGCGAACTCGTTATGTTTATGTTGCTCTTTTGAAAAATTCCAATCAGTACTTTCTTATTGGACAATATTGGAGAAGCTCTGAAGAACTAAACTGCATTACCGTTAACAGCTGTATTTACAACACGACTGTATGGTTGACGTTGCTCATCTTCGTTGACAGTTCGTTTGGTGTAATAAAAAGATGGCTGCACAATTATCTGTAACCGGGTGAGTACCGGCTTTCTAGGCGATTTTATCTTTAAGTTTAAATGATTTTTTAAGTAAATCTTTAAAGTTTGTAGTGCACTAGTTCCTTTACTAAAATGGAAATAAAGTGGGCTCATTTGTATTCCTAGCTTGGCAGAATTATCGCAAAGAAAGTGTCGCACTGAACAAAGGACACGTATCTGTTAGTCCAAGATTTCTCCAGGTTTTCAGTTATGTAGTGTAGTGCCCTCAATTTGGTAATTGCGTGCGAAAATTATTATAAAGGCTGAGTATGTCCTCTTTCGCGGATACTTAGCTGATGATTTATAGCTGTTGATAGCCTTTTGCATGTTATCACTCTAAAAGCTAATCGAACAATTTGTTTACAGTAATAGAAACCTTGAAATAACCTTTTTGTGATTTTTTGATTGATTCATGATAAGATTATTGTTAAGCTGCGAAACCGTCGAGTGCAGAGTACAAATTGTTAGAAATTTCTTCCTCCACCTCCCTCATTTTCACTGATTCTTAGTTTCAATTTGAATTCTAGCACGGTAACATTGTTGTGTTTGCCACAATTTGGTTTCTTGAAGTTCATAGCGGGATCAGGCAGGGGTAAACTCTCTCATCGATTCTGCTTCTTCTAGTGATTGGTGGTTTGCTCCTAAAGAACGTAACCCTGGCATTGAATGGACTAGGAAGTCTAGTCTAGGATGTGAGTGCAATTGGTCTGGATTTCGAGAGAGACGCAAAGGGTGTCTGACTAAAGATGAATACAACAACCTGTAGAACAGGTAGACGAATTTGTCTATTTAGGTAGCATTGTTTCTGTTGATGGTGGCACCGAGCAGGACATCCCATTAGCCCAACGTGTGCTTTTGGCATGTTGTCCAAACTCTGGCAAAGTAATCATCTCAGTGTGAAATTCATACTTGGCTGTTCCCCTCTCTGATTCTTTCAGTCCTGGTATATGGGGCAGTACTTGGAAAGTTATTGCTGTAGTTAAAGATTCACTCGCACGTGATAATGGCATGTATAGTAAAAAGACTAAACAAAAACCAGAAATGACTTAAGGCATCTGAGCACTTGGACACTACCACTACCTGGGCTCAGGCAATCCAAACTGTTCATAGCAGGATACTCTCATAAAAAAGTGGCTGAGCTGCTCCAGCTAAGCAGAAAAAAAGTACATACCATATGTGGGATTCTTACAGGCCACTTCTGCCTGAGATCACATCTGCGCATAATGAGGCTCTTACAAGACGCGAGCTGTCGATTCTGTGAAGAAGATGACGATATTTACAACACGTCCTGTGCGAGTGTGATGATCTAGCTCAACGCCACTGAATACAATTTGAAGCGGCCTATTCGGACACGAACGGCATAGCGACTTTAACTCCTTTCTTAGCACGATCAACCTTGATCGTCAGGCATAGTGCTGCCCACCAGCGGTGCGCCCGGAAATGTTATTATTTCGCCTGAAAGGGGTCAAAGTGAAGAAGGCTGCCCTAACCTTCTTCTTCCATGCCTCGTTCTTTATACCGCTCCATGGTTTCGCGTTGCTCGACCTGCAGTGTAGGCACATCGCCCGTTTTGGCGGTAATATCTCAGCATATTTTTACAGGCAGCTCTATATTGGATGTCATCGCCGAGACCAATGTGTTGTTGTTGCTTTTTAATTTGACACATCCAGGTGTTCTTCGGTCTGCCTCTGGCCCTGGGTCCATCAAGTGGAACTTCCATTGTTATCGCTTTCTTTGCGGGTTTCTCAGGCGGTGTTCCGGTGATTGGTTGGTCTATGGACAAGCTGCCTCGGATGTAGCTACTCTTGATGTGGTCCCTTTTGGTTACACCTACTGACATGCGAAACATTTTCATTTCAGTCGCTGTCATTTCTTTCGCGAAACCTTCATACATGGTCCAGCATTCTGATCCATACATGAGTGCGGGACGTACAACCGTTTTATACAACTTCCCCTTCAGCTTCAGTGGCATTTTCTTATCGCAGAAAACTCCGGAGTTTTCTCGCCACGTCATCCACCCAACCTTTGTGCGATGTTTGATGTCATCATCGCATGTAGCTCCGTTGTTCACCATCGCATTGAAGAGCAACGGACTCAATACACTGCCCTGGTGTAATCCGACATTCACCGGAAATTCTTCTGATTCACCGGCTGTGCATCTAACCTTAGTCGTAGCTCCATCATACATCTCGTATCATCCTGACGTATGCCTCAGGGACATTAAGTGCTCTCAAGGCCAACCATATCAGATCACGAGGTACTCTATCGAATGCCTTTTCCAAATCGATGAACACAAAGTACAAGTCCTTTCGTTTTGCTCTATACTTTTCCATCGCAATACTAATGCACTGAATCGCATCGAATGTAGATCGACCTTCAACAAAGCCGCATTGATTGTCATTCAACCGCACAATTTTTCTCAATCGGTTGCAGACAACTCGCTCGTAGATTTTCAGTGTATGAGGTGTTAACTTTATAGCCCTATAGTTGTTGAGTTTGCGGGAGTCTCCCTTGTGCTTATAGAAAGTTAGAAAAAAACTTTCCCTGAAAGCATCAGGCATCGGTTGCCCACCTTTGATTTAATTGAAGAGAACTGTAGGCCAACTAAGCCCGACATTTTCAACCAAAATTCCGCGGGGATTTTGTCCGGTCCGACTGCCTTTCCGCGTTTCATCTGATGCATTGCCTCTTTGGCGCCTGTATTTCCCGAGCGTTCCTTCTCCTTTGGGCTGCAACCCTAAATATCCTGCTGCTGCCCTAACCTTATTGATATGAAATTGCACATTTGCGTCCGCGCAACCATCTGGTGTGACCATGCTTCCGACGTAGCAGATTCGTCAAATTTTTGGACTGCTCCTTAACTCTGCTGAGATAAGACACAGAGTAGTGTTACTGAGAAATTGAGGTTATGCATCACTCAATCTTCGAGACTTGGTCTTGGCAGCGTTTATCAAGAGCCCAGCATTACGACTTCCCCAATACAGAGCATTGGCCATTTGAGCTACATCCTCCTTTTTATTTGATAGTAGACAAATATTGTCAGCATAGTACAGGCGTTGCAGGTGATCAAACATTTTCCATCTGATACCTTTCCTCTGGTTTTGAAGCACGCTCACTAGTACATCGTTAATGACTATGAGGGAAAGAATAGGTCACAAAATGCAGCCTTGTCTCACTCCGCTGTGTACCTCAAAAAGGATCTGAAAGCTTACTCTTGTGTAAAACGTGACATTGGGTTTCCTGATAGGATTCCTTGATGATGAAAACTATTTTAGTTGGCATGCCACTCCTAAGAAGGGCCCCCAGATATACTCCCGGTCAAAACTATCGAACGCCTTCTCAAAATCTATGAACATGAGGTGTAATGGGGATCTCCGCTCGGCGGATTGTTAAAAGAAAGTATTCTTTCCATCTCTGTAGCTGCTGTTCATCGGTAACAAGCAGCAACCCTTCTTTTTCTTTTACAGGATAGTCTGTATTAAATGATTTGCTAATTAGTGGGTTAAGATACCGCTGTGGCCACGGTAAGTCGCATCAGCTGCCTCCTTCGCTAAAGCGTTGATATACTTAAGTACATCCTTACACTTCTCTGCACGCCTTTTTGTAACGGTATTCAGCTTTGAGCTGATTTTTTGCTGAATAATCAGCAGCGGAATTAATCTGTTCCTCAACTCGGTTGCGTGCTAAGATAAGATACCATGTAGTGTCACTGAGAAATGGTTTTCTACCTTGATCCAATCGTCCTATAATCGCTTCGCCACTCGAAATGTAAGAGTCATTTGCAAATTTCCATTTATTTTCAATTGTAGGAATCTGA
This sequence comes from Microchrysa polita, assembly GCA_949715475.1. Lineage (NCBI taxonomy): Eukaryota > Metazoa > Arthropoda > Insecta > Diptera > Stratiomyidae > Microchrysa > Microchrysa polita. The sequence goes on from OX454417.1 coordinate 22,587,043, forward strand.
AGAGATGTTTTTAGCTTCTGCTAAAAAACGCGGCGAGATTCGAGCGTTATAAGATCGTTGAATCGCAGCCGCCACCAGTTCTGTTATATAGATATGCTCCTTTAGGTCATAGTCGATACAAGGAAAGTAGCCACATTCCAAAAATATGCAAATATAGCTCGGAATTGGATGCAGAACTACGATCGCGATCATCAGATGAGTCGTCTCATATGTGTACCTTAAGAGGCAGTTTCTCCATGTCTTTGAAACAGCAGTATTGTCAATTTGGTTCTCAGTTCTGCCATCAGCAAAAACCAAAATTGTTAGGTGGCAGGGTTTATGCTTGAACAAAGTGCCGCCAATGATGCGTAGATGCGTATACTAATCCAGATCCCTGTAGATGTGTACAGGATGATGATGAACAAATAGACTTCACAACTTAAGGGCGCAACGTCTTTTCCAAATATTGTCTCGGTTCTGTTTCACGATCATTAAGATGTAAGACGAGCTCCATTTAAGCAAGAGAATTACATTCCCGTCATAACCGAAGAAGATGGGAAAGCTCCGGGACGGGAAATACCAACTCAAAAACTCCTTAGTTGTTTGTCGGAATTCGTGAAGACTGCTGAAGGGAGGACACTTTTCCGATAACTTAGAAAACGGAAAAATTGGTAGTTCTTCTTAAATCGAATACGCCCGCAGGAGAGCCAAGCTCATATCGACCTATTTGCCTACTCGACACGATGTTCGAGCGGATTCTTTTCAAGACACTGTTGAATAGAAGTGAATGAATATTTAGCAGACTAACAGTACAAGTCAAGACAAGCGCGATGAACAGTAGAATGAAATTATCACGGAGACTAGCCTCGCAAAAGATTCACTCCAAAACGGTGCTATTCCTTAGTAACGCTTTCAATTTTCTACCCTGGCGCTCCATTCATGTTACTTTGGAAAGGATGGAGGTGCATGGTTACCTTACTTCGACAATACGGATATACGTTTCAAAACGTCTCCTTCAATACGTCACTAGCGAAGGGCTCTTAGAATATAGGATATTCCACAGGGGCCTATTCTTGGCCCGCTCCTCAGCTTCCTTGCTTTGTACGACTAGGCATTGCATTGCATCAATAGGACCTATATTTCTGAAATTCCATATTTGCTGAAAAGTTCAAGTCTGTAGCTATCACGGTTATGAATTTACAAACGCCGAAAAATGCGATTTAATGGTAACGGCATTACTATAAGTTAGGAGTACGTTTCCGACTTGACCCGCTAGACTGCTGCTGCTGCTGCTGCCATCCAGCCCTAATAACCGCCATCAAACGCTTCTTTTAGCTGTTGGTTTAACACAACTTGTAAATGTCATCTCACGGCATGTTGCCTATTTTATAAGGTGAACCATTTTGGAGCCAGTTGTGTGATAAAAGGTTCGATATACCGTTAATTGGTCTGAATATTTTGTGTGCAACTTATTCCTGAGAAATTCGTTTGTTTCCAAAGTACTAATTCCTATTTCGAAATATGAAACCTCTTTTTTCCTTTTTCCTTAAAACTATCTTTTCATTTCAGATTCAAAATGAAGTTCACCTTCATTCTAGCCGTTTTATGCACAATACAATTCGTATCCACGGTAGATCCATCCAACTTCAAAACATGCGACCAAAGTAGTTTCTGTCGACGTTGTCGTAAAGTGCAACCGGGTAATACTCCATTCGCTCTAGTGCCTGGCACTCTTAATATTTACTCAGACTCCGTCACTACCGAACTGGTGAATAAGGAAAATAATCATTTGTTCGTTTTGAAATTGGAGGGTATCCAGGTAAGAAACTCAGCATGAATATTTTAAGGGAAACGCTATTTTAAACAATTTCCATTTGCAGGGCAACACTTTCCGCTTGATTGTAGATGAAAAGAGTCCCTTGCGGCCGCGATATCGGGTAACCGATGCTTTGAAATCGAATCCAGTTCCTGGAACGTAAGTATTACTATAATATGCCTCAATTTACTTGATGTACAATGTTCTGATTTTTTGCAGCATCAAAGTCCAGGAAAAATCGGACGATGAGCTTGTTATCACCGCGGGCACCACAAAGGCCATCATTACACCCGATCCATTCAAAATTGATTTCTATCAAAACGATAAGCTGTCGCTGACCGTTAACGGTCGTGGCTTGATGCGTTTCGAACATTTGCGTAGGAAACCCGAACCCGAAGCACCCTCCGAAAACCAAGAAAATCCCGATGATGTGCCGAAGGCTGTTTTGCCAAAATCCATTGAAGACGAAGACCCGGGATCGTGGGAAGAGAATTTCAAATCGCATCATGACTCCAAACCCAATGGCCCCGAGGCAGTGGCTATGGACTTTACGTTCCCACAGGCAGAGGTTTTGTTTGGAATTCCTCAACATGCTGATTCGTTCATTTTGAAATCAACATCAGGCACCGATCCGTACCGGCTTTATAATTTGGATGTGTTTGAGTATGAGTTGGATAGCAAGATGGCGTTGTATGGTTCCATTCCGGTGATTTATGGTCATGGGTAGGTTTGGAGTGTGATTGAATCTGTATTTTATTTATGTGCTAATTTTTTTGTTTTTTTGTTTTTATTAGACCCGAACAGACAACGGGCGTATTCTGGCTCAATCCATCGGAAACGTGGGTGGACATTACCAACTCAAACGCTGATCAGAATGTCATGTCTTCGATTGTGAACTTTGTATCAGGTAGGTTAGCCCAATGGGCATTTTCCCTTTTTTTCTTTTTGGTGATATTTGCTATTACTGACAGGTTCACGTAAATCAGATCCACCATCGAGTCACTTCATGTCAGAGAGTGGCGTTATGGATGTTTTCATCCTGCTGGGACCGTCACCGTTAAATGCTTTCAAGCAATACACCGATCTTACTGGCACGGCTCCGCTACCACAAATGTTCGCTCTCGCCTATCATCAGTGTCGCTGGAATTACAACGATGAACAGGACGTCAACTCGGTTAGCAATAAATTCGACGAGCACGACATTCCCATGGACACAATGTGGCTGGATATTGAATATACCGATGCCAAAAAATATTTCACTTGGGACGAGCACAAATTCGCGCATTCACTTGACATGATTTACAATTTGACTTCGTTGGGTCGTCATTTAACTGTCATCATTGATCCGCACATTAAGCGTGATTCTGGCTATTATTTCCACAATGAATGTACAGATAAGGGATATTACACTAAAAATAAAGACGGTCACGACTACGAAGGATGGTGCTGGCCAGGATCGTCCAGCTATCCGGACTTTTTCAATCCGGAAGTGCGAAAATACTTTGCTGACAACTATCTCGTGGAAAACTTCAAGGGCACGACAAAGGACGTAATGATTTGGAACGATATGAACGAACCGTCAGTGTTCAACGGACCTGAAATTACTATGCTGAAAGATTTGGTACATTACGGGGGCTGGGAACATAGACACGTGCACAATTTGTACGGACACACTTATTTGATGGCAACGTTTGATGGTTTGCGCAGACGTGATCCAAATCAACGTCCATTCATACTGACTCGAGCTCATTTCGCCGGATCGCAACGTTTCGCCACCATGTGGACCGGTGACAATAAAGCTGACTGGGGTCATTTGCAGGCCACGATCAAAATGTGTTTGTCCGAAGCCGTGGCAGGATATTCGTTCTGCGGAGCCGATGTTGGTGGTTTCTTTGGCAATCCCGATGCTGAGCTATTCTCGCGATGGTATCAAACGGGAATATTCCAACCATTCTTGAGATCACATGCTCATATTGATACTAAACGTCGCGAACCGTGGTTGTTCCCCGACGAGACGAAACAGATTATTAGAGATGCTTTGCGTAAACGTTACAGTTATTTGCCGTTCTGGTACACGATGTTTTACGAGCATGAACGTGATGGTTATCCGGTGATGCGACCACTGTTTGCTCACTATCCGAAAGATAAGGATTGTTTTGCTTTGGATAATGAATATTTGTTGCAAGATAAACTTTTGGTGCGTCCGGTTATGCAACAAGGTGCTAATAAGGTGGATGTTTATTTTCCGGCTAAGGAGGATAATAAGGGTGATATTTGGTATGATATTGATGACTACAGGCGTATTACTACAGTTGGATACGAAACGGTGGCCGCTGATCTTAAAAAGGCAAGTATTTGAACTTTATATAACTCAATCGATCATCTCAACATTTGTTTTTGCACAGATTCCCGTGTATCAACGTGGCGGTACCATCATCCCGAAAAAGGAGCGCATTCGTCGTGCTTCAACTCTCATGCGTGACGACCCATACACACTCATCGTATGCTTGGATGAAAATCAATCGGCCAAGGGCACATTGTTCATCGACGACGAAAAGAGCTACGAATACCATAAAGGACAATATCTATACATTGAATACGAATACAAGAATGGCGTGTTCAGAAACCAGTAAGTTTCCAGAGAATTCCTTTTAATTTAATCAGCTAGTTAATTTACGATTTTCATTCCAGTTTCATTGACAAAAAATCCACCTATAAGCCACGCTCATGGATCGAACGTATTGTCATTGTTGGTTTGCATAAGACACCAAAATCAGCTAAACTAAAGGCCAGCGCAAGCGATGGTGCAGATCTTGATGTCTTGCCACAAAATAATGCCTATGTGATTCGTAAGCCGGGTGTTGGAATGCACGAAGATTTTACAATTACTCTGAACTATTAGTGCGTATGGTGATGTTGATGTTAGTTGAATAGAATTAGCAAGTCCGAAGAGAACAAGATATGATTCGAAATTGCACATTCTCTACGTAAGCACTATGAGTGTCGTTTGAATTTAACCTATAGATGAAATTAATTTTAAGTTTATATTTTTTTTATCATTTGATCTGATCCATCGTTTGTTCTTATGTATTATCGTTAGAAAAATAAAAGACCTAGAACAAAGAAGCGCATTGTCTGAGAATATGAGTGTTTCCATCATGAATATCCCTCTAACATCCGAGTCGTAGACCTTATATTCGGAGTTAAAGCTGCAACAGCACAGCACCGCTATTTTTCAGGGGAAACCGTCGACTATATTACAATACAACAGTGGAATTTCCGGAATGCTTGAACAGTTACATACATAAATAACAGGCATGACAGTCCAAACATTGGACTAAGGCCGCAGATGTGTTAGTGAGATCCAATTTCCAAGATCTTCACTGCTTTTTTGTTGAGGTGTTCAGATCAACGGCACGCTCAGCAGTGTCATTTATCCCCATCAATGCACAGCGACAACAACAACTACATCTCCATAAATGGGTACTCGTTTAACATTGGAGTGATATCATAGTGAGTTCAAGAAACACTATAAACTGAACTAGTTCACGGTGAGACTCGAACCCACGACCCTGTGGACCGAAGGTGTGCGCAATAACCACAACAGCGACCAGGCTCTACTTATATATTTCACAAAAAATAGAGACCATGTCAAGTGGTAATCTAGATTCGATTGAAATTGTTTCACCATCTAATCTAATTCAAAACCATTCGATCCATATTTCGCGAAACAAAACACATAATTCGTCCGTCGCCTATAACTATGCAATTCGACACATTTCCAATAGTTCCTAGACAGGCAGAAAATATGGGTCGTACATTATAAGACCAAAGACGATTTTTTAACTGAAAGCGAGAATGATAGTATGCCCATACTTATCATTAAAAAAATCTGTCATTCGTCTGCTGTGTCTGTCAAAGCTGATAGTTTTTTAAGGGAAAGTACGGAGCTTTCCCCTTTTTCATTCATTTGCATTATTATCACAGTCAATCATGTTCTTTCTGAAATACGATCTAAAGTCTCTTTACTCTTTCGTATCGATAACCTTTATTCCGTCTACTCAATTCCTTCAATAAACTAGAGAACTAGACTGCCCTAGTTACATTTTATAATCCGATTAATTTCATACATACTCTAGAGTAGCATTATTACTCTTGATTATCGTTGTTGAGAGTGAACAAAAAAAAATCCTATTCATTGATTACATCAATTCAAAATTGACAATGACCAAGCTTTCAATCAATTCATTCGATCCGAATGTAAACATAAATATTAACGCCAGAGCAGTAGTTAATATTAATCCATGGTAGAGATTTGAATTCGCAACATATTCAAAGTCATGCATTATTACTCGCAGGTAGTAGTAGTATAAAGTCAAATTACCACTTGCGGTGAAGGTAATCGTATAGGATTCAATTATCATGGAGATAAATCCAACAGTCATGCATTTGAATCGCACGTTCGCAGTCATTGAACGGTTAGGCACTTTCGATTTCATTTTATGCACAAGAAATTAAAATGTATCATGCAGTCGTTTTGATTGTGGTATCTGTACTTGTATTATATGTGGTTGGTTGGTAAAAGTGGCGGCTTGGACAGAGGCTAGCCAAAAGCCCAATTGGCGCATAAAGCGCCGTTTTGAAACCATAAACTTCGTGAAGTTAGTGTATATGATGAAGGTTAGGTAATGAATTTAGGAGTGGGGAGGTGCCTTGTCGTGTCGTGCTCTGTGGCCGTGATCGTTCGGTCGCCACTCTGTGAAATAAACACTCATAGAGAAACGAGTTTCCAAACTCGGCACGACTCGTCGCAAGTTTATTATTCAGACGAAGATGATAAGAAATATTCTTATCGTAGAATAATAAACTAACAATGCGACTAGGAAGTGGTATGGCTGACAACCTTATCACACTCCGAATTCAATTGTCTTTGTAACGTTGATGACTACACACGGTGGTCATCAACGCACCATGCTCCACTAGGAGTTACGGTAATCGAGAGAGAGAGAGGTGCCTTGAACCAGCCAGTGTTATTTAGGAAGTACAGCAGCTCCCCTAATTTCACATTAGCTGCATCCTCCAAGCCTCTCAGAAAAGCCCTACCGAGCGCCCTATACCGGGTTCTGGCAAGACCCGGGCATTCACACAGAAAGTGAATCAGGGTTTCCCTCTCATTTACATTACCGCAGCTGCGGCGATGCGCATTCTAGGGGATGCCCAGCCTGGCAGCGTGGAGCCCCATTGGCCAGTGCCCCGTGATAACAGCAGCTTGGCGATATCTCTACGCGGTTTAGTCAGAATCTCAGACGTCCTTTTCCAGTCGTAGGTGGGCCACATCTTCCTTGGTATAACGCAAGTCCTCAGATTTCGCCAGTTGAAATTAGCAGCCCTTATACAGGGTGTCCGGAAACTGCCGCATAAACGCACCGGATTGCGATTCCTCATGTGATTTCCAGCAAAAAAGTTGTACGGAACATACCCCCTCAGCTTAACCCTTTAGCTGCCACAGACATTTAAAGATTTTTGAAAAAATAATTTTCTTGCACGACTTAAAGCCTAATATCTCCAAAGCTAGACCAGCTAGAATAGCGAAATAAAATGATTATCACAGCCAACAAATGTACCTGTAAAATAAAACTAACCACACTAAAATCGGATAAGAGGTTTGGTTTTTACAGAGCTTCAAAGACAAATTTGCGTGATTTGACCCAAAAACAATCTTTTTTTTTAATCTCAATTTTCTCCAACTTCTGCCAAGGAGAGGTGCTTGTACGATTCTTTTAAAAATTGGCGCATAGTCTTACAATCATATGTTTCTTACATCATTTTTATCTAGCTCCATTACTTCTAACAGTTTTCATGCGTTAAGTGTAGAAAACTAGGGTTCATTTTAGCTCGAATTCAATACAATTCAATTCACAATGCCCCTAAAGATCTGCAATTGGTAAAATCTATTCAAAGTATATCGAAATCGAGCCAAAATTAACCCTAGTTTACTGCACTTAAGGTACTAAAACTGTTAGAAATAATGGAGCTAGAATAAAATCATGTAAAAAAGATATGATCGTTAGACTATGCGCCAATTTTTAAAAGAATCGTACAAGCACCTCCCCTTGGCAGAAGTTGGAGAAAATTGAGATCGAAAAAAAGATTGTTTTTGGGTCAAATCACGCAAATTTGATTTTGAAGCTTTGTAAAAACCAAACCTCTTATCGGATTTTAGTGTCGTTAGTTTTATTTTACAGGTAAATTTGTTGGCTGTAAGAATCATTTTACTTCAGTATTCTAGCTGATCTAACTTTGGAGATATTAGGCTTTAAGTCGTGCAAGAAAATGATTTTTTCAAAAATCTTTAAATGCCTGTGGCAGCTAAAGGGTTAATCTGAGGGGGTATGTTCCGTACAACTTTTTTGCTGGAAATCAACTGAGGAATCATAATCCGGTGCGTTTATGCGGCAGTTTCCGGACACCCTGTATAGTGGGTGGAGATCTTACTCTTAACAGCTGCCATCGGGACGCAAACACGCTCCGCATGAGAGCTGTCAAGAGTGGCACCCATTTTAGCTAGTTCGTCAGCCGTCTCGTTACCCTCTATGTTCCTGTGTCCAGTTACCCAGAGTAGGGTGATTCTTTGTCGTGTACCAAGGCTGGTTAATGCTTCACCCATCAGCCGTCTTCACCCATTGTAAAGCCATGATAGCAGCCTGACTATCTGAGCAGATGGCGATATTCTGGTTGCTTTGTATGTCCCTGAGAGCATGACAGGCCTTCATAATTGCAAGCATTTCTGCTTGAAAAATGCTGGCATGATCAGGAAGACGGCAATATTCAGAGATACTTAGTGATCTGCAGAAGACTCCAGCACCCACGCCACAATCCATTTTAGACCCATCGGTGAAGAGTGTGATGTCAAAATCCTTGACCACCTCACTCTCTTTCCATTCACCTCTAGTTGGGAATCTGACATCAAAGTTCTTCCCAAAGCTTAGTTTGGGCACTTTGATATCCGTTACAGCGTTGCGTACGTCTTGGTAGCTGGTTTAGAATATTGCTGTGACCGTATGGCCTAGCACTCCAGCTTAACGCTTTGAGTCTGACTGCACTACATGACACTAGATGACATTCAGCGCATCCCTCGGGCATATTCGCATGCCCCCTGTGATGCTAAGGCAAGCCGATCTCTGCACTCTACCGAGTTTTGTTACATTGTAGCCTCGTCACTCGTCTGGTGGCCAGCGGTCAGTAAGCTGGCCACCAGACGAGTGACCCATATGTTAGGATGGGTCGTACCACCGCCGTGTACACTTAGAGTGCCATGTTTGGCTTGAGACCCCATTTCTTGCTAAATGCGGTCTTGCAGGCGTAAAAAGCAATACAGGCTTTTTTAACGCGCTCCTCAATGTTCAATTTCCAGTTGAGCTTTGAGTCCAGAATAACGCCCAAATATATGTGGAATATTTCGGACTCGGACTAAATAAATAACAGGTGCGACAGTCCAATATTGGACTAAGTCCGCAGATGTGTTAGTGACATCCAATTCCCAAGATCTAGCTGCTTTTTTATTGAGGTGTTGAGATCGATGCGACGTCTTGCGCGAGAAAGCCAATGCACCACCATTAAGTAAGAATCCTACAGTTGAAGAGAGGCGAAACGTCGCTAAAGATAACTGCGTGTGGAACAACGAAGAAGTTGTCGGCGTCATTGGCGTCCTGGTTTCTCCTCAGCTATTTATATATATATATTTTATATTTCTTAGAATGCCAATTTTCTCGTTGTTTAGAAGAATATGGAGTCAATGGCAATCTTCCGATCACAAAATATCAAAATTACAGCAGGTTTTGATTTGAATCAGATGAGAGTTTTGCTGATAGAAAGCCCTGGCTTTTCATTAATATTCTGCGAGGAGCTTTGGGTGCATCCTGACATTCTCAACCACATTTTTATTATCGAGCAAAGGGTTAATTTTCCAAATAGTTTCAAAAGAAACAAGTAAGTTCGCTGAAGCTGTGATTTAAAATTATCAAAGCAGAAAATTAAAATCATTGGCCGTCAATGAGAGTTAAAAAAAGTTATCGCCAAATAGTTGTAGTACCGAATGATTTTGGACGTGATAGAAGAGGCAGCGAGCATATTATGCCCTTATTACTATGGAACTTTTTTCTGCTGGCGGAACATGGCGTCAAATCGAATCTCCTTCTAAAGGCCTGAATAGACCTCGGGCAGAATAAAAATGAAATTTTTGTCCGCTGCGATTTTCTCAATGAAAATGCATTCTTACTGTCGTGGAACATGTCGGTAATGATGGGGAATTCCATAAGCTACAATCCGAATATGGTTCCAAAATTTTTCTCGGCCATTTTATGTATTATTTTTCGATTCCCCCGTCATTAGATATTTTCCACGGTGAAATGACCGGGGAATCGAAAAATAATACATAAAATGGCCGAGAAAAATTTTGGAACCATATTCGGATTGTAGCTTATGGAATTCCCCATCATTTCCAACATGTTCCACGACAGTAAGCATGCATTTTCATTGAAAAAATCGCAGCGGACAAAAATTTCATTTTCATTCCGCCCGAGGTCTATACTGCGCTTAAGAAGAAAGACAAGTTTATGGGGGTATTTAGCCGACGCATACATTTTTTTTTGCAAAAGGGAGGAACGATGACGGACAATAGGGTGCGCTAAAAGATGAGTCACGCTTACAGCGACAAGAAAATTCTCTGCAATAACGACAACGTTTCAGTCTATTCATCCCAAAGAACTACGCCAACTTGGTTGAATGGTACCGAATCGCCGTACTGTGCAAACTTCGTGCGACTGCTTTGTCCCCAATATTGCCTTACAAAAGCTAGAATACCACTGCGGGGAAAGTGCATCGACCTTAAAAGGCTTAAAAACGACAACTAAAATCAACGGTGCCTAAATCAAGGTCATAGGCCATCCAGCTAGGAAATAAACTAACACCAACAAAAAACATTTTACAATCGTTTTGGACATTTTTTTTATAAACGATGAAATAATTCTATTTTTTTAATATAGAAGCACATCAATTACTATATGAAAAACGCGTTAACAATTTTTTTATTTATGGACTGTAGCTTAGTTTCTCTTTAAAAAATTACGTTTAAAAGACGCAAAATCCTCGTGAGGCTCAAAGGAGCCCGCTACATTTAGAAGCCTAAAACGCTTAGTAAAAGTTGCCTAAATGTTACGTGTGTGATGCTATAGCATCCGCCCTACTTCCAAGAAGTAATGTGGGACAATTCGTTCAGTTATGTTCAAATTAAGTGCTGCTTAAAAAACCATTATGTTCCAATTTCATCCTCCAAATGAAAATGTTCTTCTTATTATTTTCACCAGCATTAAGGATTTTGATTGGACCTGTGCTTGCTTGCATGATCCCTTGTTAAAGGCAAGGGCCACCTAATTTCCTACCAGGACGAAATTTTACCACGTGATTATTATTGTATTTATGCGACATATCTTAATTTGATTTTCTGAAGATAGATTCTAAAATGTATGTTTACACTCTGTTGAATTCCAAGACAGTATGTCCTCTAAATAAATATCCGGAGAAATTCTTGTGAAATGAAAAAGAAGGAATCGAATGAACACTCAGCACAAAGAAGCGTTTTAATAAAAATCCCTCCTATGAGCAAATTTATGCCAGAAGGCAGCATTTTCATCACTATTTTTTTTAAGTGGTTTCAGACATGCTAATATAAGAATTTGGCTTCGTTCCCCCGATTTGACTATAGTTTTCTAAAATGTGTTTTAAATAAATAACAGGTGAGCCAATCCAACATTGGACTAAGGCCGCAGGATTAGTTAGTGACATCCTATTTCCAAGATCTTATCTGCTTTTTTGTTAAGGTAATGAGATCAGCATCACGCTCAGCAGTGTTATTTATCCCCATAAATGGGTACTCGTTTAACATCTGAGTGAGATCATAAGCCCCGGATAGAGTTCGAGCGGAATGAAAATGAAACGGTAATGAACCGGCATAAAAACCGTGGTGAATTTAAAATTTTAGCTTCGAAAATTGCTACAAAGGCGTTTTACTTCCTAAATCATTTTAAAAATAACTAAAAAAAAATTTCCCCCTTGTCCGAATGCATTTTCAACGTGAAAATGAATCGACTCTGTAGCATATTCTCCGTCGGACGTGGTGAGTTTTGCAAACGTCAAACCGATTCACTGTCCACGACGAGTTCATCGTGGAAATTATCTAATTACCGGGGAATCGAAAAAAACACATAAAATGGCAGAGGCAAATTGTGAAACCATTCTCGGATTTTAGTTTATGGAATTCCCCAGCATTTACCACATATTCCACGACAGTATGTATGCATTTCCATTGAGAAAATCGCAGCGGACTAAAATTTCATTCTCATTCCGCCCGAGGTCTATCCAGGCCTATAGTCCGTCACAAGCTCGTGAGTTCGAAAAACACTATGGATCACGGTGAGATTCGAACTCATGACTCTGTGCACCGAAGGTGCGCGCACTAACCGCGAGACCAGCCAGACTACAATGTGTTTTAGTCAAATCAATTTTCGCATAAATTCCCGATATATTATGCCGCCGGTTTCAAAGCCGTCAGGTTCCCGTGTGCCATCTGTATATTTTTTTATGGAATTCCCACCAAAATATCTACAAACCCTCGTTAAACTATGGTTAATTATGCTTAAGAGGATGAATGAATTAGGTTTCTGCTACATACTAACTTGGCCTTAGTAGCTCAGTGGGTAGAGAGTATTCTCTGAGCTACTTGAATGTTGGTTCGAGTAAAAATGCCCCTACAGCAGCCGGTTACACGATAGAATCGTTTCGTAGATACTCGCGATATTATATGTCTGCACAGAACTGAGTTAAGACTATTAATAGGCTTTCTTACGGGTCCTTTTGGGCTCCGCTACCATTTCCATAAAATTGGTCTATCAAGGGAGACCGTATGCCGCCTTTGCCTGGAGAAAGATGAAACCTCCATTAATTTATTATGTGAATGCCTGGCGATCGCCAGGTCCAGGAGATCACTCCTTGGAGACGATTTACTAAGCTCCAGGATGCTTAGCAGCTCCTCTCTAAAGGATCTTCTAGTCGTTATTAAGCTGGTTGATAACCTTCTAAATTAAAGGACTATGACACAATATACCTTTTAGGTAGCAGTTCCCACCACCTTGGTAAGGTCCATTACTTGTTATTAGCATTACCTTTATGCGACAATATATTGTAATGAATCAGAATGATTTGTACCAATTTGGGATTTTCGTACGACATTAAATGTATAGTTAATGTCAATTTGTAGGATATTGAAAGTTAATGAAAAAAAAACAGAGTTGGATTATCAGAGTACGATTTGACGCAAAGAAACATAATTAATGCATGAATAATACGAAAATATATTTCAACTCTTTCTACTATCATCAACCATTAGTACAAAGACTATCAAATTCAAAATTGTATATCATTGACCATAGAATTGCAGCACAATAATTAAAAATTTAACAAAAATAGACTGATAAAAACATAAGAGTTAAGCGAGTAACTTCGTTTTTTTACAATATCTCAGGCAATATTCTTAGCTTCGGAAAAGAGATTTTAAATTTTTAAGTCGCTTAAATATTATGTACTAATATATCTACTGCCCATCATGGGTATTTATAAAAGAAAACTGCAAATTTTCTTAATTATGTATAATGTTCATCAATCTTTATGTCTGCATCAGATACTCCTCTCAGTCTTTTTTTTTCTTTTGTTTAGTTCAATTTGGAATTTTTAAAGTTTCGGTCTTTGAAATTCACCAGACCCGCCAAAAATTTAAAACTGGGTCGACGAAATGGTTAAACTGTTTATAAATCTAATTATACGATTTTATTGCATGCTTAATTGTTGTCTTTATTGTATATGAAGAGAAAAGAAAATGCTGGGAGAAAGCATCATCACCATACTTCATAGAGTTGGTGTACACTCACCATATCATCATTGAATCGTATGACCATGTTGTATTTGTTTTCTGTGTTTTTCGATTGTGCCATCCGACAGTACAATCACAATGTGATACATCTTAAAAGCCGGCCGATTTTGCTATGGTCGAGCGTATTTAATGGACTTGCGCCAAGTGCCTATATGGTGGCAATTTCTCTTCATACTGTGTTGGTTGGTTTGTACGAGTATATTTCAGTTTTAAGATAGATAGATACCTTTTTCAGTATGATTTTGTTTATTTATTTACACTGCAGTGCTTTTATCTTGAGTAGAGGGATTATGCTGTGTAGTACAAATATTGGTTAGCATTATGATGATGCACCTATGTATATTACCACTGGAGTTCGTGAATCTCCACTTACCGAGGTCCACTTCAGGAAAATTGAGTTCAAAAATTTTGCGGGCTTAAATTGAATTTTGCTTTCAAGTGCGCTACAATGATTGGAGGACCCAATCTGCGAGTCCATTCTGTTTGGACCACACTTCGTTCACAAGATGTTTCTACAACGAAAGACGTAACCCGACTCGACGGTTACAGATATTCATTACAAATTTCATGATGACAGGAAATTGGGTCATCATGACAGTGACACAATTTTGCAAGGAAGTGTATATGAGTATGAATGAACAATACGAACTAAATAAAGTTAATAATACAAGGTGTTTTGCACGGCATGCAATTTAGTTTCTTTTAACATGTTAAACAGAAAAATATTTACTTGGCGTTTCAATCGAAAAAAAAGTGACATAGGTTTGCGATAGAAAAATGTAATAAAATATACTAAAATTGTTTCGTGGACTAATTATAGGGGAAAATAATAGGAAAATCATCCTCCTACAGTCTAGTCAAGAATCACATGGATTGTGCCCTTTCAATTGACATCAATTTTTATTGAGATCCTGAAAACTCTTGAGATTGAACAGGGTAATCCCGATACTGAAAACGGCATTTGAGTGGCTGTAGCGGGAGAACAGGAAAAGTGACTCCAGGCAATAGATCTCGATTGGGAGTCGAACCTTTCGGTGGGAACAAATTTGGTGTCCTTGAAGCTATAATTTCAGCATATGTTCTCGTTCAGTACTGAAAATGTCCGATTTATGGGGCAACATGACAACTTTGTTCTACAGTTTATAAAATGAGTAGTGTAGAACAAACTCCTGATGGGTCACTTTGTATGGGAGATACCGTTAGTTTTTATCCGAATGAGCTGATTTTTGATGGGTGGGGTGACTATGACCCCCAATCGCAACAAACCAAAATTTAGCACTCTGCTCCAATTTTGAGGGGAGTTATGGATATATCGTTTTGAAAAATTTAAATGGGGGGATAATGGAGATCCTTGACCGGAGCGTCTCAATGTTTACGTTAAAATTATCTTAAATTTGTTGTGAATACTTACACAAAATTTTACGGCTGAACTAGCGTTCTTTCAAAAGTTATGGAGTTTTTAAAAAAGGTCTAAAATGAAAATATTCTAATTTATGTTTTATTCTAACGCCGAAATATTCAATTAAACTCTAATGTGTTATATATCATTGCAAAGATAATTTTATGTAATTTTTTTCGTCCTCAGACCATTTTTCTGTATCTCTTACCGTTTTTTAAATAATCGGAAAAAACCGAAAAAATGCTCCCTTTCCCCCTTTTTTTAAGGTTGCGGACCTCCGATCGGTTGAAACTTTTAATGCCATAATCTGGAGACCATTCCCAACCATAATCCAAAAAAAAATTCCGAAGTAGGATTTTTGCCGACCAAATATGCCATTTTTCTTAGACTATTACTCGTAGAAGTTTTGTCATTCCGAAGCTTAAATTACCTTTACAATTTTTCTATTACGAAGCGCATCACAATGAAGAAAAGTCTGATTTGAATTTTCGTCGCCGCCGTGAATTATGCTCGAAAGATACGTAGATTATTCGACATGATGAACAAAGTTCGTACTGACTTAGAATATTACTATTTGCGTAAAATCCGAGGATAGTTCGTCAAGTCGAAGCAAACTCGAATCAGACTTTTGATCATTGTGGTGAAAGCTCGCCAAATTGTTTAGTGGGTAGTACTATAAAAACCATAATTTTGAAATATATAAATTTCGCTGAAATTCGCATAGAAACATAATTTTTGTACATTTTGTTGATGTTAAAATTTATTAACCTAGAAATTCTAGAAAATAGCAATGAGAATCACATTTAATTCAGAAATTTTCAGTAATCAAAATCAAAAAATTTACTAGGAAGTAGTGTGGCTGACAACTGAATTATACTACGAGTTCAGTTGTCGAGAAATACTTTTGACAATATATACGACAAAGTCGACAACGCCCCTCAAGAAATTACGGTAAAAAGACAAACTTCTCTACGAGTGAAGGGTATATTAACTTTGTCATGAAGCTTGTAACGCATTGAAGGAAACATCTCCGACCATATAAAATATGTATGATGGTAGGGTGGAGAATCAGGATTTTTGACTAATTGCAGTCTAAAGTACTAGCTCAATCTAGAGCAAGAACTTGCTGTGATGGGCCTAGGAATGATATCCACCAAAACAGTTCTTCACGAACATGACATGAAGAAATCTAAGTACCAATAGGAGATTCTAGAATGGAAATGTGGTGGGGTGGAGAATCAGGATTTTGCCTAATCACAGTGCAAAGATCTGGTTAAATTAGGAGCTTTGCTGTGATAGGCCTAGGAATGGTATCCACCAAAGCACTAACATGAGATTCTAGAATAAAAATATATTTTATAGTACGGAAGAAAATTTCGAAATGTAGTAATTTTAGCCAAGAAACTAGAATATAACGTAAATCGGAAGGAGGAGGTGGTAAGGTGGAGACTCAGGATTTTGACTAATTGCAGTCTAAAGTTCTGGTTAAATTCGGAACTTTGCTGTGATGGGCCTAGGAATGGTATCCACCAAAAAGGTTCTTCACGAACATGACATGAGGAGATGGTAGGGTGGAGAATCAGGATTTTTGACTAATTGCAGTCTAAAGTACTAGCTCAATCTAGAGCAAGAACTTGCTGTGATGGGCCTAGGAATGTTATCCACCAAAACAGTTCTTCACGAACATGACATGAAGAAATCTAAGTACCAATAGGAGATTCTAGAATGGAAATGTGGTGGGGTGGAGAATCAGGATTTTGCCTAATCACAGTGCAAAGATCTGGTTAAATTAGGAGCTTTGCTGTGATAGGCCTAGGAATGGTATCCACCAAAGCACTAACATGAGATTCTAGAATAAAAATATATTTTATAGTACGGAAGAAAATTTCGAAATGTAGTAATTTTAGCCAAGAAACTAGAATATAACGTAAATCGGAAGGAGGAGGTGGTAAGGTGGAGACTCAGGATTTTGACTAATTGCAGTCTAAAGTTCTGGTTAAATTCGGAACTTTGCTGTGATGGGCCTAGGAATGGTATCCACCAAAAAGGTTCTTCACGAACATGACATGAGGAGATGGTAGGGTGGAGAATCAGGATTTTTGACTAATTGCAGTCTAAAGTACTAGCTCAATCTAGAGCAAGAACTTGCTGTGATGGGCCTAGGAATGTTATCCACCAAAACAGTTCTTCACGAACATGACATGAAGAAATCTAAGTACCAATAGGAGATTCTAGAATGGAAATGTGGTGGGGTGGAGAATCAGGATTTTGCCTAATCACAGTGCAAAGATCTGGTTAAATTAGGAGCTTTGCTGTGATAGGCCTAGGAATGGTATCCACCAAAGCACTAACATGAGATTCTAGAATAAAAATATATTTTATAGTACGGAAGAAAATTTCGAAATGTAGTAATTTTAGCCAAGAAACTAGAATATAACGTAAATCGGAAGGAGGAGGTGGTAAGGTGGAGACTCAGGATTTTGACTAATTGCAGTCTAAAGTTCTGGTTAAATTCGGAACTTTGCTGTGATGGGCCTAGGAATGGTATCCACCAAAAAGGTTCTTCACGAACATGACATGAGGAGATGGTAGGGTGGAGAATCAGGATTTTTGACTAATTGCAGTCTAAAGTACTAGCTCAATCTAGAGCAAGAACTTGCTGTGATGGGCCTAGGAATGTTATCCACCAAAACAGTTCTTCACGAACATGACATGAAGAAATCTAAGTACCAATAGGAGATTCTAGAATGGAAATGTGGTGGGGTGGAGAATCAGGATTTTGCCTAATCACAGTGCAAAGATCTGGTTAAATTAGGAGCTTTGCTGTGATAGGCCTAGGAATGGTATCCACCAAAGCACTAACATGAGATTCTAGAATAAAAATATATTTTATAGTACGAAATTTAAGAATTTTTAGCCAAGAAATTAGAATTGAAATTAGAATCATAATCATATAGGAAATAGTTAGCTAGTTAGTTAATCTACTCAATAAAAATAGTCAGCTAGTTAGTTGATCTACTCAATTAAAATTAGTTAGCCATGAAATTTGAAAATTTGAAAATGTTGAATTAGCCATGAAATTTAATGTCAGATAAAATAAGTGGCGCACGGAATACGTGAAAGTTAGAAAAAAGAAAATATAGTAAAGTGTAGGTTAATAAAAAGAAAATATAGTGAAGTGTAGTTTTTTAATAAAAGTGAAGTGTAGTTTGATAAAAGTGAAAGCAGGTTTTTATATAGAGAAGAAAATAGTGCAATTGACACGGGAAACGAATGGATGAACGAGGTGAGTTTGAACAAATTTCCCTAATTTCAATGTAGAAAAACCTACTGAAGAGTCCCGTTGGGCAGGGACGAAACGCGTCTAGGTGCCCATCTAAGTAATATTTGAATTATACATAATATAAAATTGGAAGATTTGTGGTGAAACACATGTGGCTTTTTCAATTCAAATTTACTGCAGTACTGATCATGTGTTTTGTCACAATCTTTCACATCAATTGCTAATATATTGCAAATTTTCTCACATAAATTGATTTGGAATCATATATTTCGTTGCATTTTACATATTTTGTGGTAGTTTACATATTTTATTACAGACAGCCTTGATCATCCAATGTCGTCACCCGTCATGGATTGCAATTTTAGGAGAAATAGTTAGATTAAATTTAACAAGTTGAAATACTACATACGCAGGATGATTAGAGTAAATTTAGCAGTTGAAAAATAAAAATGCATTACATATTTAGGATAGTCGTATTAAACACATTACACATTACATATTTGAAATAATTGGACCAAATTTAAATATTGGAAATATTGAAAGAATTTTGAAAAATAAAGTACATATCACATATGTAGGATAGTGTTAGTGAACTTAACTAATGAATATATGAAAAATAGATTGAACATTCAAATTAGATAGATTAAACTTAATTACTAAATAAAATAGTCTCCAACATGCTTAGCTAGTAAAAAACAGAAACACAATAGCGGCAATGGAGAAATACACCCAAGGAAGTCACTGATTGTGTCAAGGGACTGTTTTAGTAAAAGCACCTACTGAACAGTTGGAAGAATCACAATCATACACAAAAGTTTCCTCAAGGAATAGGATTAGATAGCAACATAGGTAGGACAGAGAACACTGAACGTGCAAAAAGAGGAAACGGTAGGGTGGAGAATCAGGATTTTGCCTAATTGCGGTCTAAGGCGCTAGCTCGACCAAAAGAACATGATCCTTACTGCAATGGGCCTAAGAATGTTATCCACCAAAAAGGTTCTTCACGAACATGACACGAAGAAATCCAGTACTAACATGAGATTCTGGCATAAAAAATATAGGTTTATTTTTAAAAAAGTAAGAAAGATATTACTGTTTGCCTGGTACCTTGTAATAATTATACATGGAAGAAACGTCAGGTTAAAGAGAGTTGAAACTAATGATGTAATAAGTTACCTGGGTTGAGTGTGGTTCCCACCCAGAATGTTAACAAAATTGGTTTCCGACTCCAAAAACAAGACTCAATGGTACATGTAGATGCACCTAAATGCATTCTACCGTAGGAGGATTTCTATACAAAAAAAAAAAGGTGAATAAATATAGAAATATAGAAATACAAATAAACAAATACATAAGACACGAACCACACGAAAGATGTCCATTAAAACATAAATTAAAATCTATTAAGAAGGAGGAGGTGGTAGGGTGGAGACTCAGGATTTTGACTAATTGCAGTCTAAAGTTCTGGTTAAATTAGGAACTTTGCTGTGATGGGCCTAGGAATGGTATCCACCAAAAAGGTTCTTCACGAACATGACATGAGGAGATGGTAGGGTGGAGAATCAGGATTTTTGACTAATTGCAGTCTAAAGTACTAGCTCAATCTAGAGCAAGAACTTGCTGTGATGGGCCTAGGAATGATATCCACCAAAACAGTTCTTCACGAACATGACATGAAGAAATCTAAGTACCAATAGGAGATTCTAGAATGGAAATGTGGTGGGGTGGAGAATCAGGATTTTGCCTAATCACAGTGCAAAGATCTGGTTAAATTAGGAGCTTTGCTGTGATAGGCCTAGGAATGGTATCCACCAAAGCACTAACATGAGATTCTAGAATAAAAATATATTTTATAGTACGGAAGAAAATTTCGAAATGTAGTAATTTTAGCCAAGAAACTAGAATATAACGTAAATCGGAAGGAGGAGGTGGTAAGGTGGAGACTCAGGATTTTGACTAATTGCAGTCTAAAGTTCTGGTTAAATTCGGAACTTTGCTGTGATGGGCCTAGGAATGGTATCCACCAAAAAGGTTCTTCACGAACATGATATGAGGAGATGGTAGGGTGGAGAATCAGGATTTTTGACTAATTGCAGTCTAAAGTACTAGCTCAATCTAGAGCAAGAACTTGCTGTGATGGGCCTAGGAATGTTATCCACCAAAACAGTTCTTCACGAACATGACATGAAGAAATCTAAGTACCAATAGGAGATTCTAGAATGGAAATGTGGTGGGGTGGAGAATCAGGATTTTGCCTAATCACAGTGCAAAGATCTGGTTAAATTAGGAGCTTTGCTGTGATAGGCCTAGGAATGGTATCCACCAAAGCACTAACATGAGATTCTAGAATAAAAATATATTTTATAGTACGGAAGAAAATTTCGAAATGTAGTAATTTTAGCCAAGAAACTAGAATATAACGTAAATCGGAAGGAGGAGGTGGTAAGGTGGAGACTCAGGATTTTGACTAATTGCAGTCTAAAGTTCTGGTTAAATTCGGAACTTTGCTGTGATGGGCCTAGGAATGGTATCCACCAAAAAGGTTCTTCACGAACATGACATGAGGAGATGGTAGGGTGGAGAATCAGGATTTTTGACTAATTGCAGTCTAAAGTACTAGCTCAATCTAGAGCAAGAACTTGCTGTGATGGGCCTAGGAATGTTATCCACCAAAACAGTTCTTCACGAACATGACATGAAGAAATCTAAGTACCAATAGGAGATTCTAGAATGGAAATGTGGTGGGGTGGAGAATCAGGATTTTGCCTAATCACAGTGCAAAGATCTGGTTAAATTAGGAGCTTTGCTGTGATAGGCCTAGGAATGGTATCCACCAAAGCACTAACATGAGATTCTAGAATAAAAATATATTTTATAGTACGAAATTTAAGAATTTTTAGCCAAGAAATTAGAATTGAAATTAGAATCATAATCATATAGGAAATAGTTAGCTAGTTAGTTAATCTACTCAATAAAAATAGTCAGCTAGTTAGTTGATCTACTCAATTAAAATTAGTTAGCCATGAAATTTGAAAATTTGAAAATGTTGAATTAGCCATGAAATTTAATGTCAGATAAAATAAGTGGCGCACGGAATACGTGAAAGTTAGAAAAAAGAAAATATAGTAAAGTGTAGGTTAATAAAAAGAAAATATAGTGAAGTGTAGTTTTTTAATAAAAGTGAAGTGTAGTTTGATAAAAGTGAAAGCAGGTTTTTATATAGAGAAGAAAATAGTGCAATTGACACGGGAAACGAATGGATGAACGAGGTGAGTTTGAACAAATTTCCCTAATTTCAATGTAGAAAAACCTACTGAAGAGTCCCGTTGGGCAGGGACGAAACGCGTCTAGGTGCCCATCTAAGTAATATTTGAATTATACATAATATAAAATTGGAAGATTTGTGGTGAAACACATGTGGCTTTTTCAATTCAAATTTACTGCAGTACTGATCATGTGTTTTGTCACAATCTTTCACATCAATTGCTAATATATTGCAAATTTTCTCACATAAATTGATTTGGAATCATATATTTCGTTGCATTTTACATATTTTGTGGTAGTTTACATATTTTATTACAGACAGCCTTGATCATCCAATGTCGTCACCCGTCATGGATTGCAATTTTAGGAGAAATAGTTAGATTAAATTTAACAAGTTGAAATACTACATACGCAGGATGATTAGAGTAAATTTAGCAGTTGAAAAATAAAAATGCATTACATATTTAGGATAGTCGTATTAAACACATTACACATTACATATTTGAAATAATTGGACCAAATTTAAATATTGGAAATATTGAAAGAATTTTGAAAAATAAAGTACATATCACATATGTAGGATAGTGTTAGTGAACTTAACTAATGAATATATGAAAAATAGATTGAACATTCAAATTAGATAGATTAAACTTAATTACTAAATAAAATAGTCTCCAACATGCTTAGCTAGTAAAAAACAGAAACACAATAGCGGCAATGGAGAAATACACCCAAGGAAGTCACTGATTGTGTCAAGGGACTGTTTTAGTAAAAGCACCTACTGAACAGTTGGAAGAATCACAATCATACACAAAAGTTTCCTCAAGGAATAGGATTAGATAGCAACATAGGTAGGACAGAGAACACTGAACGTGCAAAAAGAGGAAACGGTAGGGTGGAGAATCAGGATTTTGCCTAATTGCGGTCTAAGGCGCTAGCTCGACCAAAAGAACATGATCCTTACTGCAATGGGCCTAAGAATGTTATCCACCAAAAAGGTTCTTCACGAACATGACACGAAGAAATCCAGTACTAACATGAGATTCTGGCATAAAAAATATAGGTTTATTTTTAAAAAAGTAAGAATAATATATATTATTATCTGTTGCTACGCGTTTCACTCGGCCAGTTTAAAAGCTATTGAGCTGAAATTTTGCACACATGCTTCTATTTAGTGCAGGCTGCCATACAAGAATGGATAAAAATCGGACCATGGGGTCATGGGGCTGCCATACAAATCCAACCCCCCATATTGGTTCTTCTAAGAAACATTTTTTTTACACCAAGTTCACAAAACCTTGAATTAATGTGTCTTTATCAAAGCAACTAAAAAGTTCAAAACGAATGGAATCGTATTGTGGGGTCATGCTCCGGCAGGGGCGAACCCAGGAATTTATTTCGGGGGGTGATTTGTATTTGCAAAGTGGATCATGAAATCGAACGCTTTAAAAGTTCTTAGACCTTAGGCGTAAGAGTTCCCATATACTGTCCGATCGACACACGGGACAACACAACATAACGAAAATTATATATTTTGTGGCGATGGAAGATCCATTGCTACTTTCGATGGAGAATGGGCCTGTCTAGACACTCAATTTTCGTTCGTCTTCGTCATTATGACAATTGAAACTTGGGATGTCTGCGCTATTTAAGAAAGGTATTAATTCTTGAACGCGACTGCAAATGTTGAATATGTCAACAATGCATCTATTCATACTTTTAACGAAAAAATTGATCATTAATCTGTCCTGAACGAAGCCGCGACACACATCTAACAATAAATAATGAACAGATGTGGATAGAATGAAGCATTCATCTCTTCTAATTACTTGACGCAATCAGTTCAATGTTGAAAGTGGAAACGGAGCTTGAAGACGATAGGGAAGACAAAAGCACGCATGTGTGGACATAGCCAATGAACGCCACACCCACAACATGAAGAATGACCACTGGTTTATATCAATAAATCAGCAACTGAAAACCCATGATTATCATGACAGATTGTATGAAAAATTGCATGGCAAAATGTTCCACACGTCCAATCAAAAAAATGGATTAGATGGTCACATACACCATCCAACTTATCGGGCAATCAACAAATTGCTTCAATTGATTGGAAGGTCTATGGGCACTCTAAAACGATAGTCTGACGTCGGGCATAGTGAAAATCATCACTTAGGTCAGTACTTCCCAACCGGGCGTGACGGTCGGCAAAGGGGGCGTGGGCCCAACTTGAGTGTTGATGTGATCGATTATATTACAAAAGCCATAAGCTTGCAAAATTCTTCGATTCATGGACAAAATTCATAAATTGCGGCAACGATAATAAAAACGAGACCGAGTTCTAATCGTGCGAATAGCACGATGAGTGTATACCCTACCATGTAGAAACCTAGAAGGCACGCAAACCCCAAAAAATCAAGTTTATCTTTTTTGTAGGGGAGGGAGGGGTAGATGGTTGGAACCTGGCACATATTTCATATTATTACAAGGCTACCATTTGATACTAACTACAAGTTTTTCGCGACATTCTAACAAAAGATATGGCTGAATATAACTTTGTAGGGGAGGTAGGGGTAGGGGTAGTCGGACGTTCTCCACTTTGCACCAACTTCAAGCATATGTCACAATTAGGTATTGATGAAAATTTCAGGTCGCTAGCGATATTCTGTTGAAAAATATGGGCGAATTAAACTATCACGGAGGGGTCATTTGTACGGGAGGTAGGGGAACCCTTGGTCCGATTTGGCCCATTTTCAATACCATCCAAGCTTTTATCAAAACAATCATCTGACCTAAATTTCAAAACGCTAGCTTCATTATTTCGGAAGTTATCGTGCGAACTGACAGACACACGGACGGACAGACAGACAGACAGACGGACATGGCTTATTCGAATCACGGACCGACCCTGATCATTTATATATATACTTTGTCATACCTCCGGTGGCTGTTTGATGATGATTGCTAAAATTGTTTTAGGAATAGAGACCGAGGGAAAAAAACTAGAAAGAAATTAAACTCCAATGACTTCAATTTGGCGTGTTGACGCACCGCTGAGCCAAAAAATTAACCTTGCCAGTAAAAATGAGTTTTTGGTCGAAAATCGGATCTTAGGCAACATTTTCAGCGCGTAATTACCGTTTTATGATTATGCGGCCTCAATTCTTGACGTAATGTAGTAGGGATGTAGGGCCAAATGTAGCTCTCCGCAATGCCCAATTCCGTTGTATACTGGCCGCTACGGCTTCTACGTTTTTCACTTCGTACAAGTCAAATTCAAACATTGCCATTCTGCATGCTAATTTTGAATTGCGAAAATGTAATCCAAGCTGATCTGATTAGTTCAAAATCTCTGTGAAATTGTTCCAAATTATGGCAAATTTTCTGTAATTATTTGCCAACATGGCAAATTCTTAACAAAATAAACGTTATAAAGCGAAATTTCCTCTGGGGCGCTTATCTTGCAAGGGGGGCATTTACTGAAAATGGTTGGGAACCCCTGCTTAGGTATTTGATTTATCAATAAAGATATGTTGTGTGAATTTCATTCATACCTATAATTTTCATTTTAAAATTTCGGGTTGTGTTTCATCCCCCAAATCCCCCCCTTGGGTTCGCCCCTGCTCCGGCAACCCCAATAAAATTTTCCGAGTAAATATTTTATTTGCCCACTTATTTCAACCAAGCCCAAACCTTTTGTCAAGACGGAAGAAAAAGAATGAGGAGGGGGATTAAATACAAATCATAGGTACGCCCGAAAAAACTTTTAGCCCAAGCTAAGGGTATCCAAATTTCGGCCGCGCCCGAAATTAGCCTCGGCCCCGGGGGTTGGCGAGCGAAGCCCCCTTGTTATATTTGTTCTCAAGATTTCTATTAAAAGGTTGTTCTTTCACCTTTGCTGCAAGTTTATCTCTATTTCTAACTGCCAGGATTAGTCCCTTTGTCATCCATGGCTTTAATTTAGTTTGGTTTCTACTCGTTTTCTTCTTGCTATGAGGGCAACTATTAAATAAATTTATAAGAATGCTGTAGAAGGTATCAAATGATTTTTCAGCATTTTCTTGCGCATAAACATCCAACCAGGTTTCCGTTTCTAATTTTCGTTTAAATTCTAAAAAGTGTAAAACTTTACAACTGTTCTTTGTATTTGCACATATATGTGATATTTTACTTTCCGTATCAATAAGATTGCCTACTATTGGAAAATGATCTGTTATGTACGTGTTAAAGATTGCCGAATTAAAAGAGAATTGTTTTTGGCTTTTGACAAACAAGTGATCTACACAAGATTCCCTAGAAATTGATTTTCGAGTGCAACCGTAAAGATATTTTATGAACCCATATTCTTGTAGAATGTTGAGATATTTGTGACCTGTTAGGTCTATGTTTCTTTCTATTATATCTATATTAGTATCACCAACAAGAATATGGTTTCTAAAATCCTTAGTATACAGCAAAAAATCTTCGAGATGTTCCGTAAATAAAATAGCATTTGTATCGTTTGGAGAACGGTATAATGCAGAAAGCAAATATTCATTTTCATTTATGGTAAATATAAGATTCATAGCATTTACTTCATTAATCTCGTAATTCATAATATTGAAACTTATACTTTCTTTGACATACACAACTAAACCATCACATTTGTTGTATTTAGTACTCTTTACTATTTTGCTGCAGCCAGAAATATTGTAACCCGAACAATCGTTAACAAGCCAAGTCTCCGATAGTACAATTATATCTAAGCTATTTTTCATACTTGACAGCCAAACACTAAGCTGATCAAAATTTTTGGAAATGCTACGGATATTTAAATGCATGATCTTTACACTATTTAATTCATTACTAAAAAATTCTTGAAAATTGCAACTAAATTTATCATGTTCATCAAAAACGATAGTGTTAATATTATCATCAATATCTAAAAAGTTGGTGATATTCATAATAAATATAAAGATATAAAATAATAACTATAAATAAAAATATAATGCCTTACAAAGATTTTAGATAAATAACTCGCCAACGGCTCAACAACCAACAATTTGGTTAAAATATGTAGAATGATAACAGTCTTTGGCACGAAATACTTAGAAGTTGGTAGGGCAAAGGCAACTCCCGATGAGTTGAAAAAAGTGGACTTTTTTGGTTACGATCTGAGATGGACGTATGGGTACTGAAATCAAAGGACTCGACAAGTACATTTTATATCAGTTACTTTTTTCCAAGTTCGAGCAACGGTAACGGAGTTCTGGGCTTTTAAAGTTAAGCTTACGTTTTCACCTCGGTTTTTCAAAACCGTTATAGGTATATGCAACTTTGCATAAATATTGGTCAACATGAGCTTATATACGCTAAATACTAAGACTATTGACATTTTCTAAAAAAAGGTAAATAACAGTAAATTTGTGAAATTTAAATTTGTGCGTGTGTAGCCCTTCTTAGGTCTGCAAATATAAAAAAAATTATAATGGTTTTTAGGAAATGACATAAGGATTATGTCTGCAAATTTTCATTTGAATAACTTAATTCAAACCGGAAATATAGCGAATCTGATATATGGAAAAGACGTTTCACAAAACCAGGGCAGCGTCTTAAGCATTTTTTCACTGTTTATCTTGTGACTGGATTAAACAATGAACATGAAATTTGGTGGCAATGCATAGAATGGTAAAAGTGTTTGGCACGAATACTTTTGAAGTATGTAGGACCAAGTTAACAGGGTGTCCCTGAATACATAGTTGCAAAAGTATACTTTTTCAATACGCATACGAAAGGTATCACATATCAACAGGGTCAACGAATTACTTTCATATCAGTTCCTTTTTCTTTATTCGGAGGAACGGTAACGGATTTACAGCTAATAAATTCAGCTTATGTGTACGAGTATAACCATCCTTACGTTTGCCTGAATTTCTTTTTGTTGAGAACTCATCACAAATTATAAATCCAAAAATGTCTGTACATTTGCCGTTGAGTACTTTTATTTAAATTGGATTCATATAGTAAATCCAGAATCCTGTAACACTTTTAATTAGACCAATCCAAAAATAGATTTAGAGGAAACATTTCATTAATGTTGTGCACAATTCTTATTTATTGCTTATAAAATATATGTAAAAAAATATTCACTCTGCATTAAAATTCCAAAAAAAAACCCTGGTATTGCGGGCGCAGCCCTCTTCACGCTCGGTATTTTTTCCAATATAGTATAATGCTGGAAATAAAACGGAAAGCAGCGAGGCAACAAACGAAAGCAGCACCATGCATTTTAAGTGGCTCCTTCCGTAGTATATATTGCCGCTTGACTCAACAAATTCCGTGGAACAATATTTTCTTTTCCTAAAATGTCCATAGCGCATACAAAGAGTACCATATGTATCTTATATTAGTCATTGTTAAATCAGCTTCTGAAAATTAATTTTTCGGACCCGTTTCAGCAACTTATTTCATTAGAATTTAATTTTTTCAATCTTTCTCTATAACTAGACTAGTCATATTATCTACATATTTATTTATCAGAGATGTCCAGAATTGGTGAATTCCATATTTCAGGGAGCGAAAACATCCAATAAAAATTCACTAAAATAAAATATTAATTGCAACTTTGGACTTACCCATCTACATGTTGCCCCTGTAACCACAAGAATTACGATTTTTTATTTAGAATTTCTGATTTTGTCAAGTGAACTTATCTTTATGGATCGCGGCCTTTTATTTTTATTAGTGGCATTACAAACAAGTTCTATCTATGACTTTTTCCACATTTTGCTCGACATTATCAACTGTAGATAGATTTTTCTATAATAAAAAAAACCTAATTGCATTTTTTTTTTTCAAATTATTATCATAAAGTTGTACTATGCTCTTTGTAAGATTGCCTAAGAGGCTTTAAATATGCTAATAACTATTTCATGACCACGAGTCTTGTGTAGTATGTACCTAATTGTATTCTTTTGACGCCTATAATTTCTATGGTAGCATACTTGGCATATTGAGTTGCTACCTTCTTTCTTTCATAGGTTGCTTCTGTGACATATAAATTACTCATGGAAGAGTACCCGGAGATGATGAGTATATTATTCATTCATGCAATTTGGATGCATAAATTCACCAAAATGACCATAACATCTTTTTTGTCTTCGTCTGCGCGTTTCAAGTGAATTTCATAGATTTTGTCGTCGATCGGCCTTAATTTAAAACAAACCACTTTTGTATGCCAGTAGCCATTCTGTGCTAGCTATTTTCTTCGACAACTCGACTAAAGAGTCTTCGAACTTCGAGCAGTTTGTTGGTAAGTAAGTTTGGTCGTGTATATGGAGCCACCGGGGACAGTAGGTGACTTTATAATGGAGATACAGTCGATTCTCTGACTATGACTGCCATAAGTTAGTGTGTAACTACTATTGGGATGGTATCGCGCCACCATTCACCATCGTTGGTGGAGTATAGTACATGCGAGTAAATACGTTCGTACGAAACATAACAATCAGTTCGGTTTAGTATATTGAACACTACGGACTTCGTCAACCATATAATATAGCGACTATCGCGGTGTCGCGACGACTACGGTTTACGCGCGACTTTAAAAGACTGTGAGAAAAGCGGTTAAATGTGTATCTCGCTATAAAAAGATACTTGTTCGTTACATACATAACACGGTTTTGCAAGCGATTATAAAAATCATTGCACAGAGATTACCAGTGAAATCGAATTTCACATATTGTGACGACTATAGTGTGAAAATTAAAAAAACAAGTGAGCTAAAATTTTAAAAATTGTGTTAATCTATTATTTTAAAATCGATCTAATGGATGGATACATTTTAAATGTATCGATAGTGTTTCGTGCGAAATTTCTATAGTATTGTGCACGAAAAGTCTATTAACGTCGTTCGTTACGTGCCTCTATGCTTATAGTTTTATTGACACGCCATTTGAATGAAGATAAATATTTAAAATAAAAAAAAGTGATATCGACTCGTTTATATTACGATAAATGGCGGGAATATCGTCCTTGGGCTATTGATTTCTACCTTTCTTTACACATAATAAAGTCGCGTACATAAAAATAAATGCTAGTTCTTCGCACAACTCAAGCCAATATTTCCTGAATATCCTTGAACCTCGTACTAATTGTTTGCTATATATAAGATTGATGACTTAGATTGTGAAAAATGTATAGAAACATGAATCTGAAAATCGTTTTTCTGACATAGCGATAATTTTGTACCATATCCATTAAATAGGAGTGGCTCTGTAATATGAAAAACATGAGCAGAATATCAATCAGAGTTCAGTTTCATTAAAATGAATTGAAATGAAATTTGCAACCGGCTTCGATTAATGATTCAATAAGGCTATAATAATGTCACCCCGTCGTTGAGGGGTGGTCGACTTGAATGCGTTTGTTTCTAGTCAACTTAGAACTGATATGCCACTATTTTTAGCATAAAGAATGCAGGTATTTGAAGACGCAAAATAATCCCTGAGCATTCGAATGTACATATGGTAAAAAGCATATCAACTCTTCACTAAAAAAAAGTCTTATAGCTTGTTTAAATTCGTTTTGTTAGTACAAATTAACATTTCGGACAAATTTACTACATTTTAAGGGTGAATTTAACTATCTAAAATAATTTTGCTGTAGGAGAACTCATAAAATAAAAAAGAAAAGTCATTAAGTAATTCTAAATCCTGGGTAGTTCTAGTACTGGCATTTAGTAGGTGGCACTATGTCGGGTGGCCAAAAGCCTCCAAGTAAATTTTGTTGGCGTATCATTTGGACTTAAATTTGAAAATAGGAGTATACATTTTTCCTTCTCTAACGTTAAAATGAGATGATGGAAATTTAGCACATATTTCCATCATCTCATGTTGATCTTTTACAGTGTGGAGAGAAAGATGAAATTTTGTTCTTACTAGTACTCCTGTATTCCGCTAGTTACTGCCCTAGCTGCCTCTGGCATCTACTTTCCGTAGTAATCAAGGACATGTGTGTGAGGGGAACTAGGATCATAGTGCGCGTATTTTTAGTTTCCAGTTTTGTATCGTATTTTGAACCATACTTATTATATTCGTAAAGATTCGTGACGAGCCCTTACACAAAAATTACGGTTGAATTTCTATTAGGTATACGCACCCTCATATTTGTATTATATTGATTTATTTTAAAAAAAAACATATAAAATAATGAAAACCGTAAGAATGTCGAGACAAGTTTATAAAAGAATTCGTCACCCGTCGTAACCCGTAAAAACAAAAAAAAAATATTAAAAAAATGTGATGTTACCTTCGAATGAATAAGCGCATATTTGGAAAGTATTGTCATAGTGCCTAGACATCTTGTCTCCCCTTTGGGTGACTGCTACGTATATCCTTCATTAAGTGGACACTTAGTCAACCTTTTCAGGGTTAAAGGTATAATGTCTAAGCGTTTACGGAGTTTATGAATTCATCAAAAACCATTAACCTTTTCAAATAATTGGATGTTGATTAATTTTTCAACAGAACATGAGTACACAAATATTGATACGAACACATAGTAGATCCTTTATCTAATCTAAGGATTTATGTCTTTCAATTACAGTTAAACAATGAAGTGAGACCTATATTTATTGGAGCCTGAAATTAAGCAATGTAATATCTACGAGAATGTCGCTAGTCAATCTTTTAGTGGAATAAAATAAATAAAATAACGTCTGAAAGTTGTAAAACGAAACCACGAAAAAAAATTACGAAAAAGTTTATGTGTGTACAATAATAATAATTTTCCAAAACACGGATCTGTAAAGAGTGCATTATAGTGTTATTGTTTTCGTGAAGTGAAGGTTATTTCGTGCACTATAAGATGATGATGTCGAATTGCATGATGATGCGACGACGTTTGCAAATTTTCATTATTGTTTTAAGTGCAGTGTTGGCTTTATTGAGTACGGCCGGAGCTAAGCCCACCTTGAACTTTTCATTTCCCAAATCATTTTCGCCGGTACGCTCGCTACAATCATTCACACAACAATTTGTCGAGAAACGTGCACAAAATCAAATGAAATCGTACAGGTAAGAAATTATGGCAATAAACAATAAGTATGCATTTATGTAATGCTTGAAATAGATATGATGCAGCAACAGCAGCAGCGGCCCAATGCATTATCGTTGCTGCATCATATCTAATCTATTCCCAGCATGATAGGTTTTTGTTTGAATTTGGAATGTTTTTTTCTTTAATTTCTGCTATACCAAAACAATATCCTTGGCATGAGAAATATAAAATATTTCACAAATCAAAAAGAATCGTTTCGAATTGATGCAACATATTTTATAGAGATACTATCATAAAAATGCCAAGCGTCCAGAGGGCTTCGCCCACAGTACAAGGGTTTTTAAAAATTTTAATGCGTACGTAATAGTGGCTGTAAATTATGCTTTTGAAGTTATTAGCTCTAATTCCGTTACCGTTATACCGATGAGTCCTCGAATATGAGTACTCAAACACCTCTCTCCGATGAATAATAAAAGAATCGATTTTTGCACCTATTCCAGGACACCCTGTTGAGTTGGCCCTACAAAATTCACAATTGTGCGAACCAATAGCAATGCCCTTTTATGCCTTTCTATTAAAATGCATATTGATCGATGGAGCCGATCACGAGTGATTCAGTAGATCGGAAAATACTCGCAAGCTTGGCATTGTGAAACGCCCCTACCAAGATTAAGATTCCTTATATTTCCTGTTTGGATAAAGCCATTGGAATGACTTTTGCAGACATATTCCTTATTCAATTTCCAAAGAATCCTCATCAACATTTTGAAAATTACAAATCTATGGGTTGCAACACACGCACAAACTAAAATTTCACGAATGTTGTTTATTTTTTCTTAGCAAAAATCAAGATGCTTAGTATGTAACGTATACAGGGTGTCCGGAAACTGCCGCATAAACGCACCGGATTGTGATTCCTCATGTGATTTCCAGCAAAAAAGTTGTACGGAACATACCCCCTTAGCTTAACCCTTTAGCTGCCACAGGCATTAGAAGATTTTTGAAAAAATCATTTTCTTGTACGACTAAAACTTCAATATCTCAAAAGGTAGACTAGCTAGAATAGCGAAATAAAATGATTATCACAGCCAAAAAAATAAAACTAACGGCACAAAAATCTGATAAGGTAAGTTTGGTTTTCACAGAACTTTAAAGTCAAATTTTAGTGATTTATCCCAAAAACAACATGTTTTTCCATCTCAATTTTCTCCAACTTCTGCCAAGGTGAGATGCTCGTACGATTCTTTTAAAAAATTTGGCGCATAGTCTAACGATCATTTCTTTCTTACATCATTTTATTCTAGCTTCGTTATTTCTAACAGTTTTAATGCCTTAAGTGCAAAAAACTAGGGTTCTCGATTTCGACATACTTTGAATAGATTTTACCAATTGCAGATCTTTAGGAGCAGTGTGAATTGAATTGTATTGAATTCAAGCTAAAATTAACCCTAGTTTTTTACTCTTAATGTATAAAAACTGTTAGAAATAATGGAGATAGAATAAAATAATGTAAGAAAGAAATGATCGTTAGGCTATGCGCCAATTTTTAAAAGAATCGTACAAGCACCTCTCCTTGGCAGAAGTTGGAGAAAATTGAGATGAAAAAATAGACTGTTTTTGAGTCAAATCACACAAATTTGACTTTGAAGCTCTGTAAAAACAAAACGTCTTATCGGATTTTAGTGTGGTTAGTTTTATTTTATAGGTAAATTTGTTAGCTATAATAATCATTTTGTTTCAGTATTTTAGCTGGTCTAGCATTGGAGATATTGAGCTTTAAGTCGTGTAAACAAATTATTTTTTCAAAAATGCCTGTGGCAGCTAAAGGGTTAAGCTAAGGGGGTATGTTCCGTAAAACTATTTTCCTGGAAATCACATCTCTCTCTTCATTACCGTAACTCCTAGTGGAGCATGATGCGTTGATGACTACCGTGTCACAACGTTATAAAGACAACTGATTTCGGAGTGTGATACGGTTGTCAGCCATACCACTTCCTAGTCGCATGGTTAGTTTATTATTCTACGATAAGAATATTCCTTATTATCTTCTTCTGAATAATAAACTTGCGACGAGTCGCGCCGAGTTTGGAAACTCGTTTCTCTATTAGTGTATATTTCACAGACTGGCGACCGAACGATCACGGCCACAGAGCACGACGGAAATCACATGACGAATCACAATCCGGTGCGTTTATGCGGCAGTTTCCGGACACCCTGTATATTCTCATACTGACCAATCTCTGCGCAAAGTTTCATGTCCGTGCCTAAAGCTGTTTGGAAAACCGGAGGGGGCGACCCATAACTCGCTTACCGTTAGTTAAAACTGGAAAAAAGTAACTGATATGAAATGTTCCTAACAACTTTGATGTCGATGGGTTATTTAGTGAACAGGCGGACGGACAGACAGACGGACGGACACAAATCGATTTTATAAGATTTATTTATTTGCTTTGAAAGTGTATTTTTATGATTTGGACATTTATTTATTTGATTTGGAAATTTATTTTCCTGGTTTAGGTATCTTTAAATAAGACTTCAAAATTGAATTAAATAAAAAGTATAAGGCATTATTATTTGTTTATATTTATGAAAAATCCAAAGTCTGCTTCTATTTCTTTAAACACGTAGTCCGACAATGCTCAGCGAGAGTTTTTTTTTAGTTTTGGCAATCGCATTCAAATGTTGATAATAAATTTGAATAATTTAATTTCGAAGTCAATCTTTAAGCAATTTAGTGTCTGTCCTCTGTATCCATCCCCTTCACATGATTTTACTGCATAAAGGTTTGTGTTAGAGACGACTCATGGGATCATCGCTCAGCGATCGAAGTTAAACCACCGGTTTTGAGCACTATATGGGTATATTTTCTATACAGACATGTTCCTTTAGTCCATAGTCGATACTAGGAAAGTAGAACCATTCAAAAAATATTTAAATACGGCTCGAAATCGGATGCAAAATTACGATCGCCGAGCGATCATCACATGAATTGTCTCTACGAACACGTACCTTAATCTGTTCGAATGTCAATGAGAGCGCGTGCTTTGCCTGTTACTTTTATTAGTCACAAGAAAATATAACTTTTCCATAAGTAGACTCCAGTCTCCTCGCGGACCACCTACGACTATCTAGCGGACCACTTCTGATCCGCGAACCACCTGTTGGGAAACAGTGAGCGCTTATACAGGGTGTCCCGCATTAGTTGGTCAATACTGTAAGGGCTGATAGCACAACTTGTTTCAGCAAGAAAATTACCAATACAATCGATATTTTTTTTACCGTTACCTTGTTATCGCTCTTTTTGTGAAAGTCATCGGAAATCCAAGATTTGATTTCAGTTTCGGTATAGTTTCTGAAACTGAAATCAAATCTTGGATTAAATCATCAGGAGGGCTGCAAATTATGATTTTGCATGACAAGTCACGATTTTCGATGACTTTCACAAAAAGAGCGATATCCAAGTTAACGGTAAAAAAAAATCCGATTGTATTGGTAATTTTCCATAGGGTGTATATACCGTCCTAATCTAGTTCGCGTATTAACTGCTTCTTTTTATTCGAATTGGTTGTGGAATGTGCAGATGTTTACAAATGGTTTATCTGACATTTTGATTATTTGGGCAATATTATAATTGAAATATGTTAATCTCGCGTTGTTTCTAACCAGGAATTTCATATAAACTTTGTAGCGAAACGAAAATCGAAACAATATCAGCCCAATAACAAGACGTCTTCGCTCTTCCTGGATAAATTTCAGAGACAGTCGCTTGTCTAGGCATAATGTATTGTCAAGCCCCACGCCATCTGTTGCGAGTGGTTAGTACAGCCCGTATATACCGTCCAAAAATAAAATAATTTTGCCTAAAACTTTGCTCCGGTATATACACGGTCAGTGCCTTAAAGGTACTAAAAGTTTCACTGGATTCACCTATTGATGTTAAAGTTTTAAGCATATGACATGAAATTTGACTGACGGTACGGTACGACACCAATTACGGGTTAAGCTATCTATCTGTATAACCGCAGAGTAAATAGAGCCTTGCGTGCAAATAACAAAATGGAGGCCTATCCTCAGAATTTCTTTAGCTGTGGATTTCCTGTGCATTAAACGGATTAATGGATTTGACTTTAGTCGGAATTTTATAGAGTTTTTACCTACTACGCAAAATTAGTTTTGCTCTGCTTATCACGTCCGCGATCTTTTTTACGACATCTTTACTTACACCACAACATTTACACTTTAAAGTTATATTTTTATGTCCGCACGAACGGTTTTTTATGGTTATTGACCTTTGTTTCAGAGACTCTGATATTGCGTATTCTGTGGTAAAAATTGTGTGTTACCCTCACACTTTGGAAGATTCAAGATTCACACAGTCAGGGCCTCTGTAGTCGAGTTGCCACCCTCCGTCATTAGTTTAAGTTGAAAGTAGATCAGACGCATTCAAACTAAATACATATACTCGGTGCCAAAATACATACACTCGGTGCCAAAAACGGGCAGTTTTTTATTCGATATTTATGATTTTATTATAGCGAAAAGCCTTGAAGCCCTAGGAGCGGATCCAAACTCTTTTCCCCGAGGGAGCACCCGCTCTCCCGCTACAGTCCACAAAATTGATTGTTTTCAGTACGGGATGAGTTTCCGTAACGTTTAGTGAAATTGAACTCAATCGAAAAGTCTCGCCTCCCAAGCAATGGATATTAAGTCATTTTGCTTAGTCACACCCGTTCTCCAGCTCCACGAAATCATATACAAATAATACATATATGTCCAAATTGGTACAAAATGTTGTTCCTATGAAAATGTATCTGAAATTTCCTAGAGCTTTCAAGTGAATCGCATGAGCCTGTGTGCGTGTGAATTTGAGATAACGTTTTCCAGTTCAAGAGAGTCAAGAGACTCTTTTTATAGTATCTTTTAAGAATCACTCATCGCTTGCCATTGCCTGCGACTTCCGTGGTGTGTGATGGATATCTCCGTACTCCGTGACGCATGACAAGTGGACCGAGTGGGTCCGAGGAAGAGAGCAACTTGCCGTTGCGGACAATATGTTATGTTATGAACACAGAAATGATTATGAAATTCATTCACTGCCACGTCCCGCCCGCGTCTTGTGTGGTGTGCGATGTATGGCACCGCGGCGCGGCGCGCGCAAGATAAGTGGACCATTTAAAATTCGTCTGTGGCACGTGCATCTATATTTTGAGGTTCAGATTATCTGAGCCGATGTCAAAATGAAAAGTCTCTATTGGAGACGATAATTAATATAAATTTAGGTGAGTTTTAGGGTCAAAGACATGGAGTTTCTGAAAAAATACCTTCTTTGTTAGTCCCTTCGGGCATTTTACTCACTCCATAACTTGTGACAGAATAAAGGAAGTTCAAATTTTGCACATATTATTTTTGGAAGAAGCTGTTCCTACATGTTGCGACCACTTTATTCAATACCTTTTCTAAATTTGCATTTATGCGATCCTGTCTAGACAGCTCTAGATTTTTCAATTTATAGTATACATAGTATTGTTTCTTGATATGCCGGCCGCAACAAGCATAGCAAGAATTAGCCAAAACGAAAGCCCGTATTTATAAACATACCTTACCTTAAAATAAATGCCATTTCCATTAGTTTTCATTGAAATAATTTATTTTCTCGAGACAATGCATCCTTGACTTAAGGCGATTTCAAGGACACTTTGAAATTTTGCAATAGTCAACCTCACTTGAAGTCAATGTAGCTAGTTACCTACCTTGAGTTACTATTATATTACACTTGTATTAAAAGCTTAAGGTCTCCTTGAGTTTCGCCTTAAATCAAGGATGCATTGACTTCTAAATATAAATTATTTCAATGAAAAACTACTGGAAATGACATCTAATTTTTGAATTTTGGCATACTTGACTAAAGGTCGCCTTGAGTTAAGGGACATACATATGTCTATAAATACGGGCCTAAAAGTATAAATTTCGGTATCAAAACCAAATTTTCCGATAGCTTTTTTTTTATTAGTTGTAAGTTAAGAAAATATACAGGGTGCCCGGAAACTGCCGCATAAACGAACCGGATTGTGCTTCCTCTTGTGATTTCCAGCAAAAAAGTTGCACGGAACATACCCCCTTAGCTTAACCCTTTAGCTGCCACAGGCATTTGAAGATTTTTGAAAAAATCATTTTCTTTTACGACTAAAACGTCATTATCTCAAAAGCTAGACTAGGTAGCATAGCAAAATAAGATGATTATTAGGTACAGATGATTATTACCCAAAAAATGAAACTAACCGCACTAAAATCGGATAAGAGGTTTGGTTTTTACGGAACTTCAAAGTCAAATTTTTGTGATTTGACCCAATAACAAAATATATTTACATCTCAATTTTCTCCAACTTCTGCCAAGGTGAGGTGCTTGTACGATTCTTTTAAAATAGGCGCATAGTCTAAAGATCATTTCTTTCTTACATCATTTTATTTTAACTTTGTTATTTCTAACAGTTTTAATGCCTTGCGGTCCATCTACACTAGCAGCCAAATGGCTGCGCGTCCAAAAACTGGCATCGCGTGCAGCCATTTGGCTGCTCCTTAGCAGCCACACTGTAGCAGCCAAATGGAGACAGGAAATGACATAACCAAAATTTCATTTTGGTGATTTTTTAAAATTTAATTATCAAAATCGGACTCTGCGCGTTTGAATTATTACATGGCCATTCAATAATTATTCAATTTCACACAAAAGATCGAACAAAAGTTGTAAAATTGTCACTTTGAAATTGACAAGCGGTTGGTTGAGTTGCCATATTGAATATCAAAACTGGACGCATAGCCAAATGGCGACTAGCTTGGATGGAATTACAACAGCCATTTGGCTGTACGTGTCGCCATTTGGCGACTAATCTAGATGGACCTTTAAGTGCAGAAAAATAGGGTTAATTTTAGCTCTATTTCAATTCAATTGAAACTGCCCCTAAAGATCTGCAATTTGGTAAAATTTATTCAAATTATATCAAAATCAATCCAAAATTGAAACTCATATATTCCTTACTCTCCAATAGAGACTTTTGCGTTTTCAGACTTCTGATACAAATTTCGTTAACAAACTTTCATACTAAAGTGGGCATTCTGATTTGTTTCAAACAATTTAATCAATATGATCTTATTATAGCCGAAGAAAAAAAAATATGGACGTCGAACGACAAAAATCTTGCATTGATGGATTTTTGGGGATGGCCTCCTGATTATGGGGAGTCCCAACAGATTATAGGTTTGCAGCCTTGAAAAGGAGGGAGGCGTACTTGCGTTTTCAGAAGTTGGAGGTTTTTAAAAGAGTCTAAAATGAAAATATTCTAATTTATTTTTTAGTCTAGCGACAAATTTTTCACTAAAATCCTAATGTATTATATACAATTGCAAGGGTAATTTTATGTGTATTTTTTCGTTCTCAGACCATTTTTCTGTATATGTATTTTGTCGGTTTTGAAATGTTTGCTAAAAAGTAAAAAATACTCCCCTATCCCCTTTTTCCAAGGTTGGAGCCCTCCAATCGTTGGGGAGTTTTTTTTCCATAATCAGGACGCCATCAGCATCACCAACCATCCTGCAAAAATCCAGCGATATACGATTTTTGCCGATCAAATATCGTATTTTTATTTGATCAATACTCAACTCATTCTCGTTCTCATATCCCTCTAATTGAATCGAGTACAGAACCAGACAGAACAACCTGCATACAAATTTTCAGTTGATGTTCTGTATAGAAATATAACTCTTTTCAAATGTGTATGGAAGTTGCGTTACCTTCTCCTGCACTAAATCCACTCACTCTACCGCATGCTACCACCACATTGCATTAACAGCGCGGCATGCAACTTACGAAATGCACTAATGAGGTCAATGAACGCATGGCTACCTGTTCCGCAACCTCAAGAAATGCATTGTGATCAAATCATCTTTCATCTTTTTTCAATACGCAGTTTTCGCAGGCGCAGATACTTTTGCGTAAGCCACCCCGACCCATGGCATGGGACAGTGGAAGAAGATACACTCATGAAGTCGACAAATGCACGAAAACCTGCTCTGGCAGAGTATCTAAACTCTCTTCAACTTGAACTGTGTAGCAAAAGAGCAAATAGCTTTAATAGCCTGTATACGTGTATCTGTATTGTCGTATTTGTGACATTGGGTGCCGATCGGACTACATGGCCAAAAAAATGTGTACCCGATTTTGAGTGAGCTTTGGACATATATGTATTATTTGTATATGACGAAATGGTCGTTTTCAATACTTAATGAAACCAGCCCGAAATTGCAGTTTCCAGGAGGAAGAGGTGGGGTATGCTATACCATAGGAGAAAGAAAGTGAATCCAGGGAACCGTTCATTGGTGGTCAAGACCCTTCGTTATAATAGGGTAGATGTAAAAAAAAGGAAAAGTGTCCAGTTTCCTTGGTTCCAAGTATATGTTACTTCTTCCACGCGCGATTCCCAAAGCTACATATGTATAAGTGTGAACTGGCAGGCTGAAACTTACAGTGGCATTTCTAACGCCCCGTGCACATATAAAAAAAATAAATAGTTCAGTGATCAGACTTTTTTTCAAAATTTTAGTGTTCGCTTAACTCGTTAGTCAGGCATATTGAACCAATTTAGGAGTCAAGGATCAATCAATTAATCGTTGGATTGTAAAAATAAGAGTCAATGTCGGAGGGCGGCAAAAGTCGAAACGCCTACTGATGTCAGATATATAAGCATAAAGTAAGAAATTGGAATAGAGATGGAACTCCATATAACATTAAAACCTACTGAACAACATTTTACCTTTGAATGTGTGCTGTATGTAACGTGTACATAAGGGAAGATATCTTCCTGTATGTACACGTTACATACAGCACACACTCAAAGGTAAAATGTTGTTCAGTAGATTTTAATGTTATATGGAGTTCCATCTCTATTCCAATTTCTTACTTTATGATATAAGTCCACCACTGACCAAAGGAACGACTTTTGCAGAGTTTCCTTTTTTTATTTCTAATTTATTTAAACTGCTTCCTGAAATATCGAAATGTGTATATTTCACAGAACATTAATTCAATGGAAAGATGAAAGTTTCAGAAATATGACGCCCTTCAAATTTTACGCCCCGGGCAGTTGTCCAGGTTGCCCATATGGGAAACCCGGCCGGGCACACAGTATTCATAGCGAGCCTATTAAAAAAAACGAATACACTAGTAACACACTAATAAATTTATTTGTATTGTGTTAGAATACCTATTTTGTTTTATTACACAATTTGGTACACTGTAAAAACAAGGTGGAATTTTACATCGAAAATTCGTTGAATTTTACACCTTTTTTCTCTCGCAAAATTAAACGTTTACTTTTCAACAAAATTTCTAGTAAGCCCACAAAATAGTGTAATATTACACAGATTTTTTAATATTACTCTATTTTGGTGTAATTTTACACCAGATTTGCTGTAAAGATGTGTCATTACTTTATTTATGTGTAACTTTACATTTTCAGTGTATATTTACCAATAAATCGGAAGTTGTAATTTTAAGGAAATTTTCATGTAATATTACGGTTTGGTGTAAACAGTTACACCTACATTTGTGTAAAACTGAGTGTGTTACAATACTTTTGTGCATTATTGCATTTTCCTGTATCTCACAAGTGGCTTGTTCTGTGTGCAGTTCTGTTCAGTCTGTTCCGTCCGAAGTGCGTTCGTGTGAGCATCACATTATTGTTGTTGTTGTAGCGCTTTTTTGCTCTTGAACCGAAGGGGGTGTGGCAGCTCTTGGCCGTTGGAATAATCGGTAGCTCCAGGACAATTTACATCGAAGAACCGGCTGCCGTAAATTATTATTATAAACCTGGATGTAAGTTTACATATTTGCTGGTGTAAATTTACATTTTTTCCAGTGTAAATTAGCTTTTTTTTATTTAAATTTACATAAGTCTTATGGTTGAATTAGATATCCCGCGTCAGCATCAGCATCGGCAGAGGCATCGGCATCAGCAGAAAAATTTCAATTTAGAACACACGCCTTTGCCTTTGATGACCCACAATGACAGCAGCGGCAGAAGCAGAAAAATGCTTCTGCCGATGCTTCTGCCGCTGCTGTCAATGTGGGTCATCAAAGGCAAATGCGTGTGTTCTAAATTGAAATTTTTCTGCTGATGCCGATGCTGATGCTGACGCATCCAATCTATTTCAACTATAAGAGTAAGTTTACTTATTTATGCGTGTGCAAATTTACTTATTACCGTTTGTAGATTTACACCAATTTTGCAGTAAATATTTACACCGTAAAGCATAAAATTGCTCTCGTTCATATCGTGGTGTAAATTTACTACTATAATAGAAGGGAAAAAAGTTTCCTCCTATTATTAGAGTAAAATTTTTTCGAGTGTACTCTAGTCCTCGAGACGACGGAAATCTCTCCGTATATATAAAAAGAATTTATTGGAATTCCGAGTATACATTTTCAATATTCACCAACAATTTAACGTACAAGCAAGGTTTTCTCATTTTTTAGGGTTGAACGTACAAATCGTGCTACAAAACTATTCAAATACGTAATGCCATGCATCAAAAAGTTTGACACTATTGTATAGCACAGATAAGCAGAACTAATCGTTTTTTTTTTCTCGTACAAATTGTAATGCTTAAATAGATGTTATTAAACTTTTTTATTTAGTAACATATTAACAAAACATGTAAAATAATACATTAATGTTTTTATTTATTTTTATGTTTCAGTGGAAGGCGTGTACAAAATGATTCGTTGATCATGATCTACCACAACGACTTAACAATAGCGGTTGTGGAACTTGGCGAAGATAAGCTTTTACTCGGATGTGAAATGATTGAAATATAGTGAGTATGATCGTATGTTCGTCATACATATTTATGTTTTTTTCCAATATTCATCT
The DNA here is from genome assembly GCA_949715475.1 of Microchrysa polita. Classification (NCBI taxonomy): domain Eukaryota; kingdom Metazoa; phylum Arthropoda; class Insecta; order Diptera; family Stratiomyidae; genus Microchrysa; species Microchrysa polita. The sequence goes on from OX454417.1 coordinate 22,629,733, forward strand.
GGATGGAAAATAAACAACACTTGTTCTTAAACTAAATTTAGTTACAAGATTGCAAAATTGGAACATTACCTGGTAGCGTAATGTTCCAATTTTGCAAGACGAATTTTCTTGTTCTTATTATCGACACTAGCGACACTTATTTTACCGTCCGCCATATAGCGGACACATAGCGGAAAATATCGGAAACACAAAAGTTCTTTCTATGAGAACGGATAGCAGAAAAAGCCAGAGAACAGAAAGCAGCAGGCGAGAGCAGCACCATGCACTTTAAATGGGTGCTGTCATGTTGACAGCTTGTTCCTGCTGCTGTTCAACAGCAACACCCATTTAAAATGCATGGTTCTGCTTTCGTCTGCTGTCTTGCTGCTTTTCTTTCTTTTTCCAGCATTATTGACTGATTTTCAGTGAAACCGTTTTGACGCAGAGTATTATTATCAGAGTTGTTCATTTCCATGTAAAAAAACAATTTTTTACATTTTTACTGTAAAAAATGTAAAAAATAGGTAAAATATGTAAAAAACGTAAAAAGCACGTAAAAAATTGTAAAAAAATGTAAAAAATGAAATAAAATGTAAAAATCCTATTTTTTGTCTTCGAACTGTAACTACGTGGTACAGTTTCGTTTGTATTATTGTAAGGGTGTCGTTTGTGTTTGTGATAAATATTCTGCAAAAATTAACCCAGGAAGACCGTCCACCACCAAATTCAAAGTGTTGAATTTTAATAGGTTGAAGGCAAAAGGTATTTTATTTGCCACAAAGTATTGCAAAACACCGCAAGTTCTCGGCTGTCTATGCATAGGTAAATTCTTTTTTTTTTTTTGTTACACGAAAATTATGCCGAATTTTCCTTCAGAAACCGTTGTACATATAAACACTGAAGAGGCGGGAGGATGCCGAGAACGGAGTCTGGAAAGTGCAAACGAAAACTTTGTGGAAACTTCTAAAACCGATTTGATTCCGGTAATTTATTGGGCTATATGCTGTCGCTTACATTTCGTGCAGGGTGCAGGTAGGGTGGCCAGATTCCCCGTATTTTACGGGTTACCCCGTTTTTCGGGCACTGAAAGTCCAAAAACCCGAAATCCAAAAAATAAAATACGGGGCAAACAATGGATGATTCAAGAAAAAACTCCTTAAAAGGGTTGGAGACAATTTTTTATTGTATTAAGTAAACGAAATACTTCGAAATTTGCAGCACGAACTGAAATTTGAGCAACTGGAGAGAATAGTCGGATGTCTAAATATAACTACATTGAACTTGGATGGACTTTATGAGCATTTTACACAAAAAACCTTTATCAATTTCGTCCCCTGATAGTGGATATCCAAAAACCTTTGTTCAAATCGAACGAGGGTTTGGCTTAAAATGTACTCCACTATAAGGGAACGAACTCGATAAGGGTTTTGGGTAGTTGTGACACTAAAAAAGGTGACGAATTGAACAAGGTTTCCTAAATACGCGTCCCGGAAATTAAATCTTTACCTTTATATTGCAAAATGAAGAGTAATTGGAGGCTGTATCATCAAATAAGAAATATTGTTACAAAAAATAAATCACATATCGGCATAAACATATTTTTTTTTTAATTTTTGCCCCGTAAAAAAATCGAAAACCCGTATTTTGTACCCTAGTGACCTGTAAATCGAAGGCAGGCAGGTGATCCCCTAGGTGCAGGCATAAAGGCATACTACTCCAATCAATAAAGAGGAAACATAGGGGTTAGCGTGCAAAAGGTGCGCTAGTCACAAATTTTTTATATGATGTAATGGCAGGTGGGGTAAGTTAAAATCCAAGTTTGCGTCACTCTACCCCCTGTGCTCCCGCTGCCATCTTGAAAAAACTATCTAAAATAGGTTCTTTTATCAGTTTTTGGGCTCTACCTCTTTTCCAGTCCCTTTGAGCAGAAAATGTGCCAAGTGTATTTTGTAGAGCACAAAATTTTCAATTTTTTTTTTCAATTTTCAATCTAAAAGGATTTACTCTACATTCAAAATTACCAGAGTTATAGCGCCAAGAAAATGGAGGAAATATAAAAAATCATGCAAATTTTACAGTTTTTGTCCATGCAAGGCAAAACCTCCCCATTGATTGGAGTATACTCTGATATACATATGAACGCACACTCGATAAAAATGTACTGCCAGGCTGCATAGCTGAAACAGTATCCTGTCCTGTATTCGATCAAATAAAACGCAGCCATTATGCTAAGTCATATGTAATTCTGGTGCATCATTAATTACAAAAATAATGAAACACACTCCAAACCGGTGACGAATTTGTATATCCGATTCCGATAACAGAAAGTGAAAAAATAGGTAGTAGATGTATTTTTTTACATTTCATTTTTTTTACATAATGTAAAAAACTCTTCATGTAAAAAATTGAATTTTTTACATGTAAAAAACTACGTAAAAAATGTAAAGTAAAAAACTGGAACAACTCTGATTATTATAGACATGTGGCAAAAAAAAACCTATTTGCCTGTCAGTCTGACTGCACCTTTATGTCCATATTTCTGGAATAATTGTTAAAATTTCCCAATAAGTTATATTTATTACATAACATCATTAAAATGTTTTATTTCAAATTAAATCTAATAAAAATATACGTTAAGGTTTTTGTGAAAATGAAAATTGACCACATTTTCTGCAATATTGTACTAGAGGGTAACTAAAAAACGAAATGACAGATAAATGCATCATATTAAATGTGCTGATATTATGCTAAAATGAACCATTTAATTTACAATAATATGGCTTTAGTTTAAAAGGGGATTCAGACTATCGAAAAGATGCTAAATCTCAGATTTAGTTGAGAGTTGTACCATAATATACTGCAATTTGTTTGAATAATGCAAATGCTAGTACATTCTATGATGTATTTTGAAGTTAATGACAAACGATTTCATTTAGTAGGCGGGTTTCGACTCCATTAATTTAGAAGTTTTAATAAATCATGTCAGTAGTGTGAATTCCCAGGTAGTCAATAACCTTTGGGGATGTTACTAAGATTAAAATTGCCATTTATCCTCCCGGTCTTAAGAAAGTGTTAGCCGTTATGCTCAAACAGTTCGGATGTTAGGGCTATAGGGTTTGAAGGATATAGTAGTATTAATCGTTTAGCCTAGGTTAGCCTAGTAGCCTAGGTATAATGTCATATTAAAAACTAGTTAAATTTGAATTTTTCGTGTATGAAGAATTTTTATACCCTTCGCTCATAGAGTGAAAGGGTATATTAACTTTGTCATGAATTTTGTAACGCATTGAAGGAAGCATCTCCGACCATATAAAAAGTATACATATATGATCAGCATGACGAGATGAGTCGATTGGACGATGTCCGTCTGTCTGTCTGTCCGTCTGTCCGTCTGTTGCAGCGCGTTTTTCGCAGCGACTATAACAGCTACGGAGATGAAATTTTGCACACGTGCTTATTATTGTTGCAGGCTATTTGTATGTTCGAATCACCGAAATTGGATCACTGGGTCATGGGGCTGCCATACAAACCTAGCCCCCCAATTTAAGTTCTTCTAGGAAAAACTTTTTTATTTATGCACCAATTTCAACCAAATTTCACACAAAATTGTTTCTCTTGATGACACAAAACATATCTAAGAATGGATCAAATCAGATAATGGGGTCATGAGGCTGCCATACAAACGAAATCCCCCAAATTATAAGTTCTTTTTTTTATTTATGCACCAATTTCAACCAAATTACACACAAACGTGTTTCTCTTGAGGACACAAAACATATCTAAGAATGATTTGGAGCTAAGTTGCAGGCATGTCTTTTTGAAAAATGTTAATAGGGGAAATATAGGTATGCTTTGTCGGAGCAGCCTGAGTCTCCGTGTGGGCCAGCTATAGATTGATAGGAATAGTTGTCCCAATGATCTAATCGGACCATGGGGTCATGGGGCTGCAATACAAACCCAACAACCCCAAATTAGGTTCTAAGAAAAACTTTTTTATTTGTGCACCAATTTCAACCAAATTACACACAAACGTGTTTCTCTTGATGACACAAAACATATCTAAGAATTAATCAAACCGGACCATGGGGTTATGGGGCTGCCATACAAACCTAACCCCCATTTTGGTTCTTCTAAGAAACATTTTTTGCACCAATTTCACAAAACCTTGAATTAATGTGTCTTTACCAAAGCGACAAAAAAGTTCAAAACGAATGGAATCCTACTGTGGGGTCATGCTCCCGCAACCCAATAAAATTTTAAATATTTTTATTTGCCCACTTATTTCAACCAAGCCCAAAACTTTTGTCAAGACGAAAGAAAAAGAATGAGGAGGGGGATTAAATACAATTCATTGGTACACCCGAAAATAACTTTTAGCCCAAGGAGAGCGAAGGGTATCCAAATTTCGACAGGGCCCGAAATTAGCCTCGCCCTCGGGGGTTGGCGAGCGTAGAGAGCAGGGGGCGAAGCCACCTGGTTTTTACTTTCAACGTTTCTATTTTATCTCAAAATTGACCTAATGTGAACAAGGTGCGTATGTTCGCAAATCAGGTTAAACTTAATAAAAAGTTTATTTACCCTCCGTGACTTACTATGAACGCCGTTTATTAATTTTCTGAATACATAATGTATTCACATCTCAAGGCAATTTAATGCATTACCGGCATAGTTCACATATACGACTACGTATAATGCATATCTACATTATTATTGTGTTCTGTGTACCAGCTCGAAATGTAACAAAAAAATGTGTGATTCTTTAATTTACTTTTACTGAAAATAAGTAATAAATATTTAATAAATATTTCACTCATACTTTCTTCATACAAAATGGCAAAAAATAATTATTAATAATTAATTATGTACATATGCATTTTATGCTTGAAACTTGTTCGATTTTTTATATGTTCAATTGTTCCATTTATACATTTATACAGATGTAGATATGATGAAAAATAACGGACGAAATTTGAATGCATTTGAATATTATGTTAATAATAATTTCTTGATACTATCTATAAAATAAAACCAACAGGTCAAGGTTAATTTCAATTTAATGACAATAAAATATTTTTTTACTGTTTTTTCCGCTTTTCTAAACTTCATCTTACAGTATTTAAGTATAGTCAATTTTAATTAATTTATCTACAGAACTCCAAAAATGAGGAAGCTGTGTTGGGAAGTGAGAAAGAGAAATTAGTAGTATGCATTGTTGAAAATCCATGGTTTAATCGAATTAATTATAAAATGAAACAAAATCAATTATCTAGAAAAATTCAATTATTATGCATATGAAGCCGTTTTATATTGTCTGCTCTTTATTGTGCGCTTACAAGAAAATATAGAAAAATACGACCACGCAGTATTTCTACATTCAATCACACTTCTTGTACTTAATCTAGTCGGATTACGCATTTTGTCGAATGGTGAGTTTAAAATTGTACGAAATTCGAAAGTTCAAATTAATTAATTTTTACTGTTTACGTATTCTGGCAGTCAGTGTGAAAACCTCCTTTGTAATGCAATCATCAAAAACAAATAGAATTCATTGTGCCCATTTTGTAAAATTACAAAAATAAACGTTAAAAATGTATAAATTACTGTAAATAATTTCACACGACTAGAAAATACATAATAATAGCAGAATTCACACGAAAATATAATATTCACAAATGTGCGAATGTGAACAACTATTTTTTTGTGTGTGTCAAACAATGCTAACATTGGAAGTATTATGCAATCCAACAATGTATTGGATCTTCTTGTTGAATGAAGCCAAATTTGAAGGAATATTTACATTTTGAATGTGGAAATTGCATTTGCATTCTTAAGATTAATAGTTCAAATAATTTCCTTCCGAAATGTGATATTCATTCAAATACATTGAACTCTACTGAACTCGGAAGGAAAACTGTTACCTGATCTTTAATATAAAAGGTGATTTAGACTATCGACAAGATTTACTAAATCCTATAGATTTAGTTAACAATTGTACCATATTGTACTGCAGTTTAAATAATGCAAGTACATTCTAGGATGCATTTTGCATCTAATTAATACATTAAATCGCATGTAGTAGGCGGTTTTCGACTGGATTAATTTAGTGGTTTTAGTAAGTCCTGTCAGTAGCCCCTCTTAGGGGCGATTCAGACTATCGACAAGATTTAATAAATCCTAGATTTAGTTAACAGTTGTATAATATTGTACTCAAATTTGAAAAATGCAAGTACATTGTACGATGCATTTTGAATTTAATGACATACGATTTGATCTAGTAGGTGGGTTTTGACTTGAATAATTTAGTGGTTTCCGTAAATCCTGTCCATAGTGTGAATCCTATCTAAATGGCGATTCAGACTATCGATAAGATTTACTAAATCCTAGATTTAGTCAGATTCACACTATGGACAGGATTTACTAAAACCGCTAAATTAATCGAGTCGAAACCCGCCTACTAGATTAAATTGTATTTCATTAAATTCAAAATGCATAGTAGAATGTACTTCCATTATTCTAATTGCAGTACAATATGGTACAACTGTCAACTAAATCTAGGATTTAGTAAATCTTGTCAATAGTCTGAATCGCCCCTAAGCGTTATACATTAAATCGCTCTGTCTATATATATGTATGTACGAGTATGTATATAAAAATTAAACAAGATTTCTTTGTCACGCATAATCTCGAAAACCGCTGGACCGATTTGGATGATTCTTTTTTTGTTTAATCCGTCTTTCGCTGGAGAAGGTTTAAGGATCGAGCAAATTTTGAGCATTTCTAAGGAAGTGGCGGTAAATCGAAATTCCGTTTTGTGTGAGACTCGCAAGTTTCAATCACGCTTTCTTCGACAACATTTGAATTCAATGGAAATATTTAGAATGTATGTAGTATGAAATAGTAAAATAATGGCCCGTAGGAATAAAAAGTAGTAAATTTTCAAATATGTAGAAACTACTCAAAAGTAGATACTACATGTATTCGTATGATAATATTTTTTTTCGGAAATACTGGAACTACTACTTCGAAAATGCAATAGTAGCATCTGCTACAATTAAAAAAGTAGACGCTGCCACATGTGGCTATTGAATGTGATTTTTCAATTGTGCTGAAGCTGATCGGGTGCCTGTAATATGAATTTTCTAAGTCATGGCGGCGATATCGTCAACTTAAATGGTGGTGGTAAAAAGCACGTGTCAAGTTTTTTTTTGTCTTTTTTTTTAATGAATTGGTTTTATGGTTTATCTTTTCCTCGATTTTTTGGGGATAATGGACAAAAGTTGTTTTCTTTAAATTGTAGACATAAGGGTTCCTACTAATTGAATTGTCCTTGGGATGAAATGGTCATAAGTGGGGTGGATGGGGTAGAAAGCCCTTGTGATATTGGGGACAAGTAGTGCAAGAGCTCTAAAAAAACCACTGCAACTGCTGTAAAATATAGAAAATACATCATCATTTGTCGCTGAAAGTTTAATAGGAAATTGTTATCGCTTGGCTTTATCGGTGCATAATATTTGAATTTGTTTACAAAGCGTTTATATTAAGTACACTAAGGTGACCAGATATGGTTGAATGGACTAGGTTTATGGCCGGTTTCTCGTACATCTTATCTAATGGTTAGTCTTATCGTATAGAGAAGACGCATACAATTTTCAGAAAGCTTTTACATTATGTGTCGGTTACTCGTACATATTTATCCATAATTTAAACTTTAAGCTTAAGCATGGTGGCTTGTAGAATGGTCGTTTACACTGGCTATAGAATGCTTTAAGCTTATTTATTGGATACAATAAATTAGTAACCGGTCCTGTATTGAATATAAATAGACAATAGACAAAGCAACATTTGGACTGAATTTTGATAAATCGTAGCGATCTAAAGAACTATCCATGATAGCTCCATTAACTAAATTTAAGTGACTTTGGTGCTCTTCATGAACAGAGAAAACATAAAGACCGGAGAATCAAAATCCAGTGTGCTTGACCCCTTCTACACAGGACTAAAGTACGAGTATATTCCCTGATTTTTTCTGAAGTATTTACTGCCTTGATCTCTCGTTCTCGACTAGAAGATACTTGTGGGGCATAGGGCTTCAACTACACCTACTTTCTTCCTCGTTCTCTTCTGTGCCATCGCATTTAGGTCTGACCACCTCTTGTTTAGTGAAGCATCCTCGCTATCAACCTATCTTCTCCATGTGATTCTTGGTCGTCGAACACTGCTTCTTGCATTGGTTCCTAATCTAGGACATATGACCTATCAATTGCCACTTTCACCTATTGACAGAAGTGCCTATCCAATCCAGGCCGTTGACCTTAAGGAGATCATCAATCAGAAGTGGATTTGTAGGATGCGCCGTAGAGACAGGTATACGAAAGTTTGCAGCTTAGTTGTTATCAATGGTCACCTTCCAAATTGAACGGCCATATAGAAGCACCGGTTTCATAATTACTATAGGAATCTGGTATTGGAGGATGGGAAGATCTATGCTCACACACGGTTCAAGCCAAAGTGATTTATTGTCACGATAAGGACATGTGTGCAATCTACAGCCGCGATTGCATGTGGAAACTTTAATTTTTGCTGCCAAAGTGCTTGTGCCTCTTTCATTTTGGTTTCCGTTGTTGGAAATTTTATCCACTCCTCAGACCTCGCTATAATTTTTTCACATGCTTCTCAAATAATTTTATTTGCTGTGGTTTGGTGAATTCCAATATCTTCACCAACACCAACCTTAAAAAATAATACAATTTGTAAGTTAGGTATACATTTTCAATTAATAATATATTTTGGCAAAAATATTGTAAATCTATACAGAGATTTGAAATTAACGTCGCACGCTTCACGCCGTTTTAGGTAATTTTTCGTTTAACGCGGTTCACTTATGTTTAAAAACATTTTTAAAGAAATTTTTTTGCCTTGTTTGATTACTACAAATCAATACCTCTTTGTAGTTTGCAAATTATTACCTACATGACAACTGTAATAAAGCTACTTTTATTCATATGAAATCTACTAATGTTTCCCCTTTGTAGTATGTTCGAAAGTTGTAGTGCAGTAAACGTCATTTTATTCATAGCAACAATACTAGAAATCTCTGTTTACTTAAAAAAAAGTAGTAAAGTGCAATTTACTATGTACTTTTTATTCATACGGGCCAATGTATATCATCAATAGTAGTAAGTAGGAATACGATTCACAGCGATAAGGGGTCAATATAGTAGCATATCCCACATTGGATATATCCCGGCTATAATAAGCCTGAGCGTGCAATAGAACGTTGAAGTTTACCGTGTTCCAACAAAAATAAAGAAAAGAAAAAAAAATGTTTTTCTCTTTGTTCCAGTATGATCAGTTAATCATCCAGATAAGTAGCAATCACTCCCGGCAAGGTAAATTCTGGAGCTTTTTGAAATTGTTCGGAAATGCGTTACACTGATGCGTTATGCGGTGTGATTCGAATTTATCGCTTGATTACGTAAGTCAAATAGCAGTTCAGGACGAAATCGTAGCTACTTTTCTTGTTCATTTTTAGAAAATTAGTACGATTAATTCTGTTTTGTTGGCTGACGTAGTTTTGGAGATATTGAGTTGTGTGAAATCTTGAAAGGCTTGTAGTAGCTAAGGAGTTAAGAGTTCGGTGGGATATACACCGAATTCTTAACCCTACACCAAATCAAATTAAAAATCATTGTGACCGTTTCTGGACACCCTGAAGATCCATTTACCTTGGGGATTTTCTTTTGATACTTTTGAGACCCTCTAAAAAATGCAAAGGGTTCCTGTTCTAAGTGTATTCACTATGAGCTGGACGGACCGAGAACTATAATCTTCAGCGCGTTCCATGACGAAAATATTTTTCTTGTCTGTTATTCAGGCATCTTCTTCTTCACTGCGTACTTGATTCCTTGAAGCTTGAACTGTATCGAATATTTTATATTATTAAAATGAAAGTGTTGGCCTTAGCATGTACCCAGTGTCAAAGGTGCTGATATGCCTTTGACTTATTCGTACATAATATACATACATATATGTACATACGTATGTATGTATCGAAAGAATATTGAACAGACAGATAATAATGAAAAGGCTGTAGACCGTTAGGGAGTATATATAAATTATTTATTATTCCTGATGAAAACTTTCCCACGCAACGCAATAGTGAATTTTAAGGACAGTGCAGGGTATATCCAATAGGATATCAATCAATAAATGAAATAAATGTATAGAAATTAGTTTTATTGGGATGGTTAGAATCTACATACATTTAAATAATATATGCACCACACTTAGAGAAAACATAGTAACTCATGCCATGCGTTAGTCCAGAGTGGCTATGTGATCACACAACCCATATGTGTTTGACTCCAAATTTATTACAAATAATTCAAATGTCAAAATATTGTCGATGCAATTATTAACCCTTCTGACGCCGCCTACGAGCTATTATGCCTAAGGTGTAGCTGAATCTTCTGTGAAATCGATCTTATTTTTTGAAGAGGTCTAATTTTGGTTCTAGAAACAGTTTACATTCTGTGTCTTACGATGATGCGCCGTTTTTTCGATTCTTTAGAATAGTTTACATTTCGCCGAACGTTTGATCGCATTTGTGGCCGTCGGTTCCTCTGAAATTTATATGGAAGGGGGTGGAAAATATTATTGAAAGATATTTTTCATCAAGATATATGTAGTACCAATGGTCTGTTTAGGTCTATGTGCCTATGTGCCAAGAAAAGGGTTAATTATCAAGTCAGCATTTTAAGAGAGTAATAATTATTACGCGGATTTTATATTCTCAATTGTAAACAAAAAAATTGACGTTTGTATAAAATTTTCACGCATACTATGAACTGCAATAGTGTGAGAACGGTGCCATTTTTATTTTCTGATGCCCACTCTGTACTAACGCATGCTTTCTCTAAGGCACCACACAAAATGCTGTGAAATGAGTGCTGATTAACGATATATCTTGATTCAAACAATTTTTTTCTTAAGTTTCGAATCGGATTTATTTTGAATTCCCTAGACATAATCAAAATGCTGAAGGATCAGTTAAAATAATATGTTGATGATTGATGACAGTTCTAAAAAATAAATTCTTATCATTCACGGTTCTTAATGAATTTAATTTAATTTTAATTATAAAAATGAAACATTTAATAGGTACATATTAGGTAAAACCATCATTATGTACACGGTTTTAAATTTTTACAGCTTTCAGAGTAGGCAATTGGTTTCCAACTTTCAGAGTTGTAAATTTAAAGCACGAAATTTACGTTAAATAAAGCATTTAAAATTACATTTCCAACAAAGATTTAATTTAGATTCTTAGAGGGAAACAAGTCCCATATCCATGTTTAAAATTAATTTTTTATTTTTTAAAATTAACTTAACGTTAACTCAGCCGTTTATAGGCAATTTCGAGTCAACGTTACAATGCATATAATTTCGGAGTGTATATAATGTTGCAAGCACTATAAATATTTCCTATCCTCACATGTACGGAAATTTTGGACCACGCCGAGATTCGATCTACGGACCTCTAGATTACTAGCATCGTAGAGTGGCGCCTCAACCAAGTGAGCCACAGAGCGTGGCAGAATACTATCGACAAGATTTACGAAATGTAAAAATTAAATGATGAAAAATTACATTCATTTGATTTAATTTTACATTAAATGATGAAAAATCACATTCACTTGATTTAATTTTACATTTTTTGTTTGTAAAATTACAGTAGCAATGCGATTTCACAATATTTTATTTAAAACGTAATAGTTGTCATTTATTTTAACCTTTTGCTAAAGAAATGTGTAAGATGTAAGATCAGAAGCGCTCACCCTGATGATCCCAGAATTCAGGAGCTTAACTCCGAAATTGACCGACAAGTTAAAGACTATAGGAGGGCGAAATGGAATCAGCACCTCGATGAATGTAACCTCAATGAAGGTGTCAGCAAATTATGGTCTACCGTCCGCGCCCTTTCCAATCCTCGCAAAGAAAAGGGCAACAACGCCATTGAATTTGGCAACACAAAAACCTGCGATCCTGTTCAATAAACAATTTATTGAACATCCCAAGTCTGACGGCCTCAAGCGCAAAATTAGAAGACGGATTCGCAGCCGGAATGTTGACACCATACCATCTTTTACAGCGGACCAGGTTAAAAAAGTCATCGAGAATGCTAAAAACTCCAAGGCCCTCGGACCAGATGGCATTTCGATGACCATGTTGAAACATCTTCCAGCCATTGAGTATGTCACGGCCGCCTTTAACTTGTCGATGTCCACGCTTGCCATCCCTGAAATCTGGAAAACAGGTCGAATTGTTCCCTGTCTCAAGCCAGGGAAGAGCGCAAATCTCGGGGAATCCTACCGCCCCATTACGATACTTTCTCCTGTCGCAAAGACGCTGGAGGCCCTTATTCACCCCACTCTTGTTGCACATGCGAAGCTAGAACCTCACCAGCATGGCTTCAGGAAGATGCATAGTACCACCACTGCCCTCGATGCGATCACTACACGCATTTGTGATGGGCTAAATCAACGCAGCCGTTGTCACAGAACTATTCTGGTGGCAATAGACCTATCAAGTGCATTCGATAAGGTCAATCATTCAATGTTCTTAGCAAACCTGTTGAATATGCATCTTCCTGCACATGAGATCCGTTGGATTGCCAATTATCTAGCTGGTCAGCACTCCTTCACCGAGTTTCGAGGCAAACGTTCTAAGCTTAGGAAAATCAAATTAGGTGTTCCACAGGGAGGGGTACTCTTCCCCACTCTGTTCAACATCTACATGTCCGGCCTTCCCACACCACCTGAAGGAATCGAGGTGATTTCCTATGCTGACGATTGCACCGTACTCGCCACAGGGAATGATAAGGATGAAATGCGCCTCCGAATTAATCGCTATCTAGGACGATTACAGGCATTTTTCCAAAGCCGAAACCTCACTATCTCTGCGTCCAAATCCTCTGCGACTTTTCTAACCACTTGGTGGGAGGACATCAGATGGTTAGGAGATGGATATACGTATTGGCAAAAATTCTGTTCCTACTGTTAAAAACCCCAAAATTCTCGGGCTTCACCTAGAGAACATGACGACGTCTGTAAATCATGCAGCTTCAGTCTGTGAAAAAATGCGCAGTAGGAACAACATCCTAAAAGCTCTAGCTGGTAGCACCTGGGGCAAAGATAAAGAAACCATGCTAGCTACTTATAAAGCGGTGGGTCGAGCGGCCGCTGATTATGCAGCCCCAGTTTGGACACATAGTCTATGTGACACAAACTGGTCCAAAGTTCAGGTCTGCCAAAATGCCGCTCTACGCATCGCGACAGGTTGCCTTCTGATGTCTGCCCAGGATCACTTACATCAGGATAGAAAATTGATGCCAATACGTGATCACAATCTCCTACTCTCAAAACAGTACCTTGTTGGTTGCTACCGTGAGGATCATCCCAATAATCATCTCATGGACCGAATTCCTCCACCACGACATGTCAGGCGTGGTTTACGAGACCTTGAGAGAGAGGTTCAGGGATACAAACGGGACCCTTACGATGAAGTTACATACCGAGCCGCCATTGCAGCGATCCACACTGAAGAAGTGAATCGGTCTATCGCGAGTTTAGGTGCGAATAGAGTCCTCTCAGAGCGCCCACCACCAATTTCGCCTGAGGAGATTAGGCTCCCGAGAGCCACTAGAGTAACACTAGCTAAACTTCGGTCGGGCTTTTGTTCACGCCTTAATTCGTACCTTTCTCGCATAAACCCGGACATTCAAAACATATGTCCAAACTGCAATGGTACTCCTCATGATGTGGGTCACTTGTTTCAATGCCCCGCTGCGCCCACTGATCTTACCCCTATATCGCTGTGGGAAAACCCTATCGCAGCAGCTATGTTTTTGTCCTTAGACCTCACGGACACAAACATTGACGAACCATAAATCGTACCCACATAGATGCACAGAGGTTTCACACCTTTCTGCACCGCTACAAGAAGAAGAAGAAATGTGTAAGATTAAATTTCAAAATTTTTTTAGCTTTTTTTTGTAGTAATTTCTACTACACTTTGTGTGGGAAATTCAATAAACGTTTTACTGTGTACCACAAAATACTTTTTAAAACTCAACAATGACTCCTCTTTGTTAACGGATGTACGTAGGTATTCATGATAAACGTAATTTTAAAATGCATTCCAAAAGAATAATAATCTTCTTTTGCTTAATTTGAAAAAAACTCTCACGTCTGCCTAATACAGAAAAACAGCAATCAATAAATCAAAATGCCGACTTGATAATTAACCCTTCTCTTGGCACATAGGCACATACACCAAAACAGACCATTGGTATTATATCTTGATGAAAAATATCTTTCAATAATATTTTCCACCCCTTTCCATATAAATTTCAGAGGAACCGACGACCACAAATGCGATCAAACGTTCGGCGAAATGTAAACTATGTCTAAAGAATCGAAAAAAAACGGCGCATCATCGTAAGACAGTATGTAAACTGTTTCTAGAACCAAAATTAGACCTCTTCAAAAAATAAGATTGATTTCACAGAAGATTCAGCTACACCTTAGGCATAATAGCTCGTAGGCGGCGTCAGAAGGGTTAATAATTGCATCGACAATATTTTGACATTTGAATTATTTCGTGGAGTGTAGTGTAATAAATTTGGAGTCAAACACATATGGGTTGTGTGATCACATAGCCACTCTGGACTAACGCATGGCATGGGTTACTATGTTTTCTCTAAGGTAATTTACTATTGTAAACTCAAGTGAAAGTTTCCGTATATGACCTTCTTGATGGTAATTGACTTGCATGATTATTTCAGAGACCTCGCTTATGCTTACACTTTCAATCAAAAGTGTAATATGCAACCGCTAAAAATTTACCAGAGATTATAGTAAAGCCACAATTTTAAGCTTGGATTCAAGCTATTAGTCTAAGAAAAATGGCATATTTGGTCGGCAAAAATACTACATCGGACATTTTTTTGGATTATTATAAATTGTTTGATATAATTAAACTCTAGTGTGTTTTATATTATTGGAAAGGTAATTTTATGTAGTTTTTTTCGTCCTCAGACCATTTTTGTGTATCTCTTGCCGTTTTTGAAATAATCGCAAAAAAACCGAATGGCCATATTTTGGTCCAATTTTCTTAGACTATATGCGTACCCGTATAGTACCTACCTAAACGAAAATGTTCAAATAAAAGTAAGAGTTATTCACCACTATTATGTGTATGCAATATGTGTTAGGTACACATATTCCACGAACCATAAATAAGGTGCAAAAGCCAAAAGGTCCACTCACCTCTATGATTATAATGCTTTGACGATTGGTCCATAATATATGCATCTCTTCGGGTGAGATGACTCAGTTTGTTGTCTTATTCATGCGACAAAAATCCAGCTTAAAAGCCATAAAATTAGCATATTTTATAAGAGATTTACTGAGATAATGGATTATTATCTAATACAATGGATAAATACATTTATTCGTATTTTGGAAAAGCGGAAATTGGAAGCAATGAATTATATTGATTTGTTTCTACATATTTAAAGTTTAGGAGCAAGAAAAGTAAAGGGAGCAATCATCGTCTACGCATAATTTGCATAAGAAGTTTTTTAAAGTAAAATTAAATCAATATAAAAGAAATGTTAACATTGAAATCGGCCGGAGGCCAAACACTGAAGGTAATGATAATTTTAATTGGTTTTACCACAAACACCATGATGATTATGTAAGAACCGGCTTACGAGACTAGCGTTTCAAGTCGGTGTACTGAATATAATGGTTCTCATGCACAGATGCATATTTAATTGTAGGTTATGTACATGTACCTTTTTTTGGTAAATATTACTTCATGCAGCGGCGGTACCTAAGTCAGTAAGTATACGTCAATAAGCACATATTACTAAATTATCTAATGAGGAAGCTGTTACGGAGTTGTTAGGTGTTATGAATTTTAGTATTGCGAAAAGTGGTACAATTGAATTTTTTTAATGGATGAAGAGATTAAGGCATAATTTTCTTGTTTTTCGGATGATAAATGTTTTCAACAAAGACAGCAAGATATCTATATTCTAGATTCAGATTTCTTTATATTTAGATGCTAATTAAACATTATTCACACTCAACTCCAGTATTACCTTAAACTGGATAATATTGAATCTTTCCCAATAGACCTATCCAACCCTATTGCCTAATGCCTAGTGTTTTGTGGATATTTTTTGATTTATGTATATATTACAGCCTTTTATACAAACATAGTTTGTTTATAATATAACTGTTTTTCGGTCATATGAAGCGTACGATTATCCATACTCTGTGTTTTTGTAATTCACGCTATGTGGCTCACTTGGTTGAGTCGCACTCTACGATGCTAGTAATCTAATTGAATCTCGGCGTGGGCCAAAATTTTCCGTACTTGTGCGGATAGGAAATATATAGTGCTTGCAACATTATATACACTCCGAAATGATATGCAATGTAACGTTGACTCGAAATTGCCTATAAAAAACGGCTGTGTTAACGCACCATGGCCCCACATGGGGCTATACGGTACTGAGAAGAAGTGTTTTTGTAAACGCTCGATCGTAAGGTCGTTTTCTTATAGTCTGAAATGGCCCAATCGAGTCGAAACCCCCCTGCTAGATTAAATCATATGTAATTCCATATCGTAGAATTTATTTGCATTATTCAAATTGCAGTACACTATAGTACAACTGTTAACTAAATCTTGGATTTATGATATCTTGTCGATAGTCTGAATCCCCTTTAAACTTGTAGATATTACGTATCCACTCAAAAAGAGGAAATTCAAAAAATCAATTCAAATGATTTCAATGTCATCATCTTGCATAATTTCTCTTCTCTTATTACAGAAGAAAACAATATGTATGTAAATGTATTAAAAGCGAAACCATTTCTTTGGGCAGTAAGATCATTGTCATACTATCGCTTAGACTGACTATACAAAACAACGAAAATGGGAATGAATAGATTGATTAATTAGAGAATGAATAATTACTTAGATCTGTTGAATTAATAGCAGATTTCTTTTTATAACTCACATCCATATCCGCGACGGTTAATAGCTGAGATCTTAAACAGTATATATACAATTTAAATAATAAATCTTAGCCCAAAATGCTTATGTCACCGGAAAAGGTGAAAAAAAACATATTTACATAATTATGCAAATAATCGATTAAAATGACAGATGGCTCTTGAAATATATTAAAATTTAGTACCAAGTTTTAATTTATTGAAACTGTTTAATGATTGCTTTAATTGGCTTTAACTTCTCTTATATTGAAATGAATCATGAGGTGGAGAAATAATGTAATATCATTATGCATTTCAATAGTATATTAAAATATATACACAACTAGCTGAGAGAGCTCGCTTCGCTCGCATTATTGGCTTCACTCACAACTTGACACTAATTTGAATACCAATCAACCTGCTTACTATAATTTATTGGGATCGACCTCTCGATGATGAAACCAAAGTGTATAATGGAAACAACGCTATAGATTTCCGTCGGGGGGTTAAGCGGTCAAGGTAATACAACAACAACATATGTACTCAACCCCCTGACTGATTGATGAGACTGCACTTGCCCTTCAGCTACAGTGAACCCCCGACATTCGCGAGGGATGCGTTCCACGAAATCGTCGCGAATGTTGAATTCGCGAATGTTGGGGTTCAGTGTTCATGGATAGTGGGAAATATGTTACGAATATTCATAAAATCGGAGAAATGTGATATGTATATGTTGGGGAACCTGAGAGTTCAATCATGGAAACAAAAAATCATCCGTTTCTTGACACTGAAATACTTAAGGCCAATGAAGATTTTAAGAAACTCCCTTGTAAAAAACTGCACGTGAATAAGTGGTGATAGTTTTTAACACTAAAATGCTGGAGTCGTTTTCGATTCCTTGCTTTCTTTGCAGCAGATCAACTTCAATCCGCTTTTTTCACGGATTTCTTCAGTTGTTTCAAAAGTCCAACAACTTCCGACTATCATTTTCGGCTCTGTGGCTTTTTTGGCTCCCAAGCATAAAGTTTTAGGTCGGGAAAAGCGGTTTACGTTAAATTTTGAAGTGCTTCCTACTTCCCGTGTAGATAGGATAGAAAAAACATGCCTGCCGCGGCGCTAAGTTTCATTGCATTGATTACAACAAACACGAAAAGTTCCAATTTTTTAAATTTTCGCTTTCGAAGAAGAACGAAATCGCGAATATACATCGCGAATGTTAAAAGAATATCGCAAAATATAAATCGCGAATAAGCGAATTCGCGAATGTTGGGACCGGGAATACCGGGGGTTCACTGTATATTAGCGAGTTATCTCGAAAATCATTAATTTAATAAATTTCTATTAAATATGTCAGCACACTCATTTACTCAGTTTTTCGTGCACTAAAATGTGCGCACGCCACCTACAATGCTTATACTATCCCAGAAACCATCATACATCCAGGTTGACGGTTGTTGATGTAACTTAATTGTAATTAATTGTAACCTTGCTATGCCAACATCCGGGCTGACGGTTATTAGAAAAAAAACCCCATGACCCTTTAGGCAATTTTGTTGCGAATCCGGCGACATCTCAATCGTGTCGTTCCGCCAAAGGATTGCGGAGATATCGACGGATTCCCGAAGTAGTACGAAGTCTATTGTGAAATTGCTGTGACCAACATCAAGGATGTGTGTACGTAAAAACATAGTCACCTTGACTACAATTAACACTGTATTTGATCCAATGACAACTGAAATATTCC
Organism: Microchrysa polita; assembly: GCA_949715475.1. Lineage (NCBI taxonomy): Eukaryota > Metazoa > Arthropoda > Insecta > Diptera > Stratiomyidae > Microchrysa > Microchrysa polita. The sequence continues at coordinate 22,648,522 of OX454417.1, forward strand.
CATTAAATTTAAATGTTGTCGATGAAAACTTGATTGCAACAGGTGACTCTCATACAAAATGAAATTTCGATATTTACCACCACTTCCTTCGAGATTTTCAAAAAATTGTTGGTCCATAAACCTTCTCCAACGTAAGACGGATAAAACAAAAAAAGAATCATCCAAATCGGTTCGTGCGTTCTGGAGTTATAGCGTCAGGAAGGAAAACCCGACTTATTTTTATATAGTAGATTAATTATTTTTCTAAATAAAATTAATTGTGTGTCCTCTCTATTCGTTTTTACACTATGCAATTTATCGTGCAATCTGAAATGACAGTTCCACGGTCCACACGACACAACATAACATAGCGAAAATTATATATTTTGTGGCGATGGAAGATGGACATCCATTGCTACTTTCGATGGATAATGACCGCCACAACCACAACATGAAGAATGACCATTGGCTTATGTAAAAAAAATCAGAAAGTGAAAACACATGATTGTCATGACAGATTTTATGAAAAATTGCATGGCAATATGTTCCACACGTCCAATTAACCAATTAGATTGGATGGTCACATACACCTTTCTAATTTATCTGACAATCAAAACTTTGCTACAATCGATTGGAAGGTTTATGGGCACTCTATGACTCTGGGAATTCTAGAGATTCATGGTAAAACGAGTGTTCACAACTCGCCATGATTTATATAGATCATTATGAGCTATATACATAATTAAACATTTATTCGCGGTTATTGAAGTCAAAGAAAAACCACGACTTGTACCAACGCCGTCTATACAGGGTGTCCCGCATTAGGTAGTCAATACTGTAAGGGTTGATAGCACAACTTGTTTCAGCAAGAAAATTACCAATACAATCGGAATTTTTTTTACCGTTACCTTGTTATCGCTCTTTTTGTGAAAGTCATCGAAAATCGTGACTTGTCATGGAAAATCATAATTTGCAGCCCTCCTGATGACTTAAAGCCAACATGTTGAAGCAACTTTTATCAACTTTGCAGAGTTGTACGTTATGAAATTACTGTTTGAATTTTCGATGAAAAATCTATTTTAAAATTTCTATTAAGTTTGAGTAACTATATCCTGAAAGTGGCGATAATGTTGGCAACAGGAAAAACTTTAGTTTTTGTGAAATTTTATGTAGTTTCTGAAACTGAAATCAAATCTTGGATTAAGTCATCAGGAGTGCTGCAAATTATGATTTTCCATGACAAGTCACGATTTTCCATGACTTTCACAAAAACAGCGATAACAAGGTAACAGTAAAAAAAATCCGATTGTGTTGGTAATTTTCTTGCTGAAACAAGTTGCGCTATCAACCCTTACAGTATTGACCACCTAATGCGGGACACCCTGTATATTAAGGCCGCAATATAGAATCTTAGACATCAAAATCAGCTCGCAATTTTTGGTTATGTTCGCCAATGTTGCACTGTTTTGGTTTTGCTTTTTATTACGTCATATGCTTGTTTTTGTTGTTTGTTCGTGTAAATCCAAAATTTAAGAGCTAAACTATGACGCCATTGTACAACTGAGTTGCGGCTATGATGATTTCTAGATGGCGTTGCTTGTACTGTTAAATTAAAATTGACCACTTCCCTAATCCACAAATGAAAAATTTGGATTCAGTTCCTGGAACTACATTAAATTTCATATAAACTTGGGTTTGCAAATGTGAATTTGAATTTATTTAATAAGCATTTTTTTTACTTTTTTAGACATTCTGAATAAAATAGGAATTGGAATCATGAAATCAACCGATGCAGAAGGATTATTGGACCAAATATTGATCTCCCTACATTGAAATTGGAACGGATAAATTTCGCAGAAACATCAAACATAAAAAGGGTTGCACTTCAGAATGTCCCCCAAATGTCCATTTGTCGATCCCTTCTGATCCAACAACTGTAAATAAGCCACAAAGTTAAGATCATGAATACTTTTGGTTTCTTTCTGAATTTTAGTTCGTAAGAATATCCGTGCGGACCGCGATTTTCGAAAGTAGCAAACCGATAAAGCAACATTCTCGGCTAAAGTAGTATTTCAATGGGTAGTAACACTGCTATATAGATAAACAGGCCGAACTGCAGACACCTACGTTCCATTCCACAACTTCGTCCATGGGCACCTGTTGTTGTTGCTATTGCTATTGTTGTAATACGTGTTACTTGAGTCCATCGCCACCTGACAATTGGAACTTGATTCAATTTAATCAGCCGAATCCGGCTTGTATTTATATCTAGATGTCGTTGATAGTAACCACACATAGGCTTAAGATTACTCAATGAAAATCGTCCATCTCATTTCAACATTTCAATATCAAAAATATTCAGAATTTTGAAAAGTCAGAATTTGGAATTTTTTTTTTTAAACAGTGCTTAAAGGTTGGCGAGAATTTGATTGGTCTACATCACAAGTTTTTTTTTACTTTCAAAGTGTGTTTTCAAAACTTTTAAAATCTAAATGTCAAAAGTAATATATACCGTTGGAAAGCCAAGACACTGATGTAACTTTTATTAACCCTTTCATTCCCATTGTAAACTGAAGTTTACATCAACTTTAAAACACTTTTTCCATGTTTTGGTTTACTTTAAATAAAAATGAGTGATATACACTAAATCCTAAATATAACAGCATTCCAATAGTAAACATTTAGTTAATGCATATGGATTGAAATTTTTATGAACGCATTTAGAATTAAGGCTGCGAGGGCGCTTTCGTCCATTGTAGCAAGTAATGAGTTGCTTCCCTCCTACATAATTTTAACTTTGCTGCATTGGAGGACGTTAAAAGATATGTAAACTGTGGTTTACATTGGGCATTTATGGAATAATAATTGTCGCCGGTATTGGCAATTTAGCTACGTTGTGTTTGAAAGAAATAGCGTGTTATTGAGACCACAATGAAAATTGAACATTCATAAAATCAGTGCAATATTGGTTTTTATTCTATAAAATTTTCGGTTAATTGAATATGTGGACAAGTCATAGTCAATGAAATAGAAGAAATGTTAGGTGTGAATTGGCAGGAATTCGATTTGAAAAAGATGAACTAGGTGGAACAAAGTAGCATAAAAGCTTTCAGATGGTGAAAATTGGACGATTTCAACCTATTGGGGTATATTCCCTATATTCCGGATTGGGACCAATGCCCGGACTATCGAATTGTCCGGATTTCCACAATACACCCATTAGACTCCAGACTCTGTATGATTTATCATTTATGCTAAAATGGTAACTAAATTTAATAAATTTAGCACCAGTAGATTCCATCCAATTTAATTTTAAACCTTTCTGATAAATGACCCTAAATCCGGGTTACCAAACATAATAATCCAGATTTTGGGGTTCGGATTAACCGGATTTTACACTATTGGTTTCTAAACATAGCTTCGGTAAGAAAAAGTTTCCACTCAATCCCAATGTAAACCGCAGTTTACATGCAATTATTTGCCAAACCCATAATTTTTTTTTGTTTTTTCATTGAAAATATATTTTTAGACACAAATAATGACGAAATTATAACTAGATTATTTTTTGCCCGAAGGAATTTAATTTGGGAATGAAAGGGTTAAATATGTACATTTGAGAATTTAAGAACCGTTATGAAAAAGCCTTGGTTTGAAAATTAAATGAAAAAACAAAGCAATTTTGAAATTCCCATAAAGTTTGTATATCTGCATCTAGACATTAACGTTAACATTTGAAATTGCAAAAAACACTGTTTGTGTGAAAATGTATACAATAATTTTGCGTCGTAGATGCGTCCCTAAAAAATACGACGCAAATCGAAACAAGAAGAGTATGCAAATTTGAATCCAATGTCTTTTGAACTGCAACACCCTTCTTTTTTATGTAGAGATCATTATAAACTTTAACAGCCTCTTGCAGAGCTTTGGCTACGAATGAACTTCGCTCGGCGTTTTCGTCGTCATTTATGTACTAAAATATCAGTAGCTTGCGCAATATGCTTTAGAGCCTCCGATATTTGACGTAAGAAGCTCCACCGAAGATGTCTAGTTGGTGGAGCTTCTGACGTCTGTTCACATTCGCGAAATGATCCTGAAGCTTCAGATTTCATGAGCAAAAGTTCTTAATTTGTTATTTCTGGATCATCAGATTTACTAAATTTACCACGTCTTTCTCTTCGATTCTATGCAGATTTATTGTAGAAGGCATGTTAACTAAAGGCTCACAAGCGTCATTTGTAATCTCCTGACACTTCAGAGATTTTGGCCAAACATAACGCCTGACCTCTGAAACTTCGAGGGCGCTAAGAGGTGTTTGCAAAATAATGCTTCCTGTTCAGTGGAAAAGTAACCGAAATCCTGGATGACTGCAGCTATGTTCAAGGAATGGTTTGAGAACTATTGCGCGGAGAACATACCATTTAAGGCGTTGTTAATAATAGATAATGCGCCCAGCCACACCATTCATTGGAATCGGATATTTCAGATGTGGCCGGAAGCTGCCTTGCCTTCTGTCGAAATAAATATTCAACCAGGCAATCTTTTCCAAAACAAACCCGTCTCATCGATATTGAATATTTGTTTTGAATTATAACCACTGGACTCAATTAGACCCATAAGAGTTTTTTTTAATGCATCGGCTACTACTGTGTCCCCGCTTGCTAATTCTCGCTTCAGAGCAATATAACGCTCGTTGCCAGCTTCAAATGTATCTAAAAAATGGGTTATGTTTTGATGTTTTCCAATAAACTCTCAGCCTTGGACTTAATAAAGAGTTTTGTCTAGTGGCATTTTTCTCCGAGTTCTTGTATCCATAGATTTGAAAGGGACTTTTTACCATGCTTCTGCACCTTGATATATTCTTTGTGCTCTAAGCTACATTCCTGGCATTTTCGCGGATTTTTGCGGCATCTCTGCTAACAATGGTGCGAATGGCTGCAGGCGGCAGTCCTAATTTTAGTACAAAAACACCAATAAATATCCATTCATTCGTTAGTGCCTTAATTTAAAACCAACCTAAGGCTTTTCCTACTTCGATAGCTTTTCCACCAGAATCGATTCGTCTCAAAATTTCCATTTTTCTATCAATGGAAATTGTTTTGCATAGATCATTGTACTATTTTTGCACTCATTTCGAAATTTTCCAGCTAAGAATTTACGACGCAATACGGGGTTTTTGCGACGCAATAGAAGTTTAAGGTAGAGATTGATGGACGACACAAAGCGAAAAAAACGCAAAGCGGGACAACGCATAGCGAGGCCGTAGTGCAGACGTGTCAAACTCGCGGCCCGCGGGGCGCATGCGGCCCTCTTCGCAGTTCTGTGCGCCCCGCGGCCATGTCGAAGCAGCACAATATGTATCAACACAAAAATGGTGAAATTGGAAGGTGGACAAATTCAGCCGTTGAACTTAAGTCTACAAAAATTACTAAAACTCGTCAGTGGCTTATGTAAGATTATTTTAGGATTTTTTCTCAAATACAAACAATTGCTGCTAGTTATATGGAGACAATTCATCTTTTTTGTACAGGACAATACTAAGCCCCTTCATGAAACTGTTCTGTCCCGAAATGCAGTTAATAAAAAAATGGTTGGCTTTACCGAACATGAATTGAGATTTATTTAGAAATATGGCAAAGCATTAAAAACTACGGAAATCTTGGAATTGGATGTAAAATTCTAACATAACAATTACAGCAGTGCCTGATTTTTAGATTTATACTTATTAAGCTGTATGGGTGCATGAGTTTTGTTTAACACCATATCACAAACAACTGTTTGTCTCTTTTAGCCACCTTTCTGCTGAAATTAATTTAATCGGACTACTTTGCTCCCCAATGTTATTTTGGGCGACCTGGATGATCAGTGCTGCAATTGTTTTTATCATCTGTCCAAAATTTGTCGCAAATCATGTAATTAACAAAAAGTGGTTACTTGAAGATCAATAATATTTTCACGTTTTCGCTTCTTGTCTTAAGTTGTTCTTCAAGTACATTTTCGAAAGGTGGAAGTTCTCACGGATAATCCCGAAGCTGCTATAGAGATCTAGACTTTCTGCCATATTTTAAAAGTAATATTCTGTAATCAACTTTCGTTATACAAAAAATTTTGAAATTTTGCTCCTGCGGCCCACCTAAACCTGAAGAGAGTCTTATTTGGCCCGGCGCACAGTGCGTCGTTCCATAGGCAAAAATAAAAAAATTGACTATTTTTTTCCGGAATCAAAGTTAGCCAATATCAAAGAGAACATGTTGGAGTATCCGAATATGTAAAAAAAAAATTTTAGTTTTTCGTTTTTTTAGTAATTTTATGGACTAAAGTTGAAAAATATAAAAAATACAAAAAAATAGGTTGGACTTTAACTTCGATTTCCGATCTTTTCGCAAGTTTTTGGCAACCATAATGATATTTTTTAGAATAAGCATGTTCCACTAAAACTCTTCAGATAATTTTTTTTCTAAAAATCTTTTAATTGAACAAAAAATGTAAAAAAAATCATTAAAATATGAAAAAAAAACTTTAAATTGAGATTAAAAAAAAACGTCACAAAACGTTTTGGGGGGTTGATATTTTCCGAAAGATACAAGTGTTTACTTTGATTTAAACTAGTATTGGTTTGCCTTTTTTTACGCAATTGGCATTTTTACTGAACTAGTTCCTTGAAAAATGGCAACTGGGCTATTTCTAAAGTCACTAAAAGTGATAATTTTACCATAATATTAAGCTTTTACACACTTTTGCGATAGAAGAGATAATAAATTTCAAGCACGAACAAAAAAAAATATTATAAATAATTTTAATTAATTAATTTAATCAAAAATTCAATTAATTCAAAAATACCTAAATAATATAAATATAAATACATAATGCATATGGTTTTCTATGGAATTTGATTTCTGAAGTCCAGTGTAAGCCATATCATGTAAAAAATATTTATAATAATATTATAATAAATTGTTATTAATTGAAAAAATCGTTAAAAATCTATAAAATACGAACAAACTTTCAAAGTGAGATTTAAAAAATACGCATCGAAAGATTTAGAGTAGCTACAATTATTTTTGCTTTTTTTAATGTAATTTGTATTTTTATTCAGCCAAATTTATTAAAATTTTTCGATAATTTTAAGGGTACTGACGAGTGGTCAAAGCATCAATAAAGAAAAAAATGGGGACCTTCTAGGTCACACCAAAGGGTTATATTTAGAATTATACCCGTGTTCAGTAGTTTGCTCAAGGTTCTAGTGCACGAAATTGAGGTAATTGATTCTTTCCATTTGCCAATTGGAAATTTATCTGAGGATGCCTAGGAGGCAATGCATAAGTAAGTTACAAGGAATCGATTGTCTCACACTTGTAAGTTTTCCAGAACCAGTTCCAATAAGGATTTAATGCGAATGCTCCTCTTAACCTCGGACCCTTCCTAGCGTCCCTGTGGATTCCAAAAATTAAGAAACAACATTATATAGACGCAGAAGTCAATTCATATATAAACCAATTAGATTATACTTCCCATTGCCAATTTTGATGTAAGTTTGCTGGATTTGGAAAGCAACGATGAGTCAGAATAAATTATAAGCATGTATTTTGTTAATATTATTGTTATTCTATAAAATAAAAAAAATAAAAAACGAAAAAAAAAATGTTTTATCGAAACACGACTTCGGAGAATGCGTATCACTGAATTATTTAATTTTTTGAACCACTATATCTCCAAATCACAAAACTCCGTTTCTTTGAAATTTATATATTTTAAATAGTGAAACTTGAGCAATGTCAGAGTGACAAAATATTAAGTTTAAGTTTGGGTTCTTGAAAGATATTACACAGAGAAAAAAAATTAGAATGGTTATCTAAAGAAATAGTCGAATTCATATAAAGTTCGCGTTGATTTTCAGCTTATGATTCTATGTAGTTGAAACAGTTACGAAGATATGGATAATTTTTCTATTCTTCATTAGTTGAAACATCTACTATATTTGCAAATTCAATTAATTCATTTGTAAAGACAGCTAATTATTATCTATAAATTGTTAAATGTTGGATAGCTAAATTGTGTTGAAGAAAAAAGAACGATTGTTTGTAGTTAAATTTTATATTTGAATAGTACAATCAACAACTTTTGTGGAAGAATTGACTAAACTTTTTCTTCTAATCTTGCTTGGTTAAATGAACGAATTTAATAGTATTTTCAGCTACGAAGATTAGAGAAATCAGCTATTTCTTTGGTAAAACTATCTAAATTTAAGTCAACTACTTCACTTTAGATAAAAAGTCTAAACCATTTTTTTCAGTGTAGGCATTTTATAAAGCCCCCAAAAATGGGTAAAATTCATAGATTTCTCTCTTAAATATCTCAGAGCTCAGTTGTTCCCGGATAATAATTTTTTTACCAACTAATGTTTATTCTTTACTTTAAATAATAGCCAAGTTTCAAGAAAATTGGTTAACCGGTTACCAAGTTACGATTTTTTATATTATAGCCTATCTTTATACCATTTATCTTCCTCACATTTTTATCAATATCTCGAAAATTCATCATTTATTCATCTTGAATTTTATACAGAATTGAGAACCTAACTAGCTAACCACATCCACCAAATTACATAAAAATCGGTAGACGCGTTCTTAAGATATTGATTTTTGACCACCCACTCCATACATTCGACGCACTGTGCGGCGGCCCAGGTTTTGAGTTTGACACTCCTGCTGTAGTGTATATGGAAATCTTTTGTCCAAATGTGTATAAAAATCTCGCGTCACAATGTTTTTGGTCGAATCGGCTCGAACTATTTTAATGATTTTTTCTGTGTTCCTATACATAAATTGCTAAGTATGAGAATAGGTCTTAAAGTATAATTCATACCGCTAGGTATCACTTCCATTATTTAATTGCAAATTAGGATTTTTCAAATAATAATTTAACAGTTTTATTATTTTTTATATTGAATCGGGGACTTTTGTAGCTGGATATGTATTAATGCGACGCGAGCTCTCGCAACCTGTAACAAATTAAATGCAAGATGGAAGTGACTGGCAACTGCACAACCCGAATCCAGTTTTTGTTCAGCTTTTTGTTATCGCGGTCAACCTTGCACCCTTTTTAGCCGTCAGAGTTAATACTGTTAAGAATATAATCTTCGTATAGTATAGCTACGTACTTTAAATAACATTTATTTAGTCGGGATTCGGCAGCCTAGTTATTTTGTAATCGGTTACAGAAGTAAAAGTTTTCGATATATGAATGTCACCGCAGCTGCTGGTATCAATTTTTTTTTTATTTCAGCACTGGAGCCCGCATTCTTATCAGGACAAAACTGAATGTTTTAGTACTCTATTATTGTAACATAAATTGTTCTACTTAACTAAACTAAACTTATTTAACAATATTCTTTGTATGTATGGTGTATGCTTAGAAGCGGCCCCTTTATTCAATTGATATTAAGTCATAAGTAGTAGGATATAATATTTATGAACCCACACAAGTGCCACTATTCAGCCAGCTCTTCCTTCTAATGGCAATGAAATTCCGTCATTAATATTCTATCGATTTTAGAGAAATCGATACGTTTAAAAGCGCAATCAGCAAATCAAATATGTAGGAATCATTAACTACACGTATACGCCAAAGCTAAAAATACTTTTTATTTGATCGCTAATAAAATTGTACCATTATTCTTTATTTCCAGCAAAGACATAGAGGGCAAACGACTACTCGAGAAATTGGCAGAAATAAACGAACCAATGGAAATAACATTTGATGAAATGATAAAATTAATGAATCAATGCGATATGCTCGATAGCGTGAAAGATACAGAAAATCTGAATCGGCGCGATAGTAAACGTGAAGTGGATCCCAAACAAGCATTGTTTGCACGAAATCCAATTCCACTCCTTAATGGAATTATACCAGGTAAAGTGGTGTAATTATGTATATAATTGAAAGCATTGCACATACATACATTAATGTAATATCAGATCAGAGGTGCATGGAACATTCTTATTATGTAATGTACTTAATGTCTGATTATATCTAAATACAAGTACTGGTATTATGATGTAATTAAATCTAATTGACAGGAACGAAATGGTGCGGAACCGGTGATATAGCTAGAACGTATCAAGACTTGGGAACGGAAGCCGTCATGGATCGATGCTGTCGAACGCACGATTTATGTCCGATGAAAGTGAGAGCGTACCAAAGGCGATATGATTTAGAAAATGAATCTATCTACACGAAGTAAGAAAATTGCTATTACATATGTGATTACATCGTCTTATCTATGTTTTTCTAATAGATCCCACTGCGTATGTGATGATATGCTCTTCGAATGCCTTAAGCAAACCAATACTTCAGCAGCACAATTGATGGGCTCAATATATTTCAACTTAGTTCAGGTAAGGTGAAAATACACTCGAAGTAAAAAAAGGGAAACTTCTGTCTTCCATTTTCTGCAATTATAAATAAAGTTATTGGCGCCCAATGAATGGATCTGAACTAGTTTTCTCCAGGGTTACCCCGTTCTCCCGCTACAGCCTACCAAATTTACCGTTTTCAGTACTCGATGGGACCAAACCGAAATTACAGTTTCCTTAACGTCTAGTAAAAATTGTGGTCTTGCTCTTGACTCTCAATTAATGGATCTGAAGTCCTTTTTCGCATATTCACTTCGGATCAGCAGCTACAGCCCCCCCCCCCAAAATTCACTGCTTTCGAACTGAATGAAACCAACCCGAAATACCGTACATGGGAGGGGACGGGGGTATTCTGCACCAGGAAAAAGGGGATGACCTCAAAGAAAAGGTCTACAGAAAGAATAGAAAGAAGTGTCCGTTTTTTTGGACCGCGAGTATGTACTTGTAACTTTTTACTACATATATTTAAATTTATACTGAACCCATTAAAGAAGACAGAAGAAAGGTCAAGACAATATAAAAACAGATGAAAATTGCAACGCATGTTTGCAATGGAATTTAAAAATATTCGATGGATGTGAACACTTCCAAAGAGAGGGAAACATAATCTTCTTTGTATATAAATTTGACATGAGTTGATATACATATTTATGCGCACAAAAGATTTGCATGGAAAATTAAGTCTTTTTATTAAAAATATTGAAGCTGGATTTGATTTGGTCAAACTTCCTCTTGCATTGAATGTAGTTTCGTGCGCAATAAAGGCGTCTCTCCTTGCTTTATTTAAATTTGAAGTTCTATCACGACAAAAAAAAACCACCCTGTACTCGAAACTGACACATATTTTTATCGATTTTCATTTTAGGTACCTTGCATCGAACAAGTTGGCGATTCCTATGAATTTCGGGAAGCTCGCGAGGGCTTTTAGGATGTTGTTATTGTTGTTGGATTAACATCGTACATATCATTATCTCCGTTTAAGCGTACTTGTTATGTAATTGAAATTAATTTTACTTGTGTATAGTATATTTAATGTTAAAAAACTTACTTATAAGAATGACGACATTATCTGAAATAATTTATTTTATCATCCGTACTTTTAACTACTGTTAAGGACCATATTAAAGTATGTGTATAAATTGTTATATTTTAATGATATTTTTTTACAATATGAATAAGATGTTGTTTAAATGTGATTTTTCGTCGAACGTCTAGTTATTAAAAATTAATAAATAAACGAAGATTAAAATGAATTTCATTGTAATGCTAGTTTTCTCGTACAATTATATCGTACTTTAAATTAAAGTTGTTGACCAGTTTCTTTTTCAAGTTTTTGTATTTCGCTTAAGCATACAATTTATTAGAGAGTTTTACATTAGAGAGTTTTAGCAAGTCGTTGCAAATAATACGACATAATTTGACATTCCATATAAAAATTCGCTTGCTTACCGTATACGAAACAGTATATCATAATTTAGCATGTCCTAAGGAGGCATGGACATATTTCCGTGTATTTGACGTCTTTAAACAGTCAAAATTGTCGGGTTGCGATTTTTAGCTGTTGTGAAATTAGTTGAAACTCTCGTATAAGTCTTACGTACAATTCGCGCGGGAATTTTTCCTTGGAAATCGGGAATTACGTATACGGTTTTTTATACGTCAGTGTAAAACTCTCTATTAGAGAGTTTTAGCAAGTCGTATGGAATAAAACGACATAATTTGACATTCCATATAAAAATTCGCTTGCTTACCGTATACGAAACAAAATATTTTAATTTTGCATATCCTAAGTAGGCATAGGTGTAAAAAACGACAAATTATTTCGCCAATTTCGACTGTTTCCAGAGAATCAAATATACGGAAATACACCCATGCCTACTTGGGACATGCAAAATTAAGATATTTCGTTTCGTATACGGTAAGCAAGCGAATTTTTATATGGAATGTCAAATTATGTCGTTTTATTCCATACGACTTGCTAAAACTCTCTATTGTCTTTGCAAATATAACGACATAGTTTGACATTTCCATACAAAAATATCGTTGCCGACAATACGCAAAACAATTTTGCATGTCCGAAGTAGGCATGGCGTTATAATCACGACATATAATATCCTCAATTTCGACTGTTTACAGAATATCTAATATACGGCAATACACCCATGCCTACTTGGAACATGCAAAATTGTGGTTTACTGATTTACGTATTGCCAGCAAACGAATTTTTGTATGGAAATGTCAAACTATGTCGTTATATTTGAACGACATTCTAAAACTCTCTATTGTTTTTGCCGCTCTACGATAAGGCCAATTTATATATTCAAAATTTCGAGAATAGTCAACTTTAGACTGTCACGGATTGGAAAGAGGATACTTTCCTGAATGGTTACAGTCTACAAATGAATATTTCCCAAAATTTAAGAACTCACAAAATTATTAAAGAAACTATGTACAATGTTAAAGGAATAGCTTATTCTAAAGAGCGGCGGAAGATTCTAGTAAAATAACAGGCGACAATCCAGCATTGGACTAAGGCCGCAGGATGTGTTAGTGACATCCTATTTCCAAGATCTTATCTGCTTTTTGTTGAGGTAATGAGATCAGCATCACGCTCAGCAGTGTTATTTATCCCCATAAATGGGTACTCGTTTAACATCTGAGTTGTTGTTGTTGTTGTTGTATTAGCGGCACAGACAGGAAACGTTTAATTAGTTGCATCATATTTATTCGAAGATGGTGGGCATTCCATCCTCGAGGTCGAGGTTTAGAAAGAAAGCTGCCTCGATTGGTTGTAACCATAACGCCAGTGCCGGATTAACCACGTGGCATAAGGTGGCAAATGCCACGGGCCCCGCGCTTTATGGGGCCCCGCGTTTTTCTCAAACACAAATTTTAACAACTAAGATGCCAACGAAATTCTAAAAGGCTGTTGTTATCAAATTGTTATAACACGTTATTGTTATTTGCGTGTGGGTGTTCGAAAATTATAGCAAGGTTTATGTAGCATGAACATACTGAAATGTTTCTTTTTAATTAATAGTGGAATTCCAGTAAACCTACGTCCACAGTGTTTCCACTGTTTAGATTTTTGAAGTTCATTTTGGGAAATGTATTTGCACACATCCATAGAATTTAGAAATTACAATTATATCTCTCATTCACAGAGGCGTACCGCTGTAAACGTTATGAAAACGGATTTGCCCCCGTTTGATTTGACCTGTTTAAAAATGATTCAAAATAGTTTTTCAAAAACATTGTTTTTCATTTAAGTGTGTTTTTTTTCCAAGATTTTTTATTTTAACTACTAAGACCGAATAAATATAGAAGATGTTAACGTAAATTTGGTCTTCTGGTATGCCCTGCATGAGTATCCTTATTACGGGCTTTTTTTTAGATAAATGTTTAGTTGTAACCTTTTATGAACCTGAGTAAACCTGAAAAGAGACAATTCAATTAAAAGCTCATATTTTATCACTTTTCAGAAAATATCGAAATTTTTAATTTTCAGAGGTCGTCCGAAAAGGAACCTTTAAAATAAATTCTGCTTTGTCGAATAAATATAAATTTGTCTACAGAAATTTGGTATTACTAATTAACAAAAAAAAAATCTTGATAAACTTACCGTCTTGAAAAACATTTTTGTGAAAGAATTTTCAAAACAGATAATTTTGCCCCCATTTCTCATAATGCTTTATGAGTTACGCCACTATACTGTATAAGGAATATAATTTATTGATAATGTGCAAATGTATTGCCCATAAAAATCTTCAGTAATCGCATACTTAGATACTCCTTTGATTTTTGTCCCGCTAGAATGTGAATCTCAACTGCTGTGCGTCATACCTCTCGTCTCGTCTGGCAATATGTAGGTACATATTTGGCTTTCAGTAATACCGATCGGCGTTCCTACCTAACACATTGTCATTAGAGGTACGGAAATTTCGATTTTACGAAATACAGGGTGGGCCACGAAAGACCTACCAATTTGAAACGCGTATATCTTTTTTATTTTTTTATTTTTTTTTATTTTTACATATTATAATTTAACTGTTAGAAATTTATAATAGGTTCATGTGTACTGTACACATCAAGGGCAACACACCAGTATCAGTTACATCCATTAAGATGCACTGTTTGGTGCGGTGTTATGGCCGAAAAAATTATCGGCCCATATTTCTTCGAAAATGAAGATGAAACGCCAGAAACGATTTCCGGGGCTTCTTACAGAACAATGAGCGACAACTTCTTGCGGTCAATGGTGGAAGAGCACCCTAATTTGTGGTTTCAACAAGATGGAGCGACTGAGTTCAGATTTCCCTTGGTCACCTCGTTCACCAGATTTAACTGCTCCCGACTTTTTTTATGTGACTATTAGACAACTAAAGCAGAATATTCGAGACGAAATACGGAGCCTGCAACCAGAAACATTACGTGGTGTAATAGAAAATGCGCTAAAAAGAGCCCATGTCTGTATCGAGCGAAATGGTGCACAATTGTCTGATGTCATCTTTCATAGTTAATTTCCATAAAATGTATTTCATATACATATATAAAAAATTAAATAAAGCAAGTGGTAATTACAAGAGTTATACGCGATTAAAAATGGTAGGTCTTTCGTAGCCCACCCTGTAGATGCGAATTTCGGCGAAAATTTATCATTTTTGCGAATATATGCGAAATGTTTCTCCCTTATACACGAATTTTAATTTTTCACAAAAAAATCAATTATGGAAGATTGATTTTTTAAAGTTTCCTTTTAATGAGAATAAACACATTGTAAATGAGTCCAGAAAGTTCATACAATCACCAGCATAACGGTTTACGAAACATCGTACCTGCAAATATCACAATAGCAATTCTTTTATTGCACAATGCACATTCGTCGTATATATTGCGAGCCGCTTTCCTATGAAGTCATCCGCTTCCAACTAACTGAACTGATACGCGAAAACTATTACTTTTTTAAGAAGAGAGAGGAAAAACCGCTTGAGAAATGACTCTTAAACCGAAATATTAATTTTAGGATTCCTTTATTATTAGTTTGGTTAATCGAAATTCCATGGGCCCCGCGCTCAACATTTGCCACGGGCCCCGCGCTGGCTTAATCCGGCACTGCATAACGCAAGTGGTGTAAGTTGCGTGGGAGCAGCTGGACAATCGAAAATGTGGTCTACATCATGTGGACTGGTTCCGCAGGCTGGGCAGGTGTTTGCAACTTCATTATTTATACGCGATAAATAAGAATTTAGTCGCGGGCACCAACCGGATCGGAGCTGAGCTAAGGTGGTACGGGTAGCTCTCGGTAATTGTTCTTCGTCAGGAGATATGGCTGGAGGTTTGGTGCCAAGTACACGATTATTTGTGAGGCTTTGAGTAGCTTTACGAACGTCTTGTGTGTGTATGTCTGCAATCGCCGCCTTGTAGTCGGAGTTATCGAAGGGAACCTTTTTGTATCGCTGGACTTCGCGATCTTTGTCCCTGATAGAGCGTCTTATTCATCGTGGCGGTGGTGTTTTGTCCATGAGTTCATTGTTCGGGTGATTTGTACGATAGCATCCGACTAGATACTGTTTGGTAAGAAGTTCGTTGTGGTTTCTCAAAGTCATCATCTTAGTCTCCTGGTGCAGATGATCCACTGAGGACATCTTAACACAGCCGGTGATGGTGCGAAGTGCCGTGTTCTGGCAGATTTGTATGTGGCCCCAATTTGTGTTGCAGAGACCATTTGACCACGTCGGTGCTGCATAATTGACTAGGGGGCGACCGATGGCTTTATAGGTAGTCAGAAGTGTTTCTTTGTCGGTGCCCCAAGTACTACCGGCAAGAGCTTTAAGAATTTTGTTTCTGCTCCTGAGTTTAGAGCAGATGTTCTCAGCGTGTGTGTTAAATTTGCCGGAGTTGTCTATCGTGACACCTAGGATCTTGGGAGTCCGAATAGTGGGGATGACGTTGGTGTCGATAGATATAGGGAGTTGCATATTGTACTCCTGGTTGAAGCTGGTGAATAAGGTGGCGGAGGACTTTGGTGCTGAGAGCTTCAAGCCTTTACTCACAAAGAAGTCGTTGAGTGTCAGCAGGTATTCGTTGATGTGGTCGCACATTTCGGGAATGTCGTTGCCAGTCGCCATGATGGTACAGTCGTCAGCATAAGAGATGATTACGAGTCCCGTGGGTGGTGTGGGCAGTCCTGACATGTAAAGGTTGAAGAGGGTGGGAGATAAGACTCCGCCCTGTGGAACGCCTTGTTTAATTTTCCTGAGTTTGGACTTCCCATTCCTTCGGTGCAGAATTGACGACCGGCAAGATAATTCGCGATCCATTTGTGGATATACGGAGGAGTAGTGTTGCGTAGGTCTGTCAAAAGTACTGTGTGGTTAACAGTGTCAAATGCTTTTGACAAATCGAGAGCTACGAGGATAGTGCCCTTGCAGGGTTTCGGCTGATTGAGTCCATTGAAAATGTTGGAGGTAATCCTGTCTATAGCGGTTGTAGTGCTATGCATTTTCCGGAAACCGTGTTGATGATTGGCAAGCTGGACGTGCTCCAGGAGTTTAGGCAACACTAGTGCCTCAAGTATTTTGGCCACGGGGGACAGTAGCGTTATTGGGAGGTATGATTCTGCTAGAGTATGATCTTTGCCTGGCTTCGGTATGGGGGTGATACCGCCTTTTTTCCATAGCTCGGGTATGATGAAGGTTTTCAGCGACAGGTTCATCGTAGCAGTGATATACTCAATGGCCGGAGAGTCGATGTGTTTGAGCATAATCATGGCAATACCGTCTAGTCCGTACGCTTTGGAGTTTTTCGCATTTTTTATTGCAAGCTTGACTTCGTTTGAGGTGACCTGGAGGTGTTGGTCAGTGGTGCTGTTTCGGATAGCTCTGGTAATTTTGCGCTTGAGCTTATCTTTTTCGGGATGTTCGACGAATTGTTGGTTAAATTTGTGAGCGCATTTGTCGTCGTTGTTGTATGTGTTATCACCGAATTTTATAGCTACCTTACCTTTGGGTTTTGTGGGGTTTGATAGAGCACGTACCGTTCTCCAAAGGTTGCTTACGCCGGATTTTACGTGGCATGTTTTTAAATGCGAATTCCATAACTGTTTCCTGTGGTCGTTGACTTGCTGGGTTATAATGTTGTTGAGATCGCCGATGCGAGGATCATTTGGGTCTGCTGTTCGGAGTTCATCTCTCGTTTTTGCCAATTCTGCAGCAGATGATGGGAAATGCGGTCTCATGATTGGGATGCGGCCCGCTGGAATGTATCTTTTGGCTGCATTCTGGATAATCCGTCTCAGGTTTTTTTTTTCAGCAGTACGTACGTCAGTAGGGGTTGGAAGGGCAGAAAACGCTTCATTTGTATAGGTTTGGAAGCCACACCAGTCGGCTTTGCTGAAATATGTCTTCTTCTCAGTGTACGTAAACTGAGACGGTTTATCAATCGTGAGGACAATAGGCAAATGGTCTGACGAGAAAGTTATGAACGGTTCCCAAGTAATGCTGTTTATGAGCCCAGGGCTGGCGATGGATATGTCAGGCGAGCTTCTGCATGATCCTGCAATGCGGGTTGGTGAGTCGTCATCCAATGGACAGAAATCGGAATCATCTGAGTGAGATCATAGTCCGTCACAAGCTCGTGAGTTCGAAAAACACCATGGAACACGGTGAGATTCGAACTCATGAGCCTGTGCACCGAAGGTGCGCGCACTAACCGCTAGACCAGCCAGACTACAAGAAGAAGATTCTAGTAACTACTTATTAAAATCTTATATGTGTCTGTGAGTTCATTGAAATTGTATGCAGAAAATGAGCTCTCAACCACATTGTATAATATCACAGGCAGATTAAGTAGGCGAATCGTGATTGTATATTGCGACCCTCGTGCCGGTTGATAGTGCCTTACCTGTGTTATTTCGTTTCGAATTTGCAAAAAAAAATAAGTGCTTTCATTTCATTTTAGTGTGGTTAGTTTTATTTTATAGGTAAATTTGTTGGCTGTAAGAATCATTTTATTTCACTCTACTAGCTGGTCTAGCTTTGGAGATATTAGGCTTTAAGTCATGCAAGAGAATGTTTTTTTCAAAAATCTTTAAATGCCTGTGGCAGCTAAAGGGTTAAGCTGAGAGGGTATGTTCCGTACAACTTTTTTGCTGGAAATCACATGAGGAATCACAATCCGGTGCATTTATGCGGCAGTTTCCGGACACCCTGTATACTTTTGACGATTTGTTATACACACAGTTAAAACAAGAATCCAGATCGTATTATAAAATAATGGCATCCTCGACCTATTCAGTTTCATCAGGTGTAAAGTAGTTTACCTTTCAAACAACGCTGAAGTAATGAAATCGACAGCAGGAGACCTAACTTTGCATGGAATATGCAGCAGCCTGCTTGTAGTTTCACAACCACGTCTAGTACACCTCCGAAGATCCTACTTCAGACAAATAATTTCTCATAGAAAAGTACCGCATTACATATTGCTCCCTGATATTAGTATCTTAGCTTTTCTTGAACATAATATGGCAAAAGTGTCTATTGTCATAAATACTCACTATTATTCTGAAAATTACGAATAAACCTCTTAAACACTCTAATTTATATTATACCACGTTTCCACGGCTCTGAGCTACGAAAAGTTTGCATCGAAAGGCTGTTAAAACACCATCATATAGCGTCAATTCTAGATAATACGAGGCTGAAAGGCCGATGACCCGTAAATTCAATGTTTTGACCGGTTAAATAGGCACTAGTTTGAACTAATGTGTGAGAGCTCGCATTGTCATGAGCCTTTTTTTGAGCTATTGTCAAATTATGCGACCAAGTGTTCATGCAGCATCGAATGTATGGCCGGGGAGAAATGCCTCTATCCCACGGTATGTCACATGCCGGTCTTGCGTAATCATTTCACGCACGGCATCGACGCTCTGCGGTACAATGGCTGTTTTTAGACTACCTTCAGGAAACTCGTCCTTGAGCGAATTTACGCCCACGTTTGAACTCGTTAAACCAGTTATAAATTGTCGGACGAGATGGTGCTTCATCCCCAAATGCAAAATGAAGCCGATCGAATCACTGTTCTTGTGATAATCCAACTTTAAAATCCTAGAAAATCGTTGCACGAAAATGTTCACGTTTTAATTCAATTTTTTTGCTAAATTGACTTTTTTAACTAACTGTAATTTACACGAGTATCATTTGTCATCAAAGTGTTCTGAAGTATATGCTAAAAAAGGTCATACTTGCTGATGGACGAAAACGCACTAGAACATGCCTAACCTAAAAACTTTTTTAGTAGCCTACGTAGCCCCATCACCCAACGATAGTAAACTTAAATGTCCAGTAATATGGATGGTATTAGTCCCCTCCAGGACAAAATCCTGGTTGCGCCACTGGAGTCTGATCATTTTGATAAAATATTGCATGCTAGTATTTTCCCGCAAAGACAAACTCGTCGAGTAATTCGCGGCATTCAGATTCTCTAGCTTTAGTCTTTCTATCAACAGAATTAAAAATTAAATAAATATATATGTAATCAGTACATACATACAGGGTGTCCCAAAAGTCATAATCAAGTCGGATCGGAGGCAGATGATATCGCATATGGTGCTCGTTACGAACAAAAATATATTTAAATTACAGTCATCAATTTTGACAGTAATACGTTCTCAAAAGAAAGTTGAAAAAATGCACGCCTGAAGCAACATTCAGGTTATCAATTCAAACACGAATAGCAATCCATTCAATTTTAATGAGCTTTTCGAAATTTTGCCTAAATGTATGCAATCCCAATCACTTCCAGTTATTTTTCCAATGGATAGTTTATATTTTTTTAAACAAAGTTTCCATGTTGCATGCAAGTATGCACAAACAAATTTGTGTGTGTTTGTAAATCTTTATTACAATTGTCGTTTGCCAATTACTTTTTTTGAAAAAAATATGGTCTAAAATATATGTTTTTGATGAAAAAAGAGTTTAAAATTGTGCGTTTCTAAAGCGCAAACACAATTTAAAATGTATACTACTATTATACTATATTATTATACTACGCCCGATTAATTTTTTAAGCGAGTTTGGGTCAAAAAACCTGCCTCCTAAGTTGAAAAAAAACAGCCTTTGTTCAAAAAACTGTACTGTAAAAATATGCGCCAGGGCTTCTAGCGACTGGACAGAATATACCAATATTTTCGGCTGCACACATGTTTAAAATGTCTCGAAAGTATCCGCTATCATCTGCAACTAAATTCTGCGTGTCATATGTGGGCGGATCTGAATCTTCAAATTGAAAATAGGAAGCGCATTATAATAAAATATAAAATCAAACAATACAAGTAGATAAATATATAGTCATAGGTTTATAATTTATTTTTAATTTTTTTTTAACTAATTTTACAATCACTTTTCCACAAAAAAACTTTAATTATTATTAATATAATTTCAACAATAAAAACGGGAATACCTATTATAGGGTAGATGTAATTATTCGGATTCAATAAATTTTCATAAAATGTTTACTGCGTTACGATTTAATAGAAACTGTGTGTTTCTTTAAAAAGAAACTCTTCCCGTTGATTTCCCGTAAATACTTTTCCATACTATTTCATTAGGATTCCTGAGCGTTTCGATTCTTTCGTAAGGCATTCTCTATTATTTAGCTACTTAACACAAACCACGATATTTAAGACCTTAATACATTTTTCTTCTGTGTGATGGAAAAAAATGCAATCAATGAGTTTAGTAATAAAATCTCGTGTAATTGCAATAATTTTGGAGCTTTATTTCGTTTTCTGGTTAATAAAATATCACTCATAAAGGGCACTGAAAATATGAGCTCCCAATAAGAAGATTTCTTATCTTTATTCATTTATCTTTTAAAGCTCGCCATAGACTGTCGAATCGATTGTACAATTTTTTTGATCGTCAAATAACATGGAAGTTGTATGTGACGATCCAATCCAATTTATTGATTGGACGTGTGGAAGATATTGCCATGCATTTTTTCATACAATGGGTAAGGTTCTGAAACACAACGTTCCCATACCGTGCCGCGTTTTCTGAACCGTTCCCTATATTGTTCTGTAAACGCATAGACATGGATCAGACTTGGTGTGCCTATCGCCATCTCTCGGAAAGTGATAAATGTGACAATTGACACATCACAGCTGATACATTTGGTTCGAAAATTAAAATTTCCATTTTCAAACGAGATGCAGATAAATTTTATTTTGAGTATAAATTGTTTAATAAATAAATGAGGGCGAAAATGCACGGTATATTACGCTTTCAGGTCCCCAAGGGAAATTTTTCTTGTTCTTCTTTTCGACAATAGCGACACTTATCTTACCGTCCGCCATATAGCGGACACATAGCGGAAAATATCGGAAACATCAAAAAATTCCCTTGGGGACCTGAAAGCGTAATGTACCACCGGTAGAAGAACGGTGTGTCTCAGAACCTCACCCAATCTGTCATATGATTGATTGACAATCATGTGTTTTCAGTTGCTGATTTTTTCACATAAAACGGTGGTCATTCTTCATGTTGCCGCTGTGGCGGTCATTCTCCATCGAAAGTAGCAATGGATGTGCATCTTCCATCGCCACAAAATATATAATTTTCGATATGTTGTGTTGTTTCGTGTGGATCGTGAGACTGTCATTTCAGATTGTACAATAAATTGTATAGTCTATGTGCTCTACGGGCGTCAGATCGATTGTGTGCAATCAATTGGGCAGTGTATGGCGAGCTTTAGTTATAATCGCCTCGATAAAAATTATTGATTTTAGTATAAACATCATATCCGTAATCCCAACAAATCAAACCAATGGGATTAGTGGGAGTCTACTGTACCCCGATTCACTTTAGATTTAACTGGGAGTTCTTAAGAAATCGATTCCCAGCGTACCTTATACCAGCAAAATCTGACTTTCCGGTTAACATTTTAAAAACATTTGTTTCAACCATTATTTAAATAGGATTCGTATAAAATTCATAACTTGTATATGTATATTATTTTTAATTATTTTTTACATAATATTTATACTCATATATAAAACGTATTAAATATTTTCTATATGTTATTAATTTAGATAAAATCTTGCAACTACATCCACTAAAAATTAGAAAACAATTACACAATATTAATTTTAAATGCGGAAAGGAAACAAGGAGAGAGAAAATCATCAGTTTCGTGTGTCTTTTATGTCTCCTATTCACGATTATATTCTTGCGATCGCGTTTCCGAATTGCATTCTGGTAAGTAAATATTATTGTGCTGTCCCCATTATCCATCACTACATAAAAATGTCTTTCGTCATATAATGTATGTATTTCATACGGTAAAAATGCATAAATGTATGTGACATGTGTGAATGTTCTGTATTCTCTGTTTCCTTACCGATAACGCGACGATGATGATGACATTTCGAGTTTTAAAAAATACTCGCAACATTTGGTCCTTGATTATTTGTAGGCACCGGTTGATTGGGACGATCAATGTCCTGATAGGTGCGCTGTTCTGTTGTCGGGAATATCGTTCCGGTTGTCATGGTTCCACCACGTTCCGTGAATTCACGATGCAAAAGTATGGCCGAGAAGGGTCGACAAACTAAATTAATTATTGAAAATGCTAAGGCCCAGCCATCTAAAATTAAAGAGAAATGAAAACATGTTTTATTAAGACAATTATTTATTTGGGACTGGAGGAAATGTTGTGGTTTTGACAAAAAAAAAGATTCCTCGAGTCTTATTGTTACGTTACGCAACAGTATATCGGCATCAGCAGATGGTGCTGTTCCTACCAAACATCTGAGATAACAAAATTGATCGACTTTTTCTATCGATTGCCCGAAGTAGAAATTATGCTTTGCCTTCAACTCCTGCAGTTAAGCCCAAGTATTTAGTTTTTGCAAAACATTAATTTTTAATCCAACACTACGACTTTCAATGTGCTCACTACCCTTCTTCTTCCTTGACTCGTTCTTTATACCGCTCCATGGTTTCGCGTTGCTCGACCTGCGGTGTAGGCACATCGCCCGTTTTGGCGATAATATCTCAGCATATTTCTACAGGCAGCTCTATCTTGGATCGTGTCATCGCCATCGTGCTCACTACCCTAATCACCTAAAAAAGGTCTAGACAACTGACTCTTGTACAAGACATGACATTGGGCTCCGTTTTACGATTTCTTTATGGAGAAAATATTTTTTTATCCGGTTCAATATTATTTTAGCCATCAGTTTGGAGACAGCTGGGAAATAAATTCCATGCCAATTATTACAAATTTTCAGATTCTAATAATGCCGCACTTCTTCCACTCATAAGGGAGTGGTCCCCACTCTTTTGGGCCAGGGGAGAGAATATCTGATGTAACCTTTATATCCGCTTTTAAAAGGAATAATTTTTGTCCCCGGGGCTTTACTAGCTTCCGATTTCATAAGTCTTTGATATTTCCAGCTTGAATGGTACATAGATACCATCTACGAGGTATACCGTCAGGGGAGCACCTAGCCGTTACGGCCTTATTTCCCGGTCCTTCGGGTGGTTTGGAGCTTCGGCGTTTTACTGACAAGGTCCTATTGTCAGATGGGGATTTCTCCATCCAGTGAATGGACTCACCTTCAGAAACCCAACCCCGGGGCTGCATCACCAGCTCGATGTCTCGGGTAACAACCTACAGCCACCTCGAGGCCAACACCTTGATGGGCAAGGACCATGGTTCCCTGGGCACACCCATCCCCGAGGTACACTATTCGCTAAAAACTTCTCTATAGCAGGTGTGATCCTCCTTCGGCCCCCTATTGGTTAGACCTCACGTACAAGTTCAGATGTGCACATCCCAGGCTCGTTGGCCCCTTCAGTATACTACACTTACGGTCAAAAGTATCGACTCAACCTAATAGCGCGTGTATTTGTACGTGTTTTTTGGAAAGTATGATAGTTATTCATAAAAGTCGTATGTCGTTTAAAAGTTCGAAACCTTAGCTACCTGTTGGTACCCTTTTTATCAACATTTGCTTTGCACTTTTTAAATTATTGCCACTTGTAACAAAAAACCCAGAAATTAAAGTTTCAGGTAAAGGTCAGGTCAGGTAAACTACCCCTATAAAAGCGCCCGTAGTCGGTTTCTCATTATCAGTTGCATCAGGAAAGTTAGGTAACTTACATCTGAAGTAATTTCAGTCACTGTTTGGTCATCAATGGATACGACGCCAGAACAGGCGGCACAAGTTGTAGCCCTATTGTCGGAAAATCATAGTCAGAGAACCGTCGCTCGCCGTCTTGGAATGAGTCAGTCTGCTGTCTCGAGAGTTAGCAGGAGATTTCGAGAGACTGGTAGCTTTAATTCGAGACCAAGAACGGGCCGCCCTCGATCCACTTCAGAGAGAGAGACGACCGCTTTATTGTAACAAGTACGTTACGAAATCGTTTCCTCACGGGTGTTGCTGCGCAGCGGAACCTGAGGCGTGTTCGCGGAGTAGCTGTCAGTGACCGCACGGTAAGGAGACGATTAAGGGAAGCGAATATCACTCTAAGACGGCCTGCCAGGGGCCCCAAATTGACTGCACGACACCGACAAGCGCGCCTCTTATTTGCTCGTAATCATCTTACTTGGAGCGATACGGAATGGAGCTCAGTATTGTTCACTGACGAGTCGAGAATGTGTCTGCATGGCAGTGACAGAAGATGTCGAGTCTACAGGCGTCCAACTGAGCGATTTGCGCAGTGCTGTTTCACTGAAACGGTTGCATACGGCGGCGGTTCCTGTATGATGTGGGCTGGCATTTCATTGGAGGGAAAAACGGATCTCGTATTCGTGCCCGCAGGAGGCCGAGGAGGAGGGCTGACAGCTGAGCGATACGTTACCGATGTTCTCCGTGTCCACGTTGTGCCCTATGCAGCATTTATTGGCGAGAACTTTACTTTGATGCACGACAATGCCCGGTGTCATGCGTCGCGCCTCACTCGGCAGTTCTTGAATGAAGCCAATATGTCTTAACTTATTTCCCAACAGTTTTTGTTTTATTTGCAAAAAACCTAACCAAAATCCATTTTCATATTTGCTCATTTTCGCTACGTTTTCGTTCAAAGAGCATCAATTTTAAAAGTGCTCACCAAATATTGGTTAAAATGGTTAAGCTGAGGCCTTAAGCTTTTCAATGACATACGATTTTTATGGATAACTGCTATACTTTTCGAAAAACACGTACAAATACACGCGCTTTTAGGT
This sequence comes from Microchrysa polita, assembly GCA_949715475.1. Classification (NCBI taxonomy): domain Eukaryota; kingdom Metazoa; phylum Arthropoda; class Insecta; order Diptera; family Stratiomyidae; genus Microchrysa; species Microchrysa polita. The sequence goes on from OX454417.1 coordinate 22,674,141, forward strand.
TGAGTCGATACTTTTGACCGTAAGTGTAGTCAGCAATGCGATTCGGGCCGTGTGGTCATCAATCCACAAACTAGTTAGATATAGGCGCGTAGGCATCTTCCACCTAGCCCCTTCGACGCTCGGGTTATGCGAAGCCGCCAGCTCCGAAGCTCACATGATTAACCGTATGGTGAACCCCCCCTCCCACCAGGGAACACCGTTTATCGTGCTCGGCATTTATATGACTTCCCTCCCGTAAGTCATGGGAGGAGGTAGGTCACGCTATGAGCCCGTACATAACTCAGGAGCTCGGGAACGTTACCGCCCGAATGGTCTTTGTACAGATCCTCGCCATGGCGTATCAACTGTACCAGGGGCCTTGCGCTACTAGGTCCGTGGTGCCGTAACTCACCAAAGATCTTTGTCCCACTACATACAGCCATTTCTGGCTGATGTCACAAGGACACCGACCCCCCTGCAGGGAGCTTGGATGGTACATGAAGCCATTTACGGAAGTCTTACTTGATGAGTTCACGAGTTTGTAGATCGTCCAATTGTCACCCCGATTCGCGCTTCTTCCCCCGCCATCGCTACCACAATGATGCTGATGAGAACTGACTGTACTCGCTCCTTAGTGGTTGCTTGACAGTGCAGTTAGTAGCAGTGTAATTGTTCTTTAATTCTCGTCCGTGCTGATGTTACTAGAGACCACAACATCTCTCTTTATTATCCTAACTGCTAGTGGAGCATGGTGCGCTGCGCTGACGACTACCGCGTGTAGTCGTCAACGTTACAAAGGCAACTGAATTCGGAGTGTGATACGGTTGTCAGCCGTACCACTTCCTAGTCGCATTATTAGTTTTTTTTATTATTCTATGATAAGAATATCTCTTATCATCTTCTTCTGAATAATAAACTTGCGACGAGTCGTGCCGAGTTTGGAAACTCGTTTCTCTATGAGTCTCTATATCACAGAGTGGCGACCGAACGATCACGGCCACAGAGCACGACAACACATACCGTGCTGAAAACTGCCTTCTAACTTCTTTTGCGCTTTTGCACGTCAAATCGTGGGAAAATTCTGTAGTTTTGTCGGCGACCAATTGCAGCGGTTCGTAAGCGAATTTTCAGGATTACTTGATGATCGGTGCCTACATCAGAATCACGCTTTGCCCAGATGTTAGACTCAATGTTGGCGTTCGGAACTTCGGTAATAATATTTATATCACCTTTTGAAACCTTATCAAAGGTCGTCGCCCAGTTACCATCTACGGGCTTAACACTGAATTATCTGATGTTTCGTACCCTGGACTTAAAACTGGCTGTTATTACATCATTATCAATGTGGCACGATAGGCCGACATGGGGTTTTGGCCGCCTGAATTGTTGACCTCAGAGGCTTCATTCAAACGACGCGAAAACGGCTCGCAAGCTCGAGACATACAAATGCATTGGCTTATATGGGAAGCTCATGACGAGCGAGAGCCGTGCCACTGTCAAAACACGACTCGCGAGACGTGTTTTCACATATCGTGCACCACAACTCGCAAATACACGGCTCGCGAGCCGCGTTTTGACAGTGGGCCAATCTTCGGGGATTACCTCGTCGTTCCATACTTTGAGCAGTAGCACATGTATAACGTTGGTTAGGCACGTTCCATCGTGCTTCTTCTGTGGGGGAAGTTGACGGTATTTTGAGGAGCTCCTCAAAATGTTATTCTAATCAGTAGGCTGTTATTACGCGGTCGGAAATGTACCTCCAATTTATTAGGGATTGATGTGTTTTGTTCAAAAGGTTCCCGATGCCAGCCATTCTGGGTGTAGTGTCAAAGTCAATACCAGAGTAAAATTAAGTTCCCGATCCAGTCCGTCATATTTCGCTTATTCCTAAAAAAAATTGTATAGGCGGTTATTTCCGTGAGTTTCAACTCTACTTGCTCCAAATCTTTCGAACGTTCCAAAAAATCAATCGTATTTCGTTGCCAGTAAATCAGTCCGTCGAATCCGAATTTGAATCTTCAACTGGACTTGAGTTATTTGGATCCGGCTACCGGATACAATGATAGCCAATGCCCATTGCATCCGGTAGTAGTTATGTAGTGGTTCTTGCTAATAATTTTTGCCAAATTTTTGCTAATAATTTTTGCCAAATTTTGTAAGCATTTTTCCATAGATCCTAAGCTACTGTTCTAAAATTTGAATACGATAGGTATCCTTCAAAGCTGTAACTGTGGTCTACCGATTAGAAAAACATTTATTTATAACTACATACTATGGAATACAATTTCTTGAGGGCATGATAATACTAGCGTCTATTACATTAGACAATTAATAGGCAATTTGTCATGCACTGCACTTATATGCATAATTTAATGTGTTTATAAAATGTATGAAACAAAACTTACTGATTACTTCATAAAATGAAATGATGCATATCAAATCCAATATAACGCTACAAACGTCTATAAGAATGGCCTAAAAGTAAACAAAAGGTAATATCAATCAATAAAATGACTAATTCAGTGATAACAGCATGAAAACAAACAAATATACACGAAAATAGCTATGTCTATAATAAATGGTGAAAATATGATAATATAATATTGAAAGCAAGAGTCGATTGAAGTGGCACTTGTGATCTGATTCATATTTGTACCTAAGCATACATATATTCAAGTTTTATTCTAACATTTGATGTTTATCAATAAGAGTTTAATGATTAAGATATCTGGGCATGAATATATACGATTCCACTTGAATACCACTTGAAACTTATGAAACTAATTCGATGCAATCAAATGGATTTGGTTCGAGTATGTACTTTAATTTGAGAAACAAGTGTTCAAGTTTAGTGCATTTTGTGCACACAAGCATTGATGCCAAAGAAGTACACCAATATGTATAACGCTTCATTAAAATTTACAGTGCGTACTCGATAATCCGAAGCCTCGAAACCTCGAATTTCCAGTAATCCGTTATCTTGTCACACCAGAAGCCCAAAAATCCTTTCAAACCGATTACATACCCCAAATATCGACTTTCGAACGACAACTATAATTCCCAATCTCAGTTTCCTTAGAGAAGTGTCCTTTTTGGTGATACATATGTTCATAATATCCTTTGAAACCCCAAAATCAGCTTTTGGTGATTTTAAAACACACCGAATACTGTATTTTGATATGCATATCGACTATAATGCATTTCTAAAGTAAAAGCGACCTTTTTTGTCCAAGAACATCTGTCTCATAACAAATGCCGACACCAAAATAATAAGGATCGCACCACTTAAATTCCATCCGAGTTTCATCCAAATCGCTCCACAGGAGGAGCCAAGAGAACCAATTGAAACATAACTTTTCATTCGCTTCAACGGCGAATTTACCGCTATTCCCGCAACTCATCAGTGATTGTCGATTCTTTGTAAGGGCGATCAAAGGAAAATGTACACCAAATTTAGCAATGATCAAACCACTGAATGGTTGACTTAAAACTTCGTTAGGTTTTCGCTGTTTTACAATGTCACATTTTGTCACGGACAACCCAGCGTACACATCTTTCCTTAAAATAATCACACGTGTTTTACTATGTTCCAAATAATTATCACCATAAGCTAAACAAATTGTTTTGGACACTAAAAAAAGAAAAAAAAAATATACACATATGGCCAAAAAAATAAGTACACCCATACGAATTTGTCTTACCACCCTGTAGCCAAGTAGTTATTTGAGTAAATAAAATCATATGGAAAGATTTAAATACTTAATTGGTGAGGAATCAAATAATATGTAAATTAGCATATTATAATTAATAACAGCTTTCATATACCTTGAAAAAGTACGAACTGACTAAAATAGGCTGGACAAAATAATAAGTACATGTCAGTTAATTTGATTAAAAGTGGTTTTAATTAAAATATTATGTTCTGATTCGACAAGAATTTGATTTATTTCATTATATAAAAGTAAATGGTCCATTATTTTGAAAAAAGAAAAAAGGTTTTTGTTGGCTCTCTGGAGATAATTCTTATGGCATGTTCTTTTACATCCATATATCCAGTTACTCAGGAAATTCCGTATTTGGTCCTTTTTGTGAAAACTTTGTTACTAGTTCATTGATTCAACTCTCCCTAAACATTCTGGATTCAATTTGACTCTAGTAACAACGTGAAAAGCCACTTGATTTGGTTGAAGCGGATCCTTGACCAGTTTGTGAGGTATGGTTAGGGTTAATATCCTGCTGAAATCCCCATTTAAAGTGTATGGCCTCATCAGTAAAATATTCCGCGACTCTCAACTAACATTTCTTATATGGGAATTGCTTCATAGTAATGGTTATTAGGTACATTTGAACGAAACCAAACTATGAAAATTAAGCGATAGACTAAGTTTTTTCCGCCTCCCTGGGAAATAGCCAGTTGATGTACCGTATATCATATTATTTTTTTCCTGGATGAAGAATATTACGATAAGAGTAGTTTCCAATCAAATTCATTACGATCTCATAAATAAAACAAAATATTCTGTGAGTTTTCATTGTTCGGTCTGGAACAAAAAGAACTATCCCTACAAAATTTTCTTGTACTGTCAACACTTTTTGACATCGCCATGGAAAGTTCTAAACTTTTTACCAAAACTGCTTTACTTCTTGTATTCTCCGATTAACTTTTCAAAGGGATTCTCTATTTTCAACATTTACCGCGAAAATCATCAGTCAAGCCAAGGGAACTTTTTTCGCCATTGTGGTAATGAGATCGGCAGTTATCTTTAAGACCCTTACATGGACCTAACCGCATTTGAGACTACTTTTATTTAGCTTTTAATGAATAACACAGTAAATACAACGTTTGGCTGGTTTATTTCGTTAACGAGAGAATAATTTTTCCACTATTTCAAATTTTCGGAATCTAAACGTCTTTTTTCGTACCTACCATGCATTTTTCGCCCCTTAAGTATTTTTGTTTGTTTTTAATTTAACGCTTGTTGCATACACCAATGAATAAACAAACAAATCCTTACGGAAAATAGCAAGTTGTTGTCAAAAATTTAAAAAACCGATGGTGTACTTATTATTTTGACCAAGCTGAAAACCCACTTCAAAGCTAATATCGGGAGGGACTAAGATAATACGGGGATGCCATTTAGTTTCTCGGTTCCGTTGGCATTGTTGTATCCTAATTGTTGTAATGGCTATCTATTTGGAGTAATTTAATTTTAAAAAGGATATGAAAATTTGGAATAAAAAAGTACATGAGGGGTGTACTTATTTTTTTGGCCATATGTGTATGTTGCTGTGGGAACACATTGCCCTACGCACCAAACCTGGCGGATACCCAACCAGGCTACATCGACTACAGATTGGCCCGATAAATCTAGCAATCATCACAATGATCATGTTCGAACATTTTGCAGAGCGTACGTACTGTACAACCACTGTTACGTACTGTTCCATTTCAACATTCAACGTTCAGTGGCTGTAAAACAACTGTCAACCAACGTCCCACAATATTCCGAACACAAAATATAATTCTTCCGTTGCCCAACTAACGACGAAGATAACGACGACAATGGCAATTATGTTCTGCCTGCATGCACCGACCTGTGCGAGATAATCTGTGATGATCGCTAGATTTACTTTCTATCATCGAGGTCGGCATAGCCGAGTAGGTTAGATGATAGGTGTTTGGTGCATGGGGTGCCGTTTTCGAGTCGCCACAGGGACGTTATTTTTTTTCTTTTTTATTTAGTTACCTGAACATTCTTTTGATTTTGGTAACCATACTAAAACGACTATTGATTTTCTACTCTTCGTAAATTTACGCGATAAATCGTATGCATTTTGGATGCCTCTTTTTTACACGCGCGTTTTACATGTGGCAAATTCGAAAGTGCACGCATATGCAATCGAAAATTCAATTTATACCTGCTCGCCATTTGCAATTGAACCAGGCAATTGCATCAGCCATCCGTTGCACGTATCCACGTAACTATACTGCACTGTATGATGACTATATCGACCAGATGATGATCACTAAAGTTATTCCTACTGACAAGGCGCAGTGTGGTCAAGACGGTTTGGTGGTCGTTGTTGACTTTTTGGAAGGTATTGACGACGGTTTGGACCATAGTTCAAACCTCCGCTGGGACATCAGATTTTTTTTCTTTAAAAAAAAAAATACGTTGCCTTAAATATCACCTTTCGAACGACACCCATAATGCCCATACTCTGTTTCCTATGCTATAAAAATGTCCTTTTTGGTGGTTATATCCTTTAACAAAATTCAAAATCAATTTGTCGTGATTTTACAAGACTCGTCGCAACGGATTCTGTATTTTGATATCCATATCCTTATACATAGCGTCTATAATGCATTCCCACAGAAAAAAGGACATTTTGTGTCCAAGGACATCTTCCTCATAAGAAGTGCTAGCACAAAAATGTTAAGGATCGCACTTAGAGAAAACATAGCAACTCATGCCATGCGTTAGTCCAGAGTGGCTATGTGATCACACAACCCATATGTGTTTGACTCCAAATTTATTACACTACACTCCACGAAATAATGCAAATGTCAAAATATTGTCGATGCAATTATTAACCCTTCTGACGCCGCCTACGAGCTATTATGCCTAAGGTGTAGCTGAATCTTCTGTGAAATCAATCTTATTTTTTGAAGAGGTCTAATTTTGGATCTAGAAACAGTTTACAGACTGTGTCTTACGATGATGCGCCGTTTTTTCGATTCTTTAGACATAGTTTACATTTCGCCGAAAGTTTGATCGCATTTTTGGCCGTCGGTTCCTTTGAAATTTATATGGAAAGGGGTGGAAAATATTATTGAACGATATTTTTCATCAAGATATAGTACCAATGGTCTGTCTGGATATATACGCCAACATAAGGGTTAAATATCACGTCGGCATTTTAAGAGAGTAATGAATACTACGCGGATTTTATATTCTGAATTGTAAACAAAAAATTGACGTTTGAATAATATTTTCACGCATACTATGAACTGCAATAGTATGAGAACGGTGCCATTTTTATTTTCTGATGCCCACTCTGGACTAACGCATGCTTTCTCTAAGGGATCGCACCACTTAACTTTCATCCGAGTTTCGTCGACATCGGTCCACGGGGAGAGCCAGGAGAACCAATTGAAAGATGAATTTTCGTTCGCTACAATGGCGAATTTACCGCTATTCCCGCAACTGATCGAAATCGTGGTTGTCAATTCTGAGTCAGAGCGATCAAAGGATAATGTATACCAAATTTGGTGAAGATCGAACTACGGGAAGGTCGATTTTAAGCGTTAAACGTTTTCGTAACAGTTTTTCGTCACACTTTTTCACGGAACGACACGCAGTATTTCTCAGGTAGCCTCCGCAAAGACATATACATGTCAATAGAAAACAGATTCTTCGCACAATTTGATTAAATTCGTCCATTTCCTCGAAATTTAGAGCAAATTAAAGGCTTCCACTAGTCCGAATTCCTCTGTAGTCCGGATCGACCCTGGTTTTCAATAGTCCGGATTATCGAGTACGCACTGTATTCAGAATATTCCTTGTATTGACCCTCCCATGTTACGAGATAGGCCACTTTCTTTTACTGAAATATAGAAATTCCTTAGACTGTTGCTGGACAGAAAGCTTAGCTGGAAACCTATATATAGCACTTTATTCGTACAGGAAAGCCATATGAAAGAGCTGAGGCTTGCAACCAAAATCACTGTAGTAAAGGATTTATACTGCTACCGTGCGACCTATTCTACTGCGCGGCATTTGCGTATGGTGTACGGCACTTAGTAAAACAACTTATTATAACTTGCTTGCGAAAGTATAACGAATGGCTTGTTAAAACTGGAGCCCTTCGAGCTACTTCTCGACCGGACTTTATACGGTGCTTAACCTCCTCCCGTTGTATCTATTCGCAGGGCCGTGGAGAGAAAATCTAGGCCCGGGGGGACAATGATTCCGGGCCCACCTCTTCCATACGATAAAAAATTATGAATCGAAGAAAATTGTTCTTTGACAAATCGGACCTTAAACAAATTGTACAGTGGAATCTCTATAATCCGGCCTCCATCTAATCCGGAACACCTAATAATCCGGCATCCTCTCTGAATCGGCTCAGTCTCAGTAATCCGGATGTTTTCTAACGGGAGCCTCTATAGTCCGGCATCATTACGATTGATATTTGAGGAGTGTTTTAATGCGGTCTTCTACGCATTAAGGTGCATTTTGAGATTTAAGTTCTGAGCTAAAATTTTGGTTTTCAGAAAAATACAAATTGGAGAAAAATAAATGTAAGGGCGCTAGTACACAGTCATATATTGGTAATATATATTATAATAGATATTATCATATCCTTAATCCTACTCGATTTTGTTTAGTGCACGTGTAAAAAATTAGCCGAATTAATCTAGTAGGCTTAACTATATGACTAGAAATATGAATATAAATATGACTGTGTCATGGGGCCCTAACTAAAAACTGATACCGGATAACAGCCCTTATACACCTGCAACTTGGTTACCAACCTAAGTTGGCAACACGCAAGAAAAACGGAAAAAGTGATTTGTAGGCATGTTGCAGGTTGCAGTACCAGGTGGCGTGGTTGCCTGAATGTTGCAAGTGTGTAGTAAGGTACCTGCAACCTAGGTTGGCAACCAAGTTGCAGATGTATAAGGCCTGTAAGACAAAAAAAAACTGACAGAAACTGAATTCAATCGTGAAGCATTTTTATAAACTAAACTCACAAAAAAGTAAGTAAGATGCCAACCTATATTCGAACTTTGATTTCAAGAAAGTCTTGAAATATTTTACCGTCAATTCGCTACGCTTATTGTTTTTTTCATTGGATAAAGATTTTTCAAAGCAAACAGCTGTAGCTTAATATGTACCTCAGCCCTTAGAAAGGTTTTAGGAAAACAAGGCGGATACGGTACACAGTTCTAACAAATGCTTGGGGAGCTCAAATCTGTAATATACACATATGGGCAAAAAAATAAGTACACTCCTCAGGTACCTTTTTATGTCCAATTTTCATAGCCTTTTTAAGATTGTAATACTCCAAATAGATAGCCATTAAAACAATTAGGATACAACAATGCTAACCGACCCGAAAAACTTAATGGCATCCCCATATTATCTTAGTCCCTCCCGATATAAACTTTTAAGTGGGTATTCAGCTTGGTCAAAATAATAAGTACACCATCGGTTTTTTTTAATTTTGTGACAATAGCTTGGTATTTTCCGTGAGGATTTGCGTTTTTATTAATTTTTGTATGCAACAAGCGTTAAATTAAAATCAAATAAAAATACTTAAGGCGCGTGAAACACATGGTAGGTACGAAGAAAGACGTGTTTAAGTTCCAAACTTTGAAATGGCGGAAAAAGTAATCCTTCAAACGGAAATAGCTGCAATCATGGAAGCACTAACCTGGGATGTCATCATATACACTGACAGTCAGGCTGCAATTCGATCTCTCGTATCCGTCCTGACTACATCAAAAACTGTTGAAAGCTGCCGCTCAGCTATTAGGGTGAGGGACCACTTTTATAAAATCATTCTCTGCTGGAGAGTAACATAGTGGATTTTAAGGGAACTGTAATGCGACCACCACCATTAGAGGGCGATCGTCATAACATTAAATTGCCAATCGCTTCTTGTAAACAGACAATAGAAACGACTGTAATGTACAGGGCTAATGCAAGAGATTAATTTGGCCCCGATTTGCACGCGCGCGAAGAATAGGACGAATTACATCATTTTCTCTGCCAGGGCTGGACACTGGCTGTTCAAGAATTTGCATTTTTATTGTATTATTTTTATTTTATTATCAACGCCATCTATTTGTGAAATTACTTTAATTATATTTGCTTAATTTTATACCGGATATTTATTCTAATACTTTAAACTGAAATTTTGTATATATGTATGTATTGCACTTAGTTTATGTATATGTGAAAGAAATAATAGCACTTTAAGTCCAGCCAGTGAGTTAAGTTTATCTGCACTACAACGTGCTCCAAAGGAAAAATCTTTCACTCGTCGAGCCGAAGGTGCTAAATTTTCTCAACACACGACCGTGGCAACGGCAGCAGGCATCCGGTGCCACAATCAAAACCATCACAACACAACCGCAGCATTGGTGGATTATCAGCAAATTTCATACACTGGCCGAGAAACGAAACCTTTTTATGGTTCAATGTATTTTTACGACAATCTGTATGTGTGATTTAGTAGAATTAAACCCGTGAAAATGTATCAAAATCTATCCAAACTTATGTACATATTATTGCCACCTAAGTAATTGCTAAATAATAATATCCCTTTCAATTCCATTCGATCGATACTGGATATTTTTTCCTAACATAACAGTAAGCTATCGAAGTCACACATACTATAACCCGCAAAGGACAATAACTCGTGTAACCCCTGATTCAATCTCTTAAGTATGAAAGAATACTCGTCAAACAGTTCCATAACCAACAATACCTTCTGATTGCTCATTTCTTACCATCAATTAGCTCATAACAAAATGACCTTTTGTATACAACCACATCCATACGCTACGGACTATGCCAATGAAAAGGCTAAGCTCTTTGCCTTCTTCGCCTGACCCCAATATTCCTCTGCCGGCATCTGGCCCAGAACATACATACATACAGTGGAAACTCGATAAGTCGAAGCTCAAGGGAAACAAACTTTCTTTCGAGTTATCGAAATTTCGAAGTAAAGAGATTTCGAGATATTATTATTATATTTATTTTTGTAAGAAAATTCGACTTATAGAGTTTTTTTCTTTTTGTGTATTTTTATATTTTGATATTTTTCCAACATTATACCCTTATAAAATAGTACATGCATTTTTTCCTCTCTTTTCCGATAGATGACAAAATGTTTTTTTTTCTTTTCTCTAAAATCGTAGAAAGCGTACTAACCGGAATTTTGAATTCGGCGGCTATACCTTTTTTTTCGACCTTTTGCATCAACCGCTTTTATAAGTTCTTTCTTCTGCTGAATAGTCAGGGTTTGTAGCGTTCTTTTTGACGCAGATATGTTTAATTGGCTGAATTCCTCAAACTCCACGAAACGATTATTCTGTTGACAGTAACAAAACAACCTTACGATGAACGCTATATTCAAATGCAAACTGAAACATTTTATCGCAGAAAAGGACCGTTATTCTCGTTTCCGGAATATGCAGCAATAAAATTCTAATTTCAAACAGAAAAATCGACATTGGAGGAATAAAAAAAAATCGACTTATAGAGTTTCGCATAGCAAAGCTTTGACTTATAGAGTCTCGCCCGTTTACCGATAAGAAATTTTAATTTGACCTGGAGAGTATCTGAAATTTTGACTTATAGAGTCTCCAATATCAGCACTTCGACTTATAGAGTTTTACAAGCAGTGAAATCAAAAATTTCTCTTCGAGTAATAGAGTTTTTGGTTTGAGTTATCGAGTTTGTTTTTCATTGTTGTTTGTTCAAACGTGCTGGGGAAGCAGATTTTCTTCGACTTAAAGCGTTTTTCGAGTTAAGGAGTTTCGAGTTATCGAGTTTCCACTGTAATTGGATCCATAATAAGAAATGCTCTAAGAGTCGGGCGGTCAAATGAATTCCAAAAAAAGCAGGTGTTGGTTATCATTGCCTTTTTCAAACTATACACCAACAGTGACCACATCATAAAGTTGTTCGGCAACCAAAAAAGCTACCGTGTGCCGCAAAAAAAAGTCAACAAAGTCGAATGACCCGTTAAACAAGGAAAATAATTAACGATAGCAGCCCAAGAGGAGACCGGGTCGTAAGCGTTTCGTGCAAATCACTCATCAAGACGGTCCCGGGTCAAGGCGTGTATACAAATACTAGTTAGTATAGCGCTCCATAAGTACTCGCCCCATTCGAATATATGTGCGTGGTTATGTGGTCGTCGTAAGGAGTTTGGATGGAAAGAGAATTAAATTATTCAAATCCACTTCTCCGAGACGTGTACAAAACACTTTCCTTGAATTTTTCTATATGGGGACGATTTATCGATTAAATGTTCACAGGTTCTGTTAAGAAATTCTCGGGAGAGTGTGAGGAATGGGTTGAGTCCTGTATCGTTGATGGTCTAGCAATCGTTGCATACAGTAAGACCAAAAATGCATTCTAGAATAAATTGAAATCGGAAAGTGTTTTAGTAGGTCAGTCAGTCTGAATAAATGTTAGCTGATAAAATTGTGAATATTGTCGCGTGCTTGGAAAACACAGCATAAAATCCTAGCATACGATGAGAAAAACATAGTATGCGTGTACTATGTGAAAAATCATATAAATAGCAAGCCTTTCGTTTAATTAATTGAATCAATTGTCATAATTATTATAATCAGTTCATTACCAATCAAATAAAATTATAATTGTTCCTGACTTGTTTTTAACCCAATGGTGTCAGAAGTAAAATCGCGACAATTGTGTTTGGTGGTCACGTAAAAAAACATCATGCCGCTAAAAAAAAACACCGGCTGCTGCCAGCAAAAAGACTGTGGATGAGCCAAGGGTTACACCAGAGTACCAAGCGGAAAGAAGCGATGGGGGTCAAACGGATCTTCGGGAAATGCTGGCAACTATAATGGCAACAACAGGTTCTATGGCATCGAAAATTGAGAAACTAGCCAGTGGTTCTTAACCTTTTGCACATGAGGGACCACTTGATCATACTCGTTAGTTGTTGCGGACCACCAAATTGCAATTGTGATAAGAACGATTCAAATCATGAAATCTTGTACCGAAGACTATTTCTTGCGGTGACCGTACTGGTAATGTCAATAGGGAAATATTAGTAGTATTAATTCAATTTACCTTTGGAACACAACTTATCGTTGTCTTGTCAGTTGAAGTTTTCGATTAGAAAAAATGTGGAAATAATGCTAAACGGATATTGCTGCTTTTAAAACCATCATCCAGAAATCGTCGACTGACAGAGATCGTCTTGCAAAGGGCTCTGGGTGTGATTTTGCTAAGTCTGAACGAATTTTAAAACCCTCATTAATTTTCGTAAAGGGTGTTGCGCAATATTTCGGTTTGTTTCATCCAGAGATGATAATTTTTAAATCCAGTTTTGTTTATCTGAGTATAAAGCCCTTTCTTACAGCTCTTACTGCAAGAACAACAATTTTTACATAAACTCCTATAAATATGGCATTGCTGGTTCATTTTGTACCAACAGAAACCTGTCGGATCGGGACCCTATTTAGAAGTGCCACCGAAGATCAATAATAGCTGAATTATCTTAATTCAGCAATGTATATTACCATTATAGTCTGGCCGGAAAAGAAAATATTTTCAAAATATTCATCGCCTTAAACACCTGAACTGTTTACCTACAATTATGACAACACTCAAATCTATAAAGACAGATAGCTACTCCACATAAAGGGAACATTCCTATCAAGCTCTCGGCCGTCTTCGTTTTCTTGCACATCGCAATTATCTTGCGTTCGTCACCTAAAAAAGAGCATATAAAACACATTTTGACGGTATTTAATTTCATCGTAATAAGCTACATTTCTTTTTGCGACGAGTACAATACAATACACTAAATATCTTACACAGTGTACATCGGTCAAAATCTCAATGAAAACAGTCGGTCCTGCTCAGTCGAAACGCACTCCCATCCGCTTCCAACCTTCAAGTTTCTATTAGAAAGTTATCATTGAGCTGCGTGAAATTCGAGAATTGTTGTATCGGATTATGAGGGAACCACAAAGGCTTCGCGGACCACCTAGGGTCGCCTCAGGGACCACCAGTGGTCCGCGGACCACCGGTTAAGAACCGTTGAACTAGACGAACAGACAGGTTCTATGGGATCAGAAATTACATACTATGAGATTCGAGAAACTCAACGAAAAACTTGAAGAGCGATTCGCAAAACAGGAGGCACGAATAGAGAAACTTGAGGCTCTCAAAGAAGACGTTGGGAAACAAGGGGCTCGAATGGAGGCTCTCAAAGAAGAGCTTGAGAAACTGAAAACCGGAAGTCAAACACGATCCATCGGACCGGCAAATTTTGAAAGAGTTTCGACCAATCTGAAGGCGCCCATTTTTGATGAATCAGTGGCATGGAGCGTCTACAAAACGCAATTCGAAGCGGCTGCTAGACACAACGGCTGGAGCAATGGTGAAAGGCCACTGCATTAGTGCTAGCTCTGAAGGGACCGGCTGCTAACATACTTCAGTCAATATCGGCAGAACAACGCCAAAGTTTCTCAAATTTGTGTGAGGCTCTGGACATGCGGTATGGCGATTGCAACCTTCACGCGCTATATCGCACACAGCTGAGGAGCAGGACTCAGAAATCTGGTGAGTCCTTACAGGAATTGGCTCAGGATATCGAGCGGCTGGCGATGCTAGCATATCCTGAAAATGCCGATACGCGGAAGGAAACAGGAACCGATGCCTTCATCAGCGCCCTTCGCGACCCGGATATGCGACACGCTTTGTGCATGGCCCAGCAAGACAGAACCGTACAGGAAGCATTGGCATACTGTCTTCGATATGAGGCGAGTCGCGAATCATGCAAACCGCCCTCCCGAGTCCGAGAAATAGTGGAGGAATGTAGTTGCAGGCGGACAGACTGCGAAAAAGACAAGCAAAACGGGACACCACGATGCTGGAACTGCGGCGAGAAAGGTCATCATAGATTGCCGAAAACCAATCCGAACTACGTCCTGTGCAGATTGTGCGGCTAGAAGAATTCCTTCATCTTCCGGACAGCATATCCGACACCATCGACATCTACTGCACACCATCCCGTTCCCAAGAGGGTTCGGGAAACATTTAAGAGCCAACTTCGTAGGGCAGAGGTTGGCCGGAGGAATCTGTGGCCCTAACAGAATTATCACAGTATCGAGACTGCATCGCAACGGAAACGACCTTAGCATGAGCGGACGAATCAACGGGAAATTTCGAACAGCAACAATCGACACTGGTGCGACGCGATCTATCCTAAGACCGGATATCGTTGAGAAGACAAAATTGCAGAAATCCGGAAAATACACACTCAAAACGGCAACAGGTGAGACAATGGCAGTGCTGGGGGAGATCAAAGAACAAGTTCAGCTGGGAGATGTCACGCTGGAACATGAGTTTATTGTGGCCAACATCACCGATGAGTGCATTCTCGGAGTGGATTTTCTCAGATCAAACGGCTTCTCTATAGATCTGGCGAATCGGTTGCTCAAGTGGCGTAGTATGGAAATTCCGATAGAAGTGATACATGATAACGACCAGGTGCTAAAAGCTGTTGTTGATGTGGACACCACAATACCGAAATGGTCAGAAAGTGTTCTATGGACCAAAATAGACGGTAATACTGGGCACCACAGATTCCTTATGATCGAGCCAGCCAACAAACCGGCAGGAAAGAACATTATGCTGGCTAAAACTTTAGTAACATCAACGAAAACAGGAATCGTGCCGGTTAAAGTGATTAATCTCTCGGAAACGCCAGTTAAAATAAAGCAAGGAAGTGTTATCGGAAGTTGCGCGACTGTAGCAACTATCAGAACTATAGATGGACAACAACCACCTGAAAGACCCGAAATACCCGTACGACGTATAACAGAGCCGATGCTGAAGCCTGACACACTGGAGAGGAACGAGCACCAAGAAGCTTCAGAGTCAGGGAATTTGCCGATATATTCTCTGCGAATGACGATGACCAGGGACGCACCAGTAAAGTGACACACAATATCCACACTGGAGATGCGAAACCAATACGACAACCCCCGAGGCGACTACCACTGGCCAAACAAACTGAAGTGGACGGAATGATCCAGGACGTGGAAAGACAGGGTGTCACCGAAACATCAAATAGCCCTTGGACATCACCAGTAGTCCTTGTCAAGAAGAAGGACGGTAGCACAAGGTTTTGTGTGGACTACCGGAAACTAAACGATGTGACAAAGAAGGACAACTATCCTCTACCAAGGATAGATGACATTATGGACACACTTTCCGGAGCAGTATGGTTTTCAACACTGGATCTTCGAAGTGGCTATTGGCAAGTCGAAATTGCAAAAGAAGACCACGAGCGAAGATGAAAGTCGTTCACATCGACCGCCTTGCCCGCTACTATGGAACTTAACAAGATGCCTATTAACTTTTCGGGACGAAAAGAGCTGAGAAGGGGGTAGTGTCGCGTGCTTGGAAAACACAGCATAAAATCCTAGCATTCGATGAGAAAAACATAGTATGCGTGTACTATGTGAAAAATCATATAAATAGCAAGCCTTTCGTTTAATTAATCAAAGAATTGTCATAATTATTATAATCAGTTCGTTACCAATCAAATAAAATTATAATTGTTCCTGACTTGTTTTTAACCCGTCCTAGCCCACGACATTATTATCAAATTTATCAATATCTTCTATTTATATAAAAATCTCGCATCAAAATGTTTGTTGTTAAACTCCTCCGAAACGGCTCGACAAATTTTTTATGAAATTTTTGTGCTACCTGCTAGGTATGGGAAAACATGGTAAAGCTGATTTCATACCCCTCACTGCTTGTAAGTAATACGCAGTTGCAATCCAATTATAATTCACACATTCAGATAATTCAGGTTTCATGTTGCAATTTGTTTGATAATAATACGTATAGTCACAAACTTTCCATACAGGAGTGTGTCTTCGTCTGAAATCTAAATAAACGGTTCTTAATCGAGGACATCTCATCCGGCTCTCATCAAGTTCTCGCTCCAAACTCCGTTTAGTGAAAGTTAAAAAAATATGCTGACTAATGAAGTATTGAAAAGTATTTTTAATTACATATTTCCAATCTACACTCGAATTTCTCTTTTAGAGACGGAATTAGCATTTTTTCCTAGTTAAGCAGCCAAGTCAATGGGAGCATCACCTGAAATTGAGGCTGGCACCTAGAGGTTAATTTGACTGTTGATTTGATGATATAGTGGATTTCTGAGAATTTTTCTAAGAACATTAAAGTGATGAACATTTTTAAATCTAATCAAATTTCCTTTTTTTAAGTTGCGGACGACCTGGTAACCACGGTTAAAGGCAAATTTGAGGAGGTTTTACCGGATGCTTTGCAAATAGTACAGGAATTGTGTACAGCTAATGACTACGTGTTAATCCAACAAAAGCCACAGTGATGCCAGTCAGTGGGAAGGGGACGCTTCGAGCATTGAAATGCCCCTCAATGTAAAATACACAGTTAACCATGAAATTACTCCGGAAAGAACACCTCAGTGTAGTAACAAAGAAAGCAATTAAGGCCTTATGGATCTGCAGAAGCTATGCGGGGAAAGCATGGGGTATTAAGCCTTACATAATTCTGTGGATCTATAAGACAATCGTTAGACCTATTGTGGAATACGGGGCCGGTCATCCACTACAAACGGTAGGCTTAATCTAGACAAAGCTCAGAGGCTGACCTGTCTAGCTGTCCTTGGAGTCTTCATCTCCAGCCCCACCGCCGCCATGGCGGTTCTGCTCAACCTATCAACGATCCACATACACATTGAGTCAGTGCCAAGATTAGCCGTCATCAGGCTCAAGGCATGTCATACGGCGTGCCGCCCACTGAACTCTTTACAGCAAGGATAGCTAAGTTGCAGTACTCTACTTAGTATGCCATCAGACTACATGGTTAAAACTTCACGTTTTGACCCCTCATTTAACGCAGTGATCTGGGCAAGGGAGGATTGGACTGACAGGTTCATAGCACCCCACACCAGTACTATAATATTTTCACGGACGGCTCAACACGGCTCAACGGCTGAGACACGTTCTGGCGCATAAATTAGTGGACCAAGTATTAGTCTGATTATTCCAATGGAAATACAACCGACCGTGTTTCAGGCAGAAATACACGGAATTGAAGTGTGCGGGAGAAAATGACTTGAAAATTGCTACACAAACAAGAAAATAGTAATATTTACTGACAGCCAAGCGGTAATGAAAGCGCTGATGAGTTATACTGTCAAGTCGAAGCTTGCGTGGGTATGTCAGGAAATCCTTCAACAGGTAGGCTCCCTTAACAGTCTTACCCTTTTCTGGGTACCTGGGCATTCGGGTGTCGAAGGTAATCAGCAGGCAGACGAGCTTGCAAGGAGAGCATCCGTCACCCATTTCTTTGGCCCAGAACTTTACTGTGGGATACCAATCTGTACATGCAGAAATGAAAAAAAGTGAGTGGGGAAAAGGCCAAAGCCACCTTACACTGGAAAACTCTTCCAGAGCTTCGACAGGCAAAACTTTTCGTTGCCCACTCACTCACCCAAACGTACAGTCTAATGAACCTGAGCAGAAACAGTGTTAGGATAATTGGCGGGCTCCTCATGGGGCACTGACGTCTAAATGGTCCTTTAAAGAACATGTGTATTGTTATCGACGGGAGCTGTCACTTTTGCAAGACTGACGGCGAAACCGCTTCGCACATTCTTTGCGAGTGTGAGAGGCTAGCTATGCGCAGAAGATATCGCCTCTCTCAATAGTGGCCAACTAATGCAATTATCGAAAGAAATCGATGAGTTGATGAGTTCATCTAACCTATAGCATGGGCAATGGCACAATAGACCACCGGACGCAATGTCTTGGGCAATTTATTTGTAAAGAGTTCGAAAAAAAAGCTTTGGTGGACGAATTGTCTAGAAACTCCGTTATTCGAATTTGACGCCTAAAATCTTTCAAGGAATACGCATGTTGGTAATTATTTGATTTGCAAATAAGCAGAAAAATGTCGTCACCAAGACCCGTCACGGATCCTGGACAACTGCCTTGAGAACTTTAAATGCTAGCCTACCTTTAAATTCTTACGATAGGTTTTTTGTTCGTTCTTCTTTTTAAAATAAGTTCCGATTTTCGATTGATTACGGTGGCAGACGGCTCACTCAAACGTTAAGCCGCTTAAGTGTCCGGGTCCGATTTATTTTAGTGCCCATCAAAATTTAGTGTACACTGAACGAATGCGGTTCCGTAAAATGTTGGCAAAGTGAAGTTGTACCTAATTTCACAAGAATTTATCCGCGTGTTGGTTATTTAAAAAAAAAACACATCATTTCCCGAAAAAAACCGTGGCAAAACTAGATTAAATTGAAAAATAAATTTCCTTTAAAATATTTGAGCTGAAAAGTTATTGTGTGTAGAGGTGAAGAAAAACATGAGCCAGTGGGGATGACTTCTAATAAGTTAGGTCCTTGCCGCTCTTAAAGCTCTCTGCCGTTTAGCGAAACCAAACCGTATGTGCAAAAATGCTACCATTAATTTCAGCTTGAATATAAGGAACGTCATTGTTAAAGCGGCAGTTCGCTTCATTCAAGTTCAACCATATTTCCCAACCGCTGCCGCAAGGTTAGCCGACGAACGGGACAAACAACTTAAGTAAGACGCGCCAATCCGGCAGAGCCCATAATTCAGTAGCTTAAATTCCAAAATAATCGACAAGTCAACACCTACAAAAAAAGAGAAATGGAACGGGCATCTCGAAAAGGTGTCAGCAAACTCTGGGCTACGGTCCCTGCCCTGCATCATCCAACCAAAGACAAGGGTAGTGTAGCCATCAGATTCAATAAGAAAACCACCGCAAATCCTAAACTTTGGGCGAGCTTGTTCAATAAGCAACTTATTGAACACCCCAAAACAAAAATGCTCAATTGTAAAATAAAAAAAATATTCGTAATCGAACGGTTGACATCATCCTCACCTATACAGCGGACCAAGTTTCAGCAGCAATCTAGAACGCTAAACACTCCAGGGCCATTGGAGCGGATGGCACTTCAATGGTCATCATCGAATAACTCACGATGGCTTTCAAATTGTTCTGGAAAAAGGGGCGAATCATCTTCCTTCTAAAACCCGGTAAAAACGCAAAACTCGTCGAATCCTACCATCCAATAACAATTTGATCACCCGTTGAAAAGACGCTCGACGCACTTATCCACCCCACCCTAACATGCTGAGCTAGCTTCCTACCAGCATGGTTTCAGGAAGATGCATAGTATCACAAAAGCTCTGGATATTATCACCCATCACATCCACAATGGCCGACCAGAAAAAGACCTGTGACAGAACCGTGCTAGATTCGTCCGTTGAAAGCGCTGTTGGCTGATCAATATGCATATTCCTGCATGGATTGCAAACTATCTGGCTGGGATGCAATCCTATACAGAGTTTCGAGGCAGTTGTTCAAAGCATGGGAAAATTAAACAGGGAGCTCCACCAGGTAGCATACTCCCTCCTACATTGTTTAACATCTACCTCTCGAGCCTTCCAACACAAACGAACTAATTTCATATGCGAATGATTGCACCGTACCTACCACGGGGAATGATATAAAAGGTATGTGTGCCAGATTGAATGACTACATTGAACAATTGGTGAAGTTTTTCAGTATCCGCAGGCCGCAGTCTAGTCATATCACCGTCTAAATGTACTGCAACACTTGTCACCACCTGAACGCAGGAATTTATTTTATTTTACGATCCGAACTGGTAAGCATGATGACGAAGGTGTTGCTACTGTGACAAATCCAAAACTTCCCGCAAGGGGGTCAGTGTCCTTGTGGCACAGGCCTTTGGTGGGTTGCGACTTCACGTACCTGAGCAGCGCAGGGAGGCCCCTGGTATGGTTGATACGCCATGACGTGGATCTGTGCAAAGACCGTCGGACGATGACGTTCCCGAGCTCCCTAGTCATGTATGGGTGACACAGCATGGCTGACTTTTTCCCTATTTCTCCGAAAAGTCAGCCATACCAGCTTACACGACGCAGTGCTTCCTCGTAGGGGAGAAACACATTATAAGCGTACGTGTCCAGTCTCGGAGCTGGCGGCTTCGCATAACCCAAGCCACGAAGGAACTAGTTAGGGAGAATGGCCTATGCGCCTATACCTAGCTGGTTTGTGGATTGATGACCACACGGCCTGAGTCAACTTGCTGCTTAGTAAACGGACGGGGGACATCCCTATGTGAACGGTAGCACTACGAGTCTGCTTTAAGCAGACGAGTAGTAAACAGGCATAACGATCCTGCGGCTGGCGAGCCGAATTCGTTAGGTCTACCGAAAGGGGGCCAAGGGAGGATCACACCTGCTATTGAGAAATCTTTAGCGAATAGTGTACCTCAGGGATGGGCGTGCCCAGGGGACCATGGTCCTTACCCATCAAGGAGTTGGACTCGAGGAGGTCTGTGGTGGTAGACAAGCCGACCAGCTAGAGTCGCATCCCAAGGTGGGGTTCCAAAGGGAGGCATCCCGGCGGAGAACACCCTTCCGGCTATTAGTCGGATAAATCTTGTCGTCCCGCAAGGGAGGGAGGTTACGGCCATCAGGCTCAGGAACTCTCAATGACAAATACGTGGTAGACGTAAGATGGATGTTACAAATCCAAGATCCTTGGGGTCTATTTAGGCATGATGAAGTCGAAAAGTAATGTCGGGGACGTAGTCGACAAAATGCACAGTAGGAACAACAAGGCACTGGCCGGCAGCTTCTGGGGCAAGGACAAAGAAACCATGCTGGTCACTTACAAAGCGATAGGTCGAGCAATCCCTAGCCGTAATCTTTCTTCCAGAATAATAAAGAGCATTCTTAAAGAATATTTCCATCGAAATTATTACATCACTACAAAAAGTGTAGAATTTATGCCGATTAGGGACTTTGCGAGTTAATGGACTTACAATCTACGCATATAATGACAAAATTGAATCGTCGTATTGGCGCACCTTTTTTTACCTGTCATTTAAATAAAAGGGCGAAAAAGTTCATTGCACTTTTGAACTTCCAGCCAACCATAAGCATATTTAAGAAATTAGCCGTTTTTACTCATTATAAGCTCATTGTTGATGCAACCAACTACTTTAAGGCCTTTTCAGTTGGTTCCGTAAGGCATTGATGGAGACGAGACAGTTCTTCTTCTCTGTACCGTAACCCCTTGTGGAGCATGGCGCGTTAACTCAGCCGTTTATAGGCCTACTTCCAGTCAACGTTACATTGCATATAACTTCGGAGTGTATATAATGTTGCAAGCACTATATATTTCCTATTCGCACATGTACGGAAATTTTTGGACCACGCCGAGATTCGATCTCCGCACCTTTAGCTTACTAGCATCATAGAGAGCGACTCAACCAAGTGAGCCACAGAGCGTTGTATAGACTGTCAACTTCCCCAATAATACGAATAGATAAGAGATTGTAATAATTTTAGTCGTAGACAAAATAATGACTCGCATTTTCTTTCATACATTACTGTTTACTTGTTGACCAAGGTTTTCGGTACAAATATGTCTTAACCACTATCTAATCGCCCGCTATGCAAACGAGTTCGGAAAGATAATAATATGCGTTGGTGTTCATGGTACAATTTTTTTGTAACACTCATTTCATTCTGAATGGAAATTTTGGGGAATTCTCAAGCCCGTTGATGTAGATCTAGAAATGGTCCACATGCGTGTACAGGCATACTATATACAAATGCTTTTACATATATAGATTTCAATAAATTCCTAAAGCGCCGCCAATTTATTATTTTATTAAATTCCGATTACAATCAATTGGAACATAGCAAACGATGAAATTTAACGACATCTCAACTAGACCGCAAATTGATTTCATCATTGGCGAGAGAAGTCACCGCTGCCGCCGCAAATGTTGCGAAATCAAAGCCCCCGAGACTTTACTATCATCCGGGCGTGCATATCTATTTCAGAATTACGCATTTCTGGCACGGATTATGAACAGATGCATTCAAATGAGAAGCCGTACGACAACACAACAGACAAACGAGCCACAACGACCGGTTGAAATAGCACGGTAACCAGATTTGAGCTGAGACCTGGGAAGACGTAGAACTTGAATTGGGACTCAAGAGGGAACCATTCAAAGCATATTAGCCCATAGCGGTTACTGCGTCTGTATGTATGTTTGTTTAGTGATTGCATGTTGCAAGATGATTATATGGAAATCGGACTATCGGACGAGAAGGTCAGAATGGGTGCGATGACGAATCCACGACCATATAGAGAAGCTTAACGGCAACGCTTGTTTCGGGAGCAGTTGGGTGGGCTGGGTAAGACGAACAACCGACTAGGCGCATAGAAAGCGATAAGCGAATGACTGGACAGAACTCGGTTGCTTCCACGACAGCTGGAAATTTGATAGGCACGTTCGTGTTGCAGGCTGCAGTGTTACTTCCTTTTCCGTGTATGTTGACATGCAAGCGGTGGATTTCAACGATGTTTGGCACCACAAATCCGCCAATTGCTGCCTGTCGCCTTATGACGCTAATCGAATTAAGTGTCTGGATGTGGTATTGCGAGATGGACGGGCAATTGTTCACAAATTCAATTACGCTAACGAACAATGGCATCGGACACGGGAGAGTCTCTGGAGTATGGGTTTCGCCATGGAAGCACAACGTCCGCCCACCTCCCACCTGTTCACTTGTCTGCTTGTGAATTTTGTTTACTACATAATGCTCGAGACTTACCGTATGAACTGCATCTGTTGATTCCTTGCTGTGTATCGTCCAAATCAATGAGATCATGAATAGCATGTTGTAGAACGTGAACGCTGACGGCCAGCCGTAGGCCATTAGCGCGTTTGCGATGAAAATGAAATGTACGAAAGTGACCAGCTACAAGCAAAAAGACGAGAGAACCAGATTAGAGGCAGTGTGCCAGAGGTGATAATGAATTTGGGTCGTGTTGTTGCGCCGGGTAAATTTTTGGGGCGTTCGCTGTGCGCGGGGACCGCTCATCGTCACACCCAACAACCGGCTGATACTGTCCCGGGCCATAAGCGGTCCATTACGTAATTTTTGGGCGATTTCCGTACCTTGACACGCACAAATTGTGAGGCCATCAATGCATTGACTTCCGCCATTGTCGTTACACTTTTATAATATCACGCAACAAGTCGAGAAATGATGAACAGTTGTCGAAGTCAGAACAGTAGAAGAAATCACACAACAAAATCCGGAGACCACGTATACCTACACCACGCACATCCGCACTCGAGAACTATCGGACGACGACTGCTGATATTCTTGCTGAATTTGTGACACATCGACGATGAGTGACAGTTTGTCGGGTGTTTTTGTTTTCATTTTTTTTTTATTTGACAGACAACAGGTGTGGATCGTATTGGATTTTTGTTTAAATATGGAAGGTAATGCCATAGTGAAGGCCCATTACACTCTGAGTGAACGGAATACGGTCACTATTGTTTATAATAAAATAATTTAAACAATTTTTCAATTTATTAAACCGGTTGGAATGTGAATGGAAAATGCAAAATGTGCGTCACATTAGAAATTACATTCGCCTGCTCCAAGCAAAACTACCTTTAAAACGCAACAATAAAGAGCGGATGCCCAAGTAACAATTTCATTCCTATAATACTTCGTAAAATATTCTCTTCTAGCATTAATAGGGGCACTTTACAGGGTATAACCACTGAATAACAGTCCAATAATGGCATTTGGCGCCGTTTTTTAATCCAATAGAACCTTATTGTAGCACTAAATTATGCTTTAAAAAGGCGTACGTCATTTGCTTTATATCATCATTTTCTGTCATTGAACAAATTTGCAAAAAAAAAAAAATATAAAAACAAAATTTCCGCAGCTGGCATCGAACCAATGTCTGTTCATTGCCCGTCCTACACGCTACCCACTAGCTAACCTCACATATGGTCGGCATTGCTCGGAAACACTACAAATGGTTGTTGCTACTATAGAAATGCTTGACAATTCTTTATCGACTCTTTTGCACTGCACCCTATCATACATTTATCAATAAAATAGATGGAATTTCTGCGCAGAGATCACCCTAATTAATTTCGAAGATAACAATGAGTGCATACGTGTGGGTTTCATGCAAGATCTTAAGGATTTCTAATGCAGAAATTGTGTATTTCAGAAAACTGTGTCAAGTGTCAATTCATTAAAAAATCACAAAGTCCATCCTTGTATAAAATTACGGTGAACAATTTATTGGATGACCATACGAATGTCACACTATAAAAATGACACCGACTGTGCTATAGAAGAATATTATGCATGTGTGTGAGTTAACTTAGAGAGACTATTGCATGTGTGTGGTGTATCATCCAATAAACACCAGAGTGGAGTATTTAAAGGAGTGTCTTTTTATGTTAACGTTTAGAGACAGTTCCATCGAAGTTTTATACCACCACCTTTAAATTTATTCCATAATGATGATAGAAGCTTTCCGGAAAATACTTTAAGGATGTTTTATCGGATCAAAACATTACTTTAAGCGCTGTCACACGATAAATGAATTTCGTGGTACTATATGGTTGCTACAGTGTGAAGTGCTTCTTTAAAGCAAACGAATTGTTGCTTGGGTGGTCCTACTGGCAACCATTCTTAACGCGGTTGCTCTCAATTCTTCTTATACACGCGCCGGTGTTGAAACAAATCCTGGTGCAGTAAGGGTATGGATTTGTAGTGTCTGCAACCAACGAATCGCTTCGAATGCTAGGTGACAACAGTGTACATAAATGCTGTTCGGAGTGGCTCCATTTTAGGTGCTCAGGTTTGAGAAGGATGGGTCAATACATTGAAGGATCATATGTTGCAGCGGGTTGTAGGTTTACTGGACGGCCTCGGACAATACCAGGCCCTTCCTCACCTCCATTACCCCCTATTCCCCCAACAATGTGATCCTGAATACTAGACCAAGTTTGACTCGTGCCCCTTTTCCAGCAATTTTTACACCGGTGTCCATATTGCAGTTCAACTGCAATGGAATTCTCCGCGAATCACCTGAGATAACATAATTCTTGAGTAAGCATTGAATCCTGATTGCTGCCATTCAAGTGACGAAGCTCCATGCGAACTGGCCTCTTACAGATTATGGCATTACAAGTCCCAAACGATTGTCCACAACCTTCAAAAAAGGGGGAAAGGGGCGATTTTTCGTTGTTTTTTTTTGCGATTATTTAAAAAAACGGTATGAGATACGGAAAAATTGTCTGAGGACGAAAAAACAACATACAACAATGATATATAACACATTAGAGTTTAATTGAATATTTCGGCGTTACACTAGAAAATAAAGCTCCATAACTTTTGAAAGAATGCTAGTTCATGGTTGAAATACATTTCCCGCGTCAGCATCGGCAGAGGCATCGGCATCAGCAGAAAAATTTCAATTTAGAACACACGCATTTGCCTTTGATGACCCACATTGACAGCAGAAGCAGAAAAAATGCTTCTGCCGATGCTGACGCGGGAAATGTATTTCAACCATCAGCCGTAAAATTTTGTATAAGTATTTACAATAAGTTGAAGATCATTTTAAGGTAAACATTGAGTCGCTTCGGTCAAGCACCCCCATTTGAATTCGTCGAAACGGCATGTCCATAACTCCCCCCATAATTGAAGCAGAGTGCTAAATTTTGGTTTATTGCGATTGGAGATCATAGTCACCCCACCCACCAAAAATCAGCTCATTCGGATAGAAACTAAGGGTATCTCCCATATAAACTCGCCGCAGGTTGTGGATTGTAGAGGGACGTGAACCCGAAGGGTTTCGCAGCACTGAAGCCAGTGGGCCTATTGTTCTATCGCCCTAGTCGCAGATGGGCAGGACTACGCCTGACGATCAAGGTTGATCGTGCTGAGCAACGAGTTGAGGTCGTTTATAGATGTCGAAGCTATGTCGTCCGTATCTGGAAAGGCCACTCCGAGGTGAGACCAGCGATGCTGGGCCAGTGCATCGCACTTGCATCAGACGTGGAAGGAGGTTTCGTCATCTTCTTCACAGAATCGACAGCTCGCATCTTGCACAATTCTTATTGTGCGTAAATGTGATCTCAGGTAGGAGTGACCTGTGAGAAAGCCACAGATGATGCGTACTTTAGCTCTGCTTAACTGCAGCAGCTCAGCCGTTCTTCTGTGGGAATACCCTGCTATAAACATTTTCGATTGTCTGAGCCCTGGTAGTTTATCCCAGTGCTCAATTTCCTTGAGTCGTTCCTGGTCTCTGAAAGCTCTCTTTACTAAACATGAAGAGATGTTGCAAAAGGGTTCAGGTCCGCAGAAAGGGGATGATGCAGCTGTGCGTGATAGCTCATCAGCCTGTTCGTTCCCTGCGATGCCCATATGACCTGGAACCCAGAAAAGTGTTAGTCTGTTGTTTTCGCCTAGTTTGTTCAGCGCCTTCAGGCAGCATTGAACAAGTCTTGACGTGACGGTATACTTAGTAAGGGATTTAATAGCCGCTTGGCTGTCTGAGAAGATGGCTATACGTTTTTTTACGTAGTTCTCTCGTAGGCAGAGATCAGCGCATGTTTCTATTGCGTATATTTTTGCCTGAAAAACAGTGGTGTGGAGGCCCATAGGTATAGATATCCTGTGTGCTGGGCCAACCACACCCGCTCCTGAGCCTTCAGTTGTCTTGGAGCCGTCAGTAAACCATTTGATGGTTTGTGGATGCAGCCTAGCGAAGTTAGGGTGCCACTCCTCCCTGCTCCATGTCACAGCCCGGAAGCAGCGTCCGAATGAGAGCTCTTTTGCAAGATGGCCGGAGGGCATATTCGCTATAGTATTGTTTTTGAGGCATCTGACCTGCCCCTTAGTGAGCTCCAGACTGGCATCATTAACAATGAGTCGTATCATTGCTAGTTTTGCCTGGGTCTCGGTCTCTACATCTAGTAGAACTTCTAGAGCACTGCTAGGGCAAGATCGGAGAGCACCGGTGGTAATCAGACACGCTAGTCTCTGTACCTTACCTAGAACGGACTTACCCTCCGTAGTTAGGGCTCTTTTCCACCAGACCACAGCACCATAGTTTAGAGTTGGTCAAACTATTGCTTTGTATATCCAGATCATAATGGATGGTTTCAAACCCCAGGTTTTCCCTACGTATTTTTTGCATATCCAAAGGGCTCCTGTGGCCTTTACCGCCACCGCCTCGACATGCTTATTCCAGTAGAGTTTGCTGTCAAGGATAACCCCAAGATATTTGACTTGACTCCCAATTGGTAGAGGGGTGTTGTACATAATCGGGCTTCTGAGCTCAGCCAGATTTCTGTTTCTGGAGAAGGGTATGATGATCGCTTTGGATGAGTTCACTCGGAGCCCGTTTCCATCACACCATTCTTGTACTTTATTTAGTGCTGGTTCGAGTAAATCTGGAAGAATTTCCTCAAACAAACCCTTAACCACTATAACCACATTGTCGGCGTATCCCTGTACTGAGAAGCCATTGGATGAGAGCTTGCACAAAAGATCGTCGGCAACCAGGCACCACAGGAGTGGCGAGAGTACACCCCCTTGTGGGCATCCTCTTGTGACCTTAGCAAAGATAAGGTCGCAGGTTGCTATTGCGAGCACTTCTGCCTGAAATACAGTGGCAAGAAAACTCTGGAGTTTTCTGCGGTTAGAAAATGCCACTGAAGCTAAGGGCAAATTGTAGAAAACTGTTGTATGGATCTGGGAAGCAGGCTCAAGAATACGTGGAAGTGTCAAATGAAAAAGCAACAACAACGCATTGGTATCGGCAATGACACGATCCCAGATAGAGCTGCCTGTAGAAGTACGCTGAGACATTAACGCTAGAACGGGCGATTCGACGTCATGAAGCGGTATAAATAACGAGGCAAGGAAGAAGAAGATTTAGAAAACATACCACCGAACACGTCAAGTTCATACCAAAGGACTCCCTATAATCCTTAGGAATCGATTCAATTGTAGATACCATAGCACTGATTTGTTATTTGCTAAGTTATATTGATGATTTTTTTAAACCTATGTCGTGACTTCGCTTCGAAATAGGTCAACCGAGAAAGAAGCATGCGTAGACACTTCTTGATGTAGCTTCGTAACTGGATTGTTGTTCTCATGAAAGTGGAGCTACCAATATTTTTAGCTACAAAGAGAGCGATATGATCAAAAAGATTAAAGCGTTGTCATTTCTACAATAAACTAGGTCGCTTCTGTCGAAGGCGTCGAACTGACCAAACAAAAAATTAGAAAACCAAAAAACAAAAACACACACAATTTCATTTCAAATTAAATTTATTCATTTATTATTGTGCATTTCACATTCTTCGTCGCCTTCATTTAGGACTGAATGAATCTGATTCACCTCTTATAGAAGAGAAATTATACACATGGTCAACAAAACAGGAATCAATAAAAATTACTAAATATTTTATGTACTTTTCCTTTACTCTCGTTTCTAAGAAAATAATATGTATCAATGTATGTATGTACTATAAATGTATTTATATAGGTTATAAACTATTTGGTAGTTTCATATCACTTCTATTTATCCTAGTTGGTATTGAAATATGAAATTAAAAAATATCATATGCGCCGAAAGGACGAAAAAAAAAACGATTAAAAAGATAATATAATATGGTGCCTTAAAAGTGAATGTCATGCCAGAAGCAGATGATAGTGCCTATGGTGGTTGCTACGAAAAACAAATCAAACAAATTTCAGTCATCTATTTTTACAGTAAAAATGGGTGACTGGATTTTGATTTTTTGATTTTTTTCCACCATCATCTGCTTCCGGTCGACGTTGACTTTTAGGACACCTTTTTGCAAAAAAAAATTGCTCATTTAGTGTGCATTTAAATACATTCAAGTGCCGTTTCGGGAGAAAAAAAAAAGACACGAAAAAACATAAAAATAATTTTTGACCTAAAACTTAATAATGCAGTGCAATCCTTTAACCCCAATAGTGATTTGCTGAATAATAATATAATAGAGTAATATTTTCTTTTGTCACGCTAATGGAATGGAATTTATCCTAAATTATTATTTTACTATTTTTCATATTTTATTTTGGCTAAAACAGAACTCTCTACCGCTACACATAGAAAAAGCGTCGAACAACCTAGAAATGATTTTTGAAATCATAAATGAAGAAAATAAATGAAATATCGTAACCTAACTAAAATAACATAAAAAATAGCACTTGAAGCGCTCATTAATACGTTGTAATAAGAATAATTTATATATCGTGGAAATTTCGAACCGCTGAGCAAATTAATATGGTTTTTAAGGTGTACTCCACAATACCTTGCAGACACAAGAACACGACGACGGCGACGCGATCGCGATCTGTTTTTTTTTGCGTTTCTTTTCAATTGAATGGTATGACGAACTGGTTTAAAAAACCGCGCTTAATACATAAAGTGTGTAGTAAAAACATGGTTTTGCTTCAACAAACAAGATTAACACATCAACTCGATGTACTTATGTTAAATATGTCACTCGTACGTATTTTTTATACTCTGTTGCTTTATCAACGTTTTCGACTTTGAATCGTTTTCAATAACAATTTTCAGTTTTTCATAGTTTGAATAATATTTTCATAATTTTTTTTCTTATAATTGATAATTGCCCTATTTTTGTGGAGACGTTTCTTGTACTGACGCCAGCGAAGCGGCGGCCGACACAGCACTACTCTGACTGACATTGCGCGAATGTCCGGCCGACGATGTTGTGCCGACCGGTGTTTGAACCATCGGAGTTGGTGGAGATTTGTTGGCAGGCAATTGATTGGGAGCACCCGTCATTTGCATATGATACCTGAGAGGTAGGTAGTTTTCGTAAAATATATTTTCACAATACTTTGCCAATTTCAGAAACTTACTTGTAAATATTTTCAGTGCTTTCAACAACGCCTTGAGTCAGATTCAAGCTCCGCCCCTTAATACCAGACTCCTTTACAGGTGGCGACCACCAATTCACCATACGACCAACAACTGGTACATGTCGTAGAAGACCTTCTTGCCAGAGTTTCTCATCAGATTCCCGTTGAAGATCAGCCGTAGCCGTTTCAATGCCCTGCAAAAATTTCACAATTTTTAATTCCAAATACAAAATTGTCTACAAACCCCAATCTTACCTTCTTCACAATTTCGGACATTGTATCTAAAACTTTTGAATTCTCCTGCACACTCTTACCGACGGAAATGACCAAATCGAGCAACTCCTCGACATCGGTGTCGTGTGTCACCATACCGAAACGAACGCATATCAAACCGTCCGCACCCTCGCCCAGCGAAAAGGCATTGTCCGTGGATCGCAATGCATCGACCAAATCCGTGTTCAGCTTATTCAATTCCGTTTTCGCCTGATCCGTGAGCAATGTTTCCCAACCTTCGGGTACGAATCGTACCCCGCCCATACCGGCCCAATCGGGCAACGTGACCAGTCGTAGTACTTCACTTTTTTCCACCAACTTATTAAAGGTGGCCTTGTGTTTAACGGTGGCACGTAAAATGTCCACGTGTGCTTCTAAACAGTGTGCAAAATTTTCTAGATTCTCGGGCGTGGGTGGATGTTCGCCTAGACCCAATTCGAGCGGACAGAAACGAATACAGGTGCCGTGCAGTTGATGGTCGATGATTTCAAAGTCAAACTGTTGGGAAGACATATTAATTGTGTTTCACAGTAATTATGGTGAAAAAATTACGTTATTGCAATCGCGTTGAATTATTTGTCCCAGCCAAGAGTTTAAACGATCGAAATACGCGGCATTCGCAACCTTTTCAATGGACTTGTTAATCATTACTTGTGTCATGTCCTGATTCTGGTCTCCAGTCGTCGTGATTTCGTGATCTATTTTGACGGATGTTCCGTCGAATTGGAACACTACAACGGGAACAGCCGATTCAAAGAGCACCTATAAAATGGTGGTAGTCCTTTTGAAGTTATCGATCAATGCAAATCCCTTGGGTACTTACGTTTATATCTACAGGCTTGTGAATTAGTTCGCTTAACTGTATTCCAGCTTGCCCGCCAGGAGCACGACTCTATAATTGAAGGAATATTGTTAAAAGAATTCATTTCATGGCTGCAATATGAGATTTTTTATATCTAGAGATGACGTGGGCAAACTCGAAGACAGACAGGCACACAATTACTAGCCTCACATGGTCTGTATGATCTGGTATATTTTACAGTAGAGCAGAAAAAAGGATCCCTAAAAGGCTCATAAGAACAACCAATAACAAAAATTGTTTGACCAAATTAAGCTCATCTTGTGCGAGAGTAGTAAGACTTCTGCAAATGATAAAAGCTTAGTGTAACGTTTGATGAACTGCGTGTATTATTCACACAGAGAAAAGGAGATAAAAAGTGTTGAACGGTAATTTGATTAAGCAGCCTTCTCCGCTCATAAATAGGCACTTACTGCCGAAATAATTTTACCGGTGAAAACTGATGTTGTTACCAATTTTCTGCCAAATCAGGGCAAACAGTTGGCACTGCAGATGCTTACCATTAGTTCTGCCGAATTATGGCAAGTAGTATGGCATTGCATATCAGGAATGAATGTTTAATGGAAAAAGGCAAGAGATTGCCAATATATTGTACGCTAGATGCCGTGTTTTGTGGCCGTGATCCGTTCGCCACTCTGTAATATAGAAATTCATAGAGAAACGAATTTCGATACTCGGCATGGCTCGTTGCATGCTTATTTATTTGGTAGAAGATAAGAAATTTTCTTATCATAGAATAATAAACAAAAAATGCGACTAGTAAGTGGTACGGCTGAAAAGCGTATCACACTCGGAATTCAATTGTTGAAACGTTGACAACTACACACGGCAGTCGTCAACGCACCATGCTCCTCAAGGAGTTAGTGCAAAACAAGAAGAAGCCACTAAATTTGTCAGCCTTACTCTATTTATACAAAATTTTACTCAATTCTAAATCTATAAATACAGTCAGACGCTTCTAGTTACTAGCTACTAGGTGCAGCGATTAAGCTGCATGCGGGAAATCTCCACGGCGACGAGGACGTCAACAACGAAACAGTGTCATATAAATGGGTGACTGACTACTCGTTGTTACGACGTTCATGCAACTAATTCCTAGGTAGGTAGGGTGACTATTCACGCGTCTAGTTGCACACACTCTCGGTGACTACGTCGTATCACCCATTTACATGACACTGTTTTCGTCGTTTATTATGCGTCGTCGCCTATGGTGATTTCTCGAATGCAACTTTACTAGCGCTAGTAAACTCGCCGAAGCTTATTATACAGTAACAAATGTACATGTAAAAACCGCTCACTGAATTTTTGCTAAAGGTTTGTGTTCGTACATACGACTCATATGACGATCGCGCAGCGATCACATAAGTGTCATCTAAGGGACTATCGTCAGGGGAGTGCCTAAGCTCTACTCTCTTACCTCCCTGTCCTTCGGGCTGTTTGTACCTTCGGCATTTTATTGAGAGGATCTAATTGTCAAATGGGGATTTCTTCTTCCAGTGAATGCTCTCACCTTTAGAAACCCAACCCCGGGGCCGCAACACCAGCTAGTTGACTTGGGTAACAACCTCCAGTCACCTCGAGTCCATGTCCCCTGCGTACCCATCGCCGAGGTACACTATTTGCTAAAGACTTCTCAATAGCAGGTGTGATCTTCCCTCGGCCCCCTTAAAGGTTAAGCCTCACGTTGAATTTAGGTTCGTTCGACCTGTGACTCGTCTGCTTAGAGCAGACTCGTAGCGCTACCGTTCACTTCAGGACGGTTCGTTCCGCTTACTAGTCACAAATTTCAATCCACAGACTATAGTTAGATATAGGCGCGTAGGCATTTTCCACCAAGGTAATTATTTATTTAACTAACTAGCCTCTTCGTGGGTCGGGTTATGCGAAGCCGCCAGCTCTGAGGCTCTACTACACTATCGCTTGATAATGGACTCCCCTACGAGGAAACACTGCGTCGTGTTCGACTTGTATGACAGTCATTCCGAAGGAATAGGAAAAAATTCAGCTATGCGTGGCAACATGACTCAGGTGGACGGGAGTGTCATCGCCCGAATCCAGATCCACGCCATGGCGTATCAACCATACGTGTCCAACAACCCAGAATGCTCTGTGTCACATGAACACAGGCCATAGAGTAGGAATAGAGTTGGAACTCCATACAAAATAAAAATCGGCTGAAAAACATTTTACCTTTGAGTGTGTACTGTAAGTAACGTGTACATACAGGAAGATACTGAATATTCGAAGCCTTCCCCTTAGCATCATTTAAATCCATAAGAATGAATAGACTAACTAGCTTAACGATTCGATCTCTTTCTTAAATGAAAAAAAAAAATCTCTTCCTAAATAGTCCACCTCCACTCTCCCGCTACAGACACACAAATTGACCGTTTTCAGTACTGGGTCGAGATGGGTGGAGTCTCCATCTAAAACTGGAAATGCCCCGTGAACAAGCACTTCATATTTGTTTATTGAGGATGAAGATCATATTCGTTATATTAACATATTATAAAAAATTATGTGAAAAACACAAACTATCAACATTTTTCGTCTCCAAGTGGATCTTCACGCAAGTGTACATAAAAAAATGCATGCAAAATGTCGTATTGTTCACGAAATGGTCGTGTAAATTTTCGTCTACATTAGAGTTGCCGTCTAATATTATTTCCCTGACCACAAATGGATTGTCTTCAACACATAACATCAAATCATACTATTTTACGTACAATAAAACGATTATCGACAATTTAAGAACGCTTTTCTATATAACAACCACTCTAAATAATAAAATAATAATTTCAATTGAAATTTTTAATATTATGCACACTACGCTATTGTACATACCGAAATGGTAACACCGAGCATCCATTGTTTTTAAACGAAAATGGCACGGGGGCGGGGTTTGTGTCATTTTCGTTTCGTTTTCGGTGTTACCATTTCGGTATGTACAATAGCGTAGTGCGCAAATTGTTAAAAATGTTAATTGAAAAGTGTTATTTAGACTGGTAGTTATATAGAAAAGCATTTTTAAATTGTGAATTGATTTATTGTACGTAAGGAAGTATGATTTGATGTTATGTGTTGACGACAATCCATTTGCGGTCAGGGAATTGATATTACACGGCAACTCTAAATGTCGACGAAAAATTACACACTAATGCAATTCATTGAAAAAATTAACGCACACGACTGAAATTAATGTTTTCGACCACGCATACACTTAAAAGTAAAACTTTATGACTCTCTTGTAAACAAAAATTAGCTATAACTGTCTTTCTCAATACAATGGGCAGTTTAATGGAAATTCTATTCGTCTCACATTATTTATTTGTAGTGGTTCCCCTCTGGCAAAATTATTTTGTTCTAAGTTCCTGATCTATGTATATCTGATCTGTGCACAGGCTCCCCTGTGGGAGCTAAGCGATCACAGTTAAACCACCGGTTCTCAGCACTATGCGCAGATATTATCTATACATACATGTTCTTTTAGGTCATAGTCGATACAAGGAATGTAGCCACATCCAAAAAATATGCAAACGAGTCTCGGAATTGGATGCAGAACTACGATCGCAGAGCGAACATCACCTGAGTCGTCTCTACGAACACAAACCTTAATCATGCATTTCATTTTATTCGTTTCATTCGTCAATATTCATATCCGAACAGACAGATGTACATGCACATCGTATGGCTATACAATTACAGTTGATACATATTGTATACACTACAGTAGCTTCAGCCTGTAATTAAAAAATAAATAACAGGCGCGACAATCCAGCATTGGACTAAGGCCGTGTGTTGTTGACATCCTATTCCCAAGATCTTATCTGCTTTTTGTTCAGGTAATGAGATCAGCATCACGCTCAGCAGTGTTATTTATCCCCCAGCCAGACTACTCCTATAATTGGATAAATGAAAAAAAGTTCTGCGATAATGAATTCCTGTTAGATTACTGCCAATTTTTTACTTCTTTCATTATTATTATTACATCAGGCCAAGTAACTGTAAAGAAAGGACTTGGCCATCCGAAGATGTCCCAGGGGACGGAGCCAATGCCTCTTTAACCGTGCAGGTTAGGCAACGACGATAGGGCTCCTCAACGAGCGAGCAGCGGCATGCGCTTGCTGTAGCTCAGTTCGGGAGATACGGGTGGGGTTTGTGCCACTCGTTGCCCCTGTCCTTTTACAAACGAAGGGATGTCGCATGCCTGCGGGATCACATCACAACATGAGGGTTAAAATTGGGGTAGATATCGCGAATATTAGCCGACCCGCACATCTTATTCGTGCTCCGTTGACCCGGATGGCGGCGGATCCCGGCCAAACTATACCCACTCAATTTTAACAAAAATAACCCGTCCTGAGGCGCCCGTGGCCGAACAAAATTAATGGAGGGCGCCTCCCTTCTGAAATTAAGAATCAATTACGCCCCTGGAATGGGGGGGGGGGGTAGTGTGGTGATACTGGATCACATTGGGGACCGTTAGCGAAATCCTCTACGGGAGGCTACACAGCGCACATTTCGGCAAATCATGCACCAACGACACAACACAACAATTATACACAATAACTTAGCTGATTTTCGCCAAACAAGCCCTTTTTTAAATCAGCCGCTAACTGAGTGCCATCCTCAACTCCAAACAGCGCGTGTCCTCCTCGTCACTTTTTTTCACCAAAAAAACCTCCGAAGCCAAAAAAAACGCGTGTTCTCCCGGTGACATCTGTCATCCGACCCCCCTGAAGTTGGTCGCGGTCAATCGGTAAGATTTTTCACACCAGCTGTTCGAATATAGAACGATTTCGGAACATAGATGTCTGCTTTTGAATTCGGCGGGAGTTTCAAAAATATTAATGATTTGAAATACTTCAAATCTTTAATATTTGCAAAAAAAATCAAAATCCAAAAACAGACATATGTGAGGCGAAATCGGTCCGTTACAGGGCAGCCTCTGCTACAAGGCCTGCCGAGTAGCAGAGACTGAGGACATTTTGCACGAAATCGAACTGCTGGTCAATATACATAGTTACAAAAGTATACTGATTACTTTCTTATGTGCGCATTATTTTTTTTCTTCGTTCCAAACGCGATGTACCTAATATGAGAAAATTTCTCAGCAGAATTATTGATTAGATTTTTTTTCGACATTAGTATTACCGATTTCTGCAGGAAAATATTTTATTTATTTCCTAAACCTATTTTTCGTATTTATTTACATTTTTTCTTTTTTTTTTACTTATTTGTTTTTATATACGAGTATTATAGTTTAATACCTCCGTATAGTACATATCCTACCTAATTAAATTTGTAAATGGGCCCATAAGGTTATTATTTTAACTAATCATAACTACGAAAAGATAGATAAATTATATATATAAGACAAAATAATAGATCTAGCACCTAAATAGACGAAAAATAAATAATTATACTACAATAAATTATTAAATCCTATACCTTATCTAAAACCACACTAAAAAATATTATTGCGCAATAATTCAATAATTTATCTATACTACAAACAAGAAGTATACTAATAAGACATAACTACAATGAAGTAAATAAATATGTACACAATTTAAAATTATTTTAATAATACGCCACCTACGACGAATAAATATTCATATGCATGCTATATATTATACCTATTAGAAGGTTTAAAGAGAATACACGTATTCAATCTAAACACAAATTTAAAAAAAATTCAAAAGTAACTGTAATTTTAACAAATGACATTACTTTCAACAAATTATCGAAACCAAATACATAATTGATTTATATTTACTAGCACTCGACAGAGCTAACATCATAGATTGATGAATATACTTCTATATATAAATTACTATATTTGCTAGTCCATTGAGTACGCGGCCTATTCCAAACATTTTTCATGCTATACCGGCAAAAATCATTCACAGATTTTCATTAAAAAATCGTTATGATTTTCCAATACAGTACAATTGACTCTTTTTTTTTTTATAAACTTGCAATATATACTTTATTGTATAACAACGAGCATGTACTTATCTGTATACAACATAATGTTGATGCTGTAGAAAAAATGTTCTCTGATAGTGGTACCCGTCAACATCATTCTCGGATTTTATTTCTTAAAATCATATGTTTTTGCTGAGATATGTACCTACAACGTATGTATGTATTCATTCATTGCGTTATTTTATTATTATAATTTTGATTTTAGTTTGGTTTTAATTCCATCTCAACAGGTCACTATCGAAATTACAAAAACAAAAGACGAAATACGTCATAGGCTATCAAGAGCCCATACCCGAACCCATTCCAGGTAGGCAAAATAAATAAATAGACTGGAGCATGATAAGATGGTAAATATGTTATGTATACATACAATGATAAGACAGCACCTGAGCTAGCCGGCTAATGAAAAAAAAATGTTGGGACCAAGAGTGAAAGTTTTCATCATTGAAACACAGCTGTTATCAGCGAATCATGACTGGCCGATTTGCTGCACATTGCAATTGCAATTTCGTATTTCCAAGTCATGATCCCCTGGTAGCAGACTTGCGTTTCAATGATGAAAATTTATGAAGAAAATGCGAAAAATTGTCGAAAATTAAATGAAGGACGATCCTTCCAACAGAAAGGTACGCAGGGTTCTCCACAGGAAACGAGGTCAAGGTACCAGACCCGGTCCAAATACCTTGCAATTCACAAGTCCCCTGGGAGGCCTTACGTACGTGGCAAAAGCCACCATTAAGAGGGACAAACACAAAGGAAGGATCGCCTTTGTATCTGAATCTAAAAAGAAAAACTAAAAGGATGGGAAGCTACAGAGGATGGGGAAAAGTTACCTGAAGGGAGGTACGTATAGTACATGGTTGAAGGCCTAGGACCTCATGCAGGTAACTTAAAAGGGAACGTCACTCGGTATAAGGACTAAAGACAAGTCTTTAGCCCTTGACCGGACCAAGTGAGGCTCCACGTCGGGCGCCATTTTGTAAAGAAAGGACTTGGCCATCCGAAGATGTCCCAGGGGACGGAGCCAATGCCTCTTTAACCGTGCAGGTTAGGCAACGACGATAGGGACCAATCCATTATTACATTACCTACACACGGCTTGGCATAACTAAATCCTCCTACAAACATAAGGCTATCCCTTCATTTAATATCTACAAATCTATAACACTTTACAACACGACACGTTTGTATGTATGTATATACAAATATTCCCAATGGTAATGCAACCCGATCTGCACAAAGCATGCCTCTCATGTCGATATCTCCCTATCCGCATCAAAAAGCACGAAACCAGCCTCTCTATGTCCGATTACATACATACAATACACCATGCCACTACGACAAACCGATCCACACAACACAAATCGTATCCTTCATGTCGCTCCCATTGGCGACAAGGCACCTTGCGGCAGCTGTTGAAAGTACGATGATTCGACATGGAAAACTTCTACATCTTACAACCACATGCCCCTACGAACCCGATCCAAACACAAGTCGCATCGTCCATGTCGCTCACATCGGCGGCAAGGCACCTTGCAGCACCTGTTGAAAGCACGATGATTCGACATGGAAAAGTTCTCCATCGTACAACCCGACGTCGCATCGCAAGCTTTAAGATATCATCAAGAAAGGGCGGAGTAATCACTCTTTTAAGAGCCAACTGTGGCAACGCGGTTCGCACTCTTTGGAAGCTTCTGAAAGCAATTACTGTCTTAATGTTTCTGTCTTCGAAAGGGAATATTGTCGCGTACTGGCAAGGGCAACATGCGTTACCTTATGGCATACCTTATTTGAATTTCAATCCCCGGTCCGCAAATAAATTTGCATTCTATACTTCTAACCAAAATCATTAGGATAAATTTATCCCCCCAACAATTTTTGACTCCACATTTTGAGCTCCACTTTGAGTACAGTCACATTTTAACCCATATATAGCCCGTGAGCGACTTTAAAACATTGATTAGAAGCGCCTCATTTTAGCAAAAAAACGACAAATGTGTGTATAAAAACTCCCAACATAAGACTCACAGACCGTGGGTTGGTTCCAATTTTTCTACCACAAAAAACTCACCTGGCTAGTTAAGTCGAATGAGAGTGGTAGTGTTAGGCTGGATATGTGCTGCCCTTTGCCCCGTCTAATGTTGATGATGCCATTTCATTATTATTGACCTGACACGACCGAATCTGCGATCCTTTCTCGCGAAATCGTAACGGTTTTCCAGATATTCAATGTCAATGTTTGACATTTTTATGGGGTTGTTCCGGTTTTATTGGGAAATCGGGGGTATTTTTACTACATATTGATGTAAATCAATAGCATTGCACTAAAAATTACATTTCAAATTTCATTTGCTTCCCTGTCTAGCAAATTCTTGCTCGAAAATATATTTCGACTTTTCATATTATTAACATCTTTGCCAAATTGTATAACTTACTATTCTAGTGCGAGTGATTAAAATTAAAACGTCAATTTAATGCCATCGAACACTTTTCCCAATGTGTAAAGCGGAAATATCCCCCTTTCTTTATCAAATAACTTAACTGTCTTCATAGAAAAGTCAAACATGGCTCTGTAACTGGCTTTGAGCTAGACAGCACTCACTTTGAAAATAAGTTTTCAATATTTCCCATTTCGTTCTGCGGAGGTATGATACTGAGTTTCTATGAAGATTTTGAGCGAAAAACAGCTGTCTAATCTATGATTTAAAAACGAACTTGTAATTGGCCCACCCTGTAAATGAGTATAATGTATATTACATCAATTATATCGAGCAACCAAAGCTTAAAATAGTACGAATACCAAAGACCTGCTCTATTGAAGGTTTAACAATAGCATTCGCGTATGCTAGCTCGATACCTACTACTCTAATTCGCACTCTTCCTTAAAAAGCGAGATATCTACAGTTAGGGTTTCTACCTGCGATAGCGGACCTAGCGTGTTTGCGTTGCGTGGGCGCAGTAGCTCCCTTGCATTAGTTGAAATCTGTGCATTTTATGTGTATTTTTTTTCGGTTTTACGACGATTTTTGGCGTATTAATCTACGTCGGACTCTCGACTCGCTAAGTGATTGGCTGTTTTTAAAATGGGAGACATTAATTGTGTTGTATGTGAACATGCACTACGTCGTCGTCGGCGACATTTGCTTTCTGTACGTCTATTGGAAATCAGAAGGGATATTGTAGAACTTTTGTTACGCAACAAACAAACTTAGCCACTGATATTAAAAAAAATATATCTAATAATTGATGTACATAAAATAACGAATTTCCTGAGATAGGTTTCGTTTGCGCCGGGACTGGGTAAATTTTGTATGGATCGTGACCATTTTTCTTTGGCGCCGCAGATACTGAAATCTCCCCCGACTTCATTAAAAGAACAAAAAGCTTTCTTAGCTATGGACAGATAGAGCGGTTCTGCAATCCGTCTTCCTATTATATGCGCCCTAATCTTCCCTTATGGCCAGCCAGGGTGTTAGTTAATAGACGACCTCCACCGTCATGAGGCATGCACGTCGGTCTTCGCGAAACAAACGACTTGAAACAAAATCGAAACAATGTGGCCCACGTAAAAACTAAGTTGGAACCCCTGTTGCAGACCATCACTTACAACTTTGGCATGAACATTGCATTGGGTCTCGTCCTCAATTGATTTCATTCATAGACCTATACTACTGTATCTCTATGATTTAGTTTGTCGTTTTTCTTCTAAACATCCCTTTCAAATTAGACAATGTACTTACCAAAATTCGTATACCCTCGCATTTTGATGTAATATCGAATACAATACTGCACGTTTGGAATGCTAACAAAATTTTCTCCGCAATCGTTTCACGTCCTAGCGCCTGTAGTGAAGTCCACAACGACAAGGCTGTCAGACGCCGCGACAGAATAGGATCCGAATCGAAAACAGTCAGCGTAATGTTCTGCATTTGTCGATGAAGAAGCTGCGAAACGAAAATATTTCTTTGAGCAACAACCCTTTGAATGTATTTGTATCAGCACTCACCACAATGGGAAGACTGGGCACGCCCAGCCAACTGCCAAGGTTGACTGTAATCGAATCAGCAACTGGACGAGGCTGCAAACAGAAATGTAACGTATTAGCCACAGCATGATCTAGTCATACTATGTATCAACTTACACTTCCCGGTCCCTGTGTAACGGCCAGCGCTGCCAATCCGTGACCGGATGCATGCAACCAAATATTATTCGCCCGACAAATTTCCTGCAAACGCGTCAAATTATCAACATTTCCGCACAACGATGAACCAATATCGGCGACAACAAACAACGGCGTCCGATTCGCCGTCACGTCATTTTGAATTTGTTTCTGTAAAGCCGCCAAATCCATCGTTCCGTACGGAATGTTTGTGGGAATCAGTTTAATACACTCCAGCGGAATGCCCAACTGTCGACAGGCATATTGCAAACGAATGGGCGTTGAATTTTCAGAAATATACAAACACGGATTGGCCAAAGCCGGAATTCCACCTTCCAAATAGCCGGGACATCGTGAAATGATGGCCAGTCGTACGGCACGTAACGTTGCCTCAGCATTATCGGTATGATAGCTGGCCGCGCAATCAACAAAACGAAAAATACTGCCAAGCCAGCGTGAGGTGTCGCCCGATATTTGTCCAATGACGCGCGCCAGCTGTTGTCGATCCAGGTGGCTTAAATAGGCGACGATGCTGTGCGAGATTAGAGCCAAATGCGAGACGTCATCAAGTGCCGGTAGCGGAAACTCGGGATCGTCTTCGGAATTTGTGAAAGAAATGAGCTTTTCCAGTGATTCTAAAATCTCGGAGGGGGGTTTTTGATCCCCATGTAGTACGGTAGCTCCTTCAACAACTGGCGGAGCGGATGGTACTGGGCCATTGGCCGTGATCGGTGCCGTCGCCACCGCCGACTCTTCTTTCAGTACGTGACGAACATTCTCAAGACGTTGCAACGTTTGGGAAGTTTTCATCTCAAGTTCGGCCAAACCGGAGCGGATCTATAAAACAACGAAAACATAATCAGCGGATATTATCAACCGGAAATGTCATTTGCACATTTTTGCGATGTAATAAGAGATAACGACTTTATGATAAAAAAGTACTGCAGAACTGAAGATGACATTCATTCAACACTTACACTGGAAGCAGCGATTTCGGCTACTTTTTCCTCCGTTTTGTTATTGTTGGGCTCCTCTTGTACGGTGTCCGTCATTATGGCGTGTACGGAACGTGGAATTTACTACGATTTCGGGTGTTCTGTTTCAGTTTTTTTTGCGAAACGCGAAATATTTGCAGCAGAACTGAGGCGGAAGAATTTTTCAGAAGCCGAACGACAGTGTTGTGTTGTCAGTTTTGTGACAGCAGCTGACCTAGTTGTCAGATGATGTGTGGATAGTTAAATTCGACCAGTCGGATGAGATTGTGTGGAATATGTTCACGAGTTTTAACGGGTAGATGGCAGTGTTACAAATGACGTCAGTTAAATATGGCAAGAAGATGAATTTGACAAAAAAATTCTCTACATTAAGATCCATCTGCATCGCGGCGGTAACATCAGGAACAAAGCACAACCCTGGTCCAACCCTGGTCAAAGGAGAAAAAAATCTTAACCCATTCAGGAGCGATTTTCAAAAAATTGACCAGTTTGCGTTTGGTCCCACAATTGCATTTTTTCCTTG
The DNA here is from genome assembly GCA_949715475.1 of Microchrysa polita. Taxonomy (NCBI): domain Eukaryota; kingdom Metazoa; phylum Arthropoda; class Insecta; order Diptera; family Stratiomyidae; genus Microchrysa; species Microchrysa polita. The sequence continues at coordinate 22,717,563 of OX454417.1, forward strand.
GGGCCCAATGTTGAAAATCGATAACATCTGAACCGAGACAACTAGGACTCTCAAATTTTCGGCACAATGTGCATTGAAACATACCCTACATCCTCAGCAAATAAAAATATATTAATAATGCAAAAAAACTAAAATTAATTTTTGAAAAATTTAAAACAATTAAAGTTATGTATACAGGGTGTCCGGAAACTGCCGCATAAACGCACCGGATTGTGATTCCTCATATGATTTCCAAAAAAAGGTGGCGGAACATACCCTCTTAGCTTAACCCTTTAGCTGCCACAGAACACAAATAAGATATGACAAATTAACATATTTATTGAAATCTGTTTTAGGAACTTTGGTTTATAAGAGATTTTGGAAAACGCAACGCATTTTAATAGGCTTTTAACATATTCTACATTATAGTATGTAATATTCATAAAAATGGAAATTAAGAGCGTTTTTATAGTTTCTGCAATATATGCACCATAAAACATAGCCGACATTTGAACTTTGCAAAAAATATGTTTTTTTCAAATGTGATATTTTTACTCACGTGAGGTGAGCAAATTGCCGCCTGGTGGTAACAACCCAAGCAACAATTCGTTTGCTTTAAAGAAGCACTTCACACTGTAGCAATCATATAGTACCACGAAGTTCATTTATCGTGTGACATCGCTTAAAGTAATATTTTGATCCGATAAAACATCCTTAAAGTATTTTCCGGAAAGCTTCTATCATCATTATGGAATAAATTTAAAGATGGTGGTATAAAACTTCGATAAAACTGTCTCTAAACGTTAACCTAAAAAAGACACTCCTTTAAATACTCCACTCTTGTGTTTATTGGATGATACAGCACACGCATGCAATAACAACCTATCCTTCTCTAGCAGCACTCCGCGCACTGACGACGTGCAGCCAGTGGTGGGCATTTACTCCATTCGGAGTATATCTATTCCCTTTTTTTTTGGTTTTGCTCCGCTACCCCGGAGTTAATCGTTTCTACTCCTTTTTTACAAAATCCAAGCAATAAACTCCAATCCCCCAAGTAACAATTTCATCCCTATAATACTTCGTAGAATATTTTCGTCTAACGATAATAGGGGCACTTTACAGGGAATAAACACTGAATAATAGTCCAATAATGGCATTTGGCGCCGTTTTTTGCTCCAATTGAACCTTACTGTAGCACTGAATTACGCTTTGAAAAAGACATACTTTATGTGTTATGTCATCATTTTCTCGCGTTTGCAAAAAGAAAAAAAAATTCCCGCAGCCAGTGTCGAACCAGCGACTGTCGTACTCCAGTCCGACGCCTTAACCACTCGGCCAACCTCACATATAGTCACCATTGCTCGTAAACACTACAAATTGTTAGTTGCTTCTGTAGAAATGATTGACAATTCTTTATCGGATCTTCTGCAATGTACCCTAAATCTATACTACATTCATCAATAAAATAAGGTCAAGTTCTGCGCAGAGATCACCTTAGTTGATTCCGAAGATAGCAACGAATGAGTAAGTGTGGGTTTCATGCAAGATTTCAAGGATTTCTATTGAAGAAATGATTTATTTCGGAGCTCTTCATAAGTGTCACTAAAAAATCACAAAGTCTATCCTTCTAAATATTACGGTGAACAATTTATTGGATGACCATACGAATGTCACACTATAAAAATCAAACCGACTGTTCTGTAGAAGATTAAATCATGGCAACTGGTAACAACATTTCCGAAATGTGCGATCTAATTAACGAATACCTGCAGGTTCTCAACGCTTTCTTCGTGAATAAAAACTTGAAGCTATCTGCGCCCAAGTCCTCCGCCACACTATTCACAAGCTTCAATCAAGAGTACAACACACAACTGCCCATCTACGTTGACACCCACATCATCCCAACAACCAGGACCCCCAAAATCCTTGGTGTCACGCTCGACAACTCCGGCAAATTCAACACCCACGCCGAAAATATATGTTCCAAGCTCAGGAGCAGGAATAAAATATTAAAAGCACTTGCCGGAAGTACATGGGGCACAGACAAAGAAACCCTCTTGGCTACGTATAAAGCGATCGGTCGCCCCTTAGTCAATTACGCAGCACCAACGTGGACCAATGGTCTCTGCAACACTAACTGGAGCCACATTCAAACCTGCCAAAACACAGCACTACACACCATCACCGGCTGTGTTAAGATGTCTTCACAAGATCATCTACACCAGGAAACAAAAATAATGACTTTGAGGAGCCATAATGAACTTCTCACTAAGCAATATTTAGTCGGATGTTATCGAACAAACCACCCGAACAACCTACTCATGGACAAAACACCACCGCCACGTCGAATCAGATGTTCGATCAGTGACAAAGAGCGTGAAGTCCAGCGTTACAAAAAAGTTCATTTCGATGACTCCGACTACAAGGCGGCCATTGCAGATTTACACACATCCGAAGTTCATAAAGCTACTCAAAGTCTCACGAACAACCGTGTACTTGGCATTAAACCTCCTGCCATATCTCTAGACGAAGAATCACTACCAAGAGCAACTCGTACCACCCTAGCTCAACTTCGATCCGGCTGGTGCCTGCGACTAAACTCCTATTTGTCACGAATGAATATTGAAGTCGCCAACACCTGCCCGGCCTGCGGAACCAGTCCACATGACGTGGACCATATTTTCGATTGTTCAGCTGCTCCTACGCATCTCACACCGCTTGCGTTATGGGCACAACCCATCGAAGCAGCTTTTTTCTTAAATCTAGACCCCGAGGATGGAATGCCCACCATCTTCGAATGACAATGTGCAACCTAGATTTGAATGTTTCCCCATTTGTGCCGCTACTACAACAACAACAACAACAGTGTATGGCAACGTACTATGGATCAAGAAAGCAAGGCCTCCACCTGCGCCAATATGTTGTTGTAGTAGCGGTGCAGAAAGGCGTGAACCGCTGTGTATGTCTGTGGAAGTACTCTATGTTTCGTCGTCGTTCTCGCCTATTGTCTCAAGCGACAAGAACGTAGCAGCTGCAATAGGGTTGTCCCATAATGCCCTCGGGGTGAGGTTAGTGGGTGCAGCAGGGCATCGAAACAAGTAGTCCACATCATGGGGCGCACCACCGCAGCTCGGACAAATGTTCTGAATGTCCGGGTCTATTCGAGATAAGTATGAATTGAGACGCGAGCAAAAACCCGACCTAAGCTGGGCTAGTGTCGCTCTTGTGGCTCTCGGGAGCCTAGTCTCCTCAGGTGATATAGGTGGTGGGGGCGCTGAGAGGACTCTATTCATACTTAATCTCCCTATTGACCGATTCACAACGGTCATCAAATATATCGGGAGGTACCCGTTTGTATCCCTGGACGTCTCTCTCGAGATCTCTGATTCCACTCCTAATATGACGTGGAGGGGGATAGTATTGTCCATGAGATGATGGTTTGGGCGATTCTCTCGATAGCAACCGACCAGATATTGTAAAAACAGGAGAAGATTGTGATCACGTATTGGCAACATGCTGGTTTCTTGATGGAGATGATCCTGGGACGACATTAGGTGACAACCTGTGGCGATACGTAGAGCAGCGTTTTGGCAAGTCTGGATCTTATTCCAGTTTGTGACCACACCGGTGCTGCATAGCTAGGGATTGCTCTACCTATCGCTTTGTAGGTGACCAACATAGTTTCTTTGTCCTTTCCCCAGGAACTCCCGGCTAATGCTTTTAGGACGTTATTTCTACTGTGCATTCTATCGACTACGTTTGTGACGTGATTTTTCGACTTCATCATGGTGTCTAAATAGACACCAAGGATCTTGGGGTTAGTTACAGTAGGAACAACGTCATCAGCATGCTTACCAGTACGGACCCCAAGCACCTCCGAAAATTCCTGCGTCCAGGTGGTAAGAAGTGTTGCGGTACATTTAGTCGGTGAAATGACAAGATTGCGGATATTGAAAAACTCCACCAGTTTCTCAATATACATAGGCCCATTCTCTCGTAGATCTTATAGAATGGTTAGTCTTATCGCCCAGAGAAGACACACACAATATTCAAAAAGCTTCTCCATTATATTGAATTGATTTTTTGTTAATTTTGCATAGTTATGTTATCTTTTGCTTATTTACGCTGTTGGATGAAAGTGCGCAATGATTTTCTCAATCTAAGATGATGGCTTAAACAAGCAAAATATGGCGTAGCTATGCAAAATAAACAAAAATTCCATTCAACACAATGGAAAAGCTTTCTAAATATGGTGTGTGTCTTCTCTACGTGATAAGACTAATCAGCCGACAGGTACTGAATAAGAGCTATCAGAAACCCGGCCATAGTCATTTAGTCGAGCACACATGCCATTTAAATCATTCCCCGAGGTGAGTACGGTGCAGTCGTCCGCATAAGAAATTAGTTCAATACCTTCCGGGGGAGTTGGAAGGCTCGACAGATAGATGTTAAACAGTGTAGGAGAGAGTACACTACCCTGTGGAACTCCCTGCTTAATTTTTCTATGCTTTGAACGACTGCCCCGAAACTCTGTGAAGGATTGCCTTCCAGCTAGATAGTTGGCAATCCATCTAACCACTTGTGCAGGAATATGCATATTGAGGAGATCGGCCAACAGCGCAGAATGGATAACCGTGTCGAAGGCTTTCGACAGGTCAAGGACAGGACAGTTCTGTCCTGAAGCCATGCTGGTGAGAAGCTAGCTCAGCATGTGATACAAGGGTGGCGTGGATGAGTGCTTCGAGCGTCTTCGCAACGGGTGATAGAATTGTGATTGGACGGTAGGATTCGGCGAGTTTCGCGCTTTTACCGGGTTTGAGAAGGGGGATAATCCGCCCTTTTTTCCAGAATTCGGGGATGACAAGCGTGGATATCGACAAGTTGAAAGCCATCCTTAGGTATTCGATGGCCGGAAGATTGAGGTGTTTCAGCATGGCCATTGAAATGCCATCTGGTCCAATGGCCTTTGATTTTTGTGCATTCTTGATTGCTGCTGTAACTTGGTCCGCTGTAAAGGTGGGAATGATGTCAACTGTACGGTTGCGAATCCTTCTTCTTATCTTGCAATTGAGCATCTTGGTCTTGGGGTGTTCAATAAATTGCTTATTGAACAGGCTCGCGCAGAGTTTTGGATTGGCAATGGTTTTCTTACCGAATCTGATGGCTACACTGCCCTTGTCTTTTGTTGGGTGAGACAGGGCGCGGACTGTAGCCCATAGTTTGCTGACACCTTGTGAGAGGTCGCAGCTATCTAGATGCTCGTTCCATTTCTCTTTTTTGTAGGTGTTGACTTGTCGATTTATTTCTAAGTTTAGCTCATGAATTCTGGGGTCTGCCGGATTTGCGCGTCTTAAATCGTCCCGTTCGTCGGCTAACCTTGCGGCAGTAGTTGGGAAATATGGCCGAACTTTGGGGATACGTCCTGCCGGAATGTAGCGAGCTGCCGCTTTGACAATGACGTTCCTTATGTTCTTTTCGGCTTCCCGTGTGTTCGTAGGAGTAGGTAGCGCGGCGAACTTCGTCGTTGTGAACGCAGTGAAACCCTCCCAATTTGCCTTTTTATGGTTGATAAACGTACGCCGTTCTGATGTCGTTAGTTCGGCTGGTTTATCTATGTTTATTAATATGGGGAGGTGATCGCATTGGAGAGATGTTGTTGTCTGTTGTCTCCCATCGGGTTTCACTTATCAAACTGGCGCTCACAATAGTTATGTCAGGAGAACTATGACAAGCGCCAGCGACACGTGTAGACGAAATTCCATTGATAGCGCAGAAGTCTGATGGGTCTAGTTTGGACGCGATATCTATACCTCTGGCATCATTTTCGAGGTGAGAGTGCCAGAGTTCGTGATGCGCGTTAAAGTCGCCAAGTAGGATCCTATGCTGTCCTATGAGGAGTGGACCAATATCGAATTTATAGCCAGAGCCACAGCTAGAAGCTGGTGGAACATATGTAGATGTTTATAAGTTCGATATTGGTATTGCCGGATTTAACGGCAATAGCTTGCATTTCCGCCGTGCCGTCGCACAGTGGGGCGGTAGAGGCAACAATTCAAAAAATGAATACTATTGGAGTGCTTTTGTGAATGATTTATCGAATAGTAAACATTTTGAAGTTTCTTTATACAAAAAATTTCGGACCGATATCTGTCACAGTAAGAAATCAGCGGCTCTCAAAGTGTAGAGAATTGATTTTGCAGTTTTTGCACATTTTTCCATGATCAAGTTTTCAATGAAAACCCTGACTATAAATTAGCATAAACCTTTGTTTTATGATTTTACTTTCAATTTTTAGGTTATAGTAAAAATGTTGGCATAAAAAAAGTAAAAAAAAGAATTCGGAAAAAAATTTAAATTTAATTTTTATCATTGGAGGTCAAATTGACCCTAACTGGATTTTTCACATTGGGTTTTAACCACTGCCTCCACGCGCCTCCAAGGGTCTGTTTATGCTACATTGTTCCAGAAAGTCTCAAGATTACTAATTTGTAAGAATCATAACCCCATAGAACCCCAGGCTACTTTTATAGCCGATTTTGTAATGTCATGTTCGCTGTTTTAGACACGATTTTTGAATATCTACTGTAAAATATGTTGGGTCCCTTTGAACCGGAGATAGCCGTAGTTTTCATCCTATTGAACTAGTTTTTGGTGGTGAGTATAAAGGGAGTCTGTCTTGACGTTCAGCCAAAATTTATCCCCTCCCTTACCCCCGGGGAGGAGTTATGGACGTATCGACTTGAACAAGTTCTAGTAGGCAAATCAGGCGTGTCCTTGGTCGGAGCAACTCAATTTTCAAATAATTAAGAAAAACTGAAAAATGATCCCCTCTCCGCCCCCCCCCCCTAAAAACCGAAATAACTTCAAAACGTCTGATCATATCTGCGTGAAACCCATTCCATTCGATTTAGAATGGCCAAATACATTAAGGTTGACCTGTTTTTATAATTGTTTCCAAAATTCGGGTTTTTCACCCCACTGTGCGTCGTTGAAACGAAGATCTAATACACTGTATTGCACGGTTCTGTGTATTAGGAATGCAAGCCCTCCTCCTGGGTTAGGACCCTGCCTGCCGACTCTATCACGCCTTAAAAGTATGTAATCGCCGCGGATGTTAAAATCGGGAGTTGATGGTTGGAGCTTTGTGAAATGCCGCTATCAGAATTCTGCGCGTAATCATGAAACGGACTATCTCGTCGATCTTCAGACGGATGCCATTGCAGTTAAACTGCAATATGGAGAGTGGGGTGTACACTGTGGCGGGGGGTGCAGATGTTAGACTTGAGCGATTATGTCTTGTTGTATTGTTGGCTACGGGTATCGGTGGTGGAGAATTGGCTCGGGAGCTAGGGCCAGGAATGGCCGGAGATGGTGGTAAACCATTAGCTTGTGAACTAGGGCCTGGGGTGGCTGGGGGCCGACCCGTATTCAGACACCCAGGAGCAACAAAAGACAACTTGTTTTACTCACTCTTTTTTTTTTTTAAGCCGGAGCAATAAAAGTGACACCATTCTCTACAGCAGGTACATCTCAGAGACCTGGCATTGCCGAAGATACGTCGGTTGCATACACAACAGATGTAAATTTCAGGAACTGGATTAGTTTCGATGCCGGCGCGGATTAATAGAATTGAGAGCAATCGCGCTGAGATGAAATGCTCCCAATTTGACGAAAAAACACATAGAACACTTCAACACATACACAGGCATATGTACACAACCCTCCTGCATCGAACCTTCACAGCTCTTGCCATGGAGTCGAACCTTCACAGCTCTTGCCATGGAGGGGTTTTGTGGCAACTCTTGGCCGTTTATCGATTAAAAGCGGGTGTGGTCCGCCCCGAAGAGGCTTGAAACTCCCGTATGGCAGCGAGCCTGCCATCGGAAATGGTCGCCAGTAGGACTTCACCAATATGTCGATCGCGTCAGATGTTATAGCCTCCGTAGGAATTTAGCGATGAGTCGGCTTTTAGCTTTGTTTCTTCAACTGCAGCAACTTGAATATGATATCTGTTCATAAAGTCGGTTAGCTCGACGACTTTGGTTTGTAAGCCATTGCTGTTTATTTGTACAGTTTTCGTGGTGGAGTAATTTACAAATTATTGTGGTGGTGTTGGAGTGAGAGTATGTCGTGCTGTTGTAGGGAAGAAACTGCGGGGGAGACAGGTGATGGTTGTTGACCCTGATTAGTGTGTTGCTGAGAAGTCGATTATGACTGTTGACCGCAGATTCTACAGTTTGGTGCCGTAAAAGTGTTGATCGTAGTTGTTGACCGTAGGTCAGCATTGTTGAGCCCAGAACAGTTCTTAAATGGCACCATTCTTTGCAGCTCGAGCATTTCACGGAAGATTGTACATTTGTATAGATCCTCTTACCACAAACGCAATACATCCAGGAAAACACTTCAAATTGCTGTTCATGAATGTATGTAAATAATTTCGAAAAACGAATAAAACAATAATTTTCACGTAATCAATTTCACATTATCTGTGTGTGATTCATATTTTATTTTATATTTACTCATTTATATTTATTTTATTTATACAAATCATTAATGTTAAATATACCAAAGTTTCATTTTTTTTTATTTATTCATTCATCATATCGTTTTCTAACCATTTCAAATTCTACTCTTTATACAATTCTTACATGCATAAAACTATTATATATAATATAGACTAAAAAATATTGATAAAACCATTTTTTGTTTATTTTTAAAATTTTTAAAATCATATATAAGAAAAAATAATAATAAAAAAGAAATATTTATCTAATTTTCTTAAAAACACGTTCCAATTATATCAGCGGTGGAAGCTATACTTTTCCTTTTAAAGAACTATGAAAGATCACATATTTTATATAATTGATACCGATATAAAAAAGGGACATTTTAATTAAAAAGTGTGTAGTTACGAGAAAACAAATATTTCGTAAATTCACACAAGAGGACACACTTTCTCTCACATATATTTTTGTATGAGTGATAAATGAAGAGAAAGATATAAAGAACGAAATAAATCACTAAAAAAAGAAAATTTGCAACAGACAAACAAACTTTGATTGAAAACTTTCAAGTTTAGTTTTAACTTTTGACCGTATCAAATTTGATGCTGCTTCCATTTTTACACATATATTTATGTATACGAACAAAATATGTAGGTTTGTTTAAGAATTAATACTTTTTCTTTGATCACAATCACTTTCTTTTCGTTCTAATCGTGGATAAGTCTATGCACAGTTAGTAATGGAGATTTGTATGGCATTTCATGTATACTTCCCACTTAATTGTATTTCATTTGCCAAGGTTTATGCTTTTGCATAGATTTGTATGTACTTTTAAGCATATTTGTTTCATGTGCTTAGTTCTAAGAATTATATATATATATATATTGTTTTTACAAATTTGGTTAAATATATTTCTTTGTGTTCTTCTGGTATTCCAAAAATTTTTGTTTGTTATTTCATTGAAAAATCATTTCGGTATTTCAATTGCAACCGATCAGAAAACTAACAACACGGCAGTTGAAAGTGAAAAAAGCTATAGCGTATTTTGTCGAAATTCTTTAGAGAATTATGTGTTCTAAAATCGACTTTGCTAATGAACACTTAGGAGAAATTATCAAAAAACAAAAAAAGAATAATGGTTCAGTCACAGCCCTAGCTTTAAACACAAAACATACGAAATACAAGTCGCCGGTATTAAGCTTTTCCACTTTTATTGTTTTTAATTTTAACCTATGTATGTATTAATTTGCGCGTGTTTGAAACAGGGTACTACATGTAAATCTTTTTTATTTAGCCTTTACTGCTACATAAGCCATACGGATGAGCCTGATGGAACAAAACAGGAAAATATGCATTGAGTTCTGTGTATGTCATTCAGGGAGAGGATTGCCAAGGAATAAAAATATGCAATAAGGTATAAAGGTTTGTTGTCCTCGGCACGATCCCAACGTCTCATTCCATATAAAAACGCGTTTTAATAATAATGCTGAGCGCTTCTAAAACGACTTTTTATATGGAATGAGCGAGTTGCTGTCGCTAGAGACGCTGGGATCGTGCCGAGGACAACATACCTTAAACACTTTTCTCGAGGGTTGTATGAATTTCTAGGAAATGGAGAGGTCTATTTGTGTTTTGAAATTATTGATAAATTATTATTTATGTATTTACATCGACCATTACAGTATGTATTGGACATTAGATTCGCTAATATATATTTATTGGCTTCGTTGATTTTAGGTTGAAATTCGGCACAAACAGACAAGCGTTCATTCACATGAATGCTACGCGGAAGGATAATAACCTCAAAAGGCGCACGCTTTGACTAATACGCCTGACTATAGACAATTTTTAACAAATGCATTTCCAACTACAGGACTACAAACTACTTGAAACCATGCGTGTATCAACAAATGGCACATATGCCGTGACTTTGATTAAAACATGACACCAATACAAATGTCCATTTAAGTCGTTGAATCGTATCACGAAACCAATTTTAACAATTTGCCATTGTTTTAGGTGGCGTTTTGCCATCTTCCCTATCGTCACCCTCGTCTGGATTTGAACTTGACCATTTACGTTTACGTGAAGTTGAAGCATCTATGGCAGCCTGTTGATGATCACTACTTGACTCTAGATTGCCGTGACCATTCAATGTGGACGCTTCGGGTCCATTGCATTTGTCCGGTGCAGTACCAAGATAGAATGGTTGCTGATTGGATGGCGGACGATTCATCGGCATTGATGAGCTGGGCGATGATGACAACGGCGACAGATGATGATGATGTTGCTGTTGTTGTTGTTGATGATGATGATGATGATCACTAACACTTTTCGCCAAAACGACATGTCCTTCGACCTTTTGTCGATGCAACTGTTGTTGATGCAAATGATGTTGTGACGGCGAAATAATATGATGTCCACTATGTGTCGAAACCGGAGGACTGGTCCGATATGAATGTGGTGGCATCTCGTAACCCGAAACACCACCTTTCATATGTCCCGACATATTTGATGTTGGTGGTGGAGGTAGATGTGCTGATAGTCTACTGGTGACTGCTGTACCGGTGGCCGTTGTTGGAATTGTGATACTTTGATGGTTGTTGATCGTCGTCGTAAAAGTTTTTCGAGACAAATTTTGCGGACTCATGTCATCTTTGTAGGGATGGCTGGACGGGTATGTTGTGGGCGATTGGGGCGTTGTTGGATATGAACCGGACGATGACGTTGACGAAAGAGACGAAGTTGAAGATGACGAAGATTCGCGCGGCTTCAGGGAAATGCATACATCGCCCACTTGAAGTCGTTGACATTTCAGTCCGTAGGCTTTGAATGTAATCTCGGGATTGTATGAGGCCCAACCTTGACCGTAGACGAAAAACGGATGTTCCGGTGAGGCGTCGATATCGACCTGAAAGAGAGAAAAAAATGTTTTTATTAGTCACCACAATATTTTAAAGTTTGCTCTATGGCAATTTGGTATGCGGTTTGATATCTGTTTGTCAGTTTAATAAATTTAAACTTTTGAAGAAGAACTAACCTTTCCGGATAGGACTTATATAAATAAAAGGAACTTAGTGAACTTGCGTTGGACAGTCTACAGAGCGTCGGAGGAAATGTGTGTAAATGGAGACCAAACAACTGAGGCGTATTCAAGTACACTACGGACTAGCGAGAATAGGTTGGTGCACGTACGCAAAGAAGGAAAATTGACAGAGCACCGCAAGACAAATCCAGAAAGCTTTTCAGCCTTTTTTTTACTATGAAGGTGTAATGATCAGCAAATCTTAGTTTTGTGTCGAAAACAACACCAAGATCTGACGCAGAATAAGCGAAATTCAGTAAAATGCCATTGGTTTTGTAGGCAAACAATAGAGGGAATTCTTTTAAAGAATAAATCATAAAAGAGCAGATACGATGGAGAAAAGTTCGAGGTCGTCAGCATAAAGCAAGGTAGGATATTTAAGCAACGTTCAAAGTCAATGATGAAAGGAAAAGAAGGGGACCGAGAATGGATCCCTGAGGAACTTCGGATGTTGGGGAGAACGAAGAAGATAATACGACATTTGTAAACCACTCTAGCTGAACGTTCCGATGAGTACGACGAAAGCCAAGACAGTATGTGGCTAGAGAAGCCAAAGCGTGAAAGTTTTCCCAAAAAAAATAGAGTGATTCACCCTATCAAATGCTTTGGAAAAGTCAGTGTATACCACATGAACGTCACTATGACTATTAAACGATTTTGAGATGTAGTTCACTAATTCCACCATGTTAGTGGTTGTTGCAGAAACCATGCTGGTTCTGGACAATAAGGTGTCTAAAGTAGTCGCTTAAGCAATTGAATACCATACGCTCAAATGCCTTGGAAAAAGACAATAGTAATGAGATCGGCCGATAGTTTGACTTGGCGCAAGACAGGGATTCTCTTTTTTAGGGGATTGGGGACGACAAGAGAAGTCTTCCATTTTGCCGGAAAAATTCATTCTTGCACACTCTTATTGAAAAGAATGGCAAGAGGAAAAGCGACGGCACTGTGTGTTTGTTTCAAAAAAAGTTTGGAATCCCATCGGGCCCTGAGGAGGAGCAAACACTAAGCGATCTTATTATAAGATTAACATAGGAGGACAAAATGGACGGAAACTGAAATGTTACGCCTTGGTCAAGATAAAATTGTGAAGAATTAAAAGTACTAATAAAGGTGCCTGAAAAAATTTAGCGAATAGCTCACAGGTATCCTCGTATGTAGTAGCAGTTAGATCGCCAAAGGATAACTGCGAAGGGAGAGAATTTGAAGAACGCGCGTTCCGGACGTACGACCAAAAAAGCTTGCTTTCTTTGTTACTGACGCTATCCTCACTACTAAGACACAGATCGTGCACTGTCAATAAGTTTTTTTTTTTTGTGTTATTATGGATGGCACGAAAATTAGTAGATCGGATGCAAGTTGCGACTTTAAAAGCGTGCACGGGCACGACTTTTTTTCCGCAACATCTTAAAGATCAAAGGCGTGAACCAAATAGGACCCTTGCGTGTAATCGAAAATAGACGGAACGAGGGTATATTACTTAACACGAGGTCAAGTGTGTGTCCCATTGAGTTCGGTTCGGACTAACGTTGAACTGTAGTAAGTTACATTACTTCATAAAGTTCGAGAGGCTCAAAAACATGTAAGACGACGAAGAGGAAAGTGGTTGCCCAGGATGGTTTGGCCAGCAAACATTTTAAATCTTCATATTTCCATAATGTTTAAATATTCTGTCATAGACTTCTAAAGATGAGTTACAAGGAACGTAGATGCAGGAAATAAGTAAGCACAGATTCTTCGATAGTTTTATAGAGACGGTAACACATTCAAAAGAATCATCGATCGTGCAAGAAATTAAGGAACATTCGATGTTACTTCGCAGCGCAATAAGAACTCCATTACCATCAAGCTTACCGAGAAAATCAAGGTTTCGATCACAGCGAAAGATTTGATATTCGTCAAGGACCTCGCCACTGCTGATATTGTTGTTCAGCCAAGTTTCAGCTAAGCTAAGCCGCGTATCGTTTCGTGAAATCTTTCAGTAAAATACCAGATGGCCAAAACGAAGGTTCGCATGGCAAACGAAGATCGACAGGAATGGGCAGCTTTAAGGACTAGACAATCCTGTTAGGAATGTAGTGCTTTCATTTATTTTTTTGCATGTGAAGAATGCAGGCTCAAACCAAGTTTGGTCGTTACATAAAGCTTGACATCAGCCTCAGTTGTATTGTACTCCCGCCTAGATATGAAGAGCTGTTAGGTGGAATACAAACTCGAAGAATACCTGATGGCGTCGATGAAGGCTGTGATGCGACAGGTGTTGTCTGTGTGGCGACAGGCTGATCCGAAAGCGGCAATGGCTGAAGTGACGTCTGTATGGCTGCAGGCAGATCAGGAAGCGGTGAAAGCTGAAGTGACGTCGTTCGTAAGTTGTTTTTAAGACTAGGCACCGACACTTGAGGCTGTGGCCGTGCCGTACTAGGCTGTAGAATTTGTTGAGGAGACAAAACCGCGGGTTGTTTATTAGCTTATTTGATAGAGTGAGGTACATACAGTGGCGGCTAGATCAACACCTAGCGCACTTAGACCAAAAATAGGTCCGTTCTGCTACCGGCGAGAGTATTATGCGGCAAGCACGTCTGATATGTGCTGTTTCTTCTAGACGGTTTCATCCGTTTAGAAGTCAGCAATGCGTCTCGGGTCGTATGGACATCAAACCCTAAACTAGCTATCTCTAACTAGGGTTAAGCACAACCACCAACTTAGTTGGGAGGTTTGACCAATGGCTTAGGTACTCCTCAAGACAAGCATAGTAGACGCAGACTTATTGTCCCTATCTACTTTCTAGCGAAACCACAGCCACTAACTTCAAGGCTTTACACGTTCGCTACAACGGCTTCGCCCTGCCAAGGAAACACCGCAAAACGTTCTCGGCTTAAACAGATTAACGATCCGAACGAAGAGGAACAACAAAGTCAGTCAGATCCACTCCATGGCGTATCAGCCATACTTGGAGGACTCTCTGTGCCGCACAAGTCCGTGATGTCACAACCCCCTGGGACACAGGTTAAATGGAAAAGGGATAATTGGTAATACCAGCTTGATCGAGCTATTTTATTACTACATATTTCGATGCCAGTTTTCATTGATGATAGCTTGAAAAAAACTGGCCTGGCTTCAAAGAGGTTGTCATCACATGTGCAATGTAATGTTCGCAGGCTTCTGCGACCGACCATACTTTAAGTAGAATGAAACCCGACACTCTACTCAGTTGTCAAATTTAATAGAAACCTGGTCAAAATCATAGTTTAATTTATAATCGAAATCTGTTTCTTATATCTTCTATTGACTGATTTGTTTGTCACTTATATAGACTCGGGAACCGCTGCGCCGCGCGATTTGGATGATTCTTTTTCGCTTGATCAGTCTTAAGCTGGGGAAGGTTTGAAAATCGATTCAGCTCCCCAGATTACAAGCATCGTGGAGTAACGACCGTGTTACGTGTGAGTCACCAAACATCTGATTCATGATCCAAAACACCCGGCATAAAACTCCGGAATTAACTCATGCCGATATAAATTAAAAATATATTTTAACATATCAAGTGAGACAATAATACTACGTGATGCAACAGTGTTTCATTTTGCATACAGAAATACGTAAAGTAAATATTGTATGTACGTACGTACTTTTATTGACAAAATTAAATAAATATAAACATAAGACGATTTTTTTTTATTATGATCAGAATGAAACACATCGGAATGTATCACATGGTGTTATCGTTTCGTCTTTCATGCGACTGACTGAATGAGTCGAGTTCGCGTATAATAACAATGAAGGTCACGCAAGGCATTTTGTATTTATTTTATTTTTATCAAGTGATATCGGGTTTTTCAATAAGGACATGACGCAATTCGCCTTACAGAATATATATAGATGCACAATTACATCAGTGACATGTTAACATGTTGAAGCTTTGGGGTGTGGAGTGGAGTGGGTCTTTAGGTATTAATTAATTAATGCTAACCCCTCTTTTTTGAAAATGAAAACAGGACACTATGAGTAGCCGACTAGGTAGCGCCAGTTATATCACTGACTAGGTCATCGTAACTCTGTTGATTATCGAGGGACAGTAAAGGAGGCACTTGTAGAACTGCACAAACTCGGAAATACATACAGGAGAAGTACGACCTCTGGACAAGGAGGCTTAAGTATCCATGTCATCGGATGTACAGGGTGGGCCATTAAAAGTAAAAGTGTTAACCATGAGAAAATTTTAAGTGATGATAAGTAAGATAGCTGCGGAGTCCTTTGACACAGTACCCATAGAATTTACATATTAGGCGCAGCGGATCAAAAACAAATCTTCCGAAAACGGGAAGTACAACGGGAAGTCATAGTACAACCACCGCTCTGGACGCGATTACTACACGTGTAAGAGACGGACTAAATCACAGTACACCTTGCCATAGAACCATCATGGTGGCGATTGATTCCGACTCAAGAGATAAGATGGATTGCCAACTATCTAGCTGGTAGGCAATCCTTCACCGAGTTTCGAGGCAGTCGTTCCAAACTTAGAAAGATCAAATTAGGTGTTCCTCAGGGTGGGGTTCTCTCTACCACCATGTTTAACATCTACATGGCCGGTCTCCCAACACCTCCGGAAGGCATTGAAGTTATTTCTTATGCCGATGACTGCACTGTACTCGCCACGGGAGCGGATAGGGATGTCATGCGTGAAGATATCAATAGATATTTAGCGCGACTAGAAGCCTTTTTCCATAGCAGAAACATAACCATCTCAGCGTCCAAATCGTCTGCGACCTTCCTTACCACCTGGTGAGGTGATTGTAAGTGGCCGGTTGGGGTACGTATTGGCAACAAACCAGTTCCTGCTGTTGCAAATCCAAAAATTCTCGGGCTTCACTTTGAGAAAATGATGACTTCAGCTCATCACGCGGAAGCGGTATGTGAAAAGATGCGCAGTAGGAACAAAATTCTTAAAGCACTGGCTGGTAGCACCTGGGGCAAAGATAAAGAGACAATGCTAGCCACTTACAGAGCGGTGGGTCGAGCAGCGGCTGATTTTGCGGCGCCAGTTTGGTCGCAAGGTCTCTGTAACACAAGCTGGAACAAAATCCAAGTCTGCCAAAATGCTGCTCTACGCACAGCTACAGGATGCCTTCTGATGTCTGCCCAGGACCACCTACATCAGGAGACACATTTGATGCCAATACGTGACCACAATCGACTACTTACAAAACAATATTTAGTAGGTTGTTATCGAGAGGATCATCCTAATCGTAACCTCATGGACAAAATTCCCCCTCCACGCAACATCAAACGTGGCCCTCGTGACCTTGAGAGAGAAGTCCAGGGTTACAAAAGGGATCCTTTCGATGAAGATTCATACCGGGCTGCCATTGCAATGATTCACACTGAGGAAGTGAGTAGGTCTATTGCGAGTTTAGGTACGAACAGAGTCCTCTCAGCGCTCCCACCACCTATTTCGCCTGAGGAGATTAGGCTCCCGAGAGCCACCAGAGTGACTTTAGCCCAACTTCAGTCAGGCTTCTGCTCGCGCCTCAATTCGTATCTATCTCGCATAGACCCAAATATACTAAACGTATGCCCTAACTGCGCTGGCACGCCACACGATGTAGCCCATTTGTTTCAATGCCCAGCTGCACCCACAAATCTCACCCCCCTCTCACTATGGGAAAACCCCATTGCAGCTGCCACGTTTTTGTCCCTGGAGATTGCGGACGAAAACGATGACGAACTATAAAACGAGTCCATATAGATACACAGCGGTTCACACCTTTCTGTACCGCTAAAAGAAGAAGAAGAAAACGGGAAGGCGTTGGTGGCTTTTCGAATATTGTTTAGTGAACAGATGTGATCCGCGTCATAAAACCGAATGTGAGACAACAACAACAACATCACAAGTACAGTCAGACGTGCACCAAAAATGGAAAATAATATAAACGAAACACCCGTGGATCCTTTAATTGAAAAGGCAACGATCAACAATAAATTGGAAAATTTACTACCGAAATAGGAGCAGGAACGTAGCCAAGGGGGGAATTCATGGATCCGAACCCCTCCCAAAATGGTTTCAATTGGTTTTAACATTTTAAAGATACAGCTGATTTTTTTATCTCAACCCATTTCACCTCTATGTTGGATAGTGTCGTCGCCGAGAACAATGTGTTGCTGGTGTTTCATACACATCCACGTGGTGATCAGTCTGCCTTTGGCCTTAGGTCCGTCAAGTGTAACGTCCATTTATATCGCCTGCTTTTAAGGTTTCTCAGACGGAAGATGTCTCTGCTGCCCTGTTTTGGTTGAAATTACGGTAGGTGCTCCATTTTCAAGAAATGCTTCTTAATGGAGCCGCATATCCCGAAGTCGATTTGCTGATAAGTCCGTCGTTAACGGAAAATAACGTTAGATGATGTGGATTTGGTCTCATTTAATTCCAGGACTATCTAATTAAGAGTTTTCTTGATAAAAACGCATCCATTTTGTCTGGCGGGCATGTTTTTTTGGGTGCGGCTGCTTTAGTCGATTTTTGTTAGTCAGTTACTCTTACTGTATAGATACGTGATAGCCCGTCAAAATCGGCTCCCCAACGACAGGTTCTAAAGCTCGAGACGAACAGTAAACAATCCGCCATACATCATTCATAACTATATTAGGATACACATTGCTAAATCGTCCGAGAATTCTTTTTTCCACTGGATAATTTCTTTAAACATAAACTTAATGTTTTTGAAAACCTATTGCGAACCTTGTGCGAATACGCAATTACGCGGTTGGAGGCCGACGAGACCATGCTTATCTCGCATGCAAGGCACACTTAGCATTTGCGATCATATCTTCTGGGCCATAGTATTGTTCTCACCTTCCTTCGACGATAGCGTAAACTTCAACCTTCTTTTCATCACATCGGGTCATACCATACTACCAATTCTCCAGCTTCACACGATTGTTTTCTGCGCCTTAATCTATTCTCTGAAAAATCACAGCGGAAACCCCAAGGTTATTGAGTAAATTTCCTATTTGCTGTCGATTCAGCTGTTCAGAAGATAAGGACTAGCAAAAAGCAAGCCCTTTCAGAAAGCATAAGCTGTCAAACTAAGCAACGTCTCAATTGCAAGTGGTGTAGATAGGAATAGCCTTTTCAAATTCTAACTCGCAGAATGCAGCCAATATTGGAACTATCATTCAACTATTGAATTTATCGCATAAAAGTCTTTGTAAAAATGACGCCATTCCGTATTATAAAAATAAAAAAAGTCCAGGAATATAAATGCGAACCTCTATGAAGCAGCATAGGAAGCATCCATGAAAAGCGTCCAGCAGATTTAAATGAGACAATCATAAACAGAAGAATCGAGTTGTCTTAAAACGCCTTCGCTCATTTCGGCCGAAGAGAATAGGCTGCAAGCTCTCGAACGCCTTCTGATGGAACCTGAAACTGTTTCGATCTGACTGCAATTTCCGTTTCAATTCCAGGATATGCATGGAATTTATAATGTTCAAGTCTAATATCACTAAGATCTTGGTCCATACAGGTATTAAATCAAAGGACATCTCTATTCCATTTAGTTACTGGCATTACACGCTTCAAAACAGTAGTATATTGTGTGTACCCAAATTCAGCATTCCAAAATATAACTCTTAACGAGACCGAGTTCTAATCGTCAATGTACCGACCTAAAAGGCATGTAAACCCAATATTGTGGTTGGATATAAATATAACGTATTTTGCAACTGTACAGCTAGTCGATTTGTAACTGTTTGCAGTTTTCAACACCTTATTACGCCGTAATTATTACAATTAGTAAGAACATTTTTAATCCTAAAAGTGGAATAAAATGGCATCATTTACTCAATTTGTCTCAACTTTGGATTTATCGAGCTTTGCAAATGGCCGACTCATTTGTATTCATTTAACAAGTTGTATGTCAATTGTTTACTATATTAATGAATGGTGGAAAATGGGTCAAGAGAAACAGTCGAAAATCGGTAGTGGTTGTGAAGTACCATACCAAGGGAGGTTATCGCTAAGGGAGTTGGCCCTTTGTTTTCAGAGACCATTTACCGTTTTTCTACGAGTATAGGTATCGACAATAACCTTTCTATCAGTGCTCCTAAATCTACATAAATTGTTCACTTTTAAGCAGTGACTCATTGTACGTTGTGACCCCCAACTCGTTGTCAAAGGCAATGAAAATGCGACAAAACAATAGTCACAATTCAAGGTTTCTCTTCAGGATTTAGTCACAAAATAAAACTTCTTCTTGCTTGCTTTATACTGCTCCATGGCATCACGTTGATCGGCCTGCGGTGCACGCACTGTATGAAATGGAACTAATCACCACGTCACGAAATGGAGTTAATCATCCAGATTTGCTAGATATTGTTAGAAACACTTCTGACATTTTTCAAGCCACACTACCTACCATTAAATATCCTCCACCATGAATGGGACACCCTGTATATAATATTCATGAAACAACGATTCACACTAAGTGATGTCTCAAGAATAAATGTGAAACAAAAAACTTTAATCAACGGCCAGAATAACGATACAATTAATTATTATAAATCACTGAAATTACTGGCTCAAATCGCATCCCGGAACTTTTCGCGACATAAAACAACTGGTGTGATAGTCCAATATTGGACACATGTAACATGACATGACATACATGAGTAAGATCATAGATACCACGACCTTGTGATTAGAAGGCGAGTGCATTAACCACTACACCAACAACGGATGGGATATAGAGGGTGATATAATACAGTATAATAAACGCATGAGCTCTATTACGTCCAATCCATAAGGCGGTCGCAAAGCATGCACAAATTCAGAAGGTCGTATACGAGTATTACCATAAAAAAGAAAACAATTCGTTCGAAAACAAATGCATCAATGATATTTTCCAAGGAAAATAACGGTACATTCTATTCGTCTTCACTTTCACAAATAATGCCGCAGGTAACAATATTCCGAATGGACGCTTGTGAGCATGGTAACCTTATGACAACTCCTCCTTCCTATTTGTAAGACACAATGAGAACGCCGTATTCCGCAAAAAACATGTCGCCATTTCATAGTATAAAAAATCCCAACAAAGACACACAAGCCATAAGGCCTAGGTGTGGGCCTACCGCGATAGAATGAAAACTGCTACATATGTAGGTATCCCAACACTGAAGAACGATAATTATTATTGCAATGAGCAAAAGTATGAAATTTCTTTCTCTTTATTCTTTGTTGTTAAGTGGATGGCTGCAAAAATACAATGACTAAGAAAATAATTACGGAGTTTACACGATGGCTTTACATTAGAAGGTGGAGCGCGTTTTTCTTGAAAAGCATTCATCTAGTGAGGTAAGTCCATAACAAACAATTTAAATCGTAACAGTTTTGTATTGCATTGTGTTGCATTTGGAAAAATGTGCGTTTAATTGTTATTTACGCAAAACTCCGCGACGATGAGCCGACATCGCTATCTATGCAGCACAAAAAGAAAGAAGGTTGCCGGCCTTGTGGAATGGACACCGTGTGCACTACGAAAAATATCATTTTCGTTTTCATTTCGAAGCGGCTTCAGTTTTAAATGTTTTACTACAACTTGAACTTGAATGCTTCGTGAATTCCGTATTGTGTTTCATTTCCTCAAAATCTGTTTACTAAAATCAAGATGTAGTGCATCTTCGATAAATGGTGTCAGATTATTGTGGCATCATTCTGCTCTAAATAAAGTAATCGACAAGACTAAATCGGAGACTACATAATTGGGATAGGTTTGGACCTAAAAGTATTAATTCATAGGAAATGGTGTCGTTAATTAAAAAAGAAAAAATGGAAGACGAGGATGAGTTTTTCATGCTTTCCAACAATTAAGCAAATAGAAAGGATTTGGCTTTTCTCTATCAGATGTTTTACGGATTGAAAATATTTAAATCTGCCAGTAAAGACGATTTATTGAGAAAAAGTGCGTGAAGTTAATGTTTGATTTTATGAATGATTTTCCATCATTCGACGTCCTTGGCATTAGGTTGATACCCAACAGCTCTGCCAAGTTTTCAAGGATCCCGTTTCAACGAAAGCTTTTCTTAATGCTATTTATATTTTATCCTTTGTTTTTAGATTTATTATTAACTTCAGTCACGTCAGGTTGATTTGAATAAACCAATAAAACAGATACGCTAATACCAGCTCTAAACCAAAGGACTAAATTACATCCATTCATCCTATTACCACTTTCCCAACACAATTATTAGCACACTACTACTCGCAACCCATATGGCCCATTCTGCGTCCACTATTTCACATTATTATCGTTCGCTGGTCATTTGATCCAATACCCACGAGTATAATTTTCCATGCAATTAACTGCACTCCCCCGTCCTATCAAATTTCATTCTAATTTGCCGAAAACATGAATCTGGCCCGAGAAAAAAATTCATTAGAAAAAAAAGAAACACTTACCTTGGAACGATTTTTATTGTAACTAAACGTAATGGTCACGCTATGGGAATTGGCGCTAATTTTCACAACCGTCGAATCGGCCATTTCCAAATGTGGACTTCGTTCGGCTGACTGAACAAAATCCTCGGTTCGCATATCCTCAACGCGACGCAATTCACCTGTTGACAGTTCAATCAACGATCCCTTTGTAAAATTTGTGGGTGACGATGGATTACTCGAGTTTCTGAAATTTGATAAATATTAACCGATTAACACAACAAACGACAAATTAAAATTTATGCATTCTGTCGGAATTTGGGATTGGATTGTATTTCGTTACCTAGTGATGGAGGCAGAAATCGGTGAACGACGTCTTGAAGCCGAATCTTTTTCTCCATATGGCGGACGCGTCAGAATTCGATGCTTCATTGATCCCTCCTTTCCAGATGGCACTTTAAATCCAGCTTGATCTTCGGCCGTCAACATCATGTTTATTTTTCCGTTCATTTGTTGACCGACCATAGTCTTAAGTTCCTTCTCTTTTGAATAGGGCGGCATGGCTAGGCCCAATGGCGATTGTTGCTGTTGTTGAGGTAAATGTTGAGAGCTTGGGTGATGTAATGATGGCGGCATTACAGGCAGTTGACTGGCGCTCAATGACGAGCCTGTAGGACTATTGTGACTGTTGCTAAGCAAATTGGAAGCACTATGAGGACTTAGGTGTTGCGTTGTAACGACAGATGGTACGGGTGGCGGTCCCAGTAGTGGGACAGCCGCTCCAGGAGGACTGTATCCCGTCGAAGGCGGAGGATGCATGTAGGATGAATACATATGATGATCGGGATGTAGTTGCGGTCGTTGAAGTGTGCTTGGAACGTACGAAAAGTCCCTAGGGTGACAAGCCGTTAATCTAAGATCAGTCGGATAGCAGTAATATACTTACCCATAGAGTGATCGATTCGCTGCCAACACCCTCGTATACTGATACATAGCAGCCGCTTCGGACGGTGTAAATGACAGCTTTTGTGTTGCCAGCATACCGGCCATCATATCGCATTCTCGTTCGCTGGGCGAATGAGGAGGTGGCGGAAGCGATTCCAAAGGAGATGTCTTCACCGGTGGCGTTGTCGTCGCATTTCCACCATTACTGCTACTGTTGTTGCTCGTAACTAAATTCACCGGTCCCGACTGATCCAATGAGTATTTCGTTCGTGACGATGGCATATGATTCACGCCCAACTTAGTGCTGCGACTATGCAACGGAATGCCATTGCTATTGCCATTTGTTGTACTCGTCGAATTTGGACTAACGCTTGGATTGTTTGGAGAATGGCTTGAGCCATTGTGACGCAACGGTTTCGGATGCGGCCGTAGGAATTCTGCAGAGGACATAGCTGTTGCCAACGGACCGGACAAAAGTGTTTTATTATAATTATTCTGACTTCTACTGCTAGTACTACTATTTAAAGAGGAAGTTGAATAGTGGGAAAGATTTCGGATGTTTATCAGTGGTTTTGACGTGGTCGTACCTTCGGATGTGGGCAACGTGGCCGAAAGTTGTGTCGATGGCAACAGAAGACCGCCGGCACTTGTCAATACAGGATGTGCGGCTGCCGCTAGCATGTGATGATGATGCTCCAGTGCCGTTTGTGGTAGTGGCATTACAGCTGCTGCGGCCGCCGCTGCTGTGCCTGTGGCTGCAGCAACTGCGGCAATTGAGAAATTATGACGATGCGCATATGCATGTGTGGCCGCTGCAGCTGAACCGAAATTTTCAACAGCTGATAACATCGGCCCTCTTTTTAGACGTTGCAAATTGGAGGATGTTGAAATATGAGAAATGATAACAATCGATTATGGCTGTGTTCGAGTCACAACTGGAGATTACAGTTATCTGGAAATAAAAAGAACAAACATAATGAATGAGTATCGAAATATTGAAAAGGACATTTTATTTTTCTCTAATCAACTACATATGAAAAAAACGAAACGAAGCACTCGCTAGCAACCTTCTGCGAAACGCCCAACAAGAGGCGTGTGAAAATATCACCAAGCTGATATCGTCGCCGATATGCCAGAAACGCGAAACTACGTTATCATAGTTTCGAGAAAACACTATCAAATTATAAATTTGCACGCAAAATCGAAATAAAGATGCTAGGATAGGATGAAATTATCCTGACTGCCAATATAAATATGGGATAATTTTTTACAGATTGAAAAATACATTACTGTATTACCAACCAAGCAACTTTCTAACATTCATGATCTGTGTCAAGTTAACACATTAAGTGCATGAAGTATTGACTTTCGTGGTTCTGGTGCCTGTTTGTTTGGATTGTTTGTAGACTCGTAACTCTGGCATTTGTTTGATTAAACTGAGGGAAGTTTCGTGACTCTAGCATGTGTTTGTTTTGTATAGAGATTCGTGAGTCTGTCATCTGTTCAGTGGACATTTCTAGACGTTCGTAAAAACGTGTTTTTATTTTTTTTAATGAAAAAAGCATTTTGTTTTTTGCTTAATTATCGATTTATCATTGCATATGAAGGTTAAAAATAACGGTATCTCAAAATCGCTAATTTGGTAGTTTACGGTTCTGGCATGTTGGGGACGATATCGGTTTTAAAATAAACTTTGCCAAACATCAAAAATATAGATCGTTAGATCAATATTTTGTAGCGAAACGCAATCCGGAAGAGAGAAAACATTTCTCCTGAAATGCCATAAAATCGGTTCGCAAACCATGTTCCAGGTTTGCAATATAGCTTGAAAATTACTGACTTTATGAAATTTAGTTGAGATTCTGGCTGACGAAATATGCTTGGAATGTCATGGCGAATTACTAGGCCTATGATGACATATTTGTAGAAACACGGTTGCTTTTGAACTCTTCCTTTCCACTGTTCATGTACATAGTTGCCTTGTTAGAAAGCTCTTGATTTTGAACTCTACTCTGTGTGGATGCCTAGTTCAAAATCCATTTAAAGATCCTTACGGCCTTTAAAGCAGTGCTTCCCAACTCGCAGATGTCTGCGAACCACATAGCCTGGAAATGAATTGCTACGGACCACTGTTACGAAAATGGATTAAAAACTTTCGATTTTTTGGCCTATTCAGTAAGTAGCCAGGGTTTCAATTTTGTGTTTTGCTTGATTCAGCATTATGTTCTTTCGGATTTATGCACTTTTCCCCAGTGGTCAAGGTTTTTAGGCTTTTATAGAACGATTTTTTTTACCGCGTCGAATACTACTTGGAATCGTGTTCTATCCGAAAGCCGGTTACCACACCGGAAGAGGGAATTTATCCCCCTTGCATTGCTCGCCAAAATCAGAGGAAAAACTCCACGGCAACGGCAACAAGGCCAAACACTTTCATTTTTCTGCTCTTATAATTAGGTGATTTGTAACGCAGGACTCACTGAAGTGAGCTTTCGTTTCCCTAGCTCAATTTTGCTGTACAGGCCACTCAATGTAATAAAAAACGAGACCGAGGCTAATTTCGGGCGCGGCCGAAATTTGAATACCCGTCACATTTGAATGAAACTGAAGCTCCTTTTGTGTTAAAAATTTCTACCGCAGCCCAATAACGTGTTCCGATTCCATCTGTTCCTGGATACGTTGGTGTTAATCCAGGAACACACTTGGATGTATTTTGGTTAATATTCAAAAAGGAAAAAAGTTGTTCTTACAAGAATCCAATATTTGGGGGTAGGTTTCTATGACAGCCCTATGACGTAATGTTCCGATTTTATCCATTCCTAAATATCTTTTGAAGCTTTACTAGCCTAATGTAACCTGATTCCTGAAGGCCCAATGCAGTACACATTCCGGAATTCGGTTTTCAGGCAAACTCTCAATCGTACTATTTTATTATTTGTTATCATTCGCTTAATGTTATCAAAACAGCAAGATCCCGATGTGATAGCATTAAGCGGCGTCAATTGTATGTCACGAGGCTACCACCATGACGGATGCCATAAAACCACCACATACAGCAAGAATAGTAGCCTTTATTCTGGGAAATGTGTGATGAACCTTGGGAAAGCAAGGTTCCAGGGACGTAGCCAGAGGAGGGGTCCAGGAGTCCCTAACTTCCTACAGCATTTCTAATTTATTCATTCCTAAAACTCTGCCGAAATTAAGCTTGCAGTCAGATAAATTGTGTCATCTTGACGAAAGTAGTGACTATATAATAAACAATTTGGAACACACAAAAAATCTGGTGACCCACAATTGGGATCGCCTTTCATAATGGAAACTTCAAGAAATTTCGTAAGAACTCATACAGGCTATACAATTTGAAATAAAATATTTCGCTGTAAGAATGAAGGATTTTTTTTTGAGCCGTGCGAAGGGAAGGCAAAAGCAGCATGACGCGGGCACCGGATACGCGATCGTACTTTCCATAGTTCCATAGTTGCTGCTTCGTGCAACTACCATGGCCCACGAGCCCTTCTATAATTGTACAGAAAAGAAGTCTTTGGCGTTGTAGACGTGGCACTCTCTGCTTCCGATGATAGCAGAGCAATTAAGTAATCGTGCGTGCACTCGTGCTCGCCCAGCCTCGTCAAGCGATAAAATTGGATTCGACACAGGAACTGTGGGACAGGAGGCATATTATGCATTGGGGCAGCGCCGAAACTAGTGTCTACAATTAACAACAAGATTCTAATAATGTCATAATTTCTGATATCCAGCTAAATCCTGGCTACGTCCTTGCAAGGTTCTGTTGGTACTAAACAGGACCCAGAAAAGATCCCTCAACTTTTAAAAGTCCTCAATGACAAAACATCATCAGCATGTGAAGTGCAAATGTATGTTTTAAGACGCAAAGTTATAACAGGCATGGGAGAAGTGTAGCCAGGATCTCGTTTAAAAGGGGCAAACCCAACATTTGTTTAACACAATGAACCCGATTTTTTTAGGGTTAGGAATAGGTATTTTTCAACTTTTGAATTTCAGTGTTCGAAACTGCAGACTGCAGTCTCAGCAGCATTGTTGGGATGATGATGGCCCTTTCCCTATCTCTGACTATCCGTGACCCTGAGACAAAAATCATGAAGCTGTTTATTTGAAGTACGAAAATTACACCTCCTTGTACCTACCTATTTAAAAGTTTCGTTTTGTTTATTACAATAGATAAATTAATACCTCATTGCGTAGAGAATTCTTAAGCGGATGGCGACTCTCTGGGGATTTATCGCTACTTTATTGGATTTGGTCAACATATAGGGGAAATCCTTGCAGAGTCCTTTAGTTTGAATTTTCTTTTTCCTAAAGAGGTTGATAGGGGAATCGGATGGAGTACAGTAATTTTTCCATCGTTTTGTGAAAAATTTAAATCGCATCTTTACATTGCTGTTACTTCTGAGTATTGGCAGCTATAGATGCTTGGGATTTTCACCTAATACGGGCAGTGCGGTCCTCTATACATGGCTGTTAAATTTCAAAATTTTACGCTCCAAAATTTCCGAATTAGGGACAATTTTCGATTAAATCGATTGAACTCCAGAACGCAGATAAGTAGGACCTTGAAATTTGGAGACAATGTGAGCGGTGAGCGCCAAGTATAGCTCTACAGCTACAAGTGTGAGCTAGAGCCTTGAAATGTCCACAAGTCTGCCAATTTTCAAATTTATTGGACACATTTTATAAAGTTTTCGATTAGAAAAGTCGAAAGTGCGATTTGGGCAGCTGTAACTGTCGAACGCAGATAGGCGACCATAAAATATGGAGAAATGTAAGTAAATGTAATCCCCAGGTTGTGGAGCTACCTGGCGCTTACATTTAGGTACATTAAATTGCAGAACTATTGACCAAAGAGTTTCGCAATTATCGAAAATGAATGTTTGCCACATGAAAGTGCGATTATCCTGCTAATAACACCTAACAGACTGACTACAGGCCTCACCAAGGAGGTTTTTATGAAGTCATTTAGGCTTCTTTGGTGTGGCGTTGGGAATGCTGTACATTTACTAATGCTGTACGGCAGGTCAAACTGCTTTAGGTATTGTACAGCAAAATGGTGTACGTCTGGCCACACATTTCTGTGAAGTTTGGTTGATTGATTCACAAAGAAAAAAGTTGTTCATGCAAGAACCTAATTTCCAGCGGTTGGTTTGTATGAGAGCCCTATGACGTAGTGTTCCGATTTCATCTGTTCCTAGGTATGTTTGGTGGCTTTACTAAAAACACATTTGCGCAAAGTTTGGTTAAGATTGGTTCATTAAGAAAAAAGTTTTTCCTAGAAGAATCTAATTTCCAGTGGTTGGTTTGTATGACAGCCCTATGATGTAGTGTTCCGATTTGATCTGCTCCTAGATATTTTTTGAGGCTTTACTAGGAACACATTTGGATGAAGTTTGGTTACGGTCGGATTAAAAAGGAAAAAGTTTTTCGTAGAAGAACTCAATTTTCAAAGGTTCGTTTGTATGGCAGCCCTATGACGTAATGTTCCAATTCCATCCGTTTCTAGATATGTTTTGAGGCTATGCTAGGAACACACTTGGGTGAAATTTGGTTAAGATTGGTGCATAAAGAAAAAAGTTTTTCTTAGAAAAACCTAAATTTCAGGGGCAGCCCCATGACCCCATGGTCCGATTCCAATCGTTCCGACATATATACAGCGTACACTAAAAAGAAACTTACATACAAATTTTCAGCTCGATAGCTTCAAAACTGAGGGACTAGTTTGCGTTGCAACAGACGGACAGACAGACAAACAGACGGACAGACAGACAGACAGACAGACAGACGGACATGGCTCAATGGATTTCTCTCGTCACGCTGATCAATAATATATATACTTTATATAGTCGGAGGTGCTTCCTTCTGTGCGTTGCAAACTTCATGACAAAGTTAATATACTCTTTCACATAGTGACGGGTATAAAAATGGAACTTCTCTATGAGCTAATCAGAGGCACATGCTTGCTGTAGCTCAGTGACGGCGAATTTGGGCGGGGTTTTTGCCGCTCACAGCTCTTGTCCAGCACATATTAAAAGGATATCACTTGTCTCGGGGTTGAAACAAATACAACACAGGGGGAGAGAAAAAATTGAAAGAATGGATACAGCGTCGGCGAGCTTAAGTGCCTTACATGCTCGAGGGCCCTGATGGTGTTAGGCCCTGGCTGTCTTTACCCGCGAAATCAATGGCCACGCACAAATTTAATTCGAAATTTGGGGGCTCCCTAAATGATGCACCATATACCTTGAAACGGGCCGGGGGAATTACATTATCTTAATTATCTTAATTCAAAGACATCACAGGACTCTAAACAAAAGAAAAGGACACTTAGCTTCGATGTCGAACTTCCACCGCCTAATTTTCTCTCTCTCAAAAAAAACCTGACTCAGAAAAAAGCGTGTCGGCCGGATCCTTTTTTCTTTTGTTCTTTTTCTTCGAAAACCTCTCCCCGCCGGTGACATCTTGCCACCTACTTCACTGAAGTTAGCTGCTTTATAATTTTTTTCGACCCAGCTGTTCCAAACTAAGCGACTCCAACATTATAGATGTCTACTTTTAAATTTGGCGGTCTTTTCTCTCCAAAAATTTCACAAATTTAAAAGTAGACACATGCGAGTATATATTTAAATCGGTTACAAATTGTTTGTTTTTCGGGTTTTCCGTTTGGAAAAGACACCCTTCGCTCTCCACTAAAAATGTGGTTGAAAATATCAGGGGACACCCAAAATTTTTCCTTGAATTTTTTACGGATAGTCACGGCTTTCTAACACCATTCCGATAAATACCAGTAAAATTAGATTTTTTATCTTAATGGCTGATTAAAAATCAGGACCAAATTGCACAAGCGACAAAAGAATTATGTACAAAATGATAACACATCTAGACAGAGATCAAGTTTACATACATATATAGATAAATTGCTCAACAAAATTTGAATTTTTGATTTAGTACAAGGCTGATTTAAGCTCGAGATGAAATTTATTCCGCTTCGATTTTATCAATAAAAATGAATACTTACTATCGTGGAACATGTCACAAACGATGGTGAATACCATAAGCTACAATCCGAAAACGGTTTCATCATTTTTCTCGCAATTCTATGTAGTTTTTTCGAATCCCCGGTCATTTGACTTTTCACGATGAAATGATCAGGGAATCGAAGAAAAAAAAAACATAAAATGGCCGAGAAAAATTATGGAACTGTTTTCGGATTGTAGCTTATGGAATTCCCCACATATCCACGACAGTAAGAATACATTTTCATTGAAAAAATCGTAGCGGAAAAAAATTTCACTCTCGAGGTCAACACTAGGCTTAACAGAAAAATATTGCATTTTTAGTGTCAGACAGATTCTTTCGCGAACCACCTCTAAGCCACTCATGGACCACCAGTTGGGAAACAGTGCTTTAAAGGGAGATCCAAAGCATAGTGGCTCAAGACTAATCGCCAAACAAAAACCTTATCGTTTCTTTTGTACTTCTATCAAGGGTAGATATGGTTGTGCGAATTCCTGTTTATACCCAAGACTTTTCATCCGAAAATCATTAGCTCATCCAGGTTAGGTTGTGTTGGATCCACTTCAAGTCCTTTCTATTAAAATGATGAGGGCAGAATTTAAGATGGCTCTGGATGGATTAAAACGTCTTTCTTTTCAATTAAACGAGGTCCAAAGTCCACAAATAACTGCTTTCAGGCGCATCCAATCCTGTCCATAAATTCCCTGAGAATACAGTGCTTCGATGGGGTATTATCTATTTCACTCGTTGTTTAAAAAGCCGGCAAATACCACTAGCGAAGTATACGTTTATTCATTTTTTTGATGCGACACGTTAAACAGATTGGAGACAAATACCCATAAGCCCTTGCAATTGACCCTAAAACTCTAGTCCATAAACCGAAAAAAATTAATGAATTTTTTGTGATATCTCACTTGTCGTGCTTTTCAGAGGAACCAGGATAACATTTGATCAATTTCCATAAACAGACAGAAACTTAATTCACAAATCACCGTATTCTTGTTTAGTTAATTTAAATTACCACTTAAAACTTAAAACCATGTCATGTCGCACACGATCTAACACTAAATACAGTCACTTTTTGACATTGATGATTAGAAACACAATTTTCACCTTAAGAGCCTTTTTCGAAGACAGTTTTTCCTCAATTCCACTATCACAGATCAGATGGTCAATTTAACATCTGCAAACTCATTCAACTGATCCGCAAAACTAACTTATCGTTTCAATGGTGCCGATGAGTTTCTAAATACCATAACGCTTCAAAGATAGCGAATCTAGGTTGTTCGAACAATTTCCCCGAAAACCTACCTGTCCCGACCATCCTGCAACAAATGTCCTTGCGATCTCGCCGATATTGTGTTGTTGCCTATGCGAGTATGTACCAACACATTTGCCAGCAGGTTATCAATCACTATGCGGCTTCTTCACGGTATTTTCTAACAATTTCAAAAGGCGCTCTCTGGATGCTGTGAATCCTGAAGAACGGACCAATATGTAAATGGTGAAAAGTAAAAATTCAGGTATTCTAGGTGCCGGCTCTTATACTGACTCATATAGTGCCATCCTCATTAAACAGTGCATAATCATTGTATGACTTACAAAAGAGACAAGGCGTGGCTATAGCTATTTGAATGGGTAGTTCAACAATACACCGAATATGCGCCAGCAACTTATAAGAAGGTGTTCGCTGAAATTAGCGAAAAAAATGAATTTGTTGGACGATTTATTGACAGGTAGACAACGTGTGGCTTAAAAAAAGGGTTTATGCAGACAGAGCAAATATTTCGTTAATGAATTTGTAGCGAGGTGTGTAACTAGTAGAGGGAAATTTACTGGTTTTTCCAATTTTCAAATGTTTTGAAAAATGTTATGACTAATATTGAAGAAAATTGGTTTTATAACCCCCGCTATTTTATGAGTTACTTGAAAGGGAAAGTCCTATTCATTGATGTTTTGAAATGTGTCAGGAATTTATTGAGTTGAATGAAAATGTGGAATACATTATTATATTTTTTTTTTAACCTTATTGAAAGTATACGAAATCCTGTTTCGATTGAAACATGAGAAAAACTATTATAAAATTGATTAACATACACGATGTCAATAACAAATTTACGGATAGTATTACTATATTCAAAAATAAATAATTAGCAGGTCAACATTTAACTCAGCACTCGAGATGTTAACTTAGCTTTATGTATCGGTGTCGTGATGATCAGCATGCTCTACCGAGTAATAAACCCTTATAGAAGGCATAGACTCGTCTCCAGTCTTTATGGAACTCTGCTTCAAAGACGAGCGCACTAACCCCATTACAGTTTAGGTTTGGACGCCCCACCATTTTCTATTTTGCTCCTATAATGATTGTGTATTAAAAACATGAAATTCTGAGAACCTAGCTTGAAACTATAATAATTGTGTAAAGTGTGTGTAAATAATTAAAACCATTCGATACATTTACATATTGTTTTCTCTTTTATAGGAGGATCAAGGCAATAATAATCACGCTCCTCGTATTGAACTTTGCAACAAACACAGGCTAATTTGACTTTCCGCTCATGCTGCTGTATGTACATATACATTCATATCGTTCTCATCATAAAAATTGTATGGGCTTGAGCCATTAACAATCGTGTCATGAATAAATGGGAAGTTTGTCGCGTGTTAACTATACATTTAGCATTTTGTGACCACACGTTCCTACACATAATATAAAATCACTTGTTGAATAAATGACCAAGTTCCAAGTTTACGTATTTCTTTTTTTTCATTAGAAGACACACTTGACAGCAGAATCGAATTTCTCTCTACTGTCCAGTACGATGACCGTCAAAGCCATATGAAAATTGTAAAACGCTGAGAGGTTCTTCATATCCATGCATAGTATACTGGGGCCTTGTGTGCGTAAATAAGCAGTCAAGCGCAAGGCATCGCAAACGCTTGCTTTATTATTGAAAATGATTCATTTTTATTACTTGGAATAAATTCGAATTGGCAATTATATTGTTGCCACAAACGACCAACGAATGTGTTGCGACAACAAAAGAGCCTATGTTTATGATGGTCAGTGACATGAACAGAAAAGTTAGTCGTATACGTTAATTTTGCAGAATACGTATCACGTGAATATACGTATTGTTCTCTTTTGCCAGCAGGTGGCATATTAAATTCACCTTATACTGAAACAGTACATAGTATGGATCAGCGATCAGCAAAATAATTTTACCCACGGAACTTTTCACATCTCCAAAGAGGATAATCTCTTTTGTAATTGGGTAATGTCTGGCTGGTGTAGTGGTTAGTGCGCACACCTTCGATGCACAGGGTCGTGGTTTCGAACCTCACCGTAAAGTATTCAGATTATGGTGTTTTTCCAACTAACGACCCATGTGACGGGCTACGATCTCACTCAGATGTTAAAGGAATACCCATTTATGGGGATAAATAACACTGCTGAGCGTGCTGTTGATCTGAACACCTCAACAAAAAACACATCTGCGGCCTTAGTCAAATGTTGGATTGTCGCGCCTGTTATTTATTTATTTTAATTGGGTAATGGTAACGTGAAAGTTAGAAATAAGTATGTAGTCGGTGGAGTTAGAACTTTCTAACGGGATACTTGAAAATAACGGTAAAATGTGATTTGAAAAACGGCGCCCAAAGTGTCCCCAGCTGGTTGCCGATTTTGTGACTTTTGGGGTTCACACATGGAAATGCAAAACAAAAGATATAAAGGGAGATAAGAATAAGGCATAATTCCTTCCATTAGAAGGCCATTAGAAGAGGGATTGGGTGGCTGTCAATTGGTAGATACACAAATTTTTTTTAGTTGATTCAAAAGCCGATTACTTGACTAGTATTTATCACTCTTATTTACCACTAACAATGATAATGTCGTGCTCTGTGGTCGTGATCGTTCGGTCGCCACTCTGTGAAATAGACACTCATAGAGAAACGAGTTTCCAAACTCGGCACGACTCGTCGCAAGTTTATTATTCAGAAGAAGATGATAAGAAATATTTTTATCGTAGAATAATAAACAAACAATGCGACTAGGAAGTGGTATGCCTGACAACCGTATCACACTCCGAATTCAGTTGCCTTTGTAACGTTGATGACTACACACGGTAGTCATCAACGCACCCACCAATACAATTCTAACATAAGTTCACAAATTTTTATGAAACATTGACTTTTTTCGCAAGAGTTTATAAGCAATATTTAAACTTGTCCTAACATTTATTTGTTTGCTCCATTACAATTTTGTGTGGTAGAGCCTTCCGTTGGATTTATTATGTGTATGGCACCCAGTGTTGCCAACTGAAAATTTAATTTCCGGCTAAATTTTGCTAGAAAAACCGCTACATTTTTTTCAAAACGCCAAAAATCCAGCTAAATCGATTGCAGCCAGAAAATTGCAGCCAGAAAACGGCCAAAAGCCGGCTAAAATATACAAAACAGTGGCATTGCGAAATGAAATAAAACTCGGAAAACATCATAAATTGAATTCGCCCACGGCGATAATCGAAACCACGATCGTGAGCGTACCAACCACACTACAGTTTTCGTAAGGTATAGATTTTTGTTAATTTATTGTTTTATGAAATATAGGAATATAGAACGACCTACTGCACTATATAGGATTCATTAGAAAATTTTAGCAAGCCGTACAAATACTGCTTGAAACGTTAAATACAAGTTGAAATATTTCTTTGCCGGCGTATCGATGTCGTGAATGGTGTGATTTGCTTAATTTAAGGCAGAAGAATTCGATGTACGATTTGAAGACGTACAATGGCGAGTCGTGCACCCAACGGTTTTTACGACTTGCTAAACTCTATTAATCTATTGCTTTGACATTTATTTGCATTCAAAATAAATGAAATTATACCACTTCCATCCAATACATTTTAGATTCAATTTTGTCTTCAATTTCAAAAAAAAAAACAAGACTGGTAAAGCATAATGTGATTTTAAAATGCCAAATCGATAGGTTTTAGAGTGCAAAGTTAATCTTTAAAAAATCCTTATACCACAGACTGCACAAAATGCACCAAACAATTTTATTCTGCGAAACTGTCCTTCATAATCACCAGATTGATGGTAGTTAGTCACACGCTGCCCTGAGGGAGTCTATAGAGTGAAAGCCATTCTTCTACCATCTTCTTAAATAAAATTATTCAACCTCAATTTCTCACCCTTCCGCCATAAAATAGTTTTGGCCAGAAAAACGGCCGAAGAAAGTAAAATCCAGCTAAAAATCCGGCCAGCCGGATTTAGTTACTTCCGGCCAAAGAGTCCGGCTTAATTGGCAACACTGTGGCATCATCGAATTAGGCATTGCGTCCAATATGAGCGAGAATCAAATTTACCAAGTTTGAAGAAAAGGTAAATTTATTGACAGTATCAAATTTTTGCGACTAACAATTGAAATGTACGTTTTTAAAACTGTGAAAAGTGGCGATTTTTTTTTTTCAACATTTCTCAACCAAAAATGTTTGCATCCGAAGTTTAATAAACGCATCTGTTATTCATTCAGATGCCAATTAATAAATAAACGAGACCGAGTTCTAATCGTGCGAATAGCACGATGAGTGTATATCCTATAGAGATGCCACGGATATCCGGTTACTATCCGGTATCCGGTCTATCCGGCCATTTTGTTAGTATCCGGTATAGGCCGGATAGAAGCTACTATCCGGCTGGATACCGAATATTTAAAGTTTTACGCATTTTAATTAAAATTATGTAGTCCATTTTATTTATATTTTATTAAGACTCCTGAGTCCTGACATTTAATAATTAAAACCCACTAGTCGCAAATTATGATGAATGAAGACAAGTTCCTCGGCATTTGTGGGTAGTATTTGATTCCGTTTATCCTCGTAGACAAGACCTACTTCAGAAAATAACCGCTAACTGAATACGCAGCTATAAGGAGATGATATAGATAAATTCGAACAAACTTTATGAGAGTCGGATACAGTATTGTGTTCGCTGACCACCACTTGAAAGGGTCACCCCTCCGATCTAGGCAAGCAGTTTATATATAATTTGCAAGCTCAATTACAGCATCGCTTTTTTGCATATCCTCATTCGGCATGCTTTCTGCACCGATTTCATCAAAGCAGGACCACTAACTGTCGTGTATATCATTTCCATTTTTTGTCCGTTTATTAGGTGGTGAGGAAGAGGCAACCTCAGCATCGGGTTCATCACAGCTCATTTTTAAAGCTTCTAAGGATTTTTTGTTTCGCTCTCACCATTTAAATCGTTTTAAAGCTCGGATCGAGAATAGTTGCAATCGAGTATCATTTTCATCTAACTGAAAACGCTTTTCTATCTCAGCTTTTAATGAAGATCTCATTCGTAGTAAGTCAGGTGTTCTAATCGTCTCGTCTCCTCCTTTCCCAGATATTTGGTCAAAGTTACAACATGTGGAATTACCTCTAAAATGCACGAAAAACCAGAGCTTGTTATCCTCGCTATTTTAGGAGTTTTATGGATTGTTCCATGAGATCCCACTGAGAAGGTGCCAAATTATTTACAGATGCATTATCTGTTGTATACAAGGATACAGCTCGTTTTTGCTCCAATAACCGCTTCATTAAATAAAATGTGGAGTTCCAGCGGGTGCTAACATCTTGCACCAGCTTGTGATCTGGTAAATTAAGTTCCTGACGAATGGCTTTAAGTTTTTCTTGTGCTATACCCGAGTGATTAAAATGAGTGACAATCCGTCTCGCAGCTGCTATCATCTCCAATATCTCCTGTTGGGACACTTCAACGACTCATGGACAACTCGTTGTAATTAATGGATAAATGGCAGTGTTTAGTGCTTTGTCGTCTGAATAGGGGCTAGAAATTGAGAAGCAATGTTTCGCCGGATATCCGGTAGCCGGATATTCGGCGCTCCGGCCGAGAATGCGGCAGGATATTTGGTATCCGGTATCCGGCCAAATAACTATCCGCGGCATCTCTAATATCCTATACCCATGTACAGACCTAGAATGCGCGTAAAACCGAAAATATTCAATTTATTTTTTTTTAAGGGGGAAGGGGTAGATGGGTCGAATCTCGCACATCTTTAATATCTTATTACGGCATCCAGCAGCTATCATTTGATATAAATTTCAAGTTTTTGCGGACATTCTATGAAAAGATATGACGGAATATTGCTTTGTAGGGGATGTAGGGGTAGGGGTAGTCGGACCTTCTCCACTTTCCACTAACTTCAAGAATATGTCACAATTGGGCATTGATGAAAATTTCAGGTCCCTAGCGATATTCTGTCGAAAAATATGGCCGAATTACACTATCACGGAGGGGTTATTTGTATGGGAGGTAGGGAAACGCATGGTCCGATTTGGCCTATTTTCAATACCATCCAAGCTTTTATCAAAACAATCATCTCACCAAAATTTCAAAACGCTAGCTTCATTATTTCGGGAGTTATCGTGCGAACTGACAGACACACGGACGGACAGACAGACAGACGGACATGGCTTATTCGAATCAGGGACCGACCCTGATCATTTATATATATACTTTGCCATACCTCCGGTGGCTCCTTTGAGGTGTTACATAAATCGTCGTAACAAAAACAATATACCCTATAACCATCTTATGGGTATAGGTAATGCTACCAACTATACTGTTTTTAAAAGGAGACTCCTTTTTTTCCTATTCTGATCCTTTCAGAATTCTGTCCTTTTTTTGATACTTTATCCGACCTTTTTTTACAAAGAAAAAAAAAGTTCATTACTATTGAATTGAGATTATAATTTTAATCGAAACACCGACCTGCATCAAACGCACTCTAGCAATTGTCGCGAATGTTCTAACTACTTACGCAATGACTGTTCTAAAAAACGAATTGTCGGAAAGGAATTTTCTTTGCATTACAACGGATGCATCCAATCACGGAAATATTAAGTCCGATATTTTATTCCCACAATCGGAGTACGTGTGAAGATGTTGGAGCTTTGTTCATGAAAAGGTGAGATAGTACAGATCATTTCCGAATTGATAAAACGTACTGCCGAGTAAAACGGAATCGACGAAAAAGTTGTTGGATTCTGTAGCGGCATGCTGTCCGATTATTTTCGGCTCACGTGACCGTGGTGGAAGCAACAATGTTTTTAATATTTTGAAACCATGGAAACCACAAATTGTTGGTGTTGGCTACGCTGCACACATAGTTTTACGCACTGAAGTCGGCTTGTGACCGACTGCCAATGGACTTGAAATGCGTGGTCGTGAAAATTTACTCGCATTTTTACATAAACACAGTTCGTGTTGAAAGGTTGAAATCAATTAAATCTGCGATTCTGAAAATGCAGAATATTTCAAACTGCTGGGTTATGCCAAGACGCGTTTTTTGGCTTTGGGACCTGCCATAGCCTCGATTTTAAAAATCTTCGAACTAGTAAAGGCATATTTTTTGGATCTCAAGATGTGTCCAAAAATAATCGAGGACTTTTTTCATTCGCCCTTTTCTAAACATTGGCTGCTTTTCGTGAAAGACACTTAAATCCATGTCGACAGTCAAGATCAATACTCGTTTCGTGTGTTGACTTCTATAACTTCATTAAAACACAGCCAGAACTATTGCGAAAAATTTCCGGTCAGGCGAAAACGATTTCAAGCACCCAGAATCGAGTCCGGGTGCAATGTCAATTGATATGTTCTCTAACGACGAGGCTGACTAAGGCGCGTCTAAGGTAACGATAAGTTGGACGAACATAGTCGTGAAACTTTTACAAACGATACAAATTTCACATGTTGTCCAAGTCATCGCTACGGGCCCGATTTAGCTAAGTTAGCCAACTTGTAAAATTGTTACGTGTTTGCAAAAGTTGACTTTCAATATTGTCCACCTTATCGTTCATTGGAGACGTACCTCAAAAAAAAAAAACTTTACAAAAAAAAGGCCTAACCTCGGGTTTCAGAGTATTATTAACTACATAAATCCAAATTTTCAACCCTGGGGACCCTGTGCTAATTTTTTGGCGAGCTCTTTTTTTACATTTTCAACAATATTTTTTTTTAAATAATTGTCTTGGATAAAAACTGTGTTTGGAATTTGAAGGGTATTTTTTACCAAAAAATTGCGAATTTCAAGTAAATGTCGTTTCGGCAAACAACATAAGCTTAGAATTCGCCTTTTTTTTTGTGGAAAATACCCTATTTTTGAAAACCTGCATCTGCGTCAATATTTGACTTACAAAAGTGGTTAGGATATCATTGGATTGGGAATTGTCTACTTTCAAAATGCAGATAATTGTTCTTTTTCGCTCGCCAAAAAATTAGCACAGGGTCCCCAAGGTTGCAAATCTGGATTTATATAGCCAGTAATACTCTGAAACAGATAAGCGAAAGAACGGTAGTATTCCATTTATTCCGAGGTTAATGTCGATTTTGACAGTTCGCGCACAGCATCAATGGTTTCCGGAACAACAACTGATTTTGGACGACCTTCACGAAATTCATCTTAAGCTATTCGTTGCTATTTCTGGCTATTCATTGCTATTTATAACTATTTTAAGCTACTCATTGCTATTTCAAGCTATTCATAGCTATTTATAACTATTTTAAGCTACTCATTGCTATTTCAAGCTATTCATAACTATTTATAACTATTTTAAGCTACTCATTGCTATTTTAGGTGATGTTAATTTATTTATTTAATTTTCATTGCTATTTTAAGCTACTCATTGCTATTTAATACTATTCATAGCTATTTTAAGCTATCCATAGCTATTTTAAGCTATCCATAGCTATTTTAAGCTATTCTCATTGCTATTAAGCTATTCAAATCTGTTCGCTGATATTTTATTTTATTTATTTAATATTCATTGCTATTTAAAACTATTCATTGCGATTTTAAGCTATTCATTGCTATTTTATGCTACTCTTTGCTATTTTAAGCTACTCGTTGCTTAATTAAACACTAGAAGGGTCAGGAATTTTATATACTTAATAGGGTCACAGCCGTCAATTTGACGGCAAGGTGTTTATAGCTGAATTGGTACTCCCAGAAATATAAAAATCAATCAAGGATTGGGGATTTTGTCTAATTTCAAAATGCAGATCATCGTTTTTTTCTAAGGTAATTTTTTTTTTTAGTATTGTTGGAAATGTAAAAAAAGAGCACAAAAATCGCTCTTTTTCGCTCGCCAAAAAATTAGCACAGGGTCACCAGGGTTTCAAATCTGGATTTATATAGCCAGTAATACTCTAAAACAGTTAAGCGAAAGAACGGTAGTACAGTCTTGACTCGGTAATCCGGATCTCCTTTAATCCGGATATCACGCTAATCCGGACCACTAAATGTTTCCACTACGTATTCTATAGTCCGGACTTCGGCAGCAATTTTGACTCTATAATCCGGATATTTGATATTTTCGGGGTGAAATGGTAGATTTGGTCTTGTA
The DNA here is from genome assembly GCA_949715475.1 of Microchrysa polita. Taxonomy (NCBI): domain Eukaryota; kingdom Metazoa; phylum Arthropoda; class Insecta; order Diptera; family Stratiomyidae; genus Microchrysa; species Microchrysa polita. The sequence goes on from OX454417.1 coordinate 22,757,994, forward strand.
CTTTTTTACGCGACGGCTTGGCAAATGACATGATGCTGACTAATTTCAAAGAAATAATACATTTATCGGTTTTTTTCCTCTTTTTCATTTATTTGGACTGTTTTTCCTTAGCAAAAAGTGATTGCGCTAATCCGAATGTTCCGATGGTCCGGATTACCCCTTGCAATAATTGATCCGGATTATCGAGTCAAGACTGTATTCCATTTATTCCGAGGTTAATGTCGATTTTGACTGGCCTATTATATCTGTATATCTATTATTATTACAAAATGTTTAATGAAACAAAATAAAAACTGGACGAATACACGTACTTTCTAACCCTTTTTTATTCCTTACATGTATGTACTTTTTTATCCTTTAAATTCGGTAATACTAGTTGGTAGCATTAGGTATAGGGTATAAATATGTATCAATAAAATAAATCATTAATTCTACAACTAGTAGAACAACTGGCAACACTTCAATATCATCGTAAACTACCATACACAATACTCACAATCACTCTCGTGAAAACTCTAGTAAATTCAAAGAAAACTCACCGGCAATATCGAAAACAAAAAGGCCAAAACTTTATACTTTCGACGGGTGTTATGGGGTGGAGATTGTGCAATCAGCAGGATGAGTCAGTTAGTCAGTCAGGCCCCGGGCTATTAATACATATCACTACATACATAAACTCGTACAGGCCAAACGTAAATTTCGACTGAAATCACTTCTATACAGGAGGGCTTGAAATAAGCTCCAAGGGATGGTGTCCTGGACTCCCGAGCGAAAGCCCGCATAGAATAGTATGAGTACAAGCACGTGCACATCACTCTTTCCATATCGTAATCGCAAAAATCTATATATATAACGACACAGAGTAATTTTCCCAAATGAAAACTTGATGGGTGGCGGACACGCGAATCCAAAAAGCCCACTCGCTACAACCAAGTGTCATGGCCAAGGCCATCTATACAAAAGCTTCTAGATACGCTTACATTATGTATATGATAAAAGATATGTAGGCATTATTTCCCGACATACTTACATACATACATCCACAAAAGGGTGAGGTTGGTCGGGGGTTTGCCAACCAACTAGCATTGCATTGGGGGGACAATATGTCCTATTCCATATGGAGAGGGTGAGGGTGAAAAAAGCACACGAACCCAACTCAGAATGAAAGTAGTGTTCTCGGTTTCGTTCATGAAAAAACAAGACGAAAAGCAACAATATTATCGTCTAAGCGACATCATACCCTTCCTTCCCTCTCCTCCTCTTTCATCTTTACACAAGTTGTGGTGAGCTTCGAGGCTTTTTTTTATTACATTGTCACATACGTTTGCCGCCACCCGTTGAGAAAAGCTCATTTTCATTCTTAGCCATACAATCAGCAGAGCAAAACGCGAATTGCTATAGCACCAGCACAGAACACACATTCACCCCCTTACGCGACCCCTTATTGACCGAGGTTCATGTACAAATCGTCGTATGGTATACGGGCTACTAACTAATCCGATATGATATTCTCGGCTTTTAGAATTCTGTGTGTGTGTTATATCCGTACATGTACAATACTAGAAAATTTCACTCTTAATTACAATGACTTAATCTCATAATAAAAATATATTAGATAAATTTTATCAGATAAGTGAGTCAATTGGCGTGGAAGAGCTTTCGCCGAAACATATGTTTGAATGATTTAAGAATGAATGGGAAAAACCGGTGTTTGCAAGGTCATATTTTGTTAGCAAATAAATTTGCAGAAATGTGGAGCTTGGTGGTATATTTAAACTAAAGGTAAACTTACACAAGATTCTTGCAAATGAGTATGTATGTTATGTACATACATATGGAAATTGTGCCTTCTCGGGTGTTTGAGTGTTCATCGTGAAAAATATCTAATGACCGGGGAATCGAAAAATAATATTCGCAGCGGACAAAAATTTCACTCTCGAGGTCTATCCTGCGCTTAGGATGTTACATGTGAACCATATCAAAAATATGCCTCTTGAATAGATGCCAGGAGCGAGCTGTAAAAAGTCGCGTACACCCTTCAAACCCAGTTGTGCGGGACAGTGTCACGAACTGATCCAATGAAAATATGTTATTTCTAACAGTTTTAATGCCATAAGTGCAGAAAACTAGGGTTAATTTTGGATCGATGAATAAATTTTACCAAATTGCAGATCTTTAGGGGCAGTTTGAATTGAATTGAAATCGAGCTAAAATTAACCCTAGTTTTCTGCACTTAAGGCATTAAAACTGTTAGAAATAATGAAGCTAGAATAAAATGATGTAAAAAAAATGATCGTTAGACTATGCGCCAATTTTTAAAAGAATCGTACGATTACCTCACCTTGACAGAAGTTGGAGAAATATGAGATGGAAAAATAGATTGTTTTTGGGTCAAATCACAAAAATTTGACTGACTTTCTGTAAAAACCAAACCTCTTACCCGATTTTAGTGCCGTTAGTTTTATTTTTTAGGTAAATTTGTTGGTTGTGATAATCATCTTATTTTGCTATTCTAGCTAGTAGAGCTTTTGAGATATTGAAGTTTTAGTTGTACAGTAAAATTATTTTTTCAAAAATCTTAAAATGCCTGTGGCAACTAAAGGGTTAAGCTAAGGAGGTATGTTGCGTACAACTTTTTTGCTGGAAATCACATAAGGAATCACAATCCGGTGCGTTTATGCGGCAGTTTCCGGACACCCAGTATATATGTCGGAACGAATGAAATCGGAACATAGGGTCATTGGGGCTGCCCCTGAAAAATAAGTTCTTCTAAGGAAAACTTTTTATTTTATTTTAATCCGACCTTAATCAAACTTTACCCAAATGTGTTCCTAGTAAAGCCTCATACATAACATATCTATGAATGGATGGAATCGGAATATTACGTCATAGGGCTGTCATACAATAAAAAATAAATAACAGGCGCGACAATCCAGCATTGGACTAAGGCCGCAAGATGTGTTAGTGACATCCTATTTCCAAGATCTTATCTGCTTTTTGATGAGGTAATGAGATCAGCATCACGCTCAGCAGTGTTATTTATCCCCTTAAATGGGTACTCGTTTAACATCTGAGTGAGATCATAGTCCGTCACAAGCTCGTGAGTTCAAATAACACCATGATCCACGGTCTAGTCTAAGAAAAATGGAGGGCATTTTTTTTCGTTTTTTTTTCCTATCATTTTAAAAACGGTAAGAGATACAGAAAAATGGTCTGAGGACGAAAGAAACTACATAAAATTATCTTTGCAATGATATATAAAACATTAGAGTTTTATTGAATATCTCGGCGTTAGACTAGAAAATAAATTAGAATATTTTCATTTCAGACCTTTTTTTAAAAGCTCTATAACTTTTCAAAGAATGCTAGTTCAGCCGTAAAATTTTGTATAAGTATTCAAGTATTCACAATAAGTTCAAGATCATTTTAAAGTAAACATTGAGTCGCTCCGGTCAAGGACCTCCATTATCCCCCCCCCCATTTGAATTTGTCGAAACGGCATGTCCATAACTTCCCCCAAAATAGGAGCAGAATGCTAAATTTTGGTTTGTTGCTATTGGAGGTCCTAGTCACTCCACCCACCAAAAATCAGCTCATTTGGATAAAAACTAAGGGTATCCCCCATACAAACTGACCCATCAGGAGTTTGTTCTACGTCGATTTTGTCCGTCCGACTGTTCACTAAATACCTCGCGAGCGGCTCAACCGATCGTCGTGAAATTTGGTAGGAATGTGTAGAATGGTAACAGTCTTTGGCACGAAATACTTAAAAGTTGGTAGGGCAAAGATAACAGGGTGTCCCGGAGATTTGAAAAAGTCGACTTTTTTAGTTTTTATCGGACATAAACGTATGGGTACTCAAATCAAAGAACTCGATGGATATATTTCCAGGTTGGAGTAACGGTAACGAAGTTATAGGCGTTTCAAACTAAGCTTTCTTTTTCACCTCCGTTTTCCTAAACCGCTATAGGTACCGATATGAACTTTGCACAAATATTGGTCAGCATGACCTTATATACGTTAAATACTAAGACTGTTGACTTTTTCTAAGAAAAAAGAAAAGAAACGCGTTTATTTAGACCAATCCAAAATAGTTTTACAAGAAGTATTTCATTAATATTGTGCATAATTCATATTTATTGCATATACAATATATGTCCAAAATTATTCACCCTCGTATTGCGGGCGCAGCCCTCTGTACGCCGGTATTTTTCTAATGATATCTTAAAAGAGTTGACAAAATGCAGCCCAACTTAAGTCAGATTTTTCTTCCCTTTTATAATTTTATCGCTCTTAAAGTTCAGCAAACAAAATAGAAATTTGAAAAAAAAAAAAAAAGAAATTAAATTAATTAAAGAAATTAAATTGTTTCTTTGAAAAAAAAAAAACAGTTACTTTTCTGAAATATGATTTTATAAAACCTTGGAAAATATGGCGACAAGTATTTTAAAGCTCCAACGTAGCCAATCCTTCGAAGTTACAAAGAAATTATACGGCTATGGTTTCGTCACTTAAAAATAATACTTTGCAGTTGCTCACTATGTACGAGGAGCAAAGTGGAGTACCGAAATCGTAGCAACCTCTGCATTTGTTGAATCTCTAGTGGCAACATTTCTGTCACTAAAAAGTTCCAACTGCTACTATGCTGGAACGTTCAAAAAATTTTGTTTGCAGGATTTTGTTACGATGAAGTTAAAATTTACGTGGCAAAAACATGACCGAAACTTAAATCAACGGCGGAATCAAAAGCCTTAATTATCGCTATTTCAAAGGTTGCTTGGGTGCGTACCGTACATACATTTTATCCAAATGACTTGACAACAAAATCATCAAATTTAATAAAATTATGACGATATCTTATAAGATATCTACGATACAGTTTATTAATCTATTGCGAAATATACGGTATCGATATTCAATAATGCATACAATGAACGAAAAGATAATAACGACAAACTGAATGATTTATGGAAGCTATATATTTGCACTCACACAAGCATTACGATTTAAGTACAATTACATGCAGAACCTTATATGTATGTACACATCTTTCCCATACCCGATCTGGAATCAACGTCACACCTTCGCAATGATAAAGCCAAAGAATATGATATTAGATTATGTGTAGTTAAAAAGACAACTCGCGTATGCTATTAATGGGAAAATAAATCAATCAATAAATATACAAAATATTTTACATATCTGTGAAATTAAAAGTACATATTTATGTGAATGTATGTATTAACAATTTTCCCTCATGTGTCTACACGAAAAAAATACAAACAGAGTCCATTGACGTAAGCTTAGCCGTATGTAAATCGTGTTGAAAAAGGTGTGACAAGCCCAAACACCGCGCGCCGTAGAACCATCATCATCCCAATCACTTCAGTCTTCAGTACAGACAGCTAGCCAGAATCTGCTAAAAGTACTTTCATAACGAAGAGACAAAATGGCAGGAGTTATATGGATGAATTTATATGGTGATATGACGAATCGCCATAGGTAGACTGTACACACATTTTATATAAACACGTGATATACATACACAATAGATAATAAAAATATCTTTCGCATGTGAAAAGCACGCATGGTGATAATGTTCTCTATGCGAAAAACCACCTTCGCCATTTCGACGATCGATCGCGAACAGTGCAGAAAAATCTAAGAAAGCAAAAATCAAATAAACAAGAAGCATCCGTGAAATTTATTGTAAAATAAATATAGGCGTAATCAGTAAATTTGTGTGTATGTACATGTATAATAGATTACATATTTCTATGTGATACCAGTGTATGAACAAGTGCTTCCAAGATAGTAATGAATTAAAAATAGATTTAAAATAAAGAAACACCATAACCTGCAAAACAAGTTCGTTATTCCCTATAGCTTATAGAGATGGCATTGGTAATGGAACTGGTAATATTTATTAAAATTACACATTACTTATCGTCCCCTATATGCCAGAACCGCGAAACTACCAAAAGGGTTAATAATCAGGAGTATGTCCCATACACCTTTTTCGCTCGACATCATAAGGGGGAATCGATTTTCGGTGCCTTGCAATGTACAAATATCTTCCATATCCATATCCATATCTATACACCTAAACAGATGCCAGAACTGCAAATCTCCAATACCTGTGTAACTAAACAGATCCCAGAACCCCGAATCTTCAATATCGATACAAAGGAAGAGATGCCAGAATTGTGAATCTCCAAATACTTTTTGTAAACAGATGCCACAACCGCACGAACGTCCAATGTACCCTTGATTTTTAATGTTCACATGAAATAACAATTCTGTCTACGAAAATACAGTGAAACCTGTTTAAAGAGAAGACTGTTGATTCCCGAAAAAAGTGGTCGCTATTAGAGGTGGTCGCTTAATAAGGGAAATGAACTTATAGGGAATAAATTCACCAATTTAGAGGCAATGTGCAACATCTTTCCTAAATTAAAGCTAACATGAGAGATTTCAGAGCTACTAACTTCCTAAGAAATCAACGACCTTTATTTCCATTCAGAATCGGATAGAGCAACTTAACTTCCGTGACAGGAGGTGTCCTGGATAATTTTTTACTGTTGCATTTAGTAAACCACATATAGTAAATATCGCCAATCTGTGTTTCGTGGATTGCAAGAGCTGTCGACCGTTTTAGCAGAAGCATTTTTAAAAACTTGCATACTTCACCGTAGCTTCATGAAATTTACAGCATTACGCCGAATTGGCAAATGCTGCTTCGCAAAACAATCGCTTATGTTAAAAAGGGAAACCATTTGAACATGCGAAGATAGTGTTGCATATTTCATTCAAGAATTCTATTCTGCTCACACACGATAAGAACTCAATTCTCTTCTTTTATAAAGTAATGAAATAATCATACCAATGATAGTATGAATGCGTTTCAGCGTTTACAATTCCTAGTTTTTTTAGCCATGAAAACGCAACAACCTTTTTTGAATGAACTCGAAAACGGAATGTTCTCCATATAGGACTAGACACGAAAACTGAACATTTTTCAAAGGTTCAAAAGTTCCCACTAGCAAAATGTTGCCATACGCTAGTTACTCAGTATTTAAACTTGAAAATAGGTCAAACACGGAACGCATTAATGGGTTGCTTTTTGGTTTTTTTAGATTTTTCAAAAAAAAAACCCTTATGAAATCGATTTTGTCCGTCCGTCTGTCTGTCTGTCCGTCTGTTCACTCTCGCACTCGCGAACGGCTTAACCGATCGTCATGAAATTTGGTAGGAATGTGTAGAATGGTAACAGTCTTTGGCACGAAATACTTAAAAGTTGGTAGGGCAAAAATAACAGGGTGTCCCGTCATTTGAAAATTTGTTCATTAAATAACTCGCGAACGGCTTAACCGATCGTCCTGTATGTATTTTGGTAGGAATGTGTAGAATAGTAACAGTCTTTGGCACGAAATACTTAGACGTTGGTAGGACAAAGCTAACAGGGTGTCCCGGAGATTTGAAAAAGTCGACTTTTTTAGTTTGTATCGGTCATGGACGTATGGATACTCCTCAAATCAAAGAACTCGATGGGTACATTTCATATCAGTTGCTTTTTTCCAGTTTGGAGTAATGGTAACGTAGTTACAGCTAATAAATTCAGTTAATATGTGTAGCCATGATACGCGCGTTTATTTAGACCAATCCAAAAATAGATTTACAAGCAGCATTTCCTTAATACATATTGTGCATAATTCTTATTTATTACCTATAAAATATACGTGCAAAATTATACACTATGTATGTATCCAAAATCTAAAAAACCCTCGTATTGCAGGCGCAGCCCTCTGTACGCCGGTATTTTTTATGAGTTAATACCGCTACTTGTTAAATTAATTAAGAAAACTTGCAAAAAAGCATACAAAACCCAAAAGATAAGCATGTGTACTTGCCAATGATCGCTTTATACGAGCACATCGCATTTTTTACGGTCGCTAATAGAAGGGTAAAATTTGTATGGACAAATGAGTGATCGCTGGTCCGATAAACAGGTGGTCGGTCGCTTAATATGAGGAAGAAATGTATGGAGTTGTATGGAAATTAATTCCGTTCCCGAAAAAAATCGGTCGTTATGAAAGGTGGTCGCTTAGTACAGGGGGTCTTTTAGGCAGGTTTCACTGTATATACGTATATACTTTCTACTAATATTTAAAAAAAAAAAGTGTGGGATTTAGATTTTTCAGAGCTTAATCAAAAATTCAGATGTTTTTTTTTCTTCTTAAAATTATGAAAATGTAGATTCGAGGTTCTGGCATATTCGTGACGATATAATTTCCCTGCACTAGTCCTTAATTCTTCTTTCTTTCACTCACTTTCTTCTTTTAATCAGATATGGCAGACTCACGAATATGACAATTTAGCGATTTCGAAATATGTAATTCGATTTTGAACGCCATGTGCAGGAAAGGAAGTTCACAAAATTTCAAAATAAATAATAACGGTTTACCGCATGAAATTAAATTAAAAAGCAACTTCAACGTCTCTCTAAACCAGAGGATTCAAGTTTGCCTCTATACCCTCAAAGTAAACCACTAATTTCTGTATTTTTGCCCATGTTTCGCGATACTGATGACATTTTCTAATTGGAATTCAAAATTAGGAACTCAATTCAAATTAAAAATTAATTTTAGCGATCAGTTTTTGCGAAAAATTGTGTACAATTTAAATTTAAAAGAATTGAATACATCACTTTTATATCTTCTTTATAGCAATAGGGAGAGGAAAAATATTAGGCATATTTATTGCTGTTGATATGGACTTTGATTTCGTTATAAGAAATTTATTATTAGTTCCTTTTTGGTGCCGCGACCCCCTTTTTAAAACCAACAAATGGATAGCTCACGAGTCGCAACCCTCTATTGAACTGTGCACAACTGCCGGCTTCAAATTGATTCGTTCAACACTGCTTTTGAGCTAATACCGGACAAAAAATGAAAATCGATGCATTTAAATGGAGTTCCCATTTTCTGTGTCGGGCAGGTTTTAAATTTTCGAAGGCTACTTTTAATCACTTATGCCAAATATTTTAGCGACTAAAACCAACAAACTCGTTCTACGGCGCTGCCGGTCGTACCCCAGCGGCACCACATTTCGGTCGATCAGTTTATACACCTATCCCTCAATTTACACGGCACTTTTTTTACACGATTTCACTTTTACACGGTTTTTTAATAGAACCCATTTTCTCGATTTAAACGATATTGCCGATGCAGAATTCACTTTTGCACGGTTTTTCTAAATGATTTCTTCGCACTTCATATATAAGCGAATGCAGTACAGCTTTACATAATATTATACATATGTATGTATCTTACAAGATTACACGATATCGATATCGACTGGTGTTTTTCTTCATTTTTTAATAGGAATATAACAGGACTTTTTTGAGCTTTAGTACGGTATACGAAAGTTGAGGGTATACATAATCATCATGCTATGGTATTTTAAGGGACAGTTTTGGTAGCAAGGCAGACAAATCAAGATCGCGTGCTTAGTTTTAACAGTGAAGTCTTTTTTTAAAAAAGTGTTTGATTATTAGGTGCAGTGAATCACAGCAATGCCAAAGGAAAGGAAAGAAAACGATAAACAATCGAAGAGGAAGGTCATTTCTTTGGGGACTAAAATAAGCATTCTCCACCATTTCCGTAATGGAGAAAGGGTAGTCGACGTTGCAAAACGCTATTCTATGAACGGGGCAACTATAAGAACCATAAGAAAAAATGAAAATACAATAAAAAGTAGCGTTGCATCCGGATCCAATACTTCCTTAAGTAACGCTTCCTACGTAAGAGATCCTGTAATTGAAAAAACGGAACAGGCTTTAATTATATGGATTGAAGATCAAACGCAAAAACGAATTCCTCTACATACCAGCACAATCTCAAACAAAGCTCTACGCATTTATGACAATCTTAAACAGCAAATGCCAACATCCTCGACTTCAACCTTTTCTGCAAGCACTGGTTGGTTTGAGAAATTTAAAGATAGACATTCTTTACACAATCTCCAACAAGCTTCTGCAGATTTCCATGCAGTGGAACAGTTTCCAAAAAAAAATGCTGAAATAATTGCCTGTAAATCGTATACCGCTGATCAAGTATTTAATGCAGATGAGTTTGGTTTATTTTGGAAGAAAATGCCACAAAGGACATTTTTGTCCAAATCGCACAAAACGGCAAGTGGCCACAAAGCTGCAAAAAGTCGAGTCACAGTGTTGTTCTGCAGCAACGCTTCGGGAGACTATTTAATGAAGCCCTTAATGATCAACAAATCTAAAGCGCCCCGTGCATTCAAGGGGTTAAATATAAATCATCTCCCTGTTTATTGGAGGGCTAACAAAAAGGCATGGGTTACTGCAACGCTCTTTACTGAATGGTTCAACAACATCTTTATACCCGACGTCAAACGGCATTTAACCAAGAAAGGCCTGCCATTTAAAGCTCTGCTGTTGATTGACAATGCGCCCGGACATTCAACCCATATTCAACACGACAACGTCGAAGTTGTGTTTCTGCCCAAAAACACAACTTCCCTAATTCAGCCTTTGGACCAAAGCATAATTGCCACATTCAAAGCCCTTTACATAAAGCAAACGTTTAAGTATATTTTGGAGAAAATGGAAAATGATTCTTCTCTTGACATAATTGACGCATGGAAAAAATTTACAATTTTAGATTGCATAAAACATGTGGGCTGTCATTAAATGAGAAGAAGAGTCAACATTGAATGCCTGCTGGAAAAATCTATGGCCTGATGTAGTTGGAGGTGAGAGTGTAGCAATCCAAGAACTTTCTGAAATAACGAAGTTGGCCCATAGGATAGGAGAAGGTTTTGAGGACATAAGAGAATCAGATATTGCCGAAATCATGGCAGATGAAGAACTAGATGAAGAAGATTTAATCGCCATACTTAATAACGATCACAATGCTGTTGGTAATGACACTGATGAAGACGAGATGGAGCTACCAAGCTTTACTACAAAAATTGTCCGCGATGGCCTGGAATTAGGGCGAATTATTATTTGCATGATCCAAACATTGAGCGTGCTTTGCGGTTTCAGCGAGACCTTAACAAATGCTTAAGCCAATACGAAGAAGTTCACATAGAGATAACAAAAAACCGTACCCAACTTTTGATGACCGATTTTCTCAGCTCCTCCACCCAGCCTGAACTGCAGTCCAATGGTGCGAATACCCAAATTTAATAGACGACACTCATGAACTTATAGAAAACAAAAATAAATGTTATAAAGTTATTCTTCCCACCTTATTTTATATTAATATTGATGTATTGCCGTTGCTTTAACATTAAATTTTGAAACTTCATTGAACATTTTGCTTTCATCGATGTAAAACTGAATTACTACTGTCAATTTATGATCAAAATATTTACTTGTGAATGGTTTATGTTTACTTTTGTTATATTTACCTTCTTTTCTTAAAATAAAAGCTATGTTTACACGTATTACCCCATTTTTTCGATTTACACGGTTTTCCCATATAAAATAGAGAATCTCGATTTACACGGTTTTCCCAGGAACCAACCTTCCGTGTAAATCGAGGGATAGGTGTACTACTATCAGGATCGATGTGGCATACTCTACTGAAATTCCCATAAGTATTTTATACTAATCGAAGAGAAAGATTTTATGTTTAGTCTAAACGATTCTAGGCCAGTCAATTTATGATTTTAGGTCGCAAAAAATTGCTCGGCTCTGTTTTTTTGGGATATTGTTAGGGTAGATACCAGAAGTGTACCACCAAGTTTGCAATTTCGAAAAACCTGGTATAACCCCGTGACCCTCAAAAAACCTCAAAATTTTCGGACTTTTTTCATATTTTGGTTTGTAATTTCCAAAAGGTGCTTCCTACAAGATAGTCGTCTACTGGATTTTTAAAGCTAACAAAACCTTCTTTGATTTGAGTCCTCCCCCAGCTTTGTAGCTGCAAAGGATCCCCAGCACTTTAAACATTGTTTTTTGTAAAAATGTTCGAAATTGTAATTTTAGTCATCTTCCGAACTAAATGTCGGCATAAATGCGCATTCTGCGGAGAAAGTCATGTGACACGAAGTTATAAGCCAATTACTTAGCTGTATATATGTCGGAACGAATGGAATCGGACCATGGGTTCATAGGGCTGCAATGAAAATTAGGTTCTTCTAAGAAATTTTTTTTATTTTTGTACCAATATTAACTAAACTTCACCCAAGTGTGTTCCTGGTTAAGCCTCAAAAAATATCTAGGAACGGATGAAATTGGAACACTACGTCATAGGGTTGTCATACAAACCAACCCCTGGAAATTAGGTTCTTCTAAGAAATTTTTTTTTCTTTATGAACCAATCTTAACCAAACCTCACCCAAATGTGTTCCTAGTAAAGCCTCAAAACATATCTAGGAATGGATGGAATCGAAACAATACGTCATAGGGCTGTCATACAAACCAACCCCTAAATATTAGGTTCTTGTAAGAAAAACCTTTTTTCTTTTTGAATCTTAGCCAAAATTAATCAAACTGTGTTCTTGGATTAGCCTCAACGCATCCAGGAACAGATAGAATCGGAACACGTCATAGAGTACGTCGTATTACAAGAAAAAACATATTTTAAAATGCTGTATCTTAGGATCCTTTGTACCTACAAAAATGGGGTTGCACTCAAATTAAAGAAGATTTTGTTAGCTTTAAAAGTGCAGTGGGTGACTTTCTTGTAGGAATCAGCTTTTAAAAATTACAAACCAAAATATGAAAAAAGTCCGAATATTTTGAGGTTTTTTGAGGGTCACGGGTTAGCACAAGTTTTTCGAAGTTGCAGACTTGGTACACTACTGGTATCCTAGCAATATCACAAAAGACCAGAGCCGAGCTATTTTTTGCGACCTAACGCCTTACATTTCGGTTTATTGACTGGCCTAATCATAAGGTTTTATAAGCTTAGTTACTGAGTTTTGAACATTGAAACGCCACCCTCTAGATAACAAGCTGCGACCGCTAGGGGGTGAATCAAGCCAACTTTTCTTATTTAAAGACAAGAAAATATCAACAACTTTAAAATTAATTAAAAAAAAAAATTGAGCAATCCAACATCGAACCCCCAACTCTTTGCGGATTTTTGCAATCTCTACCAGAGACGCTACTCTTAACAACACTAAAACTCCATAAATTTTTAATTGAAATTCAGAAAAAGATTTCACAAAAAAAAAATATAAACGAAACTAATTCTTGAATTCAGAGAAATCTATTGAATCTATGAATTGTGTGACATATGACAAGGTTTTGTAAATAGCATTTCGTTTCAAGACAAAATTATCGTATTTTGAGAAATTTCGTCTGAATTTCAGAGTTTTGAAAATAAAATAACAATTTCTTGATTTTAGCTATAGCCCAATATCGTCCGTGTAAGTCAAACAAACTTAGCGCCACTATAGAAAATTTGATAAACAAAACGCACCGACAAATTTGGAAAATATGTTTCCAGAACAAAAAAGGACACGGTTAATAAAATACTAATTCAAATTAAAAAAAAAATTACAAACTCTGAATTCCAAATATGTAAATAAATTTATGTGTGGAAACTGGAATTACAATTCCAAATATATTGAACAGCCTCTCGAATACAAATTTGCTATGAATTTAGACCGTGTCTCTCGTTATTTTCCATCATAAGTGCATTGATAAAAATAAATTTGCGTGTTTGATTTTTATAGTCGCTTTTTTTAGATCAATAAAATTCGGTGACTATTCAAACCAAACGAAAAAAAAAGAATCGCAACGCTACCTTGGAATATGTAATGAATCTCCACGTTTTTACAATTAACTTTTTGATATCTGTTTCTTTCTCATTTGGTCTAGTGTTGATACACATTACGTACGTACAAGGTGGTACATACTTGCGTTACATATACTAACAAAACTACACTACATAGGTGCTGCATGCAATATTCGTATGTCTCTAATAATAATGTTTTTTGTATTCTATTTTGATATGATTATTTGGAATTGGAACCATATTAAATCAAGAATTTCGTCACCGATATTCCTCCATATCTTATGTACATAATATTTGCAAACAAAAATGTTTGCATCCGGTCCGTTTTCCCAAATGAATGTGGAGTGTTCTGATAAATATATTCTGTTTCTACTATACTAATACTCCTATAAATGTGTTACATAAGAAATGCTGCTAATTGATTTTACAGGTGATATGGTAAGTTTTATTTTGTTATCGTAAATGAGAATAATATTAAAATTACGCCAGGAAACAAATTTGACCAAACTTCGGAAAAAGTAGGGTAAAGTTGGATTTTTCCATGAGCCTTCTTCGCGAGTTTCCAAACGAGACCCTAAAAGGATAGTTATAAAGAAACTGGCCAAATTTGTCACGGATACGTACATTCCAAGAGCGTTACGTGGGTTAAAAACAGGACAAAAACGGGATTATTGAATATCGTTATAACCACCCATGACAAATTTGTCGTTTCTGCGGTTCCAAATTTAAATCCAAAAGTCCCCATTGATGGATGCCCTCCAAAGGGAGCTACGGGATAAAAGCAGTTGTTTTTGGGAATATATCTATAACGGTAGCGCTCATTTAAGTCCAGTCTATGCCGAATTTGTAGCTGGTAAAACTCTTAGCCACATATCCAAATTGTGCGATCTGTGCGCCCCCTCATGGTCTATAACGATTCCCACGATAAGCGCAGTATAGACCTCGGGCGAAATGAAAATGAAATTTTTGTCCGCTGCGATTTTTTCAATGAAAATGCATGCTTACTGTCGTGGAACATGTCGGAAATGATGGGGAATTCCATAAGCTACAATCCGAATATCGTTCCAAAATTTTTCTCGGCCATTTTATGTATTATTTTTCGATTCCCCGGTCATTTCACCGTGGAAAATATCTAATGACGGGGGAATCGAAAAATAATACATAAAATGGCCGAGAAAAATTTTGGAACCATATTCGGATTGTAGCTTATGGAATTCCCCATCATTACCGACATGTTCCACGACAGTAAGCATGCATTTTCATTGAGAAAATCGCAGCGGACAAAAATTTCATTTTCATTCCGCCCGAGGTCTATTCAGGCCAATACAATAAAATATCTTAATTACGGTGATGAAATCTCAAAGATACACCAAATTTGTATCTTATGGCTCCGGGAAATTTTTTTAGAAATATTTCTATAACGATATATTTAACGAGAAAGTCGCCTGCGACGATAATGATAAGAACTTCATTCGCCAAAGAAAATTCACATAAAAAAAATCGTCGATGCCTGCTCCCCAACGAAACCTACGCTTGATCAAAACACATTGTCATCAAACGCTGGCTTCTAAGGCTGGGGAGACTAAACTGGCTACAAGGATACCATCTGCAGGTATACCGTCAGGGGAGCACCTAGCCTTTACCGCCTTATCTCCCGGTCCTTCGGGCGGTTTGGACCTTCGGCTTTTTAGTGACAAGGTCTTATTGTTAGATGGGGATTTCTCCATGCAGTGAATGCACTCACCTTCAGAAACCCAACCCCAGGGCTGCATCACCAGCTCGATGACTTGCTTAACAACTTACAGCCACCTCGAGTCCAACTCCTTGATGGGCAAGGACCAGGGTCCCCTGGGCACACCCATCCCCGAGGTACACTATTCGCTAAAGACTTCTCTATAGCAGGTGTGATCCTCATTCGGTTCTATTGGTTAGGCCTCACGTAGAAATTCAGATGTGCACATCCCAGGCTCGTTGGACCTGTGACAACTCGTCTGCTTAAAGCACACTGAAAAAACGATCTTTCCTATTATCCACGAATCGCATTCGTTGACTTATTTTCATTGCCATAACGTAATAATTCGTTATGATAAGGTAGACGTTCATAAAGGTTTACGCCACATTTCGTCGTCACATTAAAGAAATCTGATTCGTTTATTTTTTTTTCGTCAATATCACGAATATTTACATGAAGAAAATATTCGTTTATTAGGTTAATAAAAATTTCTTTCATAAAATTAATGATTATTTTCCTTGTTGTAAATTTAACGTAAAATTTCGTTAAAATTAAGGAACATGTTAAAGAATCTTTACGTTACATTCAGGAAGTTTTTCTGGTTCAACGATACGTATATTTTTTATGATATCGATATTGACGAATTGTTCATAACATTAATGAAAGCTTTTCTTAGCTCTGACAAATACTTTATGTGGATCTTAGAAACCTTCAGCACGTGTAGTCTGGTTGGTGTAGTAGGTAGGGTGCAGGTCTTCAAATTATAGGGTCCCGGGATCGAATCCCATTGTAGTCAGGTAATTTATTATGCTTTTCAAAGCGTATTGAGGCAAATGAAACGTCCCTTACACTTGTAAAGGTCTAGGTTCAATGCTGCGCTGCGTCATTTTTTTTTTTGTACAAAAAAAAAACCAAACCGAATATGTATTTGCTTTGAAAAATCATTTCTTCAAATGGAGAATCGCGTTCCTCAACTGTACGAAATTTCCGCTTTAATATCAACGAAAGACTTTACACGAAATAATGAATGTTTTCGTTACGTAACGAAACTAGTTTCATTGAAGTGACGAACAAGAATATTGGAGGTTTTTTAATGAAGATTTTCATTGATTTGAAGATGGTTTTCATAGCATTTACGACAACTTTTGGTTCAGTGCAGACTCGTAGCGCTGCTTTTCTCATCCAGGCGGCCCCTTCAGTCTACAAGTCAGCAATGCGATTCGGGCGGTGTGGTCATCAATCCACAAACTAGTTAGATATAGGCGCGTAGGCATTTTCCACCAAGGCCATTCTCCCTAACAAGCTCCTTCGAGGCTCGGGTTATGCTAAGCCAGCTCCGAAGCACAGACGATTAACCGTATGGTGAACCCCCCCCCCCCCCCCCCCCACCAAGGAAAGCCGTTTATCGTGCTCGGCCATTATATGACTTCCCTCCCGTAAGTTTTGGGAGGAGGCCGGTCATACCAAGAGCTACCCGTACATAACTAGGGAGCTCGGGAACGTTATCGCCCGAATGATCTTTGTACAGATCTGCTTCCCTGCGCTGCTCAGGTACGTGGTGACGCAACCCACCAAAGACCTCTGTCCCACTACACAGTCTTTTGCTGATGTCACAGGGACCCAGACACCCTGCGGGGATTAAACGGGCTACAGCTGGTGTGAGTGGAACAAGATGGCAGATGAACTCGCCCGACAAGGCTCTAGTTCACACTTGCCAGGTCCAGAGCCAGCTTTTGGCATACCATCATCCGTGATTAAGCTAACCTTAAAATGCCGGTATCTGGGAGAACATAGATTCCTAAATAATAACCTACACAAAATTAAGGTGGTACTATCGGCTATGTGTGGCCAGTGTGAGCAAGAAGAAGAAACAGCATTGCATTTCATATGCAGCTGTCCTGCTTTTTCAATGTCAAGGATGATGTATCTTGGCGATTACTTCATCGACGAGAGCGAGGCGTTTTCACTACCTCTTAGGAATGTGCTACGCTTCGCGAAATCCTGCATCAATTGCAGACAAAACAGCGCCTAAGCGCAACAGAAGGGAACAATGGGTCGAGTTAGTGGCCTGAGTGCCGTCCCGCGTTGTCCGCCCACTAGTTCGGATGTGGCCCTGGGCTGTGTTTTAGTACGTATGCGTGTCCAAGTCGGGCGAATCGTGCTGGGAAGCAACCGCATGAAATGGGCCTGCTTACTTCTTTCGAAGATTTCACAGTCCAACCGAAAAAAGAGATATCACCTATGATGAAATTGTCTGCAGTGGATTCAAATGAAAAGCTACAAGCCCCAATACGTTTTCCTTGAAGTAATTTGCGTATTCATTCTGTAATTGTTAAAAAAAAAATCATCGTAGATATGAACTAATTTTAGGTTGGACTATAGGTTAAATTTAAACTATGTAATTGTAATTCTTTCTTTAGCTTCAGTTTCACCTATTATTTTTTCATAGTTTTCATTTTGAAAAAAGCTATCTATAATTAAGCAACCTATTAATGATGTTATTTCTCGTCAACTCTTTTACATAACATAGACATAAATCTGCCCACATACATATACATATGTATGTATTCCATTATACCATCTGTCGCCCTTCTTTTCTACTTTTATTTGTTGTCATTTGCATCATTATTGTAGAGTTATCTTCTAAAAAACCCATTAATATAGTTGTGCATAAATGTTTTATAAAAGAGCTCTGTTTGTATCGTATTGATTAAATCAAATCTACGACTATTACTTTCGGAACAACAACGCAGCAACAAAAACATTTTCCATTAATCGATTTCATTGATGAAAATCAAAAGCTACTTTTTCCGCTTATCTATTTGATTGGTATCTTTTACGGAGTAGAAAATAGTAAAAATAAATAAAAAGCAATAAAGAAGATAATAGAATTGATGTGCGAGGGCGAATTTATTCGGTGCATTGCATAATTAATGTTGATTTGTTCATAATAATCTATACACGTGCTGCGACTGTAAAGATTTTGTCGTTTATGTCTGTGACAAAAAACAATGTATTAACACTACAGTGCGTACTCGATAATCCGAAGCCTCGAAACCTCGTATTTCCAGTAATCCGGATCACCTCTAAGATTGCATTGCACACTCTAGGCACGTTTTATTGAGTTTATCCCGTGCAGGTTTGGGTAGAACTTCATATAAAAAAATGACACTTACCCAGGTAAAGCTCACGCGTGCAACTAACCTACACAGGATAGAGCTTAGATGAATCAAACGTAGATGGCGGACGCATAGGGGAAATATGAGGGAATTTGTTTTTTCAAACCAAATGTTAGAGTTTTTCTCATCACGAGAAAAGATTTTGCAAAGAAATAATCATCTTTTGTGATAAAATCCACCACATCTAAAAAATAAGCCGAAGAAGGTGAGTCAAAGATGCGCAAAAACTGTCAAATGTCAGCTGTTTGGTCTTAACCGGGATGTTACCCGCGATCGTTTTTTTTTCGAGTCAGATTTACCCTCGATGCGAAAAAAACGTCGCTTCTGTAGTCCGAATTTTAAGAGCTTCTCTAATCCGAATCTGACTTTTTTCTCATAATAACAGTGATATTATCGTCCGAAATAAAAACAAAATTTTTCTTTGTTCTTTGAAACAACAAAATCTAGAATAACAGAAATTCTTCGAAAATAGAAAACAGATTCTTCGAACAATTTGATTAAATTCGTCCATTTCCTCGAAATTTAGAGCAAATTAAAGGCTTCCATTAGTCCGAACTCCTCTGTAGTCCGGATCGACCTCGGTTTTCATTAGTCCGGATTATCGAGTACGCACTGTACTTTGATTTTGATGAATGTGGCAAATTTATGAAAATGCTTAAGGAAAGTGGATTAGTTACTATGTACTTCTATTCAACTCTTAGTGCAGGATCGTCTTAAAGCAAAACTACCGGCGCCGGGGACAAAAATGGATAGAGAGTCCTTCCCCCTTTAATTGTTTTTATTAAATTGTTAATAAATATATTTTTTATATTTCATTTTCGCTTAAATTTTGTTTTGGTTCTGACAGGAGCCAACCTAGAAACTGATTTGGAAGAGTCCTTTCTAGACTAGTAACATCCAGGGTAAAGTCAGTACTACAGAAATTTAAATGTTTTAACCGGCAGGACTATAAAATTAAAGTTTAAGAGGAAGGTGTCCTTATTTTACTTATTGTGAGTTTTACGGACATCCAGACGCCTACTTACATTTGGAGTGCTGCAATTATTTAGATAAAAATAACGAGGCATATTACCTTTAAAAACAGATTCCCACATAAGTTACCGTTATATAATATTCAAAATGCGCAAACTTTTAAAATGACTTGCTGCTTGGCCAGGTGCATTTTTCACAGGCTAGTGATTTGAACTAAGAGGCAACAATGAAGTTGATCTCTCAACTCAACAAAGAAGATCACATTTCTCACAAAACGCAAACAGTTTTTTTAAATTTAGCTTTCGGGGTTCTGGATCTCGCAGTAGAAGTCACCGTTATAAAGAATTCCATGTCAGGTGAAAGTCAACCTAGCAACTTTATGTATTAATTATTACATATCCTTGGAACCAGAATGCGTGGAACCTACCGTTTGATTCCTTGGGCACCGAATTTCCGAAATCTTTAAAATACAGGGACTGTGTATTTTCAGTGCCACTTTTTTCTCAGTAGCCATATCATTTCAGCGAGCTTATATAAATGACACTTCACCAGCGGTTTATTCTACATTCAATATACACTTTGATCAAATCAGCTGCTCAAAAACTGTTTCTACTAAGCTTTTCTGTTCGCCGATAACCCGCTTCACTACTACCCATATAAGCTTCTTTTTCCATAGTTGAAACAACACTCAACCCTCAAACCATACCTTATGTAAAAACAATGAAAAGTGAAATTTCGACTCGTCGTAAAGCTGTTGTAGGTAGACAATAATTCCAGACATGTGCAATGGCAATTTTGCTTCAGCAAATCTTACGTATGTGCTCCTCTCTGTTGTCACGACCCAACATTTGCTATTTATCCATCTAGCAACACATAAACTATATAAGCTGGCAGGAAGAAAAGAATCTCCGCACAAGGAAGGGTGGAACGACAAGGTCATGGCATTATGGAAAGAAAACGTGTCCCACCCCCTCGATACTTCCGGAAGAGAAATTGACGGGTGGTTGAATTGACACCGGCTTGCGAAGGACAGACTTGTCACACGCAACAGAGCTTTAGAGGTCATGCTCAAACAATGGACAACAACAGGGATATAATGGTTCAATTACTTACATGTAAAAAAGAATGAAAGTCTAACCGTTATTTGCAAAAATAGACGAGCAGCTTTTTTCTCCAGTTACCTAGGCACAGCGTTAGTGCCGCTCGTGCCTCGCTAATTTGCCTAAGCACTTTGCAACATGATTTTCATTTTTCATTCAGCAGTACATTTTCTTAAGTACACACATTAGTACGGAGCACGAACAGTTAGAATAGATACATTTTAATTTGCACATATTAATTTCAATGAATGAATAGTTTATGTGACACATTTTTATTGAGTAACAACAATTCACTTTTACACCGGTCAAACACTAATGCAAAAAAAACCTGATTGTGTGCGCTTACTCACTAAAATTACACACTAGATTAGCCACAACCTATCAACCGCGACCGCACTAAACAGCAACCGGGAAATAGAAGACTGTCTTTGGTTGATACTTTATAATAATGACCTTGAAAATGAAAGTTTTACTAGTGCTTTTCATGATAGTGTGTCACTTTATCTGATCAGAGCAGGATTTTTACTTGGCGAGTATTGGTTCTATCGAGATGTAATTGAACTGTCGCACGAAAAAATCAAAATGAAAAGGAGGATATCCACGGCATATCACTAAATCACACCAACTTGAAATATGCACTTGAAAATCCTAATCAACTTATCAAGCTTATGAATCGGGGCTAAACTTCTAGAACGGCGTTAATTTAAAATGTATAATCAACTGGACTCACGAAAGGATAAAGCAATATTAACTAATAGACGACGACGAGATGAAACCCAACAGGATATGATTGTATGACTTGTATATGGGTTGTGGAACCGAAACAAAATTCTACGACTAAGAGAAAGAGAGAGCTTTTCTCGATAGCCGTGCTAGAGTTCTCGGCCACTGAACAACATTTCGATCTGAAATCTAACGAAAAACTGCAAGCTATTACGCTACGAACGGTTTACATACGAGCTTTACATAATGTAGCTACGCGACTGTAGCTAGGGCTGTATAGCAGCTGTATCCAACTCTTAACCAAAGTTGTATCTGATATACGACGTGCTACTTCTCTGTGAGTATTTCAAGTGTAAGCTATGGAATTCCACCGAGCCGGGGCTACACAGTAGTAGACGATGGATGGCACTTATGCCATGCTCCAGACCCCATATCTTGCTTTTTTTGTTCTTTTTCATGGTTTTCTTCTTTGTTTATTTAGAAAAAAGCTCCCAATTGGATCAACGCGTGTATGACGGAATTAAGGCGACAAAGACGAGGGTGACGATGATAGGAACAGAAAACCCACCATTCGCATCTAGATACATATAGGATAGGGGATATTGAGTTGCCTATGAAAAATGGGAAAAGATGGTTTTATCTTAAAAAAAAAAGAAACTGTACTGCACTGCACCTTTTTTTAAATTGTCTAAAAAAATAACACAGATTTTTCAATTAATATTAAAAAACGAGACCGAGGTTAATTTCGGGCACTGCCGAAATTTGAATACCCGTCACATTTGAATAAAACGTGTTCCGATTCCATCTGTTCCTTAATGCGTTGATGCTAATCGAGGAACACACTTGGATGAATTTTGGTTAATATTCAAAAAGAAAAAAAGTTTTTCTTACAAGAACTTCATATTTGGGGGTCGGTTTGTATGACAGCCCTATGACGTAATGCTCCGATTTCATCCGTTCCTGGATATTTTTTGAGACTTTACTAGAAACACATTTGGGTAAAGTTTGGTTAAGGTCGGATTAAAATAGAAAAAGATTTTTCTTAGAAGAACTTAATTTTCAGGGATTGGTTTGTATGGCACGTAATGATCCAATTCCATCCGTTCCTAGATATGTTTTGAGGCTTTACTTGGAACACACTTGGACACAAAAAGCAAACATGTATGTAATTTGATTTTTTCTTTGTATTGAAAGTAGGAGATCAATTGCCTGATCTCGTCCATATCCAATATTTTAGTGACAGAGGAAATTTGTATGAGAGGTAAGAGAACCGTTGGTATGATTTGGCCCAATTTCAATACCGTTGAAAATTTTACTAATACAAACATCTGACGGATTTTTTCAAATCGCTAGCTTCATTATTTCGGAAGTTATCGTACGAATGGACAGACAGACAGACGGATGCTGCTGATCCTGCGGCATGGGTCAAGATCCTGATCCTGTGGCATGGGTCAAGAATAATGCCTCCGCTTCCTCCGGCGTGTCGTAGAAGGCGACTAATGGAGCAGGGGAGAATAAAACTCTCCTGGGTTTCGTACAAATCACCACAATTGCGCGCGACGTTGTTTGCGCTAAATTGTGTGGATATGTACGAAGCTTAATATAAATTATGCCACAGCGTTCCCGGCTTGTCGTAGAAGGCGACTTGATAGGGTGTGTAGGCTTGTAACTTGCATACCTGAAGCTAAACTACACTGGAAACATTGAACGAGCCTCGGATACCACGGACTGATTTACCGGCTACGACCTTTGGCTACAAGCAAGGGACTACGATTGGTTCTTGACGTTCGAACGATGTGGGGCGAGTGCAGTAGTACAAGAGTCGAACAGAAAATGGCCGCATATAGAATTTCGATATTAGGACTGAGCGAAGCAAGATGGACCGAATCGGGAACGACTTTATCACCGAGTTCCCAAACTGTCCTGCATCACTCTGGTAGTGAACTTGAAGACTCACCCAGAATGGTTGGAGTGGGTATCCTCCTGTACAAGAGGAGGCATTTTTCCCACCGAATAATAACTGCCAGATTCACGTCCAGAGTAAGAAACATCGCCATAATTCAGTACTACGCACCAACTGAGTCAACCGACCAGCATGCAAAGGACGCCTTTTACCACCTGCTTAACGAGACCTTTGATAGGACTCCTAGAGGTGACAAGAAAATTATTATGGGAGATCTCAATGCTAAAGTTAGGTCTGAAAACGTTGGATTGGAACATCGAATGGGCAATCACGGTCTAGGTGTCAGAAACGAAAATTGTGAATTGTTCGTGGAGTTCTGTAACTCCCGTCAACTTATCATTGGCGGCACCCTGTTCAAACACAAACCTTGCCATCTAGCAACTTGGATATCTCCAGATGACCGAACGCAAAACCAGATTGACCATATAGCCATTACCAAAACATGGAGAAATTGTCTCATGGACGTCAGGGCGAAGCGTGGTGCTGATGTAGACAGCGATCACCAACTTGTCATAGCAAAAAATCGCTTGTGGACCGCTGCTATTCGTCGCTCAAAAATCGAGTGGGTATTGCCACAATTCAATGTGCAAAAGCTAAAAGAACCGCCAACAATACGTGCAGTTTCTAGCGCATTGTACGAGATAGCTAATGCACAAACACCAGATGCTCCTTCATCAATTGATGATAGAAGGAACATCGTGAAGGACGCTTTTATATCGTGTGGCGAAACATTTGTAGGCAGACTTCAGCGAGGTAGGAGGCCATTTATCAGCGACGATACATGGTCTCTGATAACTGCACGAAAGAAAATTACAGAGCAAATAAACTCGGCTACTGACAATTCATTTAAGCAACTACTGAGGACCGAGTACAGTTCTATTAAAAAAAGTGCAGAGGAGCGTTAGACGTGATAAACGCAACAACATCAACGCGCTAGCTTTGGAGGCAGAAGATGCGGCCTACCGTGGTGACAGTGGAACCCTTTACAAGCATATAAAGCCACTGACTCGCATATTGTTTACCCATGAGCATCCTGTTAGAGATAGAGACGGGTCTCTGCTAGTCACAGATGAACAACAACTGCGCCGATGGAGAGAGCATTTCATGGAAGTTCTTAATATCAACATTAACCCTTCAAGCCCATCTCCGCCGGAAGCAGTAAGTCTTCCGCAAGTTGTCAGAATTAACACCGGCATACCATCCAAGCTGGAAATAACTGAGGCCGTTCAATCATTGGAAGCTGGTAAGGCCCCAGGAGCAGACGGTATCCCGATGGCATTTTTGAAAGCGGACATCAACGGTCTCTCATGGACCACCCCCCGGTACGCTGGTCACCAGTTGGGAAACAGTAGTATCACTAACCAGAAAGACACTGATAAGATCGACTACATACAACTAACGTCATGATACTAAATTCCGATGTCCTCTGCAAAATAGAAAAGGGTGTCCATTGTCCAAGTAGATGCTGTCTATACAGACTTCAGCAAAGCTTTTGATAGGGTTGATCATTTAATCTTAAATTGATAAACTGCAGCGCTTTGGTGTCAGAGGGTCGTTGCTTGATTGGATCCGAACCTATCTCCATGAACGTATACAATTCGTCAAATACAAGGGCTTCATATCCAATAGCGTATTTGCGTCCTCTGGGGTGCCTCAGGGAAGTTATCTAGGTCCACTCCTTTTTAACAACTTTATATCCGACTTATCACATATATTACAGGATATTCCTCATCTTTTCTATACTATATATACTATACAATTCCACATCCAATGTAAACTAGAATCCCTTGGACACACTGTCCATGGGATAGTAATAAGCTACATCTCAACGTTAACAAATGCCAAGTGATTAGCTTTTCACGGAAAAGTTGAGTTATAACCAGTCCATACCTTCTCAACAGTGTTGAATTGTGTAGGGTTGATCATATAACTGACATCGGCATTGTTTTGAACAACTAAATACGCTTTAATCTTCAATATGATAGGGTATTATCCTTGGCCACCAAGCAGTTTGGCTTTATTAAACGAGGTTCTAAAGAATTTAAAAGTACATATTTGGGTTACTAAATCCTTATACACCACTCTTGTCCGCCACCTTCTAGAATACGCCTGCATAGTTTGGAACTTTATCTCCGGCCTACACTGCGACAGATTCGAATCTGTCCAAAAGCAATACACTCTGAGGGACCTTTATAACCCAGCCGACTATCTAAATCTCCCATCGTACAACTACAGGCTAAGTCTCTTAAATTTAACGACTCTATCTGCAAGAACATTATTTTGTGCCTGTTTTATGATGTTATTTGACGGCCCAACCAATGTTGATTTTATCCATAACAAAATCGTTTTTAACGATCAACTGATAGTATAGTACAATTGGTTCAAAATAGCCCCAAACCCAAACAAAAAAAAAACAGAAATTTCTGATTCCAAATTGTTGAATACACTGCCCAATATACGCAGTCAAAAGTTACACCAATTTGCGCCATGGGTAAAGGGGAGAGGGGGTGGCAAAGGGGTAAAAATTTATTTTTTTTGCAAATATCTGGAAAACTACGAGTCTGACCTTAAAATATCCTGAGGACGAAACAAACTACACAAAATTAGCTTTGTAATGATATAAAATACTCTAGACATTTTCTCAGAAAATTATACCCCAGACCCAAAAGTATTATAGTGAAATTACATTTTTTGAGTTTTTTACATTTCGCATTGTAACTCTTGATAAAATAGACTTAGGATCATAAGATCGTATCCATATATTGCTAACAAAATTTATTTGATTTGTACCAAAAATTGAAGTGCTCCGACCATTGACGCCCCCCCTTACTCCTCCTAACATTTTTCAAAAAGGCATGCCTGTAGCTTCTTTTCAAATTGAGCCAGGCAGATCAAATTTGGTGGGGTGCCTATAGTCTCAGCCCTATTATGCTGTTCATCAAAAATTATTACCATCCGATCAAAACTAAGGGTACCCCCCATACAAACTGAACTAAAATTCTAACTAATTACACATTTTTTCACTTCTAAATTCTATCTAAAAGTACTAACATCGTCAGTTCACGTGAAATCCATGCAAATACATACTGTCAAAATTTTGATGATCGTGAAATCGAATTCGCTTGGTGGTACTCACTTCACATGAAAGTCTCCACACCAGTTTTAGACATTTCGCCAGCGAAAATAGTGCAGTTGCACTTTATTTCACAATGAAAAGATGTCATCGACAATCAATCAGAACGCGAGTGAACATTTATTTTAGATTGAGTGAATAAAAAGCAAGTCTCCACGGCACCGTTTTCACGGGAGACATATATGCAAGTTTTTTGCTTGGTGAACTCAGTACATACCTAAAAATGGAAAAATAAAATTGATTTCTTAGAACGTCATTATAACAGTTAATTGTAGTCTTCTGAATGTGTGTTGAAAAGTCTGCACCAAAGCGTACGCTACAAGTATCAACAAATTTGGTTTGTAGATTCGCGCGTCTACATTTAAAAACAATATTGACCAATATTTGCGTTGCGTTTTTTTTCGCAAAAATCAAAAGTTTTTGTTTACAAAAGTTCCAGACGGTCAAGATTGTCAAATTTATTACAATCTTGTCGATTATGTACTGAATTTCGCCAATATTCTAATTTCCAAAATGTATAGGAAGCATTACAATAACCCATATCTCCGGTAAATAACCATAAACACTACCTTCCTACATTTCGCATTCCACAATACATATTAGTCTTCTCAATGCAAAATCATCAACAGTCCTTACAACCAAGATAGTATAAGCTCATTTTAACCGGCCCCTCGCATCAGAAGTGTATTTATGGTAGAGAATACAACCGGGGCACTATTATGTACCTCACATTCGTTATGGGCTTTGGAAAAGAAGTTTGATAGCGCTCTCCTTGTCATTCAAACTGGGACAACAAGGTTTCAAACATACACGCCGATAAAATAAACCATCACTATGTCCTAGGTATACCAACAAGGAATAACTTGACAATCTCAAAACCATGTTGACATCATCCTCTAGTAAAATTGTACTACACTAGGTATTGGTTATGTGTGTAGAGAGAGTATACATAACAAACATTCAACCGAAACCCCCCAAAAACAGAACCCCCTTTTGCGCCATCATATCCAAAGGATATAACGCCGCGCGCCGTCATCAATGAAATCGTTTGGAACCGGATAGAAACGAAATGATCCGATTCTCGTAGAATTCAGACAGGATATTTCCGTACATCTCATTCCTCTCGTCCTGCTAAGAGTCGGAAAAGGAGCCGTAAAGTGTATATATTTGTCGGTAGGAGGAATGTTGAATTGGATTCGACGAGCATATTATACATTTTTAGCTATGTAGGTATAGACAAATTGTGTGTGACTTGAATGAAAGCTTACGCGACAAAAATGTATGGAGCGTACATAACAGCAGCAAGAGGATTCGATTTTTCAATGTTCGCCCGTCTCGTATACTTAATGGCCCTACATCGTATACGTTTTGGCGTTGGGTTGCCAAAAAGTGTTTTTTTTTTTTGCCTCATCCGATATCCAGGCAACCACAAGAGTCTCCTTCTCCCATGACACTACCAGACAAATAGCCTCTTAATTGAGAAGGTTGAGGACTTCGTGTGTACAGTATTTGTTTCTGTGCGTAGTAACAGTAGGATTTCGATTATGTAACTAATTTAGGTTACATTACAAATTTGTTGTTGATTTATTCGAGCACTATGAAAAGAAAACGTTATTCATTAACTCATCCCCAGCCTACAAATCTAGCAATTTGTATGTGTATTTTAATTTGGGTGATGATCATTACCTGTTGAAATTAAGTTCCATGTACTTAGATAATCCTGAAATAAAAGAAAGAACAGATTGGATTAGAATATACATATCTTAAAGAATTTTAACAGTGAAGGTTATTAAGAGGAATCTTAAAAGAAAACAGAGACAAATTTACAAAAATCCTTAAGCGTCCAAATATTTAATATGCAAATATCTAGAGACGCGGGAGCGTCCCGCACGCCAAAGGAAAACGAAGAAATTTGAACAAATCAAAAGTGAGAAGCGACTAAGACTATGTTTACACGACGGAACAAGTACGGGTTTTTTGGTCCTCTGTAGCTCGGACCCTGGTTGGTCCTGAGTGTTCAAATTTGATATGAGGTTGTCGCTCGCGCCGTCTTACGAAGTGTAGAAAATTTCAAGAAGATACGATGAAAAACACCGGAGATATAAGAGTTTGAAATAGCATTTTCTCAAAAATCTTGTTCTTGTTGTTCTTGTTGTTTATTGACAGGACTACAGCCTCGTAGAGAGCATTTTGGGATTTGCTCTCTTTTCCCATTGATAAGTTCTGTCCTGAAGGTGTGCATAGGCTAAAGTTTGCTCCGATCCGTGCAGTAGAGAAAAAGATACAGCGGAAAATGTGAAAAAATACATAGAGTTTCTCGCTTAAGTCATTTTATATGTTTGTACTCGTATGTATGTAAAGGTCCATCTAGACGTGTCGCCAAATGGCGACACGTGCAGCCAAATGGCTGTTGTCATTCCATCCAAACGTGTCGCCATTTGGCTATGCGTCCAGTTTTGATATTCAATATGGCAACTCAACCAACCGCTTTGACAACCGCTTGTCAATTTCAAAGTGACAATTTTGCAACTTTTCTTCGTTCTTTTGTGTGAAATTGAATAATTCTTGAATGGCCGTGTAATAATTCAAATGCGCAGAGTCCGATTTTGATAATTAAATTTAAAAAAATCACCAAAATGAAATTTTGGTTATGTCATTTTTTGGCTGCTCGTGTGGATGCTAAGTAGCAGCCAAATGGCTGTACGCGATGCCAGTTTTTGGACGCGCAGCCATTTGGCGACACATCTAGAGGGACCTTTAAGGAAGCATTTTGCAAAAGTCGGGGATACGCCCGAAAAATGCTTAGAAAAGATCGCATAGTTGTGATTTGGCATGGCCCCACATGGGGCTATACAGTACTGAAAAGAAGAAGAAACCAGCGCAGGAGCGGTACGCGGTTCACACAACACACACCACACGAATTGGCCAATTCAGCGTGGTCTACCGTAGCGAAAACTATTTCTGACTCGTACCGCTACCGCACCGCGCTGGTTTGATGCAAGCTTTACTAATTCAATCACTTTTGAATATGCGTATCATTGAGACAAGATGCGAGTATTTTAGCGGGATTGTATTTATATCAATGATTTTTGCGGCTGACGACTTTTTCTTTGGCGGAAACCTTTTACAACACAGTTGTTTTTGTGAGATGTATTATAACCGATACAGACTACCAACAAATCCTTGTGTAGATTTAAATTAATCCAGTCAAAATGCATCGTATAATGTACATACTGTACTTGCATTATTCAAATTGCAGTACAATATGTTACAATCGATAATCAAATCACGCTATACAGTGTTATAACTCACTCGTTTAAGATTTGAGTGAGATCTTCAGTCCGCCACATGGGTCTCGAATTTGAAAACCATTATGAGATTCGAACCCACGACCCTGTGTTTCCAAGGCGAGCGCACTAACCACCACACCAGCCAGTAGAGAGTATAATAATAGTTATTTATATGTGCGATATTCACAATACGTTTTCTCGTGCCTGAATGCAAACTAATACGATACTACCACACACCAATTATTATTATTATCTAACGTTGAAAACTCCTGCTGCCAGCCAACAAAATCCTGGAAAAAATATTCTAAAATAAACATCCTTAGACATAAGAACAGCAAATACGTATAACCACCCACAATTTTGCTTACCGTCTCCTTGACTAACAGCTGAAATACCTCTTCCTTTCATATCATTGCCTAACCATTTTCAAATTCTCGTCGATGAGAATCGCCTGATTTCATGTTGCGCAAGCTCTTCGACTTTCATGTATATCGAGTATGATTTTTCAGTCTTATTATAGCCTCAGCCAGGACGAGGTTCGAAGTATGAGTAACGAGAAACCTTAGCAAAACACATCTGTGCCATATATTTCGTTATACCGTTATTGGTATCTATAGTAGTATCTGCTTTATATAGAAATGTACAGAGATTATACAATCTATCTGACGGCTCGTGTCTGGATACTACGGTAGTATGATGAACGATAGTAGTAGTATGAAACAGCATGACAACAAAGTTTATATTACACGAGCATCTCTGGTACCTACGGTGTGTGGTTGTGTTACCGAGAGAAGGCCAAATCACTGTGAAAACTAACTCGTGTTCGTTTCGTACGCCCTCGAGGCCTTTGATATGTAAGAGAAAACGTGTGTATTTATGCACAATGAGGAAATTTGTAATGCGCGCCCACCACTGCCCATTCATTATTCGGAATTTTTCATTTCATACCGTCTGGTGGTTCACGATGAAACGGTGCGTTTGTTGTTTTTGTTTGACATGAGCTTTTCTTTCCAAGTTTCAAGTTCAAATTTGGCGTCACTCCGGTTGTGAAGGGGGGCCTCCACAGGCATCTGGAGAGAAGGGAATGGGGAGTTATCGCATGGACGACTTGGTATAATGTAAAGGACGACGAGGATTTAAGTGATGCCATCGAGTTTATAAATAAGTTTGACCAGGAAAATCGAAGAAAGAGTGTGAGATGCATGTTGTTTACTTGTTACCATATAGGATTAAATGGAGGCCTGTTGTTACACGTTTGAGGATTTTAGAAAATATTGTTGTCAATTTATGTGTTTTTCAATGAAATGGCAGAGTTGGGTAGCCGTCATAATTTATTTTTTTTTAGAAAATGTCCAAAAGTATTCATTAAAATTTTCAACCTGCACTAAAACTTTAGTGTTATTTGGCCCATGGTACACCTTGAGTTTGACACCCCTGCCGTAACCCCTATGTGGACTATGGTGCGTCGACGTTAACCGTTAGAGGTGTCCCTCGACATAGGACGACATTTTGACTTACAACGCATGTTTCTACACGATTGTTTCGACTTACAGCGCAAATTTAGACGACTGGGAATTAGCCGATTTTGTTCGTTTAATAAAAACTTAAGAAAAAGTGACGAAAATGGAAAATGATTAAACTAAATCATGTTTCATCTCGTCACCGTATATACCCATATATGTATGATAAACGCCCCATTTTTAAAACGGTACACTTTTTAAATTTTTAAATTTATTACATAATTCAAATATCAATTATTCGCGTAGTTATGGCTTTGGAAAGATTCAGATGATAAGTTACGGGAAACACGAAAATTTTCCATTAAAACGCGATTTATTCCGTTTAGGGTTCTTGAAACAAAAAACAAACACCGGATATGTAATACACTCGACTTCCCCTTTGATATGATATCCCGCATGTCAACCTCCGGTTAAGGATATAATAGTGTCCTTTTTTGTCCTTTTTCGGACATTTCCGATCAAAATTATTTTTAGCAAAATGAGTTTCAGACTCCTGGGACCCTACTGATTCAAAATCAACAAAAACTAGGCTTACCCAATTTTTTTCTATTTCAAATGCTAATATCACTGGACTAGTAACAAACGAGACAGAGGCTAATTTCGGACGCGGTCGAAATTTGGATACCCGTCGCTCTCCCCTCGGGCTAAAAGTTTTTTCGGGTGTACTTACGACTTGTATTTAGTCCCCGCCCCCCATTCTTTTCCTTCTGTCTTCACAAAAGTTCGGTTGCGTCGACAAAACAATATATTTCTGTGGGGTTTGGTTGGAATAAGTGGGCAAATAAAAATATTTACCTAGAAAATTTGGGAGATGCGGAAGCATGGTCCCATAGTACGATTCCATTTGTTTTTAACTTTTAGTTGCTTTGATAAAGTCACATTAATTCAATATTTTGTGAAATTGATGTAAAAAATGTTTCTTAGAAGAACCAAAATGTGGGGTTGGGTTTGTATGGCGGCCCCATGATCTCATGGTCCGATTTGATCCATTCTTACAGATGTTTTGTGCCATCAATAGAAACACGTTTGTGTGCAATTTGGTTGAAATTAATACACAAATAAAAAAGTTTTTCTTAGAAGAACCTAATTTGGGGAGTTTGGTTTGTATGGCAGCCCCACGACCCCATTGTCCGATTTTACCGATTCAAACATACAGCAGCAAAAAGAAGCATTTGTGCAAAATTTCAGCTTCATAGTTTTTAAATTGGCCGAGTAAAAAGCGTCGCAACAGATAGACAGACAGACAGACGGACATCGCCCAATCGACTCCCCAAGTCATGCTGATCATATATGTATACTTTTTATACGGTCGGAGATGCTTCCTTCAATGCGTTACAAACTTCATGAAAAAGTTAATATACCCTTTCACTCTATGAGCGAAGGGTATAATTAATATAAACAGCAGTTTCAGTCGTGCGTGAAATTGTCGGAGTTGCAATTTAGACGGACTCTACTGTACTGTCAAATCGTGAAACAAGATTACCACCATAGTTTGAACAGCATGCGAGATTTCATAATCTACCTAGATTTTTGGACAGCTGTTGCACGTCATCCAGAAACATCCCGATAGCCTAACTAAAACAACCTTAGGAGCCGAAGTTTTTAGGTTGATAAAATTAAATTCGGACAGAAAGGTGGCTAAAAATTTCCAAAAAATTATTTTGTGATGTATGAAACATACGTATGCATCAGTAAAGCTGAATAAACTAAAACGTGTACTTGGGCTGAAATGATCATGTTTTCAAAGTTCCACATCCAGGTGATTTCCTCACATAATATACGATTTCCGAATCTTTCAAGTTTGGCCTTCTTTTCAAATTAATCTCAATCCAAAA
Organism: Microchrysa polita; assembly: GCA_949715475.1. Lineage (NCBI taxonomy): Eukaryota > Metazoa > Arthropoda > Insecta > Diptera > Stratiomyidae > Microchrysa > Microchrysa polita. The sequence continues at coordinate 22,791,225 of OX454417.1, forward strand.
TGTTCTTGTTCCATAACCTGAAAGATGCGAGCGCGAATTATAATGCAACCGTGGCAGATAACTATCAGGTTCGAAAAAGTCAAAAACTTTTTCTGCACCGAATTTGGGTGTAAACCAATTTCACGAAGGGGTTTAATATTTTTCTCCACAAAAAAAAAAGACCACCTTAAACCTCAAATAACCGCCTGGAAATTATTGAACTACATACAGGAAGATTTGTAAAAAAAAAACATTATTTAAGCTTTGTATGAGACACCGTTCATCGTGCTCTGTGGCCGTGATCGTTCGGTTGCCACTCTGTGATATAGAGATTCATAGAGAATTGAGTTTCCAAACTAGGCATGGCCCGTCGTATTTTTATTATTCAGAAGATTATAAGAAATATCCTTATCGTGGAATAATAAACAATGCGACTAGGAAGTGATATGGCTGACCACCGGCAGTCATCAACCCACCATGCTCCAATAGTTTAGGGTAAATCAAGAAGAAGATGAGTCACCGCTTCTTGGCTTGTCGTATTTTTATTATTCAGAAGATTATAAGAAATATCCTTATCGTAGAATAATAAACAATGCGACTAGGAAGTGATATGGCTGACCACCGGCAGTCATCAACGCACCATGCTCCAATAGTTTAGGGTAAATCAAGAAGAAGATGAGTCACCGCTTCTTGGCGAGTTTTCGTAAATTTCTTATTTTTATATATGCATTTGCGCTGATACACATTGCGTTTCTTTTTCTCCTGGCCGCATAAAACTGAGATGTGGGACGCATGTGGCCCGCGGACCGCTAGTTTAACAAGCCTGCTCTCGAGTTTGCTTTGCGTCTGCTCACAAGAGAAGCGTCCGATGCAATGCGAAGTACAGTGTCTGGGTACGGAAATGTATATTTTGTTAAAAAATTTGACGCAATATCTTCCGCTTTTGGTCTTGAACTTCCTTCCTAAAGAGCGGCATAGACTATTCAATCGATTGTACAACAAACCTAATTTTCTGCAGAGGAAGCACATTTTCTGTGGAGAAAGCTCATTTTCTCTATCCAGTGGTAGAACCTAAAAATAGGAGCTTGATTGTACAATCGATTGCAGTCTATGGCGACTTTAATATAACTGTATATGATGATCAATTGAGCGCTCTTACATGGCCTTTTCAAGGCTTCCTTCTGTTGTTGCATTTCCATTGACACCTAACATTTCTGATCAGAGACTAAACAATGGTTGAGATGTAAATTTTTCACAAATCAAATCGATTTGTATAAAACTGACAATTGATCGAAACAAACAATACGAATGTCCTTCTGCCCGCGCCGATCGTCACCGCGTCATCAGACCCATTAACTTTCCCCCGCTATATTTCTTTTCGGACACAAAATATGTTGTGCGGAAAAGTGAAATTAAACGACCCAAAATAGCTACAAACACATAATACGCACGTAATAAACAAACAATGTGTATATTTTTGAGGTGGAAACATTTGCCAAAAAATCATTTTTGTTTTCTTGGCAACGCAGTGTGGTGTATGCTTTTTTTACAACCCCTTCAGACAAGCAAAATACGCAAGAATTCAGTAGTAAAATGTTGGAAGACGTTCGTCGATACCGGCGCGGTTGGCGGTACCGCACCACCGTTCGAATCATTGCTTATGTGAGATTTCTATTTTTAGGAGTTTTTCATCGTTTTAGCACCACATAAATGAGCCACACAGCAAGCGAGCCAGCCGGCTGCAATGTTTTGAGATGATAGGTGTAGACAGCCTGCATAGCACTATATGGAATTTCGCGTGATTATTTGTGGTGGTTTTATTTTTCTTTTGTGGGAAAAGATAGTGGGTTTGATAATATAGTCTTCTATCATCTAATCCTGATATGGGGTCGAATTATATCCTACATCCAGAAGAAGAATGACGCAACTGCAAATTTATTGATTTGCCAGAAATTGATATTCTAAATTTCATTCACATGTTGGACGCATTTGAATTTTACTATGTGTTTGTATTTTTTACGGTATTCGAACATCAATTTTAAATTAAAATTATTTTTTATTGTAAACAGTGGCGGAACCACTTCACTCGTGACTCTCCCGCCAACTTCTTGAGTGGGCCCCCCTACACTGAGAAAATCCCAAATTCGTTTTTAAAAGAAACACAATTTACCATAAGGGCGATCCTAGTTCTGTGCCTATCTCTCTTCTGTAATGAAAAAATTGTTTATAACTTCATTTTAGTTATCTTATTAAGGATGAACAACATGGATCTCCAAAACCAAATCCGTTGTCACCAACTTGGTTGAACTTGTTATTTTGGGTCGAAATCCTTCAATAAGCACTTTGACGTACATGTAATCTATGTTGACTTCGCAAAAGCATTTGACACCGTCAACCACCAAGTTCTTCTTAATAAATTAATTGCATTGGGATTCCCATCTTACCTTACTGTATAGCTCTTCTCTTATCTTAATAATCGCTCATCTAGAGTTGTTTTCCAAAATTTTACATCATCCGAATTTTGTCCATCATCTGGTGTGCCACAAGGATGCATTTTAGATCCCCTTCTTTTTTATTTTACGTAAACGATCTTCCATCATGTCTTAACTGCCACTCTCTCTTTTACGATGATGATAGCAAACTATTTTCAGCTGTCTCATCTATTTCTGATTGTACAGCTTTGCAATCAGATTTGGATAGCTTTACGTCCTGGTGTATCTCAAACGAGCTGGATCTTAATATTTGTGTGTGTAAGTGCTCCGTTATGGTATATTCATTGAAATCTACTCCTTTCATTTTTCAATACCAAATAAACTCCATTCCCCTCCAATGTTGTTGTTTTTGATTGTAAATTACGTTTTACTGATCTCTACTCGTCGATTATTAGCAGATCGTCGAAACTAGCTGGGTTCGTTTTACGGTGCTCCTACAGCTTTCAATTTATTAATACTTGTGTGAACTTATTTGTGACGCTAGTACGCAGTATATTAGAATTCGCCTCGGAAGTGTGGTCTCCTTATTCTCCTGTTTCTCGTGATGTATTAAAAAAAGTTCAGAGACAGTTTTCTAGAACCTTAATGTTTAAAAATAACTTTGCTTATAGGCCTTATCAAGATCGGCTGAATTTCCTAAATTTACCATCACTAAGCAAAAGAAGAGACTGTCCTCTCTACAGGTTATGCCAGGGTCTTACTACTTCATCACTCATAGAAGATATAAGATATCGGTTTCCATCTTACAACACTCTTCTTCTTTCTTGCCTCGTTCTTTATACCGCTCCATGGTTTCGCGTTGCTCGACCTGCGGTGTAGGCACATCGCCCGTTTTGCCGGTAATATCTCAGCATATTTCTACAGGCAGCTCTATTTTGGATCGTGTCATCGCCGAGACCAATGCGTTATTGTTGCTTTTTCATTTGACATTCCATCTTACAACACTCGATCGGTTGCAATTTTCAATCCTCCGCAATCTACTTTTCGGTTTTTTATATTAGCGACGTTTTTTTCGTATCGCGTGTAAGTCTGACTCGAAAAAAACGATCGCGGGTAACATCCCGGTTAAGACCAAACAGCTGACATTTGACAGTTTTTGTGCATCTTTGACTCGCTTTCGTCGGCTTATTTTTTAGATGTGGTGGATTTTATCACAAAAGATGATTATTTCTTTGCAAAATCTTTTCTCGTGATTAGAAAAACTCTCACATTTGGTTTGAAAAAACAAATTCCCTCATATTTCCCCTATGCGTCCGCCATCTACATTTGAGCTCTATCCCGTGTAGGGTAGTTGCACGGGTTAACTTTACCTGGGTAAGTGTCATTTTTTTATATGAAGTTCTACCCAAACCTGCACGGGATAAACACAATAAAACGTCCCTATTGTCTAACTCCGACAAGAGAGGGGATCGCAAGGAATTATTGCTCCTGAAGCACCCTGAGACATTATTTGCACTATCAAATATTACAGCTTAAAACGACACATCTATTTAAAAATGTTGGGCACAATTTTCAGCACAGATTCATATACCCAGATGCGACCACGATCGCCAATTGATTGCTCTTTACTATGGATGGATGGATATAGCGACCGATCTGTCATAACGGCGGAGGTTTTACGGCCAAGAGAGAATTTTAAATGCACAAATCCCCCATCTCAAAATGTCACATGGATTCTTGTCTTCCCTTATTGCATTGACATTTTTTTTCTAAGATTCCGATTTTGCTGCAAAGCTTTGGCTTGGCACAGGGTGGCAAGCGGGAATCTGATGGCTTTTAAAACATCGCAAAAGATCGCAAATTCATGCCACAAAAATTGTTTTGTCGCTAGAGCATTTGGCATTATATTTGGATCTTGGACATGTTTCACTTGTGGAAAATTTCACTTTTGTAGAAATCTAAGCCCTTTGCATCAGATCAACTTCAATTCGATACGGACGGACTACCAGGTAGGGTCGTGGAGAGGAGTTAGCATTTCGTTCCTTTGTTGAAAGCGTTTCAGTTGGTAAGATGGGGGAATGGGCGATTGACCACCGTCCCTTTAATATTTATCGGAATGCAACTTGCCCTTCACACAACATACATTGCATTGCGAGAAAAAAATATTTCAGGAAGATGGGATGGGATCCGCCAGGATAAATATACATATAAATATAAATCTGTCCACGCCCTAGTCGATCCTACAATTTAATCAGCACTGACCGTATATTTGAAATCACGCAATTGTGAAAATAAACCACACACGTTGAAACGACAACTCTCCTGTGAAGAGACCGTTCGAATTAAAGTTGATCTGCCGGGAAAAGTGGAAGAAAGCAGCCGACAACGACGCCGGTTTAGTGATGATGATGATTTTACAAGGAATGCGTCGAAAATGCCCTATTGTGGTCAGTGTTTAGTGCAAATAGTAAAATGTTATGATATGAATTTTGGATTTCTTACGACGTTTTAAAAACCATTAGGTTCGCGTTTGTTACCCTATGTACGAGTAGAAAGTAAACCAAAATGCGCTGCATCGGGTGCTCAAAGAATTTTGAAAAACCCAACCACGCTACAGGTACATCGACGTCATCCGTATAAAAAAAGGTTTCCAGAATTAGGTTGGTAATCTCTGGTTCTTTTCGTTTACATGTTCCACAAAGACAGACTAACGAAAAGAATCGGAGATTACATATTTCTGATCCACAAAATGGCAATTGGGGAATCCGAACGGCAAACATGTTTCCGGAACATACGCAACTGTTTCGTAACCTCACCCATTCTAAGCAGTTCCTTGAAGGCATGTTGAAGACTCTATTTAGAGGCTTAAGGTGGATGTTCAAGTGATTGTCCAAGAAGTGAGGACATTAAAAAAAAATTCTCCTCCGATCAAACTAAAAAGCACAAAAGAGCCCAGTGTCAGTTCAAAAAATAAAAAATAACAGGCGCGACAATCCAACATTGGACTAAGGCCGCAGGATGTGTTAGTGACATCCTATTTCCAAGATCTTATCTGCTTTTTGATGAGGTAATGAGATCAGCATCACGCTCAGCAGTGTTATTTATCCCCATAAATGGGTACTCGTTTAACATCTGAGTGAGATCCTAGTCCGTCACAAGCTCGTGAGTTCGAAAAACACCATGGAACACGGTTAGATTCGAACTCATGACCCTGTGCACCGAAGGTGCGCGCACTAACCGCTAGACCAGCCAGTGTCAGTTCATGGACAGGTGCAAATAAAACCTGAAAACCGATACAGGTGCTAAGAAAACCTGAAAAAAAAACGGGATATTGAAAAAAACTTGCAGGTGCCGGTGCACCGGGTGTGGTACCGGATGTTGAAGAAAACCACTATCCGGTACTGAAATCTGTGTACCGAACAGGCTTACTTAGCTGTTACTATTTTGTCCACATTAAGCGTGTTTTTTTTGTAAAAAGTGCAGGTGTATATGAGCACAAAAAAACGATTTGTGTTAAAAGCACCAACCATGAACTTTGTAAAAGGCTGGAGTTTGAAAGTTGTGATAAATAAATAGCCACTAAATTAACATGTCTTACAAAAACAACAATGAACATTGCGGTCGGTTTATCGCAACACTCAACCTCCCACAGTTAACTTTAACCAATGGTTTTGGTATTAGCTCATGCTTTTTCGTGTTAGAGCACCTCTGGTTGGCACATCTGTAACAATTCTTCCGGGTTAACTTTGGTCAGAGTACGTACCCCCGATACATTACTGGGTTTATCTGGGTTATGTTGTTATTGGAACCCCATGTAGTTACCCTAAACTAACCTACACCCGAGCACAATAAAACACGCCTATTGTAAATACTCATACTGAGGTTTCAATTTTACCAGACAAAAAACTCTATACGTTGTGATCTACTGAGCTCATCAATTTGATTTGATTATTTGGTGCTATTTATTCCATTATCGTCGTAATAAGGTCTTTTGTACCTCCCAGACAACTATAAGTTGGTATAAGGGTAAAAAATCTTCTTTGATATGATACCCAAAATCCTTATCCCAATTATAGGTTAAAGTGGGTGTTCTTTTTAGTTTTTTTAGCGATTTTTTTTACTAGCATAACCATTTAGTACTTTCAATGTCTACAGATTCTGAAAAGTCAAGCAAATAATTGTAGCAATTTATATTTGCGTAGTTATGGCATAAGGAACACATGTGAATGGAAAAAAAAGCAAACCTCACTGGGTAGTTTTGGGTCCGTGAAACATGTGTGTTCTTTTTGCCCTTTCTGGAACCTTGGCCAATATTTTTCCTAGCAAAATGAGTTTTACATTCATGGGACCCTGTAGATTCGAAAACAAAACGAGACCGAGGCTAATTTCGGTCGCGGCCGAAATTTGGATGCCCTTCGCTCTCTTCGGGCTAAAAGTTTTTCCGGGCGTACCTACGACTTGTATTTAATCCCCCACTTTTTTTCCTTCACAAAAGTTCCATTCCGTCGACAAAACCAATATTTGTGTGGGGTGTAGTTCGAATAAGTAGGCAAATAAAAATATTTACTCAGAAATTTGTTTTTGGGAGATGCGGGAGCATGGCCCACTATAGTACGATTCTATTTGTTTTGACCTTTTTGTTGCTTTGATAAAGACACAATAATTCCAGGTTTTGTGAAATTGGTGTAAAAATGTTTCTTAAATGAACCAAAATGGGGGGTTGGGTTTGTATGGCAGCCCCATGACCCCAAGGTCTGATTTGATCCAGTCTTACATTTGTTTTGTGTCAGCAATAGAAACACATTTGTGTGAAATTTGGTTGAAATTGGTGTACAAATCAAAAAAGTGTTTCTTAAAAGAAGGTAATGGGGGGCTAGGTTTGTATGGCAGTCCCATGAACCCATGGTCCGATTTGATCCATTCTTACATATGTTTTGCGTCATCGATACAAAGACATTTTTTTGCAATTTGGGTGAAATAAGTTCATAAACAAAAAAGTTTTTCTTAGAAGAACATAAATTGGGGGCTAGATTTGTATGGCAGCCCCATGACGCAGTGATCCAAATAGCCTGCAACAATAATAGCTTGAATACCCGCCGAGTAAAACGCGTCGCAAAGCAACAGACAGACAGACGGACATCGTCCAATCGACTCCCTAAGTCATGCTGATCATATATGTATACATTATATATGGTCTGAGATACATCCTTCAATGCGTTACGAACTTCATGACAAAGTTAATATACCCTTTCACTCTATGAGCGAAGGGTATAACAAAAATTAGTCTTAGTTTAATCTTTCCTATATGTAGTCCCATATTTGTATAAAATGACTGGACTATTGTTTTTTCTTAGAATTCATTTATCTCTTTTTTCCCGGGAAAAAGTTCACTGCATCTTTTGACGGTAATTGTTTATTTTTATTTTTGTTTAAACAGTAAAATCGATTACACCACTTTTTTTCGGGGGTTTGTGTTATGTTAAAAATAGCAAAAGCCCACACATTTTCCGGTCGAAATGGATATCTGTATGGAAAATTAAAAATTTCCACGTACTCGTATCTGATTAAATTATCTCGCCCGATGTGAGAATAGATTTTCAAGCGTAAACAAAATTTGTGAGAAAAGTGTGTAGAAGAAGCGATCAAATCGTGATAATATCGTGTGCTGAAATTATAAACGCTGTGGTTGGTTTAGGTTAAACATCTTTATGGAATGTGTTGGGGCTGCATTTGTATAGATTTGTTGAATAAACAAACGTTTGAAAAGGGCACAAGGAGTTAAGACTACACGACAGATAATTTTATGAAGACTCTATTCCCGGATTTCCGCAACAACTATATGCATTGACCAATCTGCAGCTCATAATTATAGATAATCTGGTCAATCATCTTTGGCAGATATTGTTAAGAATCAGTGGGTAATAAAGAACCAGATCTATAAGGTGACGAAAATTCCATCGACCATAAACAAATCGCCCACCATGTTCCATGTCCCCACAAGGAGTTACGGCAACTATAGAGAGAGGCTTTCTGCACAGATTACATGCAACTGGGGGTGGGGTAGTACCGGCTAGGATTTTGTTAAAGCTGAAGGATACATTAAACCAATAGCTTGAAAAAAAATTTGGATTATTTGTCAAAAAAATTACTATCTTCTTGTTTTGCCTAACTCCTTGAGGAGCATGGCGCGTAGACTATCGTGGCTAGTCGTAGACGGGCCATGCCGAGAAAACTCGTTTCACTATGAATCTCTATATCAAAGAGTGGAACCGGACGATCACGGCCACAGAGCACGTCACAAATGGCTATACATATTAGTTTTTATATTCACGAATTCAAACTCGAGCGGTTTGACATTTCTGTTTCGACGCAACTAAAATATGTTCCCTTGGAAAATTAAAGCATAATTCGAATCACTAAAATCCTAATCGAAAAAAAAACTTCGAACTGTGCATGAACCTCAAGAACATTTTCAACCACACCTCCAAATACAATTACCAATTATCATAAACGCAAGAATAAACGAAATATACGTGGTATTCCTTCCAATAAAAAAGTCGAAATAAATTCGTTTGCTTACTTGTGAAACCCGTAACTAACTTCCAAGGTTACACGTGGATAGGCCAAAACCACTTGTCTCTCGCACGTCATGTCATCATGGTAGTACCGTAAGCTTTTTCTGTCGATTACATTACATACGCATCCTTGCCCTCAAGTCTCCGGTTTCTGGATCTCAATGATTTCGTACCTTGTATATGAATCAACAACAAAAAAAAAACTGAAATGAAAACAATCAATCGAACTGAACTGTCGACATCCCTCTCAATGGGGGGGCTGACGTCGATTAGAAGGATGAAGTATAACGTGTGGGGTTTGTTCAACTTGATTTTTAGTATAGTGATTTTAGTTGAAAAAATGATGAAACCCAAACATCAAAAAAAACGAGCTGACTTTTGATGCCAACTGCATTACGCAGTAAAAAGTTACACTTTTTTGCGCGTCATATTTGGAGGGGAGGAGTGGCAAAGGGGTGAAATTATGATTTTTTACCAATATCTTGTTAACCGTAATATTTACAGCATTACTGGCAAAGCCGGGGCGCAACCAAACCCTAGCGAAATCGTAAAGGCCAATAAGCCTAAGCTCCTTCCGTCTCAAGTCATTAGAAAAACTCGTCGATAAACATATCAGGGACAGATGCCTGTCGCCTTTCCCCTTGCACCCGAACCAACATGTTTATCAGACAGGGAAATCTTGTGAATCAGTACTACACCATTTACACAGCATCCAGATAAGGGGAAATTTCCAGGGGTTCTTTCAGAACTCATGCCTATCGGTCAATCCCGCCAAAACAACACTAATAACCTCCAGTCGCAAACACAATTTGGAATGGCTAAATGCTCCAACCTTATTCAATCAACAATTGCAGTTTACCACTGAGGTAAAATATCTGGAAGTCACCCTTGACATCAGACTCACGTGGAACAAACAGTTGCAAAACACAATCACAAAAGGTAAACAGACACTATATGCAACCAAAAGAGCAGTAGGGAAGACGTGGGTGTTAAAACCACGAATGATTCACTGGATTTACAAAGCCGTGGTCAAACCCCGTCTGACCTATTGCTCGATTGTCTGGTGGACTAAAATCAAACAAAAAACAGCAGCAGCGAAGTTGGCATCAGTACAAAGACTGGCCTGCGCAAGCTTAACCGGCGCCATGCGCAGTGCACCAACTTTAACTCTAGAGAAACTACTTGACCTGTCACCACTAGATCTTAGAATCCCAGAAGAGGCAAGACTGGCAGCGTACAGACTATACAATCATCGACACCTCTGTGGGTAGGACACTGTAGGATTACAAAAATTATTGCAAACCTAATCCTAGATATGAGCAGCGATTATACCCCGGCCATGTATACCTTCGGCCCCAGCACACAAATCTCAACAGTTAGGGAAGAGTAAATGGAACGACGACCATCTATCAAAACATATAGAATAGCCAATAGAACCTCAAAAACCTAGCAACCTGAAACAGCGTAACTCTGAAATGGGTTAAAGGACATAAGGGGATCGAAGGCAATGAGAAAGCGGATGCCTTTGCAAGAGAGGGTTCCGAATTACCTTTCACCGGTCCCGAACCGGCAATCGGAATTAGTAAATCCACTGCTAAAACCGTTGTCAAACAGTGGACAGAAGAAAAATTCCAAAATCGTTGAAGGGCTCAGACACAGCAAGCGTATGCTGGGAATCAACTGGCAAACCAGCTGCACCGTAGTCCTAAGCCTCAGCGCAAGAGAACCCCAGGGCAGTGACAGGTCTCATAACCGGTCACTGTACCCTGCGAAAACATCTGCATACGAGTACAATCGGGATATACTGACAAGACCCCGCCTCTGTAACGAAGACAAGGAATCAGCCTTGCACGTAATTTTCGAATGCCCCACTCTTATGAGCTGGAGACAAACCTTTGTTTGGGCTCAAACCATTGGAATCTGGTTTCTTCTAAGCCCTTTACGAAGAACAGAGCTAATAACATGAAACTCTTTCACTCTAATGGGAAATACAATAAGCCAATAGACTGCAGTATTGGGCGTAACCAGCCCAACCCATCACATCGCCTAGTCCATCCATCCAATATTTACAGCAAAATGTTCTGAGGACGATTTAAACTACGCAAAATTTCCTTTCCAATGATATATTACACCGTATACCTTCTCTTGCATCGGATTAAAACTAAGGGTACCTTCCATACAAAGTGAACCCAAAATCTTCCAAATGGCACATTTTCTTCTCCTCAGAAGCCATCTACAATAGAAAAAAAAAAATTATCTGTTCGAACGTCACTATAACAATTAATTATAGTCTTCTAAATGTATGTTCAAAAGCTCGTACCAAGGTGTGCACTACGAGTACAAATGTCGGAAAACCGGGTTGAAAGGTCGCTAGTACGTATTTGTCGATAATATTTGAAAATAGCTTTAAAGCTACAACTAGTGACCTTCAAACCCGATTTTTCGAGACTTTAAGGGCAAAACTTGGTACGAACTTTTGGATATACAATCAGAAGGCTATAAACAATTCTGGCACTGAGTTCCAAAACTCGCTTCTTGCATTTGTAATAAAATATGAATGACCAAGTTTCATGTTTGATTGTAAACTCAAGAAAAAGTGTTTGAAATCGTTTTGCCCTTCAATATATTCTACAAACAGTAAGAAGTTTATTATGTAAAATTTTTAGGGAAAAAACAAAGTCAGACTTTAATTATGTGCAAAAAACCGAAACTACATTGAAGTTTTCCAAAATGCAAGAAGCGAGTTTTGGAAATAGGTGCCTCAATTGTATAGTGTAGCGTTCGAAGAGATAAATAATTTTTTCTATTTTAGATAGCTTCTGAAGAGAAGAAAATGTGTAATTTGGCAGATTGGTTTTCATCTCTTCGAAGTAATTCCGGAGCCATCTAATTTTTGGTATAAATAAAATAAAAACACATTTAATTGGCAGCATCAGCATCACTTCTTATCACACTATATCTTTACTCTGTTAAAAATACAGTGCGAAATGTATATGTATATCAATAAATGTAAATTCCACATAATACTTTTTGGTCTAGAGTATAATTTTCCAAGAAAAGGTCTAGACTAATTTAAAAAAAATTACAATTTTTCTAGGTACTCCCCCTCACTAGTTACACATATTTTCCACCTCTCCGGAAGCTTTTTGATGCCAGTATCGAAAAATACCTTGGACAACTCGGACATCCATGTGCGCACAAACTCCTCTGCCTCATCGTCGGTGTTGAATTTTTTGACCTCCGAGGGCTTCTTTCAGAGGTCCAAACATAAGGTAATTGCAGGTACCAGTACCTCCCACCTTCCACCCCAATTCCGATATTGTATCGAACGTAAGACGCGCGGTATGAGGACGCACGTAATCCTGGAGAAGTTCAACAGATTGAGAATCCATCGCACCGTTATTTTGCGATATTGAAGGTGTTCGTAGATGAGAGACTCTACGCTACCAATGATAGAGCCGAGTTCAGCCGAATTGTCTCGAACATTCATCCTACGGTCCTCTGAAACGAGTTGTTCTACGCGGCGAATGTTGTCTGGTGTGATGCTGGTTGGCGGTCGACAATCATGCGGCTCATTCTCGACGGTCTCACGGCCATCCTTGACCGCTATGGCCCATTTAAACACAGCAGTCCTACTCAGGCACTCACTACCGAAAGGATTGTGCAAACGCAGAAAAAATCCCGTATTCTTAACGCCTTCCCTCCCTAAAATACGAATGACAATACGTTGCGCAATGGCGGTCGGCACTTGATGTTCACTCATGGTCGTAGCACGAGCGTAAAATATCCCTTCGCGACGAAAACTATGCCACTCTGTTCGTATCATATACTCAAGGCACGGCCTTCAAAACATACATGCGCGCCTACAGCGTTTATCTCGATCATATTTGAACCACCCTCGTAGTATATTTCGTCTTTAGGACATTTTGCGATAGGGCCAATGGTTTTTCGTATATTTTCTAAAATTTCCCCTCTTCATCAACCCCTCCCTTCTTAATGTGACGCTCAAATTAGTGTAACTAGTGTGCGTATAGAGGGGAGGGTGTGCAACAATTTGGCATCAAAACTTTCCTCTTTTTTTGGATGTTTGGGTCTAGAGCTAAAATCACTATACTATTTATATTCTGCAAATGTCCTTTCACTCGACACAGTGCGTTTGGTCTAGAGTATAATTTTCCAAGAAAAGGTCTAGACTAATTTAAAAAAAATTACAATTTTTCTAGGTACTCCCCCTCACTAGTTACACATATTTTCCACCTCTCCGGAAGCTTTTTGATGCCAGTATCGAAAAATACCTTGGACAACTCGGACATCCATGTGCGCACAAACTCCTCTGCCTCATCGTCGGTGTTGAATTTTTTGACCTCCGAGGGCTTCTTTCAGAGGTCCAAACATAAGGTAATTGCAGGTACCAGTACCTCCCACCTTCCACCCCAATTCCGATATTGTATCGAACGTAAGACGCGCGGTATGAGGACGCACGTAATCCTGGAGAAGTTCAACAGATTGAGAATCCATCGCACCGTTATTTTGCGATATTGAAGGTGTTCGTAGATGAGAGACTCTACGCTACCAATGATAGAGCCGAGTTCAGCCGAATTGTCTCGAACATTCATCCTACGGTCCTCTGAAACGAGTTGTTCTACGCGGCGAATGTTGTCTGGTGTGATGCTGGTTGGCGGTCGACAATCATGCGGCTCATTCTCGACGGTCTCACGGCCATCCTTGACCGCTATGGCCCATTTAAACACAGCAGTCCTACTCAGGCACTCACTACCGAAAGGATTGTGCAAACGCAGAAAAAATCCCGTATTCTTAACGCCTTCCCTCCCTAAAATACGAATGACAATACGTTGCGCAATGGCGGTCGGCACTTGATGTTCACTCATGGTCGTAGCACGAGCGTAAAATATCCCTTCGCGACGAAAACTATGCCACTCTGTTCGTATCATATACTCAAGGCACGGCCTTCAAAACATACATGCGCGCCTACAGCGTTTATCTCGATCATATTTGAACCACCCTCGTAGTATATTTCGTCTTTAGGACATTTTGCGATAGGGCCAATGGTTTTTCGTATATTTTCTAAAATTTCCCCTCTTCATCAACCCCTCCCTTCTTAATGTGACGCTCAAATTAGTGTAACTAGTGTGCGTATAGAGGGGAGGGTGTGCAACAATTTGGCATCAAAACTTTCCTCTTTTTTTGGATGTTTGGGTCTAGAGCTAAAATCACTATACTATTTATATTCTGCAAATGTCCTTTCACTCGACACAGTGCGTTATCCTACGCTCGTTCAGTCAGTAGCAGCGTTAGTACTATGCATAGCTGAGCAATTACAAGGTTGATGAATTTCATGTCTTATAATTTCTTTAACTGTGTTTATCTTTCTCCCCGAAATCACCGCAAGGTTGCTAATGGATATTCTTTCGATGTCGCGCGTAATTTCTAGGAATCGGATATTTCGTTCAGAAAAAGAAACCTCACGGGAGATATTAAAGCCATTAAAATATATTTTCAGGACATATTCGTTTGACGTGCGGATTTTTTTTTTCGGAATTACGTGCAGAAGACTATTTGAGACGATACACGCGCGTCCTTATCGTGGAGTCGTGTCCTCGAAGTTCGCGTATAAAGATGAGTTCCCGGAGAGCGTTGTTATATGTGTTTTGTGATAAGGAATGGATTAGTACTCTGAAAAGGACAAAATTCTAATAACACATCACAAGAACGCTTATATGTATCTTAAAGGACATGTGGCAATCTAAAAATATGATAATATCTGAGTGGATATTATTGTGCTTTTCTGCCGAATTCATGATAATCAATGTTCCATTTTTTTTTCGAGGTTGTATGTAGTACGTTGTAGGAAATTTTGAAAATTTAGTTGGCCCAGATTTATAGTCTGGAGCTATCTTTGTTGGGTCTGTGAATATTCCATTAAAAATGCAACAAAAATATTCAAATAGGTTGGCGTCTATTTTCAAATCGGATAGACCCTTTTAAGAAATATTCTCTTTTCAATGGATTTACAATAGTTTATACGTTTAAAAAGAAGTGCGTATATATACATGTCAAATCATCGGGTCGTACATATTAGGCCTATCGCAAATTGATATCACAGGAGACGCACACCAAGATTCATGTTCTTCTTTTTCTAGCGGTACGCATCGAACTTTCGAGACTTTCGCGTTTGGCTCTTACCAAGTAAGAGACGCTTTGGCAGGATCCGCTGCGGTTATTCGATGCCGTCAGGATTCTTTTTGATGTGGATGTGTGTGAATTTAAGTTGATTGTTTCAAATTTAGAGCTGCCTTTATACATTGGAGCTGTATTTTGGTTGTGGAACGTGCGTTCCCGTCCGCTCAATATGCAGTGAGCCTTATACTAAAAATAAAAATCTTTGATCTGACTATAAAATGCTATTGAATATACAATATAAAAGTCGTATGTATTTCAGTTAAGGAATTAATTTTCGTTTGTTTGTATTCCAATAGACTTTTATATTTACCCTTTGCGTCCACTTTGAAATCGGTGTACTGTGAGTAACAAAATTCAGATCTTTGAAATTCAAATTGCGCGTCTATTTTATAGTCCGAATTTATTTAAAATCGGCTGTCAATCTCTTTTAGTGTCGCATGAATTATTAAAATGACAATAGGCACGTGGCTATGACGAAGGATGTGCGATAAGACGAGTCACATTGAACGGTTTAGACATGTTTGATCCTATTTATAGACGTTATAGTCATCATTTCAAAAGACGTTTACGCAAGGATAAATTTGTTTTCTACTTCCTAGCGTTCACGTTATCGCCCAAATATTCAAGGACTTGGATCATATGCTACAAATTTGTCACAATTTGACAACGTTTTCGTTAAGAGAACTATAACTGCTATTCTATTCACAAAAATAGGCACACATATTGAGAAATACTTTTGACAAATTATTATTGAAATTTTTTATGTAAAAACAACGCATTTGTATCGACAATGATTCAGGATAGTTGCCTGCAAAAATACTATGGGCATAGGCATAGGCATTGGAAGCTATAGTGTTTCTAAAGATGTAAATCTCCACCATCTGGTGGTCGCCACTTAATATCCTAAAATTAGTCAATCGTTCAGGTTCCATTTAGGTAAGTACTATGTTCACCGAGCGAAAAACTTGCATTTATGTCTCCCGTAAAAAATGTGACCTTTTATTCACTGAATTTAAGATAAATATGCACTCATGGCCTGACTGATTGTTGATTACACCTTTTCCCTTTGAAATAAAGTACAATTGCATTGTTCTCACTGGCCCTCAAAATTAAGCACGTGCGGAAAATCTAGAGCGATAAATTTGACTTATGTCCAAACTGTATATTATACCGCACATATGACACCAGCACCAAATTATTTCTTATTTAAAAAGAACCATTAGGGGCCTGCTGGTGCTGGGACTGAACGAAACAAGATGGGCGACGGCTTTACTCTGAAAGACAATCATATTTCTCGACAGGCAGGCGTTGAAAACCTCTTAATTAGAAATGCACGCCGATCGCCAATCGACTGAAAACATATTTACGTCATCATAATGTCAGATTCAAATCCAGAGTACGCGCCGACTGAACCTGCAGATCAGCCTGCAAGCGACATACATATTTTATCAGCGACTTAGCAACATTTCCTAAAGGTGACAGACAAATTTTAATAAATGCTAAAAACTCATTGCATCTCTGGATAAATTTAAACTTGGCGACATAACCGAAAATTGCGAAATTTTCGTCGAGTTCTGCAGCTCTCATCAGCTTGTCATTCTCTTCTTGATTTGCCCTAACTCCTAGTGGAGCATGGTGCGTTGACGACTACCGTGTGTGTTCAACGTCAACGTTTCAACGACAACTGAACTTGGGGTGTGATACGATTGTCAGCCTACCCACTTCCTAGTCGCATTTTTGTAAGAACATTTTTTATCTTCTTCTGAATAATAATCGCGCGACGAGCCATTCCGAGTATTGAAAACTAATTTCTCTATGAATCTATATCACAGAGTGGCGACGGAACGATCACGGCCACAGAGCACGACCTTGTCATTGGTGCCTTCGTATTTATGCAATTAAATGAAGCCAAGATGATGATTTTTCCGGGATTGTTGAACAGAAAACACGACCGTCATACAGTTGCGAACGCCAGTGATCTAATGATCTCATAAAACGAAGCTTGCCACAATTTAATGTGCAATCGTAGGACAATTAAAACAAGGTAGGAGACAACCACTTGGTTTATTATCTCTTCACAATAGAGAGTTAAGAGACCGAATCAACTCCGCTGCTAATAATTCAGCTTAAAACCACAGAGTGGTTTTAACAAAAGGCATGCAAAGAAGTGTGAACCGTAACAAGCACACTTACATTAACACTTCAAGCCGCTTAGGGCGGTGTCATTGATACCCTATTCAACCTTATTAAACAATAATTCACAAATCTTTTATTATTGAACATCCTGTACAGGATAAAGAAAGGTCTCAACTATAACATTGGAGTTTGAAGTGCATTTGCATCAGTAAATGATATCTTTTCCACTTTAGAAAAACCGGTTGCTGAGTCGATGAACGCCTGTAGGGCTCTGGGTATCGATTGAATTTCGGCTGAATTATTAATCTAATGCTACAGCAGAGATAGATATTGTTCTTCCTCTGCATACGAGAGTAGAAAACTAGAACTCCCCATTTTAAATTGAAAAAGAACGTAAATACAGTGGAAACTCGATAAGTCGAAGCCCAAGGGAACCAAACTTTCTTTCGAGTTATCGAAATTTCGACGTACAGAGATTTCGAGATATCGAGTTTATTTGTAAGAAAATTAGACTTATAGAGTTTTTTTCTTTTTGTGTATTTTTATATTTTTATTGAATTCGGCGGCTATACCCTTTTTTTCGACCTTTTGCATCAACCGCTTTTATAAGTTCTTTCTTCTGCTGAATAGTCAGGTAGCGTTCTTTTTGACGCAGATATGTTTAATTAGCTGAATTCCTCAAACTGCACGAAACGATTATTCTTTTGACAATAAAACAACCTTACGATGAACGCTATATTCAAATGCAAACTGAAACATTTTATCGCAGAAAAGTACCGTTATTCTCGTTTCCGGGATATGCAGCAATAAAATTAATTCTAATTTCAAACAGAAAAATCGCCATTGGATGAATAAAAAAAAATCGACTTATAAATTTCGCATAGCAAAGCTTTGACTTATAGAGTCTCGTCCGTTTACCGATAAGAAATTTTAATTTGACCTGGAGAGCATCTGAAATTTTGACTTATAGAGTCTCCAATATCAGCACTTCGACTTATAGAGTTTCACAAGCAGTGAAATTAAAAATTTCTCTTCGAGTAATAGAGTTTTTGGTTTGAGTTATGGAGTTTGTTTTTCATTGTTTTTTGTTCAAATGTGCTGAGAAGCAGATTTTCTTCGACTTAAAGCGTTTTTCGAGTTAAGGAGTTTGGAGTTATCGAGTTTGCACTGTATTTGAATCTTGAACAAATTAACCTTTCTGAAACGGATTAAGAAAGCATTGCACAATAAACGATGGACAATCTGGCTTCCATTTCCTGTCCACAAGGAACCCAATGTCACGCCCTACACAAGCTATTTGACATTTTCATGCCCAGCGTGGAGTAAGGTAAGGCTGCATTTTGTCACCTATTCTTTTTCTGCCACAGCCACAGATAACACATCTGATGGAAGCTGACTGTTCTATGTTTTATGTATTTCTGTTGTATGTCTAGTAATAAGAATAACACTTTTATATTAATTAGGTTTAAATTTTATAATTTATTAATGACTTATTTATATAGGACAAATTTAGCTTTAAGTTATATAAATTTTGGATAAGATAAAATGTTTAAATACTGGTGAGTGTACGATGCGGCTGGCTAGCTGAACGACAAGGTCGGAAGGGAGTGATAGAGTACACATACTCTAGTTATGTAGGCGTACCAATTTTGCATAATTTCAAATGTGAAATATTCAAACTACAATTAAATAATATAACCGCCTCAATGATGATATTTGTCGTCTATCAAATAGAAAGGAAACTATAGGTAGCTCTAATATGCTCTGCATTATGGAGGTCATTATGCTGGGCTAGAATTACTTGAGCTCGGATACAGAAGGACAAACCGGAATTTGTATTTCGGGCGACGCACTCGATGTTTACAAATTGCTATCCCAGTAGCATAGTTACAGTAGATGACAGCAGGAATGCTAATCTCGTATTAACAAGACTATGAGAGCCTTCTTCGCGTTGACTCCTTTCTGGCAAAATAACAACATTTTTAAGCATGCATCGGTGCTTCTATGTGGTTGTTCACCTTGAAAGCTCACCAAAAAAAAGACATCCAATTAGCCAACCGTAAAAAATAGGGTCTACTCAACATACTATACACATCCGCTGGACGCATATTTTTTCGAATGAATATTTCCTTACTATCAAACGCACGTTTATCAAAAGGAAGAAGTAACAATGGAACGTAAAGGAAGTAAACCAACAATATTTCTAAACAGGCTCTAGATTGGCTCCTTGTAACCAACAATATTTCTAAACAGGCTCTAGATTGTAAGTTCCCTACAACCACCATTAGTTGCCTGAAAATAAGGATTAAATAGGTATGTATATTACTACTGTAAAATGAGTAGTTTTTTTTTCGGACAAATTGGGTCAATTGTAAAAAACCATTCGGAAAACTTAACAAAAAATTAAGTTTTTTGGACGGCCCATTTTAGCTGGAACTAAGTTGTTTTCCAAAAAATTAAGTTTTCTCAAACTACGATTTTCGAATGGCTACTGTACCACCAAGCGAACAATTTCATGATCATCAAATTTTTGACAGCATTTGCATGGATTTCACGTGAACTGACGATGTTGGATAATTAGAATGTGTACTCAAGTATTAACCCTTTCAGCCCTAGTGGTTTCACCATGAGACCACCTACTAAAACTATGAGTACGATAAGCCCGAGTGGTTACGGCACACGACCACCGCAAAAATTCATCATTCTTATCATAATCTATCAGAAGAAACCGGTTGTTTTTTAAATTTAGTGTCTGGATATCATTTAAGCCGTCTAGAAAAGCGTCATTCGAGTGAAAAACGTAAAATTGGCGACAAGCAAATTGTTTCTTTTTATATTTGGTAAAATATTAAGAAAATGACAGGTAATAATATATAAATCTAGCAGAAACCCATCCATAGAAAATAAACCAATTTTGAAAGTCGTCGAAGTTACGATGTATTCGTTTTGTTCATGCCGTAAGTTGGTGGTTTCACTGTGTAGCCACTCGGACTACAGAGCCCTTTTTTGTTCTAGGCGCTCGTACGTCGTGGAAATTTTCCGTAATAGAAATTATGTCTTCGGGTGAGTTTCGACCATTTTTGGAGGACATAACTTCCGACAACG
Organism: Microchrysa polita; assembly: GCA_949715475.1. Lineage (NCBI taxonomy): Eukaryota > Metazoa > Arthropoda > Insecta > Diptera > Stratiomyidae > Microchrysa > Microchrysa polita. The sequence continues at coordinate 22,811,653 of OX454417.1, forward strand.
AATCATTCACCTCTGCTGTCTCAAATGGCAAGAATTATGAGGAAGATAACTACGAGAATCCTTTAGCGCCCAATTTGGATGAAAACGTTCTGGAGCCCCAAATTCAAGAAATTGAATGGGACAGCGAAGAGTATGAAATCTTTTAGGCTAGCCGTGGTATCCGGATTGGTGGGCGCATAGTCGGGCACCCGAGCTAGGCGTAAGAGTGTCAGAAAAATGTTAAATTTTCGAGGAAATGTGCCTCAGGAAAAGAGGCTTGACTCTACAGCGGACATTCTCAGACGTGGGACATCGCGCAGATGCGCTCATTGTAGGGTAAAAATGCATCCCCATGGAAGCAGGTGGGCTTGTAACGCATGTCACGTTGGATTGTGTTTGACCACAGAAAAAAATTGGTATGGACAATTTCACACTTAAGCCCTGGTGGTTTCACCATGGAACCACATCAAAACAACACTTTGGCTTCTATTTTTTTTAATCAAATTGCAAGAAATGTTTTTTGAATTACATTTTTGTTCACATTTATATAAAAAATTGGAAAAAATGTGCAGCGTTTAAATTCAGGGCTCAATTAAACACTAAAAATAAAAATTTCGGTTTGCGAATTTCTATACAAGTTAGCACTGACCAATGAAGATAGCGAAAATTGCTTGATTTTGCATTTTCTTTTTCGTTACTCGTACCTGAGTTAATCCTAGTTCAAAATTCTAAAATTCGTACAATTGGCCGTGTTTTTTCAACATCGGGGGTAGGTTTGCTGACCCAGACGCGCAAAAAAAAACATCGAGGGTAGCATCCAGGCTAAATTTCAAATTTTCACGTAGGCATTGCAATTTATATCAAAATATTGTCCATTTATATTAAAGCCTCGTTTTCACTTTGCAAATGCAAAAGTTTAAATGTTTTTTTCCATGAAAACAAATTTTTATGTGCGAACCATATTTTTTTTCAGAATAAGAATTTGGTAAACGACACTTTTAACATGAATTTACCAACAAAAACGATGTTTTTTTTGCACATACTTATATGCGACTAAACTATACCTACGAACCTTTTAATTTTAAAATTTAATTTTAGCTAGTTATTGGAAAACGTACTAGAAGTGATTGGAATTGCATACATTTAGGCGAATTTCGAAATGCTCATTCAAACTGAATAGCATGCTATTCGGGTTTTAACTGCTAACCTGAATGAGGCTACGGGTTACGGGTTATTTGTATGAAAATAACCCCGTATAGTGTAGAATTTGGAAAAAATTATTGTAGCGTTCCAGCAGAATAGTAATGGACAAAGCTACCGCTGTAAGGCAATTCCGAAATGTGGTTCTTGGTGGATGAAACATGGCATAGCATGGCATCATCAGAAGTATTTTTCGAAAATTTATCATCTCTTCGACAAAAGAAATTCAAACTGTATTTAAATTTAGACGCTCACATTTTTACTTATTTCCCGTTATCATGGAAATTAATAGTTGGGTAAATGGTCGAGTATAGAGTACTTTCCGCATTACCACCAAGCTAGTCGTTGAAAAATAATAGCAAAAAAATTTGAATTTTAAACGATCATATTTCCGCCGTTTTTTTATCGATTTGAAGTCATACTTGTCCCTTAGAGTGAGAGATAATCTGTACACAATTTCATGTTTCTAGGTACTAAGGTGTGATTATTCGCCCATTTGTTCCGTCCGGCAATCTTACAATTGTTCGCTTTTCGTTTGTTTCTTTGACCAGTGAGAAGCTCCCGCAAAATATGATAAAACATACGAAAACAACTCAATATAATAGCGATGACTACATCCTAAGCTCGCAACAGAATAACATCGTTAACTTACCGTTAATTTATTACGATATCGTATTTTTGACGAACGAAATGTCGTGATCTATAAATAGAAAAAAAAACAGAAAAATGATATAAATACACTAAGGATTTAATAATAAATTAAATGATTTTCATATTTGAATCGTATGAATGAGTTTATTTTCTACTAAAGCCAATGTGTGTAGGTTTTTATATTATGTATGTACATGTAAAAATAATTCAAAGAATAAATAAAATTAAATGAAAATAAAGTAAAAAATATCATCATCATCACTATGCGGTGTACTAAAATATTATTCAAGCATTTGTACATAATCAATTAAATTGATGTATCCATCTGCTTCGTAGTAAGAACAAAAACAACAGTGGAGTTGGACGCAAACAACAACAACAAAAATTTAACCGAGATGAAAAGATCTCAGCGCATTTATTTTACGTTTTTTTTTCTCATGTTCACATGAATAAAAATTTATCTTTCCTATAGTAATACTTCCCACACATCCCACAAGCCGATGAAAATTAAATGTCTTAAATAATCTTTTGTTTATTATTTCCTATAATTTTGTTTGAATTGTTTCAGATGATTATTTTAAGTATTGAAATACGCAAATGAGAAGCGAGTAAGATAGATATCATAGAAATGTGTGGAAGATGCATAGATATTAAACAAGTATGTATTTAAAATGATTTAAATTCAAAAAAAAATCGTATGAAAACCTTAATCTATCGATTGGCTTTAGTTTGGAACAAAAAAAAATCCTGCGAGTGCAAAAAAAACACCCAATCAGTATGTATCGATGGATTTTTTTAAAGTTTTTTTTATCAGTGTCTTTCTTTCATATAAAATAAACCATTAACGCATCGTCAATTGACGTACATAACTGTTACAAATAGTAGGGCCTGGGTCAAATTGACCCAAATTTTGAGTTAACATGATTTATTTTTTTAATTAATTAAATTTTTAATGAATAAACTACATCCAAATCGGTAAAATAATTACTTTTTCCTTTGTCAAAGAAATTTTTAATCCTCATATGGAGATTTATCAAAAGAACTCAAAGTTGTCGCTAAAAATCCCTTTTTTCAGTTTATATACCCTTCGCTCGTAGAGTCAACGATGGGTATAATAACTTTGTCATGAAGTTTGTAACGCATTCAAGGAAGCATCTCCGACCATATAATAAGTATACATATATCATCAGCATAACATGGGGAGTCGATTGGGCGATGTCCGTCTGTCTGTCTGTCCGTCTGTTGCTACGCGTTTTACTCGGCCAATTTAACAGCTATGAAGCTGAAATTTTGCACAAATGCTTCTTTTCGCTGCAGGCAGTTTGTCTGTTTGAATCGGTAAAATCGGACCATGGAGTCATGGGGCTGCTATACAAACCTAACCCCCCAAATTAGGTTCTTCTGAGAAAAACTTTTTTATTTGTGTACCAATTTCAACAAAATTACACACAAACGTGTCTCTTGATGAAACAAAGCATATCTAAGAATTGATCAAATGTGACCATGGGGTCATGGGGTGGCCATACAAACCCAACCCCCATTTTCGTTCTTCTAAGAAACATTTTTTGCACCAATTTCACAAAACCTTGAATTAATGTGTCTTTACCAAAGCAACAAAAAAGTTAAAAACAAATAGAATCGTACTGTGGAGTCATGCTCCCGCAACCCCAATAAAATTTTCCGAGTAAATATTTTTATTTGCCCACTTATTTCAACCAAGCCCAAAACTTTTGTCAATACGGAAGAAAAAGAATGAGGAGGGGGATTAAATACAAGTCATAGGTACGCCCGGAAAAACTTTTAGCCCAAGGAGAGCGAAGGGTATCCAAATTTCGGCCGCGCCCGAAATTATCCTCGGCCCCCGGGGGTTGGCGAGCATAGCGAGCAGGGGGCGAAGCCCCCTAGTTTTTATTAATTTTTCTTTTTTTAATTACAAATACATAGTTCTTTAGAGACAACGTACAACTCATTGGTTACCAAAAACAACAACAATAAGCATTGCACGTAATAGTTACGTGGACTAGGGGGTTAGGTCAAATTGATTGGGGGTTAGGTCAAATTGATTAGTCTAAAATTCTCTGGAACTTTTTCTAGACTGATTTGAAGAGATTTGAAACTAAAAGAAAAAATAATAACAAACACCGGCGATCTTTGACGCAAATCTGAAAAAAAAATCGCAAAATATATTTGTGAGTATAATTAGGTTTTTTAATGGACACCACATCCGTTGGTTGCCAAAAGCATCTTTTTCGTCAATCGTTTTCAATAAATTGCTTACAATTTGTTTATTTTTAAATTAAAACGAACGTGTCATATTTTATCCTTTTCTATTGGAATGTTTAGCGTCTATTGAAATTTCCCATTTGCCGCTACTTGTTCTCGCGTACTAGCCTGTTTAGGCCAGTCAATAAACCGAAATATAAGGCGTTAGGTCGCAAAAAATAGCTCAGCTCTGGTTTTTCGGGATATTGCTAGGATAGATACCAGAAGTATACCACCAAGTTTGCAACTTCGAAAAACCTGTGCTAACCCCATGACCCTCAAAAAATCTCAAAATTTTCGGACTTTTTTTCATATTTTGGTTTGTAATTTTTAAAAGGTGCTTCCTACAAGAAAGCCGTCCAGTGTACTTTTAAAGCTAACAAAATCTTCTTTAATTTGAGTGCAACCCCAACTTTGTAGATTCGATTAGATTTATTGTGGGCTGTGGCTATTAGGTAGCCCTAAGCACTGCGACCGTTGGTCTATTGTGCAATTGCCCAAGCTGGAGTTAGATGAACTCATCTAACCGACATCTTTCGATGAACCGATTAAGCTGACCCATGTTCAAGGAGGCAATATCCTCCTCTAAAGGGAACATAATGCCGAAGCATTCCAAGCGGCGCATTGCTAGCCTCTCACATTCGCAAAGAATGTGCGCAGCTGTTTCGTCGTCAGCCTCGCAGAACCGACAGCTTGCGTCGGTAACAATGCGCATGGTCTTTAAATGACCATTCAGACGGCAGTGCCCCGTAAGGAGCCCGCAAATTATCCTAACTCTGTTTCTACTCATGTTTATTAGACTTAGGGTGCGTTTAGGTAAATATTTGGCAACGAAAAGTTTTGACTGCCGAAGCCAGGGAATAGTTTCCCAGTGTCAGGTGGCTTTGGCTTTTTCCCATTCACTTATTACATTTCTGTATGTACAGAGTGTTATCCCACAGTAGGGTTCTGGACCAATGAGAGGGGTGGCAGATGCTCTCCTTGCGAGCTCGCCGGCCTGCTCATTGCCTTCGATACCCGAATGCCCGCAAGTACCCAGAAAAGGGTAAGACTATTACATAAGCCTACCTGTTGGAGGATTTCCTGACAACACCACACGAGCTTTGATGTGACAGTAAAACTCGTCAGCGCTTTCATTGCCGCTTGGCTGTCAGTAAATATTGCTATTTTCTTGTTTATGTAGCCCTTTTCGATGCATTTTCTTGCGCACAGCTCGATTGCGTGTACTTCTGCCTGAAACACTGTCGGTCGATATCCCATTGGAATAGAAAGACTAATACCTGGGCCACTAATTCCTGCGCCAGAACCTGTATCAGTCTTTGAGCCGTCCGTGTAAAAGATGATTGTACCGGGGTGGAGTGCTGTGAACCTGTCAGTCCAGTCTTCCCTCGCCCAAGTCACTGATTATTCGAATTTGGTGTTAAAACGTAACGTTTTAACCAGATAGTCTGATGGCATACTAAGTAGGTTGTCATTACTTATCCATCCTGACTGCACCGAGTTCAGTGGACATGCCGTATGACATGCGTTAAGCCTGATAACGGCCAGTCTTGCCACTGCCTCGATGTGTATGTGTAGTGGTGGGAGGTTCAGCAGAACCTCCAAGGCGGCGGTAGGGCTGGAGATGAAGGCTCCAAGGACAGCTAGACAGGCTAGTCTCTGAACCTTGTCCATATTCAGCCTACCGTCTGTAGTGGGTGCCCTTCTCCACCATACTACTGCCCCGTATTCTATAATTGGCCTGACAATTGACTTATAGATCCACAGAATTATATCTGGTTTGATACCCCATGCTTTGCCCGCATAGCTTCTGCAGATCCATAAGGCCCTAGTTGCTTTCTCTGTTACCACCCTGAGGTGCTCCTTCCAGAGTAACTTCTTGTCCAAAGTGACCCCCAGATACTTAACAGTTTCTGGCATTGTCAGCTGTGAATTATACATTGAGGGACACTTCAAAGCTCTTAGCGTCCCCCTCCTGCTAAATGGTATCACTGCGGCTTTTGTCGGATTGACACGTAGCCCATTAACATTTGCAGAGCGTTCTTTAGAACATCCGGTAGGACCTCCTCGAATTTGCCTTTAACAGTGATGACCAAGTCGTCCGCATACCCCTGGGTAGAGAACCTAGCTAAGTTAAGTCTCCACATCAATCCATCAACTACCAAACACCACAGGAGGGGGGATAGTACACCTCCTTGGGGGCAGCCACGTGTGGCTTGGGCAGTGATCTCTTCCACTAAGCTTTGTAGTGCCGATTCCGTTGATTTGCCCGGTTGATAGGCATATTGTTTTGGGTGCAGCGGCCGCGTCTTCAGAAATGTGCTCCTAATATGAGCGTCCAGAATCTTTTCCATAGTTTTCATGAGAAAAGATGTTAGGCTAATGGGGCGGTATGACTTGGGGTCGTCCGCCGGTCTTTTACCCACTTTGGGGATAAAGACTACCCTCACTGATCTCCAGGCTGTTGGGATATATCCGAAAGCAAAACTACTTCTATAGATGCTAACCATGAAGGGAATCAGCTCCTCTTGCCCTCTTTGCATGAGTGCCGGGAAGATTCCAACCATGCTGGGCGATTTGAAGGGATCAAATGTCCCGATAGCCCACCTTATCCTGTCGAACGTGAAGATACCTCTTGCTGCTGCCCAATCAGCTCTGTTTGCTCTGTTGGGCGAACTCGTGCAACTGTGGCTATCATTCACGTTATAGTCTAGTCTGCAGCCGGGGAAATGGGTTGCTAGGAGTAGCTTGCCAGTACTTCCGGCATCCTTCGTGATTTCCCCGTTATCTCTTTTCATAGTGTTAATCGAACTGCAACCGTTTTTGGCTAGTACCTTATGCAGTCTTGCCGCTTTGTTAGTACTATTGACACTGTCGCAAAAGTTTGACCAGCTACGCCTTTTGGCGTCTCTGATCTTTTTGTTGTATTCCGTGAGGGTAGAGCGGTACAGGACCCAGTCCCCGTTGCGCTTGGCCCAGTTAAAAAGCTTCCTCACTTCTTTCCTGAGGAGAGCTAGCTCCCTATTCCACCACGGAACACACTTACTTTCTTTTATAACCCTTAAAGGGCAGTTTTCTTCATAAGAGGATACAATTGCCCTGGTGGTATCGTCTACTTTGTAGGTACAAAGGATCCCAAGGTACAGCATTTTAAAAGATGTTTTTTTTTTTGTAAAAAAGTTCAAATTTGTAATACGACGTGTTCCGATTCCATCTGTTCCTGGATGCGTTGAGGCTGATCCAGGAACACAGTTGGATGGATTTTGGTTAAGATTCAAAAAGAAAAAAAGTTTTTCTTACAAGAACCCAATATTTAGTGGTTGGTTTGTATGACAGCCCTATGATGTAATGTTCCGATTTCATCCATTCCTAGATATGTTTTGAGGCATTAAGTTAATTAGTTAAGATTGGTTCATAAAGCAAAAAGTTTTTCTTAGAAGAACCTAATTTCCAGAGGTTGGTTTGTATGACAGCCCTAGCCCTATGATGTTGCGTTCCGATTTCATCCGTTCCTAGATATCTTTTGAGGCTTAACCAGCAACACACTTGGGTGAAAATTGGTTAATATTGGTACATAAAGAAAAAAAATTTCTTAGAAGAACCTAATTTTCAGGGGCAGCCCTATGACCCCATGGTCCGATTCCATTCGTTCCGACATATACCCATAAGTAACTGGTTTATAACTTCGTGTCACATGACTTTCTCCGTAACCCGATATTTAGCCCGGAAAATGACTAAAATTACAATTTCGAACTTTTTTACAAACAACAATGTTTAAAGTGCTGTATCTTGGGATCCTTGGCACCTACAAAGCTGGAGGTGGACTCAAATTAAAGAAGGGTTTGTTCGCTTTAAAAATCCAGTAGACGACTTTCTATTAGGAAGCACCTTTTGGAAATTACAAACCAAAATATGAAAACAGTCCGAATTGAGGTTTTTTGAGGGTCAACCCCAGGTTTTTCAAAGTTGCAGACTTGGTGGTACACTTCTGATATCTACCCTAATAATATCCCAAAAAACGACCTAAAATCATAAAATGACTGGCCTATGTTGAAGACATTTTTAGAAAGTGTACATACATATATGTACGGACTGTACTTTTTTCCGAGTACGCGACTGCATGAGCCGGGTATGATGTAAGAACAGCAATATCGTATATGTACGTCAACAACGTTTAAATTCATTTTGTCTCACTGCTGCCATTTCAAAATCAAATTTTTCAATATCGTATTAGTATGTCCTGTCGACGGTGGCGACAACCAAAAGCTGTGTCTTATATCAAAAATAGCAAATTAATTACAAACTATGCCGCCGGCCAAAACGTGTATAGTACACACGTTGTCGTCATACAGTATACTACGACTACGGCTCTATATAACACGTATTTTCAATTTGTAAAATGAGGAAGAGGAATCGCTCGAAAGCATACCATTAAGCATTTAATTTGATAATTTGGCAACGATCGACTAGTCATGTTTTATTCCATACAATCGACTATTACATTATAAGGGAAGATCAAATCTACTCGTACTCGCAAGGTGCAAGTTGTTGCCAAGAAGCCATCACTACGGCAAATAAATTTTAGATACTGTCTGTCAAAAAAAAAGCTCAAAAACGACGGCACGTCGAAATGCACGTTTTTTTTTGTATTTCTGTCTCTTTCTGATAAAACCATAAATTTGCATACATGTAGAATAAATTGAGTAGCTGAATTTATTTATGTTTATATAAATAAATGTTTTACATACAACATGCACAAAAATAGCCTCACAAGCCGCTAACGTGTTGGAATTTACGTATGAATCGGGATGTCGTCCAAAAATTGTATTTATTGGCATTGCCGTCATCTTTGTCAGACGGCAAAATTTCTACTTCTGCTTTTCTTTTCATTAAATATTTTGTTGATTTAGGAAAATTAATAGAATTTTCGGTCTGGCGGTGGCGTTGGTCTATTATTAAACTACGAGACATCATTCAATTTTAGAAAGTTATTTGTTTCTGCAAACATAAGTATGTACATACATGTATATTATGTAATATATGGTATGAATATATGTATGAATATGTGTGATTTTTTTTACAAATCTATGACAGAATCCGTGTTGACGTTAGAAAAGAATAATTATTGCCTTCAAACTGTTTCTGCTTGTTTATGTACTTAATCAAAAATGATGTTAACAGTTGTCTTCATGGTATATGTATGTAGATACAAAGTGTCATGCAAGTGGTTCGCCATACACCTACGGTAGATTCTACCACAGTCGTGCTCGCTTATATCGAACCCGGTTCTAACGACCTTTCGGCTATAACTAACTATTTTTAATGTAGAATGGAATGGAACCCCTTTATTCACAATACACTGCTTGCCAAACGATTGTTTCTACATTTTCTAATATTGTTTTATAATTGTTTTTCGAAAAAGGTTACACAAAAAGGCCATAAAAAATTGTCATCAGGTTACCACATGCGATTTCTTTTTCGTCAATCTTCGCCCGTAGCTTATAAGGATTCAAAACTGCCAAAAGGTAGGAACTCGAAAAAAATGGATAAAATTTGAAATGAGGATGAATGAGGAATCGTCAATCTTCGCCCGTAGCTTATAAGGATTCAAGACTGCCAAAAGGTAGGAACTCGAAAAAAATGTATAAAATCTGAAATGAGGAGTCCGAATTTGTTTGTAATAAGTAGAGTTAAGGTAAAATTAATAAAAGTGATAACAATTGAGTGCTTGACAATGCTTATGAGTAAGTAATTTTGAGAGAAGCGTCGAGCTTTTATGACTCGGTCTCAAATATTAGGGAAAATTTTGGCAATAAAGCGAGTTTTTCTTTTGTTAAACAGTAATAAGAAATGCTTCACGTTTCAAAGGACGAAAATTAAAGACAAAACCCCAACATAAAATTAGCCGAAAGGAACCACGGTTCATTTTCGCACGATAACACTTGACATGGGACATCATGGATCGCCTTCATTGTCGGGTGGGGTGTAATGATTTGGATAGGCATCAGGTACCCTGATACCTGAGAATTATACTTTGTAACAGCAAATATAAAAAGAAACAAAAAACTGGTTCAAATTGCTTTTCCTATTTTCAAAATTTGCTCGATAATGGGTCATTGCATTTTTAACACGATATCCCTCCCCTCCATATTGTCCAAATATCAGTATACGACATTGGCCGCCTTACTCTCCAGACGTTAATATATATAATATAAAACGTTTGGGGATGTTTAGTTTGCATACTGTACGAGTCTGTAAAACATTTTTCTAATAAAGCTGAACTTTTTGAAAGCATCCGGTCCCCTGGTAAGCTAGTTTCCTAAATCACATTGTAAGAGTCACTCCCCCAACGATTCAACGTAAGGGAGGCTCAACACGTTATTCGATTTATTGAAAAATGTATCAATTATCAAATGTTAAGTTGGAAAATAACCTCATGGCTTAAAAGCTCAATAAACATGATAAAAGTCGCATGTGCTAACCTGATGACAAATTTTAAATTGTTATTTTGTGCATACTTTTTCGAAAAAGAATTATAAAACAATATTAACAAATGGAAAAACAATATTTTTTGTTTTAATTAGCTAAGAATCAAATAGGCTTTTAACTGTAATAATTAAGCAATTTTACCTTTTTGAATTTGGCTGAAATTCAGCCACAACTACTTATGTGAAGGGATGTGCTAACCTGATGACAAGCAGTAGTTCCGGTTATAACGAACCCTCTTATAACGAACTTTCCGGTTATAACGAACCTAATTCCACTTTAAAAACGACCATTTATAACGTACTTTTGGTCATACAATTAGAGGGTTCCCCAGATTTAAGGTACGTTGTCCTCGACACGACTGTATCGGCTCTAGCGATAGCGACTCGCTCATTTCATATAAAAACTCGTTTTTAGAATGAGAGAAAAATGAGAAATGTCACAAGTTTGGGAAAAAATACCGAAAATTGAGGAAAATGCGGAAAAAAGTTTCGTCCCAATCGGGATTCGAACCTCCGACCTTCAGTCACAAGGTCAGCAAATCAACCTACTGAGCTATAGACGCTTAGAGGTCCTGATGCAAAAATTCAAATGTGACATTTCCGAAAATTGAATAACTCGATATTTCTCCCGCTGGGGCTCTTCTCCATCAAACAGACAAAGTTCCGCGTAGTTCCCATAGAGCTGGTAAGTTGCCATGCCATAAATACTACAGACATGCACCGCAGTTGGTGTATAGAATGAATTAGTTAAAACTAGCACCCACGAAATTGGGAACCAGAATTAATACAGTAATTACAAAATGCTTCAATGAAAAAATAACAAATTGTCGACTTCTTGGTAAAAATATAAATAAAAAAAGTTACCTAAACTAAAAACTTTTTTTCATCATAAATGAGTTTAATACTAACCAAACACCCCTATAAAAAATAAAACTGAATTAAAAACGAGACCGAGGCTAATTTCGGGCGCGGCCGAAATTTGAATACCCGTCACATTTGAATGAAACTTAAGCTCCTTTTGTGTTAAAAATTTCTTCCGCAGCCCTATATGAGGTGTTGCGATTCCATCTGTTCCTGGATACGTTGGGGTTAATCCAGGAACACACTTGGATGTATTTCGGTTAAGATTCAAAAAGAAAAAAGTTGTTCTTACAAGAACCTAATATTTGGGAGTTGGTTTGTATGACAGCCCTATGATGTAATGTTCCGATTCCATCCATTCCTAAATATCTTCTGAGGCTTTACTAGCCTAAGGTGACCAGATTCCCGAAGGCCCAATGCAGTACACATTCCGGAATTCGGTTTTCAGACAAAGCAGCCTCAATCGTACTATTTTATTATTTGTTATCATTCGCTTAATGTTATCAAAACAGCACGGTCCCGATGTGATCGCATTATGCGGCGTCAACTGTATGTCACGAGGCTACCACTATGATGGATGCCATAAAACGACCACATATTCTCCATCCTTTCATAAGTGATATTTTCCTAAACGGAATACAGCAAGAATAGTAGCCCTTATTCTGGGAAATGTGTGGTGAACCTTGGGAAAGCAAGGGACGTAGCCAGCGGAGGGGTCCAGGAGTCCTTAACTTCGCACAGTATTTCTAATTTATTCATTCCTAAAACTCTGCCGAAATTAAGCTTGCAGTCAGATAAATTGTGTCATCTGGACGAAAGTTGTGACTACATAATAAACAATTTGAAACACATAAAAATCTGGTGACCGAAAATTGGGATGGTCTTTCATAATGGAAACTTCAACAAATTTCGTAAGACCTCATACAGGCTACACAATCTGACATAAAATATTTCCCTGTAAGAATGAAGTAATTTTTTTTTAGCTGTGCGAAGGGAAGGCAAAAGCAGCACGACGCGGGCACCGAATACTCGATCGTACTTTCCATAGTTCTGTAGTTACTGCTTCGTGCATATACCATGGCCCACGAGCCCTTCTATAATAATTGTACAGAAAAGAAGTCTTTGGCGTTGTAGACGTGGCACTGTCTGCTTCCGATGATAGCGGAGCAATTAAGTAATCGTGCGTGCTATCGTGCTCGTCCAGCCTCGTCAAGCGATAAAATTGAATTCGACACAGGAACAGTGGGACAGGAGGCATATTATTCATTGGGGCAACGCCGAAACTAGTGTCTACAATTCGCAACATGATTCTAATAATGTCATAACTTCTGAAGCCCAGCTAAATCCTGGCTACGTCCTTGGAAGGTTCTGTTGGTACTAAACAGGACCCAGAAAAGATCTCTCAACTTCTAAATGTTCTCATTGACAAAACATCATCGGCATGTGAAGTGCAAATGTATGTTCTAACACGCAAAGTTATAACAGGCATGGAAGAAGTGTAGCCAGGATCTCGTTTAAAAGGGGCAAACCCAAACAATTGTTTAACACAATGAACCCGGATTTTTTTTAGGGTTAGGAATAGGTATTTAATTCAAATGTACGACAAAGATTAGGACTTTTTGTCAGTTTAAATTGTCGGTTTTTTTAAAACCATATTTCAAGAAAGGACAATTTATAATCCAATTTGTTTCAATACGGATTCGATTTCCGCTTTCTAGACAGTCGATACTCAGTGATTTTTCAACTTTTGAATATCAGTGTTCGAAACTGCAGTCTCAGCAGCATTGTAGGGATGATGATGGCCCTTTCCCTATCTATGACTATCCGTGACCCTGAGACAAAAATCATGAAACTGTTTATTTGAAGTACGAAAATTATCAATCATTGCGCAGATAATTCTTAAGCGGATGGCGACCCTCTGGGGATTTATCCCTACTTTATTGGATTTAGTCGAAATATAGGAGAAATCCTTGCAGAGTCCTTTAGTTTGAATTTTCTTTTTCCTAAAGAGGTTGATAGGGGAATCGGATGGAGTACAGTAATTTTTCCATCGTTTTGTGAAAAATTTAAATCGCATCTTTACATGGCTGTTACTTCTGAACCTTGGCACCTATATATGCTTGAAATTTTTACCAAATACGGGCAGTGCGGTCCTCTATACATGGCTGTTAAATTTCAAAATTTTCCGCTCCAAAATTTCCAAATTAGGGACAATTTCCGATTGATACGATTGAAATCCCGAACGCAGATAGGTAGGACCTTGAAATTTGGAGACAATGTGAGCGGTGAGCGCCAAGTATAGCTCTACAGCTACAAGTGTGAGGTAGAGCCTTGAAATTTTCACAAGTCTGCCAATTTTCAAATTTATTGGACAAATTTTATAGAGTTTTCGATTAGAAAAGACGAAAGTGCGATTTGGGCAGCTGTAAATCTCGAACGCAGATAGGGGGACCCTAAAATATGGAGAAATGAAAGTAAATGTAGTCCCTAGGTTGTGGAGCTACCTGGCGCTTACATTTAGGTATGTACATTAAATTTCAGAACGATTGACCAAAGAGTTCCGAAATTATCGAAAATGAACGTTTGCCACATGAAAGTGAGATTACCGTGCTAATAACACCTAACGGACTGACTACAGGCCTCACCGAGGAAGTTATTATGCAGTCATTTAGGTTTCTTTGGTGTGGCGTTGGGAATGCTGTTCATTTACTAATGCTGTACGACAACTCAAAATGCTGTACGTCTGGTCAGCTTATACTAGCCACACATTGGGCTGAAGTTTGGTTAAGTTTGATTCACAAAGAAAAAAGTTGTTCATGCAAGAACCTAGTTTCCAGCAGTTGGTTTGTATGAGAGCCCTATGACGTAGTGTTCCGATTTCATCTGCTCCTAGATATTTTTTTGAGGCTTTACTAGGATTACATTTGGATGAAGTTTGGACGGTTGGCTTAACAAGGAAAAAGTTTTTCTTAGAAGAATTTAATTTTCAATGGTTCGTTTGTATGGCAGCCCTATGACGTAATGTTCCAATTCCATCCGTTCCTAGATACGTTTTGGGGCTTTACAAGAAACACACTTGGGTGAAGTTTGGTTAAGATTGGTACATAAAGAAAAAAGTTTTTCTTAGAAAAACCTAATTTTCAGGGACAGCCCCATGACCCCATGGTCCGATTCCATTCGTTCCGGCATATATACAGCGTACACTAAAAAGAAACTTGTGTACAAATTTTCAGCCCGATAGCTTCAAAACTGAGGGACTAGTTTGCGTTGCAACAGACGGACAGACAGACAGACAGATAGACGGACAGACAGACAGACAGACGGACATGGCTCAATCGATTTCTCTCGTCACGCTGATCAATAATATATATACTTTATATAGTCGGAGGTGCTTCCTTCTGTGCGTTGCAAACTTCATGACAAAGTTAATATACCCTTTCACATAGTGACGGGTATAATTAAATTCTTAACGGTGTGTGAGAAGCGTGAATTACACCGTGAATGGTAATTTCAAATTGCAGTTTTGCACGAGCCAAAGTCAATTTTTGTCTCACATTCCTTTTTCTTACATAATATGAGCATTAATGATATTTTTGACAAAGTTTCACCGTTTTTAGGTCGGTTTTCATTTCTAGAATTTCCTCGATAGTGGACACAAATCAAGAAAACACTGGGGTTTGAGATACCCCAGTCGCAATTTCATACGACGGTGTTCCCTTCTCATAGTGTATTCAGAACAACCTGAGGTCGCAAATCATGCACATGTGAGTAGAGGTTATTTACGTAGAAACACAAATCGGCCAGCTACACTGGGGAGCAAAATAATGGCGAAAGCAGAAATGCTGGGGTGTGAGTATCTGCTGTGCATTTCTCCCAGTGTGTCTTTTAAGGGTTAATATGCCTTTCGAAAGATTGAGTAACGGGCCACCTTGTGTGAGCTTTGCACGTCTGTCAGTATACATATAATTCATCAACAATGAGGCACCCAGTATGCATATAATTTACATCAATGTGGCAGCCGCCAGCTTCCGAAACTGGAGGAGAAGGTCTTCTCTCCTACACTGAAAAATCATTTGCTAAAAACAAAAAAAAAATAAAACAAAAAATGCTTATTTATTTATTTTAAGCAAAGAAACAAGAAAATATGTATGTACATCTTAAATCAGGAAAAATTATTCCTTGGTTGTTTTTTGTTATATTTATACCCTAATACCCATAAGATGGTATAGGGTATATTGTTTTTGTTACGCCGATATTATGTAACACCTCAAAGGAGCCACCGGCGGTATGGCAAAGTATATATATAAATGATCAGGGTCGGTCCCTGAATCGAATAAGCCATGTCTGTTTGTCTGTCTGTCCGTGTGTCTGTCTGTTAGCACGATAACTCCCGAAATAATGAAGCTAGCAGTTTGAAATTTTGGTCAAATGTTTTTTTTTGCTAAAATCTTGAACGGTATTGAAAATGGGCCAAATCGGACTACATGTTCCCCTACCTCCCATACAAACTACCCCTCCTTGATATTTTAATTCAGCCGAAACTTTCGGTAGGATATCGTTATCGACTTGAAATTTTGATCAATGTCTCATTCTGACATATACTTTGAGTTGGTGCAAATTGGAGTAGGTCCGACTACCCCTACCCCTACTTCCCCTACAAAGTTATATTCAGCCATATCTTTTGATAGAATGTAACGAAAAACTTCAAATTAGTATCAAATGGTAGCCGTTGGATGCCTTGACAAGGTAATAAAGATGTGTCAGGTCCGACCTCCCTCCCCCACAAAAAATATGAAATTGAATATTTGGGGTTTTGCGTGCCTTCTAGGTCTGTACATGGGTATAGGGTTAGATTAGAACTCAATCTCGTTTTTCTTGTTTTTAGTAAATGATTTTTTCAGTGTACTGAGTACTCCCAGCGAGCTCAACCGTGCATTCATCGCCTTTGACATGCGATTACCGTCCATTCGTTGTACGTGCAATTGCAATACTTGTAAGCTTTGCGATTTTCGATAGTTCCAGCTCACTGTACAATTGATACAAAACTTGTGCTTGTCCTTGTTTGTACCGGATGCGCCATTGATGTCGCTCGCGAACGGCTCCGAAAATTCGCCGAATTACCTTTCGTTCGAATCGGTCCAGCAAAATTTCGGAGGATTGGGTGATGAGGGTTCATGTTGTGTGCTAGTGCTAGCGACGGAAAGAATTTGACTTTTCCTTAATAATCTAACTGGCTTAATACTTTGTTCAAGGTCAAAAATTACTGCAACGTTTCCGCGTTATTCACATACATACGTCTATATTTAGACATTATAAAAAACAAATGTAACAATTATCTTTTTTTGCTTTAATTGTTTTTTCTTCACTTCAGGTTGGAAAAAAATTCTCTATTGTTGGACAGTCCCCATTTAAACGTTTCATATGAATCTCAAACTGCTTTTGGCACGACTATTTAATTATTATTAATATCAATGAATTTCCATTCAAACATTTAAATTAATTGCGACAAAGAAGAAAAAACCGTTAAATCTCTTTCATTTCAAACAAGCAGCGCAGCGTATGGAATCAATAACATAATATACTAACTATACCACTAATCTAAACAACCTTGCGCAAAAATTCAATCTAATCAATCATTTGCGCCAGATACACACAAACATAATGCAACATTGTAAAATGTTAATATGTAGTGTGCATATTTTAGTCTGCGCTAGCCGTGCTTGCATAAATATCGATGTATATACGTACGTAGGAGACGAGAGACACAATATACCATAAAATGCTTCTTAAAAAGTTTCACTAATTTTGAATCGTCTATTCATCAGCATCAGAGCACTGGTATTTCCAACCGTGTTGTTTGCTGAATTCTTGTTAGATCAAGTATACAAGTTCTTGTCCACGTCAAATTCTATTATCGTCAAAAAAAAAACCTACAAAAAAGGCGCTTTCAATTCACTCTAATTCCCAGTCGCCCAGAAAAATTTCCTCTTTTATATTTATGTTATGTAAGAAGAATGTCTTAAAATTCTTAGGTTTATTTAATTTTTTTTATCTGATTCGTTGTTTCTATCTTTCTCCTACCTCTAGTGCTGCCGTCTTTGGCTGTTTCTATAAATTTACTAACTTATACGAGCATGGACCCATAAAGGCATCCGTATACGAACTTTTAACAGTGATTTCATTAAAAATGTAAGCTATCTGGTAGCGCTCTAACCATTCTATAGGTAAATAAAAAGATATATGAGTGCTTATGTGTGTTTTTGAAATGGTTTGACAAGGCCGTTTGGACAACTTTTATGACATTCGTCGAAAAAAAAAAAAATTGAATACATACTAATGACTGGCAATATAGTTTTCTAATCGCATGAGAAGAATAGTGCGACTAAACCTTTTTTGGAGAAAGGGTCAAACATTAGTAAAGACATCTCAATTTTATTTTAGTAACAGACTATAAAATGAATAAATTGTACTATTTTGACGCCATTGATTACTACAAAAAAAAAACAGCAATTTGTAATAGCGAAAAAATCATTGATAATTAAATTGTTGGATTGCATTTTAGATAGACCTTGCGCAATGGATACGCTCGCGTATTTAAATTTTGCAATACTGATCTCAACCAAACTTTGGCCATTTACCTGTTTTGGATGAGATCATCTCTGAAGTAACTGTCATCGATAACGAAAAGAGGTAATATCACAAATCTGACAAAAGACGAAAAAAAACATACTCATTTTTAAATTTCGCATTGTCTATACAAACGGATCCAAAAACGTATCAGAAAACAACATTTTTAATGGCAGCACACAGAAAAAAAACGAGCTGATTATGATATGAGTTCTTGTTTGGACTTGACAATCTGAAAGATAGTCTGACGGATCGAAATTCCATTTTTCATGTTTTGTATGTTATATAGTATTTCTTACTATTATTCTAAATTTGTCCGGTTTCAATTTTTTTCTATAAACCTAAGCTATATGCTGTCTACTATGTATGTAGGTACAATATACTTTTATATTTGATTTTGTCCTATTCAGGTTTTTCACATACAGTAGAGTCCCGATATTCCGGATTGATTGGGCCGGACCCTATCCGAATTTTCGAATTATCCAATTTTTCAAACGCACTAAATGGTACTATGGTGAACGACATTTTTTACTGAAATCACTAAAAAATGATCCATTTTAACGTTAATTAAAAAAATTCTGTTTTCGAAATATGCGCTCTCTTAAGTGCAAAGACAAATATACGCTTCAACAATCTTTAGAAAAATTATTGTTATTTTTTTATAAAATCCATAAAAATTTTCCATTGATCCGAATTATCCGATTATCGGGATTTCGGAATTTCGAGGTCCGAATTATAGGGGTCCTACAGTAATCATTTTGGACTAGCACGAAATGCTAATGAGAAATTCATAAGAAAGCTGACTTGGTCAAACAAGCAATAAATAAAGCGATAACAAATTTATACACAACAAATTCGACTTTTTGTTCATTCCGCCTTCTGTAGTGTTAGTAACTAATGGTGGAATATTATATACATACATATAATATGACTTGTTCGCTTGTATGTATTTCTAAAGTGAAAAAATACAGCTTTAATCAGCTGATTAGAATAAATAAACAACATGGCGCAGAGTGTATAGTATATGGTTCACAATAATTAGCGATCGAACGGTCTTTGAACATGCATGATGAAAACATATGTGTGTACATTGTATAGATAGTGTGTACTATAAATTTCAAGTTCGAATCAATGCTGTTTCAAGTCTTTGACCTCACGACAACGCGACGTTTATTCGCTGGAACGACGATGGTAGTTATCACGTTATTACAAGAAACACACGTCAGTTTTATATTACAATTTGGTAGTAGTTATAGTGCACGAATAGATAATACAGTAGACGCTCACAAATTAGAACTCTCAAAAATTAGAATCTTCCAGAAATTAGAACCACATCTTTCACTTCATTACATGCTCTGAAATTAGAACCACCAGTTCTAATTTCAGAGCGGATAGTGCATTGAGATTCATTGATGCGTATAAATCCTTTTTACCTGGAAATTTTGCGTTGCAAAATAATACCTAGAATTTTATCTAATAAATTGGGAATAATTCTGGTCTGGTTCGAATGTTTTTGTACTTTTGTTTCGCGGAGAAAGTTATTCGGGACTCGGTTTGAATCGAAAAGTATTTAAAGTATGTCTGCTAAACGTTCAAAAAACACTTTGTCTTTAGAACAAAAAGTGAAAATATTAAAGAGACTTAACGAAGGTGTTAACGGCAATCGATTAGCACTGGAGTATAAAGTCTCAAAGTCCGCTATAAGTTACATTAAATCTAAAAAGGAAACGATTTTGGCTGCGGTTTCTAAAACATATCAGGAATCACGAAAAAAATCTTTACATAGTGCAGAATATCCCGAAATGGAAAACCGTTTGTACGAGTGGTTCCTGAAGCAACGCGAAAAAAAAAGTGTACATTGACTGGACCAATATTTAAGGCAAAGGCTAAAAGTATTTTCCTAGACGTTTATCCTGAGAAAAGTGTATGTGCATTTAATGCAAGTCATGGTTGAATTACATCACCCGCGTCAGCATCGGCATCGGCATCAGCAGAAAAATTTCAGTTCAGAACACACGCATTTGCCTTTGATGACCCACAATGACAGCAGCGGCAGAAGCATCGGGAGATAGTTGAAATAGATTACACGCGTCAGCAGCAGCATCGGCAGAATTTCATAGCTGACAAATATGCTGAATGCCAAGTCTTCTGCCCAACATTTTTGTCAGCAATGTAAAATGCATTGGGCTTGACGTTTCACGATGCCGATGCTTCTGCTGACGCGTCTAATCTATTTCAAGCATGGGTCATCAAAGGCAAATGCATGTGTTCTTGTGCTGATGCCGATGCTGACGCGGGTGATGTAATTCAACCATGACGGGTGGTTTACGAAGTTTAAAAATCGGCACGGCATTCGATACTTAAAAGTACCCAAGCAACAATTCGTTTGCTTTAAAGAAGCACTTCACACTGTAGCAACCATATAGTACCACGAAATTCATGTATCGTGTGACATCGCTTAAAGTAATATATTGATCCGATAAAACATCCTTAAAGTATTTTCCGGAAAGCTTCTATCATCATTATGGAATAAATTTGAAGACGGTGGTATAAAACTTGGATAAAACTGTCTCTAAACGTTAAACTAAAAAGATACTCCTTTAAATACTCCACTGTTGTGTTTATTGGATGATACAGCACACAAATGCATTAGTCTCTAAGTTAACTCACACACATGCATATATTCTTCTATAGCTCAGTCGGTGTCATTTTTATAGTGTGACATTCGTATGGTCATCCAATAAATTGTTCACCGTAGTTTTATAGAAGGATGGACTTTGTGATTTTTAATGAATTGACACTTGTGCTCTGAAATACATAATTTCTACATTATAAATCCTAGAAATCGTGCATGAAATCCACACGTACGCACTCATTGTTATCTTCGAAACCAATTAGAGTGATCTCTGCGCAGAAATTGACTTTATTTTATTGATAAATGTACAGATTTAGAGTGCATTGCAGTAGATACGATAAAGAATCGTCAAGCATTTCTATAGAAGCAAGTAGTGTTTACGAGCAATCCTGACTATATGTGATGTTGGCTGAGTGGTAGCGTGTAGGACGGGCAATCAACAGACACGGGTTCGATTCTAGCTGCAGGAGTTTTTTCTATTTTTTTTTTTTTCAAATTCGTTCAATGACAGAAAATGGTGATATAAAGCAAATTACGTATGTCTTTTTCGAAGCATAATTTAGTGCTACAATAAGATTCTATTGGATGAAAAAACCGCGCCAAATGCCATTATTGGAATGTTATTCAGTGGTTATACCCTGTAAAGTGCCCATATTAATGTTAGAAGAGAATATTTAACGAAGTATTATAGGGATGAAATTGTTACTTGGGTAGGTGGTGAGATACTTTCGTGTGATGTTGGCGAGAAAAGCCCTTTTATGAATAGGCTTCGTGCAAAAGTTGCAGAAATGGTCCTTTTAGAAACCCAGATCTACAATGTTGATGAATGCGGTTTTTTTTCGGTGTTTGCCAAACAAAACATATGTTTCTGCCAACGAAACAAAGTGCACCCGGACACAAAATTCAAAAGGAACGCGTTTCTATTTTACTGGGTGCAAATTCTGATGGGTCGCATAAATTGAAGCCGTTGGTTATTGGAAAGGTTAAGAAACCGAGATGTTTTAATGGATTCAACAACCCACTGCATTACGATTGTTCAAGAAACGCTTGGATGACATCTCGAATTTTTCTTTTTGAAAGACTTCAAACCGAAGACGGGAATATAGTCGCCTATTTCTTTCCGCCAAATGTTACAGCAGCAGTTCAACCAATGGACCAAAATCCAATTAAGTTAACGAAACTTATTTATAGAAATAAGTTACTCGCAATTGATCGCTGAGGGTGTCTAAAAAAGCATTCAGTTCGCGATGCAATCATGCATATCAAGGAAGCATGGGATGAAGTGCCATCAAGTATAATTAAAAACGCATGGTCTAAGTTGTTAAATTGGGACAATGACCAATTTGATAGTGAGGATGATTTACCGCTTGCAGAATTTTTGCCAACTCGAAATATCACTGAAGTGCAACTTCTCGAAAATAGCCAAGCCATGCTTGCATCAATCATTCCAGAGTATATTATCACTATAGAGGAAATTGAACAGTGGAATGAAGATGTTTATGACGATGCATCAGACGGAAATCACGCAAGCAACGGTGAGTCTTTGCAAAGCAGCGACGATGATGTTCATGATATCGTGGAAGCTGTTTCCTACTCTGCAGCCATTGACAGTGTCAACACTGTAATAAGGTGGTGCAAGAACAGTCAATTGTATTCGGCTAGACATATGCACAATCTTTTAGCAATCCGTTAACGACATAGTTGAATAAAATATAAACAAACCAAGAAAACAAGCAAATATTACCGATTATATGAAGAAAATTTGATTTGTAATTAACATGTATTATTTTTAAGTTCACTACAACGATTAATAAATAAATTACGAAATATCTACGTCTTTTTTATCAAAAATAAGGCAGAAAATAAAAACGTCCAGAAATTAGAACATTTCAGAAATTAGAATCACCTCATTTACCAAGTGGTTCTAATTTCTGAGCGTCTACTGTAATAACGAATGCCTATACTGGTCGTTGCATATGGGAGCAACGCAACATGTTATTATGATTGAACCTTAAATTATTATTGCTATGCATGCAATGCGTATATTAGACTATGCATGTAAAAAATTCAAAACATTTTCGGTGATTTCCACAGATTGTGAAAACCGCAGATGCCAAAATTCTAAAATAAGTCTGAAAATCGATTCCGAAGTTTGCAATCAAGTTTTGTGCATTTACGCATATCTTCTCCACTAAAGCAAATTTTAACAGGTCTTATTCACACCGCCCACTCTAGCACTTACGCCGCCTCGGACAAGAGGGCAATTTGTCGCCCCTTAGGTACTTATGAGAAAAACGGAAGCGACTGCACATTTTTATAAAGACAACACAAGAATGTATGATCACAGTAGGATTCGAACCAACGCTGCAGTATTTCAGAGGATGGAATCTTTACATAGGCCCAGATAGAAGAAATTATGTAGTTTGCTATCATACAGAACCTTAAGCTGTATTCACCACAGTTCAGTAAAGATTTGTAAGGAGTTTTGGAATTCCAAAAATTAAAGCCTAGTATTGAATTTAAAAAAACACGCATGGGAACCTGGCGACGTGTAAACCGACGCGACGTAGGATATCAAAAATTTTCCACTAAAGCAGAAACACATTTTAGAAAACTATGCTCTAGAAAATGTTGTGCCAGAGAATGGTGCTCGTTTTAATTACTAAACTTTTCGCAGCGCAGCAGCGGACAGATTTTTTTAAGTGAGTGCAACTTGCGTGGTTTATTTTCATGAATAATTCTTAGGGAATAAAGTCAGAGCTGATTAAATCGGGGGAACCAAATGCCGATACATATTGGCATGTCCGGAAACAAATTAGGGAGGACTGCTATTGTGAATCTGGCAGTGTGTATAGGTACTGTGGCTCCCATCTTGTTCCTAATTAGTTTCTCAATCCTAGATCACGAATCAATGAAACGATTTATTCGCGAAGAGATTAGGCGATTTGAATTTGAATTGCTGTGAATGGTGGATGGAAGTTATAGAGAAAAACTCCAAAATGTTAGTGATGGAAATGGTGCCTTTTTCCCGGAAATCAAATCAAATACAATATTTTGCATAAAATTTAACTAATAATTATTAGGTGGCCCTTCTCTTTATAAAAAATTAGGGATCATGAAAGCAGGTCAAATCAACATCGGCCTTGTTTTTTAATTAGCTAACCTACACTATCCGGGGTAATTTTCATACAAACGCTAACCTGTGACTTTATTCAGGTTAGAAATTATATTGCTATCCAGATTTAATGAGCTTTCCAAAACTCGCCTAAATGTATGCAATCCCAATTATTTTCTAGTACGTTTTCCAATGACTAGCAAAAATTAAATTTTGAAATGAAAAGTTCTAAGGTATAGTTTACATGCAACACACAAGTGTGTGCAAAAAATATAGTTTTTGTTTGTAAATTCATGTTAAAAATGTTGTTCGTCGAATTCTTATTCTAACAAAATTATGATTCCTACATAAAAATATGTTTTCATTAAAAAAAATTACATGTTAACTTTTGCGTTTGTAAAGTGAAAACGGGGCTTTAATATTTTTGAGCAATGGTTTGAAATTAATGGCAATGCCTACGTGACAATTTGAAATTTAACCTGGATGCTACCCTCGATAGTTTTTTTTGCGCGTCTAGGTTAGCAAACCCGCCCCCGATGTAAAAAAAAAAACACGGCCATCCTAGTACCTGGTGAAAATAAGAGGGAATAAGCATTTTAGGATTCTAAATAATTTGTTTATTCATATCGATTGTCTGCTCTTCAAAGCCTCACAAGAACTCTGCATCTTTCAAAAGAGAAATTAATGACACATTTGATAAATAAGTTCAGTTTAAAATTTAATGCCATCAGGCAGGAACCTTATGGCATTTAATTTCGTCCCTTTTTATTTCATCTGCATTTTTTAAGGTTTCCATTCCACTAAATCAAAATTAATATTAAATTTTTCGTTGCAGCTATTTACACAAAATTTTTTTTTTTATTGGAGTGCTAGCAAAAAAGCCTCTCGGCTTGCCATACTTAGAGCGGACACTGCTTATTTACTCACTTAGCAAAAAAAAAAAATCAAAATCGCAAATCACTTTATGACTCTACGATGCTAGTAATCTAGAGGTCCGGAGATCGAATCTCGGCGTGGTCCAGGAAATATATATAGCAACATTATGTACACTCCGAAACTATATGCAATGTAACGTTGACTCCAAGTAGAACGGCTTGAAAGCACCATGCTCCACAAGGGGTTACGGTACAGAGAAGGAGACAAAGTTTTTTTTTTTAGTAGATTTAAGATTTCGATGTTTGGAATCAGGCGTTGGTTGTATAATAATGTTAATGATAATTGATCCTAGCTCGAAAATTTACCATTATATTAATTAGATGTGATCCTTCATACCAAATTTTATTTAGTCGAATCATTTTTAAATTTAGAAAAAAAGCCTAAGGGTAATTAATGTTGTTGTTATCTGTAGAGCACCAGCAGTCTAAAACTAGCCTAAGTAAGAAAAATTATTTTATTATTTTAGGTTACAAAACGGACAAAAATGACATACAAATTTGCGTCAGAATTCACAGCTTTTGTCAGCATCCAAGTCAGAATCATCGAAAATATATAGGTATACATTCCAAGTTTCATAAAAATCAGTTTATGTTTTCTTATAATTAAATTAAACACTATGCTCCGACTTGATTTCTTTATCGGCCGTTTATTCAGTTGTTTGTTTTTACCAAATAGTCCCATTTTAACTTTATGTCTCACATGACTTTTTAGTGCTCTAAAAAAAAAACTCTCGCGATTTTTCGCGTGTCCTCGCCGTCTTTTAAAATTATTTGGAAGACAAAACTTTAACAACTATAGCAAGGTAACAAAGTATAAAAAAGACTTTGACAATTTCTTGGACCTCAATAGGTAATTGTTTCATTCAGAACTCAAAGTCCTATTATCACATCACGTTTTTCCATTTCCTTGATTTATAGAACTATGCATTTATTTCAGCAATCGTAATTTTAAATATTTAATCTTTTTGAAAATGCTATATGATTGCCATTAAAATAAATAAATGGCGCGACTAAGGCCGCAGATGTGTTATTGGCATCCAATTTTCAAAATCTTAACAGTTTTTTTGTTGTTGAGGCACTGAGATCAACAGCACGCTTAGAAGTCCTATTTACCCCCATAAATTGATACTCCTTTAAAATCTGAGTGAGATCATATTCCGTCACATGGCTCAAGAGTTCGAACACTATAAACTGATTTCGATCACGGTGAAGTTGTGCATAAGTGCGCTCTGGCTCTCCCTACGGACTTCCGCCAGAAGAAAAAAAGGGCATTTTGGAAGGACGTTGACACAATACATCAAAGTATTCCAGATACCGAGTTCGCGTTCTTTGGAGGCTATTAAAATGCCCATGCGGGTGAACCAGACTACGAAAGATTGCCATGGTGAGGAGGGTACCCCTTCTATGGTCACAAATAAGGAAGGTAAAACTATCCTATAACCATACGCAGGTCACACGGTACGGCCATCTTAAATACAGTAGGGCCTCGGTTTGCGTCCGTAATTGGTTCCCAGAAATCGCGACGCAACACAAAACAACGCAAAACGAATTGTGAATTTTCGAAAGCAAATTTTAGAATTTTGTAAAGAAAAGGCATTAAAATAACGACGCAACTAGAATTTTCACAATGCAAATCGAAAAAAGGTGTTACTTCTAAAACATTTCAAAAAACAACGCAATCTGAATTGACGCAAATCGAGGCTCTACTGTACATGGTTTGTGAAAAACAAGAAACACCTGATCACCTATAGGAGTGGTGATTCTTTGGTTAGCCAACACCGATTGATCCTGTCAGATATTATTTTGAAAGTAGAAGGAGCAAGAAACAGAGGAGCTCTCAAGTCAGTCGAAAAAATCAAGTGGCACAATCTCACAAAACGAAAACTTTCAACCTTTAGTAGCTGCACTTATTGATGTGGCTGCTGAAATTTTAGTAGGTAAAAGTAGGTACTAACATCGTCAGTTCACGTGAAATCCATGCAAATACTGTCAAAATTTTGATGATCGTGAAATTGAATTCGCTTGGTGGTACTCACTTCACATGAAAGTCTCCACACCGGTTTTTGACATTTCGCCAGCGAAAATAATGCAGTTGCACTTTATTTCACAATGAAAAGATGTCATCGACAATCAATCAGAACGCGAGTGAACATTTATCTTACATTGAGTGAATAAAAAGCAGTCTCCACGGCACCGTTTTCACGGGAGACATATATGCAAGTTTTTCGCTCGGTGAACTCAGTACATACCTTAAGGCGGAAAAGCCACTTGGAGTTACGAAAGGTCCACAATACACGAAGAAAGAAACACTGTGGAGGAACGTCGAAACTAAAAAAGTAGTGCAAGCCAAATCTAACGCATTCAAAATGTGGGCGACATATGAGTCAAGGAGTGCAACCAAACGGGTTCAACTTCGAAAAAATTAGATGGAATGCCGAAAGAATCTAGAGGAGCTGGTAGCTCAGACAAAAGCAAAGGCAACATATAAATTTAACCAGAATTAGAAAATCAGACTGCAAACGAAATGGCGTCATTACGGGGAAAACCTAAGCAGGATGCCAATGCCAGGGTGGCTGAATATAGCTTTGTAGAAAATGTAGGGGTAGTCAGGTGTAGTACCCCACATCCATCAACTCCAAAGTATACAGGGTGTCCGGAAACTGCCGCATAAACGCACCGGATTATGATTCCTCAGTTGATTTCCAGCAAAAAAGTTGTACGGAACATACCCCCTCAGCTTAACCCTTTAGCTGCATTCAAATATTTTTGAAAAAATCATTTTTTTGTACGACTTAATGCCTAATATCTCCAAAGCTAGACCAGCTAGAACAGTGAAATAAAATGATTATTACAGCCAACAAACTACAAACTGTAGTCTAGCGGTTAGTGCGCGCACCTTCAGTGCACAGGGTCATGAGTTCGAATCTCACCGTGTTCCATGGTGTTTTTCGAACTCACGAGCTTGTGACGGACTATGATCTCACTCAGATGTTAAATGAGTCCCCTTTTGTGGGGATAAATAACACTGCTGAGCGTGATGCTGATCTCATTACCTCAACAAAAAAGCAGATAAGATTTTGGAGGATGTCACTAACACATCCTGCGGCCTTAGTCCAATGTTGGATTGTCGCGCCTGTTATTTATTTTTAAAATAAAACTAACTACACTAAAATCGGATAAGAGGTTTGGTTTTTACAGAGCTTCAAAGTCAAATTTGCGTGATTTGACCCAAAAACAATCCTTTTTTCCATCTCAATTTTCTCCAACTTCTGCCAAGGTGAGGTGCTTGTACGATTCTTTTAAAAATTGGCGCATAGTCTTACAATCATATCTTTCTTACATCATTTTGATCTAGCTCCATTACTTCTAACAGTTTTTACGTTAAGTGTAAAAAACTAGGGTTAATTTTAGCTCGAATTCAGTACAATTCAATTCACTGCCCCTAAAGATCTGCAATATATTCAAAATATGTCGAAATCGAGCCAAAATTAACCCTAGTTTTCTGCACTTATGGTACTTTAAGTCGAGCAAGAAAATGATTTTTTCAAAAATCTTTAAATGCCTGTGGCAGCTAAAGGGTTGAGCCGAGGGGGTATGTTCCGTACAACTTTTTTGCTGGAAGTCAACTGAGGAATCATATTCCGTTGCGGTTATGCGGCAGTTTCCGGACACCCTGTATATCATAATTAGGCATTGATTAGCCATAGCCACATTCTGTCAAAAATTATGGCTAAATTAAACATGGAGGGGCCATTTGTATGGGAGTTAGGGGAACCTTTAATCCGATTTGGGCCACTTTCATTACCATCCAAGATTTTATCAAAACAATTATGTGACGAAAATTTCAAAACGCTAGCTTTATTATTTTGGGAGTTATCGTGCAAACGGACAGACACACGGACGGACAAACGGACACGGCTTATTCGGATCAGGGAGCGATCCGTGTTCATTTTTATTATATACATCCGGTAGCTCCTTTAAGGTGTTACATTAGCCGTGTTTTTTTTTTCAACAGCTAACCTACACTATACGGTGTTATTTTCATACAAAGTACATATACCATCTAATGGTAATTAAATGATCAGATGTAAGTCATTCGAGATTTCTAAAATCTAAAATTTTGCTAATTTATGTATTATGTATGTACCTTTACTAAGAAAAATAAAATCAGATAAAAATTCAAATTAAAAAAAAAATAACAATCAGATTTATCATTCCAAAATACATGTATGTACATTTAGTTCAAATACAGCTGCAATTTTTCCGCTTATGTCAACAACAAAATTTCGCTGCGATACTGAAATTGCATTTATAGAATAATTATTATTGAGCACGCGGCTAATGCCGATATTTACGAGTACGTTAACATTACTAACGTACTATCTATAAATAAAAGTATATTTTTATACGAGTATCTGAACAGGCCGTTTTTATTTGGTAATTTTCCACTCACATATGAAATGTTATCAACTTTTTTTGTTACTTAATTTCTTCCAATTTTTTTTTTATTTTGATGAAAATAAGTTATATTTGTCCATTATTTGATTGGAACTTTAGTCAGACACGTGCCAATTGTCCAGCATCGGATGCCTTTTACTTAGACGTTGTGTACTAGGCTTATTTATTCGCTAGACTAAGTATAGTTTCTATGTGCATATTGGTTCTCTGTTGGGTTACAAAATCATGTGGATTTTACTGAATTGAAAATTGAATTTGAAAACCCAACGCTTACGCCACGCGATACAATACTTTTGTAATTTACTTAACCATCTAGTTTCCAGTAGGCAGGCTGTCGAGTCTGGTTCAACCAACGCATTTGATTGCACCATTGAATTTAGAAGTAAATGTTAATTGGAAAACATTGGAAGGGGGTCTGTCTCTTCACTCTTCCTCTATTGGTATGTTGAAATTTATACGCCTTGTAAAATATAGTAAATTTTCCGAGCAACTTTATTTATAATGCTCTATCGGCGTATCGTAAATAATTTATATGACTAACAGAATAAATTTCCATAAAATTGAGTAGAAATCAAATTGGAATCTGGTTAGGAGCTGTATAGATGCAGCAATATCGCTATGTTTATCGCAACTACGCACTATCCGTGCAGTCGTGTGTTTAGATTTAAATGTATACGTTTTTAGTACAGATATTGTACATTAGCGCAGTGTACATTTTTTTAAACGAACATGTATTTCAAGAAAACAACAACAGAGACTCCGAGCAGACTGGTTACTGAAAACTAGTGAGTCTGTTCGGCGCAAAGAGATGGAAGGGATCCTGTAACGAAATGCTGTGGGCAACAACCAGTTTACATGACAATGTTACAATAACACCACATTATTGTTCTCATGGTTTATTTATTTAGGATTCGGCTGTATCTTTTCGTAAATGTAGACACAGCAAACAAAAGAGTACAACAACAACAGAAAAAACGTATAGGATGTATGATCTTTTTTTCATTCATGCATAATTCATTACAATCGAAATACAATACGCTAAGAATATCATTATTACTCGCTGTTAGCCAATGACGACAACATGAGGAACAACGCAACGCTATACATTTGCGACTACTGTACTCCACCACAATCAATATTAGTAAGTAAAGTGGTAGTACAACAAACCGTACCAGTCAAAAGTCGCGTTTTAACTTTTCTATATTGGGACTGCGCGCGAATGGCGTGCAAGTACATTATAGCGCGCGCCATGATCACAAATAACATAAAATCTTGCAATCATGGCCAGATCAGATAGTGGGTGTTTAAGGTTACGAGTTAAATTCGAAAAACACGAGTATACTCGTACTTACTTACCACTATACTAGACTTAAAAGAAACGAGTTTTCTTTGATCTGCGGTGCTGATAATTGCCCCAAATCCAGACCTAAATTTATTTTATTCTGTTGCTTACGCCGACTGATCTTTCACCCTATACCAAGATGAACTGAGCGGTTTGTATGTATTACATACTTATATGACGATTGGAATTTCGAAAATATAATAAATTTATTGGCATACGTTGTCAGCTTTTTTTATGATGAACCGCGCCACGCGAATGCGCCACCTTTTACACATTCGACAACAATCACGTATCGAATAGCCTCAACTCAGAATTAGCTTTGCGAAACGAGGGAGATGTAATGGAATTTAAGTGGGCATCCAAAGATATCCCAGAAAAAGTCAGACGCACTAAATCTATGCAAAGAGGTGCTATAATCATTCGATTGCCACTCTAGGATCTGGAAATTCAAACCCATGTTTGTACATTAGGTAGAAGATCCTACAATTTACTGCTTCCTAGTATTATCTGTATTTACCAAATTATATATTTTCGAAGAAATCGCAAATATTCTGGAGTAAGTTTAATATAATTCTTCTCTGTACCGTAACCCCTTGTTGGGCATGGTGCGTTCACTCAGCCATTTATAAGCTATTTCGAGTCAACGTTACATTGTATATCATTTCGAAGTGTATATAATGTTGCAAGCACTATATATTTCCTATCCGCACATGTACGGAAATTTTGGAACACGCTGAGATTCGATCTCCGGACATCTAAATTACTAGCATCGTAGAGTGCGACTCAACCAAGTGAGCCACAGAGCGTGAGAGAGAATTACAACATCTTAAATCTTATACTGGGTTCCAAACGGAAATCTGACGATTTAAAAAAAAAAATCGGAAAACTATGCTACACATTTTTTTGCCACTAAAACGCTCAGGGAAGTTGCTGAATTTAGATGACACTCTTAAATGTAAACTTCGAACAAGGTGGTTTCGGCAAAATGAGACACACACTGCGACAGCCTCAATACCAGCCCTCCGCAAATAGATTCCCTTCAGGGTCATATCAAGACTTTTCGCCGTCCAATCGGTCCCTCGACTTAACTAGGTCAGACTTTATTTTCGTTTGGTTTCTGAAATTATGCATTTATGAAAATATGATAAAAATATACAACTGTATCTACCAACTTAGATACTAATTATGCCACAGTTTCAAAATTTTCATGTAGGTAAACGAATAACGGGAGTGCAACAAAGGGTTCCCAATATCGTCTACACCTCCGTAAAAAAAAATTTCAAAGCATACTGCAAATTCTAAAAAAAATCATTTTGGGCATTAGTATACTAATAAAAATCCTTTTGCGAGTAGTATGCATATAACTTAAATAAAATCTCATCGGCACCACGTCAGACTCACTGATCCAACAATTTATGGTGAGGGATACTAAAAGTCGACATTTAAAATCTCGACAGCCCAGATCGAGATTTTTTCCTTTCCAAAAAATATTACAAAATCTCGAATTTTGAAAACCTTGACTTTACAATATCTCGACAGTTGACAATATCGACAAATAAAGTCGAAATAGTCGACTAATTTTAAAAAGAAAAATATTTGTATTTTGTTAGTACATCTACAGTGAGTCACAGTCAAAGTGAGCCACCCGTCTATACTAGAAGAAGCAAATTTCAAAAAATCTCTCATTAAATACTTTTCGGATAAACAAATTTTTGGTATTAGAACTCTCAGGAAAACGTCTACTTCCAATCCAGTATGAATTTATCATTGTTGGATCCCATGCACAGTTGTAGAAACCGTTAAAAATCAAACCAGTACCACACCGGTAGAGAAGGAGCTCGCTGTACTAGTGTCGGAAGAGAAGAAGAAATTCTTAATCTCTTCGATACTAACCCAAAATTGAGCACGCGTAGAGCAGCACTTTAGCTAGATATTCCTCGGATGATGATCCAAAGGACTCTTCAGTCGGGCAACCGGTATCCGTACCACCTTACGCAAGTTCAGGAATTACTACCGAGCGACTGTCAGAGGAGGATAACATTTTGCAAATTTGACCTCCCGGGAACAGCTGCTGTAGCGAATTAATGATGCTTTTGACAACATAAAGGAAAACCCTCCTGAAATCCTTCCGACCGTTTCTTCCATGCGCCGAATGTGCCGAGTCTGCATACAAAATGGAGGAGGCTAATTCCAGCAGCATTATTCCAATTCATCAAACAGACCCATTTAATCTTATTGGTTCTTTCTCATAATCAAAACTTTATTTTCATTTTTATTTAAAAAATAATTGAATAAAATATCAGTTTGAATAATCCGATAAGAAAATAATTACCTTGGTTCTTACATGCAATATGTGGAATTCCCAAATCCCGCAATATAAATATGAAATGTGATATACCGTTGGAAAGTTAACATGTTGAAGCAACTTTTATCAAGTTTGCAGAGTTGTACGTATAAATCACCATTATGAAATTACTGTTTGAGTTTTCGATGAAAAATATATTCTAAAATTTCTATTAAGTTTGAGTAACTGTACCTTGAAAGTGGCGATAATGTTGGCTGCAGGAAAAACTTCAGTTTTTGTGAAATTTTATGTAGTTTCTGAAACTGAAATCAAATTTTGGATTAAGTCATCAGGAGGGCTGCTAATTAGGATTTTGAATGACCAGTCAGGATTTTCGTTGACTTTCACAAAAAGAGCGATAACAAGATAACGGTAAAAAAAAACCGATTGTGTTGGTAATTTTCTTGCTGAAACAAGTTGTGCTATCAACCCTTACAGTATTGACCACCTAATGCGGGACACCCTGTATATAGAAATGCAAGCACTATATATTTCCTGGACCACGCCGAGATTCGATCTTTGGACCTCTAGACTACTAGAATCGTAGAGTGCGACTCAAGCAAGTGAGCCACAGAGCGTGTTATTTTAACGGTAAAAAATTTCCGGAATTGCAATTTTTTTATTGATTTAATAGATTTTCCTTCAGTCGTGTATTTTTATTCAAATACTAAGGACGGGTCGACAGACAGGTATAGAAATCCGTCGATTGAAAATACCATCAGGAAGGGAAATCTCAGAGGAGATAGCCGTATCGGAACAGAAAAGCCGCGGAACAGTGCAACACATTATTCACCGGTTTTCCAAAAGTCGGTAGGATAATAAATAAGCAAAAACGAGGTAATAGAAAGGCGTTTACAGCGAGAGATGAGGTATTTTTAGTCTGTCACATTAAAAAGAACCCTCATCTAAGTGCCCCACAATTGACCCCAATGGTCAAAAATCAACTAAATATTGATGTACATCCTGAAACCGTACGGAGGAGTCTCAGGAGGCAAAGATTCAACGAACGAGTAGCTCGGAAGAAGCTGAATATTACCGCAGCTAACAAAAAAAAAAAAACGGTTGGAGTTTGCTAATAAATACGTTAAGAACATGCATTTTTGGTAAAAGGTATTCCAGATAATATGCTAATTTTTACTTTCTAACACTAGGATTTAGGTATTATTTACAGATGAAAGTAAATTTAACATCTTTGGTTCAGACGGTAAGCAAATTGTGTTGCGGAGAAAGAATGAAGAGTTAAAGACGAAAAATATCCATTCCCAAACAAAGCACGGCGGTGGCTCCGCCATGATTTGGGGGTGTATGGCGGGTAGTGGAACCGGCAAACTTCACCATATTGAAGGTGTAATGGACAGATTTGCGTATGGGGATATTTTAGAACAACATCTTCAAGAAAGTTTAGATTTAGATATACAAGGAATCGAAAACGACTTCTACTTCTACCAAGATACTTAATGACCCGAAACACAAGTCCCGGGTTGCACGCGAATGGCTTTCGAATAATTATCCCCATGTTTTGGAAGTGTCGCCACAGTCCCCGGATCTAAATATTATTCACCATTTATGGGCCCGTTTTGAAGCAAAAGCTCCAAAACGCTGCATCAGTACAAAAAAGGACTTTTTGGAAGCCATACAAGTAGATTGGGAAGCAATTCCGTCTAGTTACACTTAACAGATTTACTCCAATCGATGCCCAGACGCCAAGCAGTGACTAATGCAAAAGGGGAGCCAACAAAGTATGTTTTATTTAGGAGGTTCACTTTCATTGTAACATCTTTTTTCGACTCTTTTTAGTTTTATTGTTATTTTTTCTTGTTAAAATAAAATAAGACAATTGTCAAACAAATAAAATAAAAGACTGACGTTTAGCAATTAGTTACACCTTTTATAACTCGAAAACGGCTGGACAGATTTTCATGATTTTGGATTTGTTGGATTAGGCTCTGGCCAGAATAGCATAATAACTATTGAAACATGCAAAAAAATCACAATGAGCTAAAATTCCCAATGGGTTCTTTTTCACCAATTTCTTCGTGTATTTGGTTAACATATGAGCAGATTTCAGTAAATTTCTTCCACAGGATTGGTATCTACCCAAAGTAACAGGACAGCTATCGAGACATGAAAAATTCATAATGGAGCACAATTATGAAGACAATTCTTTTTCGTATATGTACTTCATTCTGTCTTTCTTGAGCGAATTACAGGATTTCAGTAAGTTGACCCCACCTTATGGGTCTACACAAGGCTCTGACCGGAATGGCAGTGTAACTATTGAAATAAGTAGAAAATTCACAATGAGCAACAATTCACAATGCTTTCTTTTTTCACATATTTTTGTTTCTATTTCTTTAACGCTTGTATTTATTAAATTTAAAAATTGTCCTTTCCCCATTAGCCTTCTTCTTATTTAAATAAATTTCAGTCAATGAAGAATTACATGAAAATGAAATACAAGTTCAACAAAATTGTTGATAAAAAATTAAAAACTAACAAAAAATGTACCCTTTCATATAGTCACGAGTAAAAAAAACTTGAAATTGATTTTTTTCATGCAAAAAATAGATACCAAAATTATTGGACTTAAAAAAATGCAAAATAAGTACAGTAGCCGCTGATTTAGAATCGTTATTAGTTAAAAGAATCCTCGCTTAAAAAAAAAATACGAAGAACCGATGTGATTCTAATATATTTTGATTGAATGTAATGCCTAACACCGTTATACAAGAAAACGAACGACGGAATATGACGCTACATATTTTTTTCTGCCACTAAAATATTCAAAACAGTTACGGAATTTATATGGCAAAGTTTAGTGATGACAAGATACCATTTTGGACCATTATTTTTTCAATAGGTTGTCGTTTATACTCTGCAACTGTCCTTAGTGTTTAACCGGCAAAGAAAATGTTAGCATGCATTTTCGACTTTTTATCACGTTTTTAAAATCGTCAGGTTTCTGTGTGCCACCCTGTATATTTGTCGGTGCAATATTTAACCGTTGGGGGGCAAAAGACTTCTCCATGTGTCCTCCGCGCGGGCGCCCCCTGGTAACGAGAACGGCTAAGTCAAATCATCTGATGCGACATTTGGAAGAAGCACCGCTGCGCCTGAGTGCTGTATTTACATCTGCAGCGTCTCAGGTTACTTAACGTGATAGGTGACAGAAAACGTCTAACTCAACCACTAAAGCAGCATCTTCGAGGCATGCCCATGATGGCCTTTACTTAACGATTAAACCCTATCATGGTTTAGCGATGTGCCGACAACTCATCCTAAGAAAAACTTCAAGTCAAGAAACCTGAAACAAAAGCCTCGGATTGGATGGATACAAAACAACGACGACCCCGCAAACGAACAACTGATTACTCTTTCGGATCCTGGAATGTACGCTCCCTGAATAGACCGGGGGCCTTAAGGGCCCTCCTGGATCAGGTAGAACAATACAAGCTGAGCATAGTTGCAATCCAGGAAACTAAATGGCTCAAAAGCGAGATTAACGACCTCAATTCGCACACTATTTTTACGAGTGGTAAAGAGGAGGGCAACAAGGAGTTTGGAGTAGCTTTCATCGTGAATAAGCAGCTCAAGGACCACGTTATCGGCTTCAAACCCATCAACGAGCGGCTATGTGCGATCCGCATTAAGACCCGTTTCGCTAATCTCTGGCTCATTAATGCGCATGCCCCTACAGAAGTAAAAGAAGACGCGATTAAGGACGAGTTCTACAACGACCTAGAAACACTCTTCGACTCACTTCCATCAAACGACGTCAAGCTGCTGCTAGGAGACTTTAACGCCAAAGTCGGAAACGAAAGCTGGCATAGGGGAACTACTGGTGGCCATAGCCTCCACGACGAAAACAACAACAACGGTCAGCGACTTATCGACTTCGCGAGCGGCAGAAACTTGGTCATAAGCTCTACATGCTTCCCTCATCGACGAATCCATAAGCAGACCTGGAAGTCTCCAGATGAATACACCGTCAACCAGATCGACCACGTACTGATCAGCAAGAGATGGGCTTCTAATGTCCTAGATGTTCGATCCTATCGAGGAGCCAACTGCGACACCGATCACTATTTGGTGAAGACGACCTACAGGTGCAGAATCTCTTCGGTGCACCTAACGAGAATCAACCCTGCCAAGATCTTCGAGGTAGACAATTTGATTGATGATGCCACGGCGGCTGCGTATACTACAGCCCTTGAGGAAAAACTGTCGCCCATGCTTGATAACATCAATAATCTAGGCATCCATGAGTTCTGGGAGGAGCTCAAAGACAGCATCAAGGAGGTCGCAGAAGAGGTCGTGGGCTATAAAGGCCGGCGCAGACGAGCAGACTGGTTCGACGACGAATGCAGGGCCTCGATTGAGGCGAAAAATGAAGCCTATCGCCAATACACACAACGCGCATCCCGAGCCAAAAAAGAAAGATATAACGAGCTTCGGCGAGTATCTAATAAGTTAATTAGACGTAAGAAACGCAAACATTTTGACGAGCAGTTACAGCAAATAAACCAAAGATTAGCCAGTAAGAACACTAGACAGGCGTACAAACTTATAAATAATATCAAGAACGGATATCAACCCAGGACAAGCCTATGTAAGGACAAGGATGGTAACATCATCAGCGACATCGAAAGCGTCAACAAACGATGGGCCTCGAATTTTGAAGAGCTCCTCAATGCATCATCATCATCCCCCGCGGAGCTAGCTCTTGAGCAGTTAGCCGAACCAGGCCCTCCCGTTCTACCCCCAACAGTAGAGGAGGTGAGTCTTGCCATACAGTCGCTCCAAAATAATAAAGCGCCCGGCGCTGACGAGATCCCAGCAGAACTGCTGAAGCATGGTGGAACGTGCCTGACCAACGCTGTACATGTGCTACTGCTGAAAATATGGAACGACGAGGTAATCCCCGAAGATTGGCGAAAAAGCATAATCTGCCCAATCCACAAAAAGGGTGACAAGCTGATGTGTGAGAATTACAGGGGCATATCATTAGTTTGTACGGCCTATAAGATTTTATCAAAAATTCTTGAAAAGAGAATCAATCCGTACGCAGAACAAATCATTGGCGAGTATCAAGGCGGCTTCAGACCTGGTCGTTCAACGACCGATCAGCTTTACACAGTGAAGCTACTACTCCAAAAGTGCTGGGAATACAACATCGACGTATACCAAATCTTTGTCGACTTCAAGCAGGCATACGACAGTATCGACCGAAGTGTACTGTACAACATTATGCTGAACTTTGGTATACCGGCAAAGTTAGTGCGACTCACAAGGATGACGATGACTAATACCGTCTCGCAGGTCAAAGTGCAGAACCGACTCACTGACCTATTTGAAACTCGTACTGGACTCAAGCAGGGCGACGGGCTGGCGCCGACGCTCTTCAACCTGGCTTTGGAGTATGTAATTCGAGCCATGAACATGGACAGCAGCGGAACGCTACTCATCAAGTCGACTCAATTAGTAGCGTACGCCGACGATATCAACATCATGTCTCGAAGGTTGGGTGATGCAGAAAGCCTCCTGCATAACCTCAATAATGCCGCAAAAGAAGTTGGACTACATATCAACGAAAGCAAAACAAAGGCCATGATGCAATCGAAAACAAGGACGCCAGCAAATTCAAGCATCACAGTGGGGGACCTTAATATCGAGTATGTAGACAACTTCAACTATCTGGGTTGTAACTTATCAAAGGACGCCAACGAAACCGACGAAATTAAGCGACGGATACAACTAGCCAATAAGACATATTTCTCGGTCCTCCCTATAATTAATTCGAAACTTGCGCACAGGAACACGAAGCTCCGCGTGTACAAAACGATCATCCGACCCGTGCTATGTTATGGCTGCGAAACATGGACCCTTACCCAAGCCTCCGAAATTTTGCTAGACCGATTCGAACGAAAGGTCCTTCGGCGAATTTTCGGGGCCGTTCGCGAGCGAGACCAATGGCGTATCCGATACAACCATGAGTTGTATCAATTGTACGATGAGCTGGAAGTATCGAAAATCGTGAAGCTTCAACGTCTGCAATGGGCGGGGCATGTACAACGGATGGACGACAATCGCATGCCAAAGAAAGTTATGAACGCACAACGAATTGACGGAGCGAGGTTGCGTGGACGACCGAGAGCTCGCTGGGAGAACTCCGTAGGTGAAGACGCCCACCAGCTGCTGGGCTTCCGAAACTGGAGGACAAGGTCACGTAACCGCGACAATTGGAGGTCAACGATTCAGGCGGCCAAGGCCCGACGTCGGGCTATCGTGCCACATTGATGATGATAATATTTAACCGTTACTAAAAAAATGGGAAGAAAATCGAAAACCAGTTTTTTTTTGTAGCGAACAGGCCTACAGAAGTTATAAAGCCATTCCATGTATCTTTTTTCTTAATGATCCAATCTGAACCAAACTTCAACCAAATATGTTCCTAGTAAAGCCTTAAAACATATCTAGGAATGGATGGAATCAGGACATTATGTAATAGGGCTGTCATACAAACCAACCCCCAAATATTAAGTTCTTATATGAAAAACGTTTTTCCTTTTTGAATCGCAACCAAAATTCATCCAAATGTGTTCCTGATGCGGATTAGCCTCAACGCATCCACGAACAGGTGGAATCGGAACACGTCATAAGGCTGCGGTAGAAATTGTTAACGCAAAATAAGCTTAAGTATCATTCAAATGTGACGGATATTCAAATTTCGGCCGCACCCGAAATTAGCCTCGGTCTCGTTTTTTATGTCATTGCAAAGGCGATTTAATGCTTCCTCGGGCCATTTTGCTGTTACATTTTTTAGTTTTGAAATAAATAAGAAAGGCTGAAAAATTATCACCTCGCTCCACCCTTTAAATGGAAAAACGGCTGATCCTGTGTTAAACCTATTCCATTCGATCGAACGGCTTAATATTTTAAGATTGGCTCTTGTTTTATTAATAAATGTTTTCAAAGGTCCCACTGTTCGCCGGCCGTACAATTTCGCTCCCAAGTTTGAACGAGGCTCATGACATCTAAAAGCACAGGAAATTGACGAATAATCGGCACGTGAAGGAAAGGCTCTCGTTTTTTGTACGAATCAAGTCGATGAAAATAAAGAATTGGTTTAACAGTGTTTTTATTTTTTAATATTCATACCTGTGCTTCACCTTGATATTATGAACAAGAAACTTGTTCATATGTATACGAAAGGTATATACCAACATCACTAAAATGTACAAATTGTGTTCGTATAGTATGAAGGAAAATTAAAACAAACCAAAAACTTATTAAGGCATTTCTGCGATTTTTTTTTTCACGTTCCG
Organism: Microchrysa polita; assembly: GCA_949715475.1. Lineage (NCBI taxonomy): Eukaryota > Metazoa > Arthropoda > Insecta > Diptera > Stratiomyidae > Microchrysa > Microchrysa polita. The sequence goes on from OX454417.1 coordinate 22,851,875, forward strand.
TCCGCTTAAAAACCTAACATGCACCCGCGACATATCATACGATACGTGAAGATCATAAACACTCTATATCGTGTCTATTGCTGATTCATTAAACGCTTTTCCTCTCATATGTATAAAATTAACGCCAACAAAATGAATTCGTTTACTATTAGGCGTCAATGGCGCCAGCAAGTTTCACATGTTTGTTTGGCGCATATATCTGCCCGATCGTTGTCATATATTGGTTTGCGAACAAAGTTGTCTTGACGAGTTCCGGTCGCGATCAGTGAGTGTATAGAAATTATCACTTCGTTTTCTTCATTTCATTTCGAGTTTTCGAATCAATCAATCAAACTTATATTACTAAATTCCAATATCTCTCTGTCTCTTGCTTCTGGCACGGACATTATTTACGAGCATTCGCACCATTTTCCATAAATATCCGCATACATTTACATATTTATTTTTATTTATTTAAAAGCTGATATATAGATGAATATTTTAATGTCTCATGCAAATTAATGTATCGTATAATAAATTAATGTATGTAGTTGAATTTTTTAAGCGGTTGGAGGAGGAAAAGATGATTTCCTTATCTTCTCTAGTTGATATGCAAAGCAGCGCATATAGACACTTATCAATATGCGAGCTTTTGTAAATGAGATCTATTACGCTCGAAGCTGACTGCAATATGTAATTCGAGCACAAAACCTAATTGATAGAAAATAAAATGAATTATATGCAATGTATTTATGTATCGAATCGTACCAGAAAGATTTTCCATATCAATGAAAACACTAAATACACCAAGAAACTTTTTCCAATGAATGAAAGATAAAACTTAAATAAAACAACAAAAAACAAACTAAACTAATTGAAATGAAACATTATTATCAACCAATTTTCTTTTTTTTTTTTCTTCAGGAAACATACAAACAAAAATTAAAAGCAGTTGATAAAAAAATAAAATTCTGTTTGCGTAAAACACATATCCTTCTTCACACACGCCAAAAAAGATAAAAGAAAAGTATAAAAAAAGATATGAAAAAAAAATAAAATTGCCTTGCGTACACAACAAGATACTCCCGACCATCAGATACCGGAGTGCAGGCTTTCCACCACCCAGATAGTGTGCAAAATAAAAACAACTTATAAATCATACGATAGCTAAAAAAGATACGCATACATTGATAAAAGAAATTAAATTGATGATGTGTAATTTGATTTGATTATAATTTTTCGCTCGATTCATGAAGCTTAAAATAATACGGATTGCTTTGCGTATTCTTGTACGTAGAGTCGATACTCTTGTTAGATTGCTCGGCATGTGGCAAATTTGCAAGGTTGTTGTGAGTTGTGTGCTAATGACGATAGGTGCTACTTAGAGTCGGCATAGACTGACTGACTAGAGAAAATGAGATTTCTCCACAGAAAATGAGCTTTATTGTACAATCGATTGGAAAGCCTATGGCGACATTTACACAGAAATCGGTCGGCTAGTAAATTTCCCCGAAAATCCAACCAAGAAGCTTAGACTAAAAATAGCTTTTCGTGAAAAAAATACTTTTGTTTTAGGAGAATGTTTTAATTGATAAAAAGAAATGTTTTTTTTTGTAGATTTTTTTATGTTGTTTTCGTTTATTTTTTAATTGATAATTATTATTTTTACTGCGTGGGATTTGGTGCGGTTTTAGTGATTTTGTTTTGTTGTATAGAATTCTCAGATTGATGAATCAGAGGCTCATCCATCAATTGACATTGTTTTTTATCGTAGTGTCAACAGCCCGTTTCGTCTGTGGAAATTTGGTTCCCTAGAGCTTTCAGGAGGAGATCAGTTCACCAGTCCAACTTCAGCTGCTAATAAATGTCTTAGGGTTACCACCTCAATCAGTTCTCTCGCCCGGCAGAAGTAACATAGGAAGGGCTCATAGGTTTTTAATTTGGGATGGATGTCTCCTATAACAAGAATATTCTAATTCCATTAGTTTCTACAGGAAACCGCATTAAGGATCAGTCACTCATCAAAATGAAAGGCACTTCGTGCCGTATACTAATTGACCCTTAAATGCATGGGGTCAGAATCCATTATCGTAAGTGACCTCCCCTTATGTAAAATCGGTCACTGAACACGGAATCAGCCTTTACTTTCCCAGGAAATAGCCCGTTTTCCCTGAAAAGCGAAAATCGTTGAATTTGCTTTGTGTACCAAATATGGTACGCCATGCATTCAGGCCATATCTTGTAAATGAAAGACATTTTCCAAATTTTATTTAATTCACCTCTTACTTTAATGGGAACAGTGCAAAAAAGAAAGGATAATGATTATTGAGAGTTTTGATCGAAATTATAGTAGAAACTCGATATAATGAACTCCTCTTAAAGGAAAGTTGGTCATGTCTATAGAAAATCGCGAATATTCAGTTTTTTAAAAGGGAGCTCGGGTAGGTGCGAGATTAGTTTGCTATTTCTTATTGAAATTTGTATCGATGCCTATTTGTGACATATCCTGGAAGTTGATGGAAAGTGAAGTAGGTCTTACTACCCCTACATCCCCAACAAACCTAAATTTAGCCATATCTTTTGATAGAATGTCGTGAAAAACTTCAAATGTGTGTCAAGTGGTAGCTGTTGGATGTGCCTATAAAATATTTAAAATGCGCCAGATCCGACTCATATACTCCTTCCTCCCCTACAAAAAAAAAACATGGAATTGATTATTTTGGGCTTTGCCTGCCGTCTAGCTCTGTACATGGGTATAGGTATGCACTCATCATGCTATTAGCGCGATTAGAACTCGGTATAGTTACAAAATAAATCTTTTATATAATAGTTCGTTATAAACATGTTCTACTGTTAAACGTATATCTCGAGACTTTTGACATATCCTAGCTCATGGGATTCCTTTCTTGAAAAGTATATGGATTGGATTGACTTTGCTAGGATGGCTAGGATATGAATATGGAAATGAACTGTGCTGCCTGCTTTATAATCCAAATTTGTGCAGGTCCCAGGACATATACGCAAGAATTACATGTAATCTTTTGTTTATCGAATGTGGTACTCCACATAGTCTTCCATATGAAATGGTTGACCCTAGAAGCATATTTTCTGAGGATACTGACAATACTTGTCATAATCAAATGGTTTAAGAAATTAGATATCAATGCGCAGCTGCTTGAGTCCCGGTGAAAGTGCAAGTATCTTACTAAGATGTTGAGTACGGAAGCTCGGTTTTTTTAGTGGCGTGTCCTAAGGACAAAAAAAAATTATGTGATAATTTTTTCAGTATACTTGCCAGCTAAAAAATCTGGGATTATAAGAAACAGCTACAGAAACGCTAAGCCCTGACCGGTTTGCTATAAAAAACAAAATAACAAAAACGATCCTTCTAGATCAACTATGACAGATCCGTTTCCTTGGATCTTGAACAGGACTGATTAACCTAGCTTTCATAAAAAATGGGAGTAAATGTCCTGGAAAAAATGGATCGGTGACATAATTTGTATGAAAATTTAGGTTATTTGGACCTGTTATGGGTCCAATAAAACGCACCATAATGTTGAAAGAGCTAATAATCAAGATTTTATGAACATATCCTACCCTACCCAAGACTAAAGGAGAATAATTTCATCAACAAAGAAGGATCGGAATGTATGTATAGATATTTCTGAATATGCCCCAACGCATGGTGTACCATATATGGTACGTTGCAAAATTGATGCAAACAATACCTTTGTCGACTTTTTTTTGGTAAAAAACTCAAAAGAATCTAAAGAACACATTCCAATTTACTCACCAGAATTTTTCCTTTTGCAGATAACGGTAAATTTCGCCATTTTTCCCAGCTCTAAAAAATAAAATTTTAAATTACACAAAAAATATCGTTCGTCCAGTTTGACGACGCACAGACTATTCAAGGAAAGCTTCGGGAAGCCAAAATTGAATTTACGTAAAAGCTGGTTTTGTCCACTTTACGAAAAAGTAAACAAAAATCAAAAATTGCAAAATCGTAGACTTTTACAGGATTCTAGCCATGTACCATATATGGTACGCTATGCATTTAAGGGTTAAGGAAAAAAAAACTCCATTGATTGGGCTGTTAAATTCTTTTCAGAGACTTTGAAAAAAATTGCAAAGCACGTGTGAACGAGAAACTAACACGCGCAATGACATTAACAAAAATTGTGACCTGCTTTCTCATGTCCTTATGTCCTTTATTTAAGAACAAAAACGAATTTTCGTAGACAGACCCATACTTTCTAAAAAAAAAAATTAAAAATTAAAGGTTAGCTCTACTCTTGTTGGTAGCACCACATTTAAAGAGTCTCGTCAACTACTTCGATTGACAAAGTTCTTGTAGCTTCTAGATTACATACGAATCCACAATGCACAATTATGGATCAGCAAAATGGCTAGTCCAGGCCAACAATAACGCCCGGAACCAATAAAAATTGGCGAGGAACCCAGTGTTGCAAGTTAATCCTCTGCCTGTGTTTCATAAATTTCTATCCATTCATTGCATATATGTAGTTTAACTTGAAGGCATGCATCTCAACCTGAAAAATGCTGAAGTATCCATTGATACAGCTCTCCGATCATAACATCTAACGTTAGAAATTATGATTGAATCGAGTGTGGATTTCGGAGCACTCGAAGTACGTTTGTGAGAAGGCAGCAGCCGCCACAATGGCTTTGGCAAAAATTATATATGTAAAGGGAATCTCAGGACATGTCCGGGATTGTAACATCCATGTTTTTAGGGTTTTTTAGAATTATTTTTTTCAAAAAACCCTTATGAAGTCGATTTTGTCCGTCCGTCTGTCTGTCTGTCCGTCCGTCCGTCTGTCTGTCCGTCTGTTCACTAAAGAACTCGTGAACGGTTCAACCGATTGTCATGAAATTTGGTAGGAATGTGTAGAATGGTTACAGTCTTTGGCACAAATACCTTAGAAGTTGGTAGGAAGAAGATAACAGGGTGTCCCGAACGTTTGAAAAAAGTCGACTTTTTTAGTTTTTATCGGAGATTGACTTATGGGTATTTAAATCAAAGATCTAAACGAGTACATCTCATATCAGTTAAAATTTTCCAGTTTCGAGTAACGGTAAAAAAGCTATTGGCGTTTAAAGTTAAACTTCCTTTTCGAGCTCCGTTTTTCTAAACCGTTATAGGGATCGATATGAAACTTTGCACAAAGATTGGTCAGTATGGCCTTATATACGTTAAATATTAAGACCAGTGGCGTAACGTTTCCCAAATTTTTTGTGTTCGATTGTTTTCTTCATGAGGAAAAATTACAGATCATGACTCACATTTGAAGCAGTCAAAAAATTAGAAAGAGCAACGGAAATTTCCTGTTTCAGCAACATATTTCAAAGGTTTCTTTTTAGTTATTTGAGATAAGCTTTAAATTCGAATAATTACAGGAGATCATGTGAGATCATCTATTTATCACAAAATCCAAGAGGCATAAGGACACCACCTGCCCCTACATACCTGTCTGGCAACAGTCGTTGATCCTAGACTAAAAGTGATTGTCCTGAGGATCACATCAACTAGCTCACATGAAGAGTTTTGACGAATCTGGCCAAGGTAAACGACCACCTGCATGTCCTGTCCAAAGGCAAACTAAATCCACTGAAACCAAATTTGTGCTAGAGCTCCTCCAATGAATCTTCACGTATGTGAAATGGGTGATGTATTATCTGCACTTACTGCACAGAGAAAAAAATCGTTATAAAATCAAAAATAATAGCTATGATTCAAAAATTTTCAAATATGATTTGGCTCAATATACGTTTACGTTTAATTCAAAAATGGGAACATTACGCTATCAGCTCTCGTAAGAATAATTTTCTTGTTCTTCTTATCGACACTAGCGATACTAATCTTACTGTCCGCCATATAGGGGACCCATAGCGGAAAATATGGGAAACACTAAAGTTCTCCCTATGAGAACGGATAGCAGAACAAGCCCAAATCAAAATTGAATATCACTTTATTTTCGTGATTTCACTTTATTTTAAAAGTGTTTCACTTTAAATTGTAATGTTTTGCTTGTAAGATTAAAAAAGCGAAAAAATATTTTTTTTATATGTCGTGCGGTCGCGTCGAGGACAACGTACCTTAATAGTACATTTACAGCTAATAATTCATTTCATATATAAAGCCAAGCCCACCTTACGTTTGCCTGAGTTTCTTTTTGCTCAAAGGCCATCAGAAATCTTTAATCGAAAAATGCCTGTAGATTTGCCTTGGAGTACTTTTATACAAATTGGGTAAATAGTAAATCTATTTTTGGATTGGTCTAATTAAAGGTGGAACAGAATGAAAGGCGCTAGCTGGTGGCATCATGGGACCTAATTTTTCAAAAATGAGTCCGGAGCTCGCGTTACGGTCATTGGAGATCGTTACCGCAACTTGATCATTGGTTTTTTTGAAAATATAATAAATTATTGATCCGGACGAGATGTGGTTTCAACAGGGTGGTGCTACATACCATACGGCGACCGAAACCATCGACTTATTGAAATCAAAATTTGGCGATAAGTTGATTTCGAGAAGTGGACCTGTCAATTGGCTACCATTAAACATTCTTCATCTAAATTAAACAATTAAAAAAATTTAAAGGTCGACAAACTAAAATTAAAACATTTCAATTTTGTGTGTTCCATTTTGACTGTAGCAAGGCCGAAATCAAGGAACCCAAAAGTTCTTTTAGTGACAAATCTTCATTAAGAAAGCCAAACTTCCTTCTGACTGTAAAAGGTTTTCTTAAATTCTGAACTGTCAGGACCAAATAATTTTTTTGAGGCTAAACAACGGTTTGACTAACGGAAGCCAAGTGCAACTTCGAAAAGTTTAGTTTTCTGAAGATTGGTTCAAACAGTTCTTTTTTTCATGTTTATTTTATTTTTTATAGATGTAATATGTAAAATTATTTGGTTATGATTTACGTTAAGTTACATATTTAAGTTGTTACTGTCTATGAAATCTCTATCTTTATTGCAATTTGTGCGATATAAATATTCTTCTGAGCTGCTCTTTGTATTCGTTTCAGTTTTTTTTTCTATTTTCTCTTATCAGAGACGTCCTTAAAGGTTTATTCTAAAAATACAAAATGCGACCCATCAAACATAAAATAAACATGATAAAAACTGCTTTAATCAATCTTCAGAAAACCAAAGTTGCACTTGGCTTTTAGCATTAACCTACAGTGGGCAAATCGTTATGTTAAGCAGCGAGAAAAAATATTAAATTAGTTGGTCCTGACAGTTAACACTGGTCCTGAAAGATTTTAGGATCGAAGGATCTGCAATATGGGTTGCAGTGGGAGATTTTACATGAAAAGAACTTTTAAGCTCCTCGCTACAGTCAAAATCGACCACGAGAAAATTGCTCTAATTTCCAGTGTCATCAGAGTCAAGGGTTAAAACGTCATTATCAGTGAACATAGCGTTGATATATCCTCGTTACTTTCAAGGGAGCTACAAGTCGGGAGGACGTAAACGAAAAACGTAAAGAGAAAAAAAAAACTGTGCAGAATAATAAAAATGAGAATTTACAGTAAAACCCCGACTTACGTCGTTAATTGGTTCGAAAATATGCGACGTAAATCGAAGCAGTATAAAGTCGAACCTCAGTTGCAAGTTTACAATAATGAATTGCTAAAACAGGCATACGAATAAGCTGTAGCTATATTGTATTAAATTTATGAGTATGTGGGTACATTTACATAAAACGTTTTTGACATCAACCATTTTTATTTTAGGTTTAAAAAACTTTTCCATGGTCCTTTGTAGAGCATTTTTTCCCTATGTCCTTTTCACTTCGTTTAACATCTTTATCATGAGTTTCGCAAATAGCATCAGCTCCTCTAATTGCTTAATAGCTTCGGCGAGTCGAGCATTTGTAAATGAGATGTCCGCGTCTCCGGGATCTTACTCAGTAGCAGACTCTTCAAGGACTTCCCCAGTGTCGAGCTTATTTTCCGACAAATCGAGCAGTTGTAATGCAGCACACGCACCGAGAATCCGAAACCATTTTTTTTTATTTTGGTTCTGTCAAACTCATACATTTTCTTGGATTTTGACGCATCGAAAAAAAAAGGAATCGGATTCTTCATGTGTGTGCGGCAGAAGAGCTTGCACGATTTCTTCTTTCACGTGTGGATCACCAGTTATCTCGGACTGAACGTGCATCGTAGATAATACGATATTACCCCATGATTTATGGGTTGCAGCAAAGGGGTTCTATTCGGAGGTAAAACAAATAATCTTTACATGGGATGCATGTCGTTCACAATTTGTGGATGTCCTGCCACGTTTTCCAGAAGTAATAGAATCTTATGTGCCAAATTTCTCTGCTGGCAGAAATTCTCTACAGAGCGACAAAAATCAGATTGGAACCATTCTACAAATAAACTGGAAGTCGTCCATACTTTTTCATTTGATCGAAAAAACGGGCAGAGGCGATTTTGGAACCCGTTTCATTACACGCGGGTTCTCAGAATGAACTTTACTTTAGGTACGTTTTATTGTGTTTATCCCGTGCAGGTTTGGGTAGAACTTCATATAAAAAAATGACACTTACCCTGGTTAAGTTCACGCGTGCAACTACCCTACACGGGATAGAGCTCAAATGTAGATGGCGGACGCATAGGGGAAATATGAGGGAATTTGTTTTTTCAAACCAAATGTGAGAGTTTTTCTCATCAGAAGAAAAGATTTTGCAAAGAAATAATCATCTTTTGTGATAAAATCCACCACATCTAAAAAATAAGCCGACGAAGGTGAGTCAAAGATGCGCAAAAACTGTCAAATGTCAGCTGTTTGGTCTTAACCGCGATGTTACCCGCGATCGTTTTTTTCGAGTCAGATTTACCCGCGATGCGAAAAAAACGTCGCTATTATTATTTTGTTTAATTTGGGATTTCTATGGCAAAATGCAGCGACTTAAAAGTGGGGAACCGTAGACGCAACGTGAAACATAGTGTAAATTTGATAACGACGTAAGAGCGAAACGACTTATAAGAAGGTGAAGTATAACGGGGTTTTCCTGTATATGCTGTGAGGAAGATGACGCGCGTACACGAAGAAGAGGAATATCCTAGTGTGAAGAAATCCCAATAATAGTTCAAATAAGAATTCGATAAACCATAAGAAGTAAGCTTAAATCTTTTATAAAAAGATGAAATGTAATCTTTTTTGAAAAACTATCAAGTTTAAAATTAATATGATTCTGGCAATTAGGCAAGTTTGCTAAAAATATTTATAAACAAACAACAATTTACCAATTTACTATACATACAACAATGTTCGTCTAATATTGGTCGACGATGACCTCTTCTTGTATAAATCGACTGTGATAGTTTGTTATTCTTCTGGCGACGCATTGATAATCTTAAAGCAAACAGGCTGAAGCTAATCTTGTACTTGAACGTATACACACTAGCATTTTCAAGTATCGCTCGTCTTGTCCATACTCCATTCCATATAAGTAAAGTCAAGTTTTACTACAGCCAGCGCAGCAAGTATACAGCAGCAACATGCGTACAATTATATTATTATGTGTTTGGTTAGTTTTCATTTCATAGTTTGTCTGCAGATAGCTAGATTTTATGCGGCGGCCAAGTGCGTTAGAGGAGCATACCATATTCCATGTTATATGGAGAGGCCAAATGTGGGCTGGTGAGTTTTTCTTGTTTATCTCGTTTTTTTTCTTTGTTTGGAATGTTTTTGCTTTTTAAGCCCTAAGCAAAATCTTTCTCATAATCTACCCAGTGTATCTACACGCAAATAGTAGCTGCGCTATTGACCGTCTTTAGTCGTAGATATTATTATACGAGGCGGCCGGCCAGTGAATACGCGGGAGATATCTTTATCTAAGGCTGGATGCAAACCAGTGGTTCTGATCCGCTATAAGGTGTGGCTCATAACTTGCTAGATAATGTATCATAACAGGGAATTGAGTGGATGTTAATTTGAATGCAATTCTGACAACTTGACATTGAATTTTCGTATTTTTCGGATAAGGTTTAACCGTGATCAACGTGGTTGGGTCTATCTATCTGTACCATTTAATCTTTCATTGGCTATGCGGTCATCGAATGAATCATACATGTAACTTGTATGGTGAAATTATTGTTTTTCTTAGAATCATGATGTTCGTAACACCAATAACTGTCAATCTAGGTTCTAGGCAATAAAAAAATAGCAGTTATGCTTCTATTGTTTACATTAAACTGTAACATAGTGAACATCTCTATGTTCAATGACAAAGGACCCAAAACATTCTCCAGTTCCAGTAGGAACACTAACTTTTTGCCTAATCTAATGAACTTTTGCCTTGGAGCCACGTGATGCCATAGAAACCCCACTTAAAATTAGGTTCCTTTAAAATAAACTGTTTTTATGGACAAATCTTCAGCAAACATTACCCAAGTGAGTTTCGAAATCCTCAAAGCATATCCAGGAACGGATGGAATCGAAACACTACGACATAGAGGTGTCGTAGAAACGCTGCGTCATAGAGGTGTTATAGAAACCTAAAAAAAACTCCAATTCTAAGAAATTGGAACATAACGTCATATGGTTGCCATAGAAACGCCACACTCCGAATCAGTTTTTTTTTAGAAAATTTGTTCTCGGTAAACCAAACTTCATCCACTTTTAGTAAAGCCTTATTTCGAAATGAGTGGATTAGTAACATTATCTTAAAGGGCTGCCGTAGAATATATTAGCCCAAAAGAAGCTACCAAATTAGTCTAGGTCTCGTTTCAGCTTATTATACCCTATTATACCCATAAGATGGTAGGATAGGGTATATTGTTTTTGTTACGCCGATATTATGTAGGTTAGGTTAGGTGCAGGAGCCACTAGAATTGACATCTAGTGCACTTAGACCGAAAGATTGGTCCATTGTGATACCCCATGGAAGAAGAAAAGTACGTACTAAGCCATGCTGTAAAACCAGCCCGTTCTGGCAATATACTTATTGAGCAATATTGGGCTCACATCCCGAAGATCGTCCATATCATAGAAAAACCTAGAACTAAGAATACGTCTTCGCACTTCGGCCAAGGCCGGACACTGACAGAGAAAGTGATGCACGCTTTCTTCCTCTTCTTTGTCATCACACCTTCTGCAATAGTCATTATGGGGAATGCGGAGTCTCCTTGCGTGCTCCCCAATAGGACAGTGCCCCGGTATAGCACCGAGCAATGTGTTTCCTGTCCAGTGACAATAATATTGATTATCGGACCGAGTCAAGCCGTGGCCAAATCAACCTAGTTGTCGCGCAAGTGCTGCCGTGAGTCCATCTGGCACTAGCCCTGAGCAAAACAGCCGCTTCTACTGCCACTCTGCAGGAGGAAATCGGCGTTTTTAGGTTACTATGATGGTCCTCTAAATTCATATTTGTCGCATTACGAGCGAGGCGATCCGCATTACAGTTCCCCGCGAATCCACTATGACTAGGTATCCAACAGAGGGTAATATTGAAAAAACGACCCATCTTTATAAGAGCCGAGCGGCAGGTTTCGACAGCTTTAGATGTTGTCAGGACCGATTCGAGAGATCGAATTGCAGCCTGGCTGTCAGTGTAGTGAAATCCCTCGCAGTGACGACATGATTACCTAGCCATGTTAAGGATTCCATAATCGCCGAAATCTCCGCCTGCAGGACGCTACAGTAATTAGGCAGACGAAATGACAGGTTAACATCAAGAACATCCGAGTGGATGCCAATACCCACTCTTTCGTGTGACTTGGAGTCATCAGTGTAGATAGCAAATGACTCAACGTCCCGAGGCATATTGTTGTCCCAGTAATCCCTCGACGGAATCAAACTGTAATGGCTCTTACCAAAAGCGTATTTAGGAGTATAGTATAGTCAGTTTCCAAAGGTAGGTTAAAATTACTTAGTATAAGCGAATGCCCATAATCAAGCGTTCGCCACTGATTAGTTTCCCGCAGACGTAAAGCAGTGTTAGCAGCCACCTTTTGACCGAACAAATCCAGTGGCAGCAGGTCAAGTAGCGTATCCAGTCCGGCTGAGGGGGTGGTACGAAAGGCTCCAGTTATGACAAGAGAAGCCATTCTTTGTACCTTCGCCAGCAAGTTATTATAGACTGTCTTGCTGAGTGCCGTCCACCATACACATACACCTTATAATAGAATAGGACGGACAACAGCAGTGTAGATCCAATGTAAAGCTTTTGGCTGAAACCCCCAGGTTTTCCCTACGGCTTTCCTACATGTATAGAGTGCTATAGTTGCTTTATTCACTCGTTCCTGAATGTTACGCCTCCAGCAAAGCTTCCGGTCTAACAAGAAATTTAGCCTTTTTAGCAAAAATTAATGGACTATTCCGTAGTGTAGGTGGGTCGAAAAAAGGAAGAGTATGTCTCCTAGTGAAGAGCGCAAGCTCTGTTTTAGCAGGATTAAGTCCCACGCCACTGAGGTTGGCCTATTTAGTTACAAAAGATAGGGCGTGTTCAAGTAGTCCACTAAGGACTTCCGGGAACTTACCTGTAACAGCGATAGCCACATCGTCAGCATATGCAGTGACCTTACATCCAGACCTCTCAAGATCCAGAAGCAATTGATTGATTGCTATGTTCCACAGTAAGGAAGATAAAATACCACCCTGTGGGGTGCCCCTAGAGACATACCTATATAAAGACGTTGAGCCCATGGTTGTAATAATGCGCCTCGATGTCAATAGCGCATTCACCAGTATGCAGAAAGGCTCGTCGACATGAAGGCTTCGAAGTGCGTCGGTAATCGCCCTAGGTTTAATGTTATTGAAGGCGCCCTCAATGTCTAGGAACACAGCCATCGTGTATTCCTTCTGATGAATAGATTTTTCAATGTATCTGACTAGAGAGTGCAGAGCCGTATCCACTGACCTTCCTTTCCAGTAGGCATGTTGTGCCGTTGAAAGGAGATGTGGCGAAATAGTCATTCGTAGATGTGTATCCACAAGTCGTTCAAGTAGTTTGAGCAAAGTTGAAGAGAGACTAATGGGCCTTAGGTCATTAGGTCGGGCGTGTCAGCTTCTGCCCGTTTTTGGAATAAACGTGACCCGCACCTCTCTCCATACGCGAGGAATATAAACTAGACGGAGACATGCTGTTAGTATGCTCTCTATCCAAGGGTAGGTAATGTCTAAGCATTGTTGCAAGTCTGCAGGGATAATGCCATCAGGTCCCGCAGATTTAAACGGTTTAAAACTAGATATGGCCCACAATATCTTCTCCCGAGATAAGATCGAATCACTATCACACGGTGCTGTGTGACTCAAAGGGAATTCAGGTGGTGCAGTTACCGAGCTTCTCGGGAAATGAGAGTCAAGCAAACACTCAATCGTCTCAGTGCTCGAAGACGTCCACGATCCGTCTTCCTTTTGAAGGAAACTGGGCATCGATGGATTAGATGCCATCATTTTCCTAAATCTTGAAGTCTCAGATGACCCTTCGATACTCTCGCAAAAGCTTTGCCACGCATTGCGTTTGGATGCGCCTGTATTATGTAACACCTTAAAGGAGCCACCGCAGGTATGGAAAAGTATATATGTATATAAATGATCAGGATCGGCCCCTAAATCGAATAAGCCATGTCTGTCTGTTTGTCCGTGTGTCTGTCTGTTAGCACGATAACTCCCGAAATAATGAAGCTAGAGGTTTGAAATTTTGGTCAAATGTTTGTTTTGCTAAAATCATTGAAAATGGGCCAAATCGGACCACGGGTTCCCCTACCTCCCATACAAACTACCCTCCTTGATATTTTAATTCGGTCATAACTTTTGGTAGAATATCGCGCTATCGACGCGAAATTTTGATCAATGTCTCATTCTGACATATACTATGAGTTGATGGAAAGTGGAGTAGGTCCGACTACCCCTACCTCCCCTACAAAGTTATATTCAGCCATATCTTTTGATAGAATGTCGCGAAAAACTTCGAATGAGTATCAAATGGTAGCCGTTGGATGCCTTGATAAGGTAATAAAGATCTGCCAGGTCCGACCCATCTACCCCTCCCTCCCCTATAAAAAAATATGAAAATGAATATTTTGGGTTTTGCGTGCCTTCTAGGTCTGTACATGGGTATAGGGTATACACTCATCGTGCTATTCGCACGATTAGAACTCGGTCTCGTTATTTATGCAGCCAGTTCTATTCTGGATCATGGTACAAGCTTCAATAAGACAAAGACAATCTACAAGTTCTGGCGAAGGCATCATTCAATTTCATCCCATAATCCACCATCGACATTGCGATATTACCGAACGTAGCGGCGACATTCGATTGCGACTTAAAATGCTGCCAATGTGCAATGACCCTTAACCATACAAAAGATACGGTTAGGAAATCGTATCGTATCAATAGTAATCATAATATTGTAAACGATAGATGCATTACAGATAGGAAAATGCATATAGCTTTTTCCACGTTGCCAAGCAGTAACAACTGCTGCGACAAGAATAGCCGCGACAACATAGTACGGTACGGCAGCTGAGCTATAGTACTACATAGTACGAGCACTCGGTTTCTACTCGTATATGTATATACTACAAAGTACAATCCAGTATGCACGGATCGAGTTATTGTTTACGATAAAGTCAAAAATAGCTACAATAATTATAATTTTCTCTGGAATTTTGCCATCGCGGTATTATAGTACGTTTCAGTCATCGTCGTCTATATGGTAAATGAAAATGATAATATGTAATTATGTGTAATGTTGTGGATGGTATTTCAATCAGAGTACATTATTAAGAAAATTATTTTTCGTATTTTTTTCAGATTAATTACAAGTCCTTATCATACGTTATATGTTTGATGCATACATACATATATGTACAAACTCGTTTAGTTAATATAATGGCAGTTGCTGCATGGACTTTAGCTAGAAGTCGTAATTGAATGTATTTTTGTTTTTTTTTTCAAATGTTAGCAGCTTTATTTATTTATAGAATATAAAATGAATGTCAGTTGGAAGAGATAAAAATTCATCCTAAAGCAATACAATTATTTTTCAGTAGCTTATGAGATTTTATATTTAGTCATTTTTAAGAGGTATTGTTTTTTTTCTAAGAGGCACAATACATACATATTGGGCGAACAATTCAATTCAATACCGAATAGCCTGAGGATTAAATAAGGAGTAGACGTATTTACTGATAAGCATTTTAGCCCCGGGTGCGGACATTGAAAATGAGATGATAAATTGAAGTCAACTTTTAGGAGGCAAATATTCTGCGACACGCCGGCAGCAATGTACATAAGTTCAAATATCGCACCATAAGAATAAAACTGTCGTATCGTAACTACCAAAACACGGATTCGAGATAATAGCATTTTACCCATTCGTGCCCACCGTTTGAAATATCATACGTAAACAAAGATCATCTTTGAGTTTACATTTTGCACTGCCACTAAAGTTATTGTAAAAAAATTTAAATGGGATACATAGTTTGGAGTGTTTAGCATCAGAGAAAATTATCTTTTTTGGAAAAATGCAAGTTTTAGAGAGTGGCGAAAAAAGAGACGGTTTTCATTTTTCCCAAAATTAGCAACCTACAAGTTTACCCGCTAATATCCACGATTGTGTAAATATTATTTCTGATGTTGATCGTTGAAATAAGTCTAAGGTTCATGTAAAATATATGGAAACTCCTTTAAAAGTTTTCTTGCGCATTGATAGCGCAACTTGTTTCAGCAAGAAAATTACCAATGCAATCGGAATTTTTTTTACCGTTACCTTGTTATCGCTCTTTTTGTGAAAGTCATCAAAAATCGTGACTTGTCACGCAAAATCGTAATTTGCAGCACTCCTGATGACTTAATCCAAGATTTGATTTCAGTTTCAGAAACTACATAAAATTTCAAAAAAACTGAAGTTTTTCCTGTTGCCAACAATTTCGGCACTTTCAAGATACAGTTACTCAAACTTAATAGAAATTTTAAAATAGATTTTTCATCGAAAATTCAAACAGTAATTTCATAACGGTGCTTTATACGCACAACTCTGCAAAGTTGATAAAAGTTGCTTCAACATGTTGGCTTTGCAACGGTATATCACTTTTCATATTTACATTACGGGATTTTGGAATTACACATATTGAATGTAAAAAAACGAGGTAATTATTTTGTTATCGGATTATTTAAACTGAAATTTTATTCATTTATTTTTTATAGTCCTGACACACTAGACGATAAACTCGATCTATAAACCGCTAAAAGCTCTGAGCTTCATAAACTCGATAAGCATGACACACTAGGCGAATGCTGGTTATGAATGTCAAAGTAAACCCATATAGAGCTTTTGATTTGTGACACTTCCAATAAATGTTCAAAATTCATTAGAAATCAGATCCCCTGCGAGTCACCACTACAATGCGCAGCTCTATATTTATTTTATTGGAGCTAGCAGATAACTACATATGTTAATCCATGTTATATTCTGGCTATAATTTGCATTTGATCCGCGAAAGCTGCATTTCAAGCGGGTCGGGAGTTAATCTCAAGAGTAACCTCAGCATTTTGAAAATAATGTATGTATGTATGTACATTGCCTTTACGGGTGCGATTGTAAAATATTGAAAAATAATAAGAATTTGTCAATTTACACCATTTATTTTATTTTTCCCACACATTGGACTTCTAAAACTTTTCTACATGAATACGTATGTATTTAACGCTTCCATGAAGCGAAGAAATCCAGCGTCTGGCTAGAATCAGCAACTAATTCGTAAAATGATGCTTCTTATTTATTTCTCTCCTCGGGCAAATAGTTCACAAATCATTATTTTTCTCCTTGGACAAGTCCGTTTACAAATCTTCTCGAAAAGTAATCCATGTTTTCAAATTTCTGGAAATAATAACCGAACTTAATATAATACAATTCTTATGAAAGAACTGACATATTTACCTTAATTTGTATATTGCTTGTAATTAATTCTTGCCAAACATTAGACAATGACAGACAAACTTTGACATAAGAAGACATTAGATACACAGACTTTTGAATAATCCTACGCTAACTATGAGAATAAAAAGGCTTTTTGGTGGTTATAATGCAGGTTTGAAATCGAAAGCTCCACTGAATTGCGGTTTACAACGTGGTTATGAGAGCTTTCATAAACTCCAAACGGCATGTAAACTCGTTATAAACCGCATATAAACTCATTCCCAGCTCATAAACTGCATTCGTTCGTAAACTCGTTTAGGTGTGTCAGGACTATTATATTTTACTATCGCAATTTTGAAAATTTGTTAAATAAACATGAAAATAAACAGGCAACTGTCCCAAATCTGCCAATCCACTTTCCGGGAAATTCGTTTTCTAAATATTCTTTGATAGGTCTCGCATTATGAGCGGGCACCCGTCTATCTGCCATAAATAGCAAATATTAAATTTTAACTGTTATAAGTACCGTTGCATTTGCCAAACAATGTACCAAATTTCAAATATCTTACAGTTCTGGTCAAAATAATGGAGCGAGATTCTAACCCGAATTATAATTGCCTTTGTATGTCTTTTTTCGAGTCAAGGGAAAATTGTTAACGATTCCACTGAAGCCATGATTTTTACCATTCAATGCGTGTTTACCTAAAATTCTGCAATGTTAGGAGGTTTTCACACTTACGCCTGATTACGTAATCTGCGACAAATTACGTAATCTGAGGTCTAATTAAGCTACAGATTACGTAATCTGACTACTGCAAATCAAGTACACAGAACGACTTTATTTTATTCACCATGCAGTTGAGGTGAATTTTAAAACATTTTTATTGTCAGAAATGACACTTTTAATGCCAAACGTGTCTTATTTAATGACAAAAATGTGACTATTGATGTCTAAAATGATCTTTTAATTGACAATGATGTCATTCGTTTAGACGTTATCAAGAATAAGTCGGTCGGACGTAAATCCGGCAAGCCATAGTATCGAAATCTGATTGTACTCCGAGCGATAAATGATGATAATGACTGAGAGAAAATTGCGATATGTGAAGCAATGTGAAAGACAGAACGAATTAACTTAAAGGTCCCTCTAGACGTGTCGCCAAATGGCGACGCGTCCAAAAACTGGCATCGCGTGCAGCCATTTGGCTGCTACTTAGCATCCACACGAGCAGCCAAAAAATGACATAACCAAAATTTCATTTTGGTGATTTTTTTAAATTTAATTATCAAAATCGGACTCTGCGCGTTTGAATTATTACACGGCCATTCAAGAATTATTCAATTTCACACAAAAGAACGAAGAAAAGTTGCAAAATTGTCACTTTGAAATTGACAAGCGGTTGTCAATGCGGTTGGTTGAGTTGCCATATTGAATATCAAAACTGGACGCATAGCCAAATGGCGACACGTTTGGATGGAATGACAACAGCCATTTGGCTGCACGTGTCGCCATTTGGCGACACGTCTAGAGGGACCTTAACACATGGCGCAAGATGCTTCCAAGTTATTTTTGATATTTTGCGAGGACATCTTCCTACCCAGCTTATCTATGCGAAATGCAGATTGCACCTCTGAAAGTTATACTCCAAAAGTAAAAATAAAACAGCTAAAATTAATATAATGGGTTCTTTCAATAAGCCTACGGAACACCACAAACACACATCACAGGCGTCACATTTTCTATTTTCTTTACGGTATTAGATTTTTTCCATTTTATCGCATTGAAAGATATTATGATATCGCATTTTTAGAATGCCCCGTATGCACGATGTCCTATTTCGATCATCACCATAATACTAACTTCACCTTCCCGCGCTTCAAATAATCTCTTTTGGCATGAAAATGTTTTCGAAATAAAATGGTCATATTCAAACATCAATATGTACTTTTATTTATTTAATATTATTAAAAGAAACTTTGGGTTAAAATAAAAATATCTGCGCGATTGTAAAAATTATAATATAAATGACGTATGACATATGACAAATAATATAAATAAAAATGACTAGATTAAGTAAAGATAGTATGAACACTAAATTCACCACACCTTGATTTCCCAGATTAACTTGCCCAGATTACGTAATCTGGTGTAAGTGTGAAAACCTCCTTAATAAGAAAAGTGATATACCGTTGGAAAGCCAACATGTTGAAGCAACTTTTATCAACTTTGCAGAATTGTACGTATAAAGCACCGTTATGAAATTACTGTTTGAATTTTCGATGAAAAATCTATTATAAAATTTCTATTAAGTTTGAGTAACTGTATCTTGAAAGTGCCGAAATTGTTGGCAACAGGAAAAACTTCAGTTTTTTTGAAATTTTATGTAGTTTTTGAAACTGAAATCAAATCTTGGATTAAGTCATCAGGAGTGCTGCAAATTACGATTTTGCGTGACAAGTCACGATTTTCGATGACTTTCACAAAAAGAGCGATAACAAGGTAACGGTAAAAAAAATTCCGATTGTATTGGGAATTTTCTTGCTGAAACAAGTTGCGCTATCAACCCTTACAGTATTGACCACCCAATGCGGGACACCCTGTATACATACTATCATTTACATTTCGTGTATGAAATATCATATAATGGGCACATAGGAGTTCCTGTTCATCACAGTAACGAGGAACACTGCGGGTGCAAATTTAATGAAAAAGTTGTCAAAACCAAGCATATTTGACAGTAAAAGCTACGAAAATATCACTGGTTAACTTGCGGCTGATCCTGGTAATAAAAGTTTTTCTAACATTGGCACAGGGTGCCCGGAAAGACTCCTGGCGGCCAATGTCATTACAAAATTACAAAGAGATTAATTGATGTATTGGATCATTATTTCATTAGATCGTAACACAAACAATATTAAGCTATTAGATAGATAGCCGGATGACCCGAGCAGGACTAAACGCAAAAATGAAACGAAATTGTGACTTCTGAATAGAAAAAAGCAATGGAAAAGTGCTAGGTATCCGCTTTTTTCATCATTTTTTTAACATATTTATAATTTCTCAACTAAGAGGGAATAGAACTCAATACAGAAAGCTTAATTTTATATATTTTTGAGTAGGCTTAGAAAAACGATGAAAATTTAAGAAAAAATAAGTAAAAATCATTATGTATGTGGCAAAAATATTTGACCTTTGACCTCTTTCTTTTTCATAATTACCCCAAATCCTGTTGAAAACAATCGTGAAGTTATAATACTTTTACATTTTCTAAAAAACACCAGATTTTGTTGGATTTTTCAACATTTTTAAAATTATATATTGACTTATGATAGATGCCCGATCTGCCCATCGTATGAAAATTCATACGTTAAAAAAAGTACACTTTTGGAAAAAAATATTTAAATTATGTACTAAATTAGTTTTAATCAAACCATACAGATATGTTTTACCAGAAAAATTTATTGAAATTCGTCAAAAAATTACTCGGGCAGTATTGGGATTTTCTAGGGTTTTCGTAAATTCTATAATTCTTCGGCGTGTTACCAGGATACAAGTCAATATCGAATGATATAAAATACCTCGATGAAAAAAATTGGTGGTACATACGACAGTTTTCGACTGACATATGTATAACTAAATTTTTCAGTTTCTGGCATATGGTATCTCTCTTTTTTTTGCCGATGACATAGCCCTCAGTAGCCCAAACATCGTTGCCTTGCAAGCTGCACTTACAAAATGGTGTGACATTCTGGAGGAGCATCCCAGCCAGCATTTAACACATTTGTAATCATTATTTCATGCAACACGCGTAAGCAGATATCGCTTATTCATTCATCACATTTTCATACAAGCAGTATATGACGATGTCCCCCTATTTCATGTATATACGCATTTGCGCCTTATTACGGATAATCATTATAAAATCGTTATTCGTAAACATTATGTAATAGTTAAGTATCATATATATTCAATGCATCAATGAATAATTAAAAAAAAATACGGGCGACGGACTCATAACCCTATGCACCGAAGGTGCGCGCCCTAACCACTGCTCCAGCCAGACTATATGAATGATCATGATTTATTCGTGATTCTAATCACCCCAGCAACAAAAATCACACTTGAGGAGAAAACCATTATATTTCCTATATGCATGATCCGTCGACATTCCTTCAGCTGACGATCATGTATCTAACTTTCAATGCGTCCTATCGATACATAATGCCGATTCGTGATTCATGAAGTAAAGCTTATTTGTCGCTATTTTCACGGTACATGAGGCCGATGCTGGCTGGGATGGACTGAGGGTAAGTATAACAAAGACTCAGTTCTTATGCTGCCCGTTCTCAGACCCAGATGCCGTGGCGAGAAAACTCAGGAGTTTTCTGCGATAAGAAAATGCCACTGAAGCTAAAGGGCAAGTTGTACAAAACGGTTGTACGTCCCGCACTCATGTATGGATCAGAATGCTGGTCCATGTATGAAGGTTACGCGAAAGAAATTACAGCGACTGAAATGAAAATGTTACGCATGTCAGTTGGTGTAACCAAAAGGGACCACATCAAGAGTAGCTACATCCGAGGCAGCTTGTCGATAGACCAACCAATCACCGAAAAGCTCGAAGACCGACAAATGGATTGGTATTCCCACGTTCAAAGGCGTCCGCCTGAGAACCCCGCAAAGAAAGCGATATCAATGGAAGTTCCACTTGATGGACCCAAGGCCAGAGGCAGACCGAAGAACACCTGGATACGTCAAATGAAAAAGCAACAACAACGCATTGGTCTCGGCGATGACACGATCCAAGATAGAGCTGCCTGTAGAAATATGCTAAGAAATTATCGCCAAAACGGGCGATGTGCCTACACCGCAGGTCGAGCAACGCGAAACCGTGGAGCGGTATAAAGAACGACTCAAGGAAGAAGTATAACAAAAGTGTCTAAAAAGGACAGAAACTACATTCACTTTCCCTTGCATTGATGTATAACACTTAAGACATTTTCTTAGAAAAATATGCGCTAGTCTGGCTGGTCGAGCGGTTAGTGCGCGCACCTGCGGTGCACAGGCTCATGAGTTAGAATCTCACTGTGTTCCATTGTGTTTTTCGAACTCACGAGCTTGTGACAGACTATGATCTCACTCAGATGTTAAACGAGTACCCATTTATGGGGATAAATAACACTGCTGAGCGTGATGCTGATCTCATTACCTCATCAAAAAGCAGATAAGATCTTGGAAATAGGATGTCACTAACACATCCTGCGGCCTTAGTCCAATGTTGGATTGTCGCGCCTGTTATTTATTTAAGACTAAAAAATTAATAAGGGTATTTGCATATTTCATTGTTATAAAACTTGCCATAGCTCACGAAAAAATGCAAGTTAAGTCATGAAATTATGGCACACGAATCAAATTGGAGATGATTTTTGCCCACAATTGGGTTGCTCCGATCAATGAATGACCTCCATATTGCCCCTACATTTAAATTTGGTAAAATGACATGCTCATAACTCTCCCCAAAATTACAGCAGGAAGTTAAATTTTGGGTAATCGCCATTGGAGGGTACCATTATACAAACCACCAAAAATCACCTCAATCGGATTGAAACCAATAGTACCTTCCGTATAAAGTAGCCCAACAGGAGTTGGTTCTACGCACTATTCGCTTAATAACTTGATGAGTACTGTGGAACAAAGCTATGATGGATCTTCTCTCAAATTGCGGAGCCCCTCTGTCAGGATTTGTACCCTATAATCTGGGAAAATATCGTAATTTTCTTAGACTATTCTCCGAAATTTGTTGTTGTTTTGGTTTTGCATCAAGATAGGTAACTTACGACAGTATTCTTATCAAAGGTTCAGTGTTAAAACGGTTTTAGGTTGAACTACGCAAAAAGTAGCGAAGATAGGTAAATGAAAATTTGTGCATTGTGTAGATCAGTGGTTCCTAACTCGCAAATGTTGGCAGACCACCTATCCTGAAAGTGAACTGCCTCGGGGCAGCATTAGGATGGGTGGATTGAAAGATTTCCGAAATGTGCAAGAAAATGTAATAATAGCGCACGTTTTGGTTCAATTTTTCAATATGTTCCCGTTAGGGTCCATACTCTTTCCTTTTCCTCTCTAGCTTTTTTTAGATTTTGTAATAACACGAATTCCGTAAAATTATAAAAATCGATCGTGGTAAACCTCAATATTTGACCTGAATCCGAAACACAGCTACATTCATTCTCTCTTATGTGATCGCCCTTTCCTACCTCTCTGGAGAAAAGTACTAGGTTTATATTTTTCGGTAATCACGAATTGGCGAATAAGCTCCAATGAAACGCGACCAAACACTCTCTCCCAACGGTTACCAATAACTTGTTGGCAGGCATTGTTTAAGATCAAACAATTTCTGAACGAATTCTCGCAAAATTGAATTTTTTTTGCTTAACAAAACACGCAAGCAAGCGTTTCCAAAATGAATTTCAGTTATCTCTTCTAAAGAATTTTCTGATATAAGAGCCCCTCCGATCCACCCTATTAACTTTTTAAAGTTTCTTGTATGATCAAATGCCATAGTTATTGGATTACATTAAAAAAACACACTTTTTGCACTGATAAAGCATGTTAGCACAAACATTAAACTACAGCTTCAGCTAATTTCATTTTTTATCCTTTGCTGGGTACTAAAATAAGGTTATTGGAAATAAGACACCCAAAGTAAAACAATATACGGATTATTAATATACGGATGATCGAGTTGTTCAATTCTTCTTCAATACAAATTTACCGTAATAAGCTTCGCCAAAAAAGATAGTAATTGAGCTTCTATAAAATAGTGACTTCATAATATTCCTGGAAATAACGAGAAAATTCGCTTTATAGGGATATAAATAGCTGAACCTTCAGAAATCAGCACCACCCCAATGGACAAATAAATTTTAACTTAGTTTTAATCAAATTACCGAAATTTTGTAATTATGGGTTCATTAGACGTTAGAATTGTCCAATAAATGAACCACTTTTGCTAACCAAAAATGTTCGGTTTTCAACAAAGAGTCGTTGCTGTAATGTGGATCAGCTACAGAAATTTGCAACTCCTGTAATAGTCCTGACACACCTAAACGAGTTTACGAAGATGGATGGATCTGTTCCAGGCTAGCTCCTGCTTTACCACTAAGTTTACACATTTACTCTTCGTTTGCTTGGTCGCTTGCTGCCTCTTCTTACAGTCAGTACCAATTCCTATATTTGAGTTATTTCTAAAAAATGTGCAAATATGTACGACGTCCAGACCTTACATTTCAATGTTTTTATTTAAAGTGTCACATATTCAAAGCTCAATGAGTTTATCCTGACATTCATAACCCGCATTCGACTAGTGTGTCATGCTATTCGAGTTTATGAAGCTCGGAGCTTTTAGCGGTTTATGAAACGAGGTTATCCCCTAGTGTGTCAGGACTATAATAGTCCTAATTCCAAAACCTTGCTTAGAAGCAGACACAGACACGTATTACACAAAACAATTGATCCGCAAAAATCGTTTAATTTTGATTTAATCACGAAGAAATTCATATAACACTTTTGTAAGGACATAGTCACTAAATTCTTCTGCGAACTACCTCCGAGCCTCTCACGGACCACCTTCGATCCGCGGACTACCGGTTGGGAAATAGTGGCGTAGATCTTTGAAAACTACACCGAAATCAATCAAAATATGAAAATCGAATTTTGGAAGTTACGACAGTTGTACTCTGGTGGTGCAATGTGTTTTGAGAAAATTTATGAAGTTTACTTTACTGTACTTACAACGTGTTCAAATAATGCCATACACAAAAGATGTAATTTACCTGTAAATAAAAAAAAATCGAAAAATTAATTTAAATGTATAAATACACAATAATTTTAAATTTAATCAGTACTGAATATACGAGATAAAGTCAACATGAAATTAACAATATTCGAATAGGCAATTGAAACCTGTGGGCATAAGCAAGTCTCAAGCAAAATAAAATCCCACTAGGAGGTTATATAGTTAAACTAATAACCATCCAGTCAAACGAGAACAGCTCTCGAAATAATTTAAAAATTGATAAAACCGAGTCCTCCGAGCTACACGCTGAACAATCTGTCGCAAGTATATAGTGCTTTATTTGAAAATGCTGTTTATCACTCAATTTAGTAAATATACAGAGGGTTGCCACTTTGATAGGGACACAATAAATTTGAATTCCGTTGTACAGGGTGGAGCAGAAGTACAGGTGGAGCAGAAGTTTTTCACTATTGATTGACTGGGAAACGGTTCGATAAAATTAATAAAAACAAGCATTAAGTAATAGATTTTTTAATGCAGAAATTTACATGATTTAATTATGTTCGAAAAAAATTGTCTTGCAGATGACGTCCTTCTGCATCATCACCAATGTGGCACGATAGCCCGATGTCGGGCCTTGGCCGCCTGAATCGTTGACCTCCAATTGTCGCGGTTATGTGACCTTGTCCTCCAGTTTCGGAAGCCCAGCAGCTGGTGGGCGTCTTCACCTACGGAGTTCTCCCAGCGAGCTCTCGGTCGTCCACGCACCCTCGCTCCGTCAATTCGTTGTGCGTTCATCACTTTCCTTGGCATGCGATTATCATCCATCCGTTGTACATGCCCTGCCCATTGCAAACGTTGAAGCTTCACGATTTTCGATACTTCCAGCTCATCGTACAATTGATACAACTCATGGTTGTACCGGATACGCCATTGATCTCGTTCGCGAACGGCCCCGAAAATTCGCCGAAGACCTTTCGTTCGAATCGGTCTAGCAAAATTTCGGAGACTTGGGTGAGGGTCCATGTTTCGCAGCCATAACATAGCACGCGGCGCTTCGTGTTCCTGTGCGCAAGTTTCGAATTAATTATAGGGAGGACCGAGAAATATGTCTTATTGGCTAGTTGTATCCGTCGCTTAATTTCGTCGGTTTCGTTGGCGTCCTTTGATAAGTTACAACCCAGATAGTTGAAGTTGTCTACATACTCGATATTGAGGTCCCGCATTGTGATGCTTGAATTTGCTGGCGTCCTTGTTTTCGATTGCATCATTGCCTTTGTTTTGCTTTCGTTGATATGATATGATATGATATGTGCGGCGTTATTGAGGTTATGCAGAAGGCTTTCTGCATCACCCAATCTTCGAGACACGATGTTGATGTCGTCGGCGTACGCTTCTAATTGAGTCGACTTGATGAGTAGCGTTCCGCTGCTGTCCATATTCATGGCTCGAATTACATACTCCAAAGCAAGGTTGAAGAGCGTTGGCGCCAGCCCATTGCCCTGCTTGAGTCCAGTACGAGTTTCAAATAGGTCAGTGAGTCGGTTCTGCACCCTGACCTGCGAGACGGTATTAGTCATTGTCATCCTTGTGAGTCGCACTAACTTTGCCGGTATACCAAACTGCAGCAAAATGTTATACAGTACACTTCGATCGATACTGTCGTATGCCTGCTTGAAGTCGACAAAGATTATACGTCGATGTTATATTCCCAGCACTTTTGGAGTAGTAGCTTCACTGTGAAAGGCTGATCGGTTGTTGAACGACCAGGTCTGAAGCCGCTTTGATACTCGCTAATGATTCGTTCTGCATACGGATTGATTCTCTTTTCGAGAATTGTCGATAAAATCTTATAGGCCGTACAAACTAATGATATGCCCCTGTAATTGTCACACTTCAACTTGTCACCCTTTTTGTGGATTGAGCAAATTATACTTTTGCGCCAATCTTCGGGGATTACCTCGTCGTTCCATATTTTCAGCAGTAGCACATGTATAGCGTTGGTCAGGCACGTTCCACCATGCCTCATTAGTTCTGCTGGGATCTCGTCAACCCCGGGCGCTTTATTACGTTGGAGCGATTGTATGGCGAGACTCACCTCCTCTACTGTTGGGGGTTGAACAGGAGAGCCTGGTTCGGCTAACTGCTCAAGAACTGGCTCTGTGGGGGATGTTGATGGTACATTGAGGAGCTCTTCAAAGTGCGCGGCCCATCGTTTGTTTACGCATTCGATGTCGCTGATGATGTTACAATCCTTGTTCTTACATAGGTTTGTCCTGGGTAAATATCAGTTCTTGATATTATTTATAAGTTTGTACGCCTGTCTAGTGTTCTTACTGGCTAATCTTTGGTTTATTTGCTGTAACTGCTCGTCAAAATGTTTGCGTTTCGTACGTCTAATTAACTTATTAGATACTCGCCGAAGTTCGTTATATCTTTCTTTCTTGGCTCGGGATGCGCGTTGTGAGTAATGGCGATAGGCTTAATTTTTCGCCTTAATCGAGGCCCTGCATTCATCGTCGAACCAGTCTGTTCGTCTGCGCCGGCCTTTATAGCCCACGACCTCTTCTGCAACTCCTTTGAGCTCCTCTCAGAACTCATGGATGCCTAAATTATTGATGTTATCAAGCATGGGCGATAGTTTTTCCTCAAGTGCTGCCACGCAGCCGCCGTGGCATCATCAATCAAATTGTCAACCTCGAAGATCTTGGCAGGGTTGATTCTCGTTAGGTGCACCGAAGAGATTCTGCACCTGTAGGTCGTCTTCACCAAATAGCGATCGGAGTCGCAGTTGGCTCCTCGATAGGATCGAACATCTAAGACATTAGAAGCCCATCTCTTCCTGATCAGTACGTGGTCGATCTGGTTCACGGTGTATTCATCTGGGGACTTCCAGGTCTGCTTATGGATTCGTCGATGAGGGAAGCATGTAGAGCTTATGACCAGATTTCTGCCGCTCGCCAAGTCGATAAGCCTCTGACCGTTGTTGTTGTTTTCGTCGTGAAGCCTATGACCTAAAGTAGTTCCCCTATCTCAGCTTTCGTTTCCGACTTTGGCGTTAAAGTCTCCTATAGCAGCATCGTCGTTTGATGGAAGTGCGTCCTTCTTGCTGGATACAAATTCCGTAAAAATTTCGTCCATTACGCGACAAAACTCTCTGCGCTGCACAAAATACCCTTCCCTAAGCTGCTGGACCTGGACGACGATTGTATATATTTTATAGTTAATTTTATTATCGAAACTTCACAAACAAATTGTTAATTTTATTACAGCGCAATGACATTTTTCATTACAGATGTAATAACTTTTACCATCAGTTGCAATAGGGTCAAAAATCATTACAAATCAATAGTTCTTTTTAATACCTTTTCACTACATTTTTTCGCTCCGTGTAGCCAAGAAAATCACCAGATGAAGAACCCAATAAAAATTGGAGCCTCAACTTAAAGAGCAATCACCACCACCATTTCATACCAAATGCGAGCATTTTAATGTATAATATGTATTAAAAAACGTAAGTCTAAATAAGAGGCACCGAAGAAGTTAAAATCTTGGAAATTGGATATCACTAACATATGTATATGCGGCCTTGGTGCAATGTTGGACTGTCGCACCAGTTATTTGTTATATGTATTTTCAAATCGAAATTTGCGAAAATTTCGCATTTTCATGTTCTTAAATCGAAGTTTTAAAAATTTAGGAATTTCAAGGCGCGCTGTAAAGCTTAATCCGGCGCATATATGAGAGTCGTATCACCGTTTTATGATCGGTTAAAAGATATAACACTATTAACACATCGAATCTTTTGTCTCCTTAAAATTTTAGTTAAATTTGAAAACGTGGATGGGTGTTCCTAACAATTCGCAGCTGATATTTATCCGGTACAGATATGGAAAAAATTCAGATTCTTACAATCCCTCACCTTTTGTAAATTCTACGCCGCGCCGCTGGTCTGTACATTTTTCCCAGCTATTTTAAGCTTCAAAACTGCATGTTTATACATCAAAGGGTCGTCCAGTTCTGCGGAGCCAATGTCGTTTTATTTTCGTTTGGATAATACAAAACTCGATAAGCCAAATGTGCGAGACGAATTTCTAATGCTCCGTGCTAATTCTATAGTTGTTTAAACGTTTAAATAAAGAGAATTTATGTCAATAGTAAAAACATCAGAGAAATTTGTACATATTTCTGTATTGTATGATGACGTTTGTTTGTCAGTTCAACTAGTTCCAGTCTTGCGATTGACTACTGCATACATTCAATTCGGAATTGTAATACATTACATACATACAACATCAGCTACTTGCCTTTTGAAATGTTTATAGTTTCTTGTGGAATTTTGAATTTTCCAAGAATGCCAATTTTATCCGTAATATAAAATGGCGCAGCCTATGTCTTCGAATCGAATGGAACTTTATGTTTTTTGCATAAATTAAATATTAAATGAAAGCTCGTGCTCAAATTTTTCCTAAAACAGTCAAATTTAATTTTTTTATATAGCTGCCTTGTCAAAAAATTTCGTCTATTAGGGACTATGATGAAATACTCTCTACTAGATTCAAATTTGTTAAATTATTTCAAATACTGATATTTGAAAACAATTTACTAATTTTTACTAGACAATTAAGTTTAGCCTCTCAGAATAGATTTCAGTCTTCTGGACCATAATCTATTAGAGACTATTAGACTCGATTAATACACGAGAATATCAAAATACTGTAATACTTATGTACATATGTACTATACTCGCATGTTTAGTCTTCAAAACTGCAATCTATCGGTTATGTATTACGTCAATCTGAGATGTAAGGCCATATATTGGCGCTAGATTAACGCTTCTTGGACAATCGTGAAATCTAATAGCGTAAGCTTTCTGTTTACGAAATTGTTTAATTGTTTATGTTTTATGGAAAAAAAACCTTTGTGAAAATTGTTTTTTCGCGGTACACATGTATATTTTTCTAGCATGGATTATTATCATACAAGATGAATGACTCATGCATTTTTCAATCGCTCGGTCACTGGTACCACGAATCGCTCAACGCTCATATCTTCACCTTTCCTACACTTCATTATTTTGCAGTTCGCACAAGTTTCATTATGGTCATACCTGTAAGATCGGTGCTACCAAATCCACTCATGTTCGTATCGAAAATTGTTCTACTCTGATTTATCTTCCTTTTCGTTCTTTGTGTTAAAGGGTCTCAACATATCGTCCTACGTATATGGCCATGCGTTCACGGGACGACACGATCGTATGATAAATCTTTTTGAATCCGCTAAAGATTTCCAGCAGAGTTTTTATTTGTTGTTCTTTAGTGCCCATTATCGGGTCCATGTTACACATTATTATATTGGATGATGAAGTAAACCTGTTTTGCTTCAATTGGAATTTCAATACTACTAAAAACTCAGTTAAGGTTGTTTTGTACAAAACAACCTTAACTGAGTTCTTCTTCTTCTTCTTCTTCTTCTTTGGACTCTTGGTATAGTACGAGGTTTCCTTGTTGTTGGTTTGTTCTTTCAGTTGTGCGGGTCTAGTGATATGTTTTGCTCGATGAACAATCGTTTTTCTTTCGTGACCGATCCGATATGCGTTTTCTCAAAGGCTCTCTCACTCGTCAAAATGTGTCTGCATTAAAAAAAAAGTTTTGAGCCGGTTCATTCGACGTCTTCCATACAACAATCCCGGATTCACGTTTTATTGAAGGGCCCCGCACTTCTTCTTTTCTTCTCTGACTGGATTTGTAAAAAGATTTTTTTTTTATCTTTTTTTTTTGCTGGTTGTATTTTTAGTAGGCGACAGAACTGTAGAGGATGGTCGTCGCTGGACTGGATGGACGCCTTCACCACCGCTGCTTTTTTTTTGGTTTTATTATACATATTCATTTCTGATTGTTGTGTGTGGTTCAGTTATTTCTGAACACATATAATAACTTACAAGAGTCTATAGTAATAGCCTGACCTGGTCGCTAGCATCTACAACACGAAAAATCCACATCTCCGATGAGTATCCATCAAAGGCCCACATGGTTTTAGAATCCCCATAGATACACGCACATTCAGTCAATATAAATTCATTTATGTACGTATGTATAGTGTAAAATGATGATTTAGACACGACCACGAGAAAGGATAATTATACACAACGAATTTATTTCGATTGTTATGTAGTTTTGGGTTTGATTTAACGATTATCGTCTGGTCATGCCAGAGAATTTTGGAATTTGATTTTCGAATTTTCAGTTCGACCAAACTGAATGTACACTTAGTCCGAAATTCAAAAAATGCTAATGATATGTTACGCTCGGCGCGGGCAAGATGATTTTCAAACTGACTTAATAATTGGCTTGAAGGGTTTTTGGTTAGACATACATTGGAGTTTGGAATGTATAGTCTTGCATGGATCTTTGAGACAATTAAAATACGATTTAAATTTGTGTTTGCGAACTGGGAACCAAGCTCAGAGATCCACGTCATCGGAAAATCTTGTAAAAAAGGCTCTTTTTTCGTCGTATTGTCGGATCAGAGTTTTAGGTGTAATGACTCTATGACTAAATGTGTTGACCGAAAAATGTTCAATGTGCTGTATCTACCATTCTAGTTTATGTGCCTGTTTGCAAAGAGAACAAAAATGACAAAAAAAAAACATTTTCCCATTCCGTACTCTTCGCTGCACCTCTCCCAGAAAACCGGTCGTTTTGGGAACAACTTGTTCCCTTTGCATACAGGCCCAATAACAATAACACATGGAGAAAAACGATTTCAGCTTTGCTATGGACATCTTCTTTCCTGTATAGCTGACCCTGCCGATATCGCTTGAGTTGTGACATCTATCGAAAAGTGCCGAAGAGATTCAACATCTTATAAGACATGTTAGATAAAAATAAATAACAAGCGCGACAACCCAGCATTGGACTAAGGCCGCAGGATGTGTTAGTGACATCCTATTTCCAAGATCTTATCTGCTTTTTGTTGAGGTAATGAGATCAGCATCACGCTCAGCAGTGTTATTTATCCCCATAAATGGGTACTCGTTTAACATCTGAGTGAGATCATAGTCCGTCATAAGCTCGTGAGTTCGAAAAACACCATGGAACACGGTGAGATTCGAACTCATGAGCCTGTGCACCGAAGGTGCGCGCACTAACCGCTAGACCAGCCAGACTACATGTTAGATAGGCAGCAATATATAGGTAGGCTAAGAAGCTAGAAGGAACCGGAAGTGAATTGAATAACGGGTTAAATGTGCGAGGGTATCTGAGCGAATGGTTCCGTGCAGGCAGCGCCCGCTCTAGCACTTACGCCGTCCCGGGCAGGAGGACAAATTGACGTCCCTTGGCGGTACCAGGCGGATTAATAGTAGATAGTTATGTTAAGTTGTCGTTGGTAGTATGTAGTAGAAACCTGTACCGTTAT
Organism: Microchrysa polita; assembly: GCA_949715475.1. Lineage (NCBI taxonomy): Eukaryota > Metazoa > Arthropoda > Insecta > Diptera > Stratiomyidae > Microchrysa > Microchrysa polita. Next base: position 22,883,984 of record OX454417.1, read on the forward strand.
CATTTATACTCTTATGCGCAATTCACCTCAGTTCAGAGAGAGTTTGTTTGAAATTCCAAACACTAGAAGGGTCAGAGCCGTCAATTTGACGGTTTTCTGATTTAAATCATCTATATCTTCTAAGCTACAATGTTTTCAGCTTTCATATTTATTGACTTTTCCTAAAATATGTATTTAATCATATACAGTCTTGACTCGGTAATCCGGATCTCCTTTAATCCGGATATCACGCTAATCCGGACCATCAAATGTTTCCACTATGTATTCTATAGTCCGGATTTCGGCAGCAATTTTGACTCTACAATCCAGATATTTGAGATTTTCAGGGTGAAATGGTAGTTTTGGTCTCGTACTTTTTTACGGGACGGTATGGCAAATGACATGATGCTGACTAATTTCAAAGAAATACTATATTTATCGGCCTCTGTTCCTCTTTTTTTTTATTTGGACTGTTTTTCCTTAGAAAAAAGTGATTGCGCTAATCCGGATGTTCCGATGAACTATTGAACTACCAGAGAGATAGAGAGAGAGAGAACTATAAGACTAGGGTTCCCTGCAAAGCAGTAAGACTAGCATACACATCAAACTAGCGCAAAGATCAGTCCTGCCATATGTATTATGCTCGTAGTTCTGATTTTTAGCTGAGGAAAGTATCATTTCCTTCCGTGGTATGGGTTAGATTTTCAATAAAAATCCGCTATATGACCACAAATGGTGCATTATGTCAGTCCTACCAAACCAGTGGAATGCATTTAGGTCGACATCCTTACGAGCAACTCTTGCGAAGCGATCCTTATTTAGCTGTCCGGAGTTGTTTTCTTCTTCGAGGTTGAAATACATTTGCGTACAAGCAATATGATTCGTTCTTGTCGTAGAGCTGCGATCGCTTTATGATCATTGCGTGTATCTCTTGGAGAAAACACGGACCCTTACCTTTCTCATTTCAACTCATGGAGTGGTCTGGGAAGTACATGCCTCTAACTCAGATATAAAATAGTAATACTAAAAACAGAATATGTTTCGGTTTGAGATACTGGGCAGTCTATTGCCAAGCACCTATATATGTATGTATATAGTAAAACTGGCAACAGCTAATGCAATAAGAAAAAAGGATCGCCGGAGTTTATCAGTGTAAATCTGCATATCAGGATGGCTCAAAAAGCATTAAGTTATTACATTTTAGCCATGTATAAAAGACTTTTTGAGGTAAATGTGCCATCGGTCATCAACTTTAAAAATAAATATTTTTACATGTTTCACTCAAAAAAATTTCAGAAATACATTAATTTCAAATTAATAATAAGATATTGTTTTATTTCTTAGTTTACTTAAGCATTTTATATTTATGGGAGTACCAATTCAGCTATAAACACCTTGCCGTCAAATTGACGGCTGTGACCCTTTCAGGTATACAAAATTCGTGACCCTTCTAGTGTTAAAGCTAAATTTCCCGAGCCACATATTATTCACCACCAGCAAAAAAAATATAAAACTTGGGTGGCTTATGGGGAACCTAGCCAAATTCCGATACTAGTATGTCCGGCAACATATTAGGGAGGACTGCTATTGCGGCTCTGGCCATGTGTACTGTGTTTCCATCCTTCATCTGCTGAAATCCAAACTCTAGTCCGAAATTTGGCTAATAAATGCTAGATGAATCAATGAATCCATTTGCGAGGAGATGGGGTGAATTGAAATTGAATTACTGCAAATGTGGATATAAGTTTTCTAAAATGCCTGGAATGAAATTTTGTTGAAAATGGTGGCTTTGGGCAAGAAACTTCACACAGGAGATTTTTGTAACGCTTTTATGTTCTGTTCTGAGTGCTTATACGACTATTGATTTCTTCGGAGGTTCAATATTTATTTAGTGGTCGTGATCTGCCGTGATTTACAGACTAAACAATAATATTAGACCACAGCCACACTGATCGGCAGTGGCGCATCCACGGGAGGGGCTAAGGGTGCTAAAGCCTTTCCCAGAATCAAAAATAGGGAAAAGAAAAATTGTAAAATGAAATATGTAGCATAATGCACATCGTCACAGATTTTAGGTAAATATGTATTAATTCTTGTTTTTGGAGAATCATAGGTTATTTACCAGTTTCGATTGTCTGTGAAAATTGTATCATCCTAACCGGAATTTCAGAAACATCTTTGTGCAAAAAAAAAACCAAAACGTGGCAAGTTTCAGGTGATTTTTGTAACAAAAAAGTTATAATAAATACTTCGTAAAAAATCTACCTTCTTCGTTAATAGTTTTTTCGAAGCTGCAAGTATCTTAAAGCTATAACACATGTGCGTTGCAATTGAAGTTGTGGAATGGAATGGAATGTGATTGGGTGGCTTGATACACGGAGGCATCAATAAAACTTTATTTTCTACCACATTTCATAAAATTATTTTAAGCCTGATTGCTGTTACATTTTCTGGAAAGAAAATGAACGCATATATCGTAACGTAATGACAATGAGCTCTCGCTCTGGAGTATGTGATTCGAGCCATGAATTTGAACAGCAACTAGTAGCCTACGCCGACGACATCAACATCATGTCTCGAAGATTGGGTGATACAGAAAGCCTTCTGCATAATCTCAATAACGCCGCCAAAGAAGTTGGGCTACATATCAACGAGTCTAAAACCAAGGTCATGATGCAATCAAAAACTAGAACGCCAGTAAATTCAAGCATCACAGTGGGGGATCTCAATATAGAATATGTAGACAGCTTCACTTACCTGGGTTGCAATTTGTCAAAAGACGCCAACGAAACAGATGAGATAAAGCGACGGATACAACTAGCTAATAAGTGTTACTTTGCGGTCCTCCAAATTATGAATTCGAAGCTGGTGCACAGGAACACGAAGCTCCACGTGTATAAAACCATCATCCGACCTGTGCTATGCTATGGCTGCGAGGCATGGACCCTAACCCAAAACTCTGAACACCTGTTGGACACATTCGAGCGAAAGGTTCTCCGAAGAATCTTCGGGGCCGTTCGTGAACGAGGTGAATGGCGCATCCGGTACAACCTTGAGTTGTATCACCTGTATAATGAGCTACAGGTGTCGAAGATCGTGAAATTGCAGCGATTGCAATGGGCGGGTCATGTACAAAGGATGAACGACGATCGCATGCCCAAAAAGGTGATGAACGCGCAACGAGTGGACGGAGCCAGAATGCGTGGACGACCGAGAGCCCGATGGGAGCATTCTGTATGTGAGGACGCCCACCAGATGCTAGGCTTTCGGAATTGGAGGACAAGGTCGCGTGATCGCGACAATTGGAGGTTTTCAATCCAGGCGGCCAAGGCCCGACGTCGGGCTATCGTGCCATAAAGAAGAAGAATGACAATGAGCAGCCATGGCAACTATTCAAAACCAAAGTCAATTGTTTTTTTGCGATGTAAAAAAATCAGAAACGCGACCAAGCGTATAATTACTTCTTATCCTCTACAGAAAGTCCTTCTTGACTTCCACGATTCACCATCTACTGCTGGTCAAAATAATAGGTGTGAACTAAAAAATTTAAAAAAAGTAGTAAGAACAGCAACAATATTCTTTACTATGAAAAATATCAATTTGGAAATCTAGTAGCACGATGTTTTGAATGAAACTGAGGAATCTTCACGCGGAAACTGTGTGTTATCATAGGTAACGGCTCCTTCATTTGTTCAATCTTCAATTTGAGTTGGACAAAAAAATAGGTGTGCATTGTTTTCTTTATACAGAATATCCATTTTAAGAGTTATTCGATTGTAAAAGGGGTGATATTGAGAAAAATAAATCAAATGAAGGCATTATAAACATACTCTAATGCAATTTAAAAACTAAAATTAACATTAGATGGGTCGAGGACGTCACTGCAGTCTAGAGGAGAGAAGGCTTGATCGTCAGCTCCGAGGTGAAAGAATAAGCTACAAATTTATTGTCACATCTTTGGGACGGTCCGAAAATTTCGTAACCAATGCCCTGAAACCAGAAAAACTCTTGAAACTCGTGGGGCACCTAAAAAATCTTCACCAGTGACCGACCATCGGATCGTTACATTATCCAATCGCGACCCATTCAAATCATCAAGGACAATTGCGACTTAGATTGGGAATGTCCTTTCATCACGAACCGTTCGACGCCGATTGGCAAGCTCAAATTTGCCCGGTAGGATTGCTCGCAAAGTTCCTCTGCTTAGATCCGTGAATTTGAAGAAGAGGAAAAATTTTGCGTTGGCTCATAAAACATGGTGTGGTCCACAAGGCGAAAAGAAATGGCGGAATATCCTTTTCAGCTATGAAACAAAAATCAATTTATTTGGTAACGATGAAGGAAGAAACATTCGTCGTCTTAAGGGAAAAATCATTTCACATTCGGTTCACATAAAAGGCTGTGAAACATGGCGGAGGCAACATAATGGTATGGGGCTGCTTTTCGTGTCAAGGTGTCGGTCCCATATACCGAATCGATGGGATTATGGACAGATTTGCCTACAAGAATCTCCTGGAGACTATTATGCTGCCTTACGCTGAGGATAATATGCCCCTTTTGTGGACATTTCAGCAGGATAACGATCCGAAGCACTCATCACGATTGGTCAAAGCTTGGTTCGAGGAGCAAAGTGTTAACGTTTTGGAGTAGCCAAGTCAGTCCCCCGACCTGAATCCACTAGAAAACCTTTGGGGTGACGGGTGAGCTTAAAAGGCAAGTGTCAAAAGTGGATTGCCAAAATAAAAAGCAATTGTGGGAAAATATGCAAAAGGTTTGGTACAATATTCCCCTAGAAACTTGCCGGAAGTTGATATCGTCCATGGCCAGAAGAATTGATAAGGTCATGGAGAATAATGGCGGATATTCTGGGTATTAACTGTGGTCTACCAAAACTAACATTAACTGTCATCATAAGGGACGAAATTAAATTTTATTACTTAATTCTGTAATCACACCTATTATTATGGCCAGTCGAAAATTGGTGTTATTCCTTATTTATTTAAAAAAATTTAAGTTTCCATTCAGTTTTCAAACTCATTTTTGTTTGGTGCAACAATGAAGTATGCTGAAGTTCTAAACTAATTTTTGTGGAATAATAAAGTAATATGTGATAACCAACCATGTTTGGAAAATTAAATGCGTACACCTATTATTTTGGCCAGCAGTGTACTTCTGTTTTATAAATAAAAACAAGAAAAAGAACGGGATGATAACGAGAAGACAATACACTCGCGTTTCCACGACGCTAAGCTAAGAAAAAAAAAATACGTCGAAAATAAGCTGGATCCACGCTTATTTTCGACGTATTTCTTTTCTTAGCCTAAGAGCTTAAAAAAACCCTACAACACGGTATAGTATCCTTACTGGAAAATAGTACCATCAAATGTCCAGTAATGAGGACAAGATCCTGATTGGGGTTTGCAAAAACGCGCGCAAAATATCAAAGTTGCGGACAACACACGCCTGGGAGGAACAGAGATGATGAGGATTTCAATTTTGTCATTTGTGAGATATTCGGTAAACCTCTAGCAGTGTGGTTGAGGGAATACAAGGTATCGATCTTGGACCGATCTTTGCAACATTACGCTTTCAGCTCTCGAAAGAAGAACTTTTCTTTCTTTCTATCGCCACTAGCGACACGTTCTGTACTACCCGTATAGCATAATAATATAGCTGTATTAGAAACACAAATTTTCTCCATAAAAGAATGGATAGTAGAACAAGCCAACCTTGAAAAGAAGAGGAGCCAAATGTTCAATTGGAGGACGAAATTAGCACATCATTCTTCAATAACTTTCTTTTTAAAGAAGAACTTAATCAGCACATAACTGAGTGAATTCTCCCTCTTTGTAAGCATTTTTCCTTTCGACTTTTGTATTTGTGGATCTTAGCCAAAATGCCACCACTAAAATTTGGCGCCCCGGCGATCGCCCAATTCTAATTGGAGACGATTTTTATCTGAAGGTTAGGGGAACTTCAGCTTTCCGAACGGCAGCACGGCTATAAAACGAGTAGCGCTACCCAAGTTACGGGGCTATTTTCCAGCAGCATCGTGGTTGTCCTTGGAATCCCTTTTGATTACGCTCGAAGGCAGAAAAAAGAATGTGAAGTCGCTGTTCCCAGGGATCCATTGCAGGTCTCAACACTGTTGGGAAAAGCTCATATAGCTCCCAGGTGGATTTTTCAATTTTGCCTGAGGAGAAGACTGTCACAATATCGCTTAAGGGCAGGGGTCTTTGTACTTAACGTTTCACCGTTTTCATCTCTTTGATGGCTCAGACCTCATGAATTGATCCTTTATATTTTTTAATGGTTATATGACGGTTGGCTTCCTTTATGTTCTAAATATTAACTAATAAATAGGTACATATTAATTAACTTTTTAAGAAGCTGCCAAACAATCAACTATACCAGTAACTGTCAACTTCAAGAGCTTAATGTCAATTTAATTTTCCATTCCTTCTGTTCACGAAACAATATCAAACGTGCGACAGCGGGATATCGCCACTTTTGTCCACTCTAACGATAACCCCGTGTATGCTATAGTAATTTGATGGATCGGGTTGAAACCATTAAATCATCTGAACGACTACTAGTCTTTCCAATTCAATAGCCGTTCGATAAACCAATCGTAAAACCGTCCAACTTGTTCAAAAACAATTCAGCATGACTTCCATATTTTACAATTCAGTGTACATAAAAAAAAACGATAATATAAAAAATAAGAAGAAAAAAAAACTCTACACACATCATATGGTTTACGATGTTTCTGCGCGCGGTACCGCTTTGTATGGGCAACATCTTTTTATGGAAGTTCTTGGAAGCTACAACTTTACCAACGTTCGCCCCCTCTTTTTCTCTCTTCTTCTGATGTTACTGCCATCGTCGTCGTCACCACATTGCAATCCTGCTAATCCACTATACAATTCAAGAAACTTTTTCATCCATCGACAAACTCCATACAATCGTACAATACAAACCGCACCTCCACGTTTTCAACACGATTCTTCGTTCAAATGGATGCGATGTGGTTTGCTCACTGTCAAGGTCATTCGAGGTTCATTTCTTGGCATTTATACCATCTTGCAAGATCTTTTGAGTCTGCGTAAGATATAATACATATAGAAACTTGTAGATCCACATGGTATGACGATATGGCGAGAAGGTATCTGCCGATACCGGTATTTGGTTGGGTTTAAAGGAACTGCGCGAGCTGCGAGTGCTGTCGGAAACCATTGCGCGACGAGTCGGGTTTTTTGTGTGGTTCTTCCAGTCTTGGATAGTGGTTAGTATATCTTATATGGTACAGGGAATGTTGTTTTAACTATAGCCGGCATGGTTAATGGGGCGAGTATTGAGCGAAACACAAACTGTATGAAGTATACTATAATAGTCTGTAGCGTGGTGATTCGATCGTGAACTCCACATTTTTGGTCCTCCATCTCTTTTGGACATCTTTGAGACAGTCGTTACGACGATCACAGAGTCTTCTCTTGTTGCATGGATGTATTCACACGTATTCCGATTTTTTTATATTATTTTTCTTTAACTTTTTTTATGTATACATATAAATTTGCATTTTATTTCTTTCTTTTTGCTTTAGAGCTTATCGTATACCCATGCTTTTGCATATTATGAGTCAATTTAAAGTCTGATGATCCGGGTTTATTAATGATCTATCTTTAACTGTCACTCGGTTTTCAGAATTGAAAGTTTTCTCGTGTGTATCATTTACATATATGTATGCATGTGTGTTATTGTTATTTACCTGCCTTTTTTAACATAAAAGAGCCTAAGCATTAAAGACAAAAATAAAACACACAAAAAAACATGAAGACCCACCATTTAGCCGCAGCACGGTAGCAATTTTATCGGTTTTTACATCCTGGTCAGGATTTACGTTATCTTTGTTGTGCATACATACATACATATTTGCTTCATATTTTCTTAATGGAGAAAAATATGAGATGGAGTTTCTATGGTTGGAGAAGATGTCATCGCGCTCAAATCTGGGTTTGAGTTGGTTTTTGTATATTTTATCAAATGTAGTGGGTAATCTTGTTGTTACCTGAACTCATTGGATTTGTCTCATTTTTTAGGGGGATAATTATATTCCTAGATTTAGTTGCTTGTTTAGCAAATATTTTATACTTTAATTAGGAATTTTCTATACGATATATAGTTTGTTAGATAAGAAATTTAAAGCGATTAAACACATTCGTATAAATGTTTTTATTATGCAAACTTAATTTGTTATTTTTTAGTGGTGTGACTAAAATATTAATAGATATGCATTTAAATGACTGACAACTATAACAATATGGCATTTTGTTCATAGAATACCATCATAACTGTATAGCTATATTCTTGGAAATATCAATCAAAAATTGTATATTGATATTAAAAATTCATAAAATGTTTGATTAATTTTAATTAAATAATTTTGTGAAAGCTCCAAATGATTTTAACAGATAAAAATATCTCGTGAATAATAAATTGCATTTTGTTTTATTTTGTGAACCAAGAAGAAAGTAGGATTAAAAATCGAACATAATATCGTCCCCAATATGCCATAACCGTGAATCTGCTTTTTATATACATAGTTTTAGAAGACAAAGATAATATAAAGTATTAATTTGCTCTAAAAATCGAAGTTTTCAGGACGCCTAACACACAAACACACTGACCGAAGTAATTTTTGGTGTGGAGTACAATGGGGCTATCATAGCCTAGTTACTCAATTACATTTTATTAACCGGGCGTAATTTGGAGTGAAGTTACAAGCACGCCTTTTCGAAAAATATTAGGAGTGATGAATGTGTCCTTGGTCACATAAAAGAAAAAAAAATGGAATAAGATTAACTCTAGGTACATTCTATCAAGAGTTACATTGGGTTTAGGGTAAGCTGACCAGACGTACAGCATTTTGACCTGTCGTACAGCATTAGTAAATGTACGGCAAAATGTACAGCATTCCAAATGCCACACAAAAAAAATTAAATTGGTACATAATAACTAATACGCTTCCCGGTGAGCCTGTGGTCAGTCTTGTCTGTTTCAAAAATGGTTTTAGCAAGATAATTGCACTTTCATGTGGCGAACGTTAAGTTTCGATAATTTGGGAACGAACTGTTTGAACGATCGTTCTGAAATTTAACACACTTGTAGAGCTACCTGCACTTAAATTTCCTTAAATTCCTCCATATTTTAGGGTCCTATCTATCCGCCTTCGACACTTACTGCTGCCCAAATCGCACTTGGGCCTTTTCTAATCGGAAAGTCTCAATAAAATGTTGTCCAATAAATTTGAAAATTGGCAGACTTCTGAAGCACCACACTTAGTATAGTAACTTTAGCTCTAGACCCAAACATCCAAAAAAAGAGCTGACTTTTGATGCCGAATTGTTCTATGGCCTGACCGCATTACGCAGTAAAAAGTTCGACTTTTTAGCGCGTCACATTTAGGGGGGAGGGGGTGGCAAAGGGGTGAAATTATGATTTTTCGCCAATATCTTGTTAACTGTAATATTTACAGCAAAATGTTCTGAGGACAATACAAATTATTCAAATTCAATGCCACTAGTTTATTAAGAAATAAGGGAACAAGTCAACCAAAATTAAAGTTTTGCTCGTAGGCAATTTTCGGGTCATTTTGTATGGAAGCTACCCTTTGTTTTAATCCGATCGAAGTAATATTTGGTGGAGGGTCTAATGGGACTTAGCCTTAACGTTTACCAAAATGTTTCTCGCCTGCTGTGATTCGGCGATAAGTTACAGGCATGTCTTTTTTTTAAATGTTAATAGGGTATATAAGAAAATGCTCTGTCGGGGCAGCCTGAGTCTCCGTGTGGGACAGCTATATATTGTTAGGAATAGTTATCCCAATTACCATGGCTCCAATTAAACTACTTCAGGAGCTAGAGCGCCAAATGTAACTATCAAAAAATCGAAATTATACCGAATTATACCGAATGTTTTTAGGTCTAGTATATAATCTGCCAAGAGAAGGTATATGATATAATATATCATTAGAAAGGAAATTTTATGTAGTTTAAATCGCCCTCAGAACATTTTGCTGTAAATATTACAGTTAACAAGATATTGGCGAAAAATCATAATTTCACCCCTTTGCCATCCCCTCCCCCCAAATGTGGCGCGCAAAAAAGTCTAACTTTTTACTGCGTAATGCGGTCAGGCCATAGAACAATATGGCATTAAAAGTCAGCTCTTTTTTTGGATGTTTGGGTTTCATCATTTTTTCAGCTAAAATCACTATACTAACTGTCCATATTTGATGAAAATTACAAGGCTCTAGCTCACACTTGTAGCTTGTAGAGCTACTTGCCGCTCACCACTCATACTCCCTCCGAATTTCAAGGTACTACCTATCCGCGTTTGGAAATTCAATCGAAAATTATCAATAATTCGGAAATTTTTGAGCGGAAAATTTTGAAATTTTACAGCCATGTATAGAGCACCGAACTGCCCATATAAGGAAAAATTACAAGCATCTAGAGATGCCATGATTCACAAGTAACAGCCGTTTAAAGATGCGATTTTAATTTTTGGCAAAACGATGAAGAAGTCACTGTACTCCATCCGATTCCCCTTTTATCATCTTTAGGAAAAAGAAAATGCAAACTAAAGGACTCTGCAAGGATTATATATCTCCACCAATTCCAATAAAATTGCGCTAAATCCGCAGAGGATCGCCATCCGATTAAAAATTATCTACCCAATGAGGTATTAGTTTATCTATTGTAATAAACGAACCAAAATTTGTAGGTACAAGGAGAGGCAATTTTCGTACTTCAAATAAACAGCTTCATGATTTTTGTCTCAGGGTCATGAAGAGTCAGGGACAGGGAAAGGCTGCCGAGACTGGAGATTCGAACACTGAAATTCAAAAGTTGAAAAATCACTGAATATCGACTGTCTAGAAAGTGGAAATCGTATCTGAATTGGAACAAATTGGATTATCAATTGTCCTATCTTAAAATATGGTTTTAAAATGTCTAACATCTTTTCTAACAAATTGGAACTGACAATTTAAACTGACAGGAAATCCTAATTTTTGTCGTAGATGAATTACTAAAAAAAATCCTGGCTTATTGTGTTAAAAAAAAATTTGAGTTTGTCCCTTCTAAACGAGATCCTGGCAACGCCATTTCCATGCTTGTTAAAGCTTTGCGCGTTAAAACAGACATTTGTACTTCACATGCTGATGACGTTTTGTCAATGTCATTGAGAAGTTGAGGGCTCTTTTCTGGGTCCTGTTTGGTTTTAACAGAACCTTGCTATCCCAAGTTTCATCACGCATTTACCAGAATATCGGCTACTATTCCTTCTACACTCGGCTTCACAAAAATCGGGCCACTCGCCACTTTCGAACTCAAATTCAATTTTCTCAAAAAGTATGAAACTTACAACTATGAAAGTTATATCTACAGAAAGTGCATTTAATGGCAATTCAAATGACTATGATTTTTATCTGAAGTACCGTTAACTCACGCAACAAACACAATGCCTGTTTTGATTAGAGTTCGCGCTTACCGTGTAGCCCGGTTTCATTGAAGCTCAGTGTATATTCTGTTTACGAATATCACTTATGAAAGGAAGGAGAATACAGTGAATTTTCTCCCCAGAAGACAAGGGAAATTAATGTTTGATTATTTGATACAATTTTTGAATTTTTGGAACAGAAATGCAATCCCAGATACAAGACGAATATGTAACAATATTTACAATATTTATTGTACTATTAGGAATAAAGGGGAGGAAGGGGTAGATCAGGCAGATCAGACACAGCTTTCATATTTTATACGGACATCACTCAGCTACAATTTGACACTAATTTCAAGTTTTTCGAAAGATATGGATAGATGTACGAGGGCCGGTTCAAATATGATCGAGACAAATGCTCTGACACGTTTATTTATTATATACAAAAATTACAAAAATGTACAGTTTTTCTAGGCACTCCCCCTCACTAGTTACACATATTTTCCACCTCTCGGGAAGCTTTTTGATGTCGGTGTTGAAAAATTCCTTGGACATCTCGGACATCCATGTGCGCACAAACTCCTGTGCCTCATCGTTTTCGTTTTTTTAAAACATATGGTAATCGCAGGCTAATAAATCCGGACTGTAGGGGGAGTGCTCCGGTACCTCCCACCCCAATTGCGATATTGTATCGAGCGTAAGACGCGCGGTATGATGACGCGCGTAATCCTGGAGAAGTTCAACAGTTTGAGAATCCATCTAGCCGTTACTTTGCGATATTGAAGGTGTTCGTGGATGAGAGACTCTACACTACCAATGATTGTGCCGAGTTCAGCCGAATTGTCTCGAACATTCATCCTACGGTCCTCGGAAATTAGTTGTTCTACGCGGCGAATGTTGTCTGGTTGGCGGTCGACAATCATGCGGCTCATTCTCGACGGTTTCAAGGCCACCCTTGACCGCTATGGCCCATTTAAAAACAGCAGTCCTACTCAGGCACTCACTACCGAACGGATTGTGCAAACGCAGAAAAAATTCCGTATTCTTAACGCCTTCCCTCACTAAAAAACGAATGACAATACGTTGCGCAATGGCGGTCGGCACTTGATATTCACTCATGGCCGTAGCACGATCGTAAAATATCCCTTCGCGACGAAAACTATTCCACTCTGTTCGTAAGGGACCCAGCTATAATATACTCAAGCCACGACCTTCAAAACATACATGCACGCGATCTACAGCGTTTGTCTCGATCATATTTGAACCACCCGCGTAGTTTTGTAGGGGTGGTAGGGTTAGAGGATAGTCAGAGTTCCTCACTTTCCATCAACTTTAAGGATATGTCACAATTAGACATTGATGAACATTTCAGGTCGCTAAGGATATTCTGTCGAAAGTTATGGTCGAACTAAAAAAAACAATATACCCTTTAGCATCTTATGTGTATAGGGTATAAATATCAAGGAGGGGTAATTTGTATCGGTGGTAGGGGAACCCTTGGTCCAATTCGGTCCATTTTCAATACCGTCCAAGATTTTAACAAAACAAACATCTGACTAAAATTTCATTATTTCGGGAGTTATGGTACGAACAGACAGTCACAAGGATAGACAGACATGGCTTATTCGAATCAGGGACCGACCCTGATCATTTATACCTTTTTAAAGACAAATTCCCGATATCTCAACACAAATGCACGATCTACCAAATGAAAAAATGGTATTGCAAATGAAAATAACACTTTCATAAATGAAAATAACGATTCAGCAAATGAAAACAATCTACACAAGGTAATGAGTTCGAGACTCACCGTGAACGAATTCATTTTATGGTGTTTTTCGAACTCACGACCCATGTGACGGACTATGATCTCACTCAGATGTTAGACGAGCATCCATTTGTGGGGATAAATAACCCTGCTGAGCGTGCTGTTGATCTCAACACCTCAACAAAAAAAGCAGTTTAGATCTTGGAAATTGGATGTCACTAACACATCTGCGGCCTTAGTCCAATGTTGGCCTGTCGCGCCTGTTATATTTTAAATGAAAACAACGATTTAGCAAATGAAAACAACGTTGTATGAGTTGAAAATAACTCTCAACACAAATTAATCATTGCTCAACCCAAAACTCTGACGTGTTAAGTCAAATCAACGATGTATTTTTTCTTTCTCTGTACCGTAACCCCTTGTGGGGCATGGTGCGTTCACTCAGCCGTTTATAGGCTACTTTGAGTCAACGTTACATTGCATATAGAGAGTGTATATAATGTTGCAAGCACTATATATTTCCTGGACCACGCCGAGATTCGATCTCTGGACCTCTAGATTACTAGCATCGTAAAGTGCGACTCAACCAAGTGAGCCGCAGAGCGTGAAATCAACAATGTAACAACCCAAAACAATGATATTACAAGTCTAATTAATCATCATTCTGGCAATATTTCTACTTTGTATAAAGAACTAAAAATACGGTGATTAGGCATTCCTAATCACCGTATCGTATCAAATTTAGCTAGCTCGATCTCACACACTGTTGAAAGGTTCTGTTGTTTCGTTCGTGAGTAGAAATGCTTCGATATTCTTGATACTTCTCGGAGAAAATCTTTTTTGCAAAATTGTAGCATAATATATGTACAATTTTGAGGAAATACGCACTGAAAAATAGAGGAGGAAAATTGTTCTTTTCCAATGTAGCGGATATTTTTAATTTTCATCAGAGCGTCATTTTTATTGGTAAAACAAGGAATTCTTCCTAAAAGTCGTTTGGAAAATCGTTTCTTTGGATATTTAAAAAAAATGTACTTGCAATGCCGAACACCGCTGGTTCACAATTAAGAAACATGGGCCGTCTTGACATAATCTCCTTTTGGCAATAGAGAAATATGTACATACATAAATATAGTAGAACGAAAATTCAAAAATGGAAAGGATTTGAGCAAATCGCTTAAACAAATGCATTATTGCATTATTGAAAATAATGTATGTAATTAGGGGTGTGGACAAATCTACAGATCCGTTCACCTGTGCTGGTATAAAGTTTGCTAATAATTTAAAACGATATGGATTATGTTTATGAGTAAGGGTTAAACATTGTGACTGTAATTACACTTTACATTCACAATTTTTCATAAAATTTTATGATTTCTGTGTTGAACAATAATTAATTTGTATCGAGAGAATTGAATTGATCAAGCGTTGTTTTCATTTTCTAAATCGTTCTTCGTTATTTCCATTTGTGAGAGCGTTGGTTTCATTTGCAATACCGATAATTTTACTTGTAAGATCGTGAATTTATGTTGAGTTATCGGGAATTTGTCCTGAAAAAGGTATGTATATTTAATGCATAAATACTCATTCGTGGATGTCGTGTTACTGGGTGACTATAACTTGCCTGGATTATTTGGGATCGAATCGAGACTGTCTGCTACATAATCTAATGCAACAATAGTTGAATCATTCGATTTCTATGGATTACATCAAAGGAACACCATCTATAATTATCTGGGCGATATTTTGGACTTTATTTGGTATTCCAAGTCAGAGCTTGTTATTAAGGATGCTTCTGAATATCATATTCTGCCGATTGATCCTTACCATCAATCCATTGAATTTACAATTGACATTGCCATTAGTGATACATCAGCGCTGCTTCATCCATTTACACAATCCTTTGACTATGGTAATTGTAATATCAACTCCCTGGTTGATTCTCTTAGTGAGTATGAATGGGAATCAATATTTATCGGACTTTCTATAAATGAATGTTTTGAAACTTTTATTAAAATATTTCATGATAAAATAACCGAATTTACTTCAGTTCGCAGATATAAGAAAATTTTTCCTGCTTGGTTTAGTCCACAGCTCAGAACGGCCACGATTGATAAAAAGATGTATCACCTGCGATATAAGGAAACTTGTTCGCAAGAAGATAATTTAAATTTTTCGAATGCCCGAAGACTATGTAAACAGCTATCTGCATTGGATTATCATCATTATATTAACAATGTGCAAAAATCAATTTATAGCCATCCTAATAATTTCTGGAACTTCATCAACGCTACAAGAAAGGATAACACTTTACCACCTGAGTTATTCTTGAATAATCATAAAGCTTCTGATCCAAAGGAAATGGCTGATCTCTTTGCTCTACATTTTTTTTCGATCTACGAAACTGCATCGGCTGTGGAACCAAATTAGGCCTAGGACCAGATGGCATTCCCTCAGTCATGTTGAAATCAGAATACTGTTGTGTAGTGTGGAGGCCTTACTTCGATTGTTATAAAGCGATGCTTGAGCGTGTTCAAAAGTGATTTTTAAGAACCATTGGAGTTAGGTTGGGTTACAATTTTGATGAAATACCTTATGAAATCCTATATTTACAGTTTCATGTCCATAATATTGAATTAAGAATGGATTATTTCGATGCATGTTTTATTCATAAATTAGTTAATAATATGATCGATGTGCCTATCCTTCTTTCCGTTATTGACTTCCACATTCCCAATAGACGAACCCGTTCCTTCAATATTTTTAGTATTCCTCTTACTTATATTACTCACCAATTCCCCGCTCCATGAGATTAGTAAATAAATACACACACGCCTATGACCCCTTTTTCAACACTTTCTCTTACCTTCGTAATTTAATTTTTAATTAATTTAAGTAATTATCATACAACCATGAGTTGTATCAATTGTACGATGAGCTGGAAGTATCGAAAATCGTGAAGCTTCAACGTTTGCAATGGGCGGGGCATGTACAACGGATGGAGGATAATCGCATGCCAAAGAAAGTGATGAACGCACAACGAATTGACGGAGCGAGGTTGCGTGGACGACCGAGAGCTCGCTGGGAGAACTCCGTAGGTGAAGACGCCCACCAGCTGCTGGGCTTCCGAAACTGGAGGACGAGGTCACGTAACCGCGACAATTGGAGGTCAACGATTCAGGCGGCCAAGGCCCGACGTCGGGCTATCGTGCCACATTGATGATGATGAATTATCATATTACTCTTAGTTTTGCAAATTACAAATTTTATAATATTTCGAGTACATACTGAATTCTATAAACACTAACTTATTGTATCTTAATCTTATCAATACCTTACTTTTATAATATTTTTTGTAAATTGGTGAATATTATTATTATTATTACGCTTTGCCATACTTCCGGTGGCTCCTTCGAGGTGTTACATAATATCGGCGTAATAAAACCAATATATGTACATACCCTACAATAATCCACGGCGGTAGAGGCAAAAATTCAAAAAATGTATACTATTGGAGAGCTTTTGTGAATGATTTATCGAATAGTAAACATTTTGAAGTTTCTTTCTACAAAAAATTTTGGACCGATATCTGTCACAGTAAGGCTTCATGCACACGACGCGAAAACGGCTCGCAAGCTCGACACATCGAAATGCATTGGCTCTTATGGGAAGCTCATGACGAGCGACAGCAAGCGAGAGCCATGCACAGTCAAAACACGGCTCGCGAGCCGTGGATTTGCGGATTGTGGTGCACGATATGTGAAAACACGTCTCGCTAGTTGTGATTTGACAGCGGCACGGCTCTCGCTGTCGTGAGCTTCCCATAAGAGCCAATGCATTTCGATGTGTCGAGCTTGCGAGCCGTTTTCACGTCGTGTGCATGAAGCCTAAGAAATCAGCGGCTCTCAAAGTGTAGAGAATTGATATTGCAGTTTTTGCACATTTTTCTATAATCAAGTTTCAATGGAAACCCTGACAATATAGATTCGCATAAAACTTTGTTTTATGATTTTATTCTCAATTTTTAGGTTATAATAAAAATGTTAGCATTAAAAAAAGTAGAAAAAAAAATTTGGAAAAAAATTAAAATTTAATTTTAATCATTGAAGGTCAAATTGACCCTAACTGAATTTTTCACATTGAGTTTTAACAACTACCTGCACGTGCCTCCAAAGGTCTGTTTATGCTACATTATTCCAGAAAGTCTCAAAATTACTAATATGTAAGAATCATAACCCCAGGCTACTTTTATAGCCGATGTTGTTATGTCATGTTCGCTGTTTTAGACACGATTTTTGAATATCTACTGTAAAATATGTTGGGTCCCTTTGAACCGGATAGCCGTAGTTTTCATCCTATTGAACTAGTTTTTGGTGGTGATTATAAAGGGACTCTGTCTTCCCCCCGGGGAGGAGCTATGGACGTGCCGACTTGAACAAGTTCTAGTAGGTGAATCAGGCGTGTCCTTGGTCGCAGCAACTCAATTTTTGGCAAACATCAACTTCATTTTGTTATGAATATTTCCCTAAATTATGCTGGCACAGTAGTAGTAGTCTGGCTGGTCTAGCGGTTAGTGCGCGCACCTTCGGTGCACAGGGTCATGAGTTCGAATCTCACCGTGGTTCATGGTGTTTTTCGAACTCACGAGCTTGTGACGGACTATGATCTCACTCAGATGTTAAACGAGTACCCATTTATGGGGATAAATAACACTGCTGAGCGTGATGCTGATCTCATTATACCTCAACAAAAAAGCAGATAAGATCTTGGAAATAGGATGTCACTAACACATCCTGCGGTCTTAGTCCAATGCTGGATTGTCGCGCCTGTTATTTTTATTATGCTGGCACAACTAGCATTTCTTTCAGGGTGGCAGTAAAGAATGTAAATGTCAAAAAATTATAATATCCCATTTTATTTTTTGGTCTAGGGTATAATGTATCAAAACAAGTCAATTGTATTACATGTCATGGCAAAGGTAATTTTGAGTAGTTTCATGTGTCCTCGAACCATTTTGCTGTAACTTTTACAGTTTTTCAAATAATTAAGAAAAACTGAAAAATTATCCCCTCTCCCCCCTTAAAATCGAAATAACTTCAAAACGGCTGATCCTATCTGCGTGAAACCAATTCCATTCGATTTACAATGGCCAAATACATTAAGATTGACCTGTTTTTATAATTGTTTCCAAAATTCCACTGTTCCACCTTCACAAGTTAGAACAATGAAAAATAAGGTGCACAAACGGTGTCAATCGTTTCCATGAAAATCGAAATTTTGACAAGGGTCAATGTATCTGTCGATACAGAAAACATTGATAGCTGGAATTAAGTTTCTTTAGTCATAATTTGAAACTGAATAGTAAGTATGTATGTAGGTATAGTCCAATTGTAAATCTACTGCACCATCTCTGAATTTCTAATTGCAAATTACAACTTTTTAGCAGTATCCATTTCCTGGTTTGTATTATTGTTGGTTTACTGTTTAACAGTAAGGAGTGACAACAAATTCCAACCTAGAAAGCGGTTGTTTGTCTAAAAATATTTCAGTTCAGGTAGCAATTTCGTTCAATGCCGTGCTGTACTCACCTTTCATTACACACATTCCATGGGCAGCTCGAAATAAACTAAGGATAATCCAATGAGTCAGAGTCCGTGAGCCGTAGTCATCATTATCATTTTAGAAAAGCAAACGTAGAAATCCTTTCACATGTAATCAAAATCACCAATCACTACGTTTTCAATTCACTATCCAACATTGAGGATAATTACGCACAATTGTCGGGACACTTTTAAATGTTGAATCATCTTAAATCCCATTACTCATTAGATCCTTGTAACAGTCCTGAAATTCGTCTCTGAATAAAAGCACACTAGTCAAACAAGAACGAAGGCAGACATGAATTTCAGGGAACACGCAACCCGATAGATGAAAAGAAAAAACCGATCACGTAATGCCAATAAAAAAATAGCTCCAACTAAGACCGGGCCCGCCCCATCAAACGGGGTCCGAATGAACGACGAGTTTTCCTGAATCAACTGCGCGAAGAATCCGACCGGTCAAAATGTGTTTTTGTGTTGTAGTGCCATGCAAATTCAACCGGTAGAAAGCCGTCACAAAATTTTTTCACAACATTTCACTTCACATCACTGCGCCCAATGCGCGCCGATCACACTGTATGTATTTTCCTTTTCAATTGAATAATTTTCGCGATAATCGCGCGACTCGTTTTTTTATCTTTTTGTGTACACAGATCCGATCCGTTCGTTCGTTGGCAGATTTTTTTCACTGATTGAGTGGCGGCGACGACGATATTTCACGGATGTTGCACGACAACCGGCATAAAGTGCTTTACGCGTGTACAGGGTTCATACAACGAATTGGAATAGCACAGCACAACACGTTCTGCCCAAGGCACAAAAGGATCCGCAACGCACTCAGCCAACACACAGCTCACTTTTGAGCGACGACACGACAAGAGAAAAGGTCAAAGTCAAGGTCTTGTACAAAAAACAACATCTCAAAAGAAAAAACTGAGAATTCGCAATTTTTCAAGACGATGACGACGACGACGGTCACGTTCAAGCAGAAGAACAAGATTTGATTCGGAGAAGTAAAAAAGATTTTGCCGCACGGCTTTCCGATACGCTCACTTGTACACTAAACACGCGATCGTGACGAGATGAACATGAAGACGTTCTCTGGAAGCAAGCCTGCGCCCGGACCGAGTGCGAGTTAAATAGCAACAAACGCAAGAAGCCAACGCAATACACGACGAACACACTGACGCACATGTGTTGCGAACAAAACACACAGAACTCAGAGAGATCGTCGCGAGAACCTCCTCCTCCACACACAGTGATCGCTGAATGATCACTGACTGAATTGCCGGTGGAGCTTTTCGGGAAAATACTCTGTGCATTATGCATTAATAGTGTTACCGTGTTTTGGAATTCATGGGAATTTAGATTTAGTTAGAAAAAAATGTTGTTTACGTACATACATACAATATACATATGTATGTAGACAGAGTGGATTAGGTAAAGTCTCAGGATGTGAAATGTTAATAGCTTTCTTGCAGTACAAATCATCAGTAGGTTTAGTTTATCAAACAAAGAAGTTTTCTATAACCAGGGTTTGGCTCCAATGTTTGTCCCTATTTGTGGTTTTAAAATTGTGACATTTTTATTAATGATTTATGGCTTTAGTAGAAGGTTGAACCAACGCCATCTAGATATACAAGCCAGATTATCAGCTGTTAAAAATATCGCTATAAGCTTATACGACACGGGTTATGCATCGGTTCGGTTGTATTGTTTCAATGGCTGAATTCAAATTGTAAGAAAACGACCGGACGGGTAAACTTGCACGACAAGAACCATCGTATGATCATTTCACACTATCCGATCAAAACACGGACCGGCGAACAATAAATCACACAGCAAGTATGTATAAATGTTGCCATGCACGCTCCAAAGTTAGTGTACAATGAAGTGAAGAGTCGACAAGATTAAAATGCAAGTAAAACACGCGCTAATTGTCTTTGCAGAATGCCTGAACTATTGGTAGATGCAATCGTCTTATCGATCGTACGATTCCTACGAAAGAAAAACAATCGTGTCACGATTTTTTTCTTTCGTAAGACGCGTTCTTCCAATGTGAAATGCACAATGCTTGTCTACTGGCCACTACAAAAGCTCTCTTGTCTTGCAAGTTTACCCGTCCGGTTCCGTCTTACAATCTGAAGTCAGCCAATAGGCCATTTCACGAAAGCGAGAGTTTACCTAATTACATTCTCAAAAACAAGGACTGATTTTGATAAATTCTGTGAATGTAATTCCAAAAATGATCAAAACTAAAAACAAATACAGTAGACGCCGGTTATTAGAATCACTGCTTCATAAGCTCGCCATAGACCTTCCAATCGATTGAACAATCTTTTTGATCTTCAGATAAATTTGATTGGACGTGTGGAACATATGTAGGGTCGCGGGGAATAGGTATTGGCTGAAAGGGTCAACGACATTTTTTTTTTAAAGTCAGGATTGAATCTGCGGAATTTAATTTGAATGCCCTTATCTAAATCGGAAATATGGACATTTAACCCTTCAGTAGTCGGTCGGAATCTGTAACAATAAAAGTCGTGCGAAGTTTATTTTGTTTATCCATCATATTTGTACTTAAACTGTACTTAATTATTTGGGGTTTCAAGCATTGTTAAAGTGATTTTGAGACAATACCAAATGTCATATGCCTGCACGCTAGCACTCAACCTTCATTTAACAAATCAGTGAACGGTAACAATCTGCAGGTTTTACTTTTTATTGAATTTTATTTTTACCAAATTGATCGTAGATGGGCAGAAACTTATTAGAATCCATAAGACGAAAACTTCCAGAGAGACGTATTTAAAAGTTTGGCGGGACAATGCACCCACCCTTTTCATCACCTTCGAATTCAGTTGAATGTTCGACATTTGTTTTTTTGTTTACAAAACAAATTTTTAAGTTTATTTTGGATCATCCATACGTAATGCCCACATTTGGTTTAGA
This sequence comes from Microchrysa polita, assembly GCA_949715475.1. Taxonomy (NCBI): domain Eukaryota; kingdom Metazoa; phylum Arthropoda; class Insecta; order Diptera; family Stratiomyidae; genus Microchrysa; species Microchrysa polita. The sequence goes on from OX454417.1 coordinate 22,905,785, forward strand.
AAATCCTAAAATCACTCCTACACAATTTTGCCTGAACAATGTCCTGCAGACATAGCTGATGATATTGGTTTTAGAGTCGACCATTTGAATCGTTTTTCACTATTTGGCTGAATATATCGCCAACAGTGAGTTCCAGCTGGATTATTGATTTTAAGGTCATGAATGAACTTTCTACGGAGGTAATAAAGCTTTTGAAAATCTGAACAAAAAATCTAACGGTAATATGTTACACAACATTTCACCCGTATAATTAAACTTCCATAATGGCGGAATTTCATGAATTGGAGATTGTCCTATGCTTAGGAAGCCATATTACCAAAATTCTGCAGGATAATAAGTGGGCAAATCAGTCATTAGTCAAATTCCAGGACTCATACATCAGGACGACAGATCATTATAGGAAAATTCGACTTATTCAATGAATATTTAAAAGTTTAAGGTGTTACACATTTGCATTTGGAATTGGACGAGTGAAGAGGGAAAGGCTTTCACCAGTCAACCCTGATTTCACTTTCTCCTTATATCACAATATATATGTACCTATCATCAGATTTATCTAATTTAATGTACTCAAGCACAAAACATTACACTTCATGTATGTATGGATTTCCTTCGAAAGTATCATTCCTGCGCACTGCATTATTAACACGAGTCAAAAATTGGTGCTCCTGTGCACGTGTAATGCTACAATGTGTTCTGTGACATATTTGAGAGTGATTTCCGACGTTGAGGCAACTCGAATGCCACTTAGTTTGAAATTTCTTTAATAAAACAAGTTGACTTACCTAATTATTCATAATTAATATTCTACCTGCAAAATTGAACATGTCGACTTAACCAGCTAGCCACAGCAACGACGGAGTTGTCTGAAAATGCACATTCCTTTAACTAAGAAAGCCTTGGGTTTTAAGCTTAAAAACCTCGCCGCATAACGCAAAACTCTTGTATGAGTAGGTTATTGCACCTAACTCATTTCGATATAAGTCGACTTATCCACTTATTCGCCGTGGCCCTACATACCTATACAGGGTGTCCCGTTCATGGTGGAGAATCTTTTAATGGTAGATAGTGTGGCTCATTTGGGGAAAATTAATGTTCTACGAGACACCTCTATTTTGAACCGTTACAATGTAAAAGCACTTTTTGTAAATTGTGTCAAAATACCTGACTTGCCGAACTGAATCAAAATTTGCCAAACCACCAAACATGTCATCCGAGATAAGACTTCACTTTCCGAAACTACATAAAATTTCCTATAAAACGACACCTCGTCCGTTACGAAGTTGCTGGTATATTCCGAGATACACCAGTTCAAACTTTGAAGAAATTTTAAAATCGGTTTTTCATGCAAAATTCAAATGATGAAATCGTAACGGTACTTTGAACTGACAAATCTGCAAAGTTGAAAAAAGTTGCCTCATTATGTTAGCTCTCGAACGACATATAAAAATTAAGGGCTCACGATTTGAAAATTTGCGAATTTAACGTTTCAAAGGTAAAAAAATGGAGTTTTCGTGTAATGCAAATCATCTGATATGATGAAGATAAATTTGTACGATCAACACAGTTCATTTTGTTGAGCGAAAAAACTTTACATTGAAACCACATTTTTTTACCTTTGAAACGTTAAATTCACAAATTTTTAAATCGTGAGCCCTTAATTTTTATATGTCGTTCGAGAGCTAACATAATGAGGCAACTTTTTTCAACTTTGCAGATTTTTCAGTTCAAAGTACCGTTACGATTTTATCATTTGAATTTTGCATGAAAAACCGATTTTAAAATTTCTTCAAAGTTTGAACTGGTGTATCTCGGAATATATGAGCAACTTCGTAACGGACGAGGTGTCGTTTTATAGGAAATTTTATGTAGTTTCGGAAAGTGAAGTCATATCTCGGAAGACATGTTTGGTGGTTTGGCAAATTTTGATTTAGTTCGGCAAGTCAGGTATTTTGACACAATTTACAAAAAGTGCTTTTACATTGTAACGGTTCAAAATAGAGGTGTCTCGTAGAACATTAAATTTCCCCAAATAAGCCACACTATCTACCATTAAAAGATTCTCCACCATGAACGGGACACCCTGTATATTGCCATGCAATTTTTCATACAATTTGTCATAATGATTGATAAACAATCATGTATTTTCAGTTGCTGATTTTTTCACATAAACCAGTGTTCATTCTTCATGTTGTGACCGTGGCGGTCATTCTTAATCTATAGTAGCCATCTTCCATCGCCACAAAATATCTATATAATTTTGTTGTGTTGTGTCATTTGGACCGTGAGACTGTAATATTAAATTGTACGATAAATTGTACAGTGTATATGCTGTACTCAGATCGATTGCATGCAATCGATTGCTCAATCGGACAGTGTATGGCGAGTTTTAAAATCAGCCATTTATTGGGCCTGTCTACACGCGGAACAAAAACCCGAGAGCAAAACCGGTTTTTATATGAAAATTTAATTTTTCCTTGCCTTGCTCCTTGCGAATTTCTTCTAAAAAAAAAAGGTTTTTCATCTTGTTCTTGTTCTGCGTTTAGACAGGCTGATTAAAATCAAACTCTAAAGCCACGATTTAAATGAACGGAAAAAGCTTCGTTTATTGGAATCGGCTCCCCGGTTATTAGAATCAGTAAGGGCGCGCTGAATGTCTGTGATTTACACATTTCAATTTAGTTTTCGATATTTTAACTAATTATGGTTCGAAATTTTTAAATAATAAAAACATTCTTTCATTTACTACTCACAGAAGCAGTGATAACTGCGAGTATAACAAGCCCCTTAAATTAACTCTCTTATAGTGTAGAAAAACGCGAGATTCTATGTAACATAAACATTTCCAAATTGTAACTCACTCTTTAGAAACCTCTCTCCTTGGTGTAAAGTCGGACCCCTGTACGATCAATAATAATAATAAGCGAGATATGTACCCACACTTTTATGTTCAGCAATCTTATTTTTTGATAGATTTTTCTGAAATTTGGCGCACTTATAAAGAAAAATTACGCACAAATTTCATTAAAATTTCATCGTCGTTCGAAAGATACAGCCGCCCTTAATTAGTTACGGTTTTGTTGTTTTGTTTTTTTTTTTTTTTGCATTTATGTATTTTTGGTATTTTAGTATCTTCACAGTCACACAAACAAATCTACACACTGAACGGCGACATCAAATTAAGGAAATTTTATTTATTTTTCAAAAATAAAACAGACAAGGCATCCCTGAATTTTCAATATACATTGGATTTGGAATGGAAGCAGCGAGCGACAAGAACCAATGCTTCCAGCCCAACAAGACAGTACAGAAAAAAACCATCAATATGAGCGTAAACTGGAACTTATGCATGGTCATGGCATGGGCCAAACGTAGATCTTTTAGCGTAGATATTTCAACTGCGGAAAGGCGCGTTTGTGCGATTACAGATTTTACAAACCATAAATGTAGTAAATAGTATGCACATGTTATGTTATTTTGGAATCAGATAGGTTGCCAGAAGTCTAAAACTCATTTAGCAAAGAAAAATGTTGATCGGAATGGTCCCGAAAAGGACACTACACATATTCTTGGATCGAAGGTGGGCATGCGGACGGGCTATCATATGAAGGAAGGTGCCGAGTAAATAACATATTCGGTGTTGTTTCCTGTTTCAAGGACCCACAACGGACTAAATCGCGTTTCTACCACCCAAATTGGTGTTTCCAGTAATTTATCATCTGTATCTTTCCAAAGCCATAACTACGCGAATGTACAAGCTGCCATTACTACCTCAAATTTCTCAACTAGACTATATACATAGTCTAAGAAAATTGGACCAAAATATGACCATCGAACGGCAAAAATCCTACATCGGAAATTTTTTTTGATTATGGTTGGGGATGGTCCCGAGATGATGGCATAGAAAGTCCCGACCGATCGGGGGTCCGCAACCTTAAAAAAAAGGGGTCATTTTTTCGTTTTTTTTGCGATTATTTCAAAAACGGCAAGAGATACACAAAAATAGTCTGAGGACGAAACAAACTACATAAAATTACCTTTCCAATGATATAAAACACATTAGAGTTTAATTTAATATTTCGACGCTAGCCTAACAAAATAAATTAGAATATTTTCATTTTAGACCTCTTTTAAAAGCTCCATAACTTTTGAAAAAATGCTAGTTCAGGCGTAAAATTTTGTATAAGTATTCACAATAAGTTCAAGATTATTTTAATAAGGTAAACATTGAGTAGCTCCGGTCAAGGACCTTCATTATCCCCCATTTAAATTTTTCAAAACGGCATGTCCATAACTCCCCCCCCCCAAATTGGAGCAGAGTGCTAAATTTTGGTTTGTTGCGATTGGAGGTCATAGTTACCCCACCCACCAAAAATCAGCTCATTCGGATAAAAACTAAGGGTATGTCCCATACAAAGTGGACCATCAGGAGTTTGTTCTACGCACTACTCATTTGATAAACTGTAGAACAAAGTTGTCTTGGGTCACAATCAAGGATTCGTTGCTTATTGGGACCTTTCCGATCAAAATTTGTACCCTCCCAAGTAGCAATTTTATCCCTGTAATATTTACTTCATAGATTATTCTCTTCTAACAATAATAGGGTCACTTTACAGACTATAAATGCTGAATAATAGACCAATAATGGCATTTGGCGCCGTTTTTTGATCCAATAGAACCTTATTGTAGTACTAAATTATGCTTCGAAATTGGCATACATCATGATGTGTCTTATATCATCATTTTCTCACAAAGTCAATCCTTCTATAAAACTAAGGTGAACATTTTATCGGATGACACTACGAATGTCACACTATTAACACAACCGATTCTCTGCTATAGGAAAATATTGATGCTGATCTTATTACCTCATCAAAAAGCAGATAAGATCTTGGAAATAGGATGTCACTAACACATCCTGCGGCCTTAGTCCAATGCTGGATGGTCGCGCCTGTTATTTATTTTTATTTGATGTGTGTGTTAATTTTGAGAGAGACAATTTCATGTGTGTTATATGTTACGTCATCCAATAACCACTATAGAGGAGTATTTAATGGAGTATCTTTTTAGGTTAACGTTTAGAGAAAGTGTTATCCAAGTCTTTCCGGAAAATGTTTTAAGGATTTTTTATCGCATCAAAATACTTCTTTAAACGATGTCATACAATAAACTGATTTTGTGTTAGTATGTATATGATAGCTAGCAGGGTTCTTTAAAGCTTGCGAATTGTTACTTGGGCTACTGATTCCAAAACACCAAAAATTAGCCTTACTCGATTTTTATTCTATTTGAAATGGTTGGACTAAAAGCAGATTCGTTTCATAACAATTTATATACAATTGTTATGTTTTATTCCTTATGGTTATGACAATACATACTTATTGCATTATTAGATGTTTTGTTGTTGCCAAATAAATTTAGCATTCTAGACTATAGAGAAACAATAACAATCACTGTTCCATGGATAAGAGGCCAAAGTTGGCTAAATCTAGAATTTCATTTTCCACAATTTTCTCAGATACATTCCCATTATTACTTTTTTCTTGCATTTGTTTTATGTATTATGCACTGACTAATGGCAAAGTTACATATGCGTCTTGTCTTACGGTCGCATCGTGGTCCTGCATTTTACTCCATCGTTTTTCCAATGCAAAAAATGCAAATTACGCTAACCATTTAAATAGTATCTCGCAGAATAATTAGTAGTTAAAGAATGCATGTATGTACATACATAAGTGTGTAATGCACATATGTATTTATGTATATGTAAAAATTTCTATTGATACTCGTCGCTACGTATAGTACTCGTTCTCGTACGTATGCTACAATTGAATGACACTTAGCATATGCAGAAAAAAGGGCTAAAATTACCCAGAACAATCAGATAGGCAACAATGGCTTGTGCATAGGATGCAGATGCGCATAATAGGCATGCATATAATGCAGTGTGGATATTCGTCTCGTCGTCATATAGCGTACGAATACGTATAATATTAGCAAATCTGCGGATAGATTTATCAGGCCAGGCTACGACTACTATACGAGCAGACCAACACAATTCATGAGACTTTTTCAAGCGTAAAGTGTTTTACTCTTTGTTTGAGTGAAAAAAAAGTAAAATATTTGCATTATAATACGTAAATCCAGAGTTCATCCTGGAAAATGATACATGTTTTCTATCTAAAGGTACATTTTCCTCGACACGACTGCAGCGGCCCTAGCGACAGCGACTCGCTCATTCCATATAAAAACGCATTTTTCTCTCATTCTAAAGGTACATTTTCCTCGGCACGACCCCAGCGGCTCTAGTGACAGCGACTTGCTCATTCCATATAAAAACTCGTTTTTAGAATGAGAGAAACATGAGTTTTTATGTGGAATGAGCGAGTCGCTGTCGCTAGAGCCGCTGGGGTCGTGCCGAGGAAAATGTACCTTAAAGGTACATTTTCCTCGACACGACTGCACGACAGCGACTCGCTCATTCCATATAAAAACTCGTTTTTAAAATGAGAGAAAAACGAGTTTTTATATGGAATGAGCGAGTCGCTGTCGTGCGGCCGCGTCGAGGACAACGTACCTTTAAAACGAGTTTTTATATGGAATGAGCGAGTCGCTGTCGCTAGAGCCTCTGGGGTCGTGCCGAAGAAAATGTACTTTTAAGGTTTGTATTGCTTGAAGCGTCTCGTGAGATGATCGCTGAGCGATTATTCCTCTATGGAGCGTAATTTGCATATATTTTCATTTTCTAGTGAAGCCAGGGCCGGATTTAGGTGTAACGGCGCCCGGGGCGAACTTGAAAGAAGCGCCCCTTATAGTTTCTATACACGAAAAAATTGCAACAGAACTTGAACTTTAACGTTTTTTAGAAATATTTTTCTCCATTGCCCCGCCGCTATTGAAACTATCCACTTTTAACTCTTTTTAACTTCACGTTAATTTGCCCCTTCCCAATCAATTGATTGCTTAAAGCGAACAGAAAAGTATGCCTCTATCCATTCACATTTTTTCATAATTCGTCCTAGAAAATTATTATTACTTTAATATTATAAAAAAGCGAGTTTTGTGTAAGCAAGAGTAGATCTATTGTAGTGTTCATTTTTCAATTTTTAAATTAAACCACAAAATACTTTGCCAGTTCATCGTTCAAAAATAAAAACAGGCAATCTCACGTCGGCGAAACATAAGGAACCATACATATTAGCTCACAAACATTCATTATGTTGAATGGGAAGAAGATAGCAAATCCCACTTAAGTAGGTTGCACTTTTCCATTCATCTTTTTCGATGTTAAAATTTTTCAAATTAGTAATCATTTCCAAGAGTACACTGCTATCTTCAATTGCGAAATTGACGAAGAAGACGAAAATTAAGGAAAGATGGGCAGTTCCAATGACTACGTTCCTGATGATTCACATACTCTGGTCCCTGCGGATACAGCCAGCTAACTAAATACGTCTGCAGAGGGACACCTCAGGGTGGTGTCATCTCCCCGTTATTGTAGCTGGTAGTTATCAATAAAATTTTAACTAGACTCGACGAAGAGGGTATAAAAGTGGTAGCTTACGCGGACGATGTAGCGATCTTAGTATCAGGAATGTGTCTCTCGGTGATCAGTCAGATCATGGGAAGAGCCCTTGGGTTGATCAGTAACTGGGCCACAAGTTGTGGCCTTGGCGTAAACCCAAGTAAAACAAAACTGATGTTGTTCACTACATAAACCAAGATACCACTCTTCTCCCTTCCAAAACTAAACGGACAGCAGCTAACACTATCGCCCAGTTCAAAGTATTTGGGAGTAATTCTTGACCCCAAGCTTAACTGGAAGCTAAACATTGAAGAGCGCGTAAAGAAAGCCTGTGTAGTTTTCTACGCATGTAAGACAGTTCTCAATAGAAGGTGGGGTCTTAAGCCGAAGGTGATACTTTGGCTTTATACAGCAATCGTACGCCCAATCCTGACGTATGGGGCACTAGTCTGGTGGCCGGCGCTCAGTAGGGCGTACAATATAACAAAACTGGGTAGAGTGCAAAGATCGGCATGTCTTGGTATCACAGGGGGAATGCGAACATGCCCGAGGGATGCGTTGAATGTAATCTTGCACCTCTTACCTATCGACATTTTTATCAATCAACTTGCGGCATGTAGTGCGGTCAGGCTTAAAGCCGTATGGCCACTCTAATATTCTCAACCAGCTGCCACTGGCTGGGATCAATGCTGCAACAGACTTTGCATTGACTACACTAAGCTTTGGGAAAAACTTTACTGTAAGATTTCCGACCAGGTGTGAATGGAGAGGGTGTGAAATAGTAGGAGATTACGATATCTCGTTTTTCACAGATGGATCTAAGATGGACTGTGGAGTAGGTGCGGGGATATTCTGTGAATCACTAAAAATCTCTGAATCATACCGTCTCCCTGACCATGCCAGTATATTCCAGGCCGAACTACTTGCAATCACGAAGGCCTGCAACGCACTCGGAAATCTTCGTGGCAGCCAAAACATAGCCATCTGCTCAGATAGCCAGGCAGCTATCAAGGAATTGAACTCTGTGGAGATATCCTCCAAACTTGTCAAGTGTTGCGAGGAGACGCTGAACAACCTTGCAAGGAAGCACTCAATCACCCTAATTTGGGTGCCGGGACATAGGAATATAAAGGGAAATGAACTGGCAGATGAGTTGGCCAAAATGGGGGCCGTTTTGGCCAACTCCCAAGTGGAGCGCGTATTCACTCCGATGGCAGTTGTCAAGAGACAAATTTCCCTTCATTATCTCACGATTGCAACTGGCTATTGGCGGAACATAAAAACCTGTGTCATATCAAGGAAGCTATGGCCGGCATATGACTTGAATAGGACATCTGAGGTTCTGAGTATGCCACGGAAAGATATCGCTAGACTTATATCGGTTATTACGGGCCATTGGCCAATAGGAGACCATGCAGTCAGATTGGGTATCCCCCACAACTCGCACTGTCGCAGCTGCGATGCTGCAGATGAGAGGGAAACTGTAACTCATTTCCTCTGCAAATGCCCAGGTCTCGCAAGATCCCGGTATCGCACGTTTGGTAGTGCGTTTTTTGGTATCCTAGAGGATGCGTCGAAGGCAAAAATAGGGGAGCTACTTCACTTCCTGAATTGTACTGCGTGGGTTTAGGCGACCCTCTACTCTTGAAATTAAATTTTTTGTAACCTCCATTCTCTAAATCGATCAACTTTTTTCTTTTTTGTGGTATCAAAACGGCGCCTCTTGCGCTAATTGTGCTTTGGGCCGTATCTGGCCTAAGCAACCACTTTTACCTACCTACCTACCTGGTCCCTGCGAAAACGCACTTGCCGATGGTTCTAAATACGGTTGAATTTGATGGTACTGAATTCAGTCAGTATCGATTTTACGTATATTTTTCAAAACATAAATCCATTTCATTTTGTAATTTCGACCGTGGTTAGAAATGGGATGTTTGGGGAAACCTGGCTATTTCGCATTACTACAGGTTATACAATGTAGGTACCACCGGTTCATTTTTGAATCACCAATATTTAAGCGTTCATTAAGTTACTAATTTTACAAATACATACGTTTATAAACTTTTCTATTTGTTAAGTAGTTTTAGTAAATTTAATTGAGCGAGAAAAGACAACAAAGTTTGCTCTAAAATGCAATACCTTCGGAGACCACAAAATTAGAACAAAATTATCCCTCAAACAACACACTTAAATTTTTGTGGTATCATACATATTAACAAAAATCCAAAAACTTTTCTATGTACATAAATATCAATAAACGTAAGAGGCGCCACAGACCCTCCGATCGATCGGCCAGATTTTTTGATTACGAAATAAATTCTAAGGTGTATGGGATTCAATTTTTTGATTTGACGTGTGGAACGTATTGCCAGTGCAATTTTCGGTTCAAGCTGGCATGACAACCATGTGTTCTCAGTTGCTGATTTTTTTACATAAACCTGTGGTCGTTCTTCATGCTGTGGTTGTGGCGGTCATTCTCCATAAAAAGTAGCAATGGATGTCCATGTTCCATCACCAAAAATGATATAATTTTCGCTATTTTGTGCTGTGTCTTGTGGACCGTGAGATTGTCAATTTCAGATTGCCCGATAAATTGCCTAATGTATGTATGTGCGGGCGGCAGATCGATTTTGGGCAGTCGATTGCCCAATCAATCGGCCGAGAAACCGTCAGTTTTTTGGCGCCCTTAAGTTTAATAAAGACAAAAGCATAAACATAATCCACATAAAAAAAATTGATGAAAATGGTTCGAAAACGATTGTGCTTATTAGAATTGTGTACTGCTTTTTCTTAATTAAAGGTTATCTTTGGAACGCAGTCAATTCCTGAAGTGGGAATCTCATATTATGAGTTCCCAACTAAATTCTTACCTGATTTCTATAAAGATACAGGTGACAATTTGTGTCGTGCGGCCTTGAGTGAATGTTGTGAAATTGCACATAGAATTCTTGTCGCAGGTCTGCGTTTGTATAAAAATATCCCGTTAACTTGTGATTAGAATGCGTGTTAAATTGATTACCATCAATATATACATTCATACATGCATAAGTATTCTTACATCATACCAATTCAGCAGTTAAAAAAATTAAATTGTCTTAAGCAACAAACAAATTTGTAAAAATAAATTCAATTAATAATACGGGTTTCGGCGCCCCTAAACCTGGCGCCCGGGGCGACCGCCCCGCTCGCCCCACCCTAAAGCCGGCCCTGAGTGAAGCATATAGCTTCAAGAAATACAGCTTTATAAAAATACATATGTGCGCACTACTGGCCAATATTCCCTCAGGGGACTCAAGCGAATATCGCCATGAGATTATTGGTCTTTTCTAAAATTGAAACATCCTTGACATAAAATATCTGTGAAACAGTGTTCCTAATATCGACAAAAGCTTAGAAGAATACAGCACCATACAAAAAATATGGAAATAGTGCTCTAGGACTTATAATATAGTTCAGTGATGAAGCTATCAGTCGCTGTTGCTTAGGGCGTCTGACCTAACCTTAAGGCCGAACAACCACAGCGAATCGGATTCGGATTCGAATCCATGGATTTTCGTTCTGTCAAATGTCTTGCATCCACATGCGGATTTAGATTTTGACAGAATGAAAATCCATGGATTTGAATCCACGGATGTGCCGTCGGTGTGCGGCCTAAAGGTTTGTGTTCGCAGAGACGAGTCATATGTGTTGATCGCTCAGCGACCGAAGTGTAGCATCCGAGTTCAATTTGCATATTTTTTTTTTGATGTGGCTACATTCTCTGTCTCGACTATGAACTAAAGCAGTGGTTCCCAATCTTTTTCAGTTCGTGCCACCCTTGCCACATCCGCTGATCCTGGCGCATCAAATGAATTTAGAAGCAGCGAATTAATGGGCAAAAATAAAATTTTTGCCATTTTGAAACGGTTTGCAACAACCGATTACCCCTGGTGTATTTTGAAAAAAGTTCGCAAGAAAATCATAATTCATTAATGGCAAGCAAACCATAATTTATTAATGGTATCAATATTAGAGTTGAGGCCGTGACTCCTTCCCTGATCGTGCGCTCCCCAGTTTGTGAATCACTGACCTAAAGGAACATGTCTGTATAAAAAATATATACGCATACCAGAATCAGTGGTTTAACAGCGATCATCACATGAGTCGTCTCTACGAACACAAACCTTAAGGCGAGTATTATTTATGTTGTTTTTCATAAAAATATACATAAAAAATAATTTCAGCAATAGCCAGCAAATGGATTCAATTTAATTGGCTGCAACGTCTAGTGTTAGTCATTCGCTCCTCACTATGTATACAATATTCCGGATAATAGTGGAATTTCTAAATATGTATGTATGTATAGTAGTAGGGTGGAAATCATAATATTATTAAAGGCGATGGCTCAATTCATAGTCACAGCATGCCCCTAAGGGATTCCTTTATTATCTAGGGTTGGATTGGAGTTAAACAAGTTATCAAATTTTACTTGTAACTTCCAGTAAATCATTTTATTAAATGAGGCAAAGTTCGAAGCTCACCTTAAGAGCTCCCAGGTAGGTACATAAACCATAATTAGGAAACCCCTCATTCCTGTACTGTGTACTATATCCAATATGTACTTTCTAATACATATTCTTTCAGTCAACTTCACTCATGCTGCAAGATTGCTTCCCATTCAATTCCAATCACATTAGTAGACTTGTTGTCAAAGAACACTAAATTGATTTGATGAACTCCTTTATTTTTCTGCACAAATTGAACCACTAATACTGTGTGGTTCGTTGAAGCTTCGGGGTCATTGTGGTCGTAAAGCATTTTACTCCTATTGATGACCCTCTCGGTCAATTAAGCAGCGCCGTCTGTCTAATATGAATGCATGCATTATGGTGGTCATTTACAATCGTTGTCTAGTATTTAAGTTCGCTACTCTAGTTTGATGAAGCGAAACTAAAAATTACGGACGATCTAGATCTGAACGAGTACTACAGCATCATACTATAGAATAGTGCTTACTTATGAGTGGATGAGCGATGAACACAAACAAAGCGGATACACGGTGTCAATTTTTAACTGAATGTTTAATTGAATGCAATCATTGTGGCTGATAATGATCAGTCAAGTATATTGTGTGAGCAGCCGGGGGGTGTGAGGATTTTTAATATGTACAAATATGGTTGCGGTAAATGTGTCAACAATTTGTCGAGTTAAATTGTGCTTAATTTGTTAATATGTTCGTGTTTATTACTCGTATGTTTACGATAATTTTTCCATAATTAAAAAAAAAATCAGTTTAAAGAATCCTATCTATTTCTGATCATCATGGAATGTCGGCGTCAAAAGTCAAAATTAAAAATTGAAATTTATAAACCGAAATTTGAGAATTACAAATAGAAAATTCAAGAAAATAGCTAAGTCCCCGGTTCGGTTAATGGACCGTTCGTTTAACTCCATATTAAGACATTTTGGCTAATTGAAATTGAATGTTTGCGCGGTTTTCCAAAATCTGCAAAAATGTAAAAGAGCCGAATTTTTGATATTGAAAAAGTTAGAAATTTTGTGGGCTTTACGATGGGAAATTATTATTTTTAAAATATGACTTTATACTCTTCACATTGGGTGTTAAAGTTCAATTAACCTTGACCAAAAAAATCAATGCGTAGAAAAAATCATGTGAGACTACAATGTATGTATATACACTTTCTTGATCAGCATGACAACTATAGTCGATTGAGTGATACGAGGGTTACTAAAAAAGTTTCTAGTAGAAAACAGATGCAAAAGATTTTTTTTATTTTCAAAAATGGCTATTGTTTTTTAAAATATTAAATATATATATGTACACTGCATGCGCTCAAACCTATTTTCGAAGCATTTTTTCCACTTCGATAGAGACACCTCCAAAACATGGCTTCTGAACGCTTCAACAGCGGCTTCAGGCGAAGAAAACCGTTCACCACGTAATTTATTTTTAAATAAATGGAAACAAAAAATTTCATTCGGTGCCAAGTCATGATAGTGCAGTCATATTAGCATTTCAAATAGAAAAAAATAGAGTAAGGCTAATTCTTGTGGTTTTTGAATCACTGGGCTCCCAGGAATCTAAAACTCATTTTGCTAAAAAAAATTTTGATCGGAAAGGTCCCAAAAAGGACAAAAAAGGATACTCTTTAATCCTTGACCGGAGGTCAGCATGTGGGGTATCAGATCAAAGGGGACGTCGAGTACATTACATGTCCGGTGTTTGTTTCCTGTTTCAAGGACCCTCAACGGAATAAATCGAGATTAAATGTAAAATTATTGTGTTTTCCGTGTATCTTTCCAAAGCCATAACTACGAAAATAATTCAAGTTGTCACTCCGTTTCTCACTTTTCCGAATTTATAATAGCTAAAGATTCTATCATTAAATTTGCTAAGAAAAAAAAATTATCGGAAAGCTCTCAAAAAGGACATAAAAGGACACTAATTACAAACCTTGATCGATCGTAGGCATGCGGGGTGTCATATCAAAGAAGACGTCGAGTACATTCCATATCCGGTATTTATTACTTGTTTCAAGGACCCTCACAGGAGAAAATTGGGACCCAATGGAAAATTTTCGTGTTTCTCGTATATGTATCTTTCCAAAGCCGTAATTTTTCGTTTGAGCCCGAATTATTCCATTTAGTGTCCTTGAAATATGAAACAAATACCGGATATGCAATGCACTCGACGTCCTCTTTGATATGGCACCTCGCATGCTCACGTTCGATCAAGGTTTGTAATTAGTGTCCTTTAATGTCCTTTTTCAGATAATTTTTTTCTTAGCAAATTTAATGATAGAATCTTTAGCTATTATAAATTCGGAAAAGTGAGAAACGTACACTCAGAGAAAAAAATGCACATTCATATTAAAAGCTCCACATTTAAATTAAACGCAGTATTCGTTTGAAAAACCTCGTTTGATATTAACGAGTTCTCATTTACGCTAAGAGAATTTCGTTTAAAACAAAAGAGCAGCTAAACCCCAAAAGGCGGTCATTTAAATCAAAAGATTCCGCTTTACATAGTAATGTGTATACATTCCTTTACGTAACAAATACACATACCTACATCCATAACTCGTTTTTTTGCCATTTTTTCCTCTTTAACAAAGGACGCGATGCCAAAATATCATTTGTTTCAACGTAGTACAACAGGTAGTAAATACTTCTGGCCGGTCCGATGAGTCTCGCGTGTTCATATTCATTCCAAACAAATGTGTAGTGTCTAACAACAAACGCGTATGCCATTAGAATCTTCGTCGATGTTTAAGAGTATTTTCGAGAGTGTACTTTTGCATTCATCCGGAGGAATGGACGCTTGCACACGTGCAATTTAAATTTAGCGGTTGTTAAAATAAAAGTGTGATGTACATATTAATCATATTAAAATTAGACCTAAATAAAAAATAAAGTGTTTTTCTTAAGTTTTCATAAGTTTTATTCTTTATTGATTTGTCAACCCAGGAAATAGTGAGTATCTAATCGAATGGAGAATGGACAATCAAACGGAATGTATTATTTTATTTCAGCAGAGTTTGCTTTTAATTTCATATAAAACTCAATTATTTTAAATGGAGTAATTTCTATGAAATGAAAACGGGATTCGTTACTTTTGAAATACATAACGTTTCCTTAAAAAGAATGCTTCCTTTAATTTAAGTAACAAAAATGTTCTCTATAAACACGGAGACGTTTGATACAATTGCCTTTCATTTATTCAAAATGTGTTACCCGTTTACAATCAAAGAATAAGTGTTTATTTCAATGAAGAATTCGTTTAAATCGACTGGCTCCTTCTTTCCAGGTAAACGCAAATTCTTTTAATTCGAACGCCTTTTTACAACTCATTATGCTTTTGAAAGAAACGCCACTCGTTAGAATTAAACGCATTTGCTTGTGGAGCCAAATCAAAAGCGCAAATCGTTTGAATTAAATATATTTTGTTCAATATGAGTGAATTTTTCTCTGAGTGTAGTGACAACTTGAATTATTTTCGTAGTTATGGCTTTGGAAAGATACACGGAAAACACAATAATTTTACATTTAATCTCGATTTATTCCGTTGAGGGTCCTTGAAACAGCAAACAAACACCGGATATGTAATGTACTCGACGTCCCCTTTGATCTGATACCCCATATGCTGACCTCCGGTCAAAAATTAAAGAGTATCCTTTTTTGTCCTTTTTGGGACCTTTCCGATCAAAATTTTTTTTAGCAAAATGAGTTTTAGATTCCTGGGAGCTCGTTGATTCAAAAACCACAAAAAACTCAAACAAAGAAACACAAACTCTATTTTTTCTATTTGGAGGCCTGAAATGGGATATTTTGACTGCACTATGACTGCAAGGCGGATGACCCGTCAATTCAATGTTTTGACCGGTTAAATAGGCGCTAGTTTCAACTGATGTGTGAAAGCTCGCATTGTCATGATGAAGAATGATTCGTCTTCTCGTGTACGTTTAGCGAATTTCCCCAAAGACTTCAGGAAAGCAAATGGTCGTGTACCACTCGGAATTGACCGTACTACGTTCCTCAAGTGGAACAATGGCCACAGGGCCCATTCGGCCGAAGAAACAGGACACCATTTGCCCCGCAGTGCTTCGTGCGCGAACAACTTTTGTTGGATTGGGTTCGTCACCCACACGGTCAACTGCTTTTTAGTTTCCGGGCTCATAGGCATAGATCCATGATTCGTCACCGGTGACGATTTTATTCACGTTATTTCATGCACTGTTATGTTATTATACCCTTCGCTCATAGAGTGAAAGGGTTTATTAACTTTGTAACGCATTGAAGGAAGCATCTCCGATCATACAAAAAGTATACATATATGATCAGCATGACTTGGGGAGTCGATTGGGCGATGTCCGTCACCGTCTGTCCGTCTGTCTGTTGCGACGCGTTTTACTCAACCAATTTAAAAGCTATGAAGCTGAAATTTTGCACAAGTGCTTCTTTTTGCTGCAGGCAATTTGTATGTTTGAATCGGTAAAATCGAACAAGGGGGTCATGGGGCTGCCATACAAACCCAACTACTCAAATTAGGTTCTTCTAAGAAAAACTTTTTTATTTGTGTACCAATTTCAACAAAATTTCACACAAATATGTTTCTATAGATAACACAAAACATATCTATGAATGGATCAAATCGGATAATGGCGTCATGGGGCTGCCATACAAACCTAACCCCCAAATGAGGTTCTTCTAAGAAAACTTTTTTATTTGTGCACCAATTTCAACCAAATTACACACAAACGTGTTTCTCTTGATGAAACAATACATATCTATGAATTGATCAAATCTGACCATGGGATTATGGGGTGGCCATACAAACCAAACCCCCATTTTGGTTCTTCTAAGAAACATTTTTTGCACCAATTTCACAAAACCTTGAAATAATGTGACTTTACAAAGAACAAAAAAATTAAAAACGAATGGAATCGTACTGTGGGGTCATGCTCCCGCAACCGCAATAAAATTTTCCGAAGAGAGCGAAGGGTATCCAAATTTCGGCCAGGCCCGAAATTAGCCTCGGCCCCCGAAGGTTGGCGAGCGAACCGAGCAGGGGGCGAAGCCCCCTAGTTTTTTTTATCATTTTTCTGCACTAATCGATACGAGCCTTTTTTTGAGCTATTGTCAAATTATGCGGGATTCAACGGGAACAATCCTTTTTACGGCCTAGTGTTCATGCAGCATCGAATGTATGGCCGGGGGAGAAATACCCAAGGATGCCTCTATCTCACGGTATATCTTGAGTAATCATTTCACGCACGGAAACCACGTTTTGCGGCACAGTGGCTGTTTTTGGACGACATTCAGGAAACTTGTCCTTGAGCGAATTACGCCCACTTTTGAACTCGTTAAACCAGTTATAAATTGTCGAGATGGTGCTTCATGCCCAAATGGAAAATGAAGCCGATCGAATCACTGTTCTTGTGATAATCTAACTTTAAAATCGTAGAAAATCGTTGCACGAAAATTTTCACGTGTTAATTCCATTTTTTTCTAAATTGACTTTTTTAACTAACTGTAACTTACACGAGTATCACTTGTCATCAAAGTGTTCTAAGCAGGTATATCTTCAAAAATGTCAAACTTTCTGATGGAAATAACATATTTGACGAAAACGTACTATGTAGAACATGCCTAATCTAAAAACTTTTTTAAGTAGAATACGTACTTGGCCACCTGTCTGGACATACTTTAACCCTTTAAATGGTATTGTATCAAATATGACACATATCGATAAATTTCATATATTGCTGTGCTGTATTAATTTGAGTAAAATTCAAAATTTGTGCATTGAACTTTTGAATTTATTGATTGAATTGAAAACAGGAATTTATTCAGAATAACGGTATCTCGCTTTCCTCGAAGTAGATGCAGAAGGGAACTCTATATTTAGCAATTTTAACAAAAATTTTTTGGCATCTTCGCAATATAATAAAATGTATAAACAAAATTTTTAAATTAAGAGACTCTGTTTTAAGTGGTGTAATTTCGATCATTGTAGTTTTTGAGAAAATTGAGTTTTGGCATATGTCTTAGACTTGGTGCATTATGAATTCAATTCACGCATTTCACTATTCTTTCTGATGAAATTGCATACATACTTATAGCTGTGTGAAATAAGATGAGATAATGGGCATTTATGACTTGTCTTTCATTTAACGCTATGGTAACATTTTAAATAAGATTTCGAAGTAAATATTTTTCTTATGTTGGTTTATTTGAGGAGCTCCGTAAAATTATCATAAACAGCTTCAAAATATTATTTTTTCAAAGATATAATTCTCGATAAATTAGCAATAAATAGATGAAAAATAAGATTATTTTTCCGCAGATTCAAATCTTTTGTTCCTTGTATTTAAATTACTTTAGCAGCTGTAATTAATTCTCCAGAATTAAACTTAATTTTTAAACAGTTTAATAATATTTATTTTATAAATTGTCCAAGAAGAAGCCAATAAAAATATTTAATCACTACTAAAGAAAGTGTCATTTTCCAAAAAATAATTAACTTTTGAATTTGTTTTTAAGTATCAATACATCAATCAAATCTGAAAGGTTGTTTGCATCCAAAACAAAAAATATTTAAGGGTTTATTTGTATCAGTTTCCAATATTCCAATCACGCAAGTCGTGCCGAAAGCCCCAAAAGTACGTACGATCATTTTTAACGAACAACTTTTTTATGATCTAATTTTAACCAAACTTTACAAGGCGAAAACCCCTTTCTCTAAACATATGAAAGCAATAGACTAGGTAATAGAACCGCTATAGAAGTCGAAAATATTTTTTTTAAGTTGATTTTTTTAGGTATAAAAATGAATCTTCACAAAATTGTGCTAACCTAACCTAAATTACAACGTGTCATATAGTCCATATCCACGGCGAATCCGTAGAGCCGAATCGTTTTAATGAATTTTCGTGCTGTCAAAATATAAATCCGCCTGTAGATAGGCTTATTTGACAGAGCGAAAATCAATTAAAATGGATGGATTCTATTCGGCCAAAGGTCTGTTTTATAAAATTATCGTAACTGACATAAATATGTTTCTACCAAAATCGTAAAATTAAAAATGTAGAAGTCTAACGTTAAGCTATTCACATGTGAAGAAAATGACGGGTTCTGTCAACGATCGAAGCAAGCTTTTTATCCTTATAAATATGCTACAATTCAAAAATAAACTTTACTTATCAATAATTGTATTATCAATAATTTAAGTAAATAATACGTAATAGCTTGCACGAACTTACACTTTATCAAAATTTGAAAAACCATCGTAATTTTAACGAAATCTTTTACGGCCATTTTTGCTAAGCCGCACACACAAGGCGAATTGTTAGATTCGACTCCATGGATGTTGTGTTGTTCTCTCCATATAAATTAAGGTATTTGTTTATGTTGGTTGTTTATTGTTTATTGGTTTATGAAAATCAGTTTCCTTTAAGCTACTACACTCAGAGAAAAAAACGCACATTCATATTAAAAGCTCCACATTTAAATTGAACGCAGTATTCGTTTGAAAAATCTCGTTTGATTTGAACGAGTTCTCATTTACGCTAAAAGAATTTCTTTTAAAACAAAAGAGTAGCTAAGCCCCAAACGGCGGTCGTTTAAATCAAAAGATTCCGCATTACATAGTAATGTGTATGTATTCCTTTACGTAACAAATACACATACATAAAGGACGCGATGCCAAAATATCATTTGTTTCGACGTAGCACAACAGGTAGTTAATGCTTCTGGCCGGTCCGATGAGTCTCACGTGTTCATGTTCATTGTGTACAAATGTGTAGTGTCTAACAACAAACGTGTATGTCATTATGTAGTTAGAATCTTCGTCGATGTTAAGAGTGTTTTCCAGAATGTACTTTTGCATTCATCTGGAGGAATGGACGCTTCCACACGTGCAATTTAAGTTTAGCGAGTGTTAAAATAGAAGTGTTATGTATTAATCATATTAAAATTCGACATAAATAAAAAATAAAGTGTTTTCCTGAAGTTTTCATAAGTTTTATTATTTATTGATTTGTCAACCCAGGTAACAGTGAGTATCTAATCGAATGGAGAATGGACAAACGGAATGTATTATTTTAATTCAGCAGAGTTTGCTTTTAATTCCATGTAAAACTCAATTGTTTTGAATGGGGTAATTTCTATGAAATGAAAACGGGATATGTTACTTTCGAAATACATATCGTTTCATTAAAAAGAATGCTTCGTTTAATTTAAATAACAAAAATGTTCAATATAAAAACGAAGACGTTTGATACAATTGCCTTTCATTTATTCAAAATGCGTTACCCGTTTACTATCAAAGAATAAGTGTTTATTTCAATGAAGAATACGTTTAAATCGACTGGCTCCTTCTTTTCAGGTAAACGCAAATTCTTTTAATTCAAACGCCTTTTTACAACTCATTATGCTTTTGAAAGAAACGCCACTCGTTAGAATTAAACGCATTTGCTTGTGGAGCCAAATCAAAAGCGCAAATCGTTTGAATTAAATATATTTCGTTCAATATGAGTGAATATTTCTCTGAGTGTACGGCTACTACTTTCGAAGTAGGTTTCTATGGGAGTTCTGCGAACTAATTTTGGCGATTCAAACATACGAGCTACACAGAGAAGCGCGTGTGCAAAATTTGATCCAGATAAGTTTAGAATTGACTTTATGAATTAAAGTCGTGATTTGATCTGGGTACAACTAGACAAACTGACAGCCATTCAATTAACTCCACTCTTAACACTTATCGATAATAAAATTAAAATCAAAAATGCTCCCTCTGGTGAGTTAAAAAAATAGACAAAATTAATACTTATATTTTCTTTTGCAAAATGTGAAGGGTATAATCAATAATTATAAGCATATCATCTAAAACTTCAGCCTAATCCTTTGCAATACTATTCATAATATTAAGCTCACTTTTAACAATCAAGTAGTAGTCTGGCTGGTCTAACGGTTAGTGCGCGCACCTTCGGTGCACCGGGAGTTCGAATCTCACCGTGGATCATGGTGTTTTTCGAACTCACGAGCTTATGACGGACTATGAGCTCACTCAGATGTTTAACGAGTACTAATTTATGATGCTGATCTCATTACCTCAACAAAAAGCAGATAAGATCTTGGAAATAGGATGTCATACTAACACATTATGCGGCATTAGTCCAATGCTGGATTGTCGCGCCTGTTATTTATTTTTTAACAATCAAAAGTTCATAGAACATCTGTGTTAAAATTTCGTACCAGTTAGCCGAAGTAACAATCTCATTTGACTCACTTAGCCCATCATTCACAACGTTATATTTCCGTTTCTAACATTATAATTAATAATTAAATTTAATTTAAATTAAATTATTTTGTTGTTAATTTTTTAATAGATATTACTAAAGAAGGACAATTTATCTCTTCGATGATTTATATAACTCAAAATCGGACTTAACTCACTTTTCACTAGTGACACAGATATAATACGAGTACGTCTCAAGCTCAAGACCATACCAAAAACGCAATGTCCTATCTTGTCGATTTGATCAACAATAGAGTGATGGGATAAAATCCTTCAGCACTTCTATGACACCAGTAACACCTCGCATCAAATGTAACTATCAAGGCAAGAAGATTTTTCGAATTTACAATGCGTGTCCTTTTTTACTTAGTCCGTCCGATCGTTCTCGTTGAAGTAAACAACTTCGATGCATATAGGTATCCGTTCGGCTAAGAAAGGATCCTTGTTCATTAAACAATTTTCTCTGTTATGGACTTCAAGTACAAAATGGTATTTGATGAATAGAACATCTCAAGTGGGTATTGTTCATTTGGTTTCATTATGCTATATGCGACATGGGTTCTGTAAGGGATTCATACAAACATTATTTGGTTGTGAAAAGGATGCGCTTATATCTGTAGATTTTTTTTCGGTCATTTCATTGTTAAATATTTTAGTGGCAAATAATTTTGTTGTGAATGCCGATGCATGATACATGTTGACTATGGAAGAAGTTGCCTAATCCTTACAGGTAGAAAGGGTAGTCTTTAGTATACATATGTATTTCGTTCATTTTGTGGATTCAACCCAAATATATTTAAATTCATAATTAATCTGTCGAAAATATAAATTTATGTTTTTGTTCCACCAGAGAGATAGGGCAGCAACTTTTAAAATAAACAAATTAAAATGTAGATACCATTAATGCTGATCAGGTTAATATTTATTGATTTTATGGATATTAAAGTTATTTAAAATTCTCTCAATAGTAGAGTCAATTTGAACATTGGCATGGGGTAATATGTTATTGGTATATTTTAGAGTATAGTTCTTGACTTAGCGAAAACCTTAGCGAAAGACCTGTGCTAACTAAGAGGATCCCAAAAAAGATTTCAGGCCAAATTTATTTGTACTGGTCCAACGGATTTCGAGATATACCCCATCGAAAATTGTATATTTTATCTACCAAAATAGTTTTCTCCTGCGAAGGTATTAAAACTACCAGAGATAGTAAAGATGGAATAAAATGATGTAAGAAAAATACCATCGTAATACTATGCGCCTACTCTGTGAAAAGCCGCCCAAGCACCTTACCAGAAGAGAAAAAATAATTTTGAGCTCAATTAACAAAAAGTTGTTTTCGAACACTTGTAGAAACTAAATCGCTTATTCAATTTTAGTTAATTTTACACAAATACGACATTGTTGAGAGTGTTAATCTCCAAGCGATTTCCCGATTTACGGGCATATGGACTCGGAGAGTGCAAAAAATTGACATTCGTCAGTTTCGATCGAATGCATCTGACACGGCACTCTCATCAGATGCCGTCGCTAGTGCCGTGTCATATGCATATCTCGTTATTGTCATTTAATTTTATTTTGCTAGGAAAATTTGTTGGCTTTGTCGAACTTTTTATTTTATTATTCTAGCTACTTTAGTTTTATGGATATTTTTAGAAAATCTTTAAATGCCTGTGGCAGCTAAAGGGTTAAGATTTCGGGAGACGTCATGTACATCTCTTTTACTAAAAAAATCACCTGGGAAATAATTTTCCAGTGTGTTTACGTGGTAGTTTTTCAGTGCGCTTACGCTAATAGTTTTTCATAAAAATTTGTTTGCTCTTTGCTCAAAAAGATTATCTTTGAAGGGCTGTATCATGGGACCTGTTAATCCCACAGAACTAATCTTAGGTTTTACCTTTGAAAATTATACGTTATTGGTAAAATCATACATTTATTCGAAAACGAATATTTGTCGATATATAATGCCGGAAAATAACGAGGTTTTTGAGGACCCTCTAAGTTAGTACAAGGAGAATTATTTTTACCAGCATTGGCAAGACTACCCTCTCTGCTTTAGCCACTCGTGGCTGCCCCCAAGGAGGGGTATTATCCCCCTCCTGTGGTGTTTGGTAGTTGATGGATTGATGTGGAGACTTAGCTCAGCTAGGTTCTCCACACAGGGGAATGCGGATGACCTGGTAATCACGGTTAAACGCAAATTGGAGGAGGTCCTACCGGATGTTCTGCAGAGTGCTCTGCACATAGTACAGGATTGGTGTACAGCAAACGGGCTGCGCGTCAATCCAACAAAGGCCGCCGTGATACCATTCAGTATAAGGGGACTCTCCAAACACTGGAGTGTCACTCCATGTATAATGCACGGCTAATAATGCCAGAAACTGTCAAGTATTTGGGGATCACTCTTGACAACAAACTACTCTGGAAAAAAGCATTTTAGTTTGATAACAGATCAGCAGAGGCTATGCGGGGAAGGCATGGGGTATTAAGCCTTAGATAGTTCTGTGGAACTAGGGGGGCAAAAGACTTCTCCATGTGTCCTCCGCGCGGGCGCCCCCTGGTAACGTGAACGGCTAAGTCAAATCATCTGATGCGACATTTGGAAGAAGCACCGCTGCGCCTGAGTGCTGTATTTACATCTGCAGCGTCTCAGGTTACTTAACGTGATAGGTGACAGAAAACGTCTAACTCAACCACTAAAGCAGCATCTTCGAGGCATGCCCATGATGGCCTTTACTAAACGATTAAACCCTATCATGGTTTAGCGATGTGCCGACAACTCATCCTAAGAAAAACTTCAAGTCAAGAAACCTGAAACAAAAGCCTCGGATTGGACGGATACAAAACAACGACGACCCCGCAAACGAACAACTGATTACTCTTTCGGATCCTGGAATGTACGCTCCCTGAATAGACCGGGGACCTTAAGGGCCCTCCTGGATCAGGTAGAGCAATACAAGCTGAGCATAGTTGCAATCCAGGAAACTAAATGGCTCAAAAGCGAGATTAACGACCTCAATTCGCACACTATTTTTACGAGTGGTAAAGAGGAGGGCAACAAGGAGTTTGGAGTAGCTTTCATCGTGAATAAGCAGCTCAAGGACCACGTTATCGGCTTCAAACCCATCAACGAGCGGCTATGTGCGATCCGCATTAAGACCCGTTTCGCTAATCTCTGGCTCATTAATGCGCATGCCCCTACAGAAGTAAAAGAAGACGCGATTAAGGACGAGTTCTACAACGACCTAGAAACACTCTTCGACTCACTTCCATCAAACGAAGTCAAGCTGCTGCTAGGAGACTTTAACGCTAAAGTCGGAAACGAAAGCTGGCATAGGGGAACTACTGGTGGTCATAGCCTCCACGACGAAAACAACAACAACGGTCAGCGACTTATCGACTTCGCGAGCGGCAGAAACTTGGTCATAAGCTCTACATGCTTCCCTCATCGACGAATTTATAAGCAGACCTGGAAGTCTCCAGATGAATACACCGTGAATCAAATCGACCACGTACTGATCAGCAAGAGATGGGCTTCTAATGTCCTAGATGTTCGATCCTATCGAGGAGCCAACTGCGACACCGATCACTATTTGGTGAAGACGACCTACAGGTGCAGAATCTCCTCGGTGCACCTAACGAGAATCAACCCTGCCAAGATCTTCGAGGTTGACAATTTGATTGATGATGCCACGGCGGCTGCGTATACTACAGCCCTTGAGGAAAAACTGTCGCCCATGCTTGATAACATCAATAATCTAGGCATCCATGAGTTCTGGGAGGAGCTCAAAGACAGCATCAAGGAGGTCGCAGAAGAGGTCGTGGGCTATAAAGGCCGGCGCAGACGAGCAGACTGGTTCGACGACGAATGCAGGGCCTCGATTGAGGCGAAAAATGAAGCCTATCGCCAATACACACAACGCGCATCCCGAGCCAAGAAAGAAAGATATAACGAGCTTCGGCGAGTATCTAATAAGTTAATTAGACGTAAGAAACGCAAACACTTTGACGAGCAGTTACAGCAAATAAACCAAAGATTAGACAGTAAGAACACTAGACAGGCGTACAAACTTATAAATAATATTAAGAACGGATATCAACCCAGGACAAGCCTATGTAAGGACAAAGATGGTAACATCATCAGCGACATCGAAAGCGTCAACAAACGATGGGCCTCGCATTTTGAAGAGCTCCTCAACGCATCATCAACATCCCCCGCGGAGCTAGCTCTTGAGCAGTTAGCCGAACCAGGCCCTCCCGTTCTACCCCCAACAGTAGAGGAGGTGAGTCTTGCCATACAGTCGCTCCAAAATAATAAAGCGCCCGGCGCTGACGAGATCCCAGCAGAACTGCTGAAGCACGGCGGAACGTGCCTGACCAACGCTGTACATGTGCTACTGCTGAAAATATGGAACGACGAGGTAATCCCCGAAGATTGGCGCAAAAGCATAATCTGCCCAATCCACAAAAAGGGTGACAAGCTGAAGTGTGAGAATTACAGGGGCATTACATCATTAGTTTGTACGGCCTATAAGATTTTATCAAAAATTCTTGAAAAGAGAATCAATCCGTACGCAGAACAAATCATTGGCGAGTATCAAGGCGGCTTCAGACCTGGTCGTTCAACGACCGATCAGCTTTACACAGTGAAGCTACTACTCCAAAAGTGCTGGGAATACAACATCGACGTATACCAAATCTTTGTCGACTTCAAGCAGGCATACGACAGTATCGACCGAAGTGTACTGTACAACATTATGCTGAACTTTGGTATACCGGCAAAGTTAGTGCGACTCACAAGGATGACGATGACTAATACCGTCTCGCAGGTCAAAGTGCAGAACCGACTCACTGACCTATTTGAAACTCGTACTGGACTCAAGCAGGGCGACGGGCTGGCGCCGACGCTCTTCAACCTGGCTTTGGAGTATGTAATTCGAGCCATGAATATGGACAGCAGCGGAACGCTACTCATCAAGTCGACTCAATTAGTAGCGTACGCCGACGATATCAACATCATGTCTCGAAGGTTGGGTGATGCAGAAAGCCTCCTGCATAACCTCAATAACGCCGCAAAGGAAGTTGGACTACATATCAACGAAAGCAAAACAAAGGCCATGATGCAATCGAAAACAAGGACGCCAGCAAATTCAAGCATCACAGTGGGGGACCTTAATATCGAGTATGTAGACAACTTCAACTATCTGGGTTGTAACTTATCAAAGGACGCCAACGAAACCGACGAAATTAAGCGACGGATACAACTAGCCAATAAGACATATTTCTCGGTCCTCCCTATAATTAATTCGAAACTTGCGCACAGGAACACGAAGCTCCGCGTGTACAAAACGATCATCCGACCCGTGCTATGTTATGGCTGCGAAACATGGACCCTTACCCAAGCCTCCGAAATTTTGCTAGACCGATTCGAAAGAAAGGTCCTTCGGCGAATTTTCGGGGTCGTTCGCGAGCGAGACCGATGGCGTATCCGATACAACCATGAGTTGTATCAATTGTACGATGAGCTGGAAGTATCGAAAATCGTGAAACTTCAACGTCTGCAATGGGCAGGGCATGTACAACGGATGGACGACAATCGCATGCCAAAGAAAGTTATGAACGCACAACGAATTGACGGAGCGAGGTTGCGTGGACGACCGAGAGCTCGCTGGGAGAACTCCGTAGGTGAAGACGCCCACCAGCTGCTGGGCTTCCGAAACTGGAGGACAAGGTCACGTAACCGCGACAATTGGAGGTCAACGATTCAGGCGGCCAAGGCCCGACGTCGGGCTATCGTGCCACATTGATGATGAGTTCTGTGGAACTAGAAAACAATTGTTAGACCTGTATTGGAATATGGAGCGGTCGTATGGTGGAGAAGAGCAACCACCATAGACGGGAGGCGATTTCTTGAGAAAATTCAGAGGTTGGCCTCTCGAGCTGTTTTTACAGCCTTCTTCTCTAGCCCCACCGCCGCCTTGGAGGTTCTGCTGAACTTGCCACCTCTCCACATACACATCGAGGCAGTGGCAAGGCTAGCCGTCATTAGGCTCAAAGCATGTGATGCGGCGTCCCCACTGAACTCAGTTCAACAAGGATGGTTAAGTAACAATAAGTTACTTTGACCATCTGGTCAAAATTCTCCGTTTTGATCCATCTTATAGCGCAGCCATGTGGGAAAGGGAGGACTGGACTGAAAGACTCAGATCACTCCACCCTAGTACCATTAAATTTTACACGGACG